>CM060705.1:145023722-146286574 GCA_030686995.1 Artemisia argyi
CGGATATCAAGATTTTCATCATCTCTTCTTCTTTCTTTTTCGTCTGATACCATGGTTGTATAATCTGCAAATAGGATGTATTCAGAAAACATCAGAAATCTTTTTAATAATATATTTAAAAATTCGATAACAAAAAAACCCTAAGAACGTACTTGCTTTCAAAAACAAATTTTCTAATATAAGTTAAAATTGTGAAGTTTATGTATAAACATTCACTTATATATTGCCCTATATATAATGTTAGAAGTTATATGTAAATGTTACCTAAGATAACAGGTTACAAAATGAACTAAAGGGGACACAAAGTATTCAGTGATTAAAACAAAACTAATGAAAAAAACACAGTTATCTATGGAATTAACGGATTTATAACCAAAGAATACCTGCATTAAGTCCTTCCAGGATCTAATTGAGCGGTATTGTCGTTTATTTGCTGCATTCTTGGTCTCATCGAGCCATTTTTTGAATCCTTCAACAAATTCATCCATAGTTACTTTACTATCAGAATCTTTGTCGAATTCTTTCATTATTTCTTCCATTGTTTTTTCCTTACTCCAAGTTAATTGCCTAAGCTTGATATCCTGTAGAAGTTCTTTTAGTTCTGGAAATGATATGTAGTTATCGCCATCTTGATCAATCTTGGTAAATAGACTGCATAAAAAAATTTCCTTTATATGTAGAAGAACAAGAAAGAAAAATGGTGCATATTTATAATAAGGAACCAGAAACGAACCGTCTTATAGCAGGTACATTTGCTGAACCATCTTCATTGATCAATACTTGTTCGGCGGTGTGTTCTTGCAAATGTTTTATTATGTCTACAACTAAATGCTCATGTTTCACGTATGATAATCTTCTTTTTTGGATTGAAGGCTCAAACACCTACATTGGAGATATCTAGAAAGCTAAGTATAATATTATAAAAATTTAATAAGGCGAAGTTGGATGGCTTAGTAGATACCTGGTAAGTGAAGTATACCATCAAAAACATAAACGAAACAAATAGAGGGATCATGAAAATGTATCCATTTGAGACACCAAATAACGTTTCTAGGATTAGGAAGAACGCGAATGGGATAGCTGAAAGAACCATAATTTTGGCAGAATAACTTGTTTCATGATTTGTAGTTACACCACAACCTGAAAGCATGCAAGAAAAAAACTCGGCTGTTATTAAAATGCAAAATCTTGGAAATAAGAAAGTAAATGAATGGAGGGGAGCGAGGGAATTGGGCTGACCAGTGAAAAAGGATAAGAGTTTTTGGTATTGATTTTGGGCTGAAACCAATGAAGGGTTTGATTCAGATTCTGATGAAAATTTGCGACCGCCAACGATGACACAAGTTCCCCATACTAAAGTTAGAAGAAGTATCGCTGATCCAGCTAGCAAGCCAACTCCCGTTAGGACATACTCTTGAGCTACATCTTTAGTGTTCGAAAGTCCAGATACTGTAAATAGAAAAAAACAAGATCAAATCATTTGCTTCATCCGTAACTATGCCCGATGATACATTTCATTAATCCATTGGTGCCTAAATTCCTAATGACACGTCTTATTGATCCCCATAGGTGCTAAAGAATGGTCCGCTTACTTATTAACCAATAAACAACGAAATATCTCATTAAACATCTAAATTAGACGCATCTTCTCCAAATAGTTGTCCATTTCTAATTATGAAGAAAGTATAACTAGTTAAGTTTCTCGTATTCAGTTTTTATTTACCATCATAAAGCTCAAGAAAGAATAATGATCAAAAAGATAAAACTGTCATTCTAAAGAAAAAAAGTTGTACAGTAATAGTTATCTTTTCTTATTTTTTTCTCTAGTAGACTATTATTTGAGGATCTTTTTTATTTTGTGGTTCCAAAAAAAGATCTCCTTTATGAATGGAAAAGATGGGAGACATACCAAGAAGTATCAATGATTCAGGAAGGAAACCAAGGACCTGGAAAGCACTAGCGCCGAAGATCCCGGGACCAAGAATCTGGAAAATCCTTTTACCTCCAGAAGAAACATACGATTCCCCTTTATATAACAAGTACTGGTAAACAACAATGAGGAAGAAATGGCCATATATATTTTCTGAACATGGCAAAAAACCATACATTTGTTCGCAATGTTCTTCAATGACATCAATTCCTTTGAGATACAAGAAAGATGGTTGTTTCTCTTGAGTTGTATCATAGGTGCCATCTGATATCAGTTCAGAACGTAATAAACGACCTGTAACTTTCAATGTTAACAGGACTAGAGTAAATAAAGCATAATATGCGGCTCTTGCAAACTTTGCCATATTTAATGATGATTGATATCTTTAACTCATGTGTTCTCATGACTCTTTAGTAATTATATAGAAAAGTGATTAGTGAATGAAAGATCGTCGAAAATCAAAAAAGTACTGTGGAATATATGATCAGGTCAACTATATATCCTTTTACCAATTCAGTTTCTCTTATCATCTTTATATGAAAATGACATTTTCGTGCCTATAACCATTCATTTTTTTAATTTTTTTGCATGATAGTTGTTGTATAAATTTACAATGCTTTTCTAAAACCATAACGTACTGCCCGACGTTGATATGTTAAATTAGTTCCCTTGTCATATAAAAAATATAAAAAAATACAACTGTCTATGTGTTACGTCATTTTCTTGTGCAAATCCTTTGAATTTTCCACAATGGTCTTAAGTCATGACCTATTTTCTATGCAGGAAGAGTTGAAGAAGGTGCGTTCAAGATGAAATTATGCAAACAATACGTGGATCACTGTCGTGTTTTTTTTCTTTCACAAGCAACCTATGCAATTTATTCAATGGAGTGCAATAGCTTGCCCAACACTCAAGGAGCCGAGTCAAGGTGACTGATAGCACAATCTTTTAAATGCATGTAAACAAAATATGTACAAAACAATTACTAGAAGAATTTGGCCTTAGTGTTGAATACGATAATATTAGACATTTAGACCACCAACAATAAATTTCTTGGCCTTTAACACTGTTAAAAAACAGATAACCTTGGTTAAAAGAAGTTTCTTCCTAGTCAAATCTTCTCTGAATTATTATTTTAAAACGTAACTTTGAACTGATGTGGGTTTAGGCTACTTGAGATAACATATACTGCGCGTTAAGTAATTAGCATAAATATGCCAATGTAAAAATATTCAACTTGATAGTACCTTGTCACCTTGATTAAAATGTACCATATTCCTCTATGACCAAGTACGGATGCATGTGCATGAAACACTAGAGATCACAAAATGACTCAGTCACAATGACATAACAGCTAGATTAAGTCCTTGTTTCTTTTTCTTTTAGCTAAGAGTGGATTTAAAAGCAAGTGGGTCCTCTCTCTCTTAATGAATCTGAATGGAGAATAGTAGGTTTTTTGGCTTGTGGATATAGACCATTTAACAGATTTTAGTAGACCCCAACACAACAGAAAACATTAATATATTATTTGGGCCCACTCCTGTTAGCACTAAGACAATTTAACAGAAAATGAAACGCCCCCTAAGAGATGGTTGTGATCCTCTAGAAAGGTGATAAACTTTAAAATGCATCACACGGTGTCCATTTTACTTTTGTCAGCTATTTTTTGATATTTTTATTTTTAACTAATGAACATTTTTGTTTTTGGTTTATTATTATTATTATTATTATTATTATTATTATTATTATTATTATTATTATTTATTTTGGGGTTTAGAAAACTATTAACAACATGATATTTAAAAAAAACAAAAACAAAAAACTAATGAACATTGTAATAAAAAAAGAGTAATTATAGAGAAATCTAACATGAATGCCTAAAGTCATGCCTAATTCATTAATTATTTGACACATCACTCAAGCATTTTCTCACTCTAAATCTTCACTTTTGATTTTTACTCTTGGCATCATCTTATTTTTAGGCATACTTTTATGCATGCATTTTAGGCATGAGAATCATTTTTCATATATATATATATATATATATATATATATATATATATATATATATATATATATATATATATATATATATATATATATATGAACAAAAGTTCTTCAAAGAGAAAAATGATGAACAACATGATTTGTTACCAAAAAAAAGTTTTTAAAAAAGAAAATTAATGAACAATGTGATCTAACTGATGAACATTATGATGTTATTTATTAAAGAAAACTGATGAACGCTATGATATCAAAAAAATAAGAAAAGAAAAAGTTATTCAAAAAGAAAACTAATGAAGAACGTGATCAAACTGATGAACATTGTGATGTTATTCATCAAAAAACACTAATGAATATTGTAATAACAAAAAAAGAAAAAGTTCAAAAAGAAAAATGATGAACAACATGATCTAACTAAAGAACATTAATGTGGTCCATCAAAGAAAACTGATGAACATTGTGATAAAAAAAATCTTAAAAAAGAAAATTGATACGTGATATAATAGACTAGTAGGGTACCCGCGCGTTGCGGCGGCCGGTACCCTGCAACACAATTTTCAATGAACAATATTTTTTAATTTTATGCTTTCCTTATAATGACTTTACGGAAACGAAAATTTTAGGTTTTAGCAACTTTAAAAAATATCAAACTAATTGTAATTTCCAAATCATAGAGTATTATGTTAAAGCAATTTAGAAGCATCAATTCGTAATTCACGTACGTATATTGCAGCTCAACTCATAGCCGAATATCCGATCCACTCTAATAGTCATTCAGCTCAGTCCAATATTTTTGATATATCAATGAGCCCAAACCAATCCAACTTAAATGATAATACCCAGCCCAAATATGATATTAGTATGTATAACCCTAACACACAATTTCATTTTCATAACCATACACACACATTTCATTGTTTCATCCGCCCCCTCCTCTCACCTATTAATTTTTCATCACCCATCAACTCATCAAATCACAAATCTTATCTCAACATATCTAATCGCAAACCAATCAATATAATTCATCTGATCATAAGAATCATCTATCACAACCGAACACAAATAAAACTTGCTATCCAATGAAAAACAAGCAGCCAATTCATTTTAGTCTTTCCTAAATCCGAGCCTCAAACAAACCAACACTCCCGGTACAGTTTGTTTTAGTTCCTTGTAACCCACGAAGATCAACAATTTATGGCTTCAAGATCTTGCAAAAGATCTCAGGTAGGATTGTTTTAATATCGTTTTTATGTTTGATTTTTCTTTGAACAAACGAAATAAAAAAAAAATAGATGAAACTTGTTTGATTGTTTTTCTTTTTGATTTTCGTATGGGTTTATGTTGTAATTATTTGTTGCATATAGATCGGTGATGGGTTTTTGGATCAAGATATTTAAAGATCTTTTTTAAATCGAAACAAACCTGAGATCTTTTGTGGTTTAACTTTGTGACTTGGTTATTTAGCAGTAAGCTAAAATGGTTTAAGTGATTACTGAGTGTTGATTGAGTGGGTTTTTATAGTATAGATAATAAGGTAAAATGGCTGTAAATCAGTTTTTAATTCTAAATAATGACCCTTTTTTCCTTGAGATAAATAAGGTAAAATAAGATAAATAAGCGATGACTGTTTTTTTTTCTTTTTCTTTCTTTTTTTTTTTTTTAATTTCTACAATCCCAGTTTTTTAGCCTAAATAATATTATGATGATTTTCAGGTTTTATGGAGGGAAAAACATGCATTTATGGCTCGAAATTAATATGGATGGGTTTTAATAAAGGGTTGTACATTGTGCTTAAATGGTTGTAATTTTTGTTGTAGGGGTGTTTTTAATAGCATTAATGTAGAATTGATAGAAAAGTGGTCTGAATTTGACTCCACGCTATTTTCTGTTGTACACCATGTTGTGGTTGTTGTAATTCTGAAAATTGGCTGCAACAAAGTGTTGTAAATCATGCATTATCTTTTTGTAAATATGAAAATTTTAGAGAGAGAGTGCTTCTTCTATTATATGTAGTATAGATAAACATTGTGATGTTATTCATCAAAGAAAACTGAAATATTAAAGCTTTTATGAATTACTAGATGAATGCCCATGCAAAACTATGGTGTATAGCGGCAAATAATTATACATGCGAACTTGTTGTTTTGGTGTGACCCTTAATGCAACAATTACGGGTTCAATTTGTAGTCATTGCGAGAAAAAAAGTCTATGGGTTATAAACAAATAATAATAAAAGTTTGAGGATTTGAGAATTAAACAATATTTAAAAGTTTGAGGATTTGTGTATTTTATTAAACTAGACGATTATCTAGGAGTAACAATGAGATTTTATAAAGACATATAGTTATAGTGATATTTTGGCACAATATACTAACATAAACATTACCAATTTCTTGATCCTTCATTTCATTTTCATAAAATAAACAATAAATTAAGACAAGAGCAAAAAATGTGTGTGGTATATATTTATATATTAGAGAGTAGTATGATTTTTTGAAAACTATTATTAATTAAGTTTGTGCTAACTTGCCATTTATAATAAGGGGTATAATAAGAAGAAAAAAAAAATTACTAAAAAATAAAGAACTTTTAAGAGATGTGATGCATGCTTTATAATTAAGTAGTTAAAATATAAAAATTCTTCTCACAAGCCCTATAAAATATTAACCGTGTGTATTATCATTTTCCATACAAAAGTCTTCTTTTCTGCCATATATAATACTGTCATATATAATAGACCAAAATTCTTCCCTTATTAACCGTGTTTGTTTGAATTTTGTGGCATTTGAAAGTTAAATTAAGTTGCATTAAGTTTTAAATTTTAAGGTTTTAGGAATTCAAGAAACGGCATTCACCCTTTATAAGTTGTAAAGAATAAAACATTTATATTCTAATTAATACCTTCAAACTCAAAAATCAAAAAATTTCTTTATTGAGATATTTCATTAAACACCTTACTTTCATGAACACATGATTTCTCTAAAAAAAATTATGAGAAAAACTTTATTAAAACAAAAAGGTGAATATTTAATGTTAACTGAATGTAATTAAATCACGAAATTAAGAAATATTTAAGAAACCTACCATGAAATTGAAGCTATTAGAACTCGAATTAAAAGAACTATATCTTGAATAATGTAGTTAAATCATGAATTGAAGTAACTAAATGTAGAATTTGAGTATTAGATCATGGATAATTAAAAATATAAAAGAATCGTGAGATAAGAAAGAGGAAAAGAATTTGGAGGGAAAGGGGAAAAGAAGTCGGAAGGAAAATGGAATGGCAAATGTCAATCATTGGTCCTTTTTTAGACTTTTTATTTTATTATGGCTTTCTATTTGAACGCTTACCCTAGATCAACTGATCATTGTTAAAGTTTTCAAACTTATATTTGTTGGTTATAAGTACAGGGAATGTTATTGTTATTATCTTAAAGATGTAATATCTTGGTTATGTTTTTGTCAAGTCTAATATTGTAGGGGATGTAAACTTGGATTAATGTATTGTACAGTTTGGCACAGAGCAAGTGCAGATTTGTATAGAGCTTAATAACATCTCTTTAGCTTGACCTCGTGGACTACCAAACTATCCTAGTCGTGGGAACTTGTGGCTATATGATCATTCGAGATCTAGGATATCATTATTCAGTTTCTATCCTACTTTTTCTCTCTCGTTTCAATCAATATAAGTTTAGTTTGGCTTATGTCTTGTACGTTCAGTTACGAAGAGTGGTGGTACGAGTATTATATTTCTTAATAGCATCCGTATTAGGGATGATTTTTTTCCTTTTGTGTATATTTAGTTGCACTCATTTGAGGACAATCCTTCTTGAGCTTATAATAGAAGTAAAAGGGTGGTTAGTTGAATTAAAAAGATAACTATTGTGATTTTTACTTTTACATGGTATCAGAGCTCTTGGTTAAGAACTCTTGATTAGGGTTTGTAAATATTTTGGGCTATAATGATCTATTGATAGACCTGGTTTGTTAGTGGGTGATTCAACGTTTTTCTATTGAATCTTGATATATTAGTTGGGTAATTTTTTAATCAGTTTTTTAGGGTTTTGATTTTGAAACCCTAATTGGTTTAATCTTTGATCCAGCGGTTTAGACTAACAATTAATGAGGTTAATTAGATTTTTATCGGTTAATTTGAGGATAGTTGTGAAATTAGGGTTTATTTCTTAAAGCCCTAATTTTGTGATTTTAGGGTTTTGTATTTAGAGTGATTCTTGGTTATTGTGTGCTCGTTTGGGTATCATAATCTTCTCTTGACTAAGTGAATCAATTGCGATTTGTTCTATGCCCTTTGTTGTTTCTTCAAAGAACTGTAAGTTAATCTTTATTCCTTTAAAATTTTAACTGTTTGGTTTGACTCCTTAAGGGTATCGACTAATCTTGACCCACTTTCATTGAGAAGTAAGGAAACCTGCTTTGGTCATACTTGGTGTATAATTAACTATTTCATAGATTTGGTTGGGTATGTGAGTTTTATTTTATGTCATCTTTTGTGTTTTTTGTTGCGTTTTGTGTGATTATCTGTTTGTTTTTTAATCATGTTTGATCATGTGCTAATTAGTAGTTTGGACGCTAGTAATCCATTACAATTGCAAGCTAATGATAATAACAGGGTTCTTTGATAAATTTTAAACTTATTGGTACTGAATATTTTAGAGTATGAGTGATAAGTGTCTAAACACTCATCATTTTATACTAATCTGAGCTGCCAAAACATCCAAAAACACTCAAATATACATCAAAATACTTAAAATATCTCAGAAGTGTGTTTTATATGTTTCAAATGCAAAATATGCAAAAGCAGATGAAAAACGTACAAAGTTTGCATAATTGGCAGTTTCAGTCCCTCAAGTTTCAAAAGTTGTTAAAACTAGTCCCTGGTTATTCTAAAAACTTGAAAAAGTCACCAAAGGTCCTTTTTAATCATAAAGTTACATATTTAGTCCTTTGGTGCAAAGTTTCATAAAATTACAAGTTTAGTCCCTATACTTTGGAAATTGACATAAATGGTCCCTGGGATGTAAAAACTTTGAGAAAATCAATTTTGGTCCTTGTACTATTAATCTTTTGCAGGAATGGTCCTTGGTGTGAAGTTTGGTGAATTTACATAATTGGTCCCTGAAGTTCGATGAATTACAGAAAAGGTCCCTGGATATATTAAAATGAAAAAATTACAAATAGGACCTTGTATTATTGAGATATGGCAAGTTTGGTCCCTTGATCAACTTTGGAAAAATCACAAATTCAAACCTTCAAAATTTACCAAATTACAATTTTGGTCCTTGTGTAATTTCTAAACCAAACGGACCTTATCATTATCTAAAAAACCAAATCCAACCCATATACCAAACTAAAGCCCACCCAATACCCTTCCTAGTCCTAGGCCCAATGCAATCCAGCCCAAACCACCCTAAATATAAAACCGGGTCAACACCCGGTCAAACCCACCCTTTTACCACTCTTTCCCTCTCATCTCCTCCACCTCACCACTGCAATACCAAAACCACCTCCACACCCACTGTTTCACTTCCACCTCACACCTCTGCCTCTCCACGCAATCCCTCCACCTCACATATGCTCCCAAGCCCCATTAATTGCCCTGAAATCCTCTCCACGCAATCTACAGTACCCCTTGGACTTTTTGGCGCGAAAAGCAAATTTGAAGGGTGGGGATTCAATTGACTAAACCAAGGGCTCAGATGAAGTGGGATTGTGTCAGAGGTCAGATGGAAACCCTAAAAGTTTCTATAAAGATGAAAAGAAGCAGTGGAGAAGTATTATTAGTGTAATTTAGGAGTAGTATAATCGTAGTTAGTAAAAACTCCAAACTAATTGTAATTTTCAATTTCAAAAGCTTGTATACTGTTATCTTATTGTAATTTAAACTTTATTCAATCTAAATTTCAAGTTTCAGTTCATATTTCATTTTATGCAATTTCTAGTTCAAATTCTCAAAATTGTTGAAAGTAGTTGTTAGTGGATTATAAGGACTCAACTAGCCCATATAAGCTCTGACAAAGCTTGTTTAGCTTTTAGTAACCTTAATCCAGCAATAGTTCATAAAAAGAGAAAATACAAAAAGAAATCAATAAAATAGAAAATAAATTAGAAATTAGTGAACAAGAAAGAATGGAAGCTGAAGCAAGATGAAAATTGGAAGGTTTCTAGTTTAGAACCTTTTGGGAGGTATTAGGTTGGTTACTTGTTCCTTGTTTCATCATATCTCAGTGGATACCATGTAAGCAATATTTCTATTTTGTGCTTTTTACTTGGATAATGCTTGTTACTGTTTAATTAGTGTTCTTATGTGTTTATTTGATACTTGTTATTGATAATATAGCACAAACTCATCAACTTGTTCTTTGGAATTCATTTGTGCTTGTAATTGAAATCATACAGTGTAAAATTCTCATTTGACAAATCAGAGTTTTATGTTTGTATTGTGGATATTCTAGGCTCATTTGATCTTAAATAATCTTAATATAGTATTTGTAATCAGTATTGTGGTTTAATTTCACCATTTGCTTTGAAAATTCTTCAAATCTATCACATACAAGGGTGTTTGGCATTGCTGAATACTCTGTGATCTTGGTGATTTCTTGCTGTGTTCCTAGCATACTTAGAATACATTAGGATAGGTTTAGTTAATTGAGTCATTAGTTTGGTCATTTCAACACTAAAAAGTCAAAATTCAATTCCAAATCCCTTGACAGTTAAATGTCAAGGATTTTAGTCCCACAAACCCTCAAAATAGGTTATTAGTTGTAGGTTTAGATTAATTTAGCTTTATCTTAGCTTAATTCAACTTATTAAATCAGTAGTGAGTATTAGAATCTCATAATAGTCAACCTAGGTTAGTTTCATAAAAAGTCAAAATTTCCATTCTTAGAAAATACCAAAACTTGTAGGATTTTTATAGAATTTTGTACTAAGAGTTAGGCATTGCAAATTTCACAATTAGTAGTCTACCACCTCAACTCCAAGGTCTCAGTACCATATTATTTTTGTGAATTTTTTGTGGGTCCCACCATCCATCCAAACACAACTGCAGGGCAAGGTATTGGCAAGGTATTGCCCTACTGCAGCCACCATAGTCCCACAACACCAACTTTGGTGGTGGTTTGTGGCCACCTCAGTGGGCCCCACTTGTCAAAATTTGTTCCATTCAACCCCCCTCCTACCAGGGATCATTTGTTGACCACTTGTTTGACCTAGATCATTGTGGACCCCACTTGTTTTTACCTCACAAAGCTGTCCCAAATCTGTCTCAGTTTCCAAGTAGTCAAGTGCTTATTTTGAGCTTGTTTGCTTATTCAGTGAACACTTATTGCTTAATCTTACTCAAACTTGTTTACTTAACTTATTGGAACCTGATTAATCCATAGTGGGTCCCTCAGAAGCTCAGTTTAGCTTATTTGCTTAGTTGGTCAACTAAAGTCAACTATTTAGGTTCTTAGCTTATAACCAGCTTATTGTTAAGTTATAAAATAATTGTTTTTACAAAAGTTAGTTATTTTTAGGTATAAATTAGGTTTGTAAAAGAAAATTCCAGAAAAAACAATATAATAATAAGTGATAGTTTCTATTTAATATAATTTAATTTTAATTTTCATTTTTAGATTTTTATTAAGTAAGTTGTATTTTTATATTTTTATTAATTTCCTTTTATATTAAAGTATTTTTAGTAATTTTATTAGATTTTTATATTATCATTTAGTATTTATTAGAATTAATATTAGTTTTATTAATAATTAATCAATAAATAAGTTTTAAATAGCATAATTAGTTTTTACAAAGCAACACCTAGTTTTTATATTTTTCCTAGAATTTATATGTCATAATATAATTTTAGAAATTTTCTTGTAATTTTAACTATTCATTTACTAGTTTTCATAATTTAAATAGTTTAATTGGTAATTAATTAATAAATAGAATAATAATTAGTAAACTAGTTTAAAAATATATAAAATAAACTTTTTATAATTTTTTAGGATTCCTGCGATGGTTAATTAGATTTATAAAAATCTTCTTAATTATCTAAGTCTCTTTAGTATTTATAATAATTTAAATCATATAATTAGTTAAATAATAATTGAATAGTTAATAATTAATAATAATTAGATAAATAGTCTTAAAAATATAATTTTATTTTTAAAATAAGTTTTATAATATTTTAAACTTTTAGAAATTTTAATTTTATTTTTCTTAGACTCATTTTACATTTTCTTAATTATTAGTGAATTATTAGATAATTAATAAAAGTTATTAAATAATAATGATTAATTAAATAGTTAGTAATTATAAAATAAATATTTTAAGTTTATTTAATTTGCATTTAAGCCCCTAAGGCATATAAATTAATACTTTAGTTAAAATCGTTTTTGTTTCGTACGTTTACGTAGATTTAAATTAAAAGTACCCGTTTCTAGGTTTTAAACATTCTAAGTTATTTAGGTTTCACGTAACTGTTCAAATAGTTTATCTAAGTTATTTTGTTTTATAAAACCCTAGTGTAATCACTCACACACACACTTTTATACCTTTTCTGTTCACATTCATTCGATCACAGATTCGTTTTTAATAAACCATCGCACATCTCGTTGGGACATTACGACCCGGGGAAACACTGTATTCCACGGAAGCATTGGCCTAAGCTGTTTGACTATTATAGTTGACCATTCACAAGTGGTTGACCAATAATTATCTGACCGTTTGAGGCCAATCAAAATTTGGCGCTGTTGCCGGGGAGGTTGTGCGATTATTCTAAACGATTTTGCGTATTAGTGAACCTGAATACACGCTCATTGTATATTTATCCATCCTAGTTCATATTATTATCATATAAAACCAAAACTGTTCCCGAAAACTTTTTAAAATTAGTTTTCAACGAACACAAAAACCCAAAAATATTTTCCTTCTTATTAGTACTACAAAATTTTTTAAAAATACCAAAAATATTCACCTTTACACTCCTACCTATTTGATTCTTCATTTCTCACCCCGTAAACCCTTTGATTCTTTCTATGTCTTATTCTCACCCTCTTGTCTGTCAATGGTGTGGCAGTTCTTATAATGGTGGTAATTGCCCCGGTTGTGGCATGGTATAGTCAGGAAACGGGTCTGTCTATAACCAGAATCCCTATTCCTACCCTGACATGACTGATTCATTCCACCAGCTTCCACACCATGAGACTCAGCAGTTTTACTGTTGTGAGTACTGTGGTGGTTCACACTACAGTTCTGATTGTCAATCAGGAAACATGCTTGTCTATGAGCAGTTTCCTAATAACAGTTTTGACTCACAACCACATCAGTTCAACTGTTGTGAGTACTGTGGAGGTCCACACTTTAGCTCTGATTGTCAAACAAGGAATCCATTTCCTTGTAACAATTACGACTATTCATTTCAAGACCCACCTCCACAGTGCCAAATGATCCAAGCAACTCCTCATGAAACTCAGCAAGACCTTTGTTTAAAGGCTCTTGAGATATTAAAAGAACTTAAGGAGGAGTTGGCTACTACATCGTTTCAGAATTCTCGTGAGACATCTATTGAGTTATTTGCAAAAAAACGAGATGTTAGAAACGGAATGGAGGAATTAATAGTCAAAGAGCATGCAGCTAAAATACATGCCGCATTTTGCAATGCTGATCTTCTCGATGACGATGATGACAGTGATGATGATAACGTTGTTATTATTCAAAATGATTCATCAAGTTCATCTGTTGCAATTCCTTCCATGGAAAATCAGGGAGAAAAGAGTATGGGAGAATTACTAGCAGCTGAACAAATGGAAATTATAAAATCCATGTATGCTAGTCCTTCTCATCTCCTTCAGTCTACTGATATCATACCCGAAGTTCCCACTCACTCTCTGAGCATGGGGGACGAGCATCTTGACACTGTTCCTAAAAAGGAATCGGACGAATTCATAAAGTCTAGTGTTGAGGACCTTGTCTCAATCCCAAGTGAGTCATAGGGAATTTTTGATCATATGTATGATATCCCTCCTCCTCTTGATTTTTCAAAAGATCATGTAGATACTCTCTCCGATTCTAACGATGATTGTACATCTTATGGAGAAATTGAGTATGTTGAGGCATCACTTCCCCAGTCTAATGTTGACTATCTTCTTGAAGAGTTCGCTGATGAACTCTCTCATATGGATCCCATCCCACCAAGGGATGAAAATGAAGTCTTTGACTTTGAAGCGGATTTGAGAGAGTTAGAATTCTTACCTACTCATGATCCTTCGATTGAACTCATTCAGATCAATCCACTTCCTCCGGAAAGTGAAAATGATTTGGACGAATTCGAGGCTTTTATGACTGAAGATAGTTCAATTTCATACGAAGTTGATGATAATTATCTTGATCCTGAGGGGGACATTCTTTTTCTAGAAAGTTTGTTAAACGAAGATCCATTTCCCCCTCTTCCACCCAAACAACTTCATAATGAGGAAATCAAATAAGTTGTGGAAACTGATAAATTTCCTGAGATCAAGCTTAAGGACTTGCCTCCTTCACTTGAATATGCATTTCTTGAGGAGAAAGTTCTTATCTTAATTGCTATTCAGATCTCCCTACTTTCCTTCACCTACCAGGTGATTTCTCCTGTTCTTCACTCCTTCGGGAATGAGGACACTATCTTTGACCCCGGCATTTTCATGTATCATTTGTGAGCCGGGTGTCATTATATCTTATCAGAGTGGAACTTTCACGTGCTTCAAATGTTTATCCAAACATCTTGAATGAAAGTCCGATGCAGATTGTCTCTTCCACATCATGCTTCCCCATGGACAAATGAATTCGGGGTCGAGTCAAGCTAGCGACTCGGTAATCAAAAACAGTAGCATGTACTTAGGGTTTTCACCCTAAGGGTGGGGGAGATACTAACCCACATGTTGTATATATGTATATATCTTCTAAAAAAAAATGTGTGTACATAAACTTAAATAAAGGCTATAGAGTATTTTCTTCTTACGTTCTAAGTGTTGGTTTAACACCCGGTACTTTGAATATTGAGGACAATATTCAGTTCTAAGTGTGGGGGGAGATTCGTTATTCTAACGAATTTAAACACATGTTCCATCAAGAACCCCCATTTTAGCCCAAATTTTAAAATTTTTTTCTCACTTAGAACGCAATAAATGGTTATCAGTCCGCCATATCTAACCCACATAAGGATTGGCTAATCCAGGAGCCGGTTCTTGGTAAAGATAACTCAAATCCGTTTATGGCTTGCAATTTGCCCAAAATTGTATGGTACCTCAACTCGCCATATCCTAAAAAGCGAATGAGTTGGCTAGCCCGCAAGATTATGGCTTGTGGTAAAGGCAGTGGAAAATCCATAATTGGTAATCAGCTCACCAAGATGTTGACTATTCCATCAAGAGTTGGCTAGTCCAGAAGCAAACGGCTTTTGGTAAATACAAATCAAATCCGTTGACAGCTGGTGATTTGCTCAAAATCACACGGTTATCAGGTGTATCACAGTTCTTACATCTGGCTACTCCAGAAGTGATGGCTTTTGGTAAAGAGTTTTTCAAATCCATTAAGTTTTTCTCAAAAGATTGCTAGGGACTAGCAATGTTTTAGTGTGGGGGATTGATGAGTGTCTAAACACTCATCATTTTATACTAATCTGAGCTGCCAAAACATCAAAAAACACTCAAATATACATCAAAATACTTAAAATATCTTAGAAGTGTGTTTTATATGTTTCAAATGCAAAATATGCAAAAACAGATGAAAAACGTACAAAGTTTGCATAATTGGCAGTTTCAGTCCCTCAAGTTTCAAAAGTTGTTAAAACTAGTCCCTGGTTATTCTAAAAACTTGAAAAAGTCACCAAAGGTCCTTTTTAATCATAAAGTTACATATTTAGTCCTTTGGTGCAAAGTTTCATAAAATTACAAGTTTAGTCCCTATACTTTGGAAATTGACATAAATGGTCCCTGGGATGTAAAAACTTTGAGAAAATCAATTTTGGTCCTTGTACTATTAATCTTTTGCAGGAATGGTCCTTGGTGTGAAGTTTGGTGAATTTACATAATTGGTCCCTGAAGTTCGATGAATTACAGAAAAGGTCCCTGGATATATTAAAATGAAAAAATTACAAATAGGACCTTGTATTATTGAGATATGGCAAGTTTGGTCCCTTGATCAACTTTGGAAAAATCACAAATTCAAACCTTCAAAATTTACCAAATTACAATTTTGGTCCTTGTGTAATTTCTAAACCAAACGGACCTTATTATTATCTAAAAAACCAAATCCAATCCATATACCAAACTAAAGCCCACCCAATACCCTTCCTAGTCCTAGGCCCAATGAAATCCAGCCCAAACCACCCTAAATATAAAACCGGGTCAACACCCGGTCAAACCCACCCTTTTACCACTCTTTCCCTCTCATCTCCTCCACCTCACCACTGCAATACCAAAACCACCTCCACACCCACTGTTTCACTTCCACCTCACACCTCTGCCTCTCCACGCAATCCCTCCACCTCACACATGCTCCCAAGCCCCATTAATTGCCCTGAAATCCTCTCCACGCAATCTACAGTACCCCTTGGACTTTTTGGCGCGAAAAGCAAATTTGAAGGGTGGGGATTCAATTGACTAAAACAAGGGCTCAGATGAAGTGGGATTGTGTCAGAGGTCAGATGGAAACCCTAAAAGTTTCTATAAAGATGAAAAGAAGCAGTGGAGAAGTATTATTAGTGTAATTTAGGAGTAGTATAATCGTAGTTAGTAAAAACTCCAAACTAGTTGTAATTTTCAATTTCAAAAGCTTGTATCCTGTTATCTTATTGTAATTTAAACTTTATTCAATCTAAATTTCAAGTTTCAGTTCATATTTCATTTTATGCAATTTCTAGTTCAAATTCTCAAAATTGTTGAAAGTAGTTGTTAGTGGATTATAAGGACTCAACTAGCCCATATAAGCTCTGACAAAGCTTGTTTAGCTTTTAGTAACCTTAATCCAGCAATAGTTCATAAAAAGAGAAAATACAAAAAGAAATCAATAAAATAGAAAATAAATTAGAAATTAGTGAACAAGAAAGAATGGAAGCTGAAGCAAGATGAAAATTGGAAGGTTTCTGGTTTAGAACCTTTTGGGAGGTATTAGGTTGGTTACTTGTTCCTTGTTTCATCATATCTCAGTGGATACCATTTGTAAGCAATATTTCTATTTTGTGCTTTTTACTTGGATAATGCTTGTTACTGTTTAATTAGTGTTCTTATGTGTTTATTTGATACTTGTTATTGATAATATAGCACAAACTCATCAACTTGTTCTTTGGAATTCATTTGTGCTTGTAATTGAAATCATACAGTGTAAAATTCTCATTTGACAAATCAGAGTTTTATGCTTGTATTGTGGATATTCTAGGCTCATTTGATCTCAAATAATCTTAATATAGTATTTGTAATCAGTATTGTGGTTTAATTTCACCATTTGCTTTGAAAATTCTTCAAATCTGTCACATACAAAGGTGTTTGGCATTGCTGAATACTCTGTGATCTTGGTGATTTCTTGATGTGTTCCTAGCATACTTAGAATACATTAGGATAGGTTTAGTTAATTGAGTCATTAGTTTGGTCATTTCAACACTAAAAAGTCAAAATTCAATTCCAAATCCCTTGACAGTTAAATGTCAAGGATTTTAGTCCCACAAACCCTCAAAATAGGTTATTAGTTGTAGGTTTAGATTAATTTAGCTTTATCTTAGCTTAATTCAACTTATTAAATCAGTAGTGAGTATTAGAATCTCATAATAGTCAACCTAGGTTAGTTTCATAAAAAGTCAAAATTTCCATTCTCAGAAAATACCAAAACTTGTAGGATTTTTATAGAATTTTGTACTAAGAGTTAGGCATTGCAAATTTCACAATTAGTAGTCTACCACCTCAACTCCAAGGTCTCAGTACCATATTATTTTTGTGGGTCCCACCATCCATCAAAACACAACTGCAGGGCAAGGTATTGCCCTGTTGCAGCCACCACAGTCCCACAACACCAACTTTGGTGGTGGTTTGTGGCCACTTATTGCTTAATCAGTGAACACTTATTGCTTAATCTTACTCAAACTTATTGCTTATTCAGTGAACACTTATTGCTTATTTTGAGCTTGTTTGCTTATTCAATGAATACTTATTGCTTAATATTACTCAAACTTGTTTACTTAACTTATTGGAACCTGATTAATCTATAGTGGGTCCCTCACAAGCTCAGTTTAGCTTATTTGCTTAGTTGGTCAACTAAAGTCAACTATTTAGATTCTTAGCTTATAACCAGCTTATTTTTAAGTTATAAAATAATTGTTTTTACAAAATTTAGTTATTTTTAGGTATAAATTAGGTTTGTAAAAGAAAATTCCAGAAAAAACAATATAATAATAAGTGATAGTTTCTATTTAATATAATTTAATTTTAATTTTCATTTTTAGATTTTTATTAAGTAAGTTGTGTTTTTATATTTTTATTAATTTCCTTTTATATTAAAGTATTTTTAGTAATTTTATTAGATTTTTATATTATCATTTAGTATTTATTAGAATTAATATTAGTTTTATTAATAATTAATCAATAAATAAATTTTAAATAGCATAATTAGTTTTTACAAAGCAACACCTAGTTTTTATATTTTTCCTAGCATTTATATGTCATAATATAATTTTATAAATTTTCTTGTAATTTTTACTATTCATTTACTAGTTTTCATAATTTAAATAGTTTAATTGGTAATTAATTAATAAATAGAATAATAATTAGTAAACTAGTTTAAAAATATATAAAATAAACTTTTTATAATTTTTTAGGATTCTTGTGATGGTTAATTAGATTTACAAAAATCTTCTTAATTATCTAAGTCTTTTTAGTATTTATAATAATTTAAATCATATAATTAGTTAAATAATAATTAAATAGTTAATAATTAATAATAATTAGATAAATAGTCTTAAAAATATAATTTTATTTTTAAAATAAGTTTTATAATATTTTAAACTTTTAGAAATTTTAATTTTATTTTTCTTAGACTCATTTTATATTTTCTTAATTATTAGTGAATTATTAGATAATTAATAAAAGTTATTAAATAATAATGATTAATTAAATAGTTAGTAATTATAAAATAAATATTTTAAGTTTATTTAATTTGCATTTAAGCCCCTAAGGCATATAAATTAATACTTTAGTTAAAATCGTTTTTGTTTCGTACGTTTACGTAGATTTAAATTAAAAGTACGCGTTTCTAGGTTTTAAACATTCTAAGTTATTTAGGTTTCACGTAACTATTCAAATAGTTTATCTAAGTTATTTTGTTTTATAAAACCCTAGTGTAATCACTCACACACACACTTTTATACCTTTCCTGTTCACATTCATTCGATCACAGATTCGTTTTTAATAAACCATCGCACACCTCGTTGGGACATTACGACCCGGGGAAACACTGTATTTCACGAAAGCATTGGCATAAGCTGTTTGACTATTATAGTTGACCATTCACAAGTGGTTGACCAATAATTATCTGACCGTTTGAGGCCAATCAATGAGCCACTGCAATGAAAATTGCTTTACAGACTAGATAAAAAATGGTTTTTATTGATGATACTTGTTTTAGGATTGCTTATGCTACAAGTGTTCCTTTGACTAATCAATGGGATAGAGGCAATGTTACGATTTTATCTTGGTTATTGAGTAGTATCTTTGAGGATTTGTATTTGAGTCAAGTCTATTATGCAAATGTTGTTGACGTGTGGAACGAGTTAAAAGAAACTTATGATAAATTAAATGCATCTATTTTGCTCAATCTTATGCATAAAATTAATAGTTTTAAGCAAAATGGTATGCATGTATCTTAGTATTATTTTAAGTTGAATTCTTTGTAGAAGGAGTTTGATAATTTTACAGAACTTCCTTTGTCTACTTGCGATGCTAGAACTGAGTTAGGTAAACATAATAAGTTAATGAGACTTATGAAATTTCTCAAGGGATTAGATGATGTTTATCAACCAATTAGAAGTTCTCTATTGACTTAAACTGAATTGCCTGATGTTAAAGATGCTTTTGTGATTGTTTGTAGAATTGTAGAGAAGAGTCTCATAGGGGTCTTCATGTATATATGGGGTTTAAAAACCCCATGTTAGTTAATTTGTTTCTAAAACTTTTGATAATAAAGCTAGAAATAGGTCTAGAAATATTAACAATGTAAGTAACAGTAATAACAAGGTCAATATAATTCATTGGTTTGTAAGAATTGTTGTTCAAAAGGTCATACTATTGATAGGTTTTCTGAAATTATTAGGTATCTTGCTAGTTTTAAAAAGAATCCAAATTTAAAACCTTTTTTCAAACAATAATAAGGGATTCTAGTAACTATGCTGATGTTCAGAAAAACAATTTTAATTCTTTTATGCTTTTTACAAATGAATATATTTTAAAGTTGATGAGTCTTATTAGTGAAAAGTCTAGTGCTAATGTTCATGTTAATATGGCAGGTATAGGTTTCTCATTTTCTAATGCAAAGGTGTTTTTTAGTAAGGGTGGATTATTGACTCAGGGGCAAAATCAACACATTATATCTAGCTCTAGAAATATGACTGATTTTATTTATATTTCTAAATTAAATGTAAGTGTTGGTCATTCTAATGGGACTGTTGCAAGACAAGTTGGGAATTGAAGACTTACTAAGTATTTTTTGTCAAAAATAGTTTAGAGTCTCTTTTTAAGTCTGATAAAAATTTTACCAGTCACAAAAACTTTTATTTTATTTTTATTCTTTTTAGTGATTTTGAGTCTAATTACCAAAACTCTTCAAGTCCCAATGATGATAAGGGAGAGCCATCTAATAGCAATGTTGGTTCTGGTCTTAATATAGATGATACTGCAGAGGAGCCGTCATGTGTTTTTGATCAAATACCAACACAGATAGGTGAAGAAAACTTCCTTGAGGGCAATGTTCCAAATAATAATATTGTTTTTACTCATACTAATATACTTGCAAAGTTAAATGATTTTTTGCTTGATGATAAAGTTAAATATGGTTTAGTAGGGGTTTGCTAATCATACTCTTTTGTCTGCTCAAAATTAGGGTTTTGTGGCAAATAGTATTATGTCTTTTGAGCCTAAGTCTTATGAAGAGCCTACTCAGTAAGAATTGGGTTCAAGCAATGAATGATGAAATGCATGGCTTTATATGAAAATAATACCTGGGTCTTAATTGATTACCTCATGATAAAAAACCAATTAGGTATAATTGGGTTTATAAGATTAGGTATAAGTCTACAGGTTAGATTGATATGTATAATAAGGCATGACTTGTGGCTAAAGGTTATAGAAAGAGAGGGTATTAATCATGAGAAAACTTTTAGTCCATTGGTAAAAATGGGTACCGTGCTTGATGACGAAACTTACTCTTAACTTGTTTGCAAAATAAGTTTAATGTTAAAAGTATAAGTTACCAAACTTATATTGGTGGTTTTAAGTACAGGGACTATTACTGTTATTATCTCAAAGATATAATATTTTGGTACTGTGTTTGTCAAGTGTAATATTATCGGGCCTGAATTGGAACTTGTGTCTATATAAGCATCGTAACCGATCTAGGGTTTCATTATTCAGTTTCCATCTCACTTTTTCTCTCTTTCTCTCTCGTTTCAATCAATATTGCTTTTGTATGTATTATTTTAAACTCGTTTGAGGACAATCCTTGAGATTATAATAATAGTAAAGGGGTAGTTGGTTGAATTAAGAAGATTAGTGTTGTAGTTGTTATTTTGATACGCCTCCTATCGTGGATAACTATCTATCTTTTATTTATGTTGCATTCAAGTCATATTAGGAAAGAGTCATGTGAGTCATTATCTAGGAAAGTTATATTTTATTTTGGGAGTTTATCTTGTATCGACTTGTGATACAAGTTAGGTTTATTCGGTATAAATACCGAATCATTCATCAATGAATAATATAGTTATGTCAAACAAATAATCCCATTCTCTTCTTTAATATTCTTAAGGAGCTCACGCGCGCTTGAAGTGGTGCCCTATCCCGATACAACCTTAACGGGTGGTATCAATTGGTGCTCTCGTTGAAAGATTCATTGGGAGCCGAACGATTCTAGGGTTAAAAAAACACTATTCATCAAGTACTGTTCATCTCGCAGAATTTAGTGTTTCATTGTTTTCATCGTTCTCATAGATGAAAACATGGTTCGATTATTGCTCCAAGAGCAGGCTGATGCGGCTAACCTACTCGCATAACAGCAGGCCGCGGCTTTTCAGGAGCAATTAGAAGTATTATGGGCTGAATTGCAAGCTACCCAAGGACTAATCCAGGCTCGTAATGGGGAAGGTGGTTATCACGAATCACTGTTACCGCAGTCTATGTGGTTGGACGTTCCTAAATTTACGGGGGTCGATTCAAATAGTTGGATCTTTGCCATCACTGAATACTTTTTGCAGCTTAATACTCCGGCCAATCAACGATTGCGTATTGTGGGTTTTAATTTAGAAGGTGCGACGGCGGAGTGGTTTCGGTGGATGCAACTGAACGGTTTGATTACCGATTGGGATAATTTCTGGAGAGTGTTAAAAACCGTTTTGGGCCGTCAAAATATGAAGATCCACAAAGGGCTTTATCTAAATTGTTAAAAACTGGTTGGGTCATGGAGTATCAAAGTGAGTTTGAAAAACTCATGAATAGGGTTACGGATATCACAGATACCTTGCTCATCTCTTTCTATATATATGGTCTTAAAATACCTCTACAACGAGAGTTGTTGGTGGCAAAACCAACATCTCTTGGGGATGCGTTTTTGTTGACTCGTATCACAGAGGTAAGGTTGGAAGATCGAAGTACAGCTTCTATTGATTCCAGGGCATCTGGTATCAATGACGGTAAGCAATACCAACGTTATAAATAAGTTATTAGCGCACCTTTGTAGCCAACACCTCCTAAACCTACTGTTAACACCACGTCACTTACTATCCAATGGATTTCTTATGGGTGTTTTGAGAACCAAATAGCAGCACCTAAAGATAAGATGAAGATGGATAGTGGGGATGTTATGTCTGGAAGTGGGGGGAAATCAAAAGTTGCATGGAAACTGTTGGTAAAAATTGCTGGTGTATGGGAGATTGAAAGCTTCTAGTAAGGGAACTATACTTTGTATACATGTAGCCGATCAGGGTAGTATCTGGTCATATGTTTCAATAAGGAAAAAAGATATAGATGTTGATGGTTTTGTGAGAAAGTACAAGAGATGGCATTCCTTCTAGCAAACTATGGACTCCATTGGGTAGCTAGAACAAGATTGTTTGTTCGGGCCTCTCTTTGCACAAAGGAGGATATGGGATCCTGGAATTACGTGAGAAGAGATTTCAAAGCAACACCTTGAGTACATGGTGGTTTTTGAAGGAGTGGGGAATGATACGCCTCCTATCGTGGATAACTATCTATCTTTTATTTATGTTGCATTCGAGTCATATTAGGAAAGAGTCATGTGAGTCATTATCTAGGATAATTATCTTTTATTTTGGGAGTTTATCTTGTATCGACTTGTGATACAAGTTATGTTTATTCGGTATAAATACCAAATCATTCATCAATGAATAAAATAGTTATGTCAAACAAATAATCCCATTTTCTTCTATAATATTCTTAAGGAGCTCGCGCCCGCTTGAAGTAGTGCCCTATTCCGATACAACTTTAACGAGTCGTATCATATTTTTACGTTCATTATCAGCGGCTTTTCTCTCTCTCTCTCTCTCTCTCTCTCTCTCTCTCTCTCTCCTTTTTTTTTTTTTTTTTTTTAAGCTCAAGTTTGTACGGTGGTAAAAACGTGGTTAGTTGTGATGACGAAATAAATGATATACATTCTTGTAAGCTACAGACATGCATCACCTTTGTTAAATTGTTGACAATATCTTAAGTGGCTAGTTTTCTAATATAAAATCCGTTTCGTTGTTAACGTATAAAAGATTAGTACTACTTGATGTTGATTTCATCAGCAATGCACATGTTGGATTACATCCAATGATATCTCGTATTTAATAAATTAACCAGATACGAAAATATTAAAACATGGACAAAAACACAGTTAATTCGTAACCGAAAGTAACCCGGTTTGACCCCGTTACCCAATTAGTTGGACCCAAGAGGACAAGGGTTTTCTTGCATGGTTAACATGTTATATCACGGCCCAACCCAAAAACTTAATGTTGTTCTAGCTACGATACATACACATGGAAAAATATTATTTACACACCTTCATTACTAGAACGAGGAAGAAGCCCCCGCCGCGCTGCGGCGGCTTCGTTTATTTATTTATTTTTTCAGTACATTACGGGCGTTTATTTTGTTGCTATTTTTTTTGTTGGTTTTGGAAAGAAATGCAAACAACAAAGATGTAATGAAATACATAAACTAAAAACATACGGAAGCTACCGTTTCACAAAAAAGAACATGCAAATCACAAAAAAGTAAAAAACATTGAATGGATCATACACCTACCAAAACTTTGGGAGTTATCTTCAGACAAAAGAAACCAATTGTTCTGGAGTTTGGGCCACAATGAGGTAGGCTAACTTTTGACAAACAACAACTTGGCTCAAAACAGCGGCCCAACTGAAGCAACCAATCAGAAAAGAAAAATCCAAAACGACAGTGGTGTCGTCGTTTAACGACGCAAAATTATTATACATTATACATATATCTTAAATCCCTTAGCAAACTACGTCGTTTTGCTAAGGCGATTTTCCCGCCAAAAAATCATGGGCTCCTGTGGCCTGTTTGTGTGGTCCATGGTCTGCTTATTTGGTCTTTGTGTGGTCCGGTCTGCTTATTTGGTCCAGAACAAAAACAAGATAAGTTATCTCCGGATTCTTCCAACGTACGATTACATACCAACCACACCTTCTTCCAAGATACCACACCTGCATACCAGCTACGATGACGAAGGCACTCATATGGCAAGGTAAAACCCTAACCCTAATCTTAATACATCACCCACGATTATCTAATAAGGTATAATTTATTATCTGAACGTTAACGAATTGATGATTTGCAGGTTACTGGAAACAAGTGGGACACGTATCTTGAACTTCTTTGGTCTGATTACACCGAAGGGTGAGTAGTTTTATTATTCATGAAACAATTATTTGGTACAAAAATAATGATTTAAGGTTTATTTATACAGAATATTGTATGATTGTTGTGTATTGAGGGGTTTTTATTTGGATCTAATTATGACTTTATGGTTTGTTTTTGGAGTGAAATTTGTTTTCTTAATGTCATCTTTATATGTATTAGGGGGTGTTTCTTTAAGCTTATATGTGGGCTTATGAGCTTATTTGATTTCGGCTTATATTTCATAAGCCCTAATTTTGCTACTTATTTTGAAACTTATGGCCTTATATAATTTTATCGTATCGTGATAAACTTATATAAGGCTGCAAGTCTCATAAACCATAAGCCACATATAACCCGAAAAACAAATAACCTCATAAGTCATGTATAAGCTTAAACAAACACCTCCTTAATAGTTTTTGTAATTAAAAAATTTTCGGTAGTAACCCTACGCGGATGTCTCTTTGTACGCCTGAGTTATTCTTAATAGTATTGGAATGATTTACATTGTAGGTTACGTCGTAACTGGATATGGTGGCCAACTGCGCTTTCGTTCTGTCAATTGCCTTCTAAGTGATTATAAGTATATATTAAATCAGTAAGCGAACTACGTCGTTTTGCTTGCTGCCTTTCGCGCCAAAATATCATGGGCTCCTTTGGCCTGTTTGTGTGGTCCATGGTCTGCTTATTTGGTCCTCCAAAACAAAACAAGATAAGATATCTTTACATAAGGATATCCTTATCCAGATTCTTCCAAGGTTCGATTATTCTAAAAAAAATTTCGTATATACTTACTTATAAATTGCCTTATTCATTGTCTCATGTGCGTTTCAGGTTGCTGCGCTTAATGTGAGTCGATGTCTTTCAAATTCAAAATATGTGAGTCGAGAATGTGGTAAATCTGATGACAATAGGTAAGTAATATTTTTTATCTAGACTCTGTACAATCTCATTTGACTAATTATCTCTGCATATGTTAGTGCATACTATAGTAATCCATGTGCACGTAGCCATGGACAAAGGTTTATATATACTCTCTAACATTTGGAATTCATTAAAACCAATATGATAAGTTACTAATTACAAGTTTTTGTCTGAATATGTGCAGGATTCAAACATAATATACTTGGACTCACCAGTTGGAGTTGGAATATGCTGTTTGAAGCTCGATCCCAAAAGAACTGATGAAAAGAAGAGATTTCAGACATGTAGTCCGAAGAGCAACATGGTGAGTTGTAGGCGGGCTAAATTTTTTACTCAGTCACTCTTCCTTTATATGTATTTAGTATGTATTCGTTTTTCATTTGTTTCCCCTTTGTTAATTTATAGATATTGATTGATTAATATGTATTTTCAATTTCATGTTTATGCTGAATGTTTTTATATGGAAAGGCTAAATTTACTTTTATGAACAATGATAATCTTTTTGCCTATGAATAAATACTATAATCATTCTTTTTTCGGATATACATTGTACAAACATAATATACATGAAATATACAACATGTTTATGAGTTTTGCATTGTAACTGATTATTATATACTGTACATTCCTGATAAAAGTGCCTCAATACATTGTAACTTATAGCACAACTGATAATTTTATAACCACTGCCTGAAGATACTAGCGACATGTTGGACGGATTTGCATGGTAAAAACAGATGCACGGTCCGGAGGCTTCAAGGTACACAAACTTAATGGTAAAAACTAATAATTTTACGTGAGTTTTTTTTAATGTGGCTAGGCAATGGGTCGAAACGTGAGTTTTCCTGAAATGGCCCATATTGACTTATTAGATTGATGTGTTAGATATTTACAATATTTGTTTTGGTTTAATGTTTATGTTGTTTTTGTAGGAAGCAATGGAGCATCATCGACTTAAAGGAACTGAAGCCAAACATCAGGTATTCATAGTGAGTATAATACAGCCAATTTGTGACGGCTTATAATCGAAGCTGTTGATAATCGAAGCTGTAGATTACATGATCCATATTACAGCTTTCGATCCACGTGTAACTTAGCATTATTTTAGTAAAAGAAACGCACAATCTTTGTTGTCTTTTTGCTGGTATGGAACTTGGAGCGTGTTTATAATGTTTAATATAAGTGTATATATGAGTGCCTTCAAATAGGCCACTTTCAAGTACTGGTAATAATAAGCTGGGCTGACGCACCAACGCTATCTATCCAGTTTTATTTTATAAAAAAAAAATGAAAGCTTAAGTTCTACTTTATTTATACAAAATTGGCTTTTGTTTATTGAAGATATTTGGTTAGTAAAAAGTGTAGATTCATGTACTGCCTTTGATTTGTCGAGACTAAGAACCCTATGCTAAATGCTGTCATTAGCTTATTTCCTGATAGACGGACGTAAATTCATGCTCATAAATTTTGTATGCCTATTTGCAGGGCCTGGACACCTTCATTACGGATTGCTTTTACCAGGCGGAGGGAGCCTGGGAATATTCTTATTTACTTCAAGCAGGTAGGTGTAAATCTTTGTGCAGTGATATGGATTTTATTTATGCCTGGACACTTTTATGTGCCAGAAGTATGATTCATTATAAGGGGTGTTTAGAATCTGCTGATGTAAACTGGTTATCCGCCTAAAATAAAGTCGACTTTATTTTAGGTGGGTGCACGACAGGTGAATATGGAAGATTAATCCGAGGAAAGAAAGATGGGCAATCGCCATAGGTATGGTTGTATTTTTTTTCCGTTAATTTGTGTTTTATGTACGCTGTACGACTTTTAGTAGTTGCTCCTTTTTTGTTGTCAAATACCGTCTCCATTTGGACTAGAAGTGCTTTAAACATATAAATATAAATAACAGCTGTCAAAACATACGAAGGGCAGAAATCTTGGAAACCAATTTCAGCTGTCGAGGGCCCTGTGGTTAGTACTGTTACTGGTGACATTGCTGCTAATATGGGTACGTTTTTATTTTTGAAATTTTCATTTATGATTTATCTTCAAATATGTATCACCTAACAGTTTAATGTGTTGTAGTGCAGTGTTTATCCTACCCTGCAAACTTCTGGAAAATCGCCCGTTATACGTACATCGACATCTGAGCCAGTGCCTAAACACTCATCTGTTGGAAATGCATTTTTTTTTCATTTTCTCTTCTTATTCCTTTCACTTAGTTTGTGACCTTGGTCTTATTTGGTCTACTTAATACAGGCCTTTCATCAACAACCGTACAACCTGGACAAAAGCTTACGGATACCCAACACTTCCCAGACAAGGTTTACTATCTCTTACCGAACTTTCATTAACAAGTACACCCACCAATCAACATCTAAAGACACATCTTGCATGCCATACATATTTAACATTGCTTTCATCCATACTACAGGCCATTCATGCTCTTCATCGATGGCTGATGAACATGCGAGTTCCATAGTGAATCAACAAACGCGACTCTCCTCTCAATATTATGCCATGGTAAACTCTATTTCCCATTTTTTTGCTATATATGTATATATATATATATATATATATATATATATATATATATATATATATATATATATATATATATATATATATATATATATTTTTTTTTTTTCTTGCAGTTCCTCAATGACAATAAACCCAACTGCAAGTGCAAATGATACTAGGCCAGGACGGAGGACAACACGAGTACGCGCAGGTCTGATGCTCTATTTTTTTATTGATACCATTTGCCAAACCATTTTTCTCATTATTTAGCCTATATATACTGACGCTATGGTTTGTCATGTTACATTTTAGCACGACCTGCATTCAACCCACGCCAACGCCCGACTGGACCAGCAAATGCCAGCGCCCGTGCCAGGCAAGGTTTATGCTCCTAAAAACCCCGCCAGGCCGCAACGCGGCCGACCGCCGCCAATCTTGTATATATAGTAATACTAGCCCAGACATAAGCCATGAAGTATCGTGCTTTATGTTTGACCTCTTAATCTCTTATAGTACTTTGGTAAAAAAAAAAAAAAGTTGACTTTGGCATGATGGCTAGCAAGCATGTGGATGATGTTGAATGGTTTATGTATATTCCTAACTAGTCAACATCAATCTAGAATTAATATGTGGCAGGGGTGTTCATGGTTCTGTTAATAAACCGAATAAATTAAAAATTGAACCGAACTGAACTGAAAAAAAATTGAACCGAACATATAACCGAACCGAATTTAATTAAATCGAACTGAACCGAATTAAAAATTCGGTTTTCGGTTTGGATATAAGTTTGCCTATCTGAACCGAAAACCGAATTTATATATATATATATATATATATATATATATATATATATATATATATATATATATATATATATATATATATATATATATATATATATTTTATATTTATATATTTTATATATAAAAACGTACATTAAAATATTATACTAATATAAAAAATACTTTTTTATGCTTGAAATATTATAAATTTAATATGGGCTTATGGGTTATGTCTATTCATCCTATTCTTTAGGAACAAGTTAGGGTTTTAGACTATTTAGCCTTATATATACATCCTGCTTGTAACCTCATATGATGATTCAATAATAATTCTCTCTTCTCTTTACTCTTATTCATTACTTTTACAACACGTTATCAGCACGCTCTAAGTTTTTTTTTATCCTCGATTACCCGTGGTATGTCTTCGTCCATATGATCTACTTATTTATACTGTTTCGAATTTGTTACTCATCTATTAATAACCTACAGCCATATGGTCTACTTATTACTCCATATATTGTTATAAATTTGTCCACTACCATATATTAATTTGTTACTGATCCATACCATATATTATTCTAACTTTAACGTTCACGTTAGACCACACAATCCAATATGATGTACTTCGAATAGACTTATGTGTGATTTATTTTTTTTATGCGACTTTCAATAATCTTAATAATACTAGATTCTGTTTCAAGCATAATGTCTATTATATTCATGATTTAACGTGTTTTAATATATGCATGATTTAAGGTGTCGCATTTGTTTTGTGTGGTACCCATTTGATAAATTGTAAGATACCATTGCCTGTAATTGTAATATTCCACATATTAACTAAATCTGTATAATATTTGCTTATATATATTGTCAAATCCTATTAATGTTGAATGTCTTATTGTAATATATCATCTATGATTGTCATAATATGTGTTTCTAATCATAGCTTATCGTTTAAGATTTATTGCTAGTTATAAAATTGACGGTAATTATAATTTGTATTTGTTTATCGTTTAATATGATCTTTTCATAAAGATCAATATCATAACTTCATGTTATGACTTTAAATTTAAAAAAAAAAAAAAAAAATAGAACATCAAGTTCTAATATGATCTTTTCATAAAGATCAATATCATAACTTCATGTTATGACTTTAAATTAAAAAAAAAAAAAAAAATTAGAACATCAAGTTCTAATATGATCTTTTTATAAAGATCAATATCATAACTTCATGTTATGACTTTAAATTTAAAAAAAAAAAAAAAAAAAAATGTCAATGCTCAAATTGCATATATTTTGTACTTCATGACATGAATGTATATATACATGGATTATTCTAGTAATTAAATTTAGTCCTGCTATGAATAAAAAAGTAGTAGTAAAGTAATCTATTATATGATTTTCTAATGCACTTGTCTTTTTATGTAGTTAAAAAAAAATGTCAAATTCAAAGCTTTCGAATATCGATTTTGCTGTTCTTGACATATCTGGAAAAAACTATCTCCCTTGGACTCTTGATGCTGAGATCCATTTAACTGCAAAAGAATTGGGAGAAACGATCCAAACTGGAAATACGGCCTCTGCACAAGCACGTGCCAAAGCCATGATATTCCTGCGTCATCATCTTCATGAGGACCTAAAAAAGGAATATCTAACGGTGAAAGACCCGTTAATATTATGGCAAAGTTTAAAGGAAAGGTTTGATCATCAAAAACAAGTAATCCTTCCTAAAGCTCGCTATGACTGGATGCACCTCAGGTTGCAAGATTTTAAAAGTGTCAGCGAGTACAATTCCGCAATGTTTAGCATCACATCTAAACTAACATTGTGCGGAGAAAAGATTACTGATGAAGACATGCTAGAGAAAACTTTCTCTACTTTTCATGCTTCAAATATGCTCTTACAGCAACAATATAGAGAACGTGGCTTCAAAAAATACCATGAACTAATATCTGTCCTTCTTGTTGCTGAACAAAATAATGAGCTTTTGATGAAAAATCATCAAGCACGCCCCACTGGTTCTACTGCATTGCCTGAAGTGCATGCAACATCAAATGTGAGGGGTCGGGGTCGTGAACATGGTAATAACCGTGGAAAAGAACGAGGTCGTGGTCATGGACGTGGACGTGGTCGAAATATTGTTTGGCATCGTGATGGTTATAATCCTAAGCCATACGATTTCAAGAAAAAAGATGATAAAGGCAAAAAGATGCAAAAGCCAGCTCCTAAACATTCTGGAAATGCTTGCCACAGATGTGGCATGAACACTCATTGGGCAAAACAATGTCGCACCTCCAGACACTTTGTTGACCTTTATCAAGCATCACTCAAAAAGAAAGGAAAAGACATTGAAACAAACTTCATTGATAATTTCAATGATGAAACAAACTTCTTTAATAGTTTCAATGATAATGAGCCAAATCCCAATGTGCGCTTCGACTCCTCAGATTTCTTTGATGATGTCGAAGACGTTGTTGCTTCTTTCTCCAACGATGGAAATAATAACTAGTTATCTAATTGCATTTTTATTTTTCCGCAATAAGTTTTTAAGTTTAAATTTTGTGTTGAATAAGCTAGGTTTGTTCTAGCATTGTTACTCATGTATTGACTTTTAATTAATGAAGTATTTTTTTTCCCTTAAAGTTTTCTTTTACTTTGAAATGCTTATTTATTTATTTTATTTTTATGTTCAAGGATATGAAAAGCATTTTGGAAAACGGTGAAGACGAGTGTCTAGTAGATAGTGGAACAACAAATACCATTTTGAAAAACAGAAAATATTTTTATGAGTTTCATATAGCAAATGCAAATGTCAACACAATTTGTGGTACTAGCAACTTGATTGAAGGCTCTGGCAAAGCCTGCATTGTGTTACCTAAAGGTACACACTTAATAATAAATGATGCGTTATATTCTAGTAGATCAAGGAGAAATCTACTAAGTTTTAAGGATATAAGACGCAATGGTTATCATCTTGAAACCATGAATGAAAATAATGTTGAGTATCTCCAAATTACATCCATTGAAAATGGAAAAAAGACCATAATGGAAAGAATGAAAGGTCTATCTTCTGGATTGTATTTTACATACATCAATCAGACAGAAATAAATATGGTTTCTACCCGAAAGGGTATAGATCCCAAAATATTTACCCTTTGGCATGATCGATTGGGTCATCCGGGTGATATTATGATGAGGAGAATAATTGAGAGCTCAAATGGGCATCCACTAAAGGATCTCAAGATCCTATTATCAAAAGAATTATCATGTGGAGCATGCTCTCTTGGAAAAATGATAACTAGGCCCTCAATTAATAAACTTGAAAAAGAATCTCCTTCATTTCTAGAAAGAATTCAAGGAGACATTTGTGGGCCAATTACTCCTCCGTGTGGACCATTTAGATACTTTATGGTATTAATTGATGCATCATCCCGATGGTCCCATGTCTGTCTGTTAGCATCAAGAAATGTTGCTTTTGCAAGGCTGTTAGCCCAAATAATTCAATTAAGAGCACATTTCCCAGATTATCAAATCAAAAAGATTAGACTTGATAATGCAGGAGAATTTACATCTCAATCATTTAATGATTTTTGTATGTCAATCGGGATTGAGGTTGAGCATCCTGTAGCACATGTGCATACACAAAATGGTCTAGCTGAATCTTTAATAAAAAGATTACAACTTATTGCTAGACCACTACTTATGAAATCAAAATTGCCATCCTCTGCATGGGGACATGCTATCTTACATGCTGCTGCTCTTATTAGATTAAGACCAAGCACATCTCATAAGTATTCTCCTCTCCAACTGGTTTCTGGAAGAGAACCAAGTTTGTCACATCTAAAAGTCTTTGGTTGTGGTGTCTATGTCCCAATAGCACCACCACAACGAACAAAGATGGGACCTCAAAGAAGATTGGGAATTTATGTTGGTTTTAATTCTCCATCAATAATAAAATACTTGGAACCATTAACTGGAGATGTTTTTACAGCACGTTTTGCTGATTGCCAGTTTGATGAAACAATGTTCCCAATCTTAGGAGGAGAAAATAAAAAGTTGGACAAACAAGATGTAACTTGGAATGCATCACAAATAAATTTTCTTGACCCTCGGAGTGGTCAATGTGAACTAGAGGTTCAAAAGCTCATTCACTTGCAAAGAATAGCAAATGAATTGCCTGATGCATTTACAGATACAAAAAGAGTTACAAAATCATATGTTCCAGCTTTAAATGCACCTTCTCGAATTGATATTCCTGAAACTCTGAATGAGTCAAATGTTCGCAGGAAGCGTGGAAGACCAATGGGGTCTAAGGATACAAATCCACGAAAAAAGAAAGAGCAGAATACAACTGGCAAAGTCCAAGAAGTTGTTATCAATAAAATTCCAGAAGAGATTAATAATAACACAGAAAGTGTGGAAAAATCTCTTGAGAATGGTCATGTACCTAATGAATATGAGATCTCAATAAATTTTGTACAAAATGGTACAACATGGAATCGTAATGAAACATGTGTTGATGAAATTTTTGCATATGCTATAGCAAGTGAAATAATAAATGATGAAGTTTCTGTGCCAAAATCTATTAGAGAATGTCGACAAAGAAAAGATTGGCCAAAATGGCAAGATGCCATACAAGCTGAACTAGATTCACTTGAAAAGCGCCAAGTATTTGGCCCTGTGACATTAACCCCAGATAATGTGAAGCCGGTAGGCTATAAATGGGTATTTGCTATAAAAAGAAACGAGAAAAATGAAATTGTGAGATACAAAGCACGACTTGTAGCACAAGGTTTCTCACAAATACCCGGGGTAGATTATGAAGAAACATATTCACCTGTTGTGGATGCAACGACTCTCAGATTTTTAATTGGTCTTGCAAATATTGAAAGGCTCCAAATGCGCCTTATGGATGTTGTCACAGCTTACTTGTACGGATCACTTGATAGTGACATTTACATGAAAATCCCCGAAGGATTGAAAATGCCCGAAGCTTGTAAATCTAAGCCCCGTGAAATGTTTTCAATTAAATTGAAAAGATCTTTATACGGTCTAAAACAATCAGGACGAATGTGGTATAATCGCTTGAGTGAATATCTTTCAAAAGAAGGATACAAAAGTAATCAAATAAGTCCGTGTGTTTTTATCAAAAGATCAAAGGGGGGTTTCACAATCATTGCAGTGTATGTTGATGATTTAAATATCATCGGAAATATTGATGAAATTGAACATACTGCAAATTTGTTAAAGAATGAATTTGAAATGAAAGACCTTGGTATGACAACTTTTTGTCTAGGCTTGCAAATTGAGCATTTGTCAAATGGAATATTTGTCCATCAGTCTAACTATACGGAAAAGATATTGAAACGATTCAATATGGATAAAGCTCATCCACTAAGCTCACCAATGGTCGGTCGTTCACTTGACCGGGAACTTGATCCGTTCCGCCCCAAAGAACATGATGAGAACATTCTTGGTCCTGAAATACCATATCTAAGTGCGATAGGGGCTTTGATGTACCTTGCTAGTAATACACGTCCAGATATAGCATTCTCAGTAAACTTACTAGCAAGATATAGTTCCGAACCAACACGCCGACATTGGAATGGAATTAAACACATATTCCGTTATCTTTGTGGTACCCGTGATATGGGATTATTTTACCAAAAGAATTCGAAATCAAAGTTGGTTGGATATGCTGATGCTGGTTACTTGTCTGATCCACATAAGGCACGATCCCAAACAGGGTATATTTTCACATATGGAGACACTGCAATTTCTTGGAGGTCGACAAAGCAATCTTTAACTGCAACATCATCAAATCATGCTGAACTTATTGCACTTTATGAAGCTGGTCGAGAGTGCGTTTGGTTAAGATCGATGATTCAAAACATCCAAGAAGAATGTGGGCTCGATTCTATTCAAGGAAATCCAACCGTGTTATGTGAAGATAATGCGGCATGTATAGCTCAAATTAAGGAAGGGTATATCAAAGGAGACAAAACAAAACACATTTCTCCGAAATTTTTCTTTACATATGATCTACAAAAGGATGGAGTTATTGACGTTCGTCAAGTTCGATCAAGTGACAATTTGGCAGATTTATTCACAAAGTCTTTGCCAACAAGATTTTTTGAGCTACTGGTTCGGAAGATCGGGCTTCGACGCTTAAAAGATATGCATTAATTTGAGGAGGAGCATTATGCGTACTGCACTCTTTTCCTTCATCAAGTTTTTATCCCATTGGGTTTTTTCTTGATAAGGTTTTTAATGAGGCAGTTTATGGCGTGTAATGAAGGATGAATATCCAAGGAGGAGTATTATAAATTTAATATGGCTTATGGGTTATGTCTATTCATCCTATTCTTTAGGAACAAGTTAGGGTTTTAGACTATTTAGCCTTATATATACATCCTGCTTGTAACCTCATATGATGATTCAATAATAATTCGCTCTTCTCTTTACTCTTATTCATTACTTTTACAACATGAAATATTTTTTTTCCCAAAAATATATATAACTAAATTTAAAAAAAATATATAAATAATGTAATTCAAGTACAACATTCGGTTTTCGGTTTTGACCCATAACCGAACTGAACTTCGGTTCGGTTCGGTCATAGATATTTTCGGTTCGGTTCGGTTTTCAGTTATGACCAAAATTTTTTTTAACCGAACAACTCGAACCGAATAAACCGATTAACCGAGTACCGAACCGAACTGATGAACACCCCTACTAGTATGTGGTCCATTATGCATATGCAATTATGTTGATGAATTGATGATGGCTCACAAGAAGTTAAGAATAGCTTTTCTTAGGATATCTGCATAAATGGCCAAATACTATATTTTTTTGGTCATTTTGCACGATCACACCCGTGTATCAAATAGAATCTAAAATACTAACGAATTACAAGACTTTAGTACTATCTAGTCTATTGCAGTCATTTTTATTCTTGCCACCCACTCCAAGTTTTTTAGACCAAACGATCAAACTGGCCAAAACCAAACTATTTTGGTCATTCTTTATCTGTATGGCAGAGTCCAATAATCTGATGCTTATCACCATTTAGTCAACATTTACACAACTAAAATGATACGACAGACTAGTTAGTTATGTCATGGTTGGTGTTTACTATATCCTTAGGTGTAGAAAGGTATGAACGAATTGAAAAGGTTGGTCTAGTAAGAACATGGTGCAAGTTGACATTATCTCGATTACTACTGAAAATGAAACAAGTGAACGTAAACAAATTAAGGTTGCCAAATCGAAACTTGCATAGAATTGTATTACTAATTTATCAGACTACCATAAATGTCTTCATTTGAAAACATGTCTATGTAGAATATCATACTATTATTCATAATTATATATTAGAATATAAGTTTAGAGTGATTTAATATCGTTGGTTAAAAGATAACAAGTGACATCTTGCTTATGATCATAATTGTACGTCTTAAAAGAGTCAACATGTATGAAGTCCAAACGAATGAAACTGCATGGGATTTTCTTGAACATTAGTTTCAATCAAAGCGTGCGATATGTTAGGGTCTTATGGACTTTTAATTGCAAAAAAATTACTATAAATTCAACATGAACATAATATCTTATAGTTAAATAAATATCCAAGAAAAATAAAGAAGAATCTCTCCAAGATGCATAAATTTAATACTTACTTGATGCTTTCATTGGTTACTTTCTTGTTCCCATGTTTGTTTCTGCAAGCAACGCTAACTACTGGAAGCTTGACTGCCGTCCCAGAAGATGGAAATGAAACGGGGATTGATAGGATTGGAGTCATTTTTGATCAAACATCTCGAGCTGGGAAAGAGGCCAAAGTGGCTATTGAGATAGCAATTCAAGATTTCAACAACGAAACAAATCAACATTCAGTTTTATATTACAAAACTTCTCGAAGCAAGGCTGCCCAAGCGGCTATTGCAGGTAAAGTATTCATAAGAGTAATAACCTTTTCTGCATACATAGTTCAGGGGTGGTCTAGATTGCTTATTAAAACTCCTTATCTAGCTAATTCTTATTGAGTTTTGTTACAGCAATAAACTGTTTTGCAACTGTTTGGTATTGCTTATCTTCTGTGATTATTTGTGACTAAAATATGAGTAAGTTGTTTTAAATAAGCATTTTTTTTCTTCAAAAGGCATTAATAAGATAAAATGTTCTCAGAAATAATAACCACCACCAAGGTGGCCTAGTGGTCACGAACCTAGTGTCCTCACAAGAGGTATGAGGTTCAAACCTCACTAGGCACACATTTTGGGGGTGGCGAGAGAAAGGGTCGGAAACGGTCATGGGAGAACCCCGGTTTGGCCGCGTACATCTTAATCAAAGACTCGCCATCCGCGGGTAATCTGAATAGGGAAAACCTTATCTGTTTATTAGTGTACTCAGACACCCATATGTGTGACATAGATGTTTAAGTTGTCTCATTTATTTATTTTACAGACAATAAGTTGTTGATACAAGAATAATTAATTTGAATATTTTGATGATGTGAAAATGCAGCAAAAGAGCTTATTGATGAACACAAAGTAAAAGCCATAGTGGGAGGTCATACATGGGAAGAAGCATCTGCCATAGCCGAGGCTATCAGCGAAGCAAATCATGATCATGATATCCCCATGTTTCTTTCACTAGCCACCAAAACTCTATTACAAGAACCCTATCAATGGCCATTTTTCATCGAAGCCGTCCCTACACAAGCCACACAAATAACCGCATTAGCAGCCATTTTAAAATCATTGGGTATGCATCACGTCACCCTCATCTATGAAACCTCATCATCAGCATCAATCATACCCCATCTCTCTCGGGCATTTCGAAAAACCAGCTCTGAGCTAACCAATATCCTACCGCTCACATCTAATCCATCTTCCTTAGATGAAGAGCTTGAGCTACTCAAGAAACAAAAACGTAAAGTCTTTGTTGTGCATACATCTTTAGAGCTCGGGGTTCGCCTCTTTCAAGAAGCCAAGAAGATGGAAATGACGGGAGATGGATATCTATGGATCACAACTAACCAAATCACAGATCTTTTTCATTCCATTAATTCAACTATCATTTCTTCACTGAAAGGTATGGTTGGAGTCAAAACCTACTTCCCCCAAAACAGCCCTGAGTTCTTAGATTTCAAGAAAAGGTTTCGTCAAAAGTTCCAATCCAATTACCCAGAAGAACACCAGGATGAACCTGGAATATTCGCCCTGCAAGCATACATTGCCGCAAAACAATTAGAAAAATATTCACTAGAATCTATACATCAATGGAAGCCGGTTCCTGCAACTACAGTCGAGATTGTTTATGTGCATGGAAAGGGTTATCATAGCGTATACTGGACGGAAGGATCAGGGTTTTCGGAAACAATTGAAAATGACATCAGTGGGGTAAAAAATTACACAGATTATATGGATAATGTTGGACAAGCTTTGTGGCCCGTGCAACCGTGGTATGCTGACAGACGTCGTAGGAATCTGGCTGAAAGTTCCAATAATCGGATGAAGGTCGCTTTTCCTGCTCAGTCTTTGTTTAAACAATTTGTGAAGGTGGAAAATGATTCGCAGACAAATGAACCCATTTTCAGTGGATTTGTGGTCGAAGTTTTTGATGCAATGATGAGGAAAATGAACATACCATATGAGAGTATTCCGTTTAATGATTCTTATGATCGGCTGATAGACGCATTAAATTCAACGGTAAAACGTTTTCACAACCTGAAAGAGCCTTATATATATTACGTACATAGACATTTTTTAGTGTTTGGATAAAACCGCTTATCTGCTTATTTTATAGTAAATAACCAAAAGATTACATGCTTACTTTTTATGGCAAAAAACTAGTTTTGAAATAAGCAATCCCAAACTCCCTCTTATACTAATCATCACCATTTCTGATTCAAAGTTTTTCTTGATCTGATGCAGGAGTTCGATGCAGTAGCTGGGGATGTAACCATTAATTCAAAAAGACTTGAGTTAGTAGATTTCACGCAACCGTTCACTGAGTCGGGATTGGATATGATTGTACCTGTTCGATCAAGATTATCGAACCAGGCATGGTTGTTCCTGAAGCCTTTCACTGCAAAAATGTGGTGGTTAATAGGAGCAGTCACTCTCTATAACGGCATCATAATTTGGTTGATCGAAAGAAACCATAATGAAGATCTTCGCGGCTCCATCGTGACCAAAATCGGAATCATTATTTGGCTTGCATTCACTACACTCTTCACTTTGCGCGGTAACACACAAACTTCTTTAACCAGCAACAGTCCTTTTTATCCCAATTATATATTTGTTTGTTTCAACGTGAACCCGTTTATACCCTTCATCGGCTTGTTATCTTAAACATGATCGTTTTGCCTCACAGGGGACAAGCTGCATAGCAACTTGTCAAGAATGGCAATGGTCGTGTGGCTTTTTGTGGCACTAATCATCACACAGAGCTACACGGCTAGCTTGGCAAGTATGCTCACGGCTCAAAGGCTTGAACCATCAATAACAAGTGTTGAAATGCTTAAAAACATGAATGCAACCGTGGGCTCCTGTAACGGATCGTTTGTAGACGCCTATCTAACCCAAGTTTTAGGTTTTGATCCCAACAAGACCATAAACAGCTATAACTCGACCCAAGGATACGCTGAGGCCCTAAATAGCGGTGAAATTGCTGCTATCTTTCTTGATGTTCCGGTAGCTAAATTGTTTCTGGCACAGTACTGCAAGAGCTTCATCAGAACTGGAGAGACAATCAAAGTTGGTGGTTTTGGATTTGTAAGTTCTCTTGTTCCAAATGCCTCATGACTCTTGAGCCTGATGAAGTTTGACTTATTAGGTCAAACAACAATATTGGCATAATAATAGGTGGAAATTCAGTGGGGTTGGAGAAAGTGTGAAAATGGGTTCAGAGTGAGTAATTTTTTAGTGCAGCTGAAAACGGGTCAGGTCGGGTTGACCTGAAAAGTATATCATGACAATAATCTGATTTTTTTTAAAAACTTTTATTAAAGTACACGTTGACGTATTTAATTCAATTCGATATCTTCTTTTTTGGCCAATAACTATACATGCGCCATTGAAATGAAATAACCTTAAATCAACCCTTTTTTTTTATGTAAACATGCTAAACATGGTGATTACAGGCGTTTCAAAGGGGATTTGATAGACTTTCAGATGCAAACAAGGCACTAATGAATGTATCAGAAAGTCCGAAACTGAAAGAACTTGAAGACAAATATCTAATATCCGAGAAGTGTGTGGATGAAGAATCTTCGCCTGATAAAGATGAGAGCCTTAGCATTCACAGCTTTTGGGTTCTATTTGTCTTAACAGGAGGGACTTCAACAGTTGCATTTGCTTTCTACGTCATTATCAGCATTCGCGAATTCAGAAGATCCAATCAAGACCGGATACATTTGTTAAAACTAATATCATCATTTATGAAAGATTGGAAACGCCATATGAGACGATCATCTAGCATAGTTGCCAGTGTTGAAAGTGCTAGACACACTCGAAACATTGATCAATATCAAGATGACACCAATGATTCGTAACAAACTACTAAAGTTGCCCCAATCATATATATACTTGGGTTAGGATCGATCTAGGAATGTACAATTTTATAGGTACACAGAAGCAATAAACTGTATATTGCCAGATTAGGATCTCAAGCTGCCTATATAATCATAAATTTAGGGTGCGTTTGGTATGATCAAGGGTTTAGAATAGAATTTGGATTTGGTATAGAATAAAATAAAAGGAGGAGAAATAAAAATGATGGGGCCAAAAATAAGATATTAATTATATATGAAATATATATATTTTTTTAATTGTTTTAAATTAATATTTAAATGATTGTATTATTCAAAAAGAGGAGAGAGATAAAGAGAGATGTAGAGAGAGAAGAAGAGAAGCTCACATAAAAGAGAAAGAAAAGATGATATCACCCAATATTGAGATGTATTACTTTTAATGGTTTGAAACCTTTTATTTCTTCTTAAATCACATACCAAACAACTTATTTATTTTTCACACCATTCTCTAATTACCAAATACCCTATACCAAACGGGACCTTATTGTGGATTGTTACGTACTTCAAGATATTCAGCAGTTCAACTAAAGCAAAATATTTATGTGCCATTTGTCTTCGTGTAACACAATTTGGTGTTCTTTGCTTTTTTATGAAAGACAAACTCACATACAACTAAATTTAACAATCTCACACACTCACATAAATCTCACATTTTATGAAGGCAAATTGCCGTTCTATATCTATTTATTAATACAACTTCTCATATATTTAATCTAGAATTAAATCAATCTAATTATTTTTGTCATTTTTTATTTACTAAAAGTCAAACACTTCTACACAACTCTCCACAAATCGATCCGCTTACAATTCTTAACAAAGAGGGTGTTAATGTAAGAGCATGCGCATGCGTAACGCAGCCCCCTGCGTTAAGGGTGTTTTAACGCACGTTAACGTGCGTTATTGATCTGGGAGAGCATGTTAAGGCCACGTTAATGTGGCAAGTTAAGCCACTAACGTGGCGTTAAGCCACATTTGATTAAAAAAAATACACTTCTGGTCCCTGTATTTATGTTTGTGTCTTGACAATTTTGGCCCTTGTAATTCTTAAATGACTAATTTATTCAAACACACACGATACGGAAATACAATTACAAACGATACGAGAAACAAATACAACAGATACGATTTATATAGCTTTGTAATTGTCGATTAGATTTGACTTCTCCTCTCACACTTGCAATACTTGTTCCCTAACTATTTTCAAGGCGACCTGAAGTTGCAAATCTGTTTCATCATTTCTTAATAGAGTTTCTAACCCGACGCTGATGATTGGATGGTCTTGAGGCATATTACGTAACCTTTCGACCTCAGGAGCACGAGTATGCATCTGCCTTATACAACGAGTTATCTCACCAAGCAAACTGTTAACCAACTTGAGTTCCTTCTTTTGTTCGCTGCGTAAACGGGAAAGAATAGATTTTTGCACCTCAGCTAGGTGGTTTGCCATTTTTTGTGTGTGTTAATAGTATTGATATTTGTGTGAGAAAATATAGTTCTGTTAAACTAGTTTTTATAGGGGAAAAGTAGCCGTTAAACAAATAGCCGTTGGAAAAGTAGCTGTTAAGCGTTTTATTCAAATTAAAAGTTAAACAAACACAAGATACAGCACAAACGAAACAGAAAACACAAACGATACATCACATCTTCATGGAATACAAAAGCCATTAACCCATAAACCTGCACCAAGTGTGGTTGAACCTCAAAATCGACCAAACGTGAAAATATTTGAATGCTTTCCCATCATTGCGTTCTTTGAAAACATTCATTGCATCTTCAACACGAACCCAGGGGTCACGTGTAGGCTGCAAATTGTCATGAATTGCATGAAATTGTTGGCATTCAGAGTTCATCCGTGCCCACTTGCTCGTTATCTGGGATTTGCTCCGATGAGGACCGACTGCTTGTTCATTGAACCTTTCTGTAACCACTTGCCAAAAAGGTCCTTCGCCGACATGGAATTCATGAACCACTTGCCACATATCGGCTAGCAAGGTTTCTTCGTCAATATCCCAACGATTCACAGTTTTATGTTTAATTATTTTAGTTTTATGTTTAATTATCATACTTTATGTTTTATATTTAATGTAACTTGCGTTTAAGTTTAATGTATGTTTAAATTTTAAGTATTAATTTAAGTTGTTTTTATTAGTTATTAAATGAAATAATAGTTTTAGTTGAGGGTAGAATTTGAAAATATTTGAGTTAAAGCTGAGTTATGGCTGAGTTATTGTTGTGGGTGTTTTTTTCTGAGTTAAAGTTAAAGTGTAAAAGCTGATGTGGCGCTGACGTGGCACTGCGTTAAGTTTTAACATGGGTTACGCTTGGGCAAATGTATGGATGATTTAATGGATGATTTAGTCAGAGCTAGCCTGTGCAAGTTGACCTTTGAAATTGTGAATTACTGAAAATGTCATAAGTATATATGAGATGCCTTTTATATATAAGTATATATAACGAGCGGGTAAACCCGCGCTTTGCCGCGGGAGCATGTTGGTCGATTTTATTTTGTTTAAATGAGTTTTTGCTATATATTATGTGTTTTCTGTTATATAATGTATATATATGTGTGTCTTTATTTTTTTGCAATAAAAGTGTGTAAATTTATAAGTAAATGTATTTATAAGTAAATGTTTGTTGTGTGGTCTATTATTATTTTGTTTGGGCTGTTATGGTTTGGGCCTATGGGTTTTTTTTACTGCTATTGGACTATAGATCAGGTGCTTTTTTATTTTGCTCAGTCATAATTTTATCTCATTTATAACACATTTAAAACACACACATTCCACACTTTTACTCTCTCTCTCTCTACCTCACCGGTTTTTCATAACTTCTGGTAAGCAGTAGCAGATTCCGGCGACCACCGTCGCCGGAATATTTTCCGGTGATACTTTTTTCCATTTCTAATCGATAGATCCGTATATTTACAATGTTTCTGGAGTTTTTGAGCTCTTGGCTCCCTCCGTAGCACCACCACACGCCACCAACACCTTTGCCGTCCACCACCACTCCACCACCTCTCTTCTCTCGGTAAAGCTTTTACACGCGCCACCCTAATTTTTATTTTTAATAAAATCTGATTTATAATAATTTCTTTTGATAAACCTTTTATAAATGTGTTTTAAACATCAAACCGTCTTGATAAACCTTTGTAAAAGATTGGAAAAGTGTGGATCTAAAAATATAACCTCGACTCGTTGTGACTCGGTTACGACTCGGTGACTCACCGAGTCAACCCGCGTTGACTCGGGCGAGTTAACCACTATTTTGCTTCCTATGTCTAACCATTTATTTATGAATTTATAAAGATCTTTTAAGCTTTATGTGTTTTTTTTTCAGGGTTGTACTGTCCGGAAACCACTGCTGCCTCGCCGGAATGTTAGCTGGCGTCATCGGAATTTGCTACTGTTTGAGTTGGTTTTAAACTTGGGTATTAAACTTTTTGTGTAAGTTTTGTTGTAATTATTTGTATTTGTTGATAATTTTTTTTTACAAATTTTATTTATATCCTTTGTTGCGGTGTTTTTTTTTTTTTTTTTCAAGGTTGATAGTTATTTTGTTATTTAAATTTGTTGTAATTTTTTTTTGTATGTTATGGTTAAGTTTTGTGTAATCGAGCAGTTGAAAAAAAATGTTGTGTCTGGCGGAGGAAAGACCACCCAAGTAGTTTTATTTATGTTGTTGGTCTCTTTTGCAGAGCATACTCGAGGAAAATTACTTTATGTGAGTATGATTCTAGTGATGAACAAATTGTTTTGAAAATCTTAAAAATTGTCGGTGTTGCAGTTAGAGGAGTTTGGTTGATGTGTTGCAGTAGGTCTAGATTTGTGATTAAAAAAAAAAAAAAAAAAAAAAAATGAACAGTGTGATACAGTAAAATGCTACAGTATTCCGAACTCACAAAACCACTGTTTCGCCAACTGTAGCAAGCACTGTAGCTGCTACAGTGCTGCTACAGTACGCGTTCCCCCTTTTAGTATATACTAGTCGGGTAGCCCGCGCGTTGCGGCGGGTGTGTTTTGCGTTTTGTATTTTGTGGGTTGTACGATGTAATTAATAATTTTGTTATTTGAAGTATGCATATGTTTACTAGGAAGCATACTTTGTTTATGTTTGCGGATTTTTTTTTTTTTTTTTTTTGCGTTGCGATTGAATATTTTTTTTTCTTCTTGTTTGGTATTTTAAAAGAAACAAATTTGTATAAAATTTTTTTTGTAAATGTATTATTTTTTGTGTTTTTTTATTTTTATTTTTTTGAAAAAACAAATTTTCATAACAAAATTATTAAAAAAAAAAAAAAAAAAAAAAAAAATTACTGTGGCAAGCACTGTAGCTGATACAGTGCTTGTAACAGTGCTTGTAACAGTGTTTTTTGGATTCACTGTTTTCTGCATTTTAGTATATAGTATATAATAATATAATAATATGATCAGTAACAACAAATAACTAATAAAACTAACAGAAATGTCGTTACATAGTTTCATTTGTTAAAAACAGCTAAATAATATATATTAGTATAACATCATTCATGACATAATAAAATAGGTGCAATATTATAATCTTTGCAAGTATAATTTACGATATGACTTACTACGATCGTTACAAGGGTTTGAACATATGTCCACATCATAAGAACACAACACGACATTTCATGGGAAAATTCTAAAAAACCGTGTGATGGACTTTTGGTTACCAAATGATTTTTATAGCTTAGAATATGATTAGTTTGGGAATATACTACAGCTCTCGAGACTTATATGAGCCAATGAAAAAGCAACAAAGAATCTTTACTGAAATGCATAATTTTGCGAGTTACCACATCTCTTTGGTTGCTTTCTCATTGTCATTGTTTCTTCTGCAAGCATCACTGACCACCGAAGCATCACTAGGATCGGTGTTATTCTTGATCAAACGTCTAGGCAGTCTAGGCCTGGAAAGGAGGCGAAATTGGCCATTGAGATAGCAATTCAAGATTTCAATAACAAAACTAATCAACATTCAGTTCTAAATCTTCACAACTCTCAAAACCCTTTTCACAAAGCTATTGCAGGTAAAGTATTCAGCTTTTGTTCTTATGAAGTTAGCATATTCATTTTAAAGAACTTTGATTAGTTTTTTGTAAAGTCGTGTCAGAATCTATCTTTTTATGATGTGAAAATGCAGCAAAAGAACTAACTGATGTGCACAAAGTAAAAGCCATATTGGGAGGTCATGCATACATGGGAAGAAGCATCTGCTATAGCCGAGGGTATCATCCAAGCTGACCATGATCTACCTGTTTTTTTTTTTCGTTAGCTAGCACCTCTCCAATTCAAGCAACCGATAAATGGCCATTTTTCGTTCAAACTGTTCCACCACATTCAACACAGATGAATGCAGTGGCTGCAATTTTACAGTCATGCGGTATACTTCAAGTCACTCTAATATACGAAACCAAAGAAGCATGAATTAAAAAAAAAAAAAAAAAAAAAGAAAAAAAAAGAAAAGAAAAAGGATAATCACCAAAATAGACCGTGCAACCATGGTGAATTCAGTTCCTACCCCCAGATCCAAAAATGACTTTTTTAGACAAGGCAACTGGGCAACTCGACCCATATGATGACAAGTGCCCCCAGTTGCCCAAAAATTGGCGGCTGTTGGCCAAAAACCTGACAGACAATCAACACTTGTCATTTGCAGAAAGTGACACTTCATCAGTTGTCAAGTTGCCATGTCTAAAAAAGACATTTTCCGATATGAGGGCAGGAACCGAATTCACCATGGTTGTCCGGTCTATTTTGGTGATTATCCCATAAAAAAAAATAAAAAATAAAAATAAAAAAAACTGATTTAGGTTTCCATATTTAATCTTAGGTTAATACACACAATTAGATACTAGATAGATGGTGATGATTTACTCTTTAGTATGCACCAAAATAAGAGTATACATTTGAACTTAATTTTCCCCTATTTTGATATGTGTGGCAAACATTCTAACTTAATTTTTAATAATTATCTTCTTACATTCGTTTGGATAACGTGTTGGTTAGATAATGTTTGTTAATCTTTTGGCTAATCTTTTATATAATAAAACAAAATCCGGAATTTTCTATTTCAAAAAAATGAATTGATATCTTATTTAATAATAATTTTATTTAAAAAAATATTATTTTCTTATTAGGTAACATTTTATATTTATCCATAACACAAGTAGAAGATAAATACAAAAAATATAGATAAGATGCAACTAATAATATGATTAAAAATTTTAAATAATTATCTTTAATAATAAAAAACTATAATTAAACATCATAAATCAAACAAAACAAAGATTAAATTATTTGTTTTTTAATAAATAAAAATATATGATTCAAAAAAATTTTAAAAACCCGCGAATGCGCGGGCATTATAACTAGTATTAGGATAACTTAAAGCTAATAGTTTGACATTTTGAGTTATGCAAAGTTGCAAACAACCATAAGACATTCATTGAACATCTATATAAATTTGGACAATCACAACTTAAAGCTATTAGTGTATCCTTACCCGCACCCTTTTTTAATATCCAAACACATATCCGTCCCATTACCCATCGGATACACAGTTAATATTATCAATCGATTTTTTGGGTTTTCTGCGAGTATCGGCTATCTCCAACTGAATATTATATAGACTAAATAGAGGTATTAAGATTAAGTCACACTAAAATCCACCAACAAAACAAATGAAAACACCTTAATATATTCAATTTTTTTTTTAAAGTTAAAGAAAATGAATTGAAACAAATGATTTAACTCTTTTGAATTGTTCATGTACAAAATAATACGTGTTACATAATAGAGATACTTAATTGGAAGAAATTTATATATAATGTATACATACTCTAGTTAAATAATATCAATAAAACTGGTGTAGATTCGGGTAAACTGATAAGGGTGCGGGTACGGGTACGGGTACGGGTAATTAGCGATGCACATGTTGCATTACATCCAATGATATCTCGTATTTAATAAATTAACTAGATACGAAAATTTTAAAACATGGACAAGAACACTTGATTCGTAACCGAAATTAACCCGGTTTTACCTGTTACCCAATGAGTTGGACCCAAGAGCACAAGGGTTTTATTGCAATACACATGAAAAAATATTATTGATACACACCCCTCGTTAGTCCAGACATAAGCCGTGAGGGGAAAAAAAAATATCGTACGTGCTTTATGTGATTGGGCCAATATTTTGGGTAAGGGGGGGTGGGGACTTTGGCATGATCATGTGGATGATGTTGAAGGGCCTGGTTTGCATGTATATTCCCGATTAGTCAACAATTCAACATCAATCTAGAATTACTATGTGGTCCATTATGTATTTATGCATATGCAATTATGATGATGAATTGATGATGGCACACAAGAAGTTAAGAATAGCTTTTCTTAGGATATCTGCATAAATTATTTTATGGTCAAATACTATATTTTTTTGATCATTTTGCACGAACACACCCGTATATCAATAGAATCTAAAATACTAACGAATTACTAGACTTTAGTACTATCTAGTCTATTGCAGTCATTTTTATTCTTGCCACCCACTCCAAGTTTTTTAGTCCAAACGATCAAACTGGCCAAAACCAAACTATTTTGGTCATTCTTTATCTGTATGGCAGAGTCCAATAATCTGATGCTTATCACGATTTAGTCGACATTTACACAACTAAAATGATAAGACAGACTAGTTAGTTATGTCATGGTTGGTGCACTATATCTTTAGGTGTAGAAAGGTATGAACGAAAAGGTTGGTCTAGTAAGAACATGGTGCAAGTTGACATTGTCTCGATTACTACTGAAAATGAAAAAAGTGAACGTAAACAAATTAAGGTTGCGAAATCGAAACTTGCATAGAATTGTATTACTTGTTTATCAGGCTACCATAAATGTCTACATTTGAAAACATGTCTATCTAGAATATCATACTATTATTCATAATATGTATCAGAATATAAGTTTAGAGTGATTTATATCATTGGTTAAAAGATAAATAGTGACATCATGCTTATGATCATAATTGTCTTAAAAAGAATCGACATGTAATAAATCCAAATGAATGAAACCTACATGGAATTTCTTGCACATTAGTTTCAATGAAAGCGTGTGATATGTTATGGTCTTATGGACTTTTAGTTGCAAAAAAATTATTATAAATTCAACATGAACATAGTATCTTATAGTTAAATAAATATCCAGGAAAAAAGTAAGGAAGAATCTCTCTAAGATGCATAAATTTAATACTTACTTGATGCTTTCATTGGTTGCTTTCTTGTTCCCATGTTTGTTTCTGCAAGCAACACTGACTACTGGAAGCTTTGCTACCGTCCCAGAAGATGGAAATGAAACGGGGATTGATAGGATAGGAGTTATTTTTGATAAAACGTCTCGAGTCGGGAAAGAGGCCAAAGTGGCTATTGAGATAGCAATTCAAGATTTCAACAACGGAACAAATCAACATTCAGTTTTATATTACAAAACTTCTCGAAGCAAGGCTGTCCAAGCGGCTACTGCAGGTAAAGTATTCATAAGAGTAATAACCTTTTCTGCATACATAGTTCTTATTAAAACTCCTTATCTAGCTAATTCTTATTGAGTTTTGTTATAGCAATAAACTGTTTTGCAACTGTTTGGTATTGCTTATCTTCTGTGATTATTTGTGACTAAAATATGAGTAAGTTGTTTTAAATAAGCATTTTTTTCTTCAAAAGGCATTAATAAGATAAAATGTTCTCAGAAATAATAACCACCACCAAGGTCGCCTAGTGGTCACGAACCTAGTGTCCTCACAAGAGGTATGAGGTTCAAACCTCACTAGGCACACATTTAGGGGGTGGCGAGAGAAAGGGTTGGAAACGGTCACGGGAGAACCCCGGTTTGGCCACGTGCATCTTATTCAAAGACTCGCCATCCGCGGGTAATCTGAATAGGGAAAACCTTATCTGTTTATTAGTGTACTCAGACACCCATATGTGTGACATAGAAGTTTAAGTTGTCTCATTTATTTATTTATTTTACAGACAATAAGTTGTTGATACAAGAACAATTAATTTGAATATTTTGATGATGTGAAAATGCAGCAAAACAGCTTATTGATGAACACAAAGTAAAAGCCATAGTGGGAGGTCATACATGGGAAGAAGCATCTGCCATAGCTGAGGCTATCAGCGAAGCAAATCATGATCATGATATCCCCATGTTTCTTTCACTAGCCACCCAAACTCCATTACAAGAACCCAATCAATGGCCATTTTTCATCGAAGCTGTCCCTACACAAGCCACACAAATAACCGCATTAGCAGCCATTTTACAATCATTGGGTATGCATCACGTCACCCTCATATATGAAACCTCATCATCAGCATCAATCATACCCCATCTCTCTTGGGCATTTCAAAAAACCAGCTCTGAGCTAACCAATATCCTACCGCTCACATCTAATCCATCTTCCTTAGATGAAGAGCTTGAGCTACTCAAGAAACAAAAACGTAAAGTCTTTGTTGTGCATACATCTTTAGAGCTCGGGGTTCACCTCTTTCAAGAAGCCAAGAAGATGGAAATGACGGGAGATGGATATCTATGGATCACAACTAACCAAATCACAGATCTTTTTCATTCCATTAATTCAACTATCATTTCTTCACTGAAAGGTATGGTTGGAGTCAAAACCTACTTTCCCCAAAACAACCCTGAGTTCTTACATTTCAAGAAAAGGTTTCGTCAAAAGTTCCAATCCAATTACCCCGAAGAACAGCAGGACGAACCTGGAATATTCGCCCAGCAAGCATACAACGCCGCAAAACAATTAGAAAAATATTCGCTGGAATCTATACATCAATGGAAGCCAGTTCCTGCAACTACAGTCGAGATTGTTTATGTGCATGGAAAGGGTTATCATAGCGTATACTGGACGGAAGGATCAGGGTTTTCGGAAAGAATTGAAGATGACATCAGTGGGGTAAAAAATTACACAGATTATATTGATAATGTTGGACAAGCTTTGTGGCCGGTCCAACCGTGGTATGCGGATAGACATCGTAGGAATCTTGCTGTAACTTCCAAGAAGATGAGGGTCGGTGTTCCTGATGAGTCTTTGTTTAAACAATTTGTGAAGGTTGAATATAATGAGGCGAAAGAAGTACTGAGGTGCAGTGGATTTGCGGTCGATGTTTTTGCTGAAATGATGAGCAAAATGAACATAGAATATGATTGTATTCCGTTTAATGGTACTTATGAGCAGCTGATAGATGCAATACCTTCAAAGGTAAAACGTTTTCACAATCTGAAAGAGCCTTATATATTAATCACGTGGACATTTTTGAGTGTTTCTATAAAACCGCATATGTGCTTATTATAGAGTAAATATGCATAAAATTACATTCTTTTTTAGGGCATAAAGCTTGTTTTGAAATAAGCAATCCCAAACACTGCACCCTCTTATACTTATAACCATTTGTGATTCAAAGTTTTCTTGATCTGAAGGAGTTCGATGCAGTAGCTGGTGATGTAACCATTACAGAAAAAAGGTATAAGTCAGTAGATTTCACGCAGCCGTACACTGAATCGGGATTGGAGATCATTGTACCTGTTCGATCAAGATTATCGAACCAAGCATGGTTATTCCTGAAGCCTTTCACTGCAAAAATGTGGTGGTTAATAGGAGCAGTCACTCTCTATAACGGCTTCATAATTTGGTTGATCGAAAGAAGCCATAATGAAGATCTTCGCGGCTCTGGTGTGACCAAAATCGGAATCATTATTTGGCTTGCATTCACTACACTCTTCACTTTGCGCGGTAACACACAGACTTCTTTAACCAGCGACAATCCTTTTTATCCCAATTATATATTTGTTTGTTTCAACGTGAGCCCGTTTTTACCCTTCATCGGCTTGTTATTTTAAACATGATCATTTTGCCTCACAGGGGACAAGCTGCATAGCAACTTGTCAAGAATGGCAATGATCGTGTGGCTTTTTGTGGCACTAATCATCACACAGAGCTACACGGCTAGCTTGGCGAGTATGCTCACGGCTCAAAGGCTTGAACCATCAATAACAAGTGTTGAAATTCTTAAAAACATGAATGCAAACGTGGGCTCCTGTAATGGATCGTTTGTAGACGACTATCTAACCGAAGGTTTAGGTTTTGATAGCAACAAGACCAAAAACAGCTATAACTCGACCCAAGGATATGCTGAGGCACTAAATAGCGGTGAAATTGCTGCTATCTTTCTTGATGTTCCAGTAGCTAAATTGTTTCTGGCTCAGTACTGCAAGAGCTTCATCAGAACTGGAGAGACACTCAAAGTTGGTGGTTTTGGATTTGTAAGTTCTCTTGTTCCAAATGCCTTATGACTCTTGAGCCTGATGAACTTTGACTTACTTGGTGGAAAATCAGTGGGGTTAGAGAAAGTGTGAAAATGGGTTCAGAGTGAGTAATTTTTTAGTGCAGCTGAAAACGGGTCAGGTTGGGTTAACCTGAAAAGTATATCATGACAATAATAATCTGATTTTTTTGAAAACTACATGTTGACGTATTTAATTCAATTCAATATCTTCTTTTTTGGCCAATAACTATACATACACCATCGAAATGAAATAACCTTAAATCAACCCATTTTTAATGTAAACATGTTAAACATGGTGATTACAGGCGTTTCCTAGGGGATATGATAGACTTTCAGAAGCAAACACGGCACTAATGAATATATCACAAAGTGGGAAACTGAAAGAACTCGAAGACAAATATCTTATACCCGAGAAGTGTGTGGCTGAAGAATCTTCGCCTGATAAAGATGAGAGCCTTAACATTCACAGCTTTTGGGTTCTATTTGGCTTAACAGGAGGGACTTCAACAGTTGCATTTGCTTTCTATGTCATTATTAGCATCCGCGAATTCAGAAGATCTAATCAAGACCAGATACACTTGTTAAAACTAATATCATCATTTATGAAAGATTGGAAACGCCATATGAGACGATCATCTAGCATAGTTGTCAATGTTGAAAGTGCTAGACACACTCGAAACATCGATCAATATCAAGATGAAACATCGATCAATATCAATATCATCTAGCATAGTAATTTACAATTTTATAGGTACACAGAAGCCATAAACTGTATGTTGCCGGATTAGGATCTCTAGTTGCTGATATAATCATAGATTCATTGTGGATTGTTACGTACTTCAAGATATTCAGCAGTTCAACTAAAGAAAATTAATTATTTATGTGCCATTTGTCTTCGTGTAACGCAATTTGGTGTTCTTAGCTTTTTCATGAAAGGCAAACTCAAATACAACTAAACTTAACAATCTCACACACTCACATAAATCTCACATTTTATAAAGGCAAATTGTTGTTCTATATCTATTAATTAATACAACTTCTCATATATTTAATCTAGAATTAAATTAATCTAATTATTTTTGTCATTTTTGATTTACTAAAAGTCAACCACTTCTACACAACTCTCCACAAATCAGTTTACAGTTCTTAACAAAAGGGGTGTTAATGTAAAGGGCAAATGTTGGATGATTTAGTCAGAGCTAGCCTGTGCAAGTTGACTTTTGAAATTGTGAATTACTGAAAATGCATGACATAAGTATAGATAAGATGCCTGTTGAATATAATATGAGTTTGAATGAGTAACAACAAATAACTAGTAAAAGTAACAGAAATTTGGTTGCATTATAAATCATTGATTTTAAGAGTCCAAACCGGCATAGTTTCATTTGTTAATTAAAAGTTACTAAAACATCTAAAACTACTACATATTAGAGATGCATCAATTTGAATAAGATGAATCTCTAATCTTTTAGATGTATTGTAATATATTTTTCTAGCAAAAAATTAGGTGTATATACATATATTAGATGTATTTTATCAAGTTAGACGAATCTTATCTATTTTTTGTCCTCCGCGGGTCAAATTTGTTGCTAGTACTATTTTGCATCATTTTCAATTGAAAATCACTTTCGAAACTAATTGTGATGCATCTAAATGAATAGAGCTGCATCTAATTCAAGTTGATGCATCTCAAATATGTAATTATAGTTATTTCTCATTCTTCTCATTTTAAGTTTTCTTTTTACTGGATCCTTACTCAAACATCTGAATATATTAGTATAACTGTAACGAGTAAGGATCAAATGAGAAATAAAAGTAAAACGAGAAGTAATCACAACCGCACATTTGAGATGCATGTACAATAAAAGATGCAACTCCTATGAATTTCTCTTTATTCAATTGAAATGTGTGGCTAAAAATATTTCTCATTATTCTTATTATATTTTCTCTTCTCACTAGATCTCTTCCCTAACTGTAACATCATTCCTGACACAATAAGATACGTGCGATATTATAATGTTTGCAAGTATAATTTACGATATGAATTAATTCAAAATCCTTACAAGGGTTTGAACGTGTGTCCACATCATAAAAACACTACACGACATTTCATGGGAAAATTCTAACAAACCGTGTGATGGACTTTTGGTTACCAAATGATTTTTTATAGCTTAGAATATGATTAGTTTGGTGAATATACAACTAACAAAAAAGAATCTTTACTGAAATGCATAATTTTGTTAGTTACCTCATATCTTTTGTTGCTTTCTCATTGTCATTGTTTCTTCTGCAAGCATCACTGACCACCGGAAGCATCACTAGGATCGTTGTCATTCTTGATCAAACGTCTAGGCCTGGAAAGGAGGCGAAAGTGGCCATTGAGATAGCAATTCAAGATTTCAATAACAAAACTAATCAGCCTTCAGTTCTAAATCTTCACAACTCTCAAAACCCTTTTCGCGCAGCTTTTGCAGGTAAAGTATTCAGCTTTTGTTCTTATGATGGTTGCAAATTCATTTTAAAGAACTTTGATTAGTTTTTTGCAAAGTCTTATCAGAATCTATCTTTTTATGATGCGAAAATGCAGCAAAAGAACTAATTGATGAGCACAAAGTAAAAGCCATATTGGGAGGTCATACATGGGAAGATGCATCTGTTATAGCCGAGGGTATCAGCGAAGCTGATCATGATCTACCTGTTTTTCTTTCGTTAGCTGGCACAACTCCAACTCAACCAACCGATAAATGGCCACTTTTCGTTCAAACTGTTCCATCACATTCATTCAACACAGATGAAGGCAGTGGCTGCAATTTTACAGTCATGGGGTACACATCAAGTCACTCTAATATACGAAACCTCACATCTAGCCCCTTCGTCAGCATTAATCATCTCTCATCTCTCTCAGGCATTTCGAGAAACAGATTGCGTCTTAAACCATATCTTACCACTCACATCAATTCACCTTTCCTTAGACGAAGATCTTGAGCTACTCAAGGAACAACAACACAAGTCTTTGTAATTCATACCTCTTTAGAACTTGGGGTTCGTCTGTTTCAAACAGCCAAGAATATGGAAATGACAGGAGACGAATATCTATGGATCGCAACAAATGGAATTACGGATCTTTTCCATTCCATTAGTTCCACCGACATTTCTTTACTAAAATGTATGGTTGGAGTCAAAACGTACTTCCCCCAAAACAATCTCTGTTTAAGCAAGTCGTGAGCGTGGATATGATTCCAAGGGGAACCAAACTGTTTACGGTGGATTCGTGATCCCTGTGTTTGATGAAATGATGAGAGAAATGAATTTACCATATGATTATTATCCATTCTATGGTTCATACGACGATTTGGTCAGACAAATACCTAAAGAGGTAATCAGAGTCACAACTCTATCTTAGCATTCGGAACTGAACCAAATTTTCAGAAGCTTTTTTAATTTTCTGTTCTTTTTTCTTGATTTGGACTAGAATTTTGATGCGATTCCTGGGGATGTTACAATTGTGTCAAGCAAGCATGAATATGCAGATTTCACGCAAGCGTACACAGAATCAGGTTTGGAGATGATCATTCCTGTTCGATCCAGAGTAGCAAACCATCCATGGTTTTTCATGAAGCCTTTTAGTGCAAAAATGTGGTGGTTAATAGCAGCAATCACTCTTTATAATGGGTTCGTCATATTGTTGATCGAGAGGACTCATTGCCGCCATCTTCAAGGCTCATTTATAACCCAAATTGGAGTCGTCATTGGCTTGCATTTACAACACTTTTCACTCTGCGAGGTAAAACAAGTTGAAAGTCATACATTATGAAATATTTAATCATAATTAATGCACTAACTATTAGTTAAAAGCATTAGAAAAAATGGACTAAAAGCTGTTTGTTGGCCAACACAACCCAACCAAACATGTTTCACCCGTACTTAATCATGACCCGATTCAACCTAATCCTTGTAGTTACTCTGCATGTAGTTACTCTGCATGTACGACACACCCTCTTGACACCTAACTTATCTTTGGTATTCTTCCTCACAGGGGACAAGCTTCACAGCAATTTGTCAAGACTGGCAGTGGTTGTGTGGCTCTTTGTGGCGCTAATCATCACAAAGAGCTACACGGCTAGCTTCGCGAGCATGCTCACGGCTCAAAGGCTTGAGCCAACAATAACCAGTGTTGTCATCACTACTTGAATGATGTACTAGGTTTCAAGAGCATCAAGGTAAACAGCTATAACTCAACTCATAGACACGCTGAGGTCTTAAATAGTGGTGAAATTGCTGCTATCTTTCTTGAAGCTCCTGTAGCCAAAGTCTTTCTTGCTCAGTACAGCAAGAGCTTCATCAGAACTGGAGAGACATTTAAAGTGGGAGGTTTTGGATTCGTAAGTTCTCTTGGTCACAATCCTAATACAGCTAGACTTGTAAGGTCAAATGAATCAGTTTTATAAATTTGAGATTCTTTTTGTCACTTTCTTTTGGCATTCTATTTTCCCGAACAGTATAAATGTTCGAAAGTTCAGTGTCTATGTAAATTTATCAAGATGAACCTCGGATTTAGTTAAAAACTCAAAATTCGACTTTCATCTATTTTTCCTAAAACATCAAATTATGTAGTCAACTGAAGTATTAGTGCAACATGGTTGTTCACTTGCAGGCATTTCCTGAGAAATATTCATGGCTCTCCGAGGCAAACAAAGCACTAATGAATGTAATGGAAAGTGGAAAGCTCAAAGAACTTGAGGATACATTTCTTATATCTGAGAAGTGCGTGGATAACGAATCTTTTCCTAATGAAGATGAGAGTCTCAGCCCTCGCAGCTTCTCGTTACTGTTTGAGCTAACTGGGGGGGGGGGCATCCATAGTTGCTCTTGTCATGTACATCATCATGAGCTTTAGAGAATCTAAACAATCTAATCCAGAGCTCACGAATTTCATTAAGCTGATACAAGCTTTTATGAAAGACCAGCGACGTCAGATGAGACGGTCATCTAGTGTAGTTGCCAGTTCAGAAAGCCCAGCACACCCTCCGGATGTGCCCCTCGATCCTTGGAGTCAAGTTTGACACGGTCATCTGTAAATACAAGAATGATCCTAACGGTATATTATCATGCCGGGATCTGTTAGCAATTAAATTGGTTCAAATCCTTGTGTTTGGAAAGAAAATGGTTTTTTGTTTGTAAAGGAAAAATATATGCATAAAACCTAATAAATGTAGCTACACTACAAAATAAAAGCCATTTAGTATTTAGTGACTAAAATGCAGTGACGGTGATTAGCATGCGCAAGTGGGGTAGCAGCACAGGACCATCATTTGTGAGGGGCCTCTGATTTAGTATATGTCCATTATGATTTATACATGTTTAAGTATATTTATACATGTTTAACTTGAAATTTTTTTAGGCCTTTATAAATATTATCTGAGGGGGTCTCCGATTTTATATGTCCATTACTGTTTATATATGTCTAAGTATATTATGTTTTGAATTTTCCATAATACTTAAGCTTTTCATGATCTACGGAGCCTTATTCGTAGTTCGCATTGAGCTACCCAAATCAATGAGAAGGGGTCATGCAAAAATGTTTTGCTTACTAATGAGCCAAAGAGTTACTAAAACCTTCTTTGTAAGCTTTGCTGACTTAAGCCTATTTAAATGAAAGTAGGCAAAAGATTACATAAAATTTTTAATAAACGTCGAGGCAAAAACACTCTATTACATCCCATTCTATTTACAACTCTCATTTCTCCTCCTCTCTCTACGACATGCACCATTATAGTCATCCGCCACCGTCACTATCACCGGTCACCGTCACCATCACCGGCCACTGTCACTGGTCACCATCACCATCGTCATCATTGGAATTTACATATAAGTGATGAAACGTTAGATTTGTTAGACAATGAAACCCGTAAGTATTACTTTATTATTAATCAATATTTATAAATTACAAATGTAGCAAATCTAAACACTAGTGGACCTAAGCCCATAAACCGGACTTGGGCCAACTACCATATTCTACCATCTAATACTCCCTTGCAGTTCGAGCGGCGATTTTGCCGCTCGAACTGGAGTAGAAAACTAAACACATGGTATCAAGAGCAGATTTGATCATGAGACCTAATCGGAAACCGTAATCAACTATCTCAAACCATAGTACCCGTCAAATCTCTCAAATCACCTTCTTGTAACACTATTTATAAATCGACTATTGCCCTGAACTGTTTATCCTTTTTTTCTTTTCTTGTCTTTTCTAATTCGACTTATTGATTTCCTTTTCTAATTGTTTACTTTTAAATTGCATCTTTATTGTGTTAATTTTGCTTGGTTGTTGTTCTTGTCCATCATGGGATCCACTATCTTTAACCCATTCGTCGGGCTCTAACTCAGTTCCTAATCATATCTTTTTTGAAGATACAACCATGAGACAAGTTTCGTTCTTACCATCTTCATCGCTATCACTCCAAGCACCGCTTACATATGCCCTTTGGTTTTTGTCCTTTGCTTGGTGTGGACAATCTCCAACTAAGTGTCTTGTATCACCACATCCAAAACATCTTTTCTCACCCTTGCTATACCAATCTTCACGAACTTTCTGAGGTGTTTTCTTTTCTTCTCGTGGTTGTCTCATGAATCTTCCTTTTTTCTTAAAGAATTTCTTGAAATCTCTAACCGCCATAGCATACTCTTCATCTTCACTTTTAGAGCTTGAATCCTCATCATCACTTAGCTCCTTTTTAGCTTTCAAAGCAAGTGATCTCCTTTCCACCTTGCTTTTGACAATCTCAGAATCATTTTTGATGATTAACTCATGGACCTCTAAGTTACCAATAAGCTCATCTAATGATAGAGATGCCAAGTCTTTGGATTCTTCAATCGATGTGACCTTTGCTCTCCATTTTGGATGTAAAGCCTGAGAAATTTCCTAACACAACTTTTGACAGAAATACCTTCATCGAGTGCTTTTAAACTCGTGATAATGATGTTAAATCTAGCAAATGCACTATCTATAGATTTGTCTTCAGGAATGACGAATTGTTCATATTTTTGGGCCAAAAGATCGATCTTGTTATCTTTGACTTGATTATTACCTTGATAAGTGACTAACAAAGTTTTCCAAATGTCTTTAGCCGTATTACATATGAAAATTCTTTGAAATTCCTTTTTAGGTAAAGCGTTGTAAATTACAATTTTTGCTTCATCATTTGTAGCTAATTTCTTTTTAAGACTTTCACTTTGTTTATCATAAGAAACAATTTCATTTTGTTTAGTTTCCGAGTTAAATTCAATAGGCTCAAAGTCAACCATGGTAATAACATGCCAAAGATCAAGGTCTTTTGATTTCACATACTTTTCGAATAGAGTTTTCCAATAAATAAAACTATCAGTCTCAAAGAGTGGTGGTCTTTGCATAGACTGGCCTTCTTGATATTTTTCAAATTCCATTGATCGTTTCAAGTTTTAAAATACAGTATATTTTAAAAATCTTGAGTAACGAAGCTCTGATACCAATTGTAGAAACTAGAAGGGGGGGGGGGGTTGAATAGTTTCACCGTTATTATTTACGTTCTTAGAAAATTTACTTTACAAATTGCGTTTGGGAAAATGATTCGATTTGATGTTTACGTGAAATCAACACAACAATAGATATAAGAAATAACAAGTAAATAAGTAAAGATAAAGAAAGGAAAGATCAAACCGGCACACGGAGATTTATAGTGCTTCGGCCACGAAGCTCACTCCTTCGCCCCTACTCCACTCCTCGAGTCTCACACTCGAGAGTTTCACAAACACTATATCAACATGCTCCCTTATGGCAGAACAAACCTTACACAAGCTTACACCAAGTTGAATGACACTAAGCGGAATGTCGAGTCCTAATCCTAGCTAGAACCAATCTATCAAAGCCCACATGGCTTCACACCTCGTACCAACACGATGGCACGATACAACACAACACACAATATAAGACTTGCACTCAAGTCCTTTTACATACACAAAACAATGAATATAAATGATGATAGATCCAATATGAGAATAACTCTTCTTCAACATTTCGTCTCTTGATTACAACGAATGTTCTTCTCTTGCACTTTAGAGGAATGATGTGTGTGATCACCTGTAAAAAACTAGAACCCGATAATGTGATCAAAGAATATGTTTTGGAAAGGATTTCGGAATACAGAGGATTTTAGTGCATAAGAGGTGAGTTTTCTGAAATGGAACAGTTCTATATTTATAGATGCCAGGAAAGAGGGGGACGGTCCCTTAAATACTTGACAGTCCTTTATCAATAAGGGACCGCCATCCACTTTAAGGGACCGTCCCAACAGACGCTCCCATTTTTGTCCTGACGTGGTGAAAATTTATCTGGTGAAGAATTTTGTCGGTTTTGAGCGGGAAAAATGGCTGTTGTGCATTTGAAATTTGAAAACATTTTCTTAATAATACATTTCTTTAAATTATACAAAAATACTTTTGTAAAAATGTTTTGTGACATGAAAATGTAAAGTTTTGATGAAATATAAATCGTTTGATCACATACAAAAGTTTGTAGATGTTTATACATACCTTAAGTGATGTCAAAGACGAAAATGAGTTTTCTCGATTAAAAACTTATTATAACGTCTCTTGAATTTTGAATCTTTGTTCTTTGTTCTTGTTCTTTTGGTCTGCAGTATTTCCTTTTGTCTCTTCATCAACTTCTTCATGACTTGTGTCTTTACTTCTTACCTAACATGCTCATACGACTTGATGAACTTTGTGCTTCATTGTTGTATCATTCTAATTCTGTATCTTTGATCCTAATCTTTAACTTTTCTGATTCTTTGACTTTGACATGAAATCGTTCTTGAACTTTTGCATTACTTGATCTTTGATGAGAACTTTTTTTTGAACCCTTTGTAACTTTATTTTTTTGTAATGATGTTGGTATGAGCATGTAGATCTTGAATGTGAGTTGATGATCATGATGGTGGTATTGGTCTCTTATGGAATTTTTGGGCCTCCATTAGTACCTGTGTGAAAATAGTTATCAATAAAGTTCTCGATGTTTGTGTTTAGATATCTTATATATACACATCCTTGATCGCTGGCACGTTCCTTGAATGCTCTTAGAACGGATGCACAAATGCTGGCGCGTTCCTTGAATATTCTCGGACCGAATGGTTACTTGCATGGTTCTGTATTTGATATCTTCACATTGTCGTTCCTACATCCGAATACCCAAGTGTTGGATACCGGATGTAGATGAGCCACTGAAGTACACCAATGTATCACTTCACGACTGTAGACCATTTGGAACCATCACTAGGAAGTGTAATGCTCAATGTTGATCATGCGATGATAAAACTATTTTAAAATCTCTCAAAATGTTTATATCATAAAACATATTTTGTTAACACTTTGAGAGTTTTTGTCATTTTAAAAGCACTCCCCTTTCAAATGTGCCTATAAGTTTTTACGTAAATCAGCACATTCAAGGAAAGAGTCGGTAATTTTGAATTGATTGATTTTCAATAGACGAGACCTTTGCGAGATACGTTTACATCACTGGTTAGACCAGCTTGAAATTATTACCCGTCCCGGTGCAAGTCTATCAAAAAATATCTCGAGATGGGACTTTCTACTAAGACAAGTCCTTTGCAAGACAAGTTTATATTACTGGTTAGACCAGCTTGAAATTATTACCCATCCCAGAACATTTCTTTTCGATTACTGACATTGTTGATGACGTATAATACGGATAGCAGGCCTACTGGGCCTGGACTATCTCACATGAACTGGGCTCCGGCCCAAATAAGTAAAAAGGGCTCCGGCCCTATAAGCAAATCAGGCTTCGGCCTAATAAGCCTAACAAGGCTGAAAGCCCATGTCATGAGCATGACATAGTCCGGACCAAACCAGGACATATATAAGCGACACTCACGAAGTACGCCCACGGACTGGACCCCGGTCCATCCGCACCCACAAACATCGATTAAGTTGCGAACTCTTGCCCGACAAGGGTCCCACCTCGGCCACTACAGCTATATGCGAAATATTAGAAAGCCCTAATATTTTGACTACCTATAAAAGGAAACCCCGATCACATTTTCGAGGTATGAGTTTCTCGCTCATCCCAATACTCTTACATTCCTCTGATAACGTGAGTACTTACTCTCACACCGGGGCTTAATCATGGGGTTCGTCCCTACGGTAAGGCTAACGGTTTACTTTCATTTGTGCAGGATACTTCATCTTCTACTTGAATTAGTGCATAAGCCCACAGCGGACGGCCCACCAAGGATGGCCCGCACCTAACTAAACCCAATTCTATACTATCCATACTTTTGCACTAACAAGTTAGCGTCATCCGTGGGACCAGTGCAAAACTGCGTTCTCAAAAATACTCACCATGAGACAGTAGGAAAACGCCGACATGCCCGCACCCACGTCCACCGTGCGAAATACGGGCGTGAAAGATAAAGAACCGGTATTGGGAGGCAGTAGCGTACCTACTCCTAGTACAGACCTCTGGGGTTATTGTGAAAGGAACTACGACCAAATCATGCCAATTATATTTGAGAGATATCGTCAAAAACAAAAACAGAAGCTCGACGAAGTGAAAGCTCACCCCTTCGAAGAAGAATCACAACAATCTGAATCCAGGATGCCCCGCCATAAGAAGGACCTAAGGAGAATGATCGAAGCTAAATGACGACGAAGTGCATCCGCGAGCCCTAGCTTGCCAAGTCACAGGTCGAGGTCGAGGTCTCCTAGAAGGAGGGGTCTGGAGAGGAAAGATGTGTTCAAAAGGCTGGAAAACGGAGTGTTCTATAGGCTCGGACGCGAAAGCAAAGAGAAGAGTATGTCCGCATACTCCCATCACTCCCGACACCGGTCTTACCGTGATGATGAGCGACAAGAAGATGGCCGCTACCAAAGACTCGGTAGAAACTAGAAGGGGTTGAATAGTTTCACCGCTTCTTCTTAATTTTCTAAAGCATTTAGCCGTTTTAGGTCCGGTTAATTTTCATTTACAAACTTATTGAATTCTACTAGTTATGTGATATCAATTTGGTTACTAGCATACACAAATAAAACAAGTAAAGTAAAGAGTAAGGAAAGAACACAACCAAGAGACGCGGCGATTTATAGTGGTTCGGCATGAAGCTCACTCTCCGTCCTACTCCACTCCCCGAGTAATACAGTCGAGAGTTATCAATCACTATATCAACACACTCCTTCAGGCGGAGCAATCCGTACACATGCTTACACAAGGATTAACGACACTAAGCATAATGTCGAGTTCTAATCGTAGCTAGAACCAATCTAGTCCAAGGACCACGTGGCCACACGAACAAGCACTCTTGTCCAACTTGAATCTTCACCCGATCCAAGCCTTCACTTAATTGACATACTTGGTTCTTCACCCGAACCAAGCCTTCACACACTTGACATACTTGGTTATTCACCCGAACCAAGCCTTCACACAAGACTCACTTGGATCATCACCCGATCCAAGTCTTTACACAATGACTCGACTAAGTCCTAACCTACACACTAGGACATCACTCTCATCATATCAAATACATGAACTAATATAGTTACAAGACTTCTTGGATCTACATCACCATCCAAGTTCACACAAATATCCCCATCCTCGATTCACACACAAGTCGGAAAACAATGACATTATTTACAGAACCTAATACCGTAACACTTGTTACGTTTGTGTGTGGACACCTATAACATCTTGAGTCTTCATAGTTGTCGAGAGTTCTTCTCTTGCACTTGATGGAAGAGGAAATCACTTATAAACATATACCGACATGTTATAGTGATCAAAGATAAAATGAACAAAGACCAGAAAGTTTTGTGTGTGAAAAACCATGTTTTCTGAAGTGTAATAGTTCACTATTTATAGGCGACAAGAGTGCGGGAGACGGTCCTTTAATACCAGACGGTCCTTTATCACTAAGGGACCATCGGCCCATTTATGGGACCGTCCAGACAAAACGCTCCCATTTTGTCCTTACATGGTGAAAACTTATCTGGTGTAGGCTGAATTGATTTGGGGAAAAAACTAGCTGTTATAAAGTTTGAATTTCAATTTATTTTCTTAATAAAACATTTCTTTAAAAACACAAAAATACTTTTGTGAAAATGTTTTGTAAAACTTAAAAATGTAAGTTTAGGTAAAAATAAAACTCTTTGATCACTTAACTAATGACGGTATAAAGTTTGCTCATACCTGAAGTGATGTTGAAGCAACTACGTAGAAGAAACGAGTTTCCTTGATTAAAAACTTATAAACTGGAACTTTACGTAACATGTCTTTATATTTTGTGATTATCAAAACATGAGAACACCGAATAATCCGAATAACGTTTTCGACATTATTTGTATTAACAGTCTTTGCTCCTGTGATTCCAGGAAACACTACAGCCGGGAATCACCTCTGCGATGCAAGGACGACTTGGAAGTCCGAAGTCGCAGAAGGAGAAGGTCGAGGTAAAAAAGGCACAGATCTGAAACTGAGGACGACGACCTGGCACAACCCTGGTCATGCGGGACTCTGACCCGTTCACTACCTGTATTCGTCACTTCAAGATGCCAAAAAGAATCCGCATGCCGACTCAAGTTAAAACGTACGATGGGAGAGGATCCAGAAGACCACCTGAAGATCTTCCAATCCGTGACTAAGGTAGAGCGTTGGGCCATGCTCGTCTGGTGTCGCATGTTCAATTCCACGCTAACAGGCTCCGCCAGAGTGTGGTTTGACGACCTCCCACCAGATACAAGTAACAGCTACGATGAGCTAAAAGAAGCATTCCTTGCAAACTTTCTCCAGCAAAAGAAGTGCATCAAGGACCCTGTGAAGCTTCATAACATAAAGCATGGAGAAGGAGAATACACGGAAGACTTCATGGAATGGTTTAAGGAGGAATGCAGACATGTCAAGGGAGCCCTAGAGGTGTTAAAAATACCGGGATTCATGCATGGGATAAACAACCCTGGGTTAATTAAGCGACTGCATGACAACATCCCTAGAACCGTTGACAAAATGATGAAGGCAACCATGTCGTTACTAAAGGGAGAAGCGGTGGCCGAAAATCAAGAACGGAGGAAGCCATCCTTGTCATGGGGACAGTGTGACGGGAGTCAAAAGCAAAATTTTCAGAAAAGGAGATTTAAGAGCCAACAGAGATCGGATAGGAGGCTGGAGCGCTTCACCCTTCTCTCTAAATCCCCAAAGGAAATTTTGGCTCTTGAGAAAGCAAAATTCAAGCCCCGGCCTCCAATGACGACCCCGGTTGAAAAAAGGAACGTCAACAAATTCTGTGACTTCCACGGAGATATAGGGCATAGCACCGACGAGTGCATACACTTAAAAAGGCAAATTGACGAGTTAATAAAGAACGGGAAGCTGACGCACGTGATCAAGGAGCTAAAGCAGAACAGCGGAAAGGATCAACAAAAGACACCAAAGAAAGGAGAAACATTCTCAAAAGACAAGGCATAAACAATTTTAATGATACAGACTTGGCAGAAATTCAGCCAGGCAAAAATAACGCAAACCTTCTCTCCTAACCCGGAAATTTCTTTCCCGCCTTTGGGAGAGGATGAAGGGAACGAAGGCCCAATGATCATAGAGGCAGCAATCGGAGGTCACTGCGTGCACCGCATATATGTGGACGGAGGCTCAGCTTCTAAAATATTATATGAACACTACTTCAATAGGCTTCGGCCTGAGATAAGGAGTATGATGGTTCCAGCCACAGTACCTCTTATCGGATTCGGCGGTAACGTCATATGATCGGGCAGATAACACTCCATGTGAAAATAGGCGACGAAGTGTACGCCACTTCCGCATGGATGAAATTCTTCATAGTAAGGTCACACTCACCTTACAATGGAATCATAGGGCGACCAGGGGTGTGCAAAATACAAGCGGTACCATCAACGGCGCATGGGATGTTGAAGTTCCAAGTTGAAGGAGGGGTACTCACACTGCGAAGTAGCAAAATCATCCCGCTTGAATGTGCAATGGTTTCTGAACCAGCCGTGGAAACCCTGTGGCCGACCCTCCAGCGGAAGAAAGAATCAAAGTCACAATTTACCAGGAACATCCAAATCAAACAGTGGCGATAGGCTCTGCCCTCACAGAGGGAGGCCGAACAAATCTATGTGAATTATTATGAAAAAATCTGGACGTGTTCGCTTGCTATCCAGAAGATATGACGGGTTTCCCGCAAAGTATAGCAGAGCACCGCCTCAATATTCGCGAAGGATACACCTCAGTCAGACAAAAGAAACGGGGCCAGGCCCCGGAGAGAAGCAAAGCAATACGGGAAGAAGTAAAAAAACTTGTCGATGCAGGCATCATGAAAGAGGTGCATTACCACAGTTGGTTAGCCAACCCCGTAATGGTTAAGAAACACGATAACAGCTGGAGGATGTGCGTTGACTTCAAAGACCTAAATAAAGCATGCCCACACGACTGTTATCCGCTGCCAGAAATAGACTGGAAGATTGAGTCCCTCTGTGGATACCGCTTCAAATGCTTCCTAGATGCATACAAAGGCTACCATCAAATACAAATGGCTGAGGAGGATGAGGAAAAAACAGCGTTCATAACCAATGAAGGCATATTCTGCTACTCCAAAATGCCGTTTGGCCTAAAGAACGCTGGAGCAACATATCAACGGCTGGTAGACAAAGCCTTCTACAAACAAATTGGGAAAAATCTGGAGGTATATGTGGATGACCTGGTGATAAAGATTCGCACGAAAGACGACATCATCAGGGACGTGGAAGAAACGTTCCGGACGTTAAGAAGCATAAATATGAAATTGAACCTCAAAAATGCACTTTCAGCATAGAAGAAGGAACATTTTTGGGTTATACAATCAGTACCAAAGGCATACAAACCTGTACAGACAAAGAGGAAGCGGTCACTAACCTCCCATCTCCCAAATGTCTGAAGGAAGTACAGAAGCTAAACGGAAAGCTAGCCAGCTTGAACCGGTTCCTCTCAAAGTCCGCAGATAAATCACTACCTTTCTTTAAAACACTCAAAAAGTGCACAAAGAAAAGTGACTTCCACTGGACGAAGGAGGGGGAGGAAGCTTTCCAACAAATGAAAAAGGTATTAGCCAATATCCCGACGCTAACAGCACCAATAAAAGGAGAAGAATTAATTGTCTACCCGGCGGCCACAAAAGAAGCGGTAAGCGCGGTGCTAATGACAGAAAGGGGGGAAAACAAATGCGAATTTATTTCCTAAGCCGCGCCTTAAGAGGCCCGGAGATAAACTACACACCGATGGAAAAATTAGTGCTAGCCCTAGTACATGCCACCGGGCGTTTGATAAGATACTTCTAGGCACACACCGTGGTGGTAATTATGGATCAACCAATCAAACAGATCCTAACTAAACCTGAGGTTGTAAGAAGAATACAAAAATGGAGCATCAAACTGGGAGGGTACAACATACACTATCGGCCATGAGTCTCGGTAAAGGGACAAATCCTGGCGGACTTTATAGTGGAACGACCAGAAGATGACTCAGAAGATGAACCAATAGAAGAAGAAAAGTTACCAGAGCCCTGGAAGCTATTCACGGATGAATCATCATGCGGGGATGGCTCCGGAGCGGGATTGGTACTCATCAGCCCGGAAGGGGCAGAATTCACCTATGCCCTTAGGTTCAAATTCAAAGCAAGTAACAATGCATCAGAATACGAATCCCTCATAGCCGGACTAAGAATAGCGGATCAAATGACCATTGAAAATTTGCAAGCATACGTCGACTCTCGACTCGTAGCAAATCAAATCAACGGATCTTATGTGGCTAAAGAGACGGAAATGATCCAATATTTAGAAAAGGCCAAGGAACTTATAAGCACCTTTAAAATGTTTTCAATTCAGGAAATACCAAGAAGCAAAAACAAAATAGCCGATGCCCTGAGCAAGATAGCGTCCATTACCTTCGCACACCTAAGCAAGCAAGTGCTAGTGGAAGAGCTAGATAAAAAATCTATAGAAGAAACGCAAGTGTTAGACATAGTCGAAGAAGAGGGAGACACCTGGATGACTCCAATCTACGAGTACCTAACAAAAGACTTGCTACCCGCGGAGCAAAAGAATGCCAACGTGATAAAAAGGAAATCACAGCGCTTCACTGTTATAAAAGAAATCCAATTCAAAAAGTCCTTCCTCGGACCAAGGCTACGCTGCGTCGGGCCATGACAAGCGGAATATGTGTTACGAGAAATCCACGAAGGACCCTGTGGCATGCACGCAGTGACCACATCCGTGGTGGCAAAGGCTTTATGAACCGGGTACTGCTGGCCAACAATGCATAAGGACGCAAGAAGAGTAATCCTTACATGCCAGGATTGTCAGGTTCATAAACCTATCCCGCGTCACCCACAGCAAAACTTAACGCCAATCAACTCTCCGTAGCTTTTCTACAAGTGGGGAATTGACATAGCTAGACCCTTCCCGGAGGGCCTGGGCAAAGTCAAGTTCCTAATAGTAGCAATCGACTACTTCACAAAATGGATAGAGGCAAAGTCTTCGCTACCATAACGGGTCAACAGGTGAGGAAATTCGTATAGGAAAACATCGTGTGCAGATTTGGACTCCCCGGGGTAATCATATCTGACAACGGAAAGCAGTTCTATGAAAATCCATTTAAAGAATCGTGTGAAAAACTATACATCCAACAACGCTTTGTATCGGTAAAACACCCACAAGCGAACAGTATGGTGGAACGAGCCAACCGAAGCCTTGGGGAAGGGATTAAGGCACGACTGGTTGAAGACGACAAAAAATGGATAGAAGAGCTACCACATGTCCAATGGGCACACCGAACAATGATTAAATCCAGCAACAGGGACACTCTATTCGCCTTAACATATGGGACGGAGGCTGTCATCCCAGCGGAACTAGGTGTACCAACGTGGATAATAACAGAGGTAGACACAAACCAAAATGAAGAAGACCTGGAAATAAACCTCGACATGCTCGAGGAAAGAAGAGAACAGGCATCCATCCATGAAGCAAAAAGCAAAGCAAAGATGGAAAAATACTACAACTCCATAGTCCAAAATAATAGCTTTAAACCAGGGGACCAAGTGTATCGAAACAATGACGCAAGCCATGCGAAAGATACTGGAAAACTAGGGCTCAAATGGGAAGGACCATATGTGGTCTCGGATGCATTGAGAAAAGGAGCATACAAATTGAAAGACAGAAACAGACAACACTGCCACGAACTTGGCACATATGCAACCTCAAAAAGTGCTACATAAACAAGTTATAAGAAGGCCACACACGCAGACTCCGCAGTGGTCATCCACCCATCTTTAGTATTATCTTTACTATTGTACTTTGTCTTTTTAAACTATCAAATGTAAGGTGGGGACTAGCTACACTCACCAATTTGCTTTAATAAAATGTCCGTCCTTTTTTTTAATTTGCAAACTTAATAATATATGTGAGTAAGATGCGCACACACGATTGGGTCCGCCCCAACAAATGTTATTCCGCATAACAAAAGGATAAGTAACCTCACAATTAACTTAGTACGTAAGAGGTATTGCAAACCCAATACAAAGACTATTAAACAAGCGTATTCTTACGACTTTAAACATAGCAAAAACATCATGATAAATAAGATCATAATTATGACAAACACAAAGTTGTACAAAGCAACATACATTGTTTAGACAGTACGCAAAAAAAAAAAAAAAAAAAAAAAAAAAAAAAGCCAAACAAATGGCTGCGCTACAAAGATTCCTATGTTGAAACATCAACACTTTCTTCCTCCGCGGTAAAAGAGATAGGAGCACCAAAGGGACTATCCCCAATAACAGCATGAGCATCCGTGTTCATTGAACCACAAGCCTCTGACGACACAGGAGCGGAAGGACCCAAAGACATAAAAGTTGGGGCCTTAGGGTTGTCAGGACCTCTACTTAAAACAAGAGACGCATCAACAGATGAAAAAACTGGAGCTGTCTCTAAGAAAGGGGAAACACGGCATATAAATGCCTCCTCAACAGCAGCAATGCTCTTCTTAATCCTGATAACATCCCCCTCACACCTCTCCAGGGCATTAGATAAAGGCTCCGCGCCTACAGGTACACTATCCGAAGGGTACCATACTGGAACAAAAAGCTGCTCCAAGTCCGGTTGCAAAGAAGCCATGTCAGGAACATCGGCAAGAGGACCCTCGAGGCGAAGGAGTTCCATGATATCCTCAATACGGGAATCCTTATGCGCCCACAAAGTTGCAAACGAAGGAAACTCAAATTCTCGAAGGTCTTGCAAAGCGGACTGGTAGTCTGCCTCAGCTGACGAACAGTGCCGTCAATCCCAGAAAGGTCCGCACCCAACCGACTGTGCGCAAGACCGGCCACCAATCCGTCTTGAATACCTTTGATGACGGCAGAACTAATAACTCTCCCAAATGCAGCAACATAATCCAGAGAATTTAGACACTCGACAACAAAAGCCGGATACCATGGGTTAAAAACCAATGGCGCTCAGCCACAACAAAAAGTAAACGAGGACGAAGTGCCTCATGAACATACAAGGAAAATTTCTCAAACTAGCTCTCCAAAGCAACCATACTTTTGGCAAGAACCCCTTCTTGATCGTCCTGTATCTTCATAAACACCTTTGCCAAATGGTCAAAGCCACTGATTGATGCTAAACGGTCAGCCTAAAGTCAACCACGGATGTGGTCAATATAGTCAAACTCCTTAGGCTCAATGCTCCGTGGAAGTATAGGGTTTCCCCGGGTCGTTATGTCCCGACGAGGTGTGAATTGTTATCAAACGGGTTTGTGATCGGGTGAATTTGGATGGAAAAGGGGTATGAGGATATTTATAACTACGAAAAGTAAATTTACACTAGAAAGGAACAATAAAGCATATAAAACAATAACGGAAAGCACAAATAACATAAAACGCAATCTAAATTTAAAACGGGCCTAAAACTAAATTATTAAAGCGAAGATAATAATAACACTAGTACCAAGTAAATAATATAAAGTTAACGATAAAAGATCACAACTAAAAATATGTTAAGCAAGCAAATAACAAATATATGATAAAAAGATATACTTGTTAAGCAAATTATCACGATCCTTAAGTATGGTTTATTATTTCAATTAAGTCCTTTATTGATGAATTAATATCTCTTACAAATAATTATTTTCTCACAACGTTAGTTTCTTTTGAAAACAATTTTTTCACAAGGAGATATCAATATCTAAATTAAACCCAATTATTTTCACGGCTTTTGCCCGCTCAAACAACCAAAATTTCAATGAAAGTAACTTAAAATTACTAACCAATATTTTTTCTAACTTTTAATAAACCATACTTAATTCGCGAAATAATCTACTAAACAAGTATATAAAAGGTCTACTCACTACTCATGACTACTAAGTTAACAATAATAATAAATCCAACAATAACAAGCATATTTCTAAACTAACATATATGAACCACTCGCAAATAATAAAAATTACACTAATAACATAAATAAGCATAATAAATCTAAACATAGCAATAAACAATATATAATAAAAAGAGATAATTGAAAGGGATTAGAAGTCACCAAATATGAGGACTACGGATAACATGAACTCCAAAACATATTCTATTCAATAACCAATCTACAAGCTCTTATACCCAAATCTTCCTTGATAGCTCCATAACCACAAATCAATTACCAACAACTATTTTTTTCTCCAACTCAACTAATTTACCTATTAAAAAGCTTTAATATGATAAAGTATTGATTTTTGAAACTATTTTCTTATGATGAAGATATACAACTGCTAACTATAAAATAATCACTTTTGCTAATGAAATTAAAAGATGAAAATTTTAAAGTTATAGAAAACTCTATCTCATACAAGCGTATAAAAAAAAACTAAAACTTGGTGGACTAAAAATATGTTAATCAAGATTTAATAAAGGCTAAATTACAAAAGGATGACACACAAAGATTTTTTATTTTTTTTTTAAAAACACCGAATTGTTTGATAAATTGATAGCAAAACAAGGAAATAAGTTGACATTGAAAATTACTAGTTAAGCTAGTCTTACACTTATCTATCAACTAAAAATGAAATCTCCTACTTGTGGTGCCCTTTACTAATCTACGGTGCACAACAATTTTTTCTTTTTCTTTCTTTTTTTTTTCTTTTTTTTTTTTAAATATGAAAGGATAATAAAAATAAATTCAAAATTTTAATGAAAAAAAAAATGAGTAAGTAAAAAGTGCTAAAAATGAGATTTAACACTATAATGCAAATTTTATAAATAAATTGGCTAAAAAAATGATATTTTTATAAAAAGCTTGAAACTTTATAAATTAAAAACATCAAACTAAGAATTTTATAAAAGAAAGTTTTATAAAAAGTTGATTAAAGAAGATGAAAATAAAGATTAAGAGGGTAAAAAGTAATTAACTAAAACGTTAAAACAAAAGCTTAAGTTTAACAAAACATAAACATAAACTAATACTGATTAAAACCTTACATTAAATAAATACCATTACATAGTTTAAAGATTAAACTAAATTACATCTAATCTCAAAATAATACAGTAAATGAAAAGATAGATATGAATGTTCTCTTTGTGTCGTTCTTTGACGTAAAAGAAAAAAATGAAAACAATAAAACTACTTGATAAAAAACTACTACCTCCTTCTCTTGTTTTTTCTTGACTTATAAGGACTTGGGGTAGTTTCTCTCTCAATCCCACTTTGTTTTCAGCCATTGGATTGCTTACACATAATCTCAGCCTTCAAAATGGATTTTTGGCGCCATTTTCTTTTTCTTGTCAGACAGATAACTTGGACGCCTTTAGGACTAATTAATGCCTCTTGGAGCTTAGCTGAGGTGGAGGGGGACAAGGAGTGGTGAAGGTGATGTGGAGGTGAGGGGAGCAGGTTGTAGCAGGCTAGGTGGGGGAGGAGATGGTCAAACTTTGGTTGACCTGAGGTAGTATTTAAAAACGGGGTGGGGTGGTTTTTTATATTTTTTGGGCTGCGAATTATTGGTTTGGGCTGGGGTGATGGTTGGTGGGCTTGTGTTTTGGATTAATAATACACAAGGTCCGTTTGGTAAATGACAAATCACAAGGACCATTTTTGTAATTTTAGAAAGGTTAGGGCTGAAAATGTAAACTTTCCAAATTGCAACAAAGGACCAAAATTGCCAATCCCCAATATTCAAGAACCAATTTTTTTGCATTTTTCACTTTTAAAAATTCCCGGGGACCATTTATGCCAAAATTCCAAACTATGAGGACCAAACATGTAAATTTCTCAAACTTCACCCCAAGGGCTAAAAATGATTTTTGTAACTTCCCAAGGACCCAAAATGATTTTTCTTTCAAAATTATCCCACCAGGGACCAAATATGCCAATGTTTGAAACTCCAGGGACTAAACTTGTAATTTTCCAAAACTTTTCAATTTTTCACCAAAGGACAAAATATGACAACTTATGATTGTAAAAGGACCTTTGGTGATAATTTTCCATATTTTGAATATCTAGGGACTAGTTTTGTCATTTTATTAAAGTTGAGGGACTGAAACTGCCAATTTTGCAAACTTTGTACGTTTTTCGTCTGTTTTTGCTCATTTTGCATCTAAAACATATAAAACACAATTTTGAAATATTTTTAGTATTTTGATGCATTTCTGAGTGTTTTTGTATGTTTTGCAGTTCAGATTCGACAAAAAATGATGAGTGTTTGAGCACTCATCAACCACCGAGAGCCACTCTCGGGAAATAAACATGGCCAGGTGGGGAAACAGAGGAACGAAGCTCCAAAACTTGCGTCTCGAAAGAATCACGTTCTCTCCGGAGCATAGAGACCTGCTCCTTCAAAACCCTCTCCGAGGACTCCAAAATAGAGACTCGCTTGCGAAGTTTGGCCACTTTTGCAACCTCGGCATCAGCCAAAGAAAGCCTTGCTTTCAGCTCATCGCAAAGATTGGACAAATTCACATTCTCTTTCAAAAGATCTTCCCCACGCCTCCTCACTTCGGATCATAATACCGTTTGACGGGTTGTGCAAAAATCATACACAAAAAACAACTGTTCATGACTCAGCCATTAACAAACGCAAACAGGCACGGCGGAGCAACCTTGTCAATCAAACTACAACACTCCACAAGGCCAGACAAACAAGAGTCATTAGTAACGTCCCATTGGAGGATATAAACATCGTCTGATTTATCAAGACTAATATCATCCAAACAACGGACATCACCGCTAGACACAATTCTGGTACCACGAACAACCAGACTCTGATCAAGAATTGGTGAATCATCAGTCGCTTTTCCCTGAGAAAATGGAATAATAACCGGAGAAGTAGTAGCGATGGTCGTCACCGATAATGTGCTACACTTAATAAGAGACCCTGCTTCCAAATCAGAAGCAGACAGAGAAGAACCACTGGTACTCGCCTTGAAATCGATAAGATCATGAGTAGTTGGCCCTCAAGCACCTACTTTGAGCCTCTTACAAGAAAGTGGGGAATCGTCAAAAGAAACTGTCTTTCCCCTCTGCTTCACCATCGACACAGACGGTAACTCCACTGAATCAACAACTTCTCTCTCAAGAAGAATTGAGTCGGAAGTACCACCAATATCAGTTATTGCCACACTTTGAGATCCAGAGGAGCCTCTAGTGGCAGTAACAGCTTGCCCGGAAGAAATTCCTGGTTGTCCCTCTGTAGAGGATCGGGCTTTAGAAAGATTGGGAACATCAAGAACCATGTCCATCTTCGCTAAAGAGATTAAGGCTCGCAAAAAATCCGATAACAATTATCACGGGTGGATGAGAGACAAAGGTAGAAGAATAGGGAGAACCATTTATACCTTTTGGCACAAAATATAATGAAAAATGAAAAGAAGATGGACGGTCCCAGATGCTCCACGCCCCCCCCCCCCCCCCCCACATTTTCAAAACACGGACCAAAAAGAGCACAACAGCAAGGAAGCTACAAAACTAGCAGCGGAAAGGGCAGACGTTATGAGTCTAGAAGTATCAACCGCACGCTACAAAAAACACGTGCAGTAAACACACTAGACTGAGGGGACTTGATGACGTATAATACGGATAGCAGGCCTACTGGGCCTAGACTATCTCACACGAACTGGGCTCCAGCCCAAATAAGTAAAAAGGGCTCCAGCCTAATAAGCCTAACAAGGCTGAAAGCCTATGTCATGAGCATGGCACAGTCCGGACCAAACCAGGACACATATAAGTGGCATTCCCGAAGTATGCCCGCGGACTGGACCCTGGTCCATCCACACCCACAAACATCGATTAAGCTGCGGACTCTTTCCTGACAAGGGTCCCACCTCGGCCACTACAGCTATATGCGAAATATTAGGAAACCCTAATATTTCGACTACCTATAAAAGGAAACCCCGATTCACATTTTCTAGGTACGAGTTTCTCACTCATCCCAATACTCTTACATTCCTCTAACAACATGAGTACTTACTCTCACGCCGGAGCTTAATCATGGGGTCCGTCCCCACGGTAAGGCTAACTATTTACTTTCGTTTGTGCAGGATACTTCATCCTCTACTTGAATTAGTGCATAAGCCCACAGTGGATGGCCCACCAAGGACGGCCCGCACCTAACTAAACCCAATTCTATATTATCCACACTTTTTGCACTAACAATTGTTTTCTCGTCAATTCGTGGGTTAAAATCTGAGTCTTTTTGAGATGGTACATTCTACTTTGACAAGTCCTTTGCAAGACATGTTTACATCACTAGTTAGACTAACATGAAATTATTACACGTCCAGAAACAAGTCATTTCGATTACTAGCAATGTTTTTTCATTAATTCATTGGTTACGTCTGAGTCAAACTCGATACGGTACATTCTACTTTGACAAGTCCATCGCGAGACACATTTACATCACTAGATAAAGTAGCTTGAAATTATTGCCCATATAGGAACAAGTCATTTCAATTACTAACATACTTAACTGTCAATTCTTTGGTTATATCTGAGTTGGACTTCTTTTTGAAACTTCACACTGATTAACATAATGAGATTTCACACTGAGCAACATATTTTAATATCATTTCTCCTCCTTAAAAAAATAGCATATGAATGTTGTTTTTGAAAACATTTGATTAAAATATGCCTTTTGAGGTTTTTTTAATCATTCGAGAAGAAACGGATTTCAAGAACATTTGATTTGAACAAAGATTTTGTTTTAAGAAGACTTCTCTTCTTATATTTAGGATTATTGCACTGAAACGTACAACAGGGTGTCCTTTCTTTAAAAAATCGGGTTATCCACTATGAAGTGTGCATAAACCATCGTTTTATCACAGACAATACGTTTTAAAAACAATACTCCCCCTCGAATAATGTTTTCTTACTCGAGGGATAGTCTACTTGAGCAGAATTCTGATAAATATTTTAGAACATACTTTTTTCGAAGAATTCTTAAAGTGATTCTACTCAAGGTTTTCAGAAAACATAATCAATCATAATATCAAACTATGATGAACGTTTAGAGTTATAGTTATACATACATCATTCAAATGTTCTAGTCTAGACTAACTAAACTACTTTAACTCTACTTTACTAGTTATTACAAAATTCCCAACTTGTGATAAGTCATTCAAGACGTTGGAAGTTTCGGTTACTAAACTTTGGTCTTCCACCCACATAGCTTTCCAATCTCCTCATCTGCCGTCGGCACCTTAGAAGACGATCAATTTTGCTGATGAAGTTTCGTACATCCCGTGTTTGTGCTGCATTCCATCTCTTCTTCTTTTGTGGATAAAGATTATGGTCATTTAGATATACCTCCAAGCCTTCTTTAACTTTCTTAAGGGTTGCATCACAGAACTTGGGAAGTTCTTCATATCCCATGAAGCAATTGATGGAGAAATCACTCTTGTAGATTAAACCAAATGCAGGCTCTGTCTTTAGAGTGTATTGTACTTCATCGTTTATTCCTGGGATGTAGTTTCAGCACTTCAATAGCAACTTGACATGACGGTTCTGAGCACTTGATGTTGTGGAATTCTACACGAGCATTGTTTTTGCCAATTTCAACCTTGTAGTCCTCTGGGAATGTGTTTTCCATTTTGAGCTTGGGAAGTGGTTGTCAAGCAGACATGTTGAGTTCTGAAAAGACAAATCATAGAAACAAACAAGTAGAGCATGTATGTGTTAGCATTCTGTATTAGTTAGTTTCATTGATTCAGTCCTTCCCAACGCCATATGGGCTTGGGTTGGGCCTTAGTTCTTTTGGGCTTTGGCCTAGATTACATAACTATTAGACTAAAACTATTAGCCTATAAGCTTACTACCTATAGCCCGTTACTAGACTCTTACATATTCTATATTATCGTTACATAGTTCTTAAACGTAGAATGACCATCACTTCTATTACTTATATTACTAAAAGAAATGCTAACAACATCTTTGACGAGATCCTTTGTAATCATCTACCATACTAGATAAACAAATGTATCCTTTTTCATCTACCATAATAAATAAACCAATGTATCCTTTTTTTCATCTACCAAACTAGATAAACCAATGTGTTCTTTTACATCTACCATACTGGATAAACCAATGTATTTTTTTCGTAGATCATACATCAATATGAATAGAAAAACAAATCAAAGATGAATATATAATTAAACTCAAAAGAACAGTAGAAAAGTGGAGGATGCACCAATCACATGATGGGTAATCGCAAGCTATTCTCATTGTATCATGCTTGTAGTGGAGGTAATGTCATGTTTGGTAGTAAACTCAAGGGCAATATCATCAGCAAAGGTACAATCACTCATAACTCTCTTACTATAATTAATGTAGAACATGTAGATAACTTAGGTTTTAATTTACTTAGTATTAGTCAAATATGTGATAATGAGTGCAAGGTAATCTTTTCCAAAGACGGTAGTGAGATTATTAAGGACGGAAAGGTAATTGCCAAAGGTCATGAAAATTAGTAATAAACCTAGCAACAATACATGCTTAGCTACGGTAAAATGATAATTCTACATTATGGCATAGAAGACTAGGTCACACAAATATGCGTTTATTACAATTATTGGCTTCTAAGGATTTAGTTAGCAATCTTCCTAAACTTCGGTTCGACAAACATTTTTTTGATGCTTGCAAGGTTGGAAAACAAGCTCACTCTAGTCATAAGCCTAAGAAAATGATCTCAACATCTAGATGTCTAGAGCTTCTTCACATGGATCTCTTCGGTCCTTCCCCCATACGAAGTTATGGAGGAAATCTCTACACCCTAGTAATCGTAGACGATTACTCTAGGTACACTTGGACAAGGTTTCTTAAAAACAAGACCGAAACTCCACAATCAAATGGGGTAGTTGAAAGGAAAAATAGAACCCTACAAGAAATGAGTAGAACAATGCTCAACGGGCAATCTATTCCTCAGAAGTTTTGGTGTAACGCTGTAGATACATCCACCTATATCCTTAATAGAATTCTCATTAGACCTATCATAGGAAAACCCCTTATGAAATCTTGAAAGGTAGGAAACCTTCTCTAGATTACTTTAGAGTATTTGGTACTAAATGCTATATTTTAAACACCAAAGATTATCTCACCATGTTTGATCCAAAGTCCTACGAAGGTATATTTCTAGGATATTCTCAAACTAGTAAAGCCTACGTTGTTTTAAACAAGGAACAATAGTCGTCGAAGAATCACTCAACGTGACTTTTGATGAGAGTCCCCCTCCACCTAAAACATCACCTTTGGTAGATGATGATTTAGATGAAGAAAATGCAATAGTTAAAAACATGAAAAATCTAGACATATCTCAAGAAAGAGAAACCATCAAAATAGATGAAACCACCAACGTTAAGGAATCTAAAAGTCATCCCTTAGAGAACATCATAGGAGGCCTAAACAAAAGAACCCTTAGATCACAAGCTCAAAACAAAAGCAACCTCTTTTGTTTTATCTCAATCATAGAACCTAAGAACGTTAATGAAGCATTGAAGGATGAAAGTTGGATCATCGCAATGTAAAAAGAATTAAACCAATTTAAGTCTAATGATGTTTGGATGTTAGTACCAAGACCTAAGAATGTGACCATAATAGGAACCAAGTGGGCGTTTAGAAACAAACTAGATGAACATGGTATCGTATCTAGGAACAAGGCTAGGTTAGTCGCACAAGGCTATAATCAACAAGAGGGAATTGATTATGAAGAAACCTATGCACCTGTAGCTAGATTAGAGTCCATTAGGATACTACTTGCATACGCTTGTGCATTAGACTTTAAGTTATTCCAAAATGGATGTGAAAAGTGCATTCCTAAACGGTCTCATCAATGAGGAGGTATATGTAGCACAACCTCCAGGATTCATTGACTTCGAGTACCGCGAGCATATTTATAAACTAAAGAAAGCTTTATATGGTCTAAAGAAATCCCCTAAGGCTTGGTATAATAGGTTGAAAGCTTTCCTTATTAAGCGTGAATACTCTATGGGAATGGTAGATAACACTCTTTTCACTAAGAAGAAAGATTCAAACATCATAATTGTCCAAATATATGTCGATGACATTATATTCGGTTGAACTTGTCAAGACATGTGTGATGAATTCTCAAAAATCATGCATGACGAGTTTGAAATGAGCATGATGGGCGAGCTTAACTTCTTCCTTGGACTTCAAATAAAACAATTAGATGCTGGAATATTTTTAATCAATCTAAGTATATTAACGAAATGCTTAAGAAATTTGGATTAGAAGATACTAAGCCTATGAAAACCCCAATGGCTACGGGCACAAAGCTTACCAAGGATGAAGAGGTGAATCCGTAGATAGTACTAAGTATAGATGTATGATAGGAAGTTTATTGTACCTAACGGCAAGCAGGCCCGATATCATGTTTAGTGTCTGCCTTTGTGCTCACTTCCAAGAAGATTGATTGGCCCCAAACGGTCAACCTAAATTGACCAGGTAATGGTTAACAAGGTCAAACTGCCTAGAGTCAATGCTCCGCGGAATATAGTGGTTTCCCCGGGTCGTTATGTCCCGACGAGGTGTGGATGGTTATCAAACGGGTTTGTGATCGGGTGAATTTGGACAAGAAAGGGTTTGAGTGATTTGTATGATTACACTAAGATATGAGGAATGAAAATAACTTAGAAACACTATATAAACAATTACTGGTGATCAGATATACGAAAAACGTAAGCTAAGTCTAAATATGCGTTCGTTTGATTTAATTTTACGTAGACGTACGAAATAAAACGCGAGTTTTGTAAAATAAAATACCTACGGATATGAAAATTACATTTTTACAATCCTAATGATAAAAGAAAATTTTTAGAAAATTAAAATTATTTTTTACACTAATTAATTAATTATTATTAATTAATTACTAATTTCCTAATTACTTTTAATTATTTAAATTACACTAAAATACAAATAATTATGAAATTAACTTAGAAAAATAAAATTAAAACTTGGAAAAATCTAAAATAATATAAAACTAATTTTAAAACAGAAAATATATTTTTAAGACTTTTTAAATAATTATTACTAATTAAAAACTAATTATTATTAATTAAAACTAAATTAAATTAAGAAAAATAGCAAATGAACAGTGAAAAATATAAAACTTTCTCTAAAATTATTTTATAACTATAAGAACCTATGAAAATTATAAAAATGAGAATAGCAATTTAAATAAGCGGAAAATAAGTTAAAAAACTTAAATAGAAGCTATCACTTATTTTATTTTTGGCTTTTTCTGGATTTTCTTTTACAAGACTGTTTTTACACTAAAAAGAAACAATTTTTGTGAAGGAACTTTGATCAGAACTTAAAAATAAGCAATTGGGGAGCCTATGTTCTTAACAGATTGTTGTGTCTAGCTTATTAGAACTTTGATGATTAGAAAAAACATACAACAAGCCACAAGGACTAAGCCAAGGGAGGAATAAGGTGAGCACAGACTGAAGGGACTAGGATTAAGCTAAAATAACAAGAGTGGCACCCTGAAAAAGCCAATAAGGCCAAATAAGCAATCCAAATTACTGCCACTCAAACAGGCCTAATGGATTGGTGCAGGGCACTTTCTAGCTTATCCAATAAGCTCAGGACCCTAAAACAAGCCTTAACCTATAAAGCCAGAACACAGGGCTTCCCAAGAAGCCAATAAGCATGAGCTTATTCCCACAGGTGAGCTCAAAAAGAGCTTGTGAACTTGCCCAAGTCACACTGATGAATCAGTATGAATGGTCAAGTGAGGACTTATTTGTAAGTAAAATTAAGTAGGCAAATAAGCACAAGAAGGAACCAAAAGCACATGCATAGAAAGATGGCCAGAATGGCATTTCAAAATCACAAGAAGCTTAAGCAATAATCAACTAAGGAACAAGCTAGCTTCTAAGGAAAGAGGGCTTGTGAGCCTGGGGTTCTGGTGCAGGGCAACAGTTACCCCAACAAGCTACTTCAAACATGCAATAAGCTGATAGCAAAAATTCTAAAAAATGAAACAAAAATACTATACCAAACATAAGCTACCAAAGATTGAAAATCACAAAGTTTCAGATCAAATGAACAAGAAACAAAACCATAAGAATTCCCACAAGTTTGGGCAAACTGAGTGAACTATGAACTTTTTGACTTTTTACAAGAATATGCAAATTGACTTTGACTAACTTCTACTGATCCTAAGTGATTGATTGTGTTATATTAGGCTAGATTGAAACTGGAATAAGCTATATTACAAAGTTCTAAACTACAATGAAGATTATGCCACTCATGAATTCCAACAGTTGAAAGGATTAGAGAGGATTAAGCTAATTTTGACTTTGTACAAAGTGACCCACTGATTTTATGATGTTCTAGCTATAACTACTCTAGTGCAAACTAATGATGCAGAAACAACTAACTCAAAACTACAAGATCACAGTTAAACTGCTTAAACCAAACACTACTTAATACAAAAAAATGATTTTGGATTATGTTGTTTTATGATGAACCAAGCTGAACTACTGATGCAAACTATTTATTAGTGCTATATGAGATGTATAAGAGCTAAATTGATTCAGAAATAAGCACTGCCAGAAGCTATGAGCTAATATGCAAAATTATGTCTAAATTGCAAAAATCTAGCAAGTATGATATTCAGAGAATCCAATACAGCAAACAAACACAAAATAATTTCAAACACACTGAATCAGCATAAGACACTAATAAACATAATATATAATAGCAGAATTAAGCTAGAAGCAAAAACATGAGTTTAACTGAAACCTTACAACTTGTTCCTGTGAGCTCCAAATCAATAACAAATTACAAAAACTTGTCCTAAAACCTCCCCTGAGGCTCTAAACCGAGGTTTTCTTCAACTGCTTCTCTTCTCTCTTCTTCTATCCTTCTTTTTGATTTTCTATTTATTTTTATTGTATTTTTGGTATTTTTCAAATTTTAAGCTAACACAAATTTAAATTCTCTGTAAACCTTTGAAAGCTTATTAATAAGCTAAGATAAGCTCAAAGGAACAGAGATTACCACAATTAAACAACTTATAATCTAAAATGGAATTTTCAAATTAAAACTTCAAATATTAAACTAGAACTGAATAATGGAAATTAAGGTGATACAGAGTTTTCTATTACACTAATCCAACTGATTACAAGCTTTTGAAACTGAAAAGAACAACTAAAGAGTGAAATTATACTAATTCAACATTATTTAAAATTAAGCTGAACTAACTACCACTCTAATTCTTTACTTTTTCTTCCTTTAAATAGGTCCTGGAGTCTCTATCTTTCTTTCCCACTCTTAATTGGAGCCATTGGATGAATGTCTTTGATCCTGGCCATCCATCTTGTTTTGGCGGGAAATGGGTTTTGACAGGTTGGGTGGGTTTGGTGGAACAGGAGGTGAAATAAATGAGGAAGAGGGAGGTAGGGGACTGTTGGGTGTAGGGTGTGGAGTGTGTAGGGTTACTGATGGCAGGGTAGCAGGCACACGTGAAGGTGGTTTTGGAGGGTGGAGGTGGTTTGGGAGTTTAGTGGTAAAGGAGGGATAGGGTGGTTTTGGGTGGGGTTTGACCAAGGGTTGACCCTGGGAAAATATTAAAACGGGAGTGGTAGTTTTGGGCCTAGGGGATTAGTGGGCTGGGGTATTTATGTGGATTGGATTGTGTTTGGATTTGGTAGGTGGATTTGGATTTGTATTTTTATTTTGGACCCATTTGGCTTAGTACTAGTAATACTACAAGGACTAAAAATGTAATAAGCTGAAAATCCAAGGGTTTGTTATGCCAACTTCCAAACTTTAAACCAAGGGCCATAATTGCCACACTTCAATGATTCAAGGACCTTTGAATTTTATTTTCCAAAATTAAACACCTAGGGACCAAATATGCCAAAATTCAAAACTGTAGGGACTAAACTTGTAATTTTCTAAAAATTTTCATCCAGGGATTAAAAGTGACACATGTGAATTCCCAAGGACCATATTTGACTTTTCAACCAAAAATATATGCTCAGGGACCAATTTTGTTAATTTTTGAAAGTTGGGGGACTGAAACTGCCAATTTTGCAAATTTTGCACATTTTTCATCTGTTTTTACTCATTTTGCATCTGAAACATATAAAACACAATTTTGGAATATTTCCAGTATTTTGATGCATTTCTGAGTGTTTTTGTATGTTTTGCAGTTCAGATTTGACCAAAAATGATGAGTGTTTGAGCACTTATCAATCCCCCACACTAAACTATTACTAGTCCCTAGCAATAAAATGTTTTGAAAACTTGATGGATTTTAAACTCTTTACCAAAAGCCATCACTTCTGGAGTAGCCAGATGTAAGAACTGTGGTACACCTGATAACCATGTGATTTTGAGCAAACCACCAGCTGTCAACGGATTTGATTAGTCTTTACCAAAAGCCGTTTGCTTCTGGACTAGCCAACTCTTGATGGACAAAGTCAACATCTTGGTGAGCTGATTACCAATTATGGATTTTCCACTGCCTTTACCACAAGCCATAATCTTGCGGGCTAGCCAACTCATTCGCGTTTTAGGATATGCCGAGTTGAGGTACCATACAATTTTGGGCAAATTGCAAGCCATAAACGGATTTGATATATCTTTACCAAGAGCCGTTTGCTCCTGGATTAGCCAATCCCTTTGTCGGTTAGACATGGCGGACTGATAACCACAAAAATTTTGAAACTTTAGTGAAAAATTTTTAAAAATTTTGGTCAAAAATGGGGGTACTAGATAGTAAAATGTGACAAAATTTGCTAGAATAGCGAAATACCCCCCCCCCCCCCCCCCACACTTAGAATGAATATTGTCCTCAATATTCAAAGGCTCGGCTATAATGCCGACTCTTTGAACGTAAAAGGGCACCATTGCAAGCTAAATGTGGAAACACAATTTTGTTTTTCACTATATTTGTAACCACAGTAGGGGTAACTCCCCCACACTTAGGGTTAAAACCCTAAGTAAATGCTACTGTTTTTGTTTACCGAGTCGCTAGCTTGACTCGACCCCGAATTCATTTGTCCTTGGGGGAGCATGATGTGGAAGAAACAATCTCAATCGGACTTTCATTCAAGATGTTTGGACAAACATTTAAAGCATGTGAAAGTTCCACACCGATGAGATAAGTATCCGGCTCAAGATAATGATACATGAAAATACCGGGATCAAATATAGTATCTTCATTCCCGAAGGAGTGAAGAAGAGAGGAAGGCACCTCGAGAGCAGGCTCATTAGCCTGAGTTTGGATTTCAATGGTTAAGCTCAAAAACATCCCGGGAGGGAGGGTGGGAATTTGCAAATTCTCGTAATTGAGTGCATCTCCCCCCGGGTTATCAAACTCCGGAGGAGTCACGATAAGGTGATCAATGATGGGCTCAGAAGGAATTTCATCAACATCACTGATGTCTCCATAAGATAAAGAATTTTCATCAGTGGGTGAATCACTAAGCCCGGTGTTGAGATAGGAATTGAGTGATGGATCATCATTCAATAAGCTTTCAAGGAAAAGAATATCCCCCTCTGAATCAAGATAGTTATCATCAACTTCATACGAAGTTGAACTATCCAGGGCAAGGAATGCTTCGACTTCTTCCAGATCATCTTTGAGATTAAAGAGATCATCATCACTTCCCGATGGAAGTGGATTGGTGTGAGTGAGTTCATCGGCGAACTCCTCGAGAAGAAAGTCAACATTAGAGTGGGGAAGGGATGCATCAACATACTCAATGTCTCCATAAGATAAACAATCATCACTGGAATCAGAGACAATCTCAATTTGATCATTTGGATTATCAGGGGGTGGAGGAATATCACACACTTGTTCAAAAGTCCCCTGTGACTGTCTTGGGATTGGGACAAGGATCTCAACACTAGACTTTATGAATTCGTCCGATTCCTTATTAGGAACAGTGCTAAGATGCTCATCCCCCATGTTTAGAGAGTGAGTGTGAACTTCGGGTGTGATAACAACAGACTGAGGGAGATGAGAGGAGCTAGCATTCATGGATTGTACGAGTTCCATTTGATCTTCTGCTAGTAATGTCTCCGTCTCATTATTTTCTCCCTGATTCTCAATGGGAGGAATCACAAATGATGAATCTGACGAACCCTTATAAAATTGAAGGATATCAAGGGTGTCTTCATTATCACTATCATCATCACAGTCAATAAGAGCAGCTTTACGAAATTTGGCACGTGTTATAGCTGCTTGCTCTAAGACTAGCAATTCTTCCATGCTCAATTCGTTTCTAGCATCTCGTTCTTCAGCAAGTAATTCTGCCAAAGATTTCTCACGAGAGTCTCGAAACGATGTAGTAACCAACTCCTCTTTAAGTTCAATAAATCAAGAGCCTTTAGTAAAAGGTCTTGCTCAGTATCATGAGGAGTTGCTTGGATCATTTGGTACTGTGGAGGTGGGTCTGAAACCGAATAGTCGTAATTGTTACAAGGAAATGGATTCCTTGTTTGACAATCCGAGCTAGAGTGTGGACCTCCACAGTAATCACAACAGTAAAACTGATGTGGCTGTGGGTTGTATGTGTTTGAGTTATAATTGTTATCAGGAAACTGCTCATAGACAAGTGTGTTTCCCGATTGACAATCAAAACTATAATGTGAACCACCACAGTACTCACAATAGTAAAACTGTTGAGTCTCATGGTGTGGTAACTGATGGAATGAATCAGTCGTGTCATGGTAGGAATAGGGATTCTGGTTATAGACAGACCCGTTTCCTGACTCTACCATGCCACAGCTGGGGCAATTGCCACCATTATAAGGATTACCATACCAATGGCAAATAAGAAGGTGTGGATGAGACATAGAAAGAATCAAAAGTTCATAGAGGGGTAGGGATGAAGAATCAAAGATGTGAGAGGGTAACGGTGAATATTTTTGGATTTTTGGATAAACATTTTGTACAAATGATAAAGAAAATGTTTTTGGGTTTTTTGTGTTCGTTGAAAACTAATTTTACAAAGTTTTTGGGAACTGTTTTGTTTTTATAATAAGAAAATATGAACAAAGGATGGTAAATATATAATGGATGTATGTCCAGGTTCACTAATCGCAAAACCGTTTGGAATACGCACACAACCTCCCCGGCAGCGGCGCCAAAATTTGATTGGCCCCAAACGGTCAACCTAAATTGACCAGGTAATGGTCAACAAGGTCAAACTGCCTAGAGTCAATGCTCCACGGAATATAGTGGTTTCCCCGGGTCGTTATGTCCCGACGAGGTGTGGATGGTTATCAAACGGGTTTGTGATCGGGTGAATTTGGACAAGAAAGGGTTTGAGTGATTTGTATGATTACACTAAGATATGAGGAATGAAAATAACTTAGAAACACTATATAAACAATTACTGGTGATCAGATATACGAAAAACGTAAGCTAAGTCTAAATACGCGTTCGTTTGATTTAATTCTACGTAGACGTACGAAATAAACGCGAGTTTTGTAAAATAAAATACCTACGGATATGAAAATTACATTTTTACAATCCTAATGATAAAAGAAAATTTTTAGAAAATTAAAATTAATTTTTACACTATTTAAGTAATTATTATTCATTAATTACTAATTTCCTAATTACTTTTAATTATTTAAATTACACTAAAATACAAATAATTATGAAATTAACTTAGAAAAATAAAATTAAAACTTGGAAAAATCTAAAATAATATAAAACTAATTTTAAAACAGAAAATATATTTTTAAGACATTTTAAATAATTATTACTAATTAAAAACTAATTATTAATTAATTAAAACTAAATTAAATTAAGAAAAATAGCAAATTAACAGTGAAAAATATAAAACATTTTATAAAATTATTTTATAACTATAAGAACCTATGAAAATTATAAAAATGAGAATAGCATTTTAAATAAGCGGAAAATAAGCTAAAAAGCTTAAATAGAAGCTATCACTTATTTTATTTTTGGCTTTTTCTGGATTTTCTTTTACAAGACTGTTTTTACACTAAAAAGAAACAACTTTTGTGAAGGAACTTTGATCAGAACTTAAAAATAAGCAATTGGGGAGCCTATGTTCTAAACAGATTGGTGTGTCTAGCTTATTAGAACTTTGATGATTAGAAAAAACCATACAACAAGCCACAAGGACTAAGCCAAGGGAGGAATAAGGTGAGCACAGACTGAAGGGTCTAGAATTAAGCTAAAATAACAAGAGTGGCACCCTGAAAAAGCCAATAAGGCCAAATAAGCAATCCAAATTACTGCTACTCAAGCAGGCCTAATGGATTGGTGCAGGGCACTTTCTAGCTTATCCGATATGCTTAGGACCCTAAAACAAGCCTTAACCTATAAAGCTAGAACACAGGGCTTCCCAAGAAGCCAATAAGCATGAGCTTATTCCCACGGGTGAGCTCAAAAAGAGCTTGTGAACTTGCCCAAGTCACACTGATGAATCAGTATGAATGGTCAAGTGAGGACTTATTTGTAAGTAAAATTAAGTAGGCAAATAAGCACAAGAAGGAACCAAAAGCACATGCATAGAAAGATGGCCAGAATGGCATTTCAAAATCACAAGAAGCTTAAGCAATAATCAACTAAGGAACAAGCTAGCTTCAAAGGAAAGAGGGCTTGTGAGCCTGGGGTTCTGGAGCAGGGCAACATTTACCCCAACAAGCTACTTCAAACATGCAATAAGCTGATAGCAAAAATTCTAAAAAATGAAACAAAAATACTATACCAAACATAAGCTACCAAAGATTGAAAATCACAAAGTTTCAGATCAAATGAACAAGAAACAAAACCATAAGAATTCCCACAAGTTTGGGCAAACTGAGTGAACTATGAACTTTTTGACTTTTTACAAGAATATGCAAATTGACTTTGACTAACTTCTACTGATCCTAAGTGATTGATTGTGTTATATTAGGCTAGATTGAAACTGGAATAAGCTATATTACAAAGTTCTAAACTACAATGAAGATTATGCCACTCATGAATTCCAACAGTTGAAAGGATTAGAGAGGATTAAGCTAATTTTGACTTTGTACAAAGTGACCCACTGATTTTATGATGTTCTAGCTATAACTACTCTAGTGCAAACTAATGATGCAGAAACAACTAACTCAAAACTACAAGATCACAGTTAAACTGCTTAAACCAAACACTACTTAATACAAAAAAATGATTTTGGATTATGTTGTTTTATGATGAACCAAGCTGAACTACTGATGCAAACTATTTATTAGTGCTATATGAGATGTATAAGAGCTAAATTGATTAGAAAATAAGCACTGCCAGAAGCTATGAGCTAATATGAAAAATTATGTCTAAATTGCAAAAATCTAGCAAGTATGATATTCAGAGAATCCAATACAGCAAACAAACACAAAATAATTTCAAACACACTGAATCAGCATAAGACACTAATAAACATAATATATAATAGCAGAATTAAGCTAGAAGCAAAAACATGAGTTTAACTGAAACCTTACAACTTGTTCCTGTGAGCTCCAAATCAATAACAAATTACAAAAACTTGTCGTAAAACCTCCCCTGAGGCTCTAAACCAAGGTTTTCTTCAACTGTTTCTCTTCTCTCTTCTTCTATCCTTCTTTTTGATTTTCTATTTATTTTTATTGTATTTTTGGTATTTTTCAAATTTTAAGCTAACACTAATTTAAATTCTCTGTAAACCTTTGAAAGCTTATTAATAAGCTAAGATAAGCTCAAAGGAACAGAGATTACCACAATTAAACAACTTATAATCTAAAATGGAATTTTCAAATTAAAACTTCAAATATTAAACTAGAACTGAATAATGGAAATTAAGGTGATACATAATTTTCTATTACACTAATCCAACTGATTACAAGCTTTTGAAACTGAAAAGAACAACTAAAGAGTGAAATTATACTAATTCGACATTATTTAAAATTAAGCTGAACTAACTACCACTCTAATTCTTCACTTTTTCTTCCTTTAAATAGGTCCTGGAGTCTCTATCTTTCTTTCCCACTCCTAATTGGAGCCATTGGATGAATGTCTTTGATCCTGGCCATCCATCTTGTTTTGGCGGGAAATGGGTTTTGACAGGTTGGGTGGGTTTGGTGGAACAGGAGGTGCAATAAATGAGGAGGGGGGAGGTAGGGGACTGTTGGGTATAGGGTGTGGAGTGTGTAGGGTTGCTGATGGCAGGGTAGCAGGCACATGTGAAGGTGGTTTTGGAGGGTGGAGGTGGTTTGGGAGTTTAGTGGTAAAGGACGGATAGGGTGGTTTTGGGTGGGGTTTGACCAAGGGTTGACCCTGGGAAAATATTAAAACGGGAGTGGTAGTTTTGGGCCTAGGGGATTAGTGGGCTGGGGTATTTATGTGGATTTGATTGTGTTTGGATTTGGAAGGTGGATTTGGATTTGTATTTTTATTTTGGACCCATTTGGCTTAGTACTAGTAATACTACAAGGACTAAAAATGTAATAAGCTGACAATCCAAGGGTTTGTTATGCCAACTTCCAAACTTTAAACCAAGGGCCATAATTGCCACACTTCAATGATTCAAGGATTAAAAGTGTAGGGACTAAACTTAAAACTGTAGGGACTAAACTTGAAATTTTCTAAAAATTTTCATCCAGGGATTAAAAGTGACACATGTGAATTCCCAAGGACCATGACTTTTCAACCAAAAATATATGCTCAGGGACTAATTTTGTTAATTTTTGAAAGTTGGGGGACTGAAACTGCCAATTTTGCAAATTTTGTACGTTTTTCATCTGTTTTTACTCATTTTGCATCTAAAACATATAAAACACAATTTTGGAATATTTCCAGTATTTTGATGCATTTCTGAGTGTTTTTGTATATTTTGCAGTTCAGATTTGACCCAAAATGATGAGTGTTTGAGCACTCATCAAAGATACCAAAACTTCTCATTTTGAAGCGGTTAAGCATATCTTCCGATACATTAAAGGCACTATACACTTAGGATTATGGTATCCTAAGGGGACCGGCATAGAAACTATAGTATATGCCAACTCTAATCATGCGAGAGATTATGTGGATCAAAAAAGTACTAGTGACATTTTTACCTTCATGGGTTGTTGCTTAATGATTCGTGTCAAAACCAACTTATATAATATATAGTAGTATATCAAAGTGATCCGCGTAAAATACGGATCACCCGAGTCGTATCCAAGTGAAGGCGAATGGAATCAAGAATATTGATTCGTGAAACTGTGAATTGAAAAGCTAAAAAGTGAAAATAGCAATCAAGATATTCAAGTAATCACAAACAATTATGAAATATGCAAAGAGTACAAGCTATATATGCACCAAAGTTAAAAACGTAAAAACGAAAATGCAACCGCGTTATTTAAAACGCGACTTTTATTAAAAAATGATCCTACAATCTTGAAAATATTTTTTAAAAATCTTAAACTAATAAAATGAATTTCCAAAAAAAGAAAAATATTTTTTTGACTTTTCTATTATTTTCTATGAATTTATATTGATTTTTGGAATTTAAAATGAATTAAAAATAAAGAAAAATAGAAAAATAAATTGGAAAAATGAAAATTTAATTCTGAAAATTCTAAAATATTATAAAAGAATTTCTAAAAATATTTTTTTATTTTTCACAACCTTTTCTGAATTTTTATGGATTTTTGGTAATTAAAATCTATTTAAAATTGAATAAAAGCAAAAAGAAAATAAGAAAAATAGTAAAAATGCTCAGAAAAATCTGGAAAAATTCCAGAAAATCAAAAATAATAAAAGTAACTTGAGAAAAATTTTGGAAATGAAAAAGAACAGTTTAAGTGCTTATTTAGATGAAACTGCTTATCACAAATGCTTATTAATAAGCACTTGTGATTCAATATGTTTGAAACTTTAAACTCAATCTACAAATGAACTAATATGCTCAGAAAATGCAGTGGATAACCAAGTAATAGCACAAAATACCACAGAAGCTCAAAAATATTCAATAAGCTCAAAAGTAATAAGCTCAAAATAAGCAGAATAGGCTCAAGCAGAAATAGAAGCAAAGATGTGACACTAATCACTAAACCAACTCAGATATCCTCAGAATCAATCACAAATTACAAATACAAGCTCAGGTATATACTTCCAGGCCTAAAATTGCAATCAGTGATTCTGTCTCACTAAGCTTATGATCAGATGCATTACTCACTACCAATAAGCTCTAAACTGCAAACACTAGGGGCAAAAATGATATACAGAGATACTAGATCAAGCAATTATATGACCAATTACCACTGTATGATACTCAAAATCAAGCTCAGTTCAGCAGGCAGTGTAACACTATAACTAATGACAGTTGACTATTAAATGACTTTTAAACTTTGACTAAAATAAATTTAAGCTACTTAATCTACTCCTAATCTGATGTAATAAGCCTCAATTACTCAAGTTTAAGCAATCTTTAATATTAATCCACTTATCACCTTAATTTCACTATCAAATTATTATTATAACTAACTGTGTAGAATTAAACTCTAGTTTTGACTATCTATAAGCTATATAACTATTTTTATGATTTCAAAATCTATTATTACACTAATATACCCTATGTGTGCTATAGTAATGACAAACAAGCAACAACAATTCTCAGTTAAGGACTGATCCAAACACCCCTGAAAATGACAGTTCACACTAGGATCAATGATATAACAATATTTCTCAACTCAAGTGATCTGAAAAGCTGCAGTTTCACTAATTTCTACAAATTCAGCAAACAAATTCAATCAACTCCTATAACTACTCAGAAACTCAAATCCACAGATATGACAGATACTCAATCCAACTCAGATACAAGCAACTCAATAGATCAATTGAAATTTCAATCTTACATTTAGCCACTTGAATCTAAAAACACAATGATACACTATCAGATCCAACAGATGATCAATCTCACAATTCAACACCAAATCAGTTACTAACAAGAGCTATACAACTAATACTCAATCAAACAGTTAAAACCTAATGATCAATCAAGCTATATTACACCAAGTGTTGATCCCAGTTGAGCTTAAACGATCTTGTATAGAAGTTAACTTGATTAAACACTTAAGCTAATATGCGGAATGTAAAAGCTTAACTTAAGAAGAATAATGATTCACTTTCAACACTTCAATATTATTAATACGAGCACTCAACAATGCTAGGGTTTTACAACCTTGAAGTGAATGATAATACGTACATAAACTAACTCTAGGATCCCCCTTTTATAGACTAAGGAGTCCTACTAGGTTTACAATACCTTTCTCTACAAGATAAGTATATTCTAGATAAATATAATATTTACACAATCTATTCTGTATTTATCTAAACCGTATACATCCTTATCCCATCAGCAGTAGATTCTGTCAGCAGCATTTAACCTTAGCAGCACTTTGACATTAGCAGCAGAATCATTACCACTAGCAGCAGTTTCACTTATAGCAGCAGTTTCACTCAGCAGCAGTTTCAGACCCAACAATCCTCCCCTAAACTTATTATTTATTTCTAAATAAGCAAGTTTCTTCTAAGCACAATTAATCACTTGGAGGATGCTTCCAAACACTTCAAACCTTGAGAATCCAATTGATCAAATATCTTCTTATACTTTGTCAGCAAATTGAATGCTTGATCATCAGAATCATAGTCTTTCTGCAACTTAAGTGATTTATCACCATTAACCATCTGATTGACAATATTCCAGTATCTTACCATTGGGTAATCTACTTCAGCTAGCATATACAAAGTAATTGGTCCAATATCTAACACATGAACTCCAGAATCTTGAAAAAGTCTCCATCTTCTTACTTTGTAATCTACTATCTCTGTCCACTCAGAATCATCCATTGAAGGTTCAAACATAAGTTTAAGAGCTCTCCATATAACATTATCAGAAGAAGTTATGATGTGGTCAATTTTATCTATCTCATACTTTTTACCATCAAACTTCTCAGCTCCAAACTTTGCCTTGTATAACTTCCACAAGTCTTCAACATCCTCTCTATCAAAGTAATGTAGCATCTGTTGAAATCTAAGAAACCTGTGAGTCTTACCATCAGATCTCTGGACATCATGAAATGCTCCAATATTAGTATCATATCCTGTAGTTACTTTGATAATAGGATATTTGACACCAATTGGTTTAGCATCAACCACTTCAGGATCTTCCATCTTGCCAACCATAGTGTAAACCTTCAATTGTTCTTTTAGATGCTCAAAAGGAATGTGATCAAGATCATGTTTAAACTCATCACCTTCAGGCATAGAACTGCTTCCTTCCCCAATCTTTCTCTTCTTCTTTGCAATTGATTTTTGAACAACACCTTTTCTTTTATCACCTTGCACAGAAGAAATAGTTTTTGCTGCATCAATATCAAGCTGTTTAACAACATCAGCTTCTTGAATATGCTCTGCTTCAGCTATCTTTTCAGGTACCAACTTCTGGTTCATCTGAGCAATTTGTTCCAAATCCTCAGCACATCCCATAGCATAAAAAGTATCTGTTCTCTTCTTGGTTTGTTGATACAAGTCAAAAACTTCTTTATCAGAATAAGGTTTCAACTGTACCAATGTCCATCCACCCATATTCTTTAAATACCTTTCATATTCTCTCCTTTGTTGTTTAACAGTTGGACCTTTAAATATCTTTATCTTTCTTCTAGCAGTAGCATTTTCATTTCTCTTCTTAGTAGTAAAGTCCCTGTACCAAGATTGCACATTAAAAGTTGGAACTTCATTTTCTTCAATCTTGATCAGCTTATTGAGTTCAATATCAGCAGCTATTCTGATCTTCTCATTTACCCATTCATCATACCTCTTTAGGCCCTCAGCCTCTTTCTCAGCTAACTGTTGTTCTTACATATTAATCAACTCTTGTTCTTTAAGTGCAGCAGCTGTATCATGTTCAACTTGCAATGGCTTAGGCCAAGAATCAAAAGGTACATCAGTGAAATCAATCCCCTTATACATAATCCTTGGTTTTTCAACTAGCTTGCCCTTGCCTTTATCAGTAGAAGATGAAGAAATAACCTTCCTTTGTTGAGCAGCAGGTTCTTTTATAACAATCCCCTTTTCTGGTTTTCTAGATGCTAATGATTTGATTGTTGTTGTTGTAAGTTGTGGTAGTGAAGGAGTTGATAATGGAGTAGTCTTCTTACTCAGCAATACCATGGCTTCAGCAGCAGCATTGTCACCAGACCCAGCAGCAGAGTCTTGTGCATCAGCAGATCCACTAGCAGCAGAGTTAGTAATTTCCTTAGCAGTAGATTCTTGAGCAACAGAGTCAAGACTTTTGTCTTTCACCAAATCTCCCAACTTCATCAATGTTTCACCCATCAACCCTGTTGCCTTCACTAATTGCTCAGGCTCCAAAGTTGTAAGTTGTTCTACCACCTTCTCTTGAGTAGCAATTACCTCTTCCATAACAACCTCATTCCCTGATTTATCAGCAACCACAAACTCTTCAGCATCCTGAGGACTTTCAACATCCATATCACCAATCACTGGAACCTCCCCTGAAACCATTCCATCATTTAAACCCAGAGCACCATCAGCCTTTTCCAAATTTGCCTCCCCTGAATCCATTGCCTCTTCATTCCTCCCCTGTTTGGAAGCATCATCTTCCAAGTGAGTAGAGACATCCGGAGAACTAACAACCTGAGAAGTGCCCACTTTCTTCAATCTTTTCAAGGAGGTTGAAGATCTGGATTTCTGTAAGTTCTTAATCTGTTTTTGCAGATTGATGATAGTCTTGTCCTGATCAGCAACAACAGATGAAAGAGTAAGAACTTTGTCCTCCAATGTAGTACATTTCAACCTCAAGTTGGTACAAGTAACCGTCAATTCCTGAATGAGTTTCATAATAGTCTCATCACTTCGACCTGTGTTACCTGGTCCGAGAGGTGAATCATGGACATTGTCATCATGTACAAGGTTTTTCGTCAATTCATTGGTCACTGGTCTGTCCTCATCACTTCGACCTGTGTTACCTGGTCCGAGAGGTGAATCTTGGGACATAAACTCAGTATCAAACCTAGTGTGATCATCTGAGCACCCTGTATTTGCCATTTGGCTAGGGTTACCCACCTGAGAATTTGATTCAGAAGAATCATCATCTCTAGATGTTGCCTTGGTTCGGGTCTTAATGATGTTATCACTATCCTGCTCTGCTGCTAAGCTAGAAGCAGTAGTGACAGCCCTTGCCAACATGTCCTCATCATCACCTAGGACAGCCTCATCTGGTACAGCCATACTAACACTATCCTGAGGAAGATCAGTGTTCTTTTTGGTGTTCCTACGGGTATAGAGTATTTTAGGTTGTGTAGCAGATGCACTAAAATTGGGTGTGTGATGGGAGTCAGTGGGATTTCCTGATCCTTCACCCTGATTGTTTTGCACAAGTTGCACCATTTGAGGTGTAAGATTTGTATGTGTGCCTGAAAAACCTTTTCCATGTTTAACCAAGAAAGTAAAAGTTTTAGAAACCAATTTTGGAGCATCATAAGTAGCAATATGGCCTCTAAACTTTGTAAGTTGTTTTTGAACAAAGAGTTGTATAAACCTTGGATAAATCAAATAGGAACCAGACTCTTTGATACTTTGAAACATCCCTTCCAAAATCATTCTTGAAAAATTGAATGGTTGACCTGTGCTTAAGCATACCGTTGCAGAAGCAATAGTAGTACTAAACTCATGCCATCCAGAAGTTTTAGGACTCAAACAATGAAGAAGAAGATGTATCAAAAACTTGTATTGAGGACAGAGGAGAGATTTTTGAAATTTGAAATTTGTATGATTCCCCTCATATCCCAAATCTTTTAACCCAGCAAAAATAGCAGAATTGGCCAGGCAAGTTGTCTCTGTTTCATCATCTAAGAGAAGAGTTTCTCTTATTGATGATTCAGATACACGAACCTTTTGTCCATCTACTAAGGCACTAACATGTTTTTCCCATTCATAGTTTTGATTTTAGCGGTAAGCCAAAACTGTTTGATGTGGGAAGCAAATATAGTAGGATTCACAGTGAGTGCATACCTAAGAGAAGTAGCATTCAAAAATTTTACCATGTCTGTGAATTCTTCATTAACTGATTCAGCATCCAAAATGACCACACTGTTGTGTTGCTTTGCCCAGGTACGAACGCATTCCATGAGTTAGGGTTTAGGGAAATTGGGAATAATTGACTTTGAGAAAATTGGAGTGTTAGGGTTTGTGATAACTTCAATTTGAAATATGAGAAAACCAATTAGGAAGATCAATTAGGTTTTAAACTGATTGAAGAAGTTACACATCCCACCCTCACACTTTCAACCGTAGCAGCACAATAACACTAGCAGCAGAGTGATAAAACTAGCAGCAGAGTGAAATATTTCAGCAGCAGAGTTGACGAAATAAACTTGGTCAAAAAGTCAAGAATCCTCAGCAATTAATGTGATGATATGCCGTAATCCCTATAAAAGCGGACTAAATATTGTCCCTAAATCAACACAATCAAACCCTAATCGCAATCAAAACGCCAATCAACCAAATCAAAACTTCAATTAACCCAAATCAAATCAAATAATCATGAAATCAACACCCGAAATCATCAATATCTCTTCTGATTCATCATCTGAAGATGAAACCCCCTTTGAAACATATGTGCCGCCCTTCCGTTCTCATCATGATGGTTGTAGAACCAAGGAGCAACCGAAGAAGAGAAAGCATGATCTCCCTGTGTTCAAAGATCTCGTCAGTTTGAATCAAACCCCAAGCACTTCCAGGGGTAAAGCTGTGATGTCCCCAAAATCTCCATCGTCTTCAGAATCATCAGAAGACACAACTTGGATCCCTGTCAGGCAACCATCTCCAAGGGAGCTTGTGTCCCCTTTCATCTATACTTCATCAGATGAGGATGAGCCTCCAAATGAACCTCCTTCCACTCCAGAGAGGCCTCAGTCATCAAGGCCACGACCAAAGAAGTCCACCAAGACAAAGAAGACCAGGAAGGCAAACTCTCCTCTCCCTAAAGAAAGGAAAATTGTTCTTGGACTTCCATGCCCTAGGAAGTAGTGCTTGTAGTCTTTTAATTTCATCTTAGATTGTTGCACTCTTTTGTGGTTTCAGAAGTAGTCTTTGTAATTTCTCTTTTGATGTATGAACTTCTGAACTTGATGTACGATGAATGAAAGATGTTCTTCTTATGTTGTCATAATATTGGAATGGCAAATCATCATTTAGACTTATTCCTGCACAATATTAGACCAAACACTACAAAGCAAACAAACATATGTACTAGCAGTAGAGTTAGAAATAGCAGCATAGTACATTCCATTACAAACATATGCTTTAAGATAAGCAGCAGAGTAACAAGCAGCACAATACCTTTACACACTTGTACAAAAACAAAGAGATAAGTTTTTCAAAGATTAATCATACCAATGTTTGCAATTAAAAATTGAAACCTCCCCACATCAAAATGTTTTGTGAGAAGATCAGCAACATTGTTATCAGTATGAACTTTAACAATTTGGATCAACTTCTTTTCATAGCAATCCCTGATAAAGTGATGTCTTATCTCAATATGTTTTGTTTTAGAATGAAAAACAGGATTTTTAATTATGCAAAGTGTGCTGTTGTTATCAATATGAATTTTGGTATTCATGAAATTGTACCCATAATCCAATAATTGATTCTGCATCCATAAAACTTGTCCACAACAACTTGAAGCAGCCACATACTCAGCTTCAGTTGTAGAATTAGCCACCACTGTTTGCTTCTTGCATTGCCATGACACCAATCTGCTTCCAAGAAATTGACAACCCCCTGTTGTAGACTTTCTATCCAAAGAAGCTCCAGCATAGTCACTATCTGAATAGGAGACCAAATCAAATGGTGAATCCTTAGGATACCAAAGGCCCAATTTTGGTTGATGCCTCAGATATCTAAAAATTCTCTTCACTGCATTGAGATGTGATTCTTTGGGACACACTTGAAATCTTGCACAGGCACACACAGCAAACATGATATCAGGCCTTGATGCTGTAAGATACATCAATGAGCCAATCATAGACCTGTACAAGTGTATATCCACTTCTTTTCCATATTCATCCTTCAACAATGGTTTATTGGTTTCCATGGTAGTCTTGGCAGGTTTAGCATCTTCAAATCCAAACTTCTTCAAAATATCATTGACATACTTATCCTGACTGATAAATATACCATTTTCTTTCTGTGTAACTTGCAGACCTAAGAAGAAGGTGAGTTCTCCCATTGAACTCATAGCAAACTTGTCCTTCATAAGCTTCTCAAAACTGACACACATAGCTTTGTTTGTAGACCCAAAGATGATGTCATCAATATAAATTTGAACCAGCAAAATATCATCCTTTTGTCTTTTGAGAAACAGAGTTTTATCAATCTTTCCTCTGCTAAACCCAGATTCTAGCAAGTATGTTGACAAAGTGTCATACCAAGCTCTAGGAGCTTGATGTAAGCCATACATTGCTCTATTTACCTTGTAAACTTTGTCAGGATGATCAGGGTCTTCAAAGCCTGGTGGTTGAGACACATAAACCTCTTCTGTAATGGTCCCATACAGAAAGGCACTCTTTATATCCATTTGATACACTACAAAATCTTTGTATGAAGCATAAGCCAAGAATAATCTAATGGCTTCTATTCTTGCCACTGGAGCAAATACTTCATCATAATCAAGACCTTCTTGTTGTGTGTATCCCTGTGCTACTAACCTTGCCTTATTCCTTATGACTATTCCTCTCTCATCTCTTTTGCATCTGAAAACCCATTTTGTGCCAATCACTCTTTTTCCATTTGGCAGATCAACCAAAGTCCAAACTTCTTGCAGCTTAAATTGTAGAAGCTCATCTTGCATTGCTTCCACCCAACTTGCTTCTTGTAAGGCTTTGTAAGTGTTTTTGGGTTCAATTTGAGAAAGAAAACATGCAAACAGGCAATTTTGAAGATCTTTATGACTATTTCTTTGATGCAGAGATCTGGCAAAGAAACTTTGATGTTGAAGATCTTTCAATGCTTTAGTCATCTGCCTAGTTTGAATAGATGATTGTGGATCACTTAAAATTTGATATCCTTGTGTACTCTTGTGGTAGTTGTGGGACTAACAGGAATATTGAGTTCCAAATTAGTAAATTCTGCAGCAGCTCCAAATAACTGACCATCAAGTGCATCATCATCTGTGTCATAATAAATATTCTCAAGAGGAGGCATATTTGGATCATCAGGATAGATAGAATCAACAATAGGTCTACCCTGAGAGTCCAAATTAGGAAACATTGAAGTAGCAGTAGAGTTAGTAGGCTTGGAAGCAGAATGTGGTGGAGCAGTAGTTGTATCTTTTGGCCTAGCAGTAGAGTCATCTGAGTTAGCAGCAGAGTCTTCTGGCTTTGTAGGAGAGACATCAACAACTACTTTGGGAGCCCCATTAGTTTCTTTTTCTGCTTCAATAGGTATTTCAATATCTTCTTCATTTTCCTTAGGTTTCTCTTGAGTAACCACATCTTCTTTAGGACTTGGATCTGACTGAAAGGGTAGTAAGGTAGGACCAACCTTTAATTTCTCAACCAAAACAAATTCTTCTTGTGGTTTGTCAACACTGGCAATAACTGGTACATAGTTCATTGTTTTGGTAAGCATATCAACATTAAACAGCCATTCTGGTCCTTTTCCCTCAGGATTAGATGTGTTCTCAGAAAACTTGATATGCAAATTCTCCTCTACATGTTTGGTTCTCTTCTTTTATACTCTGAAAGCTTTACTAATTACAGAGTAACCAACCAAATTTCCTTCATCAGCTTTTTCATCAAATTTGCCTAGCTGATCCTTAGTGTTCAAAATTGTAACAGGACATCCAAATGGTTTGAGAAAATCAATCAGTGGCTTCTTTCCATGAAATAACTCATATGGAGTCTTATTGTGAGGCTTGACTACCTTACTTCTGTTCTGCACAAAGCATGCAGTGTTCACAACTTCAGCCCAAAAAGGGATAGGTAGTTTTGAATCAGATAACATTGTTCTTGCAGCCTCAATAAGTGTCATGTTTCTTCTTTCTGCAACACCATTCTGTTGTGGAGTTCTTGCTACACTATACTGTCTAAGAATTCCTTTCCCCACACAGAATTGATTCATTACACTGTTCTTGAACTCAGTACCATTGTCACATCTGATTATCTTCACCTTGTGATTGTTCAGGTTTTCAACTCTTGTAATAAATGCCTTGAGTATTTCTGGAGTTTCATCTTTAGTGGCTAGAAAGAATACCCAAGTAAACCTGCTAAAGTCATCAGTGACAACAAGACAATATGACTTCTTGTTCAAGCTTTTGACAAATACAGGCCCAAATAAGTCCATGTGCAGTAGATGTAATGGCTCAGTATTTGTGTTCACAGTTTTGGACTTGAATGAAAATCTGTGTTGTTTACCCTTTTGACAGGCAACACAAGTTTCACAATTTTCAAAAGTCTTTGTAGGCATTCCTCTGACCAGATTTCCTTTTACCAATTTGTTCATGGTCTTGTAGTTCAGATGTCCCAATCTCCTATGCCATAATTTGGACTCATCAACAGTGGCCTTTGCAATTAGACAAGTCAAAGCCCTCTTAGGAACAATGTTCTTAATATGGTCACTGTATATATTCTCATTTCTAGGGACCTTCAAAAGCACAGATTTGTCATATGGCAATTGATAGTCAGGAGAAAGGATCATACACTCAGTGTCTGTAAAAAGAACAAAGTTCTTTTTGTCACACATTTGTGAGACACTAAAGAGGTTAAACTTAAGTCCTTTCACAAGAAACACCTTCTCAAAGTCCAAATTTCCAGTTTTTAGAGTTCCTCTTCCAACAATCTTTCCACCTTTTGGATCATTCCCAAAAGCAACATAACCACCATTAAAAGCCTCAAAGTCTTCAAGTTGAGACTCATCTCCTGTCATGTGTCCAGAACATCCACTGTCAACAATAACCATATCCTTAAGCTCATCCAGTAGATTGACCTGCACATGAAAAGTAGAGACATTAGTTCCTCTTGACGACCCAAGCCATTACTGACTTGGATCTGCCCTGTGCATCAACATAATCAAATTTCTTTAAATCACTTGATGCACTGCTATCCTTGGAAACAGATTTTGAAACATTAGTTTTTGGTTTCCAAGTCCAGCAAGCTGAGGCCTTAACAGCATAAAAGTGATTACCAACAACTGTATTTGTTAAAACTTTTGGCCCAGAAGTAGAAAGTTTTGTACTAGCAGCAGGTTGCTTACTAGCAGCAGAGTGCATACTAGCAGCAGAATGCTTACTAGCAGTAGAGCCCGTAGAAGAACCAGTTGTGGTTTTGAAAACACCATTTGATTTAGCAGCATAAATAGATCTAGTAGCACCAGATCTCAACAAAACAGCTCTTGGAACCATATTTCTATTAGGATGTGGGTGAGTTTGTTTAGTTACATATTTGTGATTCACCCTAGTGTATTGATTCCAAACAGGCTTTTGGTGTTCAGGACATCTAACAATCAAGTGGTCAAAGCTACCACACTTATAACAAGCCTTCTTTTGTAATTGAAACTGATTACCTAATCTGTGTGAAACTAGGTTGTTGAAGTTTCTCTGGTTACCCCTAGGCTTATTATTGAACCTTTCCATCTGTTCTCTAGGTACCTCATTGTATTCTACCAATTTCCTAGAGAAGTTATTTCCTAACACAGGTTTGACAAACTTAACCTGTTCAATTTTAGGTTTAAACTTTGTAGGAATTTCTTCCTTTTTCACACTTTGTTCATGTTTAACCTGTTCCTCATCACTATCACTATCAGAATACCAATCTTCTATAATAGGAGCTTCAGGAAATTTTCTAGCCTCAACCTTAGGTGTTTCATTAACAATTGTGCTACATTCACCTACAGGTTTTTCAATATTTAGCTCACTAATGAAGGATAGTTCTTTTCCTGATGGAGCAAAAGCACTTTTGGCTGGAGGAGCCACTTCATTATACCCAATTCCACTGCCTTTTCTCAGCAAGTTATTCTCAATAGATTTGTGAACCACATCAGAAGAATATTGTTGTTTTTGTACTCTTACTACATGTTTATCTTTTTCAGCAAGAGCTTCCTCTTTTTCTTTTTCTGCTTCTTCTAACTTATTTTTAAGAACTTCTACTTCACTGTTTTTCTTAAAAATTTCTATATCTCTGAGATTAAGTTGATCTACATATTCCTTCTCACACTCTTTGAGATATTCTAATCTTCTTTCAACATTTTGAATACCTACTTTGTAACCTAAGTTATCAAGTTTTAGGTGTTCAATTTCTCTATTTAAACTCTCATTCCTAGACTTAAGTTCTTCTATAGTGTCAGCACAAGATTTAAAAGAACACATAGATAAGTCTGAATCATTTGATACCTCAGAGTCAGAGCCTGATGATGAACCATAGGCCATAAGTGCAAAGTTCTGCACCTTGGGTTGAGCAACAGCTACCAAAGAGAATTTTGGTTCTTCTTCAGCCATATCACTCCAATCATAATCTCCCAGTCCATCACAAGATACCAGTGCAGTCTTTGATTCTTCAGTAACCTTCTTTGTAGCATCAGCATTCTTCTTTGGAGCTCTACACTCTCTGGCAAAGTGTCCCTTCCTGTTGCAATTGTAGCACTCTATCTTTGATTTGTCAAAGCCTGGACTGTCCTTAGCCTTATACTTGACTTCTTTTCCAGTCTTCTTCAAAAACTTTCTTGCCCTCAAGGTCAACATAGCCATTTGCCATTTAAGATCAATTTCTTCAATATCATCAGGATCAATATAATCCAAGTCTTGATTAAGGACATGCGACCTTATAGTAGTTGTAAGCTCAGCCAAGAATGCACACAAAGCAATATCACTGGTAGAAATCTTATCATTTGAAATAGCAGCAGATCCATCAGCAGCAGATACTCCATAAGCAGTAGAATGAGCAGCAGAGTGAGATTCTTGAGATCCTTTTCCTTTAGAGGATACAAAGGCAAGATTCTGAGTACTAGAAGTTGAAGTAGAAGAGGTAGATAGTTCTGATTCATACACTCTTAAATTGTTGTAGAGACTCTCCAACTTCATAGTTTCAAAATCAGGCTTATTCCTCCATACAACTGTGTGCATACTCCATTCAGGTGCAAGACTTCTAAGAAACTTTAGGTTTACATCTTCTTGTGGAACCACATAGCCAACAAGCTTTAGATGACTAACAAGTTGATTTAGCCTGTTGTATGTGTCAATTATCTTCTCTCCACTTTCAGAAGTAAAATTTTCAAACTGATGCTTCAGCATGTTTTTCCTGGATTTCTTAGTAGCATCATTCCCTCCAAACCTGAATTCAACAGCATCCATCAATTCTTTTCCAGATTCACAGTCATCAAAGTCCATTTGGAATTCATTAGGTATTCCCATTAAGAGAATACTATGTGCTTTGATTTCCATCTTCCTTACTGCATTAGCTTCAGCAGACTTAATTGGTATCTCTTTCCCATCAGCACTCTTCTCAGGTGTAGAGTCACCATTGACAATCACATTCCACATGTTGAAATCAATCATGCGAATGTACTGTCTGATCCTTCTCTTCCAAAGCACATACTCAGAAGGATTCAGCATGGGTACCCTTGAAGCAGTCGCCATATGAGTTTCATCACCCATCGTAGCAATAGATTTGGAACAGCAAAATTTTAAGAAACAAAATCTTCTTGTTAATAACTTCTAGATCACAAGCTCTGATACCACTTGTTGATCCCAGTTGAGCTTAAACGATCTTGTATAGAAGTTAACTTGATTAAACACTTAAGCTAATATGCGGAATGTAAAAGCTTAACTTAAGAAGAATAATGATTCACTTTCAACACTTCAATATTATTAATACGAGCACTCAACAATGCTAGGGTTTTACAACCTTGAAGTGAATGATAATACGTACATAAACTAACCCTAGGATCCTCCTTTTATAGACTAAGGAGTCCTACTAGGTTTATAATACCTTTCTCTATAAGATAAGTATATTCTAGATAAATATAATATTTACACAATCTATTCTGTATTTATCTAAACCGTATACATCCTTATCCCATCAGTAGTAGATTCTGTCAGCAGCATTTAACCTTAGCAGCACTTTGACATTAGCAGCAGAATCATTACCACTAGCAGCAGTTTCACTTATAGCAGCAGTTTCACTCAGTAGCAGTTTCAGACCCAACACCAAGTGTTACAACTACTGAGCTAAATTATCAATGAAACAGTGACTATTCTAAATTCAAAACAAGAGTAATAATGGAATAGTGAAATCAAGAGTATACCAAATCATTCCCCCTCAGCATGAACAGAGGGGGCTCACTAAGCAAGCCTATCTTTAAGATAGGCTGAAACCATCCATGTCTGTCTCAGCATATCAATTAACATCTCAGCAACAATAGATCTCTTCTGACTTTTGATTATAAGGAATATAGACTCAAAGTACTCCACTAATAGCTATTAAGCTAAAATGGAGTATATAAAAATGAAAATAAGCTCTACTGTAAGCTATACTAATGATTATGTAAACATTTTTTTTATTTTTTATATTTTTCTGATTTTTATATTTTTTTATCTTTTCTGTACATGAAATAAAGACTGGATTAAAATAAGATGAAATAAGCTATAAGCTACTGATTATAAGCTAGATAAGGATAGATTTAAGACAAAACAAGTAATAATGAAATGATGAATTATCTGAAATGTATAAAAGTGAACTGAAATTTTATTGAAACTGTCACACCCCCAAAATACCTGAATGGCAGCGAAATGGAATACCTGAGGGTGTAACGGATCATAGCACACAAGCAAGGAAATATTGAACGACCTAAAGTGTCGTTTTAAAATACGTCGTTTGATTCGTTCAAAGATAATCAGAGTTATAAAGACATAGGTCCCAAAAGTTGGAAAAGTTTACGGAAACAAGTTTAATACAATCAAACGACATTTGAACATAAGTGCAAGAAAGTCCGAATGAGACGCGTCATCCATGTTACACAAAATGACTCCATGCATGCCATGCGAATATGCCTTAGTTACCTGAGAAATACATTGCGAAAACGGTCAACATAAAGTTGGTGAATAATCATAGGTTTATAAGTAATTCGTAAGTACGTAAACCACAAGTATATAGTAAAGTGACAAATTGTCAAAAAGTTACATTGTCTCTTAAGCTCATGACCCCGAAGCTAGACGAACTAAAATATGCCCCAAAGGAGTGTTTACCAGACACTCGTACTATATTAGACATGAAATGCATTCGTCCCGTTGGAGCAACCCAACGCGAATGGAGGCGTCACCCTCGATAGATCTATCCACTCACTCTCGCTTAGCAATATAATTAACGGTCCATGATAATAAAGGGGACTTGCAGTGGTAGTACTAGCAACTTAAGCAATGTACGGAATTTAATACTTGGGCATGTACAAAAAAAATAATAGTGCAATGTATTCTCCCCCGTGGGATTTAAAATCAAATAAGTACTAAAAACGGGGCTATGAGAACTCACCTCGAAGTGATGGTACAAAGATGGTGCAATGAGGTAAAAGTAGTCGGGACAATGAGGCGCGAACACTAACCGCAACCTAAATGAATAATCGCGATCTAATTAAGATCAAGCCGTAATGTAGTGAATGCACATGCACATGATACCTATACCACTCGTAATTTAGAAATACTAGTTATCGTCGTAGTAAAATAGTTTCCATACTTAGGAAAATAAGTCCTTATATAGGAGTATATAACTTGTCGTACTATCTCGTTATGAAAACGTTAGTGTTACATTCTTGTATCGAAAGCCTTGAAATAACGTCGTGAAGTCGTATAAGTATTCTCTTGGGTCATACGTATTTATTTGTTAAAAATATAGTCCGTAGTAATATCTCGAGAAAATATACCATTTAGCGCGTACGTTATTATTTTTATTTGTGTCCATATATATATATATATATATAGTTTTGACGACGTTAAAATGGGTATAACTTGGTCGTTTTAAGCTTGTTTTCCTTGTTCTTTATGTCCACGGATTCGTCTTTGTATATACTAGTATATTTTTGATAACTCGGCTCCTTTAAGTTACGTTTAATGCCTCTTTTTACCCATTGAAATCTGCCAAACAGCAAGCAGTTTTTGTAAAAGTAGTTTTCGTCGTTAAATTTGCAAAAATCATATCTCCTTCGTTATAAGCTCGTTTTAATCCGTTCTTTCACCCAAAGTTTCGTTTTTGAATGTATTTTCTAAATCTTTGGTCAAAACTTAGTCACCATCTACTGATTTTCCCACGAAATTAAAATAGGGACAGTAGGTATATCAAAAGTTTCAAAAACCATTTTCAAGTCTCCAAACTAGTTCTAACCTCAATCAAACCACTTTCAAACACCACAAAGCTAGTCTAAACCTACCATACACCTTCTTAGGGTGTCATGGGTCCTTAAACATCATCAATCCACTAGGTCTAACAAGGGTTTCTTATGTGTCCATTTCTAGGGCTTCAAAGTTACATATATACAAAAATGGAGTGGTATAAGTTGATGCATGTATGAGATCTTGTAAGAAAAATATATAAACATAATAATAACTTGTAAAAATCATAAAAATGAGTTTGTTTACTTACTTGATGGTTTAGAGAGTTTAGATGATGAAAAACCTACTAATCCTTGAGTTTTTATTTCAAAACTCTAACAAGGATGATTATATAAACAAGTTTATGCTAAGATCTTGTAAAATTTATACTCCTTGCTCCTTGAACACCCTAATTCGAATACACCTCAAGAGAAATGAAGAGAAAAAGTTTACTTGTGCAAGAAAAAGTGATTTTGTGATAAATGAGTGAAAAAAAAGTTTATTATATACTAAGAGACAATTGTTTGGTGAGTAATTAAGAGGGTTGGTGTAGTTTAGATATTTTAGGACTAAGGGGGGGGGGTGGCCGGTCCTAAAGGAGGAAAAAGGGGGGAAATGTCTTGGGTTTAATTAGGAAAAAGTTAGTAGTATTATGTAGTTAAGTTAGGTTTAGGTTTAATCGGGTACCGAGTTTGTTAGAAATAAATTTTATTGAAGTTATTCGGGACGTAATAGAGTCGTAAAAATTGTAAAAATATGTCGGGTACAAGTACGGAGAGTTTGGGTGATTATTGTTTAATTTTGGTGAAAACCGTCGTTATTAAGTTAAACGTACGATACGTAATAAATAAATTTCCAAGATACCGGGTAAATTAATATTACAATTTTTATATTATAAAAATGAGTATAAAAACGTATTGGGATCATAGTCGGGAGTGTCGGACATGTTAGACACTTTTATAGTTCGCGTATTAGCGTTTATTTAAAATAAACGTACGTAAATCGTTAATTGTACCAAAAGAATAAATTTAATTATCCTACGAGTGGAATAGCATGCAAGTGCCCTAATGATGATGTGCAGACTATTTCTAGTCCGTATAAAATGTCCCTGATAATAATGCATGAATTCGCTCCTGAACCAATACGGTTACGCGAATTTGAACACTCGTAAACTAAATTTACGATGACATGAGTAATGCACGTGAATAGTGGTTTCCTCTCGGAAATGAATAGTGTCAAGTGAATAGTAAAATTTCTGAATGTGTCTCGGAATGTCAAATTGACCTAAAAAACGATGAATAGTAAAACGATGAATAGTGATCAATGAATAGTAATTTGTGAATAGTAGAATGTCGAAGTTTGGAAAAATGACCTGAAATTGTGGGTTGTGACAGTCGCCCATCCAAAAAGGAATTCAGTCCCTGAATTCAGTTAGTGTTGGTCTCGGTACTAGGCTCGGTGAAAAGTTGTGGATACTTGCGTCGCATTTGGTCTTCTCGTTCCCAAGTAAACTCGGGTCCTCTTCGAGAATTCCAACGAACCTTCACGATCGGAATTCGACTTTGTTTCAACTGTTTGATCTCGCGATCCATTATTTCAACTGGTTCTTCCACAAAGTTAAGCTTGTCATCGAGTTGTATTTCTTCTAATGGTATAATAGCAGACTCGTCCGAAAGACATTTCTTGAGGTTCGAAACATGAAACGTGTTGTGTACGTTGCTAAGTTCTGACGGAAGTTCAAGTTTGTAAGCAACCGGACCAATCCTCTCCAGGATCTTGAATGGCCCAATGTATCTCGGGTTCAATTTCCCGCGTTTTCCAAATCGTATCACGCCCTTCCAAGGCGAGACTTTCAACATGACCTTGTCTCCGACTTGAAATTCCAATGGTTTACGTCGAACATCAGCGTAGCTCTTTTGTCGACTTCTAGCAGTTTCGAGTCTCTCTCGAATCTGAATTATCTTTTCTGTTGTTTCTTGCACCATCTCCGGGCCAGTACATTGTACTTCACCGACTTCGGCCCAACAAACTGGAGATCGACACCTACGACCATAAAGTGCCTCGAATGGTGCAGCCTTTATGCTTGAATGGTAGCTGTTGTTATAGGAAAACTCGATCAACGGCAAATGGTTAGCCCAACCATTACCAAAGTCAATCACACATGCTCTAAGCATGTCCTCAAGTGTCTGAATAGTTCTCTCGCTCTGACCATCGGTCTGAGGATGGTAAGCAGTGCTCATGTCTAACTTAGATCCAAAAGAATCTTGCAATGACCGCCAAAAGTTTGAAGTAAAACGACTATCTCTGTCAGAAATGATGGAAACTGGTGCACCGTGTCTTGAGACGATTTCCTTGACATAAAGTCTAGCAAGTTGTTCCATGGAATAAGTCTCTCTAATGGGTATGAAATGAGCTGATTTGGTAAGTCGATCAATGATTACCCAAATAGCATCGAAACCTCCTGACGTCTTTGGAAGTTTAGTGACAAAGTCCATAGCAATACGTTCCCACTTCCATTGTGGAATTTCTGGTTGTTGAAGTAACCCTGACGGTTTCTGGTACTCGGCTTTCACTTTAGCACAAGTAAGACATTTGCTGACGTACGTAGCTATTTCTGCTTTCATGTTCGGCCACCAATAAAGCTTTTTGAGATCCTGATACATCTTATCAGAACCTGGATGAATAGAGTACTTCGACTTGTGTGATTCATGCATAATCAATTCTCGCACTCCACCATAGAGTGGTATCCAACTTCGGTCCTTGAAGCATAACACTCCGTCTGATCTCTTTACAAAGCCATTATCGCTTTCTGGCATACCATAAATTTTCTCATGTGGTCGGTTTTCTTCTTTGAGAGCCTCAATCTGAGCTTCTAAAATTTTTGATGGTAGTGGCGAAATGATAGTCATTCCCAATGACCTAACTCTCAAAGGTTTGAGTCGTTCTTTCCGGCTAAGTGCATCTGCTACAACATTTGCTTTTCCTGGGTGATATCGGATTTCACAATCGTAATCACTCAACAATTCTAGCCAACGACGTTGTCTCATGTTGAGTTCCTTCTGATCAAGTATATGCTGTAAGCTCTTGTGGTCGGTAAAAATTACACACTTAGTACCATAAAGGTAGTGTCTCCAAATCTTGAGTGCAAAAACTACCGCACCCAACTCCAAGTCGTGCGTAGTGTAATTCTTCTCGTGTATCTTAAGCTGTCTAGATGCATAAGCTATCACTTTCTCATTTTGCATTAGCACAGCTCCAAGTCCTTGATGCGAAGCATCGCAATATACCACAAAGTTCTCAATACCTTCAGGTAGTGACAAAATCGGTGCGCTACAAAGCTTTTGTTTCAATAATTGAAATGCGGACTCTTGTTTTTCTCCCCACTCGTACTTTTCATTCTTTTGTGTCAGCTTTGTCAACGACTTCGCTATCTTAGAAAACCCTTCGATAAATCTTCTGTAATATCCGGCAAGTCCTAGGAATTGACGAATTTCCGTAGGAGACTTGGGCGTAGCCCAATCCTTAACTGCCTCGATCTTTGCTGGGTCGACTTGTAAACCTTGGCTATCAATAACATGGCCAAGAAATTGAACTCTTCGTATCCAAAAATCACACTTAGAAAATTTGGCATACAATTGCTCCTTCTTGAGTAGTTCCAGGATTGTTCTGAGGTGTTCTTCGTGATCTTCCTTACTCTTGGAATAAATCAAGATATCGTCAATGAATACGATCACAAACTTATCAAGATACGGTTTGCACACCCTATTCATGAGATCCATAAATACCGCAGGTGCGTTAGTTAATCCAAAAGGCATCACTTGAAACTCATAATGACCATAGCGTGTTCTAAATGCCGTCTTCGGGATATCCTCTTCCCGAACCTTAAGCTGATGGTAACCGGATCTTAGATCAATCTTGGAATAAAAACTAGAACCTTGTAACTGGTCGAACAAGTCGTCAATTCTGGGGAGTGGATAACGGTTCTTAACCGTTAACTTGTTCAGCTCACGATAGTCAATGCACATTCTGAAAGTTCCGTCCTTCTTCTTCACAAACAAAACCGGCGCTCCCCAAGGCGAGGAACTCGGTCTAATGAATCCTTTGTCCAAAAGTTCTTGTAATTGATTCGACAATTCTTGCATTTCCGAAGGTGCAAGTCTATACGGTGCTCGTGCAATTGGTGCAGCTCCTGGCACTAATTCGATTTGAAACTCAACTTGGCGTGTAGGCGGAAGTCCTGGCAATTCTTCCGGAAAAACTTCTTGAAATTCCTTAACAATTGGCACATCTTCAAGTCGTTTCTCATCCGACTTCTTCTCCGTGATGTGAGCCAAGAATGCATAACAACCCTTCTTTATGTACTTCTCGGTTTTAATGCACGATATAATACTGAGTCTAGTTCCACTTCGCTCTCCACGAACAACCAAAGTTTCACCGTTATAAGGAAGGTGAACAACTTTCTCATCACAAATAATTCTCGCTTGATGCCGAGATAACCAATCCATACCGATAACAACGTCGAAACTTCCAAGTTCTACAGGCATAAGGTCTATATTGAATGGATGGTTTAGGAAATTTATGGTGCAACCACGGACAATGGTGTTGGTGTTAACTAAAGACCCATCGGCTAATTCAACGATATAGGAAATGTCTAATGGGGTTGGTTCTATGTTAAGCAAAGGTGCAAATGCAATAGAAACAAAACTTCTATCCGCTCCTGAATCAAATAAAATGGATGCATAACGATTATTAACGAGGAACGTACCCGCAACAACATTCGGGTCTTCTTTGACATCGTCTCCTCCCATAACATAAGCTCTTCCTCGAGCCATTCCATTTTGGTTTCCAGTTCCTTGATTCTTCTTCTGTGGGCACTCTCCCTTATAGTGTCCAATTTCTCCACAGCCAAAACATGTTACCGGTGGCCTCTGATTGTCACCCAAGGTTGGAAATTTGCAATCTTTGATGTGATGACCAACCTTCTTGCAGTTACCACATGTATTTGGGCAACGTCCTGGGTTATGATGCTTCTGACACCTTTCGCACTTGGGTAAATTACCCTCATATCCTTTCCTTTCAGTCGGTCCCGCAGCATAGGCCTTTGCCACTTCTTGCCTCTTTGGTGGCGGCTGAATAGCGTTTCCACCTTGGTTGTAATCGAACCTTCTCTTGTTGTTGTTGTTATTGTTTTTTGGATTGTTGTTTCGGTTATTGGGGTAGTTGCGGTTCCGATTGTTGTTATAGTTGTTGTTGTTTCGAGTGTTGTTGTAGTTGGTGTTGTTTGAACGGTTATTGTTGTTGACAGCAGATTTTCCTTTTACCACTTGAACCATGAGTTTCTGAGTTATACGAATAGCCTCTTCCATTGTTTGAGGATCAAAAGAAATCACATCTCCTCGAACACTTTCAGGCAATCCACCAACAAAGTTTTCCATCTTTTTCTCATCGTCGGGAACCATAGTCGGACATAGTGCAGCCAACTCCTGAAACCTCCTAAAGTAGGTCTCGACGTCATCACCTTTAGTTACAAGCCCATAGAATTCTGTTTCCAATTTCTGTATCTCAGTACGAGGGCAAAACTTTTTAGACATCAGCTTCTTGAATTCCTCCCAAGTGAGCTTGTAAGCATTCTCCATACCAATCGGCTGAGCATACGAATTCCACCAAGACATAGCGTCATCAAGAAGCATACCTGTAGCAAATTTTACCTTGCTGACGTCCGGGCATCCGCACATGAGAAATACATTCTCAGTCTTTTCGAACCAGCGGATCAAAGCAACCGCTCCTTCAGTGCCCTTAAACTTGATGGGATCACTAATCTTGAAATCTTTCCATGTACATTCCCGCTTAGCAGCGGTTGGTTCAACTGTTCCTGTATTAGAAGCAGTCTCAGCAGCCCTAGCAGCAACCTCAGCTCTCTCAACCTCCAGAGCTTCTGCAATACTATCCCTGACCAACTTGCGGATAGCGGCTTGAGTCATAGTGGGGGTTTCTGGTGCAGTCTTACTCTTCCTTGGTGCCATATTTCTGATAAATCATAATGGAAATAACCATGAGAGAAATCATAATAGAAATAGTCATCGAACCAAAGATATACACCCACAACATGTATAAATATATACAACCACAACAAGTATAAATACAACCACGACATATACGAATACAACCACAATCTGTCTAGATACAACCACGACATATATATATACAACCACAACCCGTATAAATACAACCACGACATGTATATATACAACCACAACCTGTATAAATACGATAATAATAAAGAGCAACCACGAAACATCATAAATATAATCACAACACATGAATATAATACATGAAAATTTCGGCCTACATGGACCGATATAATATATATAGCACAACATTTCCAACATAGTAGAGTCGCACTTGATATATTTGTTTGTACAACAACCAAAAGACTACAAGTTCTTGAACTATGTCCCACACCCCGGGACTAGGAAAATAATAAAAGCTAATATAATACCAGTCTACGTCTAGGCTCCTCCCGGTGCTCTAGATGGTCCAGGCTCTCCCCTCAAGCGGCGAATCTCACGATCCATCGCAACCACGATCTCCTCAAGATGCTCAAGTCGTAACTGAGAAGAAGCATCCCTACGCTCCAAAATAACTACCCTCTCTCGAAGCAATGTCAACTGGTCTACCTGCTCCCACTGAGTCTCCTGTGTCGCCTGAGCTCTATCTCGAATCTCAGGTAACTCATCCCTAAGTAGCTCAATCTCCTCCTGGTGCCTCAACTGTCGTGCCTCGAGTCCATGGTAAGACACATCAATACTAACTCTACCCTGAATCAAATCCTCAACCTGCTCCTCGACAGTCTCAAGTCGAGTGGTGATAATCTCATCAACTCTATACCCCAAGCTATCAACTTGCTCCTGCTGAGCATCAAACTGATCCTCTAGTGTGACGGCTGTAGGATCCCTAGCTGCAGCCGCTCTAGAACTCTCACCTATGTGGTACACTGGTGGTGGTGAAAGGTCAGCAGTCTCGGTAATGGGTGAATCTGGGGTGGTAAGCCTTGCACGCTTCCTGAGCGGCAAGAGTGAGGTAGCTATAGGGGTGGTAGTGGGTATGGCTGGTGGTGGTGGTGAAGGCACAGTAGGACTAGGGAGACTCCTATAAGTAGATGTAGCATAACGAACCCTCTTCCTAGCAGTCTGGATAGTCTTATCCCTAGGGAACATAAGTCTCGGCTCTGAATGGATAGTAGTAGTAGGAGATGATGGTATGTCAGTAGGTACAGTAGGATGGACATGGGGAGTAGGAGCCGTCTCCTCCTCCTCGAAAGGCTCGGTATCAGCATCTGACGCCAAAAGTGGCAAATCAGGTGTAGGAGAAACAAGTGGTGAAACAGCAGTGGAGGACACAGAGCCCTCATCATCAGAGTCTGATATAGTGTAAAGTATGACAATGTTTGGATTCGAAGACATGTCTCTGTGATAATCAAGGTGAAATAAAAATAAATAACTCGTAACAATGGAATCACCTGAAATAAGTAAATATGCACTTATGATGAAATGATGATATGCTATGATGGTGTGGTTATAGTCTAGGGTCCATGATGCAACCTAGTTCGCTATAACCTTAGCTCTGGTACCAATCTGTCACACCCCCAAAATACCTGAATGGCAGCGGAATGGAATACCTGAGGGTGTAACGGATCATAGCACACAAGCAAGGAAATATTGAACGACCTAAAGTGTCGTTTTAAAATACGTCGTTTGATTCATTCAAAGATAATCAGAGTTATAAAGACATAGGTCCCAAAAGTTGGAAAAGTTTACGGAAACAAGTTTAATACAATCAAACGACATTTGAACATAAGTGCAAGAAACTCCGAATGAGCCGCGTCATCCATGTTACACAAAATGACTCCATGCATGCCATGCGAATATGCCTTAGTTACCTGAGAAATACATTGCGAAAACGGTCAACATAAAGTTGGTGAATAATCATAGGTTTATAAGTAATTCGTAAGTACGTAAACCACAAGTATATAGTAAAGTGACAAATTGTCAAAAAGTTACATTGTCTCTTAAGCTCATGACCCCGAAGCTAGACGAACTAAAATATGCCCCAAAGGAGTGTTTACCAGACACTCGTACTATATTAGACATGAAATGCATTCGTCACGTTGGAGCAACCCAACGCGAATGGAGGCGTCACCCTCGATAGATCTATCCACTCACTCTCGCTTAGCAATATAATTAACGGTCCATGATAATAAAGGGGACTTGCAGTGGTAGTACTAGCAACTTAAGCAATGTACGGAATTTAATACTTGGGCATGTACAAAAAAAATAATAGTGCAATGTATTCTCCCCCGTGGGATTTAAAATCAAATAAGTACTAAAAACGGGGCTATGAGAACTCACCTCGAAGTGATGGTACAAAGATGGTGCAATGAGGTAAAAGTAGTCGGGACAATGAGGCGCGAACACTAACCGCAACCTAAATGAATAATCGCGATCTAATTAAGATCAAGCCGTAATGTAGTGAATGCACATGCACATGATACCTATACCACTCGTAATTTAGAAATACTAGTTATCGTCGTAGTAAAATAGTTTCCATACTTAGGAAAATAAGTCCTTATATAGGAGTATATAACTTGTCGTACTATCTCGTTATGAAAACGTTAGTGTTACATTCTTGTATCGAAAGCCTTGAAATAACGTCGTGAAGTCGTATAAGTATTCTCTTGGGTCATACGTATTTATTTGTTAAAAATATAGTCCGTAGTAATATCTCGAGAAAATATACCATTTAGCGCGTACGTTATTATTTTTATTTGTGTCCATATATATATATATATAGTTTTGACGACGTTAAAATGGGTATAACTTGGTCGTTTTAAGCTCGTTTTCCTTGTTCTTTATGTCCACGGATTCGTCTTTGTATATACTAGTATATTTTTGATAACTCGGCTCCTTTAAGTTACGTTTAATGCCTCTTTTTACCCATTGAAATCTGCCAAACAGCAAGCAGTTTTTGTAAAAGTAGTTTTCGTCGTTAAATTTGCAAAAATCATATCTCCTTCGTTATAAGCTCGTTTTAATCCGTTCTTTCACCCAAAGTTTCGTTTTTGAATGTATTTTCTAAATCTTTGGTCAAAACTTAGTCACCATCTACTGATTTTCCCACGAAATTAAAATAGGGACAGTAGGTATATCAAAAGTTTCAAAAACCATTTTCAAGTCTCCAAACTAGTTCTAACCTCAATCAAACCACTTTCAAACACCACAAAGCTAGTCTAAACCTACCATACACCTTCTTAGGGTGTCATGGGTCCTTAAACATCATCAATCCACTAGGTCTAACAAGGGTTTCTTATGTGTCCATTTCTAGGGCTTCAAAGTTACATATATACAAAAATGGAGTGGTATAAGTTGATGCATGTATGAGATCTTGTAAGAAAAATATATAAACATAATAATAACTTGTAAAAATCATAAAAATGAGTTTGTTTACTTACTTGATGGTTTAGAGAGTTTAGATGATGAAAAACCTACTAATCCTTGAGTTTTTATTTCAAAACTCTAACAAGGATGATTATATAAACAAGTTTATGCTAAGATCTTGTAAAATTTATACTCCTTGCTCCTTGAACACCCTAATTCGAATACACCTCAAGAGAAATGAAGAGAAAAAGTTTACTTGTGCAAGAAAAAGTGATTTTGTGATAAATGAGTGAAAAAAAAGTTTATTATATACTAAGAGACAATTGTTTGGTGAGTAATTAAGAGGGTTGGTGTAGTTTAGATATTTTAGGACTAACGGGGGGGGGGGGGGGGGGGGGGGGGGGGGAGGGCGGTCCTAAAGGAGGAAAAAGGGGGGAAATGTCTTGGGTTTAATTAGGAAAAAGTTAGTAGTATTATGTAGTTAAGTTAGGTTTAGGTTTAATCGGGTACCGAGTTTGTTAGAAATAAATTTTATTGAAGTTATTCGGGACGTAATAGAGTCGTAAAAATTGTAAAAATATGTCGGGTACAAGTACGGAGAGTTTGGGTGATTATTGTTTAATTTTGGTGAAAACCGTCGTTATTAAGTTAAACGTACGATACGTAATAAATAAATTTCCAAGATACCGGGTAAATTAATATTACAATTTTTATATTATAAAAATGAGTATAAAAACGTATTGGGATCATAGTCGGGAGTGTCGGACATGTTAGACACTTTTATAGTTCGCGTATTAGCGTTTATTTAAAATAAACGTACGTAAATCGTTAATTGTACCAAAAGTATAAATTTAATTATCCTACGAGTGGAATAACATGCAAGTGCCCTAATGATGATGTGCAGACTATTTCTAGTCCGTATGAAATGTCCCTGATAATAATGCATGAATTCGCTCCTGAACCAATACGGTTACGCGAATTTGAACACTCGTAAACTAAATTTACGATGACATGAGTAATGCACGTGAATAGTGGTTTCCTCTCGGAAATGAATAGTGTCAAGTGAATAGTAAAATTTCTGAATGTGTCTCGGAATGTCAAATTGACCTAAAAAACGATGAATAGTAAAACGATGAATAGTGATCAATGAATAGTAATTTGTGAATAGTAGAATGTCAAAGTTTGGAAAAATGACCTGAAATTGTGGGTTGTGACAGAAACTCAACAGGAAATTACAAAAGCTAAACTAAAATACATTCTATTAAAAATTTGACAGCATAACGATACTCTAAAATCTACTACCTCTAATGCTAGAAATGACACTATTTATAGGAGGAGTGAAGGGTTTGGGTCTCAAATGCCAAGCTGGCAATCCACACCATTCTGTGCTTTCTCTCTTCTGTTCACAGCCTTTTGATCAATTTTGTGTTACTTTGATCTCACTTCAGCCCTTGGATCAGAATTCAATGCGTGGCCTGCCCAATGATAAAACGCCATCTGTCTCAATACTTACATCCTCTCTGACATGTGCTGATACCCTTCTAGAAGGCGAATCCAATGCTGAAAGAATGATGTGTTTTACCCAATTAAACAACGCCAAGTGTCCATTATAGCTCATACATTCTCTGCCATATACTGTACACGTGAGAATAGCTTCTGGAAGCCCCAATGATGAGTTAATGATTAGTTAATTTTGTGTAGGTGTGGTTAATTTGACTAAGGTGATGAACTAGGGTTCATGTTTGAGAGGGATTCTGGGTTTATTAGTATTTGGGGGTGAAAAAGGCGGGTCAGGGTTTTTAGTGATATATTGACCAATATTTTGACCATGGGTACGGGTTGGGTGAAAATGTTGGACCCGACTTTAAACATGGACTTGGGCTTATGGTAATTGTTTATTGACTTGGGCTTGTGGCATAGCATTTTGATCAGGCTTACATGTTTTTAGATTTGAGTAATAAAATCCAAGGGCCAAATTTATAAATCTCAGAAATCAATGGGCTATTTCTGCCAATCTTTGAATAAATGAATGACTGATGTTGACTTTTGGATCTCAGCTTTGACTTTTTGACCGTCTTTCACTCTCGTGCCCATTTTTCCGGTATTTGCTTGATTTTTCTTCTTTTTATGACAAATCCGTGCCTGCATAATCACAAACATAAAACATACTTTTCTTTGGCATTTGTTAGCTCTTTTAGTCAATTTGGGTCGATATTTTGGCCATAAAATGGTATGTGAATTAACACATACCAAAATTCCCCAGACTAAGGTATTGTCGTGTCCTCACGCAATGTGATCAATTCACGCTTTTGGGATAAATAATTTCAAAATTCTTCCTACTAACTTTGTAAAGTAGCAAGGAGGTTCGAAAGAAGTAATAAAATCATTTATTCCCGAAAACGCTTCGTTTTCTGATTTTCATGAATAATAACTACAACTTCACTTTTTGTACTTTTTCATTTATATATATGTGACTGTTTGCTTTGACTTTCATTATCAATTCTTATCTGTTGATAATTTTCAGGGTCAACGAGTAGAAACACTTCTCACAGAGAAGAGACCATACGGATAAAAATCGTCATCCTTGATTTTTCACAAGCTCCCAAACTAAGCGTAAAATCGAGATCATTGTTTATCCACAAGTTAGGTGCTAACACTACCCGCAAAAGTTACTTGTGTCATTACCTCTTGTTCCCAAGTCCTAAGTTTTGTATCTCAAGATTTTAATTTGTGAGAAATGAATTGCTTCATATTTTCTCGTTTTGATATTTGTTAGTCCGATAAGAGCACAAAATTTGAACGCTAAATAGTTTCCAAACTTTCCCTAGAAAATCCCTGCATACAGAAATCGGGTCCACATGAAGGTCTCTGATTTAAGACGATTTGTAGGGGTCCCCTTTTTATTTACGACCGAGACATACCATGTTTGATACCCGAAACGGAAGCTTTTTAATAAGGAAACCCCCGGAGTCGAAGCTTGGCATTTTTGCATAATCATAAGCACTTTAATAATACTTTGGTCCTTAGTCCTTTATTTCTTTTACAATCAACGGTTTATGAGCCGCCAAGATGTAAGAGCTTTATTATGACCTTGGATTTCTATCCGCTGCGTTTTTATAGCTTTGGATTCGTCTGCCTTTTTATTTGGCTTTGGACTATTATTATTGATATTCATAATCATATGCCAAACCCCGAGTCCTACGGTCTTTACTAAGATCACAACATCGGCTACGAACCGGCAAGATGCAATAGTCTATTTCACCGTAACACTAGCAGTACCCCTATGTGTACCAAACCCCCATATGCAGAAATTTTGTTGGGAACGAGAAAAAACTAAGTATTGCCCAAACCGTATACCCTTAATTAAACCTAGAGATCTATTTTTATTGGTGTGCAAGCTTGTGGGAACAACGAGGCCACAAGTACCTTTCGTAGGCTCTAAAGAGATCCAACTACTCCATGTTTAGCACGAAACTTCCAAATAAACTCTATCATTCCTCGATCTCCGCAAATTTAAAATCCCAAGTAATGAGATCCGCGGATGCTTAGCCATAATCTTTTGATTATTTTGGTTAAGGGAGACAAGCTAGGGCTCAACACGCCCGATCAAGTCAAAACATTTATTTCTACTCTCGCCGGTAGGAAAGTCAAAACAAGGTGTCAAATCTTATTATTATATCATATATCATTTTTTTTTCTTTTTTTTTTTTGTATAAAGTGGTGACAAAAATTTAAAATTTTGGTGGAAAACGGAGTTGCAAGAGTGCACGATATTGTGAAAAATTCAAGGTCATCGAATTGAAGATTCACCCTCCCCCAGACTAGAATGAAACATTGTCCTCAATGTTTTACGGGTAAAGGTAATCCTAACAAAATTCTAGGCCGTTTATTAATTATGCCAAAGAAAACGTTAGTCAATAAGATTCACGGATATAGGATTTCCAATAAGCACCAATGAATGAAACTCGAGCGGATATACGATAACGAGCACGAGAGTCATCATAAATAGCGGACAATCCTAACAAACATCACAAACAACCACGGAACACAAGAGTAGAAGAGGCACCCCCTCCTCACGTTATTCGTTAGAAAATAGAAAATAAGAAGATGAAATTGGATAAGCATGGGTTACCACCCACGAAGCGCTTTGTTTTTGATTTCCGAGTCACGTAGCTTGGCTCGATCCCTGAATTCAATCGTCCTTGGGGAAAGTTTGGAGATCCGGGACTACCATGGTTGGTACATCCCCTCCAAAGTAATGTTTTAAACGGTGACCATTCACCTTAAAATTGGGACCATCGGGTTGAGCTAACTCAATGGTACCATAAGGGAAAACTTGGGTTATTGTGAATGGTCCAGACCAACGGGTTTTAAGCTTACCCGAGAATATCTTTAAACGAGAGTTAAAAAGTAGCACTTGATCACCAACGTTAAAAACGCGGTCTTTGATCTTGGCATCATGGATTCTTTTTGTTTTCTCTTTATATATCAAAGAATTCTCATAAGCTTGATCACGAAGTTCGACTAACTCATTCAATTGAACATTTCGGTGATCACCGGCGGTTTTTAAGTCAAAGTTTGCATGTTTTAAGGCCCAGTAGGCCTTGTGCTCTAGTTCGATGGGCAAATGACAAGCTTTCCCGTAAACCAGCTTATATGGTGTACACCCAATGGGAGTTTTGTAAGCGCTCCGGAAAGCCCATAATGCATCTTCTAATTTTTCGGCCCAAGAGGCACGGTGCTCTCCTACTGTCCTTTCTAGTATATGTTTTAAACCACGATTGGAGACCTCAACTTGACCACTCGTTTGTGGATGATAAGCCGTGGAAAGACGATGTGTGACACCATATTTAAGCATAACTTTGGCAAATTGATCATTGCAAAAATGAGTCCCACGATCGCTTATGATGGCTCGAGGTGCACCAAATCGTGCAAAGAGACTTTTCAAAAACTTAACAACAACTCGGGCGTCATTGGTGGGGAGCGCCTTCGCTTCAATCCATTTAGATAAGTAATCGGCGGCCACGAGAATGTATTTGTTTCCTCTAGATGACGGGAATGGCCCCATGAAATCGATGCCCCAAACATCAAAAATTTCACAAACTTGAACCGCATTTTGCGGCATTTCATCTTTTTGAGAAATTTTCCCTTGACATTGGCAATAATCACATGTTTTCACCAATTCATGGGCATCCCGATATATCGTCGGCCAATAGAAGCCGGAATCGAACACTTTCTTTGCGGTGAAGTTGGCACCATGATATCCCCCCGTGGGTCCACTATGGCATGCCATAAGAATTTCAACCGCTTGCGTACCGTGAACACACCGCCGGATCACTTGATCCGCTCAGACTTTGAACAAATAGGGGTCGTCCCAAAAATAATGTTGGACATCTTTAAAGAATTTCTTCTTTTGCTGGGACGACAACTCTTTCCTAATGAATTTCCCCGCATGGTAATTCGCAAAATCGGCGAACCATGGGGTACTTTGGTCAAGTTTAGTCACACTCCCAAGTGTCTCGAGAGGAAAAGCACCATTAATTTCCTTTTTCTCGAGAACACTTTGATGGGGGTTCTCAAGTCGTGAAAGGTGATCAGCAGCAAGGTTCTCAACTCCTTTCTTGTCTCGTATTTCGACATTATATTCTTGGAGCAAAAGAACCAACCGCATTAAGCGTGGCTTAACATCTTGCTTCGCCATTAAATATTTTAGGGCTGAGTGGTCCGTATACACTATGCACTTTTTAAGTAGCAAATAAGACCTAAATTTCTCAAAAGCGTAGACAACCGCTAACATTTCCTTTTCGGTAGTTGTGTAATGATGTTGGGCGTCATTCATGGTCTTACTTGCATAGTGTATCAGTTGAAAATACTTATTCTTACGTTGCCCCAGAACCGAACCAATGGCATAATCACTTGCATCACACATTAGCTCAAATGGTAAGTTACAATTAGGGGCAACTAAGATTGGTGCCTCCATTAACTTCTTTAAAACACTAAATGCATCGATGCATTCATTTGTGAAGTTAAACGGAGCATCTTTCTCTAAAAGGTGGGTCAGAGGCTGGGCAATTTTGGAGAAGTCTTGAATAAAACGTCGGTAAAAGCCAGCATGACCAAGGAAACTGTGAATTCCTTTGACGGTCGTCGGGTGAGGTAACTTAGCAATAACGTCGAATTTTGCACGATCCACCTCAATCCTAGATTTGGATATCTTATGGCCGAGGACTATGCCCTCTTTAACCATGAAGTGGCACTTCTCCCAATTTAGAACTAAATTAGTGTTTTCACACCGAATTAGCATACTTTCCAAATGGGAGAGGCAAGAGTCGAAAGAATTTCCATAGACGGAGAAGTCGTCCATGAACACTTCCATGGTTTTTTCAATCATATCGGAGAAAATGGCCATCATACACCGTTGAAATGTGCCTGGAGCGTTACATAAGCCAAAGGGCATTCTACGATAGGCAAACGTTCCATACGGGCAAGTAAAAGTGGTCTTTTCTTAATCCTGGGGATCAATTGGGATTTGAAAGTACCCAGAAAAGCCATCCAGAAAACAATAGAACTCATTTCCCGCTAAACGTTCAAGCATTTGGTCCATAAAAGGGAGCGGGAAATGGTCTTTACGTGTTGCATCATTCAACTTGCGGTAGTCGATACAAACTCTCCATCCGGTCACAAGTCTAGTCGGTATAAGCTCATTATCGTCATTTTTCACAACAGTGATTCCGCCCTTCTTTGGCACATAATGAACCGGGCTAACCCATGAACTATCCAAGATCGGATAAATCATTCCAGCGTCAAGGAGTTTAACAACTTCCTTTTTGATCACTTCATGGATTTGTGGATTAACCCATCGTTGTTGTTGGACAGAAGCTTTGTGATTTTCTTCAAGTAGAATCTTATGAGTACAAAATCGAGGGTCGATTCCCTTAATGTCGGATATTTGCCATGCAATCGCACTTTTATGCTTCCGAAGCACATCTAAGAGTCGTGTCTTCTCCTCATCTTTAAGGCCTTTTGATATTATAACCGGTAATTTATCATTTTTTTCCAAGTATGCGTATTCGAGATGAGGAGGCAAATCCTTGAGCTCGAGCTCCGGAGGATTCTCTATTGACGGCTTAACTTCTTTTACGTCTGCCCTTTTTAAGTCCATCGGAGGGGAAGAAACAATCGGGTTTTCATTTAACAATTTCTCAATTAATAAAATATCCCCCTCCGGATCAAAGTTATTATTATCAATTTCCGGTGAAAATGATTCCTTTGAAATGTAAGCATTAATTTCTTCCCAAACGAGATCACTTCCCTCAAACGGAGTGAGGGAAAGGAAAGAATCGGAGACGATTGGTTCAAAAGAAGGAGTGGGATTGCCACTCGAAGCATTGTCGGTGAAACCAAGAAATTCTTGAGAATACTCCTCCGTAACTTCATCAATAACATCGATACGATTGATGGAAGAAACATCGTAATCGGAGGAGTATCTCGCGGTTTGATCAAGGTTAAAAGTTACGGCTTCATTTCCAACTCGTAAGGTAATCTCCTCATCGTAAACATCAATTAAGGCACGACCGGTCCTTAGGAATCCTCTCCCGAGAATGAGAGGAACCCGTGGATCGGCATCGAAATCAACAACCACAAAATCCGCAGGGAAATAGAATTTCCCAACATTGACAAAAATATCCTCAGCTATGCCAATTGGACGAGACGTAGATCGGTCGGTAAGCTCGAGGGTCATAAGCGTCGGTGTCAAATTAGGGAGAGACAACTTTTTCCATATCGACAATGCTTGCACCAAGATCAGCCAAGGCGAAGCATTAAACCATACCCGGAAAATTGCACGGTATAAGAAACTTGCCAGGGTCTTCAAGCTTTTCGGGTAGCTTTTTAAGAAGAACCGCTGAGCAATTTTCGTTCATTTGAGTCCTTGACATTTCAAAAAGCTTTTCCTTATTATTTAAAAGACCTTTTAGCATTGAAGCAAATTTTGGCATCAAAAGTATAGCATCCGCGAGACTTATATCAAAGTGTAACTCTTGAAAAATCTGATAGAACTTTTCCATTTGGTTTTTATCCTTCTCGCGGTGCTTTTGTTCGTTTAAGCGTGACGGATATGGCAACTTTGTTTTAACCGGTATTTCCTTTTCATTATCATTAACAACCTTTTCTTTTCCTTTAGACATCGGGACCACCGGAGGTTGGATGTCTTCGGTCCTTCCATTATTAATAGGAATTTCCGTATCCGTTGTCACCTCGGGTTCACGGGCGACTACCTTGGGAGGTAGAGAAGAAGAGGTAGTCGGAGCCGTCGGTCCATCATAAGTAACACCACTCCTTGTTTTGATCACTTTTGCATCGCCCCTCGGGTTAGCGATCGTGTTGCTTGGCAACGTTCCAGAGCCCGAGGGTCGATCATTTAAACGCTTGTTGAGATCATTGATTTGAGTTGCAAATAACTTCGTTGTTTCATCTTGTTTAGCAATTAAAGCTTGTTGACTTTGAATCAATTGTTTAATCAACTCTTCCGTGGGCGACGGATTTGGAATAACATTTTGATTTTGATTATTGAAATTTTGCCCGCGGTTTTGAAAATTGCCATTGTTATGATTTCCATGATTAAAATTTCCATGATTGTTATTCTGAAAATTCCCATTATTTTGAAAATTGTTCCCTTGAGGCGGGCCTTGGTGATAATTTCCCCGGTTTTGATTTTGTTGAAAATTCAGATTTTGTCCTTGAAAACCATTATTTCCGCGGTTGTGATTCTGATTGTTATTGAATTGATGATTACAGTTTTGCACATTGTTATTCTGATTCACTTGATTAGGTTGATTAAACCTGGGTGGTCCAAGGTAATTGCTAGAACGGTAGCTGAGGAGATTACGGTCTCCTTGAGGTTGTGTGTAACCGTTGCCACCCATATTCGCAGCATACACATTCTCTTGAGCAAAGCCACCGGAGACTGGGCACTCAAGGTATGAATGTGGACCACCAAAAGTTTCACAAACGATATTGACCATATTAAATTGTGTGTTCTTGACTTGATTCGACATCATTTGGTACATTCTTAGCATAGCCGTCGACAAATCATCAAGTTTCTTATTCATGATGGCTAACTCGGGATTAGAAGAAGAAGAGTTTAGAGTCGCAGTCGATCTTATTGGCTCATTCCTCAGGAATAATCCTCAGGACGACGTTTCATGAAAGTACCACCAGCTGCAGCATTGATCGTGTCCCTATGTCGTAAAGTTAAACCATCATAAAACGTATCAATTATTATAACGGGAAGCATGTTATGGTTCGGACAACGATCAATGGCAAGCTTGTAACGTTCCCAAGCCTCAAACAATGACTCATCGGGAAGTTGTCGAAAATTGCTAATATCATTCCTCAACTTCGTCACCATCGATGGTGGAAAATACTTCGCTAGGAACTTAGAAACCATTTCATTGAAAGTATGAATCGAGTTCCTGGGAAGGCGATCAAACCAAGCGGTGGCATGATGCGTTAGAGAATAGGGGAAAAGAGAGAGACGAAGGGCATCATCGGAGACCCCGTTTTGCTTCATATTTTGGGTGACGGTTAAAAATTTATCGAGATGCTTATTTGCATCGTCACCCGGTAGTCCGTGAAATTGGCACGAATTTTGGACTTGTTGTATCATGTGGTGCTTAATTCCAAAATCCGTAGCCTCAATATTTAGAGAGGCAATCGGGCCACCTCTACCATGCATAGTGGGTTGGCACAGCTCCTTCATCATTCGGAGATCGGGAGCCGGCGTGTGTTGGTTTTCATCACCACCCACCGGAGGGTGTTGATTATTCGGATCCATTTCCTCAACGTTAAGGAAATGGACACGGTGTGTGTGTCGAATTACCCTTTCGGGATTTGTCAAAGGTGATATAAGACTCTCAAAAGAAGAGCGGGTGTGCATACACCAAAAGCAAAATCAAAAAGAAAAGAAAAAGAAAAAGGAAAATATTTTTGTATTTTTTTTTTATTTTTTTATCCCAAAAAACTTTTTATTTCTTTTGTTTTTCTTTTCTTAAAACGTAACGTTAATTGAAAACCGTTTCTTTCAAAACCACTCGCGACGAGACGAGAGAGAAGAATGGATCTCTCTTCACCTAGCAATTTAATGTCTTAGCTTCCGTATTCCCCGCTTAATCGGTCGTAGTAATTGAAATAGTCCGATAAACAACTAATTTTACGTTTTCGTTATATTGTGAGACTTTTTTGGTTTACAACGCCCTCCCTTCCACGGCAGAGTCGAGGCTGTAACTTTTATTATCTTTTTGGCATTTTTGAAAACACTTTAGGAAAAGTGTTTTTGATTTTTCAAATTTTTTATATTTTTTATAGAAAATATATACAAAATAGAGGAAGGCTTAACAAAACACGATTTTTCAAAACGAATATTCAAAAACTCACTTCAACCTTCCCCGGCAGCGGCGCCAAAAATTGATTCGTGTCAAAACCAACTTATATAATATATAGTAGTATATCGAAGTGATCCGCGTAAAATACGGATCACCCGAGTCGTATCCAAGTAAAGGCGAATGGAATCAAGAATATTGATTCGTGAACCGTGAATTGAAAAGTGAAAAAGTAAAAATAGAAATCAAGATATTCAAGTAATCACAAACAATTATGAAATATGCAAAGAGTACAAGCTATATATGCACCAAATTTAAAAACGTAAAAACGAAAATGCAACCGCGTTATTTAAAACGCGACTTTTATTAAAAAATGATCCTACAATCTTGAAAATATTTTTTTAAAATCTTAAACTAATAAAATGAATTTCCAGAAAAAGAAAAATATTTTTTTGACTTTTCTTTTATTTTCTATGAATTTATATTGACTTTTGGAATTTAAAATGAATTAAAAATAAAGAAAAATAGAAAAATAAATTCGAAAAATGAAAATTTAATTCTAAAAATTCTAAAATATTATAAAAGAATTTCTAAAAATATTTTTGTATTTTTCACAACCTTTTCTGAATTTTAATGGATTTTTGGTAATTAAAATCTATTTAAAATTGAATAAAATCAAAAAGAAATTAAGAAAAATTGTAAAAATGCTCAGAAAAATCTGGAAAAATTCCAGAAAATCAAAAATAATAAAAGTAACTTGAGAAAAATTTTTGAAATGAAAAAGAATAGTTTAAGTGCTTATTTAGATTAAACTGCTTATCACAAGTGCTTATTAATAAGCACTTGTGATTCAATATGTTTGAAACTTTAAACTTGATGCGTGGGGTTTGCACCAGGCTTTACCTCTCGAGAGATCTCGAGAAGCTTACAACCCCCACCAGGCAGTGTACCTGATCGATGTAGTATAGTATAATGACAAGTACCGGGGGATTGATCGTTCAGCTAGGAATAGTGTCGCTAGGATTAGAAAACCTAAAGACTAGGTCTAGAGTTGAGGGATGATTCTTTTTGTATTTTTTTTTATATTTTTTAGAAAGCAAGTAAAAATCTCGGGTTTGAAGGATTTGGGCGGAATTAGTTGCTATTCAACTAACCCAATACTAAGATGCAATCAAAATAAAATACTAGAAATGAAAATAAACTATATTAAGCTAAGGTTGTGAGCAATATGTGGGAGAAATGTGTTTACTTAGATTTCACTACTCCCTAGATATCTTTTACACGTTAATTACTTGTTATAGTTGCGTGGATGACGGATTGTATTCCTTAATACCATTCATAGGGTGGCGTACTTACTTCTCCAATCCTATGAGTGCCTACTTCACTCCTATGTCGAGCTGGCTAAGAAGCTCCTAACATGGGATCATTAGAATTTACTCATGCATTAAATACAACCAATAAAACCTAGTACACATCGGTTCATGTTTCCTAAGACGTTCAAGCATGTTACAATGGAGATCTACCAGTTTTCTTAAGCCTAACATTGAAATCATTCACCCAATACAACCATAAACAAGTAATCAACACATAATTAACATCTAGGTTTCATTAGATCTAAGCAAACACAAGATAGATCTAGCCTAGCATGTTGAAATCAAGACAAGCACAAGATATAGACAACCAACACATAGACATATTGATTGAATTAATAGAAGACTTATCTCAATAGCACATGAAAGGATTCAAGGGGTGAAAACCCTTGAATATACTGTAAAATACGAGCTAGGGTTCACAAAGTTCGGCCCTAGGGTTTCTCCACACAAGTTCCTCCCTAATGAATGAAAAATAGAAAACTATATATAGAGTTTGGAAGGTGACGGCGTCAAGAACAAATGTCTGACACCGTCATCTCGCCGCCAAATAGTTCCTCGGACTGCCTAGATCTGGGTCTGACGCCGTCATGTGTACTCCTTATGCAGGCCGTCACAAAATTAACTCTTGACGCCCTTGTTGTGACACCTTCGGGTTTCTTCTGGGTCGTCACCACTTTTACTCTTGACGCCGTCATACACTGTTCTCAGCATGGAAAATTAAGTCTTTGGCGTTTTCTTCACTTTTATGCTCCAAAAACGTCTGAATTGCTTCCTTTTCCAGATTTCACTCCCAAAGTACCTAAAATCACAAAAAGGAACGATTTAGGGTAATATTTGATCAAATAAATTCAATTCCGGGCTTAAATGACCCCCTAAAGGTGGTTCATTTTTCGCCTCATCATATACCCTTACACTTGAGATTTGCTTGTCCTCAAGCAAATGCACTTTTATGCTAATCAAAATACAAGTTAGGGGTCATTTAACACTAATATAAAAGTAATTACAACAAATAATCGTTCCACTAAAGACCAAAGACAAGCACGGAGGTCATATACTAGCACCTCACAAATAGTGTTTAGATACTCACATCTCTCGGGTGTAATAAAGTAATATCACAATATGGAAATGGAAAACATCTCTCACTACCTGTCATAGCAAAATAGATTACCAATATATATATATATATATATATATATATATATATATATATATATATATATATATATATATATATATTTTGCATACACTCTTACCCTACCATCCAAAATAATACATCCTAGGGAATGAACATTCCCCTTACACTTGAATTTTTACATACTTTACAATAAACTAATCTAATGACTCGAATTAAGATAATCAAAACAGTTGGAGTACTTTTTAGATTAACGTATATATGGGGGTAATAAATGATGTTCTTCCCCATTACTCCATAAAATAAGTACTTTACCCATGAGTCCCAATCGTCCTAAAACAATATGTACAATGATATGACTCGACTTAGCAACCATGTAATCAATTAGATAATTAACTTAGGGTTTAACACAAAACAATAATGCACTAAAGATGAGTGCATACACGGAAGGCTAAGGCGATTTGGGTGTACATTTAAGTGGGGTGTAACAAATTCTTCCTTTAAGTAAAATGCTTAAAGTTAGAAACGAAAAGATAGGCTCGGAGGGGTGTACTAGGGGTTTCGTGTACTAAAAATGAGTACAACACTAAGGGTGTAGGAAAAATTAATTGACTTAACTAGCCAAGTAATATGACTTAAATGGTCAAGTAATTATAACACGGGTTTAACACAAGGGTGATCCTAATGCCTCTTATCATGTAGTAAATCCTACTACATGAATGTAGTCTCACTAGCGGTCTCGGGATGCATCACTAACGCAAGTTCTAGAATCTAAATGCTATCGGTACACTCATAAGCACTAATAGTAAATGCTTTTCCTATCAAATTTAAGGGCGCACCTCACATATTTGGGTGGAAAATTTTTCTGAATGATACGGTTATGTGCTAGTCATACAATCTCCTATCTATGAGACGCTTGCTATGGCTAAAGTTTCACTCCTAAATGTTGTAAAAAATTCTAAAGTTGGCGCTAAAATTACACTAACAAGTATTTCTCATAGTTTTATTACACATCTACTATCAAACAAACAAGCTCAAGCGAAAGTGTATCTGTAAGGTATCATCATTTTACCCTCCCCTTAAACTTAAGATGAACATTGTCCCCAATGTTCAAGTAAAGAATGTAAAAGTTAAATAAGTAAAAAGAATGAAATCAAATACTCCTCTGAATCGCTCGGTATGGATAATAAGGTGGCCAGGTTAAATCTTCCTCTAAGAAAATGAACAATCAAAGCTTCCCTTCCAGAATAATAATCATCTTCTTGTCATACATAACCTGTAAATCCTTAGAAAACAGACAAGGCAACCTCGCATAAAATCGGCGGAAATCTACATATGTTACTAAATCCTAGAAAACAAAATAAGATATAATGCTTGTGGAATGATGTTTGCAGATTTCCTGGAGATTATAAAACTAATAATTCAACAAAAACTTTAAGACTCCGTTAGAAAAACAAAACCGGTAAAATTTCCAGATTTTTACACGTGACGCCGTCAAAAGTAAACTCGTGACGCCGTTTCTTATGTTAAGTTTCCGAAAAATTTCTGGAAAAACTTGGTTCTACTTCCTGGAGAATCCTGCAAAATTTCATTATGACTCGATACAAGCATTTGACTCCAACAAATACGAATATACATGTTCACTTAATATTGTGGAGAATCATGATCGGTTTGTTTTTTAAAAACATATTTGGAGTTTCCCCTTACATTTATCTTTTGCAAAAATACCTTTGGGTGAAGTTAAGACTAGGCCAAAACAACAAAATAAAGTATTTCCACTATTTAGTTTAGAAACATGATCTACCGACAATAAAAATAAAACATGCATACGGAAGCAAATAACAAACAAACAAAAATAAAAACCACACAAAGCATGGGTTGCCTCCCAAGAAGCGCTTTTCTTTATTTACGAGTCTTGTAGCTAGACTCAAGGTCATGGGTTACTACGTGACCTCATCGTTGGTTTCACTCTCTAGGTCGTCTTCTAAGCCAGTTTTGTATTCCGGACCTAGTTGCAAGCATTCTTTGTAGAAACCAAGCATCCTATTTTTCACATACTCTACTCCTCTACGTCTATCCTCATCATTCCTATAATAAGCCGCTTGTTTGTGTTCCTTTTCTATATTAGAGAGAAGGCGGTATTGCTCAATTTTGTAGGGCATTTGGTAGGCAATCTCATCATTCTCTTCCTTGAATCTAACTATCCCTAAAGTCGGATCATAACTCATCCTAGTGGCCTCAACAAATGGTTTTCCGAATATTACTTGGCTTAGGCAATCATCTATCACAGGACGAGTGTCTTCTACTATCATAAAATCGATCTTATAAGTGAAATTACCTATAATCACATGCAATCCCTTCACTCTTCCTACAAAATTACTTATCAAATTCTTATTGGGCATCATCCTATAATCAAGCTGTTTCTTCATCACCCAATTGTAATAGGTCCTAGTCATGATGTTTACAGGAGATCTAGGATCGATGTAAGCTTTCCATATATGCATATGCCCGATGTTGCATGGTATGTTGATGTTAGAGGGGTCTCCTATTTTGATAAGGGGTGTGCCAAGGATATATGGTGTCTCGGGACCATCGAATAAATCCTTATAGTATTTCCGTTCTTCCTTGGTGGGCAACTTATCAAAGTGCTTTTCTATAGTCTCTACTTTCTCTAACTCCTCTTCCTTATTAACCTCAACTTCCCTAATTTCATCCCTAGTCTCGGTTTCTATTTCAACTTCATCTTTGTCACTTTCTTCCATATTCTTATCTATTGGCTTAATGGTGACAACATTGACAAAGTGAACATGTTTGGATGATGAGGGGTCCTTAATTTCGACTCCATTATTGGAGTCCCTAGTGTCCTTCCTAGGTGTGGTTAACGCTTGGTGGTTGAGGGCTTTCAACAAGTTGTCAATCTTGTTGGTCATCTCCATTTGTTTTTGGTTGAATTCGGTTTCAAACCTAGCTATGCGAGCTTCTTGAGATGCCATAAACTTGGACATCAATCCTTCAAGATTGTTGGTACTACCATAGTTGCTAGAAGGATTGTTGTTGAAAGTACGGTTGGAGGGTGGACCGTTTGGTTGGTAACGATTAGGCGGATTGGAAGAATTGGCTTGATTTTGTTTCCACCTAAGGTTTGGGTGATTTTTCCAATAGGGGTTGTATGAATCACCGTAAGGGTTTGGCTCGGGTTTGAAAGTGTACCACTTATCTCCCGCTTCATCGGTACGCGAGGATGCGTAGTCCGCAAAAGCTGTTCCGGGGAGTTCCGCACAATCACGAGTGTCATGGGGACCACTACATAATTCGCATGAAGAAGTGATTTTGTTCACTTGGCTTGAAGGCTTAGGAGCTTCGTAAGATTTCATGAGAAACTTGACTTGGTCCTCAAGTTCCATGATCCTACGGTCGGGAGTGCTAGAGTTGTTCGAAGGAAAAGATATTGCCTTGACCATTTTGTTCAAATCACGGGGATCATTCCAACTTTCGTTGTCATAGAGAGCAAGATCTTCTATGAGTTCCCATGATTGTTCCGCACTTAGATCACGTAGCTTACCACCGGTCGATTGGTCAATGGCTCGCCTTGTGGAGAGATCGATATGGTCATAGAAGATTTGGACTTGGAGCCAAAGATCTATGCCATGATTAGGGACTTTTTGGAGTAAGTCCTTGAAACGAGTCCATGCTTCATAAAGAGTTTCACCTTGACGTTGTTGGAACATCAAGATGTCATTTCTAAGCTTGGTAGTTCTCCCCGGTGGGAAAAATTGAGCAAGGAAATGAGTGGTGAGATCATCCCATGTGGTGATGGATCCCACGGGTAAACGTTCAAGCCATTGACTAGCTTGATCACGTAGAGAGAATTGGAATAGGCGTAATCGGGTGGTCTCTCTAGTTGCAACATCTAAGTCTATGGAATCTACAATTTTAAGGAAGTCCTTGAGATGTTGATTTGGATCTTCGGAACAAAGTCCATGGAATGCACATCCGCTTTGCACCAACCGGATGGTGTCGGATCGCAAGGGGGTCACATTGGCTCCGATGAGCTCAATAGTGTTTCGATAGCCTTGGTGGCTAGGTCGGAAATACTCTCCTAAGGTTCGGGGCCTAAGAGGTTCTAGTGGTGGGTTTTGTTGTGGTGGGATGACGGGTTCAAAGATGTTCCTATCGTCCATGATGTCGGGTGGTGAAGAGTTACGAACAAAAACACAAAGAAATAAAATAGACTAAAGAGAACCTAAAAATAAAAATAAAATCTTACTAGAAAGGAATCTAGCAAGTAGACCTAATAAAAAGAGATTCTAACCTAGACAATAACTATTCCCCGGGCTGCGGCGTCAAAAACTTGATGCGTGGGGTTTGCACCAGGCTTTACCTCTCGAGGGATCTCGAGAAGCTTACAACCCTCACCAGGCAGTGTACCTGATCGATGTAGTATAGTATAATGACAAGTACCTGGGGATTGATCGTTCAGCTAGGAATAGTGTTGCTAGGATTAGAAAACCTAAAGACTAGGTCTAGAGATGAGGGATGATTCTTTTTGTATTTTTTTATATTTTTTAGAAAGCAAGTAAAAATCTCGGGTTTGAAGGATTTGGGCGGAATTAGTTGCTAGTCAACTAACCCAATACTAAGATGCAATCAAAATAAAATACTAGAAATGAAAATAAACTACATTAAGCTAAGGTTGTGAGCAATATGTGGGAGAAATGTGTTTACTTAGATTTCACTACTCCCTAGATATCTTTTACACGTTAATTACTTGTTATAGTTGCGTGGATGACGGATTGTATTCCTTAATACCATTCATGGGGTGGCTGATGCGTGGGAATTGCACCAGGCTTTACCTCTCAAGGGGTCTTGAGAAGCTTACAACCCCCACCAGGCAGTGTACCTGATCGTTGTAGTATAGTATAGTGACAAGTACCGGGGGATTGATCGTTCAGCTAGGAATAGTGTCGTTAGGATTGAAATTAATCTAACTAGGTCTAAAGGTGAAGGATGATTCTTTTTATTTTTTTATATTTTATGAAAAGCAAATAAAAATCTCGGGTTTTGGAAGAAGGGGCAGAATTAGTTGCTAATCAACTAACCCAAAAGCTACTAATTAAACTAACTAATAAGAAAAGTAAACTAGGGTTCTACAAGATAAGTGAAGCATGTCTACCCATGATATGTTACTCCTTGCTAGCTATCCAATCCTACCTATTGAATTGTAACCTTGTTTTAATTGACGGGTTGTATTCCTTAATACCATTCATGGGGTGGCGCACTTAACTCCCCAATTCTATGAGCTCTTATCTCCTCCTATACCATGCCCAACACAACTATAGGGATTGTAAACAGTGGCTCATGCATTAAATACAACCAATAAAGACCTAGTGCACATCGGTTCATGTTTCTTAAGACGTTCAAGCATGTTACCATTTGGAGATCTGCCAGTTTTCTTAAGCCTAACATATAAATCATTCAATCAAAACAAGAATCAATAGGAAACAAGAATTATAAACTAAACCAACTAGATCTATTGAAGTTGTCACGCCTTAATTGATGGAGATAGACACACACATCAACAAGAAATCAATGAGATCTAATCAATTATATACAAGTTTCACATAATCACAAGTAGACACAAGGTGAATTAGCAAAACATAATCAAAGAAAGACAATCAACAAGAATAATGAAAGACATAGTTGAGATAGAATCATCAAACCAATACATGATGTTTATGGAGTGATTGAAACCCTCTAAGTTGCTGGAAAAACACCCACCTAAACCCAGGAATCGACTTTAGGGTTTAGGGCTTACAAAAAGTGAAGTTATGATGTTATATTTATAGGCATGTTTTCTGTCGGCAAGGCTTGACGGCGTCAGCTCTTTCTCTTGACACCGTCATGACCATTTTTTCACCAAATTGTAGATCTCTTCGTCCTCTTCGCGTGGGCTTTTGAATCACCTAAATCCGAGTTCGTATGCAAAAGTTATGACCAAAACAATATCAGCTACTCTGCGCGCAAGTTTTAACAAGTTAACACGTGACGGCCTTGGGTGACGCCTTCACATTCTCTCTGGGCCGTCACCACTTTTACTCTTGACGCCGTCACCAAAATGCTCTTGACGCCGTCAGGTACTGTTCCCAGCAAGGAAAATTAAGACTTTTTCATTTTCTTCACTTTTATGCTCCAAAAACGTCCAAAATGCTTCCTTTTCCAGAATTCGCTCACAAAGTACCTAAAATCACAAAAGGAACGATTTAGGGTAATATTTGATCAAATAAATTCGAATTCGGGCTTAAATGACCCCCTAAAAACGGATCATTTTTCGCCTCATCATATATCCCTACACTTGGGATTTGCTTGTCCTCAAGCAAATGAGCTTTTCCACCAATCAAAATACAAGTTAGGGGTCATTTAACACTAATATAAAAGTAATTACAACAAATGATCGTTCCACCTTAGTCAAAACAAGCACGGAAATTATACACTAGCACCTCACATTAAGTATTTGGATACTCTCATCTCTCGGGTGTTGTAAATTTATATGTAATAATTGGAAATGGAGAAATATCACTCTCTACCTGTCATAGCAAATAGATTACAATAGGCTTGGAAAAGGATCAAACCTCCACCACTTGGCGTAAGCACCTAGGATAAACTATCAAAGAGATCTTTTAAAGGGTTATAACGTTAGGTGTAGGGGATATGGAAAACACGGTTTTGTTGGATAAACGGATATTTTACTGGTGGCAAGTCAATTGTCTTAACTAACTACATGTACAATGAGGCGTTGCTAAGCCAAGACTCGACTCAATTTAAACTAACTACGACTCTTTTTGGATTTTTTTTTTCTTTTTCAAAGACACTATTTGACTTAAACATAAATAAAAGAAACGGATGGTAGCCCGTATGTTTTTCTCTTTTCTTTTTCTATTTTTTTTCTCTTTCTTTTTTTTTTCTTTGTTTTTTCTTATTTTTTCCATTTTTTTTTTTTTTTTTTTTTTTTTTTGCATACACTCTTACTCTACCATCCAAAACAATACATCAAAGGGAGCTCGTTTCCTCCCTACACTTGAGCTTTTACATACTTTATAATCAACTGTTCTAATGACTCGAATCAAGATAATCAAAACACTTGGAGTACTTTTAAATATTAACGCACATATGGGGGTAATAATTGACATCATCCCCATTACTCCATTACAATAGTACTTTACCCATGAGTCCCAATCATCCCAAAACAATATGTACAAGATATGACTCGACTTAGCAACCATGTAATCAATTAGACAACTAATAAAGGGTTTAAACAATTAACAATAATGCACTAAAGATGAGTGCATACAAGGAAGGCTAAGGCGATTTGGTTGCACATTTGGGGTGGATTGTAAACAAATTCTTCCTTTAAGTAAAATGCTTAAAGTTAGAAACGAAAAGATAGGCTCGGAGGGGTGTACTAGGGGTATCGTGTACTAAAAATGAGTACAACGCAAAGGTGTGGGAGAATTACTTGACCTATGAAGTCGATGTAATTATATTACAGGTGTAGAACAAGGGTTATCCTAATGCCTCTTATCAGGTAGTAAATCCTAACTACACGAATGTAGTCTCATTAGGGGTCTCGGGATGCATCACTATCACAAGTTCTAGAATCTAAATACTACCGGTACACTCATAAGCACCAACAATGAATGCTTTTTCCTAAAGATCTAAGGGCGAACCTCACATATTTGGGATGGAAATTTTTGAGTGGTATGGTTTTTTTGTGCTAGTCATACAACTCCTATCCATGAGACGCTTATTAAGACTAAAGTTTCACTCCTATATGTTGCAAAAAATTTTAAATTTGGTGCTAAAATTGCCCTAACAAATATTTCTCTCAGTTTTATTACACATTCACTATTAAACAAAACAAAAACCAAGTGGAGTAATAGTTTCTAGTATACCCTCCCTACACTTAAACCGAACATTGTCCCCAATGTTCTAGATAAAAGATGTAAAAGTAAATAAATAAGAATGAAAGAAACTAATACTCCCCTGATTCGTTCACCGTGGATAATGTGACAACATGGTTAAATCTACTTCCAAGAAGATGAACGTTGAAAGCTTCCCTTCATAAATATAAATCATCTTCTTGTCCTGTAATCAACAAACACAAAAACCAAAGCATCAAACCAAACAAAAATCACAACTAGATGTAATTCCAGACTTAGAAATAGAAACAAGACAAAGCAACAAAAGGATAGGATACTTGTAGAAGGAATTACAAATAGGAACTCATAAAACATATCCACAATTATTGACACACAAACAAGATAGAATATATGCTAATCATGAATTGTGAAGTTTTCATGTTCGAATTTAGTTCTTTTTAACAAGATATAAATTTCCCTACACTTTTATCTTTTTGTAAAATACCTTTATATGCAATTAAGACGAGGTTAAAAACAAAATAAAGCATTTTCACAAATTATTCGAAACATGAAAATTAAACAACTATGATTAAGCATATATGACACAAACAAACAAATAAAACATCAAACAATTAAAAACATGGGTTGGGTTGCCTCCCAACAAGCGCTTGTTTTTGTTCGAGTCACGAGCCTGACTCTACCCTTATTTAACGGAAATAGGGGAGGTTTTCCCTACACTTAGGATTAAGTGTGGGTGGAAGTAGTGATACACACCCTTAGGGTGGAAATATGCCACGTGAGGTGAAGGGGGTGAGTGAATGGCTTCCTTCATCCTAAAACTACCCGGATAATATAGGTTGATAGGTGGGTCGGTTCCTCTTTTGTCTCCTAGAAATAAATCTAAGGATGGGGAGTTGTGTAAAGGTTGAGGCTCCGGTTCATCAACATTAGGAAATTCCCTAGAACTAGGAGTAAGGTTATCACTACAAGTGTTCAAACCTATATCCTCTAGTGGTGCTTGGTCCAAGGGTTCTACCTCAATTGGGGTTCCTATAGTCTCATCTACTTCTTCCGGGTAAGTCACGGGCGGTGTATGTGCCTCAAATGATGGTAGGACTTGTGGGGTACTTTGTGGGCTTGGATTATCCACCTCATCCTCCATTGTACCTAGATTACCTATATGTTTGTTTTGTACTATGATATTAGGTGCCATCCAACTAGGTATCTCAACATGAGTATATTCATCCCCCAACAAACTTGTTCCATGATCCTTCAAATTTGTTGTCAAATGATTTGTTATGTTGTTTGTCGGGTTGTCTAATCTGTAATAATATTGGGCACAATCTTCTATGGCATCCCATGCTTCTTCAGCATTTAATTCCCTAAAGTCTCCATTGGCAAAATCCTCAATGCACATTTGGTCATATCGGTTAACACGATAGTAAAAGGTCTGGGTTAAGGATGCTAAAGCGAAACTATGATGAGGGACTATTCGGAGTAAATTTTTAAAACGAGTCCATACATCATATATGGGTTCATCTCGATGTTGTTTGAACATCAAGATGTCATTAGGGTAGAATGGGTTTCGTGGTCGGTAGTATGGTGGATTCGCATTCTCCATAATGGTGAACGGAATAGTCAATGGAAAGGTTTCTACGAACAAATGCACAAAGAAAAGATAGACTACAAGAAAGCTAATAAAAAGAAAATAAAAATCTCACTAAAAAGGAATCTAATGAGTAGACCTAATAAAAATCAAATTCAACCCAAACAATAACTATTTCCCCGGGCTGCGGCGCCAAAAATTTGATGCGTGGGAATTGCACCAGGCTTTACCTCTCAAGGGGTCTTGAGAAGCTTACAACCCCCACCAGGCAGTGTACCTGATTGTTGTAGTATAGTATAGTGACAAGTACCGGGGGATTGATCGTTCAGCTAGGAATAGTGTCGTTAGGATTGAAATTAATCTAACTTGGTCTAAAGGTGAAGGATGATTCTTTTTATGTTTTTATATTTTATGAAAAGCAAATAAAAATCTCGGGTTTTGGAAGAAGGGGCGGAATTAGTTGGTAATCAACTAACCCAAAAGCTACTAATTAAACTAACTAATAAGAAAAGTAAACCAGGGTTCTACAAGATAAGTGAAGCATGTCTACCCATGATATGTTACTCCTTGCTAGCTATCCAATCCTACCTATTGAATTGTAACCTTGTTTTAATTGACGGGTTGCATTCCTTAATACCATTCATGGGGTGGCGCACTTAACTCCCCAATTCTATGAGCTCTTATCTCCTCCTATACCATGCCCAACACAACTATAGGGATTGTAAACAGTGGCTCATGCATTAAATACAACCAATAAAGACCTAGTTCACATCGGTTCATGTTTCTTAAGACGTTCAAGCATGTTACCATTTGGAGATCTGCCAGTTTTCTTAAGCCTAACATATAAATCATTCAATCAAAACAAGAATCAATAGGAAACAAGAATTATAAACTAAACCAACTAGATCTATTGAAGTTGTCACGCCTTAATTGATGGAGATAGACACACACATCAACAAGAAATCAATGAGATCTAATCAATTATATACAAGTTTCACATAATCACAAGTAGACACAAGGTGAATTAGCAAAACATAATCAAAGAAAGACAATCAACAAGAATAATGAAAGACATAGTTGAGATAGAATCATCAAACCAATACATGATGTATATGGAGTGATTGAAACCCTCTAAGTTGCTGGAAAAACACCCACCTAAACCCAGGAATCGACTTTAGGGTTTAGGGCTTACAAAAAGTGAAGTTATGATGTTATATTTATAGGCATGTTTTCTGTCGGCAAGGCTTGACGGCGTCAGCTCGTTCTCTTGACGCTGTCACGACCATTTTTTCACCAAATTGTAGATCTCTTCTTCCTCTTCGCGTGGGCTTTTGAATCACCTAAATCCGAGTTCGTATGCAAAAGTTATGACCAGAACAATATCAGCTACTCCGCGCGCAAGTTTTAACAAGTTAACACGTGACGGCCTTGGGTGACGCCTTCACATTCTCTCTGGGCCGTCACCACTTTTACTTTTGACGCCATCACCAAAATGCTCTTGACGCCGTCAGGTACTGTTCCCAGCAAGGAAAATTAAGACTTTGTCGTTTTCTTCACTTTTATGCTCCAAAAACGTCCAAAATGCTTCCTTTTCCAGAATTCACTCACAAAGTACCTAAAATCACAAAAGGAACGATTTAGGGTAATATTTGATCAAATAAATTCGAATTCGGGCTTAAATGACCCCCTAAAAACGGATCATTTTTCGCCTCATCAGTGGCGTAGTTACTTCCCTAATCCTATGAGTGCCTACTTCACTCCTATGTCGAGCCGGCTAAGAAGCTCCTAACATGGGATCATTAGAATTTACTCATGCATTAAATACAACCAATAAAACCTAGTACATATCGGTTCATGTTTCCTAAGACGTTCAAGCATGTTACACAATGGAGATCTACCAGTTTTCTTAAGCCTAACATTGAAATCATTCACCCAATACAACCATAAACAAGTAATCAACACATAATTAACATCTAGGTTTCATTAGATCTAAGCACACACAAGATAGATCTAGCCTAGCATGTTGAAATCAAAACAAACACAAGATATAGACAACCAACACATAGACATATTGATTGAATTAATAGAAGACTTATCTCAATAGCACATGAAAGGATTCAAGGGGTGAAAACCCTTGAATATACTGTAAAATATGAGCTAGGGTTCACAAAGTTCGGCCCTAGGGTTTCTCCACACAAGTTCCTCCCTAGTGAATGAAAAATAGAAAACTATATATAGAGTTTGGAAGGTGACGGCGTCAAGAACAAATGTCTGACGCCGTCATCTCGCCGCCAAATAGTTCCTCGGACTGCCTAGATCTGGGTCTGACGCCGTCATGTGTACTCCTTATGCAGGCTGTCACAAAATTAACTCTTGACGCCCTTGTTGTGACGCCTTCAGGTTTCTTCTGGGTCGTCACCACTTTTACTCTTGACGCCGTCATGAATTACCTATTGACGCCGTCATACACTGTTCTCAACATGGAAAATTAAGTCTTTGGCTTTTTCTTCACTTTTATGCTCCAAAAAAGTCCGAGTTTCTTCCTTTTCCAGATTTCACTCTCAAAGTACCTAAAATCACAAAAGGAACGATTTAGGGTAATATTTGATCAAATAAATTCAATTCCGGGCTTAAATGACCCCCTAAAAGTGGTTCATTTTTCGCCTCATCAAAACTCAAGCTACAAATGAACTAATATGCTCAGAAAATGCAGTGGATAACCAAGTAATAGCACAAAATACCACAGAAGCTCAAAAATATTCAATAAGCTCAAAAGTAATAAGCACAAAATAAGCAGAATAGGCTCAAGCAAAAATAGAAGCAAAGATGTGACACTAATCACTCAACCAACTCAGATATCCTCAGAATCAATCACAAATTACAAATACAAGCTCAGGTATATACTTGCAGGCCTAAAATTGCAATCAGTGATTCTGTCTCACTAAGCTTATGATCAGATGCATTACTCACTACCAATAAGCTCTAAACTGCAAACACTAGGGGCAAAAACACTACTGATATAGAGAGATACTAGATCAAGCAATTATATGACCAATTACCACTGTATGATACTCAAAATCAAGCTCAGTTCAGCAGGCAGTGTAACACTATAACTAATGACAGTTGACTATTAAATGACTTTTAAACTTTGACTAAAATGAATTTAAGCTACTTAATCTACTCCAAATCTGATGTAATAAGCTTCAATTACTCAAGTTTAAGCAATCTCTAATATTAATCCACTTATCACCTTAATTTCACTATCAAATTATTATTATAACTAACTGTGTAGAATTAAACTCTAGTTTTGACTATCTATAAGCTATATAACTATTTTTATGATTTCAAAATCTATTATTACACTAATATACCCTATGTGTGCTATAGTAATGACAAACAAGCAACAACAATTCTCAGTTAAGGGCTGATCCAAACACCCTTGAAAATGACAGTTCACACTAGGATCAATGATATAACAATATTTCTCAACTCAAGTGATCTGAAAAGCTGCAGTTTCACTAATTTCTACAAATTCAGCAAAGAAATTCAATCAACTCCTACAACAACTCAGAAACTCAAATCCACAGATATGACAGATACTCAATCCAACTCAGATACAAGCAACTCAATAGATCAATTGAAATTTCAGTCTTACATTTAGCCACTTGAATCTAAAAACACAATGATACACTATCAGATCCAACAGATGATCAATCTCACAATTCAACACCAAATCAGTTACTAACAAGAGCTATACTACTAATACTCAATCAAACAGTTAAAACCTAATGATCAATCAAGCTATATTACACCAAGTGTTACTAACAAGAGCAGTCACCATATGAGTTTCATCACCCATCGTAGCAATAGATTTGGAACAACAAACTTTTAAGAAACAAAATCTTCTTGTTAATAACTTCTAGATCACAAGCTCTGATACCACTTGTTGATCCCAGTTGAGCTTAAACGATCTTGTATAGAAGTTAACTTGATTAAACACTTAAGCTAATATGCGGAATGTAAAAGCTTAACTTAAGAAGAATAATGATTCACTTTCAACACTTCAATATTATTAATACGAGCACTCAACAATGCTAGGGTTTTACAACCTTGAAGTGAATGATAATACGTTCATAAACTAACCCTAGGATCCTCCTTTTATAGACTAAGGAGTCCTACTAGGTTTACAATACCTTTCTCTACAAGATAAGTATATTCTAGATAAATATAATATTTACACAATCTATTCTGTATTTATCTAAACCGTATACATCCTTATCCCATCAGCAGTAGATTCTGTCAGCAGCATTTAACCTTAGCAGCACTTTGACATTAGCAGCAGAATCATTACCACTAGCAGCAGTTTCACTTATAGCAGCAGTTTCACTCAGTAGCAGTTTCAGACCCAACACCAAGTGTTACAACTACTGAGCTAAATTATCAATGAAACAGTGACTATTCTAAATTCAAAACAAGAGTAATAATGGAATAGTGAAATCAAGAGTATACCAAATCATTCCCCCTCAGCATGAACAGAGGGGGCTCACTAAGCAAGCCTATCTTTAAGATAGGCTGAAACCATCCATGTCTGTCTCAGCATATCAATTAACATCTCAGCAACAATAGATCTCTTCTGACTTTTGATTATAAAGAATATAGACTCAAAGTACTCCACTAACAGCTATTAAGCTAAAATGGAGTATATAAAAATGAAAATAAGCTCTACTGTAAGCTATAATAATGATTATGTAAACATTTTTTTATTTTTTATATTTTTCTGATTTTTATATTTTTTTTATCTTTTCTGTACATGAAATAAAGACTGGATTAAAATAAGATGAAATAAGCTATAAGCTACTGATTATAAGCTAGATAAGGATAGATTTAAGACAAAACAAGTAATAATGAAATGATGAATTAACTGAAATGTATAAAAGTGAACTGAAATTTTATTGAAACTCAACAGGAAATTACAAAAGCTAAACTAAAATACATTCTATTAAAAATTTGACAGCATAACGATACTCTAAAATCTACTACCTCTTATGCTAGAAATGACACTATTTATAGGAGGAGTGAAGGGTTTGGGTCTCAAATGCCAAGCTGGCAATCCACACCATTCTGTGCTTTCTCTCTTCTATTCACAGCCTTTTGATCAATTTTGTGTTACTTTGATCTCACTTCAGCCCTTGGATCAGAATTCAATGCGTGGCCTGCCCAATGATAAAACGCCATCTGTCTCAATACTTACATCCTCTCTGACATGTGCTGATACCCTTCTAGAAGGCGAATCTAATGCTGAAAGAATGATGTGTTTTACCCAATTAAAAAATGCCAAGTGTCCATTATAGCTCATACATTCTCTGCCATATACTGTGCACGTGAGAATAGCTTCTGGAAGCCCCAATGATGAGTTAATGATTAGTTAATTTTATGTAGGTGTGGTTAATTTGACTAAGGTGATGAACTAGGGTTCATGTTTGAGAGGGATTCTGGGTTTATTAGTATTTGGGGGTGAAAAAGGCGGGTCAGGGTTTTTAGTGATATATTGACCAATATTTTGACCATGGGTACGGGTTGGGTGAAAATGTTGGACCCGGCTTTAAACATGGACTTGGGCTTATGGTAATTGTTTATTGACTTGGGCTTATGGCATAGCATTTGGATCAGGCTTACATGTTTTCAGAATTGAGATTAATAAAATACAAGGCCCAAATTTGTAAATCTCATAAATCAAAGGGCTATTTCTGCCAATCTTTGAATAAATGAAGGACTGATGTTGACTTTTGGATCCCAACTTTGACTTTTTGACCGTCTTTCACTCTCGTGCCCGTTTTTCCGGTATTTGCTTGATTTTTCGTCTTTTTATGACAAATCCGTGCCTGCATAATCACAAACATAAAACATACATTTCTTTGGCATTCGTTAGCTTTTTTAGTCAATTTGGGTCGGTATTTTGGCCATAAAATAGTATGTGAATTAACACGTACGACTTAACTTCTTGGTTCTCTAAGAAAAAAACGACACTAGCTATCTCCACAACCAAAGCCGAATACGTAAGCGCCAGAAAGGTATGTCAACAAGCACTATGGATGAAACAAGCTCTCACAGACTATGGCATCACACTTGATGATATTCCAATCATGTGTGATATTAAAGGAGCAATAGATTTAAGTAAAAACCCTATGCAACACTCTCGTACCAAACGCATAGAAATTCGTCACCATTTTCTTAGAGATAACATACAAAAGGGTAACATATCTTTTGAAAAAGTTCCAACGGAAAAAAACATAGTTGACATTCTTACCAAACCCCTTAAGCGTGAACCATTCTTTTATCTTCGTTTAGGATTAGGAACAATGGAACACGTATCCTCTTAGATGCCATAATAAGTTCATTACTTCTAATCCGAGTCTAGGATTCTTTTGCGCACAAAAATTAAAATTGGGGAAGTAACTATTTCTTTTTATTAACAACCATTATTGCATGATAATAAGAAAACTTGATTTTGTGCATAAAAATCCCAATTTATATGTTCAAAATCTTCTTACGAATAGGAAAATAACATTTTCTTGCATTGTTAATACAATTCAAAAACTATTTTTCCATGCATGCACGATGCGCTCAAATCATTTATCGGATCATGTAACAAATATGTTATCCGACATGGAAAGATGAGCAAGATCAAACTTAATAGACTTTGGATTATCTCTTAGATTTTTCCTTCATTAGAGTCATGATAATCGCATCTCCACATATGTTTCATGTAGGCACACACTAGGAACATTCTCTGAAAACTGGTAAACCTACTGGTGGCGGTCCTTTAGCGATCGACGGTCCCCTAAAAGATAAAGGACCGTCCACCTATATACGGGACCGTCCCTTTATTATTGTGTCGTGACTTCTTTGCTTACTTTTTCTGTTCCTGCATGTTTGACCAAGCCTACCCCTAGGTCTTATACACCTTCTCTATTTGCTTAAACATTATTTGAACTAATTAAACTAAGCATGCATGCTTTGCTATTCTTACAACCCTCCTCCTCTACTTAAACCTTCACTTCATCCATCCATTGTCATGGCATAACCATTCTCCTTCTCAATGTCATCCAACAAGGTGTCATCTCCTAGAAAACCTAGAATATCGGTCAAACCCATATGGAGGAAGAAACAAAGCCATGGCAATTTCATGAACAACTTAAACAACTCATACAATAACCATGCCAACTCCAATCCCACATCATACCATGAGGCATCATCTTCATCATTCTCCTTCTTTGCTTCTCAACCACCAAATGAGCCTCCATCCACTCACAATGAGCATCCAAACCCAATCTCTCAAGATCGTTCATTACCACCTTTGTTTCCACTTCCAATGACGAATGTCAACTCCCTATACTCCATCAAGGCTCAAGAATTCTCCAATCTTGTTGACTTAAGCCTCCTCAACATCATCCTATCCTAAAAACTTCATCCTCCAACAATGTCTCATCCCACTCTTGTCCAAGTGGATGCCCATAGGGGGTATTGTGCTTGTTGCATTTACAATCACAAACCACTTTCAAAAGATGAAGAATGATCTTGATTACATCATTTCCATTCTCTTGTCACTCGGGTTTCTACCACCTTTACCTAGAAACTCATCCCCACCACGTCCTCGCAAGTTCTAGAGAAGCATGCATGGTCAAAAATAAAACCGGACTCAACAAGGGATCTCCTAGAATATTAGCCTATGGTTATCAATGTAGACTCATGTTGTAATTGTCATATGAATGACATTGTTATTTCTTAACGAATGACCTAGTTTCTGCATGAATTTTGATTTCTTGTTCTAGGCTTTCTTTCTGCCAGCGGTCCCATACCATAGTGGCGGTCCCATATCTATATAAAGGACAGTCAACCACAATAAGGGACTGTCCACAGTATGTGTTGTTCTTGCTTTCTCTTATTTTGTATGCAGGAATTCTATGTTTGCTTGTATGTTTCTTCTAACTTATTGCAGCTAAATTCCATCGATCGATTCCCGAATGTCCTCATCAAGGGGGAGAATTAAGCTAGGGGGAGGCATCATGATGCCGTGGACTTCTTTGTCTCTACGAAGCCTTTTTGATTCTACAAAAAGGAGGAGAAGAAAACGAGAACTCATTTTAAAACTCATTAACACCTAGTTTTATCTAAAATGAGTTTATATTTTGTAATCATCAAAAAAGGGGAGATTGTTAATACAAATAATGTCAAAAATGTCATTTGCATTAATCGGTCTCTACTAGTTTTAATAATCACAAAATACAAATACACGTTACGTAAAACTACGACTAATAAGTTTTTAATCGAGAAAACTCGTTTTCGTCTTCGACATCACTTAAGGTATGTATAAACATCTACCAACTTGTGTATGTGATCAAAGGATTTATATTTCATCAAAACTTTACATTTTCATGCCACAAAACATTTTTACAAAAGTATTTTTGTATAATTTAAAGAAATGTTTTATTAAGAAAATGTTTTCAAATTTCAAATGCACAACAGCCATTTTTCCCGCTCAAAACTGACAAAGTTTTTCACCACATAAATTTTCACCATGTCAGGACAAAAATGGGAGCGTCTTTTAGGACGGTCCCTTAAAGTGGACGGCGGTACCTTATTGATAAACACTGCTACAAAAAGTTGTATTGGTCACGCCAAAAATGTGTGACGATATGCATATAGTCACACATGTTTTTTTCGTTGTGTGTCACCATAGGTCCCGCCACCGTAGGTGGCATATGGTCACATTGTTGAGTTCGTGGCCTTTTCCATCGAGAAAGAGTGACCAAAACCCCGAATATGTGTGACAAATTAGACACAAGTTTTGTTGGATTAGTCATTATCAGTGACCGTAAACACTTTATAGTCACGCGAATGTTTTTTGAGAATAACTATTTTTTAGCCTTTGGCCACATAAATATATAATATATGTGACATTTGAGATGATATATTCAAGTAAATGTGTATTTTGTGTGACTATTTTCCGTCCTGTGGCCACATGAATATACAATAAATGTGACGTTTGTGATGATTTAGTCACACAATGGGTGTTATTTTTTTGGTGTTAGTCACATACAATTTAACACAAAGTGGCAAGAGTGTTAATAAGTGTGACCATATGTTGTTTAAAGTGAAGAAATGTGTATTTTGTGTGACTATAGATCATCCAATGGGCACGTGAATTTTATGTTTGTGTGGCCTTCTGTAATATTTAGTCACACAAATCATGGTTGTTTTGGGTATTTAGTCACATACCATTAAGCAAACAGTGGCCAAAAGTGTTAATAAGTGTGACCATATGCTGTTTAAAGTGAAGAAATGTGTATTTTGTATGACTATTGATCATCCAATGGCCACATGAATTTTATGTTTGTGTGGCCTTTTGTAATATTTAGTCACACAAAGCATGTTTGTTTTGGGTATTTAGTTACATACCATTAAGCAAACAGTGGCCAAAAGTGTTAATAAGTGTGACCATATGCTGTTTAAAGTGAAGAAATATGTATTTTGTGTGACTATTGATCATCCAATGGCCACGTGAATTTTATGTTTGTGTGGCATTTTGTAATATTTAGTCACACAAAGCATGTTTATTATGGGTATATAGTCACATACAATTTAGGAAACAGTGGCCAAAAGTGTTAATAAGTGTAGCCGTATGCTGTTTAAAGTGAAGAAATGTGTATTTTGTGTGACTATAGATCATCCAATGGCCACGTAAATTTTATGTTTGTGTGGCCTTCTGTAACATTTAGTCACACAACGAATAAAGCAAATAGTGACCAAAACTGATAATAAGTGTGACTATATACATCTTTTAGTCACATTTAAGAAATCAATATATATATCAAAACAAATTCAAATATATTTGAAAACAAATTCAAATACAATAAAATTGTAAATATAAAATTCGTATATAACTCTATACGCTAGGACCTCCTTTTATACACCAAGGAGTCCTAGTCGTCTTATAATACTTTCCTAAGTATCTATAATCTTTTTCATAAACAACTAATACATATCATACTATACAAGCAATACTAACTATATGAAACAACACTACTAACTTATAACTAGCAGTTGTAACTAATACATTAGCAGTATTAATGTCGAGCAGTCTTAATCTCTGAGCAGTCCACACTTTATACTAGCAGTACTAACTTTCACTAGCAGCACTAACTTTTGTACTAATCTCATCATCTGGATATTCTCCGTCTTTTTTAAGTAGAAAAGACAAAAGTTAGAAGCACATACAATATCCTTTCTTGCCATCGCTGACTGTGTTTGATTTGTATGTGTATGTGCATGTGCTTGCATTTAAGAGATAAGAATAAATCTACCAAGAGCTGACGGAAAAGCGGTCTGATGTGTCATCTGCTTTCAAATACCAATTTTGCTGCAGTTGTAGAACAAAACGAGAAGACAGTTTAGTGTTATTAATCTGTATGAATTTAACGGGTATCGCAAACAGAATTAGAAAAGCCCTCTAATTGAAAAATACCTTCATGCAGTTCAAGCTGGTCAAATAGAGAACAAAGTGTCTTTGCAGCTCCGACCTCCCCTTTTGTCTTAGTTTTCACATCCTTCTCGACTTCCTGAAGCATGGATTACATTTATAAGTCAATCTATAATACATTTATAGGTCAATCTATAATAAATTTATAGGTCAATCTATAATACATTTATAGGTCAATCTATAATACATACAGATACCTCCACACTAGTAGTATAAAGCCCACCAGCAAACTTCTCCAGCTCACTATTTTTCCCTTTCACAACAGGGACGACCAAGTACTCGAACATCATCTCCCCACTGCCAGATAAAGTAGTCCATATGTGGGCTGTTGAAGACGTGAAGATAGCCTGACTATAAGCTCGATTGCATGACCTCAATATGGACTCAATTTCAGCTTTTGCTTTTGGAACATAATGGCCAATGTCATGAGCTGCCAATGAAGCACAATGATAGAAAAAGGTCAAAACAAGGTTGTAAATAGTGTTGTTCAAATGTATCTCTAGACAACAAGTTAAACTAATTAATGTTACCCGAAGATGCTTGTACAGTTGCTCCATATGAGGATCAAAGTTATTGAGAAATGCGACAGGATCACCAAGACAGAGAAGCAAAGTCACCAAAGCATAAGCAACCTAACATGGTGAAACAAGAAGCAAACGTTATAATTTCAATATACGAGGAGAACCAAGTAAGGTTATGCAAAGAATTAGTGCAAACTCTATATTATAAAAAGATATGGTCATTTACTTACAGCTATATGTTTGTTATATTTATCTGTCCAATGCATGAGTTGCACTTTTATGTGTGCAACTGCTTCATACCATAAGTTAAGTGCGGGGTGTACACCAGGTGGAGGCCAGTTATCATTTCCACCATCTTCAAGTGGTGCTAAAATGTTTGATAACATATTGCAAAGTGCATGGTGAAGTTCACTCTTTCATTTATGGGGGGCACGATTTAGAGGATTGGATTTTGCAACAAAGGAAGCCGAATTGAAGCATTTAGACCGCCATCTGTCTTGACCTGCCCAAAGGTATTCACAGTATTACTATATACTTTTCTTTAACAAATAAAACAACTAACCAAAAATTAATATGTTGTATCTTTAGGTAGCGCATTCCATTAATGATAATGATTGTTTCACTTCGAGCACCACTGGTATCAATCCGCCGAGTTAGCATATACCCCGAGCTTCAGGTAGCGCATTCCATTAATGATTCTTTCTTAAAGGATGAAAAGAATTGAACCCTAATTTCAAGAAAACATAACAGTTAATTAAAACCCCCAAAATCAACGAGATTAAAAATCGCAAAAAAGGAACAAAATCAAAAGATAAATCTTACCAATAAAACTCAAACCTTGGTGGCTTGTGTTTGGTTTCTCCCAGATCCGGTATTTTTATGAGGTGTATTTAATCATCTTTATGTATGATCTTTGATGATAAAAAAATAATAATTAGATTCAAGACTAGTGTTTTTTCCTGGTGTTGTAGGTTTGTAAATCGGAAATATGTGGAATAATTGATTAAAGGTGTGTGGTTTTTTGTGGATTAACTGATTTGGGGGATAATTGGTTTTGTTGTGGGGGGGGGGGAATTGATTTAGGAATTATGATTGTGGTTTATTTTGTTCAGTTTTCAAATTGATGTATGGAGGGATAATTTGATTTTTGGAGAAAACTTAGAGCGGGACAACTGAAAATGTGAGAGGGAAATCTAATGGGGAATTGATTTGGGGATTATGATGGTGGTTTATTTTGTTTGGTTTTCAAATTGTTGGATGGAGGGGATAATTTTTATTTTTGGAGAAAGCTTAGAGCGGGACAACTGAAAATGTGAGAGGGAAATCTAATTTAATTTATACTAGACGAGTACCCGTGTATAGCAACGAGATTTTTTATAGCGGTAGATAGTTTATTGATAAAAAAATTTATAGGTTATAAATGAAAAATAATAAAAGTTTGAAGATTTGGGAATTAAACATAATGTTTAGAAACCCGGGTTGAACCGTTCCGGGTGAAAAATGAGTCGATTTAAACTTGGTCAACTTGCTAGGTTGGGTCGAAAACGGGTCAAATTAAACTGGGTCAACCCGCCGGGTTTGAAGAGTCCCGGGTTTGTACTTTTAAGTAATGGATAATGTTTTGAAACCCGGTTCGACCCGGGTGGTTCAACCGGTTGAACCGTTCCGGGTGAAAAATGAGTCGATTTAAACCTTGTCAACTTGCTAGGTTGGGTCGAAAACAGGTCAATTAAACTGGGTCAACCCGCCGGGTTTGAAGAGTCCCGGGTCAACCCGGTTTGTGTTTTAATTTATTTGGTTGTATTTAATTTGATAGATTTGTTTTTAATTGGTTGTACAATGAAAATAAATCATTGTACTTTAAAGTAATGGATAATGTTTTGAAACCCGGTTCGACCCGGGTGGTTCAACCGGTTGAACCGTTCCGGTCGAAAAATGGGTCGATTTAAACTGGGTCAACTTGCTAGGTTGGGTCGGAAATGGGTCAAATTAAACCGGGTCAACCCGCCGGGTTTGAAGCGTTCCGGGTCAACCCGTTTTAATTGGTTGTATTTAATTTGGTAGATCTGTTTTTAATTGGTTGTACAATGTGAATAAATCATTGTACTTTTAAGTAATGAGGTGTTTTAATAAGTGTATTAATTATATTTCACTTTTCTCTCTCATTTGACCATTATTGAAAACTCAACATTTCTTGAAAACTCAACATTTCAATTGTTGACCATTTTTCCATTATATGTAGTAAAGATATTGTAACACCCCCAATTCATGGATGCAGCGGAATTCAAACTGGGTGTTACTCGACGGCACAATAGTCACAATGATAGAAAACGAACTCTAATTGAGTCGTTTTAAAAGATTTATCATTCAAATTATATAAATATCAGAGATTACAAAATGAGGTTCCAGATGGTTCCATGTTTACAAATTACATTAAATGAGTTTTTGAATGATAATAAAATTTATAGCCCTCTTGAATATCCGTGCCCTTCCAGGCCATCCTTGATCATCATGGACCTGAAATACATGCTTAAAAGGTCAACACAAAGGTTGAGTGATATTCATAGAGTTTGTTTAATGGTTGAACACAATATGTTGGTAGTGTGAGTTAATTAGACTCGAAAACGATGGGCTACGTTGTTATACGCCCATAAAACGTATTATTGCACTAAGCTCATGACACCAAAACGTTAATGGATACCAATATCAATCGGCGGAGTTATCCCGGTAGGTACTTTGCCGTCATACCTATGTCTCAAATATTAATGAATTTGTTTGAACTTAGTCAAAACAAATGGGATTCGTGAATCCCAATAGGCCTATTCACAATATTCGCGCTCACTATTACTAGTGATTAAATGGTTCATGATAAGGGATATTGGATTTGGCAAGGATGGTATTTAGTGATAATAAAATAATCGGATAGCATATAATTTCAAAGCATTGTGTTCGGTTTAAAATAGCATGTATTCCCCTCAAGGATTTGTAAAACAATTAAGTAATGGAAAGTGGGGCTATGAACTCACCTTAAGTTATATAGCAAGTAATGAATGTGATGGTCGAATCGCGAAGGTTTCTACGAGCAACCTATAATAGAATGTTGCGACTAGGGGTGTCAGTAGGGTCGGGTTGACCCGACCCGAACCCAAACCCGAACCCGATAAGGCTAATCGGGTCGGGTCTAATCGGGTCAAAAAATATAGTCGGGTTGTTTTGACCCGAACCCGATAACCCGATAGTGTTATCGGGTCGGGTTAGGGTTAAATAAATAATGTTATCGGGTTATCGGGTCAACCCGATAAGACCCGACAATCACTTATTGCTTTTTTAGTTATTACTAGTACTTTTTAGAGCCTAATGTCTATGTTTGTAGTATGTTTAGTATCATGTATATATAGTTTGTGATTGAGATAGAATCCTCTAAAGACATGTTGACTGTGTTCGATGATACATAATATATAGTGATTTTATTTTGAACACGACTGCCTTTTGGTCCCATTTACCTTACCAAATCTTGATAAACTTTAGGTCTTTAACTCCTTGTGCATTTGTAGGTTCAAATATTAATCATATAACTGACAGATTACAATGTTGTAAGCATTTACTATATGATACATAGGCAACAACTCCTTGGTCTAGCAATATCGCGTGAATGGGCAATTAAGAAAAGCATCTGCTGGCTTATTGATGTTTTTTACTACTGTTACTTAATCGGGTCACCCGATAACCCGAATCACCCGACCCGACATAACCCGACCCGAATCCCACCCGAACCCGATAACCCGATTACTTATCGGGTCGGGTTGCGGGTGACTTTATAAAAACTCAAAACCCGACTCCACCCGACCCGACAAACCCGATAACCCCGATAACCCGTCCCGATAACACCCCTAGTTGCGACTTAGGATTGGAGTAAAGAATATGAAGAATTGCCTATATATGTCTTGCATTTAGTCCATGATGTAGTACTTAGTATAGTGTAAGTCTTTGAAAAGAAATGGTTTATGAAACATGTATAGTTTATATATCGCTTACTACCGTTCGGGCTGACATAATTCAGAAGTCATGTGGTAAACGTTTGAGGAGCCAGGACACTTTAATTCGTAAATCCACAACTCATCTCGACGGCTTACTTAATGAACTCCTCACACGAGGCTCCCTACTATTGTAGTATTTGATAAAATATATGTATATAAGTTTTGATCCGAAAAGTTACATGTCCAATATTTGAATAAACTTAGGAAAGTTTATTTTTGGATGAAAATTGTTATTATAATGAGTTTCTTAAATCTTGTATGACAATTACTTGTAAGATCTCATGGTTCTTTAAATGAAGTAGATCCAAATTGTATGTTTAAGTTATCGCTAACTCTTTAGCTCATGTTTTCGCCTAAGTAAGTTTATATGGTCATTTAGTCATGGTCTTGCCGTGACCTTTGGTCATTGTTTCATGGTCTTGAGACTCAACCTTGGCTTTAGCCATGGTTGTGGTCTTGAATTTAGGTCATTAGACCTCTTGACCTTATTAAACCATAACTATTATATAGTAACTTTGGTATATAAAATAGCTGTTAAGAAACTGAAGAAAATCTCATTCGTTATTGGTTTTCCGGATACGTGCCCCTGGGTTTTTGAAGAAAACGTGATTACGGACAACTTTCATGCTTTAACTTTTTCATGAGACGGACCAGAAGGGCCTCTTTTTGCGTGTTTAATTCTGTTACAGAAACATTTGGCAATTTTTGCCGTAAAGTTTTGGTAATTTCAAATGGTCATAACTTTTTACTCGTGTACTCGTTTTAGGTGGTTCAAATTGCTATGTTTTCCTTTTTAAGTCCTCTTTAACAGTAATTAAGTGTCCAATATCATAGTTATACTATTTTGGTCGTGGTTCTCCATGAAAGTCACTAGTTTACTTGTTTAAATAACTTAAGTTAACATTCATTTACAATAACTTGTTTTACCCATTTTTATACATCATGGACATGATCACAAGACAAAATACAGCATGAATGATATGTAAATAGCATGAATATGATATTTAACAAGAAGTATGCTAGGGTTTGCTTACAACTTTTGGCTTTTGTTAGCAATAGAAGTGTTGATCATCAATGGAATCAAATAGAGATCTCAATGATCGCCCCTTAGGGGGAGATTGTTAGAAATAGAAGTGACGATCATTTATTAAGTCATTTAGTCTTGTAGTAATATTGGAATAGTCTTGTAGTTTAGTTAAGGGTAAACGGGCTTGGCTTAATCTAATATTGTAAAAGGTTATGTCTAGTTTATTACAAAAGCCCAAGCCCGGCCCATCTTCTTATCTCACCTATAAATACCTCCAAATGCTCTCATTTGGAGGTGTTGCTTCTTGGGTTTCTTTTATGTGTATTTCCTTCTTTCTCTCTCTAATCTAATACATCTTTCTTTCTCTCTCTAGAAGTTATCATCTCTCTCTCTCTTATCTCTTCTTTATCTTCAATAATCTTTATACAAACTTGTGTTAGATATAGTAATCTAGGGTCCTGCAAGTGGTATCAAGAGCCTAGGGATAATTTTAGGTTGTTTTAGATTGTTTTTGGGTGAAAAATCGTATTTTTGGGTGAAATATCTCGGATTTTTAAGAATAAAGTTACTGTTCATCGCATTTTAATCGAGTTTAGAAAGCTTTATCGAGTTTAAAAAATTAATTTTCGAGTTAGAAAATTTTTTTCGAGTTTGGAAAAATTTTTATCGAGTTTGAAAACATTTTTCGAGTTTGAAATTTTTTTTCGAGTTTGGAAAAATTTTTATCGAGTTTGAAAACATTTTTCAAGTTTGAAAATTTTTTTCGAGTTTGAAAAAAAAATTTTTTATCAAGTTTGAAAACATTTTTCGAGTTTGAAATTTTTTTTCGAGTTTGGAAAATTTTTTTATCGAGTTAGAAAACAAATTTCGAGTTAGAAAAAATAGTTTTCGAGTTAGCCAAAATTATTTCGAGTTTGAAAAAAATTTTCGAGTTAGAAAACAAATTTCGAGTTAGAAAAAATAGTTTTCGAGTTAGCCAAAATTATTTCGAGTTTGAAAATTTTTTCGAGTTTGAATTTTTTTTTCTTTCCGAGTTAGAAAAGAAATTTTGAGTTAGACCAAATTGTTTTCAAGTTAGAAAAATTTATTTCGAGTTTGAAAATTTTTTTTTCTTCAAGTTAGAAAAAAAAAAGTTTTAGCGAGTTAGCTATTTGTACCGAGTTAGCTTTGACGAGTTAGCCATTTTAGCGAGTTAGCTAAAACACCTTATCGTTTATCGAGTAAGGATTTCACTTGGGCTTTCCTAAACGAAACTCTGCCGAAATTTCTTTAGGTTCTCGAGTAAGCTTATTCCAAGAACGAAACTTTCAACTTCACCAAAACATCTAATCTTTTCAAACAACCTTTATTATCTTTCAAAGATCCATCCATCTACACAAGTTTCAAAAAAAAAAAAAAAAAAAAAAAAAATGGCGGGAAAAGTTGAGTAAAATTTATTTTTTTACAGGAGATTAAACGTTCAATTTTTACGCGAAATTCAAATTTTGATATAACGGTGAAAATTTTGGCCCGAATTTCAAATTTTTAGGCCAAAATTCAAATTTTTTCGGTGAAATTTGGCGTCAAAATTTTTGAAACTCAACTTTTTCTTGGAACCTTAGGATTGCATTTTATAGTGATTTTCAAAATTTTGGAACTGAAAATTTTTCAGATTAAATTTTGGAAGGAAACGTAAATCTCAATCCAAAACGTTCATGGAACCTCTCAAAAAATTCTTTCCATCAATGGACATGGAACCTCTAAATGGAAACTTCATCTTTATGGCAAATCATCAGGCTACAACATCATGCAGTGGTTATGATATTTCTCCTACTTATGATTCAGATCCATTCCATGAGAAGCCACATTATGTGCCACCTGAACCTAATTATGATACATATGTGGGGGTACAAGTTAATAGTAATGTTAACTATGAAACTCCATATATGGATCCTAATGGAGTTCCAGTTGTACAAAAAGGTGCAAATGATGAGGAAACCCGTGCTTTATTTGAATCATTATTAAATAATTGTGGCATTGAAATTGAGAAAGTGAAAAAGGTCAATCGCGATGTTAAGGCCGCGAATGAGAGATTGACCACTGAGCTTGAGAGATACAAGGAAAATTCAAAAAGTTTTCAAATTCACAAAGAACGTGAGTCAGAACTTGAAATTGGTTATAAGAAGTTACTTGTTAAAGATAGGGAATGGAAAAACAAATTTAATACTCTTGAAATTAGTTCAACAAAAACCATTAACTCTTTAAAACAAGAAATTTCTGAATTAACAAACCAACTTTCAAAACAAAAATCAGCTTATACCAATCTTGAAAAAGAACAGGATGAGTTGAAAAAGGACTTTGCAAAGAAAGAAGATAAACTTTTGGATGAAATCATAGAGTCCGAACACAAGATTGCAAAACTTGAAGAATTAGTGGTTAAGTCGGGTCAGTCAAGTCAAACAATGAAAATGATTTCAAATCAAACTAATCCGATTTACCATACGAAACACAAAATGGCTCTTGGTAACAACAATCCTTGTAATCTTAAGAAAGCTCAGGAAGAACAGAATATTTTGTATAATGGAAAGGTTATATATGCTAAACATGATCCTCCCTTCGTTCGGGATTCTGTGGAAACGATTGAACTTGTTGAAGAGAGCATAACAAAAATGAAACAAAAGAATCCGGATTTGAAACCAATCGATTACAACAAACTGAACAAACTTTCTGGAGTTACTTTTGTTCCACAAAAAGAACCATCAGTGTTTTCCATAAAACGACCTTTCTCAAAAATAGTTTCAAAAAATGTAGTTGCTTCCAAATCACTTTCAAACATGGAGCAGATGTCTTCAAACAACACTTTTAACACAAGTGCTGCCAGAGGATATCTTGATGATCTTAAAACCAGAATTGGGCAACTTCAAAAACTTTTAGAATCTAAAATGAGACTGAATGAGATCAATTGGAATTCCACGGTTCATTTACAGCTGAAAAAGATTCTTGAAAAAGACTTTGCTCCTCCAATCAATATGATTAATGCTCGGGTAATTCATTTTGAGCAAGCATTTCTGAAAGAAACAGCTGACTTTGTCAAGGACCACAAATCCCTGGTAAAGGAAGCTAATTCAAATCTTCAAAACATCAAACTTTTGGAAAATCTAAATGATTCTCTTTTCGAAGCCGTTATGACTACTGACATAATGTCCATCATTTTACAAACATATTCGGTTGAGGATGATGAAAGACTGTGAGCTGAGACATCTGAAATTGTTTCAAAATATGAAAATGCTCTTGTAAAACTTGAAAAAGAAAACATGTCATTTTTCAAACAACTTGATCGAAAATCAGAGGAATGCAAGTATGAAAAATTGTCGTATGAACATGCCTACAAGGACATGAAAAAGGAAAATGATCTTTTGAGAGCTCAGCTTGAAAGTATGAAAGGGAAGGGTGTGGATACTAAGTTTGCAAAACCATCGACTTCGGAGACACCAAATTTTTCAAAAACGGTTGAAAAACCAAAAATGTTAATTTCCCGGTTTGCTCCAAAAGTCGATGCGAAAAAGGATTTGACAAAACCAGTCACTCCACAACCCTTGCTCAAGCAAAATGAAATTGAAAAGATTGTTGAGAAACAAAAATTGGTTGTTGAAAGAAACACAAATGTGAGTGCACCTAGCCCTTCTAGGAATAGTACACTAAATGTGACCACAAAAACTGTAAAGGAATCTGTTGGTTCTAATGACATGGTCCAATATCACCATCTAGAAGAAGCTAGGAAAAAGGCACAACTTCGAAAAGACGGAATTTTAGGTGCAACACCTAATGTGATGAATTCTACAAGATTCCAAAGCACTGCTAGTAGTAGTAAACCGTTACCTAGGAACACTCAACAAAATACTAGGGATTGGCTTGCATCTAAGAGAAGTGGCACAAAAGAGAATGCTAGGAACGTAGAATGCAACACAAAGAATTCCAAGGTCTCATCAAACAACAAACAATTTCCAAATGACTGTAGTGACAAAGTTAAAGTTGCTGTGTTAAACAAAAATATTGAATTTGTCTGTCCTACATGTCAAAAATGTGTATTTTCAGCTAATCACGATGCATGTATTGCACAATTTATCAAGAAAAGAAAGTCAAGTGTCAAGACACAATCCACTAAGACACCAAATCGAAACAAACCCGTTGAGAAGAAGCAAGAGGTTAAGAAACCTAATAGGTGGATACCGAAAGGATGTAGTTTTTCCAAGACTGAGACTTCCGCTGCATCTGATAAGAAAACTATGTCTAGATCTTACCTTAGGTGGATTCCCACGGGAAAAGTTTTTAATACAGTAGGTCTTAGATGGATTCCCACAGGGAGGATTTTTGAAAGGTGCACAATGACTAATGATAGTGTGCATCATCATGATAATGATGTAGAAACCACTACAACCATTAAAAGTGAACACCCTCAATGTGAGGAAACATGTACTTCTAACACTGTTATTCGTTCAAATTCTTCTTCTGTGGATGCAGGTACTTTTTCAAGTGATGAGAGTTCATACATCCAATATGGTAAAGACGAACTTTACACCAACATCGCATGTGGACATCATTTTCTAACTCCACTCTTAACTCCACTTTTACTTGTCCCAGCTTAATTTTTTTCTTTCTTCAATTCTTCTTTGTATATATTTTTGAAAAAAAAAATACAAAAATATAATATTTTCAAAAATCAAAAAATAAAAAAATATTCTTCTCACGACATGTCTCTTGTATAATCAATATTCTGTACGTATCTAGAAATGTCATTCAACAATGATACGGACATGTATAGATGCTTGAGCGAGAGTTTTCGAAAATGTTTTCTAAAACATGTCGTTTCTCAAAAGTTTCTTTACAATGGCTTGTAAGTACTTCAGCTTACAACCCGTGCTTCAAAGTGAAATCTTTTCACAACTTAGGTCCGGGTATAACATCTCGAAAAAATTTCAAATAAGGACTTAATCGAATGGCTTATGCACACATAACGGTGTATAACCCGCGATTTTCAAAGAAAGGACCCTGTTGTACATTTATGTGCGACAATCCTGAAAGATAAGAAAACTTCTCTCCAAAAATCTTATCAAAGTCTTCTTAATTTTTTTTTGAGCAAAATTTTGAATAATGTATCAAAAGGTTTTCAAAACTTTTCATGATGTAGCTCAAGATATTACTCCCTCAAATCCTTAAAAGTTTAATTTAATCAAAATCATCTATTTTTGAGGGGGAGTAATATAAAGTTGTTCCAAAAAGATCATGCTTAAAGGAAACAAATACGGAATTAACAAACATCCGTTTCTCCCATAAGCTATCCAAAAAGAAAAGGTTTTAATCAATTGGTATCAAAAATACCATGGATATGCTATTTTTGAGGGGGAGAAGACGTGATTAAAATGTGATCGTCTTGAATCTCATGCGAGCTCGACTCAGAAATGACACAAGAATTGACGAAACAAAAAAAGTTAGTAATCGAAAAGACTTATCCTCGACGGGTAATAACATCAAGTTAGTTACTAGAGCTAGTTGTCACCTAAAAGCTGACAATGGAACTCTTTAAATAGCCACGTAAGCGTGTCTCGAAAAGGATTTGTTTGAGTAGAAATGTACCGTTTCGAGAAACTTTCTGTGGACTTGACCAGGCCGAGTAATAACTTCAAGCTAGTCTAACTAGTGATGTAAGCGTGTCTCGAATCGGTTGTGTTCACTGAAAGTGGATCAATTCAAAAAGTGCAAACTCCTCACGCATGTGCAAATTTCTTAAAAAATTCATGAGCACATGTGAAGGGGGAGTCCTTCATAAGAAACAAAAACTCTCAAAGTGTCAACAAAAATGTGTTTATATTCATAAACGCTTTGAGAGATTTTCAATCAAAGGTTTCATGGCAATTATAGGATTCATGGAGTTATAAGGTGACTAAGGTTAGGGAAAACCGTCCTATGATCCGCCAGAGCCGGAGGGATCTACCCAAGGACAATTCCAATAGATTAGAATTAGAAGTCCTTAGGTATGATTGAAAAAAAGGAGAAAATGAGAAAGGAGAAAGGAGAAAGAAGGGGTTGAAGAATTAAAAAGAAAAGTTATGAAAAAGGGTGAAAAGAAATAGCCCTCCATATGTTCAACCTTAGGGCAGACACCGTGTTCAATTCATATGCTACTAGTTGTTACTAAGGTGACACCGGTATTGAAGATAAAGACGTCATGGACCCAGTGACGCACTGCACTAAACCTTCTAGCCACTCAAGTTCTCTTAAAAGAGCTTGTTTCATTCTCACAGGGAACCGGTGTAATCTATCGACCTGTCTCTTAGAGATGGTTGATATTGAAGCAGGAGACCTCTCCCTAATCTCCGCATAGGAAACCAAATGTGTACTTATCAAGTCTAGAGCCCCGAGATTCATCAAAAGATCTCATAGGAACACATGATATTTCTACACTGGTTGTTCATCATTAAGGACACCAGATGTAAACTTAAGAGTCCTACGCAGATCATAGCAATCTGCTAGAACATTAATGAGAGGATTCACTTTTGTGATTCTCAATGATTGAATGGAAATTCCTGCCAGGGTCAACATCAAGCATCCCTGACAGCAGGTCACTTCGGTAATTCTTTATGGGTTACGCTTAGTGTTCGTGGTGGTTTCAAACGGTCTACAGTCGTGGAGTGATCCCCAGCGACTCACCCAGTCATTGAGCTACTTAGTAGGTCTCGTAAGCTCTTTCGGGAGTATCTGACATGGGAACGGCCTTGGTAAGGGTTAGAAGGAGTCTTCACACTATGCTATTGACGATCTCTAATTCCTTATTTGTAAGTACCGGTTGTTTATTGCTAACTGTTTACCTGCAGCTATACATCATCTCCATGGTGAAAGATTCCACATGCTCATACATGCATTACAAAGTCAAAGAAAAGTTCTCACAAAGATCAAAGGATAGCAATAGTCAAAGAAAGATTCTACGCCAATAAAAAGAATCTACAAAGTAAAGTAACAAAGATCAAAGTGAAAGAACGGAAACAACAAATGCATGTATCACAAAGATTTAAGATGTATGAGCATGTTGGAATGGCGGACTACCACCAAAGACAAAGAAGTGACGAAAGGCAGATGACTTCACCACAACAACAAAAGAACAAAAAAAGATGAAAAGTCAATTATCAAAGATCACAAAGCATGAAGGAACAAAGACTAAAAACTATTCTACAAAGACTCAAAGTTCAAGACAACAAGCTTCAAAGTTCAAAGATCAAGATCACAAAGAGATATCTCAATGATCACCCCTTAGGGGGAGATTGTTAGCAATAGAAGTGTTGATCATCAATGGAATCAAAGAGAGATCTCAATGATCGCCCCTTAGGGGGAGATTGTTAGAAATAGAAGTAACGATCATTTATTAAGTCTTTTAGTCTTGTAGTAATATTGGAATAGTCTTGTAGTGTAGTTAAGGGTAAACGGGCTTGGCTTAATCTAATATTGTAAAAGGTTATGTCTAGTTTATTACAAAAGCCCAAGCCCGGCCCATCTTCTTATCTCACCTATAAATACCTCCAAATGCTCTCATTTAGAGGTGTTGCTTCTAGGGTTTCTTCTATGTGTATTTCCTTCTTTCTCTCTCTAATCTAATACATCTTTCTTTCTCTCTCTAGAAGTTACCATCTCTCTCTCTCTTATCTCTTCTTTATCTTCAATAATCTATATATAAACTTGTGTTAGAAATAGTAATCTAGGGTCCTACAGCTTTCAATAAAGAAAGGTAAGTAACATGTAAGGTAAGGACTTTGATTGGTTTAAGCTTCACTCTACTTCACTTCAAGAAATCTTTCTACACTTGTATTCTTGAAAGAGAGATGATGAAAGTTGAGGTGACTTGAGTAGATTCAAACTCAAGAGAAATCACCAAAGTTTATAGGGTTTGGAAGTATTTTTGATGAATCAAAACTATACTAGGGTTTCTATGTTGTTGTAGCACTTAATTCTTGCATAAAATTGGAAGTAAACTAGCTAAAGTAAGGGTGTTTGTGTGTGTTATGTGTGGCGTACAAAGAAGAGGAGAGGAGGGGGCTTTTATAGTAGCTTGAGGAGGTTAGGAAATAACTAGGAAGATGAATGAGGAGGTGCAAGAGTTTAGATATTATGGAAGCTTAGTTGATAAGTTACTTATACATGTATGCCACCTAAAGTCCTCAAGACTTATCACAAGCCAACAAGGCTTGTAATAGCCATAATACACGTTCATATGGGATAAGGGGTGACTAGATGATAAGTCTTGATGTTATCTTGCTTACTTTGTGTGTTTTGGCTCCGTAAAATGCTAACCGTAAGTTATTAAGCCACGAAACGTAAAACCGGGTATCGTAAAAATGTGAAACTTGAAAGAATGACTAAACTTGTCAATATACTCCATAATAAAATATAAAATGAGTGGTAGGTTCCATTGGGGTGCTAAAACCCTGCTAAAACTAGAAACACAGGTCTAAAACGCGTAATACGTAAAACGTACGAATATTGTGTAAAATTGAGAAAAGTAAAATGTTACTTTTCTAATATGATAATAATGATTTAAAATGACTTATAATGTCTAGACTGGGCCCAGTCTAGTGTCGGTTGATATTTAATGTCTTTAAGACATAACACCGTAAGCCTAAAAATCAAAGAATGATTTATAAAATCAAGGAATGATTTTCGGTCAAAGGAGGAGGGAAAAATATGTTGACTTTTTCCAAAAATGTGAAAACTCAAATTGTCTTAGAAACGCGGTGCAGGTATAGGCTAAGGTTACGGCTAAGTAAAAGTGCTTAAAAACGAAAATTCATGTTTCTCACGGCCGAGGTTTATTTGGTCACATTTTTCTTAGTCATGATTAATTCTCAAATAAATTACGAGTGTATCAAACATTTTTCTGATGCGGGGAAAATTAACGCGGTCGAGTTTCATTGTGCGTAGGATTTTTGAATGACGTTTTACCCTAAAACGTGTAGTTCCTTAATAACTTTCGCGAAAATGATCTGATGAGTGTCAAACTTTTATTTTGCCATGGAAATGATTTATCATACGAGAATATGAAATAAAAATCAAATTTCGGAAAAAGTGAATAGTAAAAATAGTAAAAATGAATAGTGAAATTTTTGGGAATAGAAGTTAACCTGAAAATGTGAATTGTTACAGTCTCTACCCCTTACGGGAACTTCGTACCGAAGTTTTTTGTGTGTTATATGTTGGAGTGGTGTCGATGAGGAGGTGTGGTTACTTATGATGACTAGAGTCTGAGATTACTAGTGATGTAGTTTGATTTGTCTCAGAATACGGTGTGTCAATAGAAATTGATAACATAGTTGAATATCAGTAGAGATCCACATAATAGTCGAATATCAAAGGAAATTGATATAGTAGTCGAATATTAAATAGATATTGATATAGTAGTTGTACATAAATTGATATAGTTGAATATCAAATAGAAATTGATATAGTTGTCAAGTATGAATAGTAATTGATATAGTAGTTTAACAACAATAGCAATTTGACATAGGAATCCAATAAATGGAAATTGATACAGTAGTCGAATATCAATGGAAATTCGGATAGTAGTTGCAATCATAGTCTAGTAGGTAATCTGTTGTTGTACCTAGTGTTTATTGACTTCATACTTATGTCATTTTGGATACAAATAAGCCCAGTTGTTTATAATTCTTTATTTACATAGAGAGGCATCCCAAACAATGTAAATAGGGGAATATAAACTTATGGTTCGGTGATTTACAATTTCTTTATTTAACTGAAAAGGCATCCTAATCCATTCAAATAATTATAAATCATCCTACTTAAGAATTCCCAACACAACATTCATACTTAGCCGGTGAGTTACAAGGTAGTGTATTACGAGATGATACTGGTGTTCCAAAAGTACAAGATGAATATTCAATCTTGTAAAGCTGATGAGGGTGCTTGTGGTGTAACTAAGGATGATTTGAGCTTTAAAAGTGCATCAAGATCTGTTAATGACCTTGTGGTTGCAACGGTTGTGAAGATAATGATGTGATATGTTGATGAACAAATGTGTGTAGTGTATGCTTAACATTAATATTGGTAGAGATGTCAAGTTTGCTTTAAAATTTTAAGAAATTTTAAAGGTTTATGACGGAATGGTATCCTTAGGACCTAAACAGGATAGTACTTCTACGGGATAAAGAGAAGAATTGATAACTATCCCAAGATAGTAGTTCGGATTATCTCATAAATGAAAACTTTCAAGAATGAAATTAGGTAGTACAAATAAGGTGTTAAGATTTCGCTGAGTGGTAAGACACTATCGTGTCTCTAGATTGTTTTAATGAATTCTGGTGGTTATTGAGTTCATGTAGGAAATTAATCTGAACATAACCCTAGTACAACTATTCCCAGTATTTGAAAATTTTAAGTCGAACATAGTTAGTCAGACTATGTTTCATTGTCCCTAGGTTAAATATAGGTGACTAGTCTATATTTAGCCGAGGTTCGATAAAATTTTCAAATACCTAAATTAGGCATACTTGTGGTATGTCTGTTGCTTTTGGGAAACTGTCCACTAAACAAAGGTGATGTCAAACAATTCAGTTGCAAGTCCCGCCCATACAAGACTTGTAACCTATGTTTTCACATTCCATTGCATAGAAGATAGTACGGGTAGATACGTGTGGAAAGGAAGTTTTAAGTAATTCTAAAACAATCCATACTTGGCCAGGATCACGAACTTTTAACATTGATGGTTTCAGAAGAAAACTTTGATGAATGTAGAGAAAGTTGCTAAACTTTGATGAATGTAGAGAAACTTCAGCTTTAGTTTGTCCTTTAGAAATCTCATATTTCTATTTAGAAATCGATAGATTGTGATAGGTTTTTGATATCATATGAAATGATATTGATGGGGTGATGGAATAATTACAGAGACCATTACGCAAATCACAATGTCTCGGAAGTAGATTAGACCATTGTGCAATTAACAATGTCTGGGAAATAGATTAGACCATTGTGTGACTCAAAACATTTGAGAAATGATCAAGACCATTATATCATACAATGTCCGGAAATAGGAAAGACCATTGTAATTCGTTATAATATCTTGGACATAAAATGTTGGAGTAGGAACATGATTAGGAGAATGTGGTTGTGTCGAAATGCCCTAGAATAGGCATGTGCAGATATGTTTAGTCCATTTTTTAGATAAAATGATTGAAAATAAATCGAGTGTATATATAAATATACTAATATTTGTTCGTGTAGTGCAAAATGCCTAGTGTGTATATATCAATATACTTATATGTTCATGTAGCATAAAATGCTTACGTGGAAATGCTCAATTATGTTAAGGGTACATATATCAATATGCAATTATGTTTGTGTAGCATAAAAATGTTTACGGGGAAATGCTCAATTATGCTAAGGGTACATATATCCATATGCTAACATGTTTGTGGAATATAAAATGCTTAATAAGTCCATAATCGTCTGGAGGATGGAAGACACGAAGAGCGGAAGGCTATAAAAATGTTTTTGCTTGTAATTGTAGTTATAGTTTAGGTCTCAATTAGACCCGTTTCTCTATAACCATGGCTCTGGTACCAATCTGTAACACCCCCAATTCATGGATGCAGCGGAATTCAAACTAGGTGTTACTCGACGGCACAATAGTCACAATGATAGAAAACGAACTCTAATTGAGTCGTTTTAAAAGATTTATCATTCAAATTATATAAATATCAGAGATTACAAAATGAGGTCCCAGATGGTTCCATGTTTACAAATTACATTAAATGAGTTTTTGAATGATAATAAAATTTATAGCCCTCTTGAATATCCGTGCCCTTCCGTGCCATCCTTGATCATCATGGACCTAAAATACATGCTTAAAAGGTCAACACAAAGGTTGAGTGATATTCATAGAGTTTGTTTAATGGTTGAACACAATATGTTGGTAGTGTGAGTTAATTAGACTCGAAAATGATGGGCTACGTTGTTATACGCCCATAAAACGTATTATTGCACTAAGCTCATGACACCAAAACGTTAACGGGTACCAATATCAATCGGCGGAGTTATCCCGGTAGGTACTTTGCCGTCATACCTATGTCTCAAATATTAATGCATTTGTTTGAACTTAGTCAAAACAAATGGGATTCGTAAATCCCAATAGGCCTATTCACAATATTCGCGCTCACTATTACTAGTGATTAAATGGTTCATGATAAGGGATATTGGATTTGGCAAGGATGGTACTTAGTGATAATAAAATAATCGGATAGCATATAATTTCAAAGCATTGTGTTCGGTTTAAAATAGCATGTATTCCCCCCATGGGTTTGTAAAACAATTAAGTAGTGGAAAGTGGGGCTATAAACTCACCTTAAGTTATATAGCAAGTAGTGAATGTGATGGTCGAATCGCGAAGGTTTCTACGAGCAACCTATAATAGAATGTTGCTACTTAGGATTGGAGTAAAGAATATGAAGAATTGCCTATATATGTCTTGCATTTAGTCCATGATGTAGTACTTAGTATAGTGTAAGTCTTTGAAAAGAAATGGTTTATGAAACATGTATAGTTTATATATCGCATACTACCGTTCGGGCCGACATAATTTAGAAGTCATGTAGTAAACGTTCGAGGAGCTAGGACACTTTAATTCGAAATCCACAACTCATCTCGACGGCTTACTTAATGAACTCCTCACACGAGGCTCCCTACTATTGTAGTATTTGATAAAATATATGTATATAAGTTTTGATCCGAAAAGTTACATGTCCAATATTTGAATAAACTTTGGAAAGTTTACTTTTGGATGAAGATTGTTATTAGAATGAGTTTCTTAAATCTTGTATGACAATTACTTGTAAGATCTCATGGTTCTTTAGATGAAGTAGATCCAAATTGTATGTTTAAGTTATCGCTAACTCTTTAGCTCATGTTTTCGCCTAAGTAAGTTTATATGGTCATTTAGTCATGGCCTTGCCGTGACCTTTGGTCATTGTTTCATGGTCTTAAGACTCAACCTTGGCTTTAGCCATGGTTGTGGTCTTGAATTTAGGTCATTAGACCTCTTGGCCTTATTAAACCATAACTATTATATAGTAACTTTGGTATATAAAATAGCTGTTAAGAAACTGAAGAAAATCTCATTCGTTATTGGTTTTCTGGATACGTGCTCCTGAGTTTTTGAAGAAAACATGATTCCGGACAACTTTCGTGCTTTAACTTTTTCATGAGACGGACCAAAAGGGCCTCTTTTTGCGTGTTTAATTCTGTTACAGAAACATTTGGCAGTTTTTGCCGTAAAGTTTTGGTAAATTCAAATGGTCATAACTTTTGACTCGTGTACTCGTTTTACGTGGTTCAAATTGCTATGTTTTCCTTTTTAAGTCCTCTTTAAGAGTAAGTAAGTGTCCAATATCATAGTTATACTATTTTGGTCGTGGTTCTCCATGAAAGTCACTAGTTTACTTGTTTAAATAACTTAAGTTAACATTCATTTACAATAACTTGTTTTACCCATTTTAATACATCATGGACATGATCACAAGACAAAATACAGCATGAATGATATGTAAATAGCATGAATATGATATTTAACAAGAAGTATGTTAGGGTTTGCTTACAACTTTTGGCTTTCAATAAAAAAAGGTAAGTAACATGTAAGGTCAGGACTTTGATTGATTTAAGCTTCACTCTACTTCACTTCAAGCAATCTTTCTACACTTGTATTCTTGAAAGAGAGATGATGAAAGTTGAGGTGACTTGAGTAGATTCAAACTCAAGAGAAATCACCAAAGTTTATAGGGTTTGGAAGTATTTTTGATGAATCAAAACTATACTAGGGTTTCTATGTTGTTGTAGCACTTGATTCTTGCATAAAATTGGAAGTAAACTAGCTAAAGTAAGGGTGTTTGTGTGTGTTATGTGTGGCGTACAAAGAAGAGGTGAGGAGGGGGCTTTTATAGTAGCTTGAGGAGGTTAGGAAATAACTAGGAAGATGAATGAGGAGGTGCAAGAGTTTAGATATTATGGAAGCTTAGGTGATAAGTTACTTATACATGTATGCCACCTAAAGTCCTCAAGACTTATCACAAGCCAGCAAGGCTTGTAATAGCCATAATACACGTTCATATGGGATAAGGGGTGACTAGATGATAAGTCTTGATGTTATCTTGCTTACTTTGTGTGTTTTGGCTCCGTAAAATGCTAACCGTAAGTTATTAAGCCACGAAACGTAAAACCGAGTATCGTAAAAATGTGAAACTTGAAAGAATGACTAAACTTGTCAGTATACTCTATAATAAAATATAAAATGAGTGGTAGGTTCCATTGGGGTGCTAAAACCCTGCTAAAACTGGAAACACAGGTCTAAAACGCGTAATACGTAAAACGTACGAATATTGTGTAAAATTGAGAAAAGTAAAATGTTACTTTTCTAATATGATAATAATGATTTAAAATGACTTATAATGTCTAGACAGGGCTCAGTCTAGTGTCGGTTGATATTTAATATCTTTAAGACATAACACCGTAAGCCTAAAAATCAAAGAATGATTTATAAAATCAAGGAATGATTTTTGGTCAAAGGAGGAGGGAAAAATATGTTGACTTTTTCCAAAAATGTGAAAACTCAAATCATCTTAGAAATGCGGTGCAGGTATAGGCTAAGGTTACGGCTAAGTAAAAGTGCTTAAAAACGAAAATTCATGTTTCTCACGGCCGAGGTTTATTTGGTCACATTTTTCTTAGTCATGATTAATTCTCAATTATATGACGAGTGTATCAAACATTTTTCTGATGCGGGGAAAATTAACGCGGTCGAGTTTCATTGTGCGTAGGATTTTTGAATGACGTTTTACCCTAAAACGTGTAGTTCCTTAATAACTTTCGCGAAAATGATCTGATGAGTGTCAAAGTTTTATTTTGCCATGGAAATGATTTATCATACGAGAATATGAAATAAAAATCAAATTTCGGAAAAAGTGAATAGTAAAAATAGTAAAAATGAATAGTGAAATTTTCGGGAATAGAAGTTAACCTGAAAATGTGAATTGTTACAGTCTCTACCCCTTACGGGAACTTCGTACCGAAGTTCTATGTGTGTTATATGTTGGAGTGGTGTCGATGAAGAGGTGTGGTTACTTATGATGACTAGAGTCTGAGATTACTAGTGATGTAGTTTGATTTGTCTCAGAATACGGTGTGTCAATAGAAATTGATAACATAGTTGAATATCAGTAGAGATCCACATAATAGTCGAATATCAAAGGAAATTGATATAGTAGTCGAATATTAAATAGATATTGATATAGTAGTTGTACATAAATTGATATAGTTGAATATCAAATAGAAATTGATATAGTTGTCAAGTATGAATAGTAATTGATATAGTAGTTTAACAACAATAGCAATTTGACATAGGAATCCAATAAATGGAAATTGATACAGTAGTCGAATATCAATGGAAATTCGGATAGTAGTTGCAATCATAGTCTAGTAGGTAATCTGTTGTTGTACCTAGTGTTTATTGACTTCATACTTATGTCATTTTGGATACAAATAAGCCCAGTTGTTTATAATTCTTTATTTACATAGAGAGGCATCCCAAACAATGTAAATAGGGGAATATAAACTTATGGTTCGGTGATTTACAATTTCTTTATTTAACTGAAAAGGCATCCTAATCCATTCAAATAATTATAAATCATCCTACTTAAGAATTCCCAACACAACATTCATACTTAGCCGGTGAGTTACAAGGTAGTGTATTACGAGATGATACTGGTGTTCCAAAAGTACAAGATGAATATTCAATCTTGTAAAGCTGATGAGGGTGCTTGTGGTGTAACTAAGGATGATTTGAGCTTTAAAAGTGCATCAAGATCTGTTAATGACCTTGTGGTTGCAACGGTTGTGAAGATAATGATGTGATATGTTGATGAACAAATGTGTGTAGTGTATGCTTAACATTAATATTGGTAGAGATGTCAAGTTTGCTTTAAAATTTTAAGAAATTTTAAAGGTTTATGACGGAATGGTATCCTTAGGACCTAAACAGGATAGTACTTCTACGGGATAAAGAGAAGAATTGATAACTATCCCAAGATAGTAGTTCGGATTATCTCATAAATGAAAACTTTCAAGAATGAAATTAGGTAGTACAAATAAGGTGTTAAGATTTCGCTGAGTGGTAAGACACTATCGTGTCTCTAGATTGTTTTAATGAATTCTGGTGGTTATTGAGTTCATGTAGGAAATTAATCTGAACATAACCCTAGTACAACTATTCCCAGTATTTGAAAATTTTAAGTCGAACATAGTTAGTCAGACTATGTTTCATTGTCCCTAGGTTAAATATAGGTGACTAGTCTATATTTAGCCGAGGTTCGATAAAATTTTCAAATACCTAAATTAGGCATACTTGTGGTATGTCTGTTGCTTTTGGGAAACTGTCCACTAAACAAAGGTGATGTCAAACAATTCAGTTGCAAGTCCCGCCCATACAAGACTTGTAACCTATGTTTTCACATTCCATTGCATAGAAGATAGTACGGGTAGATACGTGTGGAAAGGAAGTTTTAAGTAATTCTAAAACAATCCATACTTGGCCAGGATCACGAACTTTTAACATTGATGGTTTCAGAAGAAAACTTTGATGAATGTAGAGAAAGTTGCTAAACTTTGATGAATGTAGAGAAACTTCAGCTTTAGTTTGTCCTTTAGAAATCTCATATTTCTATTTAGAAATCGATAGATTGTGATAGGTTTTTGATATCATATGAAATGATATTGATGGGGTGATGGAATAATTACAGAGACCATTACGCAAATCACAATGTCTCGGAAGTAGATTAGACCATTGTGCAATTAACAATGTCTGGGAAATAGATTAGACCATTGTGTGACTCAAAACATTTGAGAAATGATCAAGACCATTATATCATACAATGTCCGGAAATAGGAAAGACCATTGTAATTCGTTATAATATCTTGGACATAAAATGTTGGAGTAGGAACATGATTAGGAGAATGTGGTTGTGTCGAAATGCCCTAGAATAGGCATGTGCAGATATGTTTAGTCCATTTTTTAGATAAAATGATTGAAAATAAATCGAGTGTATATATAAATATACTAATATTTGTTCGTGTAGTGCAAAATGCCTAGTGTGTATATATCAATATACTTATATGTTCATGTAGCATAAAATGCTTACGTGGAAATGCTCAATTATGTTAAGGGTACATATATCAATATGCAATTATGTTTGTGTAGCATAAAAATGTTTACGGGGAAATGCTCAATTATGCTAAGGGTACATATATCCATATGCTAACATGTTTGTGGAATATAAAATGCTTAATAAGTCCATAATCGTCTGGAGGATGGAAGACACGAAGAGCGGAAGGCTATAAAAATGTTTTTGCTTGTAATTGTAGTTATAGTTTAGGTCTCAATTAGACCCGTTTCTCTATAACCATGGCTCTGGTACCAATCTGTAACACCCCCAATTCATGGATGCAGCGGAATTCAAACTAGGTGTTACTCGACGGCACAATAGTCACAATGATAGAAAACGAACTCTAATTGAGTCGTTTTAAAAGATTTATCATTCAAATTATATAAATATCAGAGATTACAAAATGAGGTCCCAGATGGTTCCATGTTTACAAATTACATTAAATGAGTTTTTGAATGATAATAAAATTTATAGCCCTCTTGAATATCCGTGCCCTTCCGTGCCATCCTTGATCATCATGGACCTAAAATACATGCTTAAAAGGTCAACACAAAGGTTGAGTGATATTCATAGAGTTTGTTTAATGGTTGAACACAATATGTTGGTAGTGTGAGTTAATTAGACTCGAAAATGATGGGCTACGTTGTTATACGCCCATAAAACGTATTATTGCACTAAGCTCATGACACCAAAACGTTAACGGGTACCAATATCAATCGGCGGAGTTATCCCGGTAGGTACTTTGCCGTCATACCTATGTCTCAAATATTAATGCATTTGTTTGAACTTAGTCAAAACAAATGGGATTCGTAAATCCCAATAGGCCTATTCACAATATTCGCGCTCACTATTACTAGTGATTAAATGGTTCATGATAAGGGATATTGGATTTGGCAAGGATGGTACTTAGTGATAATAAAATAATCGGATAGCATATAATTTCAAAGCATTGTGTTCGGTTTAAAATAGCATGTATTCCCCCCATGGGTTTGTAAAACAATTAAGTAGTGGAAAGTGGGGCTATAAACTCACCTTAAGTTATATAGCAAGTAGTGAATGTGATGGTCGAATCGCGAAGGTTTCTACGAGCAACCTATAATAGAATGTTGCTACTTAGGATTGGAGTAAAGAATATGAAGAATTGCCTATATATGTCTTGCATTTAGTCCATGATGTAGTACTTAGTATAGTGTAAGTCTTTGAAAAGAAATGGTTTATGAAACATGTATAGTTTATATATCGCATACTACCGTTCGGGCCGACATAATTTAGAAGTCATGTAGTAAACGTTCGAGGAGCTAGGACACTTTAATTCGAAATCCACAACTCATCTCGACGGCTTACTTAATGAACTCCTCACACGAGGCTCCCTACTATTGTAGTATTTGATAAAATATATGTATATAAGTTTTGATCCGAAAAGTTACATGTCCAATATTTGAATAAACTTTGGAAAGTTTACTTTTGGATGAAGATTGTTATTAGAATGAGTTTCTTAAATCTTGTATGACAATTACTTGTAAGATCTCATGGTTCTTTAGATGAAGTAGATCCAAATTGTATGTTTAAGTTATCGCTAACTCTTTAGCTCATGTTTTCGCCTAAGTAAGTTTATATGGTCATTTAGTCATGGCCTTGCCGTGACCTTTGGTCATTGTTTCATGGTCTTAAGACTCAACCTTGGCTTTAGCCATGGTTGTGGTCTTGAATTTAGGTCATTAGACCTCTTGGCCTTATTAAACCATAACTATTATATAGTAACTTTGGTATATAAAATAGCTGTTAAGAAACTGAAGAAAATCTCATTCGTTATTGGTTTTCTGGATACGTGCTCCTGAGTTTTTGAAGAAAACATGATTCCGGACAACTTTCGTGCTTTAACTTTTTCATGAGACGGACCAAAAGGGCCTCTTTTTGCGTGTTTAATTCTGTTACAGAAACATTTGGCAGTTTTTGCCGTAAAGTTTTGGTAAATTCAAATGGTCATAACTTTTGACTCGTGTACTCGTTTTACGTGGTTCAAATTGCTATGTTTTCCTTTTTAAGTCCTCTTTAAGAGTAAGTAAGTGTCCAATATCATAGTTATACTATTTTGGTCGTGGTTCTCCATGAAAGTCACTAGTTTACTTGTTTAAATAACTTAAGTTAACATTCATTTACAATAACTTGTTTTACCCATTTTAATACATCATGGACATGATCACAAGACAAAATACAGCATGAATGATATGTAAATAGCATGAATATGATATTTAACAAGAAGTATGTTAGGGTTTGCTTACAACTTTTGGCTTTCAATAAAAAAAGGTAAGTAACATGTAAGGTCAGGACTTTGATTGATTTAAGCTTCACTCTACTTCACTTCAAGCAATCTTTCTACACTTGTATTCTTGAAAGAGAGATGATGAAAGTTGAGGTGACTTGAGTAGATTCAAACTCAAGAGAAATCACCAAAGTTTATAGGGTTTGGAAGTATTTTTGATGAATCAAAACTATACTAGGGTTTCTATGTTGTTGTAGCACTTGATTCTTGCATAAAATTGGAAGTAAACTAGCTAAAGTAAGGGTGTTTGTGTGTGTTATGTGTGGCGTACAAAGAAGAGGTGAGGAGGGGGCTTTTATAGTAGCTTGAGGAGGTTAGGAAATAACTAGGAAGATGAATGAGGAGGTGCAAGAGTTTAGATATTATGGAAGCTTAGGTGATAAGTTACTTATACATGTATGCCACCTAAAGTCCTCAAGACTTATCACAAGCCAGCAAGGCTTGTAATAGCCATAATACACGTTCATATGGGATAAGGGGTGACTAGATGATAAGTCTTGATGTTATCTTGCTTACTTTGTGTGTTTTGGCTCCGTAAAATGCTAACCGTAAGTTATTAAGCCACGAAACGTAAAACCGAGTATCGTAAAAATGTGAAACTTGAAAGAATGACTAAACTTGTCAGTATACTCTATAATAAAATATAAAATGAGTGGTAGGTTCCATTGGGGTGCTAAAACCCTGCTAAAACTGGAAACACAGGTCTAAAACGCGTAATACGTAAAACGTACGAATATTGTGTAAAATTGAGAAAAGTAAAATGTTACTTTTCTAATATGATAATAATGATTTAAAATGACTTATAATGTCTAGACAGGGCTCAGTCTAGTGTCGGTTGATATTTAATATCTTTAAGACATAACACCGTAAGCCTAAAAATCAAAGAATGATTTATAAAATCAAGGAATGATTTTTGGTCAAAGGAGGAGGGAAAAATATGTTGACTTTTTCCAAAAATGTGAAAACTCAAATCATCTTAGAAATGCGGTGCAGGTATAGGCTAAGGTTACGGCTAAGTAAAAGTGCTTAAAAACGAAAATTCATGTTTCTCACGGCCGAGGTTTATTTGGTCACATTTTTCTTAGTCATGATTAATTCTCAATTATATGACGAGTGTATCAAACATTTTTCTGATGCGGGGAAAATTAACGCGGTCGAGTTTCATTGTGCGTAGGATTTTTGAATGACGTTTTACCCTAAAACGTGTAGTTCCTTAATAACTTTCGCGAAAATGATCTGATGAGTGTCAAAGTTTTATTTTGCCATGGAAATGATTTATCATACGAGAATATGAAATAAAAATCAAATTTCGGAAAAAGTGAATAGTAAAAATAGTAAAAATGAATAGTGAAATTTTCGGGAATAGAAGTTAACCTGAAAATGTGAATTGTTACAGTCTCTACCCCTTACGGGAACTTCGTACCGAAGTTCTATGTGTGTTATATGTTGGAGTGGTGTCGATGAAGAGGTGTGGTTACTTATGATGACTAGAGTCTGAGATTACTAGTGATGTAGTTTGATTTGTCTCAGAATACGGTGTGTCAATAGAAATTGATAACATAGTTGAATATCAGTAGAGATCCACATAATAGTCGAATATCAAAGGAAATTGATATAGTAGTCGAATATTAAATAGATATTGATATAGTAGTTGTACATAAATTGATATAGTTGAATATCAAATAGAAATTGATATAGTTGTCAAGTATGAATAGTAATTGATATAGTAGTTTAACAACAATAGCAATTTGACATAGGAATCCAATAAATGGAAATTGATATAGTAGTCGAATATCAATGGAAATTCGGATAGTAGTTGCAATCATAGTCTAGTAGGTAATCTGTTATTGTACCTAGTGTTTATTGACTTCATACTTATGTCATTTTGGATACAAATAAGCCCACTTGTTTATAATTCTTTATTTACATAGAGAGGCATCCCAAACAATGTAAATAGGGGAATATAAACTTATGGTTCGGTGATTTACAATTTCTTTATTTAAATGAAAAGGCATCCTAATCCATTCAAATAATTATAAATCATCCTACTTAAGAATTCCCAACACAACATTCATACTTAGCCGGTGAGTTACAAGGTAGTGTATTACGAGATGATACTGGTGTTCCAAAAGTACAAGATGAATATTCAATCTTGTAAAGCTGATGAGGGTGCTTGTGGTGTAATTAAGGATGATTTGAGCTTAAAAGTGCATCAAGATCTGTTAATGACCTTGTGGTTGCAACGGTTGTGAAGATAATGATGTGATATGTTGATGAACAAATGTGTGTAGTGTATGCTTAACATTAATATTGGTAGAGATGTCAAGTTTGTTTTAAAATTTTAAGAAATTTTAAAGGTTTATGACGGAATGGTATCCTTAGGACCTAAACAGGATAGTACTTCTACGGGATGAAGAGAAGAATTGATAACTATCCCAAGATAGTAGTTCGGATTATCTCATAAATGAAAACTTTCAAGAATGAAATTAGGTAGTACAAATAAGGTGTTAAGATTTCGCTGGGTGGTAAGACACTATCGTGTCTCTAGATTGTTTTAATGAATTCTGGTGGTTATTGAGTTCATGTAGGAAATTAATCTGAACATAACCCTAGTACAACTATTCCCAGTATTTGAAAATTTTAAGTCGAACATAGTTAGTCAGACTATGTTTCATTGTCCCTAGGTTAAATATAGGTGACTAGTCTATATTTAGCCGAGGTTCGATAAAATTTTCAAATACCTAAATTAGGCATACTTGTGGTATGTCTGTTGCTTTTGGGAAACTGTCCACTAAACAAAGGTGATGTCAAACAATTCAGTTGCAAGTCCCGCCCATACAAGACTTGTAACCTATGTTTTCACATTCCATTGCATAGAAGAAAGTACGGGTAGATACGTGTGGAAAGGAAGTTTTAAGTAATTCTAAAACAATCCATACATGGCCAGGATCACGAACTTTTAACATTGAAGGTTTCAGAAGAAAACTTTGATGAATGTAGAGAAAGTTGCTAAACTTTGATGAATGTAGAGAAACTTCAGCTTTAGTTTGTCCTTTAGAAATCTCATATTTCTATTTAGAAATCGATAGATTGTGATAGGTTTTTGATATCATATGAAATGATATTGATGGGGTGATGGAATAATTACAGAGACCATTACGCAAATCACAATGTCTCGGAAGTAGATTAGACCATTGTGCAATTAACAATGTCTGGGAAATAGATTAGACCATTGTGTGACTCAAAACATTTGAGAAATGATCAAGACCATTATATCATACAATGTCCAGAAATAGGAAAGACCATTGTAATTCGTTACAATATCTTGGACATAAAATGTTAGAGTAGGAACATGATTAGGAGAATGTGGTTGTGTCGAAATGCCCTAGAATAGGCATGTGCAGATATGTTTAGTCCATTTTTTAGATAAAATGATTGAAAATAAATCGAGTGTATATATCAATATACTAATATTTGTTCGTGTAGTGTAAAATGCCTAGTGTGTATATATCAATATACTTATATGTTCATGAAGCATAAAATGCTTACGTGGAAATGCTCAATTATGTTAAGGGTACATATATCAATATGCAATTATGTTTGTGTAGCATAAAAATGTTTACGGGGAAATGCTCAATTATGCTAAGGGTACATATATCCATATGCTAACATGTTTGTGTAATATAAAATGCTTAATAAGTCCATAATCGTCTAGAGGATGGAAGACACGAAGAGCGGAAAGCTATAAAAATGTTTTTGCTTGTAATTGTAGTTATAGTTTAGGTCTCAATTAGACCCGTTTCTCTATAAACATGGCTCTGGTACCAATCTGTAACACCCCCAATTCATGGATGCAGTGGAATTCAAACTAGGTGTTACTCGACGGCACAACAGTCACAATGATAGAAAACGAACTCTAATTGAGTCATTTTAAAAGATTTATCATTCAAATTATATAAATATTAGGGATTACAAAATGAGGTCCCAGATGGTTCCATGTTTACAAATTACATTAAATGAGTTTTTGAATGATAATAAAATTTATAGCCCTCTTGAATATCCGTGCCCTTCTGTGCCATCCTTGATTATCATGGACCTGAAATACATGCTTAAAAGGTCAACACAAAGGTTGAGTGATATTCATAGAGTTTGTTTAATGGTTGAACATAATATGTTGGTAGTGTGAGTTAATTAGACTCGAAAACGATGGGCTACATTGTTATACGCCCATAAAACGTATTATTGCACTAAGCTCATGACACCAAAACGTTAACGGGTACCAATATCAATCGACGGAGTTATCCCGGTAGGTACTTTGCCATCATACCTATGTCTCAAATATTAATGCATTTGTTTGAACTTAGTCAAAACAAATGGGATTCGTAAATCCCAATAGGCCTATTCACAATATTCGCGCTCACTATTACTAGTGATTAAATGGTTCATGATAAGGGATATTGGATTTGGCAAGGATGGTACTTAGTGATAATAAAATAATCGGATAGCATATAATTTTAAAGCATTGTGTTCGGTTTAAAATAGCATGTATTCCCCCCAAGGGTTTGTAAAACAATTAAGTAATGGAAAGTGGGGCTATGAACTCACCTTAAGTTATATAGCAAGTAGTGAATGTGATGGTCGAATCGCGAAGGTTTCTACGAGCAACCTATAATAGAATGTTGTGACTTAGGATTGGAGTAAAGAATATGAAGAATTGCCTATATATGTCTTGCATTTAGTCCATGATGTAGTACTTAGTATAGTGTAAGTCTTTGAAAAGAAATGGTTTATGAAACATGTATAGTTTATATATCGCTTACTACCGTTCGGGCCGACATAATTTAGAAGTCATGTAGTAAACGTTCGAGGAGCTAGGACACTTTAATTCGTAAATCCACAACTCATCTCGACGGCTTACTTAATGAACTCCTCACACGAGGCTCCCTACTATTGTAGTATTTGATAAAATATATGTATATAAGTTTTGATACGAAAAGTTACATGTCCAATATTTGATTAAACTTAGGAAAGTTTACTTTTGGATGAAGATTGTTATTAGAATGAGTTTCTTAAATCTTGTATGACAATTACTTGTAAGATCTCATGGTTCTTTAGATGAAGTAGATCCAAATTGTATGTTTAAGTTATCGCTAACTCTTTAGCTCATGTTTTCGCCTAAGTAAGTTTATATTGTCATTTAGTCATGGCCTTTCCGTGACCTTTTGTCATTGTTTCATGGTCTTGAGACTCAACCTTGGCTTTAGCCATGGTTGTTGTCTTGAATTTAGGTCATTAGACCTCTTGGCCTTATTAAACCATAACTATTATATAGTAACTTTGGTATATAAAATAGCTATTAAGAAACTGAAGAAAATCTCATTCGTTATTGGTTTTCTGGATACGTGCTCCTGAGTTTTTGAAGAAAATATGATTCCGGACAACTTTTGTGCTTTAACTTTTTCATGAGATGGACCAGAAGGGCCTCTTTTTGCGTGTTTAATTCTGTTACAGAAACATTTGGCAGTTTTTGCCGTAAAGTTTTGGTAATTTCAAATGGTCATAACTTTTGACTCGTGTACTCGTTTTAGGTGGTTCAAATTGCTATGTTTTCCTTTTTAAGTCCTCTTTAAGAGTAAGTAAGTGTCCAATATCATAGTTATACTATTTTGGTCGTGGTTCTCCATGAAAGTTACTAGTTTACTTGTTTAAATAACTGAAGTTAACATTCATTTACAATAACTTGTTTTACCCATTTTAATACATCATGGACATGATCACAAGACAAAATACAGCATGAATGATATGTAAATAGCATGAATATGATATTTAACAAGAAGTATGTTAGGGTTTGCTTACAACTTTTGGCTTTCTATAAAAAAAGGTAAGTAACATGTACGGTCAGGACTTTGATTGATTTAAGCTTCACTCTACTTCACTTCAAGCAATCTTTCTACACTTGTATTCTTGAAAGAGAGATGATGAAAGTTGAGGTGACTTGAGTAGATTCAAACTCAAGAGAAATCACCAAAGTTTATAGGGGTTAGAAGTATTTTTGATGAATCAAAACTATACTAGGGTTTCTATGTTGTTGTAGCACTTGATTCTTGCATAAAATTGGAAGTAAACTAGCTAAAGTAAGGGTGTTTGTGTGTGTTATGTGTGGCGTACAAAGAAGAGGAGAGGAGGGGGCTTTTATAGTAGCTTGAGGAGGTTAGGAAATAACTAGGAAGATGCATGAGGAGGTGCAAGAGTTTAGATATTACGGAAGCTTAGTTGATAAGTTACTTACACATGTATGCTACCTAAAGTCCTCAACACTTATCACATGCCAACAAGGCTTGTAATAGCCATAATACACGTTCATATGGGATAAGGGGTGACTAGATGATAAGTCTTGATGTTATCTTGCTTACTTTGTGTGTTTTGGCTCCGTAAAATGCTAACCGTAAGTTATTAAGCCACGAAACGTAAAACCGGGTATCGTAAAAAATGTGAAACTTGAAAGAATGACTAAACTTGTCAATATACTCCATAATAAAATATAAAATGAGTGGTAGGTTCCATTGGGGTGCTAAAACCCTGCTAAAACTAGAAACACGGGTCTAAAACGCGTAATACGTAAAACGTACGAATATTGTGTAAAATTGAGAAAAGTAAAATGTTACTTTTCTAATATGATAATAATGATTTAAAATGACTTATAATGTCTAGACTGAGCTCAGTCTAGTGTCGGTTGATATTTAATGTCTTTAAGACATAAAACCGTAAGCCTAAAAATCAAGGAATGATTTTTGGTCAAAGGAGGAGGGAAAAATATGCTGACTTTTTCCAAAAATGTGAAAACTCAAATCGTCTTAGAAACGCGGTGCAGTTATAGGCTAAGGTTACGGCTGAGTAAAAGTGCTTAAAAACGAAAATTCCTGTTTCTCACGGCCTAGGTTTATTTGGTCACATTTTTCTTAGTCATGATTAATTCTCAAATAAATCATGAGTGTATCAAACATTTTTTTGATGCGGGGAAAATTAACGCGGTCGAGTTTCATTGTGCGTAGGATTTTTGAATGACGTTTTACCCTAAAACGTGTAGTTCCTTAACAACTTTCGCGAAAATGATCTGATGAGTGTCAAACTTTTATTTTGCCATGAAAATGATTTATCATACGAGAATATGAAATAATAATCAAATTTCGGAAAAAGTGAATAGTAAAAGTGAATAGTAAAAATGAATAGTGAAATTTTCGGGAATAGAAGTTAACCTGAAAATGTGAATTGTTACAGATATTTTATTTATAAACCAACTAGTTTTATACTCACATGAAATACCTTAGGGGGCGTTTGGTATATGCCTATGGTAATGACACTATCACTATGAAAGTGATTAAATGTGTTTGTTTAAGATGAGAGGGCCCACAACTATTGTAATGAATGATAGAATTCCTCCATACTCTATATACCTCAAAAGAGTAAGGTATGAATCTTTCATATCGAGGGGCCCACCACTACTATCAAAATCATTCCTATTGTGATTGATGGCGACATACCAAACGCACCCTTAATCTTTGTTTATATTAGAAGCGGAAATGAGCCGAGCCGAACGTGAAAAACTCAGGATCATATTAGTAAAAAGCTTGAATGAGCCGAGCTTAAACGAGCTCGCGAGCTCGAGCCTAAGTTGCAGCTCATCTATCAATCGGGCTCGAGCCTGAGTTTTACATAAAAAACTTGATTTGGCTCACGAGCCTAAATGACACTATGATATTTTACATATTAAACATGTATAAAATGTTATGCATTTGTATTATAGGTGAACTTATTAACAAGCTCGATAAAAAGCTTATTAACGAGCTCAAAATAGATATATTACGAGCCAAGCTCGAGCTAAACTTTAATTTAGTTTTGCTAAATTCAAAATTTTAAAAGTGGCTTATAGTGCTATGTTATTGACCAATACATTCCTGGTGATCGACAATGGGTAACACACTATTGGGTAATGGATCATTGCATTATGCTTTACCAAAGCATATTTTTCATTACCTTTCCCATTCTTCACCCCCTATCAATTAGCATTAGGGGTGTTTAAATCATGGTTGTCAGGATCCCGATTCCAATCTTAGGATCTTACGATTTTACGATACTACAAAGCAAAAACGATCCGGATCTTACATAGGATCTTTGAAAGCTTAAGATCTTATAGGATCTCAATGTTGACCATAGGATCTTAAGAAAATGATATTACAAAACTATGATATATAATAATTTTGTGTTTATGATATATAATAATTTGTAAATTTGTATAATATTACAAAACTATTAAGAAAATGACATTATAGTAGTATCTTAAGATCCCGATCCGACCTTACAATCACGATCTTGCAAAGACGAAAACGAACCTGGGTAGGATCCCGATCTTGAAAACCTTGGTTCAAATAACCCGAGAAACCGACAAACCGACAAACCAAGCATTTGGTTTCGGCTTTTACTTTTAGATATCCATAGTTAACTGAACCGAGCCGTATATAATATAAATAAATTACCCCTACCAAGAGTATCAAACACACTTCACTTTTAAACTTATAATATATACAAACTTATCAAACACACTTCGAACACTTCAACATAATCCTCTCTTTCTCTCTCACACTCACAGTTACAACTCACTCGGATCTAGGGTTTTGATCCCAAATCTCAAAAAGCTGATAAGATCACAAATTAATTAATATAATCCAAATACCCCCTTAGAGCTATTTATTCTTAATCTTAGGTTGATTATCTGTTATAAGAATTGCGTTGCATTTGTATTGATAGAATAAGGAAGAACATGCTATGTTGTTTTTGCGAATAATTAGAGCAAAAGAGATATTAAGGTTTGCTTGGATTATCTTATTTTATCTTAGGCTTAGGTTAACTATCTGGTATAAGAATTATGTTGCATTTGTATTGAGAGAATAAGGAAGAAAAGTGATGGATGTGTGTGCGAATAGTTAGGCTAAAACATCCAAGTATCAAAGATGGAAGAAGTATCATCGATGGATGAAAAGACACCACTTTCAAGTATGAACATAAACTTGTTCTGGTGTTTCATCCATCGATGATTCATCTTTGCTCTTTGCCAAAATACAGAAACAATTATCAAGTATAATTTGTAGGTTCGATGCTTGAATTTAGCGTCTTCGTCTTCCAGCATGTTGGTAGGTTAGAGATTCAAGGCTGAATAATATGTTGTTGTTGGCTAGGGTAGAAACTCCAAAAAATACTGCCAAAGAGCTTTTTGATGAGAGGGTTCAGGTGCTAGGCCTGCCCAATGCTAAGACTTGTGAAGACAAGGGTATAAAACCATGGGAACCAAAAATGCCCAAAGTTTGTTCAAAAGGGAAGGGTAAGAAGAAAATGTATTAGTTGAGTTAGGAAGTAATTTGAATAAACCTTGTAATCCTTTTGTACTAATTTATTTGACTTTATGAATAAACATGTTGTAATCCTTTTAGATTGGTAGATTTTTAGAATGTCTACCTTTTGTTACCAGTATTTTGTAATTTTCATTTCAAGTTTTAATGGAATATGTTTAATTTTAATTCCCGTACTTTGTCATTGCTAAATTTTCTCATTAATTGTTACAATATTTTGATTGTTGTGTTCATTAACAAGCACTTGGGATATATTTTGTATTATGTTAATCAAAAGTTTCTGCTCTGTTCGAAAAAGAAAAAAAAAATCAAAATCAAAAGTTTCTACTGCTAAGAAAATGTTACTTCAGGTGGGTTTGTATTGCTAGATATGAGAGTGCAGGGGTGGATTGGTAAAATTTTCACTTAATTGTTACAATATTTTGATTGTTGTGTTCATTAACAAGAACTTGGGATATATTTTGTATTATGTTAGTCAAAAGTTTCTGCTCTGTTAAAAAAAAAATCAAAAGTTTCTGCTCCTAAGAAAATGTTACTGTAGGTAGGTTTGTACTACTAGATATGAGAGTGCAGGGGTGGATTGGTAACATTTATACTTAAGGGTTTAAATCCCCAATTAACTAGTTATAAGGCCGTATAAGCGGCTTTCGTACAATAATGTCAACCTACATAGTTTACTACATAACATTGTCTACGGATAAACCCATATGGTTCATCCTACATTAGCTAATTACATACCATTGTCTAGTGACAAACCCATTTGGTTTATCATACATCATATACTTACAAAAAAGTTTATCCAACTTACAAAAACTTTTAAACATTGTTTCACCCATCAGCAAACATAAAACCATCAACAACCATCAAACCATCAACACACATCAAACCTTAAGACTCTTTGGGACCTGTTTGTGTCATCTTTTAAAAAGAAGCGGACCCTTGCAGCTGCACCAAAGCCGGCTTCCTGTCTCAACTCCCGGAAACCAGAGCATGAAACAATAAACACCTTCCTCCTCACCTTCCCTCGACCAGGTACCACCACTGTTCTCTCACGTACTTGAAACATTTTCTGTATCATTTGGTGCTTCACAACAGCGACATAGTACCCATACAAGTTGTACTTGTGCACAATTTTTGACAGTATAGTCTGTTACAAAACGTACAAAGTTACAACTGCTATAGATTGATAGTTGTTTAGTTTGTAATCTTATTGAAATTTTAGCATAACAATTTGACAAATTATCAAAGTTTTCAAGACACTTACTAGTCGTCCATCTCTCCAGAAGCATGCAGTCAGTGGTCGGTAGAATGCCCTATCTTCTTGGTCGTGGACAGTGTGAAACGACCATTTGCACATCCAGTTCATCCGTCCGGCTTCAAAATCTGAATTTAATAATACAAAATGAGTAAGTTATAGATAATCCATAATGTTACAAAGATATCATATACTTGATGTAGTTAAAGCTAATAAAGGAAAAAAATACCATAGTCATGTGGTTGGTGACACAAGGCATTCTTGAAAATATTGGTGCTATATGTCTCCACAGTTGTGATGGCCCCTCCATCAGGTTCAAACGACATCACATTAAATTCCTAGCCTGGGTCAACCTTAGTAAAAACCATCCACTGACCAGCCTTCATATTCAAGTCTCGAACGAGTGTCAACCAACCACCGCCATAGAAGAAGGAGTGGACGTATCGACCATAGATATGATCACTGGCCACCCTAACATTGTAGTCAGTCATGTTAGTGGAAACCACGACCGAATTAGTAGGGGTTGGACCATCCAGATATCTCAGAAAGTCTTCCTCCAACGACTGCATAAGCAGAGATGTGTCTGTCACAGGCACTAAACATCTCCAAAATGGGGCACTCTCGGGTTCATAATTGTGAAACCCCAACCCATCCTCACCATAGCAAGTTACATAAAACATATCCTCACCCTCTTCAACAAAATGTATGTACTCAACAGCAGAACAGGAGATGTTGTGAATGACAAAATCATTCCACCTTGATCCCTCAACAACACACTTAAATTGTGAGACTCTCCTTACACGAACTTTCCATCTAACCCCCCCCCCCCCCCCCCACAGTTAACTAAGAAAATAAAACCATTGCCAGTATAGGAAACTCCTAGAACATAATCATTATGCAGTTCCTGTATATAAAAATAAATTATACAAATGAAAACACAACTAAAAACTTAATCCATTCATATATCTTGCATCAAGTACTATATAACACGGACAAAAAAATTTGAAGTCAAAGTTAAAGAAAAAAAACTTGAAAAAGTCGTAGTGGACACTTAATGTGTGACTTTTTAAGTCTTCATTTGGCAAATTTGACCTTATATATTTTTATTTGTGTTATATAATAGTTGATAAAAATTATACCAATGGAAAATATATTCAAAACTTAATCCATTCATATATTTTGCATCAAGTAATATATAACACAAATAAAAATATTTAAGGTCAAAGTTGAAAACTAAAGACTTCAAAAGTCAATAGTGGACTATAATTATGAGAATGAGTAATTAAACTAGTTTCTTAGAGAAATAACAGCTTGTCAATAATGGTGTTAACTTACAAACTCATCCAAAACATCAGGATTGTCCATAGAGCAAATAAATTGATTACCAAACATGGTTACTGCATTAACAATTAAGGTTATAAAAAAAATGCAAAATACCGTTTGAATGAAGTAAAAATCAGTAAATGTGGTTACCTAGTACGTGTGTTTTTTGAAGAATCACGACTGCTAAGCACCAACTGTATTGTTTGAGATATTAGGTTGAAAGAAGATAGAGCGTTTATGTGTGTGTGATTTTGTTGTGTTAAACACGACTTAGTTTTGTTATTTGCAAAAAATGTCCTCATCGATTTTCGTGAAAGGGTGGTAGCTCAAGTGTGTTATAGTCGAGAACAGTGAAATGACGAAAATACCCTGACGTGCAACGCACGTGAGGGCTCACTAACGGGCTAGCAACATTAAGTTCTACCTAGCAGCATTAAGTTCCGAGTTACTAGCATTAGCAGCATTAAGTTCGGAGTTACTAGCATTCACCCAAATTCCAATCCAAACAACTTTTTCTTTGCTTTTCCTGCAAAATGTTAGTCTAGAAACAAAGAAAATACAAGCCATAACATATGCACAATGATCCCAACATCTAAATATACTTAACAGTTCTAAGTATAACTAGGAGCATTGTAATGGGGCAAATGAAGAGTCATGGCTAATAGTCTGAACTCAATTCATGCAGTGAATATCAAATTAGACTCAAACTAGATAGAGTATACATAAGTTATCAGAAATGTATGACCATATGTATCGAATTGTGACTACATTTAAATAATGTGTGACAAAATATGACACTATGATTTAGACACCTAAATAAATACTTCATGTGACCATATATATAGCATCTTTAATTTAGTCACACAAAAACTCAATGTGACTAATATCAAGGTTAATGATAACTGACTTCACATTTTGCTATAAATAATAGTCACATGAATATTTCACAATGTAACTATTTTGAATGTATTGGTCACATATAATACCCTTATGATGTGGCCATAAGCATTATTAAGATAAACATGTGTGATATGGTGTGACTATTGTAAAGCCTATAGTCACATGATCGTGCTTCAATTAAGCGTGGCTATACACATTAGGATTTGGCAAACAAACACACACTAAAGTTTAAACACACATATTAACTTACGTGACCATATGTATCGAATTTTAGTTGCACTTAATCATGTTTCTATGGTTTAGTGTGACCATATATGACATTTGGTCACACTCTTCAAGTGTGTGACATGTATTTGTCACTCTTAAATGCCTTTCGTAACTAATGTTTCAAACTAAGTTTTTAGTTGTCACACATTTCAAATTCATACGTGGCTAACTATTCAGCAAAGAATAGCAGTCATGTTTATATAATGTGTGACAAACTTGACAATATAATTTAGCCACATACGCAAGTACTTCATGTGACCATATATCTTTTTGGTCACACTGTTCAATTGTGTGACATATATTTGTCACATATGTATCTTTACTACTTATAAAGCAAAAATGGTCAAAGGGGAATGTGGAATTGTGAAAAGTTGAACTTTTGGTCAATCCCGATTCTACCCCTGCACATGTCTATCAAATGGAAAAACTTCTTCTATACTCTTTCTATGCATTCATATCATTCAACAAACAACGTACTCCTCCGATTCAAAAACCTGGTACACTTTTAATTATCCATTCAAATCTTCTCTTATACTCCTCCGATTCAAAAACCTTTAATAAAAAACATCTATATATAAATCGATTCATACTATATGAAAAGTTTGATTCAAGAATTCGATTTTTAATTATTCGAGGGATTATGTGGAACGATTGCTAAGATAAATACGATTATCTATTTGTTTGTTTCCTGACTTTATTTTTAATACAATTATTCTATTTCGATTCAAATATATGATATAATTCCATTGATTCTGATTAATTATATTTGTGTTTAATGAGAACCCTAATTTTTTATTTTGGGGAAATCACCTTGATCGATTCAAAATACAATACCCTTTTGATGGTGAGCGTATATTAATAATCGGTGAATTTGATGTTTTCAGTAATTGGTAGAATCGCATTTTGCGGTATCTAAATTAAGATGCTTTTAGGAAGCGAAGTGGCGGAACTATGATTCAGGTTTGAAAGGGTATAACCTTTATACAATTTTTGAGTTAATTGATGTTTTGTTTTGCTGATTTAGGGGTTAGGTATGATTTAGGGGTTAGGTATAATTGATGTTTTGGTAAGTTGCCTTTTAAAAAAAATTAGGATGTGTTTTGTTGGTTGGTTTATATGGTTTGCGATATATAGTGTTTGCTATTTTGTGGAACAGGTGGAGTGAGAGGTTTGAAAGAAAAGATTGGTTTTCATGGTCTGGATCGTCTTGCGGCTGCGAAAGAAGCTTTAACTGAGAATGTGAGTTAGTCACCGATTTCATATGGTAAAAGTGAGTCACAAAATATTTCTTTGGAGAGTTCGAAGTCGAAAGAGAATGTTAGGGTTACTATTCACTTTCAGCCATTCAAGTGAATTAGTAATTTTTCATAAAGTAGAATGTTAGGAAAATTGCTTGATTTAATTTGATTAAATGTGTATGTGTTTATTCCGAGTGAGATAAGACAAGGGGAGGAGATAGCGTCGTATGTAGATGGGGAGGGATATTGTCAAATATTACGTGATTCTAACGTTCCTATATTTTATATGTACCTTGATCATTTCTAATAATAGGTGACATACTAATATCAGTTTTTTTTCTTTGCATAATTTATTCAGCAAGCCATCTTCTGGTCACATCAGGGAGGAAAATATGTCGTCTAAGTGAGTTTTCAGTTTAGTTTTGATCTTTATTGTATATCTTTGGTGTGGAATTTAGAAATGATCAGCTTGATATGTTTTTCAGTTTATGTTTTTAGTTAAAATGAATGCCCTTAAATTTAAATGCTCATAAATTTGGTCATTTACGTTGCACAATTTTGGTTGTATATGGTACACAAATTTGGTTGTGATTGATAGGCCCACTTTAATCAAGGTTAATGATTATACAATGGCACAAAGCGTGATTGAATTTTTGTGTCTTATTGGAGTTTATTGAGATTTTTTTGGTGAATTGCAGGTGACAATAACATTCCGTTTCGGATTACCAAACAAGGCCAGCTCATACAGTGTTCATGGATTAGCTTTAGGTGCAAAAGAAGTAGATGCAACTAGACAAAAGCCTTATGAGCCATTCCATGTGCCAAATGATGTCAAGGGGTAAGGAATTTTTTCTTTTTTTTTTTTTTTTTTTTTTTTTTTTGGTTAAAAGACAGTGAGTTTCTTTATATAGTTTGGTTTGTTGAATGTTTGAGTTTTTTTGTTTAGCCATATTCGAAGTGGCCATGATGAATTCAAGACCACACTTTAATGGTTTTCATGACTAAAGTTAAGGCCTACTGGTAAGTTCTTTGTTATCAAGCTTATGAAGGTTTGACCCATCAATTATCAAAAAGGTACTAATCTATTGTGTTAATGTTAAGACACTTTATGAAGGTTTGACCCGTCAATTATCATATAGTGGATATATATTTAGATGTAGTGACATTTTTCTTTGATCGCTGACCAATATCTCAGGTGACAACTAAACCGGTACTTATATGCGAATAGTGGTACAAGTAAGCTCTCCTCGGAAAAACACATGTACGCATTTATAAACATGCGATAGTATTTACAAAATGCTAATTTATAAACTGAATGTATATATAGTATCTAAATTGTAAGTTTGTCTTAGTTGTAATGTTACTGTGTTTGTGATTGCTTTTATGAATAAAATCATATTAAGTAAAACAGCAAATGGATTTGGGGTTTCGCACTTTTAAGTTCTAATAGAGTTTATAGAACTTTGGTGCATCAGGTATATTTCGTTTTCTGAAGTCACAAAATATTGGGGTCGTTTTCTTTTAAATAGTTGTTGGTTCATGTAGTGTGTAATGATCGTTACAAATTCTTAAATGCCTTTAGCATCTTTTCATGCTTTATGTATTTCATATAAAGATAGATAGGCTATAAGAACTTCGAACTTATAATGAATGCACCACTACATTTCTTGATGTTGCTAATACTAAAGTTGCTCCGTTGGTTACACTATGCACAATTTATGTGATACTTGGGTGTTAAGAAGGTAAAGTTGCTAACTTTTATTAATCTGGTATCGAAATCTATGGTTCTTGATTTGGGGTGTTTTTTCTTGATTATTTGATATTTGTTTGATGATTTCTTACTAATTCGGTTAGATTGTGTTTTAACGATAAAAAGTTGCAAACTTTTTGATTTGGGTATTGAATATTTATGTTGAACTTCAAGATCTTGATCTATCCCTAAGTTCTTTGATTAAGTTTTGTTACTTTCCTAGATTTACAGATTAAGATTCCCAACAATCTAATTTAAATTAGTATTTATATCTGGGTTTGGGTGTATTGGATTAGGTGGTATTGGTGTTGGGTTGATCGACTAGATTCCAATTTGATGTCTATTTCTTATTAGTTTTGTAAAAGTAGGAAGATATGGTCTGGGGCCATGACCAAGCAACAGATTAGTTACTCCTTTTTGACTAACAAGTCATGGACTCAACTCGACCCGAAACCGTTTTGACCGGTACAGATTTGACCCGTTTTGTGCCTGTTATCGAGCCCGTCTGATACGTGCATCTTGCCACCTCTACTTTCAGGCTATTTTTAGTGTTCCCAAGACATGGCTTTCGGTTATCTCATTTTTTGTATAGTCTTTTTTCCAGGGCAGAAGTTTTCAGAAATTATGGGTAGTCCATACTATATGGCACCAGAGGTTTTGAAGCGAAATTATGGATGAGAGGATGATATATGGAGTGCCGGAGTTATTTTGTATATCTTGTTATGTGGGGTTCCGCCATTTTGGGCAAGTATTACCACAAACACAAAATATCTATATTAAGTTTTGTGGTCTCTTGCTAATCTGATATCGTTATCTATTGATTGCAGAAACTGAACAAGGTGTCGCTTTGTCAATCCTGCGAGGCGTTATTGATTTTAAAAGAGAGTCGTGGCCTCAAATTTCTGAAAATGCTAAAAGTCTTTTTAAGCAGATGTTAGAGCCTGATCCTAAGAAGAGATTAATTTCCTAACAGGTCTTAGGTAAGTTTAAGACAAGTCATTTGACTTTCAAAGTCACAGTTACTTACTACTCGAACACAGTAATAATTTTATCTGAAATGCTTTTATAAAAGAGATATTTAGTTTCCAGGGAATTTTCTTGTTAATGATGTCGATTTTGAATGAGAAATATTTTCCAGTTTGACGTTAAAAGTCAAAGTCATTTTAACTCTATTTTGACCTTTTCTCCTTCCTTGTAGAACATCAATGGATACAGAATGAGAAGAAAGCTTCAAATGCTCCATTGGGAGATATAGTTAGGACGAGGCTCAAACAATTCTCAGTGATGAACAGATTTAAAAAGAAAGCATTGAGGGTAAGCACCACTATGTCGGCTATAATTCTTTATAATTTAAGTGAAAGTTGATATTAAATATTGTACTTTTTTATGGTTGGATGATACAGGTGATTGCAGAACACTTTTCTATTGAAGAAGTAGAAGTTATTAGAGATATGTTTACATTGATGGACTCTGATGGCGAAGAGAAAGTTACGTTTGATGAACTTAAAGCCGGGTTAAGGAAAGTCAGTTCACAACTGGCTGACCCCGAGATCAAATTGCTCATGGACGTGGTAATTCAATAATTTCATTATGTTTAAATAAATAATTTTTTTAAATATGACAATTTGGGTACTAAAATTCTATCGTTTGCCTATTTACAAGCCTGATGTTGATAACAATGGAGTACTCGAGTATGAAGAGTTTGTAGCAGTGACAATTCACTTGAAAAATATGGAAAACGATGAGCATCTTCGCAGAGCATTTATGTTCTTTGAAAAAGATGGTAGTGGTTATATCAAGCTTGATGAGCTAGAACAAGTGTTATATGAAAACGTCAAGCAGATATCGATGTACTCAATCAAATCGTGAAAGAAGTCGATACAGACAAGGTACCTTATTTAAATCTTACTATAGATGTCGAAATCCTGAAATGGATGGGTAAGGTAACATGTCAAACGTGTCAACCTAAAACACCTTCAACCCATAAAAATGACTAAATGAGGTTCTTATCTATAAAAGTTTTTTTCTTTTTTTTTTAATAAAATGATTTAGGAGTTTTTTTTGCATTAAAAAGTAATCTGGGCACTTATCACTTGCTTTAGTTTTAGTTAAATAAAATTATTTGACACATTTGATCTGCTACGAGCAAAGCATAACATGGATCAACGCTATCACTAAATGAGTCGAAATTACCACCTCTTGATCTCACGATAACATATTTGCACAACATTAACTCTCATATTGTAACACCCCAACCCGAGAAGGGCTAAAGTGCAACATTATGGAGTCAATTCAGAACACAAGTGAAACGGAGATACAATACTAATTCAAAACTTACAAGATAACAAAAGAAAACAATCAAAATACAAGGTACAAAAGGACAACAATAATCTAAGCCCAACATAGATGCTTCTAATCATCTCTAAGTCCAGCAAGTATCTAACAGGGTGAAGTCTTCTAAGCCCAAAAGCAAAACCTTCGTCCATAACTCAGCTTCCTACTAAACCTGCCGCAGGAAAAGAAATGCGGTTGAGCTTACAAAGCTCAGTGAACAGATATCAAACGAATAACAATACAATACAAAAGAGATATGATAAACAAAGGAATACGAAGATAGTTTACATATGGTGTCAATGGATAGTCAAAGGTTGTCAAAGGTTAAGTGTACGTTGTAAGTTGTAATATATATGGATTTCAGTATTTTCCCCAGGTCCAATCAATCAATCAATACAATACAATAGTAGCCCAATATGGAGTAGCTAGCTCCCATTATGTGAGGGGTTGCAATGCACGCACACCCAGTCACCAATCAATATAGCAAATATCAATGTAGTCAATACAATAGTCACAATCAATCAATCAATCAATCAAATCTAGGATGCATCCATACGCCCCTGTAGGACAATAACAATAATAGCAGTAGTCGATGACAATAATCAGGGACGGTGTGGTACATCTCTCCAACCACACTAGAGTACATAACATTGGTGCATCAATGCTATGGTTATGGCTACTCCACAACAAGTAATACCTGGGTAAATACTGAAGGGTCATGTAGTCAAGGTTCAATATCAAGTATAAGTGTCAAGTCATAATCAAAGGTTCAATGTCAAAGATTCAATATCAAGGTTCAGTTTTCAAAGGTTCAATATCAAAGGTTCAGTTTTCAAAGGTTCAATATCAAAGGTTTAGTATCAAAGGTTCAATATCAAAGGTTCAGTATCAAAGGTTCAATGTCAAAGGATCTATTTCAAATTATCAATCAAAGATGTGATATCAACGGGTCAAAATGGAGAGGTCAAAGCCAATGTTCCAATTCATAGGGTTCATTATTCCAAGTTCCAAAGTCCCATAGTTCATGATCAAAAGGGTCATAATGAGAGTTTAAAACAAAAGATCAATTTAGCAGGTTCCCATCACTTGTTTAAAAAGGTTCGTAGTACAATCCCATTTAAAAGGTTTATAACAAAAGTTCATTTAGAAAAGATCGTCCAAAAGATGGCATTTATAAAGGTGATTCTTTAATAACGGTTTTCACAAGATATTCTTTAAAAGTGGTCTTCATGAATTTGTAAAATCTCATATAAGATTAGTCTTAATTCATATTAAAAGTGTTGTTATTAAATAATTTCTCCTTTAAATGTTTCCATGTCATAATTTTAAGAAAAGAGATTTCACCTCCCGTTATAATATCACAAACAACATTCAAAGTCTCCCAAGGGTTCAAAGGTTTAGGTCACGAAAGGTTATCGAACGGGTCATGTCAACACCATACCATAAGAGTCCAAACGAATAATAATTTGATCACAATACCGGTGGAACACATCAATCATAGAGCCAAGTACGAAGGATCATAACTAAGACCAAAAGGAAGTCATAACACGATAATCAAGTCAAAGACAAAGTCAAGATAGAGAAAGTGTGCACTCTTACTGAAAGAGTACGGAATATCTGTACCTTTGCCGAGTCAAAACAAACCAAGACCAAACGAAAAGAGAACGGTCATTCCCCCTTCACCAACCTAGAAGAGAGTGGATTCGAATTAAGAAGAGTCCAAATCATGTAAATTACCTTTTTAGTTATCTTTCCATTTTTAGTAAGTTTCCTTATTTAGAAGGTTTCCGATTTTAGAAGGTTTCCGTAAATAGTACTTTCCAAAATTAGCAAGTTTCCATAATTAGCATATTTTCAAAAATAGCAAGTTTCCAAATATTAACATATTCTTATAAGTTAGTTTCAATATTTTATCGAGCCCCCATGTTTATAAATGTCAAGGGTTTTATTTTATACACGTTTTCCAAGATTAGGGTTTCGTATGATCTCCGAATATGTTTTAGGGTTTAAAGTGTTAATATCACAAGTTAAGGGTCAAAAATGATAATATTCACATAATAACACATCAAATTAACTCAAGAAAGTCAAATATGCCAATTTTACACTTCACACCCTTAAGTTTACAAAATTTCCATTTTAATCCTTCAATTATTCAATTTACCATAATTAAACCATTAACTAATATAATTAACACATAAGCACCACAACTATACAAAAATGACATAAAAAGTCCCCTATAGTCATTTTAGGTCGAAATTAGTCCAACATATCCATATTTACATTTTTAGTCCCTCTAGTTACAATATTTACAATTTAAACCTTTTTATTATCAAAATTTCATACAAGTCCATTTAATTATCAAATTGACATCCTTAGCCCCTCAATATAATTATTTCCAGATTAGACACTGATTTTTCAGAATTTACAAAAATGGTCCCTCTATTTTAAATAAAATACAATTCTATTTAATAATTATATATAGTTACATTCTTAATCCTTTTAATCACAAAACTAATACATTTAACCCTTATACCAATTTTATATGATCATACCTGGTCTTATTATGATTTCCAAAACAACCCTTAAGTTTAATAATTTTTAAAACGCACCCTTATAGTTTTATTAAATCCATTCGATCTAAAATAAATTCCCAAAACACAAATCCTAATTTACCAAATCATGAAATCATTTTTCTAGGCATCCTTAAACTTTAATTGAAGTAGAACAATTGCAAAAACCCTAACCCTAATCGAATTGATCCATTATCCAATTTCTTTCCATTTTTATTAAATCTGTAAAACACAAAACAATTACAACAGATCCATTAAGCCTCAAATTCATAAGGACCCATTTTATTAAAGTTATAAAGTCATAATTAAATGTTAGAAAAATATTTTTGAACATCCAAAAATTCAGAACAAGCCGTATATAATTTAACAAATATTTAGGGTTTTAATTAGGTTTTAATCTTCATGATTTTTCTGGAGTGCATGACTATTTTTTCCATGTTTCATATAGTTTATAGGACGAACAAAAAATACCTTGTTGAAGAATTAACAAAGGAAAAGAGCAAAACTAATTTATTATGCCCGATTAGACTAATTCGACCAAGAAAATGCTCCACGACTCCACAGCCCCCAAAACCATTTTTCCTGGATTCCTTGCTTCCAAAGACGTCCAAGAAAATTGCTCAAATGTTTTTAGAATTTTGTTTGCAGCCGAAGTGATTTTTGAGAGGCGTTTAAGGTTTAGAAAATAATGATAAATGGGAAATAATTTATAAAATCGTGTCCCATAATTATAGGGTGAGTATAATTCGGCCTAATTGATTTGTAAATAAAAATTTTCTGTTTATAAAGTTGTTTCCAAATTTAAAATGGTGTTTATCACTTTTAATTATAATTTAAGTAATAATTATATAATTACAATTATGTATATATACGGCCAACAAGTATTTTTAGCTGAAATAATTATTTTTCTAACTTTTATTTTCATTAAAATGTTCACACAAAAATATTACATAGCATAGATTATTAATTTACAATTGTTTGTGATTTATTTGGGATTTTACGTAAGTTTTTATTGACATTTCAAAATGGGAGGGCATTTTGGTAATTTAAACAGATTATGAAAATGTGGGTTTTACAACTATCTCCTCCTTAAAAGAATTTTCGTCCTCGAAAATGAAAGAAGGAATAGGTAACGAAACAACCGAAAGCACACTAGACTACAAAGGAAAATGAGGGTAGCTGGCTCGCATAGACTCTGTCGCCTCACATGGTGGATGGTTCTTTCAAAGAACTTAACAAAAAGAATAACTTTCTTCCTCATGACTCTCTCCTGTCTATCAAGAATTGCAAGTGATATATCTGGTTGAATCTGATCACTAGGGTATGACACCATATGTAGAGTATGATAATTGTATCTTCTGGAAAGCTCATATGGGGTACGATTAAAATTTCAAAACAAATTAACTGTATCAAAACCGTAGAGATCTCTACAAGGAGATTGAGATTGGTGACAGATGTATCGAGGTCAACAGAATGCAAAATCTAGAGTTCAATTTAATCCAATTATCCAACGAACAAATACAGAGTAAACGCATAGGTAGAATGAACCTAAAGTCTCACAAGTCGCAGAAAATTCAATGGAGTTCAAATTCTAAGCTTTATAGGTACTCCCCAAGATATCCTATGGCCACCATAAGTGCATGTTATATGATGTAAGTATTATCACGTTGGTCAGGCGTTATAATACTAGCATCATATAAATATGCCCTCATGATGGTCATACTTTATCACGAGTCGTAAACAAACAAGCCAATCTGAGTTCACCTATTATTTCTATCATCCAAAAGGTCAACCGAAATCAAGCGTCATAACCAAAAGGAACATTTAATAACATAACGGCGGAAGTCTTAATGAATAACTAAAGGGAAAACAAAACTACTCGCAAGAGTAACGGAAATCTAACATATCAGCAATTAAGGTACGTCGTCTCAAAAGCATCAATTATCCCAAAATTCACCAAATTTTCCAAAACAAGACCATTACCAATCAATACACAGAATGAACATGGAACAGAAATGATATTGAAGATCATAAATCATTCAAGGATCACATTACCGAATAATGAAACTCAAGAAATTAACGAGGGTGAGCATTAGTCATCATTAACTTCATCCTTCACAAAATCAACTCATCCAAACAACAAAATGGTTTGTTCTAAAGCCACCATTCAAAGCATCATATCTCTTCAAGTCCAAGTAATCTGTCTTCTTTTGTCTATCAATCTGGAAGTGAAACAAAACTGTAAACTTGAGTATGATTCATCAAGCCTTCTGCAGTTCTTGGAATGCAGTGGAGTAATGTGAATTCCTGACACGATCTTTAAATCCCCTCCTCATCCAGTCTGCTTCCGCTCTTAATTCATTTTAGTACAATCAAGATGAATAGGGAAGTGAGACTGTATGTCTTCATCAGCTCCAGGTTCATCATCTTGGCTGGTTCTTGTGCTCTGCTCGTCAACTCTTCCGTCTGGTGAGGAATGTCTTCTACATTTCAGGGTAGTCATCGTTGTTGTCAACTTCAGGTTCTATCCAGCTCCATCCTCCGGTGGAAAACTTGGTGGTTCAGCAGTAATCATGACCGGAACTAAGGGTGAAATAATAATTTTCAAAATAAGGTTCATTTCTTCGGTGTACAAAATAGGTGCATGAGAAATTCACAGTCTCGAAAGTACTGCACGAGTCTCCCGAGAAATAAGGATGGCAAGGTTTAACGATCTGAAATCATGGTAGGAAGTTTCAAAATAATTCAAAATACCAAAGATGAGTCATAGTGGAATAGTCGTCAGCATCTCGAATGCTTGAGCAATCAATCTCATATCACAATCAAATCGAAGTTGACTTTCCAAGGGAAGACAGGTTAACATAGCAACCTTTATCGTTCAAAGAGGAAAAGAAACATTCTTATACCCGTGGTTAAATATCACGAGACTCCTCATGGAAACAAGGATGGATAAAACAAAATCAAGTAACGTCGGAAAACTTACAGACGATTTTCAAAAGCTAGATACGATGATAGCGTGCACCAATTACATCATCGTCATGGAGATTCTCAAAGTGCCTGAAGAGATATCAACAAGGGTTAACAAGTAGATCAGGGATAAAATCAAAAGAGTGTTATGCATTGCCATGCAATCTTCAATGTCTTCAGAAAACTGATGGTAGACTCAGGTGGTGCAAAGATTTCAAGTTCCAAAAAAAAAATAATCCCAAAAGGCATAGCTAAACGTAAGGCACGAATCAGAGTAGTGCAGAAGCAAAGATACATAAGCAGAATCTTAAAGTCAAGCCATTCCTTACTGGTCAAAACTTAAGTTCATGAAGGCAATTCCTAAGGCAAGTTCTCAAAGCGATTTCCTATGTTCCTACAGTGGAAACCTAATGGTCCAAAACACACAGGTCATAGCCTAAGCTCTACAGATGTAGTATCTGCCGATCCAAACCTGGCTCTGATACCATAATTGTAACATCCCAACCCGAGAAGGGCTAAAGTGCAACATTATGGAGTAAATTCAGAACACAAGTGAAACGGAGATACAATACTAATTCAAAACTTACAAGATAACAAAAGAAAACAATCAAAATACAAGGTACAAAAGGACAACAATAATCTAAGCCCAACATAGATGCTTCTAATCATCTCTAAGTCCAGCAAGTATCTAACAGGGTGAAGTCTTCTAAGCCCAAAAGCAAAACCTTCGTCCATAACTCAGCTTCCTACTAAACCTGCCGCAGGAAAAGAAATGCAGCTGAGCTTACAAAGCTTAGTGAACAGATATCAAACGAATAACAATACAATACAAAAGAGATATGATAAACAAAATACGAAGATAGTTTACATATGGTGTCAATGGATAGTCAAAGGTTGTCAAAAGTTAAGTGTAAGATGTAATATATATGGATTTCAGTATTTTCCCCAGGTCCAATCAATCAATCAATACAATACAATAGTAGCCCAATATGGAGTAGCTAGCTCCCAATATGTGAGGGGTTGCAATGCATGTACACCCAGTCACCAATCAATGTAGCAAATATCAATGTAGTCAATACAATAGTCACAATCAATCAATCAATCAATCAAATCTAGGATGCATCCATACGCCCCTGCAGGACAATAACAATAATAGCAGTAGTCGATGACAATAATCAGGGATGGTGTGGTACATCTCTCCAACCACACTAGAGTACATAACATTGGTGCATCAATGCTATGGTTATGGCTACTCCACAACAAGTAATACCTGGGTAAATACTGAAGGGTCATGTAGTCAAGGTTCAATATCAAGTATAAGTGTCAAGTCATTATCAAAGGTTCAATGTCAAAGATTCAATATCAAGGTTCAGTTTTCAAAGGTTCAATATCAAAGGTTCAGTTTTCAAAGGTTCAATATCAAAGGTTTAGTATCAAAGGTTCAATATCAAAGGTTCAGTATCAAAGGTTCAATGTCAAAGGATCTATATCAAATGATCAATCAAAGATGTGATATCAACGGGTCAAAATGGAGAGGTCAAAGCCAATGTTCCAATTCACAGGGTTCATTATTCCAAGTTCCAAATTCCCATAGTTCATGATCAAAAGGGTCATAATGAGAGTTTAAAACAAAAGATCAATTTAGCAGGTTCCCATCACTTGTTTAAAAAGGTTCGTAGTACAATCCCATTTAAAAGGTTTATAACAAAAGTTCATTTAGAAAAGATCGTCCAAAAGATGGCATTTATAAAGGTGATTCTTTAATAACGGTTTTCATAAGATATTCTTTAAAAGTGGTCTTCATGAATTTGCAAAATCCCATATAAAATTAGTCTTAATTCATATTAAAAGTGTTGTTATAAAATAATTTCTCCTTTAAATGTTTCCATGTCATAATTTTAAGAAAAGAGATTTCACCTCCCGTTATAATATCACAAACAACATTCAAAGTCCCCCAAGGGTTCAAAGGTTGAGGTCACGAAAGGTTATCGAACGGGTCATGTCAACACCATACCATAAGAGTCCAAACGAATAATAATTTGATCACAATACCAGTGGAACACATCAATCATAGAGCCAAGTACGAAGGATCATAACTAAGACCAAAAGGAAGTCATAACACGATAATCAAGTCAAAGACAAAGTCAAGATAGAGAAAGTGTGCACTCTTACTGAAAGAGTACGGAATATCTGTACCTTTGCCGAGTCAAAACAAACCAAGACCAAACGAAAAGAGAACGGTCATTGCCCCTTCACCAACCTAGAAGAGAGTGGATTCGAATTAAAAAGAGTCCAAATCACGTAAATTACCTCTTTTATTTATCTTTCCATTTTTAGTAAGTTTCCTTATTTAGAAGGTTTCCGATTTTAGAAGGTTTCCGTAAATAGTACTTTCCAAAATTAGCAAGTTTCCATAATTAGCATATTTTCAAAAATAGCAAGTTTCCAAATATTAACATATTCTTATAAGTTAGTTTCAATATTTTATCGAGCCCCCATGTTTATAAATGTCAAGGGTTTCATTTTATACACGTTTTCCAAGATTACGGTTTCGTATGATCTCCGAATATGTTTTAGGGTTTAAAGTGTTAATATCACAAGTTAAGGGTCACAAATGATCATATTCACATAATAACACATCAAATTAACTCAAGAAAGTCAAATATGCCAATTTAACACTTCACACCCTTAAGTTTACAAAATTTCCATTTTAATCCTTTAATTATTCAATTTACCATAATTAAACCATTAACTAATATAATTAACACATAAGCACCACAACTATATAAAAATGATATAAAAAATCCCCTATAGTCATTTTAGGTCGAAATTAGTCCAACATATCCATATTTACATTTTTAGTCCCTCTAGTTACAATATTTACAATTTAAACCTTTTTATTATCAAAATTTCATACAAGTCCATTTAATTATCAAATTGACATCCTTTGCCCCTCAATATAATTATTTCCAGATTAGACACTGATTTTTCAGAATTTACAAAAATGGTCCCTCTAATTTAAATAAAATACAATTCTATTTAATAATTATATATAGTTACATTCTTAATTCTTTTAATCACAAAACTAACACATTTAACCCTTATACCAATTTTATATGATCATACCTGGTCTTATTATGATTTCCAAAATAACCCTTAAGTTTAATAATTTTTAAAACGCACCCTTATAGTTTTATTAAATCCATTCGATCTAAAATAAATTCCCAAAACACAAACCCTAATTTACCAAATCATGAAATCATTTTTCTAGGCATCCTTAAACTTTAATTGAGGCAGAACAATTGCAAAAACCCTAACCCTAATCGAATTGATCCATTATCCAATTTATTTCCATTTTTATTAAATCTGTAAAACACAAAACAATTACAACAGATCCATTTAGACCTCAAATTCACAAGGACCCATTTTATTAAAGTTATACAGGCATAATTAAATGTTAGAAAAATATTTTTGAACATCCACAAATTCAGAACAAGCCGTATACAATTTAACAAATATTTAGGGTTTTAATTAGTTTTTAATCTTCATGATTTTTCTGGAGTGCATGACTATTTTTTCCATGTTTCATATAGTTTATAGGACGAACAAAAAATACCTTGTTGAAGAATTAACGAAGGAAAAGAGCAAAACTAATTTATTATGCCCGATTAGAATAATTCGACCAAGAAAATGCTCCACGACTCCACAGCCCCCAAAACCATTTTTCCTGGATTCCTTGCTTCTAAAGACGTCCAAGAAAATTGTTCAAATGTTTTTAGAATTTTGTTTGCAGCCGAAGTGATTTTTGAGAGGCGTTTAGGGTTTAGAAAATAATGATAAATGGGAAATAATTTAGAAAATCATGTCCCATAATTATAGGGTGAGTATAATTCAGCCTAATTGATTTGTAAATCAAAATTTTCTGTTTATAAAGTTGTTTCCAAATTTAAAATGGTGTTTATCACTTTTAATTATAATTTAAGTAATAATTATATAATTACAATTATGTATATATACGGCCAACAAGTATTTTTAGCTGAAATAATTATTTTTCTAACTTTTATTTTCATTAAAATATTCACACAAAAATATTACATAGCATAGATTATTAATTTACAATTGTTTGTGATTTATTTGGGATTTTACGTAAGTTTTTATTCACATTTCAAAATGGGAGGGCATTTTGGTAATTTAAACAGGTTATGAAAATGTGGGTTTTACACATATAACATGTTTTATAACGGTTTGTCAAACATTGTTCTCAAGATGGTAGAATTAGTTTTGAGGAATTCGTTGCAGTGATGAAAGCCGGAACAAATTGGAGGAGGGCGTCACGACAATATTCAAGAGAAAGATTTAACAACTTAAGTGTTAACTTAATGAAGGACGGGTCTTTGCGGCTTGATGATGGGTTGACAGGCCAAAGTGTTATAGTTTGAGGTTACAAAGTTGAAAATATTCTTTCATTTTGTTTGTGTTCGGATTGAATGGGGTTTGCATATTGGGGTTTAGAGGATTTCATTGCAAAAGGATTTCAGCTCGGGCTTTTGTTTTAAAGTTGTATGTATCTTTTTATATGTGGTTTTTTGAAATTTTTAACTTCCATTTTGTTTTTCGGCCGTGTTTTACAATTGTATTCCTAATTTGTATTCAAAGAGATTGTTTTTGCTTGTATATGTTTGTCTAATCTTGTATCATTGATCGGTCGTAATTTGGCGAGGCATTAAACGGAGTTGTATTTGAGATTGCAACATTCTGTTCGCAGCCAATGATAAAATCTGAGCCAAATTTTAGAAAGTTGAAAATATAACTTTTTTCAAAATTTGAACATTTGAAAAAAATTACAATCTTGAAAATTTTGAAAAGTTAGAATAAATTTCACTTTCGAATTTCAAATTCTATATCTATACTAAAGTGCGATGTCGGCGCTGAATATAAAATAATTAAACTTCGTCCGGTGTTGTTAGCCCCTTTTTTTAGCCCATTTAGGTTGTAAGCCCAGAAAGTTCTATTCTTTGGAATCCTTAAACTCGCTCAACGTGAGCGGGTTGCCCCCTCATTGCTTGCGTTTAAAAATAGGATGCCCGATTATTATTTTTTCAAGACTTTAGTTATCGTATAGTACAACTGTTTGCAATTACTTTCTGATCGGTTCACGTTCTATTTTGAACGCTACACAAAACACTCACTACAATATCACAATTCGTTAATTATCTGCCGCTAGGAATTCCGTTGCTATGCACGGGTACTCGCCTAGTATCTATAGTGTGACTAATGTTTCGAGCTGAGTTGTATCCGTCACACATCCCGAATTAAAAGTGACTAAAATGTCGAAAAATATTTACTAGATACCCTCTGGTCACATATATACACAAATGTGTGACATATATTTTAAGAAATGGTCACACAAGTCGGATCAAGTGTGGCTGTTTCTTTAAGGCTGGTACATTTAGTCACGTAATTATGTTGCTGTGTGACCATTCGAAATATGCTATGTGTGACGAAAGGCCAAATCTGTACTAGTGAAAGGACCGTCTAGTATTTAAGGGACCGTCCCCCTCTTTCCTGGTGTCTATAAATACAGAACTGTTCCATTTCAGAAAACTCACCTCTTATGCACTAAAACCTTTTGTATTCCGAAATCCTTTCCAAAACATATTCTTTGATCACATTATCGGGTTCTAGTTTTTTACAAGTAATCACACACATCATTCCTCTAAAGTGAAAGAGAAGAACATTCGTTGTAATCAAGAGACGAAGTGCTGAAGAAGACTCATTCTCATCTTGGATCTATCATCATTTATATTCATTGTTTTGTGTATGTAATAGGACTTGAGTTCAAGTCTTATATTGTGTGTTGTGTTGTATCGTGCCATCGTGTTGGTACGAGGTGTGAAGCCATGTGGGCTTTGATAGATTGGTTCTAGCTAGGATTAGAACTCGACATTCTGCTTAGTGTCGTTAAACTTGGTGTAAGCTTGTGTAAGGTTTGTTCCGCCATAAGGGAGCGTGTTGATATAGTGTTTGTAAAACTCTCGAGTGTGAGACTCGAGAAGTGGAGTAGGGGCGAAGGAGTGAGCTTCGTGGCCGAGCTACTATAAATCTCCGTGTGCCGGTTTGATGTTTCCTTTCTTTATCTTTACTTATTTACTTGTTATTGCTTATATCTATTGTTGTGTTGATTTCACGTAAACATCGAATCGAATCATTTACACAAACGCAATTTGTAAAGTAAATTTTCTAAAAACGTAAATAATAATAGTGAAACAATTCAAACCCCCCCCCCCCCCCTTCTAGTTTCTACACTTATAATTCTTAGTTATATGACCCGGCTTATGAAGTAAGCCCATGGGCCGTGGCCTTTGGACGTTTCTAGTAACTAGGGCAACGCCCAAAGTCATGTAAACACTATATATACCATCTTCTTTGATGGGAGAGGGTGTTGGTTCTATTTTCAATTCAAGTTTAGTAATTTCATATACTAATTAGTTCTTTCCAACTCTCTCTCTCCCCCCCCCTCTCTCTCTCCCTCCCTCCCTCTATCCCTCCCTCTATACCCCTCTCTCTCTCTCTCTCTCTCTCTCTCTCTCTCTCTCTCTCTTTATCTCTCTCTATTTCTCTCTCTCTCTCCCTCTCCCTATCTCCTTCTCTCCCTCTCCCTCTCCTATCTCCCTATCTATCTCCCTCTCTCCCCCTCCCTCCCTTCCTCTCCCTCTCCCCCTCCCCCTCTCTCTCCCCCTCCCTCCCTTCCTCTCCCTCTCCCCCTCTCTCTCCCCCTCTCTATCTCTCTCTCCCTCCCTCCCTCCCTCTCTCCCTCTCTCTCTCTCTCTCTCTCTCTCTCTCTCTCTCTATATATATATATATATATATATATATATATATATATATATATATATAAACTTGCTTGTTTATATCACTATGGTGACCTAATATTTGGTTTCTCTCTATTTTCCAACAACTTCTATGAATTAACCGTATTAATTTAAAGGTTCAAATGTTATGTGTGATATTTGGTTGGAAAGCATTGAATGTATATTTTTCAATACCGTAAATGGTGAATCTTTTGGAGTTTTATAATAATATTTATGTTCATTTTACGACAACATATTGAGCGTTCGAACTTACATATTAGTGTTATTACATGTGATACGTCAAGCGAGTTTGGCATTCAAATTAAAAAAAAAAAAAAAAAAAAAAAAAAAAAAAAAAAAAAAAAAAAAAGTTCTATTTTCTCAAACTCCTAAGAATAAACTGTATTGATTTGGATGTTTGACATATGGTTGGAAAGCTAAAGATGTGTATTTTCAATTTCAAAATATTAAACATTTTAAGTTTTACACAAATACTTATGCTCTTGTCATGACATGATGTTTAGAATTCAAATTTATATAATTAATGTTATATCACATGTGGTAAATCAAGCGGATTTGTTTATAAAAAAATTATTCTATTTATTGCACATATTTTTTGAACCTCCAAATATTCTGTTTAGGGGTGAGCAAAAAAAACCGAAACCGAACCGAAAACCGAAAAAACCGAACCAAAATAACCGACCGAAACTAAAAACCGATGGTTTGGTTTTTAACTTTTCATAAAACCGAATTTTCGGTTCGGTTTCGGTTTTGATATAAAAACCGAACCATGGAAACCGAGCCGAACCGTTTCATGAATTATAGTATATTTTTATTTATAAATATTACTGATTAAGTGAGTAGTAATTAGTAGATGACTAAAAGAGTAAAAGGAGGGATCAGATTTAAAAATAGTTTGGGAAAACCAAACGTCTAACCATTCATCTCTGCCTTGGGAACTAAATGACTTAAAACACTTAACCCTTAAATGACTAAATCTAATCTATCATTGAGTTTACTGGTCTAGTCCTTAGGTGAGCATCAAATATCTCCTTATTTCTTATACATCTAATATTACGGAGTATATAGTTATACTTGTAGTTATTTTATGTTAATGTCTTTCCAATACTTGTATTATATAAAAAGATCATGAGGTGCATAACAAATATCATATCTTTATGGTGACTAGAAAATGGCATACCAGGTGTGGGAAACTTCATGTATAGGAACACCTTGTTAAAACAGATCAAACTAGCATGACCCCTATGACTATTGACATACATTAAATAAGAAAATAGTGTTTCCACTTTTGAGTATAGTTCTTTCATCTCTTTTACTCATTAAACATTGTTGCAGGTGTTTGAAGTTAGGAAGTTTTCATGGCATGATGGAGTTTGATGTTGGTGTAATGGTGTTGACTGTTGAATATGCAAGGAAACATGGATTCATGGAAGTTAAAAGGAGGCTATTTTAGACGTTGTTTTATGTTTAAACATTTGTGTTGCGGCCTAAAATATTGTTGGGTTGTTAACTTTTAATTTTGTTGGTATTATACTTTTATTAAGTTGTTGATTTTTATTGTTAGATTTTTATTTTTTGTATTTTATTTTAGCTTTAGTTACTGGGATTATTATGTTGTTTGGCTTGAAAACTTGAAGTTAACAGGTAAAGAAAAAACAAATGATGGGCCAAATTGACCCAAGTTGGGCCCAAGCCCAATTACAAACGGTTAACCGAAGAAACCGAGAAACCGAACCGAGAAACCGATTAAAACCGAAAAAACCAAACCGAGAAAAACCGAACGGTTTCGGTTATGGTTTTTCAACAAACCGAAGGTTTCGGTTTCGGTTTTTGGCAAAAACCGACCCAAACTGAACCGTGCACACCCCTAATTCTGTTTGATACATCACTTGTGATATGAAACTAATCTTTAAATTCGAACACTCAACTTATATGAATAAATTGTATTGATTTGGAGGTTCATTAACTGTGTGATACATAGTTGAAAATCTAAGGATGTGTAGTTTTTAATGCACAAATGATGAGTCATTTGGAGTTCTACACAAATATTTATACCCGTTTTACGAAAGCATGTTGAGTGTTTGAACTTACAGATTAGTGTTATATCCCAAGTGAAATATCAAGCATAATACTGCACAGAGAAAAACTAAAAAAAAATAAAAAAAATAAAAGAAAAATCAAAAAAAAAAAAATTTGTCGAAATAATAGAAAGTGCACCTTAATTGAAAGATAATTAAATGCTCGTCACGATGGTTTAATTTTTGTAAATTAACGGTTTACGGTTTTTGAGATATGTAATTTTTGAAAAAAAATGGGTGAAATTGTGTTTTAATTAAAAAAGATGTGGGTGGAAAAGGTGAAACCGTGAAAGTTAACATTTTTAATATCTGATCTTTTCATTTGATCAAAATGATTTTGATGACGGAAATTAATCCTTGAGAATTTAGCTAAACCAAAGTCGTGATATACTACATACACATACATATAGTAGTAGTGGCATACTCGTATAGTCGTATTCTATGTTAGCATATATTCCTCTTCAAGAGGTTTAGAATTTTTAAGGTTCTTATCAAATTATTAGCTCAACTTGAAACTTATTTACTATTTAGTTAGATATTTAGTGGGATACAAGTATAGCGTCGAATTAAATACGTAATCCATTTTATAAATGTGCAATTTGATAATTAAAAATTAGTATGTATTCTACTGAGATTTTCTTTATTGTTGGGAAAATGTTACCCATCAGGATTAAGGATTCATGATTATTTTACAAAAGTCACTCAAATTTTTATGTATATCACAAAAATATTTCGAGTTTCAACAATTTTTTATAGAGCTAGAAGAAAACTAAAATGAGAAAAATTAGAAAGATTTTTAGCCACACATTTTATATAAGAGGGAGAATTTTAAAAGGAGGCATTTATTTTCGTAAATACATCTAAAATGTGTGGTTATAGTTTCCTCTCAATCTTCTCATTTTAATTATTCTTCTCATTTGAACCTAAGTCATATTTTATTAAAAAAAATGTTTAAGATATTTATGTCTGCAGTATTGGGATATCTATCTATACTAATAAACTAGGAAAATTTACAAGTCAATAAAGTAGCCTTTGTAATTAATACGCTGATGTGTCTCAATTCTGATTGGTCGATGATTTAATGCGTGCAAGTAGTCTATGCATCATTTTATATAAAATACATCTTTGATAAATAATGAAATACAAAGACACGCTCCTCTTTCACCTTTAAGAAACTCATTAAATGGTTTGAACAAAAAAACACCCAAACAAAACTGTTTCATACTCATCCTTTACACGCTCCTCTTTCACACACTCTCCTCCTTCACACGAAAACATCGAATTGTCTATGCTAATCTCAAAAAATGATACACCAAATCAATCGAATATCAATCCACCCAAAAACAATAAACCCTAAACTGGGCAATGATCATGATTATTGGCAAACCTATTATTGGTTTCGATTGTAAGTTTCTTCTCATAATTGTTTTTAATAATTTTTTCTTTTATATATTCTGGTGAATAATTCATTTATTAGGCCTAAATAAGTTTATGCATCTATCTCAGAATGGCCAAATTTGTTTTGTTTTTTGTTTTTTTAATTGTATGCTTAATGATTAATTCATTTTGTTTAATGAATAATAAGTTATAAAAATCACGGTTCTTATTTTTGGCAAGTCATTAAATGATTAAAATTTTTTGTAACTGAATCTCATAAAATTTTTAAAAGCTAGCAAATCAAAAAAGTCAATCAACCCCATTTATGCTATATATTGAAGCAATCTTCCTCAACACGCTCCAATATCAATTCACAAAAAGTTTCAATTTTTGCACCGATTAAAAAAGGCACACAAAACAGTTTTGATTTGATTGTACCAGGCTCAACATCCATAAGAAGTCGACGATGGCACTAGGATTTTTGCTATCCAGATCTTAAAATCGGTAATTATCACTTTCTTGCTATGACTATGCCAGTGATTTTGGTATTCCTCTATCTTTTTGGATGTTTATATTTGTAATTTTTGTGACTGCAATTGTATATTCATCTATTCTTTGTGATCATTGTTGTAGGCGATGGCGAATGAATAACCTGTCAACAATCAAATTTAAGGTGATTATATCAAATTTTAAGTGTGAAATTTAACTTGCACGTCAAGTGTTTGATGAAATATCATTGGTCCATTTTTGTTTTCTATTATGAGTTTTTGTATTATTTTGTTGTAGGCATTAGCAAACTGAACTGGGTTCACACATGATGATTTGACAATCGGGTAAGTAATTAATTGCATGAAACTTTAATTTGTGGTTTTATATCTCCAAATTCTTCTTACAAGAGTAAGTAATTGTTTTGAATGTCACATAAATATTTATTTTGCATGTTATAGAAAAATTTATGATTAATGAATTGCATTTATTTTCCTCATCATGTAGGATTTGCGGTTGGATAAACGGGTGGTTAGTCTTTCTACTGTTTATGCCCACGGTTAGTGTTTACTTCATTTTATGGTCTCACAAATTGTCTCTTTAAAATGTCCTATTATTTTGCATCAAGTCTGTGTGGAGATTGTTTATGTTTGTCATTAGATAATATGGGCCCGACCTCATTCATTTGCATTAAGTCAGTGAAGGGTACCACTAGAGTTGAAATTGAAATTTTTGTTGTTAAAGTACTGTTTTACGTAAATACCAGATGACACTTCTTATGAGGTATTTGCTCTTCTTTTAGTTTTGTTTATCATTTTCATTATGAAAAATTTGAAGTTTGTGTAATTTATTTATGTATTGATTTATCTAAATACACAAAGGTCATCTGCCAATTTACTTCCCCTTCGACATTAATTAGAATCCAATTTTGAATAGGAGGATACTGATGACGGTTGGTCTTTCAATGACAGCTCCTTTGCCTTTTCTTGAAGACTCTTTTTAACTTCACATAACTTTTTCAAGTTCATAACTTGGTTATTTTCTAAACAAAACTAAGCCCATGCACATCAGTACAATAGTATTGTTTCAACTGATGCACTAATTTGAACAATTAAATTAGGGATGTTTTGATGATTTATATATTGATTTTATTTTGTTTAGTAATTTTACTACGATGATGATATTGTGCAATCTAATCATCTAAGTATTACTAAAGAAAAAAAATTTAATCAAAGTTTTGGTGCTTAATAACTAATGTTTTATTTATGCAGTAGGCCATTCTCATTTAGCATTATAAAAAGGAACAAGAATCACAACAAAGGAAATCATCGTAGTGCAGATTTTGCTAAAGAGTAAGGACAAATTTAGCTTAGGACTTTTAGATAATTTGCAGCATGTTTCTAGCGATAATGACCACTATACTTTGACTAAACTTATTTTTTTAAATATTAGATGTGTATGATAGCATGATACAAAATAAAGCTGCAATTCTAATGGAGTTGAAAGAAAATAGCAGGTTTAAGGTATTTAGATGTTTAATTGGGGTTGTAGTTAGGTGTTAATGTAGTTTATGGCACTAATATATTTCTATTTAAGCGAATGTTTATTGCGGAAAATTAACAACCAAGTTATGAACTTGGAAAAGTTATTTGAAGTTAAAAGAGTCTTCATGGAAAGGCAAATGAGCTGTCATTAAAAGACCAACCGTCATCAGCATCCTCCTATTCAAAATTGTAATCTTTTGACTACCACTTTTATCGGTACTTTTTTGTATCTCTTATAATTATGTCACTAACTTGAACTTATTGTTTAACTACAAGAGCATGAACATAAAGGGTTTTAGAGTATTGTTGGAGTTATTTGAGTAAAAAGAAAACAAATTACATCAAGTCAGAAGTAAGACATGTAATCTACCATCAAAGTTAAAGTCTGAACTGGATCAACTTGAAAATGACATTAAAAAAGTCGATGATTATGATAAGGTATTTAACTAATTGACCTCTGTTATTAATATATTTTCTACTTTAAGCTTGCACTAACATGGTTACTAAGGAAAAAATGTGGCTTGACAAAGTATACTCTATTTTCAGGCCATAAACAAGCAAATATCAGGTGTCCGCAAATGGGTGGATAGCTCAATACACGATACATTCAGGTTTTAGCCGCTAATTTTGAAAGTGATTGTACTCTAATTTAGAAGTGATTGTGTGCACCTAAACATGATTTTCTATGCATCCTCCATAGTCCATATTCAATGCAAACTTTTACGTTGGTACGTATATCAGCTCTCCTAAAATAGAAAAGTCCTCAGCAGACGGTGAGAATGGGAGGGTCATATATGGTCTGTCCTTAGTTATATAAGAGCTTGCATTCGTGTTTAGGTTATATTTTGGTACTTCGAGGCTTGCTACTAGGAAAGTTATAAACTAATTGCAACATGCTAGACTAAAGGTTTACATCTGAGCTTATTTTTTTATTTGGGAATTTGTTTAATTTTGAATAAGGGATAACGTGCGTGAAAAAGTTTTGATCTTGATTTAATTTGATAGGTTGCTTTCTATTGCGCTTTGTAGTTAGGCCTAAGTTTGTAAGTTGTTTGCCTAATGAACATGATTATTGAAAAATTAATAACCAATGACCGTTACTCTTTTGTAAAAGGCAAGGTGGATTGATGGTAAGCATCCCTCATGTCAAAAACCGTTAACCCATTATTGGTACTTATACTTTCCATCAATTTTTTAGGTTTTGCATCATATAGGTGATGATAGGTTTATGGAAGTGACATCGAGCAGAAAACATTTGTAATAAACATCACCTTTGCAAATACTCTATTTTTAATTAGTTACTGTTATTGCAATTTTGTGCAAAGTTTAGTATTTTATAGATCATTTTAAGCACGCAGAGAATGCCACGATGGTTAACTAATGTGGCATGAATATAGGCTGAACCTTTGGCTCTAAAGTGCTATGCCACATGTATAATTCAGGTTGAACCATTGCCCCGAACCACTAGAATGAAGTCTAATATTATTTCATCTAATTTGCATGGGCTATATCTTTTGGAGATGAATTTCAATTCAGGTAGTTGATTATATCTATGAGCAACTCTAACAAATTAAGAGCCAGAGAGTTATGTCTATGGCTAAACGGATTCAGGTATGTGCTACTTTACTAATATGAAAACATTCGGTTCTAGATGGTTTGATTTATGAATATGTCTTCAGGTGATCATGCATGTGGAGTTGGATTCTCGAGTTCCATCTTAGAGAATGTCAAGCCATTGCAGCGGCTAAACGGTTATATGCCATCAGCTATCGCTTCCAACAAACATGAGGTTTTGAGATATCTTCTGTACATCCCTCAAGAAACTACTTATGGACCAGTTCCCTTCTCCCATAGCTGAATAATTTGAAACCGATGGGCTAAAGCCATCGATTATGAAATATCTGATAAAGATTATAGTGTTAAGTTACTATTGTCATTATAAGGCTCCATTTTTTTTTAGCAAATCATTGTTTAAGTTCACTCATTTTTATTTCATATCAGATTAAGATGGTGTTTTTTAGGAATTATCTTATCGTCAATGCATATATCATTAAATAAATATCCACGGTAACATAAAACATTGTTTAAAGAGTTGTTTAAATTTAAGTTGCATAATCTCATTTTTCTCACAAAGCCATTTTTAGTTTCCATATATTGTGCTGATCAAGTTTTCCTCATGTTGGATATCTGAATGAAGGGCTTAGGCATGAGGTTATACTTGGTGCGTCAATGTTGTACATACAAGAGAATAAGATGCATGGGGAATTCTTTTTTTGGCGATTATAGGATGCAGATGATCAAGTCTACTGGAGGATTGTCGTTGAGGTTGTTTTAGATATGCCATTTGGTAATTGTTCTTAGTTTGGTTAGTGGTTGTCACTTTTGTTTCAAGGCATGTCTATACCATGTTTTTTACATCGAGTATGTAAACAATGTGTAATGTGTTTTGTGATTTGAAAATTTTGTTACGTACTATTGTTCATGGTTACCCAAATATAATCGTATTTACAGATGCATATTTTTGTTGGTCTTATTTTGATTATCACTATTTTTTTGCTGGAATAAATAATTAAGCTTCATACTCTTAACTTTGGTTCAGAAACAAAAAGGGGGAAAAGGTAATAACATTACTCACGCCATTTTAGATACCTTATTATAGTTTTTTTAAGTCAGTGAAACTCTTTATTGCAATCAAGAAGATGCCATATCGATAACCTTGGCAAAGTTATTGACCTGTTAATCAAAGGTTTATTGTATAATCTTTCACTTTTGAGGTGATTTCTAAGAACGAGTTCTATAAAATGAGCAAAAATTATACTAATAAAAATACATTTAAAATCCAATGTATTCATATATTTTGCATCAAGTTTATTTAAGACACCAAAAAAAAGGGTCGAAGTTGAAAAAAAATACTTTTAAAAGTCAAAACATGACACTTATTTAGGGACACTTCTGTGCAACAGGGATGTGAATATCAATTAATGTAGCTGATTCTGAGTACCAAATTTAAAAAATAAAAAATATCAAATTTTAGTTGAATTAAATATTCTAACCAGCTTCTTTGATACAAATTGCGTATATGGTTTGCCGTGGTTTGAGAATAGGATTGGGTATGATAGAAGAGAAAGAACCGATCAATATTTGTGTATATAACATGTGTAAGTTTGTGGATATGATACTACCTCCCATGAAAAAAACACTTTAGTTAGTAATGGAAGTTTGTAATCTCCATGGTGGCTTACTAAATATCTATTATTGATCGATTTCAATGTTTCAAGTTTAATGTTGTGAATTTCATAAATCATAGAAATAGTGACAACCACATATGCCACTTGAACATGCCATGACGGGTTTTGGTCGTACTTTAGCATAAGAAAGGTCTTTTGGGTTGCATTATCGCTTCAAAAACATATTCTTTACTCACATATTCTCAAAGATGATGATCATAACGAGGTTGAAAATTACTCCTTGCGAAAAACAAACGTTTATCTCTAAATATCATAAGAAAACAATATCCCATGTCCATTTCATTTGCTATGGCAATAAACAAGCGCTAGGGTCAATCACTTTCAAAGTTTGGTTTATATCTCCTACATCCAGTTTTCATACATGGACAACTATACGTTGCCGTTTCAAGGGTCATAAGCAAACGAGGTTAAAAGGTTTTCATTTGTTATCAAGATGGTAATATCTCGAAAAGTAATACAAACGTTGTCTACAAGGTTTAGAATTAGTTCGCGTGATAAACATTTACCTCTAAAGATCGTGAGGAAACAATATCATGTGTAAGTGTCATTTGCCATGACAATAAACAAGAGCCAAGGGCAATCGCTTTCAAAAGTTGGTATGTACATTCCACGTCCTGTTTTCACACACGGACAACTATATGTGGCTCTTTCACGTGTCAAAAACAAAAAAAAAATGTTTGAAGGTTGTTGTTTCAGATGTGGATGGTAATCTATCAAAAACTACTATAAATGTAGTCTATAAAGAAGTTCTTCAAGGTCTATGATCAATGGTTAATGGGTATGTACAATATATATATGACATGTTTTATTTTTTATATTTACACTTATTATTAATCACAAACTTCTTTTACTTACACATTTTTTGAACTTATTAGGTGTTCACGCAATGGACCTTGTGTTGAAGTGTTACAATGGTCACTACATACATTTGCTTCTCAAGACCATCAAAATTGGAGATCACGAGGCAATGGACGTTTATTACATAGATATTTACAAGCATAGTAGTTTATACTATCATTAACTTATAACTTATTATTCAGTTAAAAGGACATTTCATACCGTTTACTTTTGTTGTTCTTTCTTACTTTATTCACGTACTTAATTTTTTGATGCGAAACTCCTCTAAAGTCCTGTGAATTTGCTGAATGGATACTAAAAATAGGAGACGGGGTGGTCGGAGATGCAAACGACAGAGAGGTTTCAATAGATATGCTCAAAGATATTCTAATACATGATGCTTCTGACCTGATAACATCCATTGTAGATTTTACCTATCCAAACCTTTTGAATCACATAGATGATCCGTCATATTTTCAAGAAAAGGCCATTCTTGCTCTGACCAATGAAGTTGTCGACAATATAAATGATCATTTTCTTAAGACATTTCTAGGTGAGGAAATGGTTTACCTTAGTTGCGATAGTATTGATAAAAGTGATCATAGGATATCAATCGATGAATCTGTTTTCTCAATAGATTTTATCAATGGACTAAAGTTCTCAGGTGTTCCAAACCATAGGCTGGTGTTAAAAGTTTGTGTCCCGATAATGTTGCTAAGGAATATTGATCAATCTAATGGATTATGTAACGGGACACGACTTCAAGTTTTACGATTAGCACAGACTTCTATTCAAGGTCAAATAATTAATGGGACACATTTTGGAAATAAGGTTATCATACCATGATTGAGAATTACCCCATCTAATAAATGTTTACCTTTAAAGACCGTGAGGAAACAATATCTCATTTGATGTCATTCGCCATCACAATAAACAAGAGCCAAGGGCAATCACTTTCAAAAGTCGGATTGTATCTACCACGTCCTGTTTTCACACATGGACAACTATATGTGGCTCTTTCACGTGTAAAAAGCAAAAAGGTTTGAATGTTGCTTCAATGCGGATGGTAACCTATAAAAACCTACCATAAATGTGGTATATAAAGAAGTTCTTCAAGGTAGATGATCAAACTGTTAATAGGTATGTACAGTATACCTATTACATGTTTTGTAGCATTTTTCTTATTTACATTTATTATAAATCCCAAACTTCTTTTACTTATGTAGGACCTTAGATATACCAACTTTATCACTAATATTGAAGATTAGAAGAAGAAAGATGGTGACTTGGTGACTAATATGTGATTCGTGTATATGAGATAGAGAGATGAAAAGATGAGAGCTTTTATTCAAGAAAACACACACAAATACACACACAAGCACACACCTCAAATGAGCCTTTGAGGTGTTTATATAGTAAGTTACATGAGATTCCCTATGGGCTTTCTATGGGCTTGGGCTTGGACTTGGTTACATGGATTATATAAAGGCTTATGAAACATAACTAATAACATATTAGCTTGCCAAGTCCAAAGCCCAATGACTAAACAATTACTAAACTTAACAAACGACACAAAGTTACAATATGAGAATGACCATCACTTCATAATACATATTTTTAATGCTAACAATCTCCCCCTAAGGGTTGGTCATTCGAATGATGCTCCACGTGAGTGGTTCTTCCGTGTTCTTTGTCTTTAACTTTATGTGTCATTGTAGAATAGTCTTTAGTCTTTGTTCCTTCATGCTTTGTGATCTTTGATAACTGAATTTTCATCGTTCTTTGTTCCTTTGTGATGTGGAGTTATCTGCCTTTCGTCACTTCTGCGTCTGTGGTGGTTGTTTGCCATTCCAACATGCTCATACATCTTTGGACTTTGATATTCATATGCACGTAGTTCCCTTTCTTTCACTTTGTTCTTTAGTCTTTACACTTTGTAGATTCTTCTTTTTGGCGTAGAATCTTTCTTTGAACTTTGTGTTGTATAGATCTTTGAGGGAGCTTTCTTTAACTTCCAGATGTATGTATGAGCACGTGGAATCTGTCGCCATGGAGATGAAGTGTCCCTGCATATAAACAGTTAGCAATAAAACATCCGGTACTTACAGATAAGAATTAGAGATCGTCAACAGCATAGTGTGAAGACTCCTTCTAACCCTTACCAAGGCCGTTCCCATGTCAGATACTCTCGAGAGAGCTTACGAGACCTACTAAGTAGCTCAATGACTGGGTGAGTCGCTGGGGATCACTCCACGACTGTAGACCGTTTGAAACCACCGTGAACACTAAGCGTAACCCATGAAGAATTACCGAAGTGACCTGCTGTCAGGGCTGCTTGATGTTGACCCTGGCAGGAGTTTCCATTCAATCACTGAGAATCACAAAAGTGAATCCTCTCATAAATGTTCTGGCAGATTGCTAAGATCTGCGTAGGACTCTAAAGTTTACATCTGGCATTCTTAATGTTGAACAACCAGTGTAGTAATATCACGTGTTCCTATGAGATCTTTTTGATGAATCTCGGGGCTCTAGACTCGATAAGTGCACATTTGGTTTCCTATGCGGAGATTAAGAAGAGGTCTCCTGCTTCAATATCAACCATCTCTAAGAGACAGGTCGATAGATTACACTGGTTCCCCGTGAGAATGAAACAAGCTCTTTTAAGAGATACCTGAGTGGTTAAGAAGGTTTAGTGCAGTGCGTCACTGGGTCCATGACGTCTTTGTCTTCAATACCGGAGTCACCTTAGTAACAACCAGTAGCATATGAGTTGAACCCGGTGTCTGCCCTAAGGTTGAACATTTGGAGGGCTATTTCTTTTCACCCTTTTTCATAACTTTTCTTTTTAATTCTTCAACCCCTTCTTTCTCCTTTCTCATTTTCTCCTTTTTTCAATCTTACCTAAGGACTTCTAATTCTAATCTATTGGATTTGTCCTTGGGTAGATCCCTCCGGCTCTGGCGGATCATAGGACGGTTTTTCCTAACCTTAGTCACCTTATATCTCCATGACTATCCTATAATTGCCATGAAACCATTTATTGAAAATTTCTCAAAGTGTTTATGATAATAAAACACATTGTTGTTACCACTTTGAGAGTTTTGCATTTCATTTGAAGGACTCCCCCTTCACATGTGCTCATGAATTTTTTAAGAAATTTGCACATGCGTGAGGAGTTTGCACTTTTTGAATTGATCCACTTTCAGCGAACATGACCGATTCGAGACACGCTTACATCACTAGTTAGACTAGCTTGAAATTATTACCCATCCTGGTCAAGTCCAAAGGAAGTTTCTCGATACGGTACATTCTACTCAGACAAGTCCTATTCGAGACACGCTTACATCACTAGTTAGACAAGCTTGAAATTATTACCCGTCCAGGACAAGTCTTTTCGATTACTGACATTTTAAGCTTCGTTAATTCATTGGTACTTACTGAGTCGAGCTCTTTTGAGATTCAACCACAATCTTTAAACATCTTTGATCACATTTTAATCATGTCTTCTCCCCCTCAAAAATAGCATAGCGTGATATTTTTGATATCAACTGATTAATAAAAAGCTTTTTGGAGAGAAAGACAGATATGATTTTGCATGAAATCGGAACATTTTAGTTTTTTTTTTATACTCCTCCTTAATGATAGCTTATTTAAAATCAATTTAAGGGTTTAGAGGGAGTTTTCTTGAGCACTAATTTTGAGAGATTTTAAGAAATCTTTTGAACAATCTTGAAAAAAGTGCTCAAGAATTTTGTTGGAAAACGAGTTTATGCTTGAAATCTTTTTCGTTTGTTTAGACTCGAACTTTTTGAAAAAGAGTTCGTCATTGAACGTACGAGTCCTTGATTTGAAAATAATCAGAAGTCATCTTTCGGGTCCGGGTTTCGTACTGATGTATACGAAAGCCATAGTGAAGAAAGTTTTGAGAAACGACATGTTTTAGAAAAACATTAAAAAGAACTCCCGCTCAAGCATCTGTACATGTCCGTATCATTGTTGAATGACATTTCTAGAAACGTACAGAATATTGATTTATACGAGAGACATGTCGTGAGAAGAATATTTTTGGATTTTTTTTTTTGATTTTATATTGTTTTTGTATTTTTTGAAAATTTTATATTTTTGTATTTTGTTTTTGTTGGTTTTTCAAATTTTGTATTTTGTTTTTTCAAAAATATTTACAGCGAAGCGATTTTGGAAACATTTTCAAGAAGATTCGAGAAGACGTTCTAGCTCCTCAGGAGTTAGGCTTCGCATGCCAATTCGTCGAACTAAATAGTCAAACCTTTCTTTTGGAAGGGCTTTAGTAAATAGATCGGCAAGTTGATAATCAGTCTTAACGAAAAATAATTCAACAGTACCCTCTTCCACGTGTTCTTTGATGAAATGGTAGCGGACTTTGATATGCTTCGTCTTAGAGTGATGTACGGGATTGCACGAGATGGCTATGGCACTTTTTGAGTCACAATACATAGGTATTCTGTCAAAAGTAAAGCCATAATCTATGAGCTGTGTCCTCATCCAAAGAACTTGGGCACAACACGCAGATAGAGACACATACTCGGCTTCGGCGGTTGATAGCGCAGTACAATCCTGTTTCTTTGAAGACCAGCTTACAAGCTTTTCACCCAAAAATTGTGCTCCACCTGATGTACTCTTTGCTGTTACTTGATCACTAGCATGGTCTGCATCTGAAAATGCTGTTAGATTAAACTCCGAATCCTTCGGATACCAAAGTCCCATGTTAATGGTGCTTCGTAGGTACCGAAAGATCCGTTTAACCTCTTTGAGGTGAAGTTCGGTAGGCTTTGCCTGAAACCGTGCTAATAAACATACAGCAAATTGAATATCTGGTCGGCTAGCAGTTAGGTACATGAGAGAACCGATCATGCTCCGATATTTCTTCGGATCGATAGGTTTCCCAAACAAATCAGCACCTATTTTTGGTGAAGTGACCATTGGTGTACCAACAGAATCACAGTTTTCCATTCCATGTTTTTTCAAAATCTCTATCGTATATTTAGCTTGATTGATAAAAATACCACGAGGGGATTGATGTATTTGTAAACCAAGAAAGAATTTTAGTTCCCCCATCATGGACATTTCAAATTTGCTTTTCATGAGATTTTCAAAATGTTTTGAATGGTTAGGATTGGTTGATCCAAAAATTATGTCATCCACGTAAATTTGAACGATCAAAATATCATCTTTGAATTTTTTGATAAACAAGGTGTCATCAACCGTTCCTTTTGTGAAATTGTTTTTGAGCAAGAAAGATGATAGTTCGTCATACCACGCTCTTGGAGCTTGTTTTAAACCATAAATTGCTTTCTTAAGCTTGTAGACGTAGTCTGGATGATCTTTGTCGATGAATCCCTCTGGCTGACTCACATACACTTCTTCTTTCAGAGTTCCATTCAAGAAAGCAGTTTTGATATCCATCTGATAGACTGTGATGTTTTTGTGAGCGGCATAGGCTAAGAAAATCCGGACTGCTTCAAGTCTAGCTACAGGCGCGAATGATTCCTCGAAATCTATCCCTTCTTCTTGTGGATAACCTTTAGCCACGAGACGAGCTTTGTTGCGAATAACAGTCATTTCCTCATCCAGTTTGTTCTTCCACAACCACTTGAGATCAAGAACTCGTTTATCAAGTGGTCGTTCAACAAGTTCCCAACTATCATGTAACAGGTATTGAAGAAATTCCTCCTGCATCGCTTCAATCCAAGGGTTTTCTGCCATTGCTTCCCGAATGTTCTTTGGTTCTTTGAGGCTGATTGAACACACGTAGATGCATAATTCGAGATCAGTGGCAAGTTGTCTCCTTGTCTGAACTGGCTTTGAAGGTTCACCAATAATATGTTCTATTGGATAGTCTTTTGTCCATTGAAACGTAGAAGGGTACCTTTGGTTGAACGAATGTGTGTTAGATGGTTCTTGTAACCTTGAAGAAGATTCAGCAGAGTCTGTTGCAAACGAGTTTTCAAATGCTTCTTCTTCTTCTTCTAACGTAACATCGTTTGAATTATTTGTTGGTTCTTCTTGAAAATTTATGTTTTGGTTTTGCTCATCAACTCTTGGTAGTTCAGTTTCAAGTACTGGAGTTGGTGGAGTAGATGTAGATGATGTTGATGTAGTTGGTGCTTCAGCTTCGATTGTGGTAGATGCATCCTGTGATGGTGGTGGTGGTTGATGGTTTTGAGCGGGTGCAGCGGAATGTTGTTGAGATGCATTTGTCGAAGGTCCACCATAATATTCATCAAACATTAACTCGAAGAAATTTTCCAGTTCTTGTTCTGAAGGTTTATCCGTGTTTGTTGACTGAGCTCCTTGAGGTACGAGTCCTGAACTGATGTGTCCAGAAGTCTGACTGTTTGGTGCGGGTCCTAATCTGGTTTGATTAGAAGCCATCGGATTAAGCGCGGGTTCTAGAGCGTATCTCTCAGAAGCCATTTGTGAAATCTCGTCAAACTTCACATTCATCGTCTCCATTATCTTTTTCGTTCTTCTATTATACACCCTGAATGCCCTCGAGTTTTCTGAATATCCAATGAAGATTCCAATATCACCTTTAGCTTTTAACTTCCCTAGATATTCTCTGTCATTCGTCGGATAGCACAAAGCGCCAAACACGTGAAGGTAAGAGATGTCAGGTTTACGGTTGTTCACTAGCTCATATGGGGTTTCATTGAATCTCGGATGGACTAAGGATTGGTTTTGAGTAAAACAAGCAGTGGCTACAGTATCAGCCCATAAGAATAGTGGTGCACTAGAAAAAATTAGCATTGTGCGAGCAGCTTCCACAAAAGTTCTATTTCTTCTTTCAACTACCCCATTCTGCTGTAGAGTTCTAACAACTGATGTTTGGTGTGTGATTCCAACATCTTCAAGGTAAGTTCTTAACTCCTGGTTTGTAAATTCTGTGCCATTGTCTGTTCTTATAATCCTTACTGGAGCTTGAAGTAGAACTTGAATACGCTTCAGAAAGGTGATGATGATGCCTGGTGCTTCGTCTTTTGATCTCAAAAACTTTACCCAAGTATATCTTGAATAATCATCAACAATAACGAGAATATACTTCTTCCCATTAATGCTTTCAACTCTCATTGGGCCACATAAGTCCATGTGCAACATATGTAACCTTGCTTCCGAACTAGGTACGGTTTTGGGTTTATATGATGCTCTTTTACTTTTTCCTTGTTCGCATGATGGACATAGGTGTTCCTTGGTGTATTTGAACTTAGGAAGTCCGGTGACGATGTTGTCTTTGGCTAACTTGTTGATGGCGTCGAAATTGAGATGGGATAAACGTCTATGCCATAGCCAGGACTTAGTTTCGGTTGCCCTTGTCATAAGACAAATTGGTGATGTAGAAGCCATTTGGTTGATGTCGATAGCATACAAGTTTGTACCACGATTACCAGTTAAGAGATCATCACCAACCAAATTTCTTATAAAAACCGTGTTTCTTCTGAATGCCACTTCTAAATCTGCATCACAAAACTGCCCAACTGAAAACAAGTTGTGTCCCAATCCTTCGACGTAGTAAACTCGAGTGATCAAAAAATTCCCAAACTGAAGATCTCCATAACCCTGAATAGCTGCTACATGATCATTACCAAAGCGTACAGTTCCCATAAATTTCCAGATGAAGTTGATCAGCAGCTTTAAATTCCCGGTCATGTGCTTGGAGCAACCCGAGTCGACGATCCAAAGACATATTTCGATAACCTGCCAAGAACAGAAGAGTTTGTATTTGGAAACCGTGTTGAATTTGGTTCCATGGGGTTAGGAGTAAAAGCATAATCACACTCATGGACAGTTGCTACTTGTTTAGCTTGAGTAATTTCTAATTTGCCGTCCTTAAGAGTGAACTCTCTTCCCGTTGGAATCCACATACAAAACTTAAGGTAGTTCCTAGGCATTCGACTACTAGTGGTAGACCTAAAGCGTGCAACTAATCTTTCTATAGATCTTGATCGGGCACTAGTTCCCTTTGGAACATACTTCTGTTTAGGCGTAACATACACATTCTTGGAAACACATTCATCATGAACATCATTAATTAAACATTTCTTGCATATCAAACAAACAGAGTCATTACATGCATTAGAACCAGTACTTTCGACATTACACTCAGATGAATCATGTTTCTTATTACAAAGCGATAAATTCATAGGGTGTTCTTCTACTTCTTCAACTTTATTCTTGCTACTACTCTTAGAGACAGGCGAGACTCTATTGTTCCTTGTATTGCTCTTAGGCTTTAGTCTGCTGCTCCTAGAGGTGCTTTCTAATCCTGTAGAAGGTAAGGCACACGCGTTAGGATTTATATTGTTGTCCTTTTTAGCATCACTAGACTTTTTAGAAGTATCCTTTTTGCACTCATTTGTCTTAGAAGTGGAGGCAGACGCATTAGTGGGACTAATCCTAAAAAGGCCAGGTGCTAACACTTTAGGAGTTTCGACAACTGCTTTTCCTTTATCAACAATCTTATCATTTTCACTTTTCTTGGGCAAGGGTGTTGGAGTGACTGGTTTTGTCAAATTCTTTTTCTCATCGACTTTTGGAGCAAACCTTGAAATTGACATCTTTGGTTTTTGAACCGTGTTTGAAACATTTGGTTTCTCCGAAGTTGACGGTTTTGCAAACTTAGTTTCCTCACCCTTTCCTTTTTGACTTTCAAGCTGAGTCCTCAAAAGATCATTTTGCTCTTTCATGTTCTTTAAGGCACGCTCATACGATAATTTGTCATACTTGCATTCTTCCTTTTTTCGATCAAGTTGTTTAAAATATGACACATTTTCTTTTTCAAGCTTTATAAGAGCATTTTCATATTTTGAAACAATTTCGGAGGTCTCAGCTCTTAGTCGTTCATCGTCTTGAACAGAATATGTTTGTAAAATGATGGACATGATGTCAGTGGTCATAACAGCTTCGAAGAGAGAATCATTTAGGTTTTCCAAAACAATCATGTTTTCACGAGCGTCATTAGCTTTGGTTACCAGGGATTTGTGGTCCTTGACAAAGTCGGCCGTTTCTTTTAAGAAAACTAGTTCAAAATTTTTTACACTCGCGCTGATGTTATTCAGTGGAATAGTAATTTCATTTTGAAACACCTTCTGCTGTTCGATATGAAAACTAGAATGCCAGTTGTTAATATCGATGGAAGTTTTGGATTTAACAATGTTTTGAAGTTCTTGAATTCTCATTTTAACGTCATCGAGAATGTTTCTAGCCTCACTAGTTTTAAAAGTGTTGTAAGAGGATAGTTGTTCTAATTTTGAAAGAGATTTGGAAACAACTTTCTTTTTAGACAAGAATTTCGCAAATGGTTGTTTTATGGAAAACGCAGATGGTTCTTTTTGTGGAACAAAAGTGATTCCCGAAAGTTTGTTCAATTTGTTGTAATCAATGGGTTTCAAATCCTTTTGTTTCATTTTATTTATGCTCTCTTCGACATGTTCAATCGTTAGCACAGAATCCCGAACGACGGGAGGATCATGTTTGGTATAAATCACATTACCATTGTACAAAACATTCTGTTCTTGCTGAGCTTTCTTGAGATTACAAGGGGTGTTGTTACCAAGACCCATTTTATGTTTCGTATGGTAAATCGGATGAATTTGATTTGAAATCATTTTCATTGTTTGACTCGACTGACCCGACTTAACCACTAATTCCTCTAAATGAGCAATCATGTGTTCTGACTCTACGATTTCTTCCAAAAGTTTGTCTTCTTTCTTTGCAAAATCCTTTTTCAACTCATCCATTTCTTTTTCAAGATTGGAATAAGCTGTTTTTTGTTTAGAAAGTTGGTTTTGTAAATCAGAAATTTCCGTGTTTAAAGATTTTATCTTTTTGAAAGAATTAACATCAAGTGTATCAAACTTGAGTTGCAATTTTTGTTTCTCTGAAACGGAATTTTGATAACCAGTTTCTAATTCAGACAATCTTTTGTTATGAAATTCAAAAGCTTTAACGGTTGATTTGTAACTCTCAAGCTCAGCGGTCAATTTAACATTCACGGCCTTAACATCGCGATTGACCTTTTGCACATTCTCAATTTCAATACGACAATTATTCAATAATGATTCAAATAAAGCACGTGTTTCCTCATCATTCTCAGCATGCTGTGAAACGAAGCCTCCATTATGATTCACATCTGGAGTTGCGGAAGGAGTATTGCTACTACTTGGCGTGTCCAGGTATGTATCATAAGTGGTTGCTTGCTTCTCAAAATGTTGTTCCTCATGAGGAGACATATCAAATATATCATTATTGTGACATGTGTTGATGTTAGATACCTCAGATGGTGCATTGGTGTCATAAACAGGAAGTGTGTCAGAATCCGTGTCATACTTAGCTTCCTGAAGATTCGCCATGAATATGCAGTTCGCATCGATATCTTCTCTATCTTCCATGTCATCCATAAGAGCCATAAAGTCATTCTCCTCTGCATTCAACTGAAACCCTGCCTCATTCTTTTGTGCCAACAGTAATGCTTTCTGCAAGTATGCTGTGTCTTTCTTGTTCGGCTTAGTAGGACAGTTCCTTGCCATATGACCTACACCCTGACAGTTGAAACACTTTACCGGATTACCCTGATTCACATTTCCCAAATTCCCAACTACTGAAGCTGCAACATTTCTATTCTGATTACCCATTGCCTGATTACCAACATTCTGTCCCCTCTGATTTCCAACAAACTGACCCAACTGATTCCCTGTATTCTGACCATACTGATTCCCTGCATACTGACCTGCATTCTGCATATTATGATTCCCCATGTTAATTCCAGTGGCATATCCTTGCTGATTCCCATAAACTCCAACCATTTGGCCTCCGTTGCCCATATTGAAACTCGGCTGAGCGATCTGCCTATTACGAGTATTCGATGAAATCCTTTGGTTGTTGTTTGTTGGTGTAGAATAGCGTCCTTGGAATGCCTTTGTCAGAAAAGCAAACGCTTGAGTCAATGCTGCAGCAGCTTCATCATTGTCAGTGAATTCTGGTTCTTGGAATTGTGGGTATGTCTGTTGTGGAATAACTTCTTGTTGTTGTGGGTACAATTGTTGTTGGTAGACCGGTGTTGGTTGTTGAATGCATGATGGTTGCATGTAGTTGTAAAGGTGTTGGTGTATTAGCAATTAGTGCGAGAGGATCATGATTCTTTACCAATCTTTCTTTCCTAACTTCATTAGCCTTAGCTTGGTTTTGCTTCAGAAAGTCATAGAGTTGATCATAATTTACCTGATGTAAGTCCTTTGTCTGATTAACAATTGTAACATAACGACCCCATTCTTCTGGAAGGTTATTGACGAATTTGATGTTTGTTGCAATTGTTCGAGGTGCCAACTTGTTTCTGATTAACTCATTCATCAACGTGCAAAACCTTGTGTAGTATGACTCAATCTGTTCACCTTTAGTGGATGTGAAGTTCTCCCATTCAGTAAGAAGTTTGTTCTCAATGTCTTGTTGTCCAATCTCTGTTCCATGACAAATCCTTCTAACACGTTCCCACATAGCATGAGCAGTTTCACAGCTGTCGACCGCAGCAAAGATCTCCCGAGGTAATCCAAGTTGGATTAGATGCATTGCTATATCATCAGCTTTGATCTGCGCCATGTCTTCATCAGTGTAATCTTCTTCTGTTTGTAAACGCATGTATGGTTCAGTAGGATTTGTTGAGTTTGGATCACCGGCAACTTGAACTTGTCTTGGCTGAAATGGACCTTTCTTAATGGATTTGAGCATGAGGTTACCATCAGTCTTAGTTTTGATGTAACGAAGCATGCGGCTTGTCCATGGGAGATATCCACCTTTTTCAAGCATAGGAGGTCGGTTTTCCGCACCGGCTGCATGAATATCTTGCTGAGATGCCATTGATGAAGTGTAGATAGATAAAGTTGATTCTTGGATCGTTCCAACGAAATAGGAGTAGAGTTTAGAGTGAGTTGATGCAAGTTTTTATGGTGAAAATTTTGACTGAAAACCTTAAAACCTCAATAACTTCTTCTCGGAGCGTTTTTAGGCCTCGAAACTTCACCTAAATCGATAAATCGATAAATCGATTTAGCGTGTCGTTCTCCTCTGTCTGACGGTCGTTTTGACAGCTGATTCGTCGAAAACGGAGTTACGGTTCAAAAGTTATGGCCGTTTGAAGTTCAGTCGTCAAAAATCAACCAAAAGTTCTCGAAAATGTTGTATTCTCGATAATTTACCCAAGTTCTCGATAATTTTTCAAGTTTGCGAAAATTATCAAGTTTCTCGAAAATTATCAAGATTTTCGAAAATAAGCAAGTTTCTCGAAAATTATCAAGTTTCTCGAAAATGATCAAGTTTCTCGAAAATTATCAAGTTTCTCGAAAAATTTTCAAGTTTCTCGAAAATTATCAAGTTTCTCGAAAATTATCAAGTTTCTCGAAAATTATCAAGTTTCTCGAAAATTATCAAGTTTCTCGAAAATTATCAAGTTTCTCGTAAATTATCAAGTTTCTCGAAAATTATCAAGTTTCTCGATAATTTTCACTTATCGAGAAAATTCAAAACTTATCTAAATTATACAATTTAGAAAGTTATCCCAAGTCGAAGTGTTTTTACTAACTTATACAAGTAAGAAAAACACCGAGTAAACCACGGAATCGTTTGAAGATTACTTGAAGAAGGTTCTCGATAGAAGAGGGTTTGATGTTCTCGATATATGGCAACAAAAATCGTATGACTTAAAGCACACCGAAATCAAGTTTTTAATCCAAGATTCTTGTACTTCTAAGCTAAAAAACACCAAAACTTGAAGAAAGTTCCAAACTTGATGATTTTTTTCAAACTTTTTGAAGATCGCGAAAACAAGTACAAAACAAAGTCGAATTTTTTAAGCAAGAAATTTTCAAAAAGATTAAAACTTTCTTGTTAAATAAGGTTTATAACACTAGTTTGTAATCAAAAAAGTGTTAAAAACCAAGAAAAAACAAGAAAAGTAGGAATTTTTCTAAAAAAAACATGAAATATGCTTAAAAAACACGAACCACACAAACTCTCAACCCTCCTAAATCATTGTAAGGCGATTGATACCACTTGTAGGACCTTAGATATACCAACTTTATCACTAATATTGAAGATTAGAAGAAGAAAGATGGTGACTTGGTGACTAATATGTGATTCGTGTATATGAGATAGAGAGATGAAAAGATGAGAGCTTTTATTCAAGAAAATACACACAAATACACACACAAGCACACACCTCAAATGAGCCTTTGAGGTGTTTATATAGTAAGTTACATGAGATTCCCTATGGGCTTTCTATGGGCTTAGGCTTGGACTTGGTTACATGGATTATATAAAGGCTTATGAAACATAACTAATAACATATTAGCTTGCCAAGTCCAAAGCCCAATGACTAAACAATTACTAAACTTAACAAACGACACAAAGTTACAATATGAGAATGACCATCACTTCATAATACATATTTTTAATGCTAACAACTTACGTATTTTTTTTTTAACTTATTAGGTGTTCAAATAATGGAACTTGTGTTGAAGTATTAGAATGGTCATTACAGACATGCTTCTGAAGACAAACATATTGGAGATCACGAGTCAATGAACGTTTATTACATAGATATTTACAAACATTGTATTTAATACTATCATTCACTTATAACTTATTATTCATTACAAGAAATATGTTTGATGTCAGGTGGCAGAAGTGCTCATTCAAGATTCCATATTCCTATCAATATTGATGAGACTTCTACTTGCTTTATCTGCCCTCAAAGTGATCTTTGAGAGTTGTTAAGGAAATGCAAGCTAATTATTTGGGATGAAGCACCAATGACCAATAAACTTTGTTTTGAGGCTTTGGATCGGACATTGCGCGATGTTCTACGTAAGTCGAGGTTTGACATTTGTCAAACTCCTTTTGGGGGAATGACAGTGGTCTTTGGTGGTGATTTTAGACAGGTTCTTCCCGTTATTCCAAAAGGTTCCCGCTAAGACATTGTAAGTGTTTCTTTAAAGCAATCATATTTGTGGGACCATTGCACGGTTCTGAAGTTAACCGCCAACATGAGGCTAACTATAGGATCTCGGCCTGAAGATGTTAACGAAATACGTGAATTTGCTGAATAGATACTAAAAATAGGAGTTGGAGACGTAGGAGATGCACCAGACGGAGAGGTTGAAATAGATATACCCAAAGATATCCCAATACATGATTCTTCGGACCCGATAAAATCCATTGTAGATTTTACGTATCCAGACCTTTTGAATCTTATAGACGATCCATCCTATTTTCAAGAAAAGGCTATTCTTACTCCGACCAATGAAGTGGTCGACAATATTAATGATCATTTGCTCAAGACATTTCCAGGTGAGCAGATGGTTTACCTTAGTTGCGATAGTATTGATAAAAGTGATCATGGGTCATCAATAGATGAATCTGTTTTCTCAACAGATTTTATAAATGGATTAAAGTTCTCAGGTGTTCCAAATCATAGGCTGGTGTTAAAAATTGGTGTCCCCATAATGTTGATGCGGAATATTGATCAATCGAATGGATTGTGTAACGGGACAAGACTTCAGGTTTTACGCTTATCACGTACTTCTATTCAAGCGCAGATCATTAATGGTACACATTTTGGACATAAGGTTATCAGACCACGCTTGAGAATTACTCCATCTTATAAATGTTTGCCTATCAAGATTGTGAGGAAACAATATCCCGTTTATGTGTCATTCGCCATGACAATAAACAAGAGCCAAGGACAATCGCTTTCAAAAGTCGGATTGTATCTACCGCGTCCTATATTCACACATGGACAGTTATATGTAGCTCTTTCACGTGTCAAAAGCAAAAAGGGTTTGAAAGTTGTTGTTTCAGATGCGGATGGTAACCTATCCAATACTACTACGAATGTCGTATATAAAGAAGTTCTTCAAGGTCTATGATCAAACGATCAATAGGTATGTACATTATACATGTTAAATGTTTATACGATTTTTTTAATTTACAATTATTATATATCCAAATTTTATAGTACTTACACCCTTTTAAATCAATTTCAGGGGTTGCCGGAAATGAGATTATGTTCAACTGTTTGAATCACCACTACATACATTTAATACGACCAAAACAGCGTAGGCAAGGACAACGATAACTGGTATAAAGAGGCAATGAAAGTGGATGTTATTGACAATGAATCCGTATTCAAATAAAGTGGACGTTATTTACAAGCATTGTATTTCATACTTTCAGTCACTTATAACTTTATTGTTCCGTTATAAAAAAATTGCACATCGTTTACGTTATTTAGTCTCTCTTTCTTTATTCACGTACTTACGTTTTCTTATTCAAAACCTCTCTAAAATCCCGCGAATTTCACGGGTCTATAGGCTAGTACCTCAATAATACGGAGTAAATACTTATCTTTTATAATAATTAAACTCAACCAACCTAATATACAATCAACGTTTGTGTATCTCTACTATCTGTACCATCAATAAAACATTTACACCACTATCTTTAATCCTTAATCTTAAAAACTTAAAAAATCATTTTAATTACTAAAATTCCTTGAATAAAACTTATAACAACATTGACTACTAAATTAATATTTTTAATATATTAAATTTATCGATGTATATTTTTAATATATTAAATTTATCGATGTACAGCGTCGCTTTGCGTGGATATTTGTCTAGTATATATATAATGCACATATGATTTTGCTTAAACTTAAGATTTAAGATTATTTGAGGATCAAACCTTTTTTACATATCAAAGGATTAATCTCCTCCCTTCATCTTTACTTGATTTAATAGATGAGATTAATCCTAACAATTTAAAGAACTCACTTTTATCCTTTTTATTCAAATATTAATATCTTAAGCCATTAATCATTAAGCGTAAAAAAATATACCGTTATAACGAGCATTTAGTTATCTTTCTATAGATAGGCATTTCGATATACTTTCGACAAAATTATTTTTTTCGTATTTTTCACGTTTTTTTGTCTTTTTTGTTTTTTTTTTTTTTTCATTACTGAAATTTACATGAAAAAATCATATGTGATTTAACTCTACTCTAAACTTAAAATCTTAAAATTAAATAATATTTAATACCAATAATACCCTTTTAAAACTTCAATTTTAAAGTTAAAAAAGTGTTGCTTTAGAAAACATGGCAAGTTTCTAATACTTGCGTTAATGTTGTCCCTTCTTTTTTTTTTTTTTTTTTTTTTTTTTTTTTTTTTTTTTTAAGTGTTTATCCATATAAATTGGGCCAATCTCATGTAAGCCAAAAGTTCTTTGTAGATCTCTTTTTTACCATAGATCCGGTTAACAAATCTGGTCCGTCCATCCCCTCTTCATCTAACGCTTCTTATTAATCGTATTTTTTTTATTCTCCTTTGATACCCGCTGAAAAGGGTAACATGGTCCATTCCCCTCCACACTTTTTTTGGGAAGTGACAAAGTGAGAGTAAATACTTCCATCTACTTTCTACTATATCATTTATCTTTCTTCTTCAATATTTCAACTGCTCTTTCTCATTCATATCTCTCACTGAATTCTCCATATCTTGCCAGTTCGTTACAAGGAGAACGTGAATTTCAAAACGAGCTGTTGTTCGCGGAAATTGTTCAATACGTCATCATAATCAGATAACATCATCATAACCGTAACTATCAATCTCAATCTCTCAAATAATAGTTTTAAACGGGCTGAAATAGCTACGAGTAAGGATAAAATGAAGGTCTCTTCATCTGTTGATTATGGATATTTTTCTTTATATTACAGTTATTTTTCAATAAATTATGATGTCGTTATGAAGAAGAAAATATACATGAGAGAATTATGGATGTTGAGGTTAGGGAAGAAGCTGAGATATTGGTAGATGATGAGGTTATGGATGAAGCAGGTTATGGATGAAGTTGTTGATGATCTAGATGCACACCATGTGTTTGATGAAATGCATCTGCAATAATCATATATGATTCGGAAGCAAAATCACATATGATTCTGTAACAGGTGATAAGAGGAAAGGCTTATTTACTTTGGCATATTTGTATTGTGAGTGAGATCACTTGTTCAAAATTGAAATGAATGTTTAGTCTGAGTTTGAAATAACTTGTGCCATTTTTGTTGTTATTTGATTTTACTCAATGTGTGTTGACTAGATTTAGTTATTATTTAAGCATGATGTGATGCTTAGTGCTATAAGGTTATAGTGGATATGTAAATGATGTTAGGTTGGGCTAGAGAATAGATTGTAATATATATGCGACTGTACTGATGTATATGATTTTGTTGCTGATGTACTAATATATTTTGTTAGAATCATGTATGATTCACATTGAATTATATATGATTCTTATAGAATCATATATGATTAAATGTGAATCATACTCATCCTCACTACCTTCTTCATCAGACGCACCCCCACTGCCTTCTTCACAAGACTCATCCTCACTACCTTCTTCACCCTCACTACCTTCTCCTCGCACAGATTAAGAAGAATTACTATCTAAGCAAATTTCCGGTTCTCTTTTCTAGTACAGTTCTTGCAAACAAAATAAGTTTTTGCATAATATAAATTGGTATATATGATTCTATGAAATTGAGGTAATTTCAATCACATATGTTGTGACAAGCACAATCAACTTATATCATGTTTTAGGCTGATACTGATGTTATCTTAGTAGATTCTGTTTTATCTGTTTTTCTGTAACAAAGAAGAAAAGAAACACATATGATTATAGTGGATTCTGTTTTATATCTTACATTTGTATCCAGATAAAAATACCAAAATCAAAAAAACCTTGTTCACAAAATCATATATGATTTGTGAAAATCATATGTCCCATCTTCATTTGTATGATTGTTTTACATCTTATGTCCCAAAATCATATATGGAGTAGATTCTGTTTTACATCTTACATTTGATTCTATGGAGTAGATTATGTTTTACATCTTACATTTGTATCCATAAACAAACCCTTAACACTCTCCATCTCCATCTGAGTTGGTGTAAGTTCATGTTTATTGATATTTTTTTCCGAGTTACCTAACCGTAATTGATTTTGTTGAAATATGATTCAAAAAAACCTTGTTCTTGATTGAATTCACGCTCAACAAGATCTTTTTCACTCTCAACCTTGTTCTTGATTGAATTCACAACAATCATAAATATTTTGCGAATGCACATTCAACTCGTGTAACAGAATCTTGGTGGCAATTTTAAACCTCATGCGCCTCAACAACGAAACATGCTGCTCTGATTCTGTACACAGACCAACATTCCATTTTGCGGCAGGTTCACCGACATAAGACTCCACATACCAAGCTTCTTTGGCCTTCAATAAGAAAGATAATACCAATCAAACTAAAAAACAGGTGAACAACCTGAAATATCAGTATAAGCACTAAAAACATCAGAATAAGCTAGAATCATATATGATTTTAGTAAGAATCATATATGATTCTAGTAGAATCATATATGAATCTACTATAATCATATATGATTTTCTAAAGATATCAGTATAAGCATTAAAAATATCAGTGTAATCACTAAAACCATCAGTATAAGCACAACTATATATAAGCACTAAAAATTTTCCATGCCTGAAAACTAGTGACACACTAACACGACACACTAACTAGTGACAAAAATGCCTTCTTCACCCTTGTCATCAGACTCACCCTCACTACCTTCTTGCCCCTTGTCATCAAACTCATCCTCACTACCTTATTCACCCTTGTCATCAGACTCATCCTCACCCTTTTCACCAGACTCACCCTCGTCCTTAGACTCACCCTCTTCACCCTTGTCATCAACATTCTGTTAGAAATATTTTGATATACCTGCATAAAAATGTTAAATGTTAATAACTATAAAATAATATAATATAATCATATATGATTCAATGTGAATCATACATGATTCTAACAAAATACATCAGTACATCAGCAACAAAATCCTATACATCAGTACATCACTAACCCCTGATTTCAATCCATATCAACTTATCTTACTCACAAATCAACAGTCACTTACAAGCATTTAGATATACCCAATACATCAGTACGTCACTCACAAATCTCACAGATCTACTTCGATATTTTCTTCTTCGACCTCAGCATCCATCAATATCTCAGCTTCAACCATAACCTCATCATCCACCATAAGGTCAGCTTTATATGGATTTTCATCAACTGTAACTAGAACATCATACAACTACTATCAGCTAACAACATAACCATATATCAAAACTACATAAACCGCAACTGCAACATCAACTAAATCATTAACCAACACTCGATTTTCATCAACCGTAACTGCAACATCAACTAAATATGATTCGTTTAACTGATTTTCATCCATTTTTCATGATTTTGCTTGTTTTTTATATTTAATCGATCAATATAAACTATTTTTTACGATTAACGTTCTTATATCATCTTTTTGGACGGTAAATCGGAGTGAAATCGGAGTTGAATCATGTTGTTTTTTATTCAATCGTATTTTGGATTCGGGAGAGTGTTTGGGTGTGTGTGTTTTGACCTAATCTTTTTGGGGAAGAAAATAAGACCGATCATTTTTTTTAATTTTATATTTGTCCTTTTTACCTCTCATGTGTAATTATCTTTTTTGATCTTAGCCTTTGGATCAATTTGGATTTGATGGTTGTGATTGGCTCAGCAGTTCTATGACAATTGGTGGGTCTATGGGGATCTCAACTCTCATGTAATATGGTGATATTTTTTTTCTATTGGTAGATAAAAAGACAAAGATGATTTGAGACAAGTTTTTTTTTGACTTTTTTTTTTCTACACAATTTATATGCTTTCAAAACATTTAACACTGTGTTCTTGAGTTTGGAGGGGGAAAAAGTGGTGAGTAAAGGAGAGTATGGTAAGTGGTGAACAAAGAAAATGAAAGTTTGTTATAATTTTATTTGTATTCTTTAGTTGTGAAATAGAAGAGTGGAAGTGATAAAAAGATGAAAAAAAATGATAATAATACCCAAACAAGAAGACGAAATATGATATAAGCATGTAAGGTTAATTTAGTCAATATGCATGCATATGATATCTTTCAACCACTTTTATCCCAAATTTAGGATGAAAGACACTCACTACAAAACACATTAATTGTCTCCCACTTTCCTTCCCCTCCTTTCCATTTCAGTCCCTTAAAAATTCTTGAGAACACAAAAAAATTTGAGTTTCTTCAACTTTCTTTCACTTTTTTCCCTAAATATAACTTGAGAACATAGTGTTAATTTTTGTAAAAAAAATCATGGCTAACATGTTAGGCACCATTATGATATATAAAAGTGTAAATTTTTTTCTACACAAGTTATGCACAAGCAATCGTCCATCTCATGATAAATGTTGCAAAGTTTTTGAAAAAATTGGCCTAGCAACGTTCCTACATTAAATTTCAAAAACTATGCATGACAACTTTTAACAATTTTGCTTTCAATGTAGTTTTTAAATAAAAAACCGAGACCTTTTTTCTATTTAATTCGAACATTAATAGTTTTCAAAAAAATCCACATATCTACTATATAACACACCAATAACTTCTTTATACTATTGTCTTAATTTATAGTTAAATTCATAGCTCATATAGTTCATAAGTTGATGAAAATGAATGATGAAAAAAATATTGATGTTATTGTTGAACAAGTTACAAACAAAAATGAGGTTAGTATATTATGATTTTTTTTTATTGCGTTTTTTATTTTAATGGCACGAGGTTGATATATAAAAGTTATGATCCTAATGTCATCAATGCTATTTTACCGGGTAAGCCTCTTTACCAAAAAAAAAATGTCATCAATGTTGAGATCGTTGTCGGCCAGCATGATGGAATTAGAAGAGCATAAGAATTCCACTTGCTCCTTTGAAGAAGACATGTTCCCTTTTAAATTAAAGAGAAAACCATTCCAAATGTGGGTGTCTATTTGACGGATTCTGGTTTCTCGCATGGCCAGCTTTATGTTGCATTTTCTACAGGGATTTATGAGGCGAAAAATGATCCGTTTTTAGGGGGTCATTTAAGCCCGGAATTGAATTTATTTGATCAAATATTGCCCTAAATCGTTCCTTTTGTGATTTTAGGTACTTTGGAAGTGAAATCTGGAAAAGGAAGCAATTTGGACGTTTTTGGAGCATAAAAGTGAAGAAAACGCCAAAGACTTAATTTTCCATGTGATGAGGCAAAAAATGAACCGTTTTTAGGGGGTCATTTAAGCCCAGATTTGAATTTATTTGATCAAATATTGCCCTAAATCATTCCTTTTGTGATTTTAGGTACTTTGGGAGAGAAATCTGGAAAAGGAAGCAATTCGGACGTTTTTGGAGCATAAAAGTGAAGAAAACGCCAAAGTCTTAATTTTCCTTGCTGAGAACAGTAGGTGACGGCGTCAAGAAGAAAATCCTGACGGCGTCAAGAGTAATTTTCATGACGGCCCAGTAGAGAAATGAAGGCGTCACAAGGTAGAGCGTCAAGAGTAAAATACGTGACGGCCTGGAAAATGTTAAAACGTGACGGCGTCAGCAGTAGATCAAGGCAGTCCGAGAATTCTTTTGGCAGCGAGATAACGGCGTCACCAATTTGGTCTTGACGCCGTCAGCCTCAATTTCCTATATATAGTTTTCTAATTTTCATTCATAAAAAAAGAGAAGTTTTGGAGAAACCCTAAGGCCGAACTTAGTACAAACTTTACAGGTTTTTCAAGGGTTTTCAGCCCTTGAACCCTTTCATGTGTAATTGAGATAAGTATTCTTTTAATTCAATCAATATGTCTATGTGTTGGTTGTCTATATCTTGTTCTTGTCTTAATTCCATCATGCTAGGCTAGATCTATCTTGTGTTTGCTTAGATCTAATGAAACCTATATGTTAATGTGTTGATTACTTGTTTATGGTTGTATTAGATGAATGAATTCGATGTTAGGCTTAAGAAAACTGGCAGATCTCCAATTGGTAACATGCATGAACGTCTTAGGAAACATGAACTGACGTGCACTAGGTTTTATTGGTTGTATTTAATGCATGAGTAAATTCTAATGATCCCATGTTAGGAGCTTCTTAGCAGGCTCGACATAGGAGTGAAGTAGGCACTCATAGGATTGGGGAATTAAGTGCGCCACCCCATTAATGGTATTAAGGAATACAATCCGTCATCCACGCAACTATAACAAGTAATTAAGGTGTAAAAGATATCTAGAGAGTAGTGAAATCTAAGTAAACATAATTTCTCCACTTATTGCTCACAACCTTAGTTTAATATAGTTTTATTTTCATTTTTAGTATTTTATTTTGATTGCATCTTTAGTATTGGGTTAGTTGACTAGCAACTAATTCCGCCCACTCTCCCAATACCTGAGATTTTTACTTGCTTTCTAAAAAAATATAAAAATACAAAAATAATCATCCTTCATCTCTAGAACTAGTATTTAGGTTTTCTAATCCTAGCGACACTATTCCTAGTTGAACGATCAATCCCCCAGTACTTGTCACTATACTATACTACAACGATCAGGTACACTGCCTGGTGGGGGTTGTAAGCTTCTCAAGATCCCTTGAGAGGTAAAGCCTGGTGCGATTCCCACGTATCAAGTTTTTGGCACCGCAGCCCGGGAAATAGTTATTGTCTAGGTTAGAATCTCTTTTTATTAGGTCTACTTGCTAGATTCCTTTCTAGCAAGATCTTATTTTTATTTTTAGGTTTTCTTTAGTCTATCTTTTCTTTGTGTCTTTGTTTGTAAAAACCTTTCCATTGACTATTCCGTTAGCCATTATGGAGAACGCGAATCCACCATACTACCAACCACAAAATTCACTCACTCCAAATGACATCTTGATGTTTAAACAACATGAGGATGAACCTATCTATGATGCATGGGCTCGTTTTAAATATTTACTCCGAAAAGTCCCTCATCATAATTTCGATCTGTGGTCCCAAATTGAAATATTTTACCATCGTGTCGACCACTATACCAAAATAGACATTGACCATGCCGCAGATAGGGACCTTTGGGGATTAAGTGTTAATGAAGCATGGGAAACCATAGAGAATTGTGCCAAACTTGCCAAAAAATGGACAACCCAACAAACGTTGTTACGGATCAATTGATAGCAAGTTTAAGGGAACAAGCAAGAAGATTGTTTGGGGATAAACCTATAGATGAGATAACTGGGCACACGGGGTGGTTTGATTTCACCACAATACAAGCTGAGCACATTGGTAATCCTAATAAGATGGAGGATAAAGTTGAAAATTTAAACGCACCAAGTACCCCTCAAGTCCTACCATTATTTGAGGAATACACACCACCCGTGACTTACCCGGAAGAAGTAGATGAGACTTTAGGAGTCCCAATAGAGGCAGAACCCTTGTACCAAGCACCACTAGAGGATATAGGTTTGAATACTTGTAGTGATAACTTTACTCTTAGTTCTAGGGAATTACCTAGTGTTGATGAACCGGAACCTCAATCTTCACACAACTTTCCATCCTTAGATATACATCTAGGAGACAAAAGAGGAGCCGACCCACCCATCAACCCATGTAGTCTGGGTAGTCTTAGGATAAAGGTAGTGGACTCTAAGCCTTGTAGAGAGGAAGCCAATATAGGAATGGAAAATGACCTTACATGCTTACATCACCCATTTATGATTCATCACAAGAAACATTATGGGTTTAAACCGGGTTTATTAGGTCAAGATGGATCCCCAACTAGTAGTCTCTTGAAATTGATAGAAAATGATCCCTTTCTAGGAGAAAATTTTAATCCACCCATTAACCCGATTGAATTTGTTAAGGTTATGATGATAGGAGTACATCCCCTTGAGCATATAATTCATCCACCACTCTTACCTCACGTGGCATATTTTCACCCTAAGGGTGTATATCGCTACTTCCACCCGCACTTAATCCTAAATGTAGGGAAAACCTCCCCTATTTCCGTTAAATAAGGGTAGAGTCAGGCTCGTGACTCGAACAAAAACAAGCGCTTCTTGGGAGGTAACCCATGTTTTGTGTGATTTTTAGTTTGTTTGTTATTTGTTTCCGTATGCATGCTTTATTTTTATTGTTGGTAGATCATGTTTCTCAATTAAAAAGAGGAAATACTTTACTTTGTTGTTTTGGCCTAGTCTTAACTCCACCTAAAAGTATTTTTGCAAAAGATAAGTGTAAGGGGAAACCCCAAATGTGTTTTTAAGAAACAAACCGGTCATGATTCTCCACAATATTAAATGAACATGTATATTCGTATTTGTTAGAGTCAAATTCTTGTATCGAGTCATAATGAAGTTTTGCAGGATTTTCCAGGAAGTAGGACCAAGTTTTTCCAGAAATTTTTCGGAAACTTAACATAAGAATTTCTGCAGGTCACTTCTGACGGCGTCACGAGTTAACTCTTGACGGCGTCACGTGTAAAAATCTGGAAATTTTACCAGTTTTGCTTTTCTAACGGAGTCTTATGGTTTTTGTGAATTATTAAGTTTTATAATCTCCAGGAAACCTGCAAACTTCATTCCACAAGCATTATATCTTATTTTGTTTTCTAGGATTTAGTAACTTATGTAGGTTACCGCCGATTTTATGCGAGGTTGCCTTGTCTATTTTCTCAGGATTCACAGGTTATGTATGACAAGAAGATGATTTATATTCTGGAAGGGAAGCTTTGATTGTTCATTTTCTTGGAGGAAGATTTAACCTGGCCACCTTATTATCCATACCGAGCGAATCAGGGGAGTATTTGATTTCATTCTTTTTACTTTTTCACTTTTACATTCTTTACTTGAACATTGGGGACAATGTTCATCCTAAGTGTAAGGGGAGGGTAAAAAGATGATACCTTACATATGCACTTTCGCTTGAGTTTGTTTTGTTTAATGGTAGATGTGTAATAAAACTATGAGAAACACTTGTTAGTGCAATTTTAGCGCCAAATTTAAAATTTTTTACAACATTTAGGAGTGAAACTTTAACCATAGCAAACGTCTCATGGATAGGAGATTGTATGACTAGCACAAAACCGTACTATTCAGAAAAATTTTCCACCCAAATATGTGAGGTTTGCCTTTAGATTTGATAGGAAAAGCATTTACTATTAGTGCTTATGGGTGTACCGGTAGCATTTAGATTCTAGAACTTGTGTTAGTGATGCATCCCGAGACCGCTAGTGAGACTACATTCGTGTAGTAGGATTTACTACATGATCAGAGGCATTAGGATCACCCTTGCGTTAAACCCGTATCATAATTACTTGACCATTTAAGTTATATTACTTGACTAGTTAAGTCAACTAATTTTTCCCACACCCTTAGCGTTGTACTCATTTTTAGTACACGAAACCCCTAGTACACCCCTCCGAGCCTATCTTTTCGTTTCTAACTTTAAGCATTTTACTTAAAGGAAGAATTTGTTACACCCCACTTAAATGTACACCCAAATCGCCTTAGCCTTCCGTGTATGCGCTCATTTTTAGTGCATTACTGTTATTTGTTAAACCCTAAGTAAACTATCTAATTGATTACATGGTTGCTAAGTCGAGTCATATTCTTGTACATATTGTTTTGGGACGATTGGGACTCATTGGTAAAGTACTTATTTTATGGAGTAATGGGGAAGAACATCAATTATTACCCCCATATGTGCGTTAATCTTAAAAGTGCTCCAAGTGTTTAGATTTTCTTAATTCGAGTCATTAGATTAGTTTATTGTAAAGTATGTAAAAATTCAAGTGTAAGGGGAATGTTCATTCCCTATGATGTATTATTTTGGATGGTAGGGTAAGAGTGTATGCAAAAAAAATAAAAAAATAAAAAAAAAAAATAATAAAAAAAAATCGAAAAATCAAGAAAAAGAAAAAAAAATAGAAAAAGAAAAGAGAAAAAAACATACGGACTACCATCCCTTTTTATTCTATGTTTATTTTTATGTTTTTCGTTATTTTTCATTTATTAGCTTAAGTCGAGTCTAGTCTTGGCTTAGCAATGCCATATTGTACATGTAATTAACCAAGATTGTTAACTCGCCACCAGTAAAAACTTCCTTTATCCAACAAAACCGTGTATTTCATATCCCTACACCTAACGTTACAACCCTTTTAAAAGACCTCTTTGATAGTTTATCCTAGGTGCTTACGCCATGTGGTGGAGGTTTGATCCTTTCCCAAGCCTATGGTAATCTATTTTGCTATGACAGGTAGTGAGAGATATCTTCCGTTTCCATATTGTAATTTATACTTTATTACACCCGAAAGATGTGAGTATCTAAACACTATTTGTGAGGTGCTAGTGTATGACCTCCGTGCTTGTCTATTGGTCTTTAGTGGAACGATTATTTGTTGTAATTACTTTTATATTAGTGTTAAATGACCCCTAACTTGTATTTTGATTAGAATAAAAGCGCATTTGCTTGAGGACAAGCAAATCTCAAGTGTAAGGGTATATGATGAGGCGAAAAATGAACCGTTTTTAGGGGGTCATTTAAGCCCGGAATTGAATTTATTTGATCAAATATTGCCCTAAATCGTTCCTTTTGTGATTTTAGGTACTTTGGGAGAGAAATCTGGAAAAGGAAGCAATTCGGACGTTTTTTGAGCATAAAAGATAAGAAAACGCCAAAGTCTTAATTTTCCTTGCTGAGAACAGTAGGTGACGGCGTCAAGAAGAAAATCCTGACGGCGTCAAGAGTAATTTTCATGACGGCCCAGTAGAGAAATGAAGGCATCACAAGGTAGAGCGTCAAGAGTAAAATACGTGACGGCCTGGAAAATGTTATAATGTGAAGGCGTCAGAAGTAGATCAAGGCAGTCCGAGAATTCTTTTGGCGGCGAGATGACGGCGTCACAAATTTGGTCTTGACGCCGTCAGCCTCAATTTCCTATATATAGTTTTCTAATTTTCATTCATAAAAAAAGAGAAGTTTTGGAGAAACCCTAAGGCAGAACTTAGTACAAACTTTACAGGTTTTTCAAGGGTTTTCAGCGCTTGAACCCTTTCATGTGTAATTGAGATAAGTATTCTTTTAATTCAATCAATATGTCTATTTGTTGGTTGTCTATATCTTGTTCTTGTCTTAATTCCATCATGCTAGGCTAGATCTATCTTGTGTTTGCTTAGATCTAATGAAACCTAGATGTTAATTATGTGTTGATTACTTGTTTATGGTTGTATTAGATGAATGAATTCGATGTTAGGCTTAAGAAAACTGGCAGATCTCCAATTGGTAACATGCTTGAACGTCTTAGGAAACATGAACTGACGTGCACTAGGTTTTATTGGTTGTATTTAATGCATGAGTAAATTCTAATGATCCCATGTTAGGAGCTTCTTAGCCGGCTCGACATAGGAGTGAAGTAGGCACTCATAGGATTGGGGAATTAAGTGCGCCACCCCATGAATGGTATTAAGGAATACAATCCGTCATCCACGCAACTATAACAAGTAATTAACGTGTAAAAGATATCTAGGGAGTAGTGAAATCTAAGTAAACACAATTTCTCCACTTATTGCTCACAACCTTAGTTTAATATAGTTTTATTTTCATTTTTAGTATTTTATTTTGATTGCATCTTTAGTATTGGGTTAGTTGACTAGACTAATTCCGCCCACTCTCCCTATACCTGAGATTTTTACTTGCTTTCTAAAAAAATATAAAAATACAAAAATAATCATCCTTCATCTCTAGAACTAGTATTTAGGTTTTCTAATCCTAGCGACACTATTCCTAGCTGAACGATCAATCCCCCGGTACTTGTCACTATACTATACTACAACGATCAGGTACACTGCCTGGTGGGGGTTGTAAGCTTCTCAAGATCCCTTGAGAGGTAAAGCCTGGTGTGATTCCCACGTATCACCATGCTGGGAACAGTGTGTGATGGCGTCAAGAAGACTTTCCTGATGGCATCAAGAGTAAAGATCATGACGACCCAGTACAGAAATGAAGGTGTCACAAAGTAGAGCGTCAAGAGTTAAATGTGTGACGGCCTACAAAAGTGGACTACATGACGGAGTCAAATGTAGATCAAGGCAGTCCGAGGATTATTTTGGCGGCGAGATGACGGCGTCACAAGGTTGTTCTTGACGCCGTCAGCCTCTAATACGTATTTTACAATAGTTTTCTAATTTTCATTCATTAAGAGGGAAAAGTTTGGAGAAACCCTAAGGCCGAACCATATACGTATTTTACAGCTTTTTCAAGGGTTTTCAGACCTTGAACCCTTACATGTGTTATTGAGATAAGTATTCTTTTAATTCAATCAATAGTTTTCTAATTTTCATTCATTAAGAGGGAAAAGTTTGGAGAAACCCTAAGGCCGAACCATATACGTATTTTACAGCTTTTTCAAGGGTTTTCAGACCTTGAACCCTTACATGTGTTATTGAGATAAGTGTTCTTTTAATTCAATCAATATGTCTATGTGTTGGTTGTATATATCTTGTGCTTGTCTTGATTCCACCATGCTAGGCTAGATTTATCTTGTGTTTGCTTAGATCTAATGAAACCTAGATGTTGATTATGTGTTGATTACTTGTTTATGGTTGTAATGGATGAATGATTTCAATGTTAGGCTTAAGAAAACTGGCAGATCTCCAATTGGTAACATGCTTGAACGTCTTAGGAAACATGAACCGATGTGTACTAGGTTTTATTGGTTGTATTTAATGCATGAGTAAATTCTAATGATCCCATGTTAGGAGCTTCTTGCAGGCTCGACATAGGAGTGAAGTAGGCACTCATAGGATTGGGGAAGTAAGTACGCCACCCCATAAATGGTATTAAGAAATACAATCCGTCATCCACGCAACTATAACAAGTAATTAACGTGTAAAAGATATCTAGGGAGTAGTGAAATCTAAGTAAACACATTTCTCCCACTTATTGCTCACAACCTTAGTTTAAATTAGTTTATTTTCATTTTTAGTATTTTATTTTGATTGCATCTTAGTATTGGGTTAGTTTACTAGCAACTAATTCCGCCCAAAATTCTTCAAACCCGTGATTTTAATTTTCTTTCTAAAAAATATAAAAATACAAAAAAGAATCATCTCTCATCTCTAGAACTAGTATTTTGGTTTTTTAATCCTAGCGACACTATTCCTAGCGGAACGATCAATCCCCCAGTACTTGTCATTATACTATACTACATCGATCAGGTACACTGCCTGGTGGGGGTTGTAAGCTTCTCGAGATCCCTCGAGAGGTAAAGCCTGGTGTAATCCCTACGCATCAAGTTTTTGGCGCCGCAGCCCGGGGAAATAGTTATTGTCTAGGTTAGAATTTCTTTTTATTAGGTCTACTTGCTAGATTCCTTTCTAGTAAGATTTTATTTTTATTTTTAGGTTCTCTTTAGTCTATCTTTTCTTTGTGTCTTTGTTTGTAAAAACCTTTCCATTGACTATTCCGTTAGCCATTATGGAGAACGCGAATCCACCATACTACCAACCACGAAATTCACCCACTCCAAATGACATCTTGATGTTTAAACAACATGAGGATGAACCTATCTATGATGCATGGGCTCGTTTTAAATATTTACTCCGAAAAGTCCCTCGTCATAATTTCGATCTGTGGTCCCAAATTGAAATATTTTACCATCGTGTCGACCACTATACCAAAATGGACATTGACCATGCCGCAGATGGGGACCTTTGGGGATTAAGTGCTGATGAAGCATGGGAAACCATAGAGAATTGTGCCATACTTGCCAAAAAAATTGACAACCCAACAAATGTTGTTACGGATCAATTGATAGCAAGTTTGAGGGAACAAGCAAGAAGTTTGTTTGGGGATAAAACTATAGATGAGATAACTGGGCATACGGAGTGGTTTGATTTCACCACAATACAAGATGAACCCATAGGTGACCTTGATGTGATGGAGGATGTAGCCGAACATGATCACATTGATCAAAAAGACCTAGGTTTTATGATCGATGATGATGAATCTCAAGAAACAGATGATGAATCTTTTGGGCAATTTGTATATAGTAGTCATAATATTGAGGATGATCCTTATGATTCGGATATAGAAGTTGAGATGCCTAAAGAAGCACTTGAGATACCTGGGAAAATGTTAGGGTTAGATTATAATAAAACACATGTTGAGGATATAGGTGACCGTGACACAGGGAATGATGAAGTAAATAACATAAGCTCACTAAGTACCCCACAAGTCCTACCATCATTTGAGGCACACACACCGCCCATGACTTACCCGGAAGAAGTAGAAGAGACTATAGGAACCCCAATAGAGGTAGAACCCTTGGACCAAGCACAACTAGAGAATATAGGTTTTAACACTTATAGTGATGACCTTTCTTTTAGTTCTAAGGAAGTTCCTAATTTTGATGAACCGGAGCTTCAACCAAAACCATTACCTAAGCTTCCATCGTTAGATGTGAATTTAGGAATTGAAATAGGTTCCGACCCACCCATCAACCCATGTAGTCCGGGTAGTCTTAGGATAAAGGTAGTGGACTCTAAGCCTTGTAGAGAGGAAGCCAATATAGGAGTGGAAAATGACCTTACATGCTTACATCACCCATTTATGATTGATCACAAGAAACATTATGGGTTTAAACCGGGTTTATTGGGTCAAGATGGATCCCCAACTAGTAATCTCTTGAAGTTGATTGAAAATGATCCCTTTCTAGGAGAAAATCTTAATCCACCCATTAACCCGATTGAATTAGGTAAGGTTGTGATGATAGGAGCACACCCCTTTAAGCATATAATTCATCCACCACTCTTTCCTCACGTGGAATATTTCAACCCTAAGGGTGTGTATCGCTACTTCCACCCGCACTTAATTCAAAGTGTAGGGAAAACTTCCCCTATTTCCGTTAAATAAGGGTAGAGTCAGGCTCGTGACTCGAACAAAAACAAGCGCTTCTTGGGAGGCAACCCAAGCTTTATTTGTTAGTTTGTTTGTTTATTTGATTTTATTTGTTTCCGTATGCATGCTTTATTTTTATTGTTGGTAGATCATGTTTCAAAACTAAAATGGTGAAAATACTTTATTTTGTTGTTTGGCTTAGTCTTAACTTAATCCAAAAGTATTTTTGCAAAAGATAAGTGTAAGGGGAAACCCCAAATATATTTTTAAGAAACAAACCGATCATGGTTCTCCACAATATTAAGTGAACATGTATATTCGTATTTGTTAGAGTCAAATGCTTGTATCGAGTAATAATGAAGTTTTGCAGGATTTTCCAGAAAGTAGGACCAAGTTTTTCCAGAAATTTTCCGGAAACTTAACATAAGAATTTCTGCAGGTCACTTCTGACGGCGTCATGAGCTTGCTCTTGACGGCGTCACGGGTAAAAATCTGGAAATTTTACCGGTTTTGTTTTTCTAACGGAGTTTTAAAGTTTTTGCAGAATTATTAAGTTTCATAATCTCCAGGAAATCTGCAAACTTCATTCCACAAGCATTATATCTTACTTTGTTTTCTAGGATTTAGTAACTTATGTAGATTGCCGCCGATTTTATGCGAGGTTGCCTTGTCTGTTTTCTCAGGATTTACAGGTTATGTATGACAAGAAGATGATTTATATTCTGGAAGGGAAGCTTTGATTGTTCATTTTCTTGGAGGAAGATTTAACCTGGCCACCTTATTATCCATACCGAGCGAATCAGGGAAGTATTTGATTTCATTCTTTTTACTTTTTCACTTTTACATTTTTTACTTGAACATTGGGGACAATGTTCATCCTAAGTGTAAGGGGAGGGTAAAATGATGATACCTTACAAATACACTTTCGCTTGAGTTTGTTTGTTTGATAGTAGACGTGTAACAAAACTTTGATAAGTACTTGTTAGTGCAATTTTAGCGCCAAATTTAAAATTTTTTACAACATTTAGGAGTGAAACTTTAGCCATAGCAAGCGTCTCATGGATAGGATTTTGTATGACTAGCACATAACCGTACTTTCAGAAAAATTTTCCACCCAAATATGTGAGGTTCGCCTTTAGATTTTATAGGAGAAGCATTCATTATTAGTGCTTATGAGTGTACCGGTAGCATTTAGATTCTAGAACTTGCGTTAGTGATGCATCCCGAGACCGCTAGTGAGACTACATTCGTGTAGTAGGATTTACTACATGATAAGAGGCATTAGGATCACCCTTGTGTTAAACCCGTGTTATAATTACTTGACCATTTAAATCATATTACTTGGCTAGTTAAGTCAACTAATTTTTCCCACACCCTTAGCGTTGTACTCAATTTTAGTACACGAAACCCCTAGTACACCCCTCCGAGCCTATCTTTTCGTTTCTAACTTTAAGCATTTTACTTAAAGGAAGAATTTGTTACACCACACTTAAATGTACACCCAAATCGCCTTAGCCTTCCATGTATGCACTTCATTTTTAGTGCATTATTGTTATTTGTTAAACCCTAAGTTAATTATCTAATTGATTACATGGTTGCTAAGTCGGGTCATATCCTTGTACATATTGTTTTGGGACGATTGGGACTCATGGGTAAAGTACTTATTTTATGGAGTAATGGGGAAGAACATCATATATTACCCCCGTATGTGCGTTAATCTTAAAAGTACTCCAAGTGTTTTGATTTTCTTAATTCGAATCATTAGATTAGTTTATTGTAAAATATGTAAAAATTCAAGTGTAAGGGGAATGTTCATTCCCTACGATGTATTATTTTGGATGGTAGGGTAAGAGTGTATGCAAAAAAATAAAAAAATAAATAAAAAAAAAAAATCGAAAAAAAAACAAGAAAAAGAAAAAAAAATAGAAAAAGAAAAGAGAAAAAACATACGGACTACCATCCCGTTTCATTCTATATTTATTTTATGTTTTTGTTATTTTTCATTTATTAGCTTAAGTCGAGTCTAGTCTTGGCTTAGCAACGCCATACTGTACATGTAATTAACCAAGATTGTTAACTCGCCACCAGTAAAGACTGCCTATATCCAACAAAACCGTGTATTTCATATCCCTACACCTAACATTACAACCCTTTAAAAGACCTCTTTGATAGTTTATCCTAGGTGCTTACGCCATGTGGTGGAGGTTTGATCCTTTCCGAAGCATATGGTAATTTATTTTGCTATGACAGGTAGTGAGAGATATCTTCCGTTTCCATATTGTAATTTATACTTTATTACGCCCGAGAGATGTGAGTATCTAAACACTATTTGATAGGTGCTAGTGTATGACCTCCGTGCTTGTCTTTGGTATTTAGTGGAATGATTATTTGTTGTAATTACTTTTATATTAGTGTTAAATGACCCCTAACTTGTATTTTGATTAGAATAAAAGCGCATTTGCTTGAGGACAAGCAAATCTCAAGTGTAAGGGTATATGATGAGGCGAAAAATGATCTGTTTTTAGGGGGTCATTTAAGCCCGGAATTGAATTTATTTGATCAAATATTTCCCTAAATCGTTCCTTTTGTGATTTTTGGTACTTTGGGAGTGAAATCTGGAAAAGAAAGCAATTCGGACGTTTTTGGAGCATAAAAGTGAAGAAAACGCCAAAGACTTAATTTTCCATGCTGGGAACAGTGTGTGACGGCGTCAAGAAGACTTTCCTGATGGCGTCAAAAGTAAAGATCATGACGAACCAATACAGAAATGAAGGCATCACAAAGTAGAGCGTCAAGAGTTAAATGTCTGACGGCCTGCAAAAGTGGAATACATGACGGCGTCAAATGTAGATCAAGGCAGTCCGAGGATTATTTTGGCGGCGAGATGACGGCGTCACAAGGTTGTTCTTGACGCCGTCAGCCTCTAATATATCTATATATAGTTTTCTAATTTTCATTCATTAAGAGGGAGAAGTTTGAAGAAACCCTAAGGCCGAACCATATACGTATTTTACTGCTTTTTCAAGTGTTTTCAGCCCTTGAACCCTTACATGTGTTATTGAGATAAGTGTTCTTTTAATTCAAATAATATGTCTATGTGTTGGTTGTCTATATCTTGTGCTTGTCTTGATTCCACCATGCTAGGCAAGATTTATCTTGTGTTTGCTTAGATCTAATGAAACCTAGATGTTGATTATGTGTTTCTTACTTGTTTATGGTTGTAATGGATGAATGATTTCAATTTTAGGCTTAAGAAAACTGGCAGATCTCCAATTGGTAACATGCTTGAACGTCTTAGGAAACGTGAACCGATGTGTACTAGGTTTTATTGGTTGTATTTAATGCATGAGTAAATTCTAATGATCCCATGTTAGGAGCTTCTTGCAGGCTCGACATAGGAGTGAAGTAGGCACTAATAGGATTGGGGAAGTAAGTACGCCACCCCATGAATGGTATTAAGGAATACAATCCGTCATCCACGCAACTATAACAAGTAATTAACGTGTAAAAGATATCTAGGGAGTAGTGAAATCTAAGTAAACACATTTCTCCCACTTATTGCTCACAACCTTAGTTTAAATTAGTTTATTTTCATTTTTAGTATTTTATTTTGATTGCATCTTAGTATTGGGTTAGTTGACTAACAACTAATTCCGCCCAAAATCTTTCAAACCTGAGATTTTAATTTGCTTTCTAAAAAATATAAAAATACAAAAAGGAATCATCCCTTATCTCTAGAACTAGTATTTAGGTTTTCTAATCCTAGCGACACTATTCCTAGCTGAACGATCAATCCCCCGGTACTTGTCATTATACTATACTACATCGATCAGGTACACTACCTGGTGGGGGTTGTAAGTTTCTCGAGATCCCTCGAGAGGTAAAGCCTGGTGCAATCCCTACGCATCAGGGATATCATGTAGTACAAAGGTAGTAGTGAAGTCTGTCCAAGAGATCGGTCAAGAAGAAGTCTACATGTCAAATTTCGTATACAAACAAGTTTTACGTGACGAATAATGTACATTGTTAATTATTTTATAATTAATGTAGTGTTTATATGTTCTTTGAAATTAACATTTTAAGAATATTTTTTTGAATTAAATTATCGTATGGTACAAACTTTTTAATCACGAGTATATTTTAATCCGCTATATCCAACCTCATGTGATTTTGAACTTTCAGGAAACTTATCGTGTGTATGTTTATCAGGAAATGAGTCGGGTAAAAAGGAGTTGACTCTTATTGTTAATTCTTTTAGAAATTAGAAAATTATTTCCTGTATGCTAATTTTATATCAAGGGATTGTTATAGGTTTTGGCTTAAAGCGGACAGATATTAAGCTAGTGCGCACATAATTTGTTTTGGTTATATGAGTTTTGAAACACGATTCATGTGCCAACTGCCAAGAGACCTTTACTAATATATTGACTTTCAATTGTTCTTCCATTTCTTCTTGACTTGTATATAGAACACATTGCTTATTATCTACTTTTCATTTTTATTTTTTATCTATTTCAAATTGTAAAATCTATAATATTTATGAAGCAAATTTGTGTATTTTTGAAAATTGGGTGTTTAGTTGGGGAAAACATTTCATTCTTCTATGGAAATTTCATGGAAAGATAATAAAACTGAAAATCTGTTTATTCATATTTTTTTTCTAACAATTTTCAAAAAAGTGAAAGTTTCACATTCCAGATTTTAACTAGAAAAACAAAACCCCCAATTTACCATTCTTCACGTTTTTCTCTTTAATTAAAAAAAATACGGGATTTCCCAATCTATCATTAAAGTATCCCATTCTAACCTAAAGGAACATATTTTCATCTTATTAAAAATGAAAAATATAACTCTATCTAAACGAGTTTTCAATATTCACAACTCTTCTATAGAGAAGAAAAACCATTCTCTTCTCAAAGAACCTAGAAATGGAAAAACAAGAAAATTTTTCTACAACTAAACGCTACCTTAGAATCTCTTAAAAATGAGTAAATTTGATTCCCCAAAACATCCTTTAACACAATTAACTTACATCATACTATGGGTGTATTTGGGAGAGGGCTTATTGAGGCTTACGGTGGCTTAAAATTTTAGAATAAGTCGACTTGTATAATAAGTCTTATTTGGCGTCGAGGCTTATGGACTCTTTTAAAACTATAATCCCTAGCCCAATAAAAGGGGCTAAAAATTTAGACCCCGGGGCTTTTAAAGTATTAATTACATATTTATCAACAAAAATATCAACTGTATATGTGGAAAACTAAAAGGCGGGGGGGGGGGGGGGGGGGGGTTGAATAGTTTTACGTCTTTTTTATTTTATTATGAAAACTTAGTTTAGTTTTAAGACCTTATTTACTTTTAAAACTTTGATTCGATCTTATGTGAACTCAAATCTTGAACAATATGAACAACTATATCTAAGTATGAACAATAATAATAATGTAAGCTAAGTATGTGAAATCAACACATGCATAATATAAACAATTATAGCTATATACTAGAGATAAGTAAGTAAATTTTTATTTTGTAATCCTTAATTATATTTTGTATGAAAACTATACTTGATCGAAATGATCAATTATATGTATGTTATCTTTTTAGTTTGATTGTAAAAACTTTGTTTTGTGAATGAAACTTTTTTTTGAACTTTAAGTGAAATCAACACTAGCACAATATGAGCAACAATATATATACGTCTACGTCTACAAAAGTAATAACGATATAAGCAAGATAATAAGTAAGAGATGGAAAGATCTAACCGCGAGACAAGAGATTTATAGTGGTTCGACTACAAGGACACCTTCCTTGCCCTACTCCACTCCCCGAGCACCTAACTCGAGAGTTTTCTTCACTATGTCAACAAGCTCCCTTATGGTGGAGAAAACCTTACACATCAATTATCACACCACAACTTCGTCACACCTTTTTTACAACTTCTACACAACTACTTCACAACTTCTTCACAACTACTTCACAACTTCTTCACACCTAACCACTACCTAATCACACTACTTCTTCTTCACACCTATACTACTTGCGCACCACAATCAACTCACACCTTCTCTACCTACACACCTTACTAGCCTAACTCCTTATGTTTACTTCTATCTAACCAATATTCACAACTAATATACAACTGGATGAATACTATACAAGTGGTGATGCACAAATAATTTGGATGTGGAGGTCACAACAAGTTGTAATACTTCTTGTCTTGAAGGATTGAAGTATTCTTCTCTTGCACTTGAAAGGTTGAAGCTTGGATCACTTGGAAACAAAAGCTTATGGTTATATGATCAAAGGGTTTAAGAGAATGGTATAGAAGATTTAGATCAGAAAGTTTATAGTGCAAAAGGTAAGAAAAAATGACAGATTTGAGCCAGTATTTATAGGAAAAAATTACTGTTTGAGAGCGTGGCCGATCCCCTTAATTAGGGGTCGGTCCCCTTAATCATTAAGGGGGCTGCCTAACAAAATTAAGGGGGCCGCCCTATTAAAAAAAATTCTACAGAATTTTTTTTCCTTTTGTGGGGAAGGTTTTATCTGAAGAATCTAACCGTTTTTTTTTTTTTGTAGAAATTTGAATTCAAAATATTTATTTTGAATAAAACATTTCTTATAAATATAAAAACATTTTGTATAAGTTTAAAAATGTTTGTCCCATTTTATAAAAAATGTAAGGTTTATAAAAATAAAAATTCCTTTGACCACAGAATGCATTAGACATTTTGTTTATTCATACTTTAAGTGATTTGGATGTTAAAGTGAATATTTATGACTAAAAACTTGTTTACGTCATAATTTGTAGTTCAATGAGTTTACGTTTTGTAATTATCAAAACATAGAGATATCGATATATGTTAATAATGTTTTTAGGCATTATTTATATCAACAATCTCCCCCTTTTTGATGATTACAAAACCTAAAATCATAAAGTCTAAAAATTAATTTTTAGACATGTATTTAGTGAGTTTATATTCACTTATCCCCCTTTTTTTAGAATCAAAAAGGTTATGCCGACTAGCTTCATAAATGAAGTTAGACGGGATGAAAGCTCCCCCTTGATATGTGCTCCCCCTCGTTCGATGGCACCAAGGAATTGAGATATGGAATGTTGGCAAGAAAAATATTAGAATCACAAGCATATATAGCAAAATAAGGAAAACAACAAGCATGGCAAGCAAATATTAAGGTAGCAATATATTCATTTATTATGCTTCATGCATTCAATAAGTAAAAGATCCTAATTTGTTAAGGAAAGCCATCAGACTTGCTTGCAACAAAAGGTTGGTTGATTCGTATTTGAAAGTGAAAATCATAAGCATATAGTATGCTTAGATGGTTGATGATGGAGTGTTTGGAATGAAAATGGTTGAGTTAGGGTAAGTTTGTTGGATTAATGGAGGTATATGTTTGGGTGCATGAATGTTGGAGAGTTTGGTGGTAGAGAGTTTGTAGTGGAAGAGGTTGATTGAGGTTTTGGATTTTGTTCAAGTGAGGGTATTGGATGTGATCTAGTGAGAAGATATTCAATCCAAGTGAAGTGTTCATTGAATGCAATGGTTTTTTAGGAGAAAGATGCAACAAGGTCCATTGTTGACATGTTTTTCAACTTGATTCAAGTTGTGGGGTGATGAAGGAGAGCTAGAGGAAAGATGTTCCAAGTTGCATTGAGCAAGGTGTAAGGCAAGAAGAGCATAAAGCTCATGGACATCCTTGAGTTCTTCAATGAACTTCAAGTGTTTGGAGGAAGGTGATGATGGTGGAGTGTGGTTGTTATAAGGGATGGATGATTGGACATGCAACATAGGGATAACATGTGTGTTGGTAAGAGGTGGTGGTGATACTCTTGGTGGTGGAGATATTTGTGAGTTTGGGTAATCATGAATGGATGCGAATGAAGTTGTGGAAGAATAGGATGTTTCATGAGTGGAGGATGTTTTGGATGGTGGATTGGTAGGTTGAACAAAATGTGAGGTGTCAGGAATGAGATTAGGATTGCTTTTTTTGAGATTGAACATGCTCTTCATATGGCTTATGTGGGTAAGATGAAGGTGTATTTAAGGGAACAAGGATGGATGTTTGGTTATTATGATGAGGTTTTTGAAAGGGTTCATTTGAGTGAACAAGTGGTTTGTGTATCATGAAATATGGTTTGACCTTCATGGGTTAAGTTGTAGTAGTGATGACACACTTTGTAGAGTGTAGGGAATGGTTATATGGTTGAATCTTTTTGTGAGGATGACTAGGTGGAGTTATTGGTGAAGATGGGAAATAAGTATCAAGTGATGTGATTGGTGAGAGTGAAAGAGCGATGTTCATGGAAGGTATTTCTTGGTAGGAGGGTGTTATAGATGGTGCATTAGGTGCAATAGGAGATGAAATTTGAGGTTGAGGTGAGTAAAGGTTATGAGGTTTGAGTGTGTAAAGATTATGAGGTTTGAGTGTAATGTAGAAGGATATGGATGAGTAAAGGTTGTTGATATGTAATGTTGGTGGGAAGGAGAGTGAGATGTTAGGTATGTAATGTTGAAGATATAGGAGGAATTTGGTGTTGGATATTTGATAACATCATTTGGTTTGATGGGCTTTTAATGGAAGTTAGACTTTCTTCTCCAAACGGGTTTTTTGGTAGTTTTGGTTTAATGGGAGAGGACATGATGAGATGAGTAGAGATTGAGAGGAATGAGAGTGTTTATAATGTAGGATTGGTGGGATTAAGGATGTACAAACTTTGATAGAAGGTTTAGGATAAAATAGGTTTGTTAATTTTGGGAAGTGTAGGATGAAATGGGATAAAAAGTAGAAAAATGAAACAACATCTTCGACCATCAAATGGCCGGTCCCCTTAATTGGAGGCCGATCCTCTTAATAATTAAGGGGGCCGCCTTATGATTTAAGAGGGGCGCCCATTTGGTGATTCCCAGATTGCCAGAAAAGGGTTTTTGGTAGTAAATTGCAGAAAGGTTGTGTTTTTGGTTTCAAACAAGTCCAACTCTTTGTGGAAAGTAAGCATATACTAATTATGTAGGCAATTATGTGGCCAAAGCATGTTAACTAAAGAGATTAAGTAAACAGGCAATTTCATCCAGCATGCAAACATACTCATCAAGCAAGTAAAATATAAGTGCTAGGAAACAATAAGCAACATTAAGTATTTCATAACTGCATAACTAGGAAGATTAATCCTAATGTGTATCAATGTGCAACAAGTGGGTAGTTATGATAGCATGGATTTCTATACTTGTTACAAACAAAGTCTTAATAGACAAACCATGGTCCTCTTGATTTGATTTAGTTCATGATGAGGCGAAAAATGAACCACTTTTAAGGGGTCATTTAAGCCTGGAATTGAATTTATTTGATCAAATATTGCCCTAAATTGTTCCTTTTGTGATTTTAGGTACTTTGGGAGTGAAATCTGGAAAAGGAAGCAATTCGGACGTTTTTGGAGCATAAAAGTGAAGAAAACGCCAAAGACTTAATTTTCCAAGCTGGGAACAGTAGGTGACGGCGTCAAGAGCAACATTTTGACGGCGTCAAGAGTAATTTTCATGACGACCCAGTACAGAAATGAAGGCGTCACAAGGAAGAGCGTCAAGATTAAAATACGTGACGGCCTGGAAAAATTTATAACGTGACGGCGTCAGATGTAGATCAAGGCAGTCCGAGAATTCTTTTGGCGGCAAGATGACGGCGTCACCCATTTGGTCTTGATGCCGTCAGCTTCAGTTTTCTATATATAGTTTTCTAATTTTCATTCATTAAAAGGAACAAGTTTGGAGAAACCCTAAGGCCGAACCATATACGATTTTTACAGGTTTTTCAAGGGTTTTCTGCCCTTGAACCCTTTCATGTGTAATTGAGATAAGTGTTCTTCTAATTCAATCAATATGTCTATGTGTTGGTTGTCTATATCTTGTACTTGTCTTAATTCCACCATGCTAGGCTAGATTTATCTTGTGTTTTCTTAGATCTAATGAACCCTAGATGTTGATTATGTGTTGATTACTTGTTTATGGTTGTATTGGATGAATGATTTCGATGTTAGGCTTAAGAAAACTGGCAGATCTCCAAATGGTAACATGCTTGAACGTCTTAGGAAACATGAACTGACGTGCACTAGGTTTTATTGGTTGTATTTAATGCATGAGTAAATTCTAATGATCCCATGTTAGGAGCTTCTTAGCCGGCTCGACATAGGAGTGAAGTAGGCACTCATAGGATTGGGGAATTAAGTGCGCCATCCCATGAATGGTATTAAGGAATACAATCCGTCATCCACGCAACTATAACAAGTAATTAACGTGTAAAAGATATCTAGGGAGTAGTGAAATCTAAGTAAACACAAATTCTCCACTTATTGCTCACAACCTTAGTTAATTTAGTTTTATTTTCATTCCTGGTATTTTATTTTGATTGCATCTTTAGTATTGGGTTAGTTGACTAGCAACTAATTCCGCCTAAATCCTTCATACCCGAGATTTTTATTTGCTTTTTAAAAAATTATAAAAATACAAAAATAATCATCCATCATCTTTAGAACTAGTAATTAGGTTTTCTAATCCTAGCGACACTATTCCTAGCTGAACGATCAATCCCCCGGTACTTGTCACTATACTATACTACAACGATCAAGTACACTGCCTGGTGGGGGTTGTAAGCTTCTCGAGATCCCTCAAGAGGTAAAGCCTGGTGCAATTCCCATGCATCAAGTTTTTGGCACCGTTGCCGGGGAATAGTTATTGTCTAGGTTAGAATTTCTTTTTATTAGGTCTACTTGCTGGATTCCTTTCTAGTAAGATTTTATTTTTATTTTTAGATTCTCTTTAGTCTATCTTTTTCTTTGTGCCTTTGTTAGTAAATTAAAATTCATTGACTATTCCGTTAACCAATATGGAAAACGCGAATCCACCCCTTTCCCCTAGAGAAGTGGCTGTGTTATGTGAACAAATTGAGAGTGAGATTAGAGAACTTAGGGAGCTTAATAGGTTGATTAAGGTTGAGCTCGACCAAGCATTTAGTGACATAGCGACCGCCTTGTATTCAAATGAGAACCTAGGGCCTAATGATTTTGTGAATGTCGTTGAGGATCTTGAAGAGGGGGAAATAGATCCGAAGCTAAATGATTATTTTAATCTATACCCCACTAATGAGGAGATTGCATATTATAATAATCTTATTGATAACCCGCGATCTCCTTTCACTATAATCGAACCTAAGATAAAGAGAGGCGATCCTAAGAATGCTAAGATACCATGTATGATTGGGTATAGACACGTTAACAATGCTTACATTGACTTTAAATCCCCAATCAACATTACGTCCTCAAATGTTTATAATGATATAGTGAAACCAAGACTTGAACCTAGAAAAGATCCTAAATACCCCGGTGGAGTTTGTAACTTTGTCGGGAGAGTTAAAGGTTTACATGTCTTTGTTGGGAATTTCACTTTTATCACCGACTTTATGATTGTGGAAGATCTTGCTAATGCTATTGATTGTCGATTGTCAAATGTCGTGTTTGGTAAACCGTTTGTTGAGGAGTCTAAGTTAGAATATGATGAGATAGAAGGGACGATCCGATTTGCAAGTAATACCGATAGGATCACTTATAGGATGCCTAATAGAATGAAAGAGTTTCGCTTTATATCCCGATTTGATAAGGATAACGTTGGTGCTTTTGAGGACATCAATGAAGAGGATAAGAAAAAGGGCATGGATTATGTATGGGAAAAGAGGAGTCTTTTCTACAAAGATTGCTTGGCTCTAGGACCAAGGTATAAAGTCGATAAGGAATTTGCCCAAAGGATTATGGGGGCGATTGAGAAAAAGGTGATTGGTTTCTACAAAGAATATCTACAATCGGAGAGTGAAACCAATGATGAGGTCACGTAGTAACCCATGACCTTGAGTCTAGCTACAAGACTCGTAAATAAAGAAAAGCGCTTCTTGGGAGGCAACCCATGCTTTGTGTGATTTTATTTTGTTTGTTTGTTATTTGTTTCCGTATGCATGCTTTATTTTTATTGTTGGTAGATCATGTTTCTAAATTAAAAAGTGGAAATACTTTACTTTGTTATTTTGGCCTAGTTTTAACTCCACCTAAAAGTATTTTTGCAAAAGATAAGTGCAAGGGGAAACCCCAAATATGTTTTTAAGAAACAAACCGATCATGATTCTCCACAATATTAAATGGACATGTATATTTGTATTTGTTAGAGTCAAATGCTTGTATCGAGTCATAATGAAGTTTTGCAGGATTTTCCAGGAAGTAGAACCAAGTTTTTCCAGAAATTTTCCGGAAACTTAACATAAGAATTTTTGCAGATCACTTCTGACGGCGTCACGAGTTAACTCTTGACGGCGTCACGTGTAAAAATCTGGAAATTTTACCGGTTTTGTTTTTCTAACGGAGTCTTAAAGTTTTTGTTGAATTATTAAGTTTTATAATCTCCAGGAAATCTGCAAACTTCATTCCACAAGCATTATATCTTACTTTGTTTTCTAGGACTTAGTAACTTATATAGATTACCGCCGATTTTATGCGAGGTTGCTTTGTTTGTTTTCTCAGGATTTACAGGTTATGTATGACAAGAAGATGATTTATATTCTGGAAGGGAAGCTTTGATTGTTCATTTTCTTGGAGGAAGATTTAACCTGGCCACCTAATTATCCATACCGAGCGAATCAGGGGAGTATTTGATTTCATTCTTTTTACTTATTTAACTTTTACATTCTTACTTGAACATTGGGGACAATGTTCATCTTAAGTGTAAGGGGAGGGTAAAATGATGATACCTTACATGTACACTTTCGCTTGAGTTTGTTTTGTTTAATGGTAGATGTGTAATAAAACTATGAGAAATACTTGTTAGTGTAATTTTAGTGCCAAATTTAAAATTTTTTACAACATTTAGGAGTGAAACTTTAGCCATAGCAAGCGTCTCATGGATAGGAGATTGTATGACTAGCACATAACCGTACTTTCAGAAAAATTTTCCACCCAAATATGTGAGGTTCGCTTTTAGATTTGATAAGAAAAGCATTTACTATTAATGCTTATGAGTGTACCGGTAGCATTTAGATTCTAGAACTTGCGTTAGTGATGCATCCCGAGACCGCTAGTGAGACTACATTCGTGTAGTAGGATTTACTACATGATAAGAGGCATTAGGATCACCCTTGTGTTAAACCCGTATCATGATTACTTGACGATTTAAGTCATATTACTTGGCTAGTTAAGTCAACTAATTTTCCCACACCCTTAGCGTTGTACTCATTTTTAGTACACGAAACCCCTAGTACACCCTTCCGAGCCTATCTTTTCGTTTCTAACTTTAAGCATCTTACTTAAAGGAAGAATTTGTTACACCCCACTTAAATGTACACCCAAATCGCCTTACCCTTCCGTGTATGCACTCATCTTTAGTGCATTATTGTTATTTGTTAAACCATAAGTTAGCTATCTAATTGATTACATGGTTGCTAAGTCGAGTCATATCCTTGTACATATTGTTTTGGGACGATTGGGACGATTGGGTAAAGTACTTATTTATGGAGTAATGGGGAAGAACATCATTTATTACCCCATATGTACGTTAATCTTAAAAGTACTCCAAGTGTAAGGGGAATGTTCATTCCCTATAATGTATTATTTTGGATGGTAGGGTAAAAAAAAATAGAAAAAAAACAAGAAAAAGAAAAAAAAAATAGAAAAAAAAAAAAAAAAAAAAAAAAAAAAAAGAGAAAAAAAAAACATACTGACTACCATCCTTTTTCATTCTATGTTTATTTTATGTTTTTATTATTTTTCATTTATTAGCTTAAGTCGAGTCTAGTCTTGGCTTAGCAACGCCACATTGTACATGTAATTGACCAAGATTGTTAACTCGCCACTAGTAAAGACTGCCTTTATCCAACAAAACCGTGTATTTCATATCCCTACACCTAACGTTACAACCCTTTAAAAGACCTGTTTGATAGTTTATCCTATGTGCTTACGCCATGTGGTGGAGGTTTGATCCTTTCCCAAGCCTATGGTAATCTATTTTGCTATGACAGGTAGTGAGAGATATCTTCCGTTTCCATATTGTGATATTACTTTATTACACCCGAGAGATGTGAGTATCTAAACACTATTTGTGAGGTGCTAGTGTATGACCTCCGTGCTTGTCTTTGGTCTTTAGTGGAACGATTATTTGTTGTAATTACTTTTATATTAGTGTTAAATGACCCCTAACTTATATTTTGATTAGAATAAAAGCGAATTTGCTTGAGGACAAGCAAATCTCAAGTGTAAGGGTATATGATGAGGCGAAAAATGATCCGTTTTTAGGGAGTCATTTAAGCCCGGAATTGAATTTATTTGATCAAATATTGCCCTAAATCGTTCCTTTTGTGATTTTAGGTACTTTGGGAGTGAAATCTGGAAAAGGAAGCAATTCGGACGTTTTTGGAGCATAAAAGTGAAGAAAACGCCAAAGACTTAATTTTTCAAGCTGGGAACAGTAGGTGACGGCGTCAAGAGCAACATTTTGACGGCGTCAAGAGTAATTTTCATGACGACCAAGTACAGAAATGAAGGCGTCACAAGAAAGAGCTTCAAGAGTAAAATACGTGACGGCCTGAAAAAAGTTATAACGTGATGGCGTCATATGTAGATCAAGGCAGTCCGAGAATTCTTTTGGCGGCGAGATGACGGCGTCACCCATTTGGTCTTGACGCCGTCAGCTTCAGTTTTCTATATATAGTTTTCTAATTTTCATTCATTAAAGGGAACAAGTTTGGAGAAACCCTAAGGCCGAACCATATACGATTTTTACAGGTTTTTCAAGGGTTTTCAGCCCTTGAACCCTTTCATGTGTAATTGAGATAAGTGTTCTTCTAATTCAATCAATATGTCTATGTGTTGGTTGTCTATATCTTATACTTGTCTTAATTCCACCATGCTAGGCTAGATTTATCTTGTGTTTGCTTAGATCTAATGAAACCTAGATGTTGATTATGTGTTGATTACTTGTTTATGGTTGTATTGGATGAATGATTTCGATGTTAGGCTTAAGAAAACTGGCAGATCCCCAAATTGTAACATGCTTGAACGTCTTAGGAAACATGAACTGACGTGCACTAGGTTTTATTGGTTGTATTTAATGCATGAGTAAATTCTAATGATCCCATGTTAGGAGCTTCTTAGCCGGCTCGACATAGGAGTGAAGTAGGCACTCATAGGATTGGGGAATTAAGTGCGCCAACCCATGAATGGTATTAAGGAATACAATCCGTCATCCACGCAACTATAACAAGTAATTAACATGTAAAAGATATCTAGGGAGTAGGGAAATCTAAGTAAACACAATTTCTCCACTTATTGCTCACAACCTTAGTTAATTTAGTTTTATTTTCATTCCTAGTATTTTATTTTGATTGCATCTTTAGTATTGGGTTAGTTGACTAGCAACTAATTCCGCCCAAATCCTTCATACCTGAGATTTTTATTTGCTTTTTAAAAAATTATAAAAATACAAAAATAATCATCCATCATCTTTAGAACTAGTAATTAGGTTTTCTAATCCTAGCGACACTATTCCTAGCTGAACGATCAATCCCCCGGTACTTGTCGCTATACTATACTACAATGATCAGGTACACTACCTGGTGGGGGTTGTAAGCTTCTCGAGATCCCTCGAGAGGTAAAGCCTGGTGCAATTCCCACACATCAGTTCACTTATAAGTGTCATTTATATAAATATAGATGACATATATGAGATCACCATGCATGATTTAAAGAGACGTTTTTAGCATTATTCAACAATGTTTGAAAGTAGGTTTTCACGTAGATGTGAGAGTTATTTGAATAAAATAGATTGGGTTTTACTTCAAAATGCATTAATGAAAGGTAAAGAAAATTTTCCCAATCTTTGGTTTTGATCAAAACAAAATTGTGGATATTGATAGTGAAAACATGTTATTGAAAAGTGGGATGGCATTTGAAAAACTATTTTCCAAAATGTGAGATTTTTGCATATTTTTAGAGATATTTGATTTTTGACAACAAATATCATTAATCATAGATTTTAAAAGATGTTTATTAAAGATCTCATTCTCAAGAGGATTTGTTAAGCCTATTGTCCTATGTTATCCTTTTCTATATAACCTATGATCTTAAGTGAGTGATGACGTAATTCTACATGTTTGATGCGAGGGTGTTGAATGGGGTATATCCTAACATCTATAGCTCCTTTGTTATTGTACACTTATCTAATTTAATGCCATAGTCTACGAGAGCTTGTTTCATCCATAGTTTTCTTACGCAAGGGATCTAATTCTACTTCTATATTAACGATTAATCCACTTAACTCATTTCACTTCATCACCATGAGTTTGTTATTAGTGGATATAGAAGATTTCCATTTTCTATTTTGTTCGATAATGAACAATTTCCTTGTATTCCTAGGAAAGTCAACTAATGATGTTTCTAGGTTATAAGTATATAAGCTATTATGTACGTATATATGTATAAGAGTTACAAACAATATATATGTATAGCCAAGCATTAATCTAACTAATCATTTATCTAAGCATACAAATTATAGCGATGAACTTAAAAGAGACGCGTACCTTTTAATCTTCAATAGATTTTCTTCAAGCACTTCAAGTGACTATGTTGACTTATAGAAGTCATTTGTAGATGAGATTCCAACTTCTTCGAAGAATGACAACTTAGCCACTTGGTCCCGATTGTCTCATTGGTCTAAAGTTGTTTGGTCCAAACATATTTAACATTTGGCTAGGATGCATGTATGGTGGTAATATTCCCCAAGGATTGTAACTTGGTTGATAATTCCACATTTGATTTATAGTGTTATTGTAATTTTGTCTATTTTGATTTCTTCTAGGTTGAGGTGTTTTAGATCTTGGATGATGATTGTTAGGTTTTCTTGGTGGTGGAGTTTTAGATCTTAATTTGGGTTTAGATGATCCTACTTCGGTTTTTAAGGATGGTTTATAAAAGGTTTTTACTTCTTCATCATTGGCAAGAGGTATTTTTCTATCATTAATAAGTATATATTTAGGATTTGATTCTAAAGGTTTTAGTTCATTAAGTTCACTTTCAAATTTAACATTTTTAGTTTCACTTGTTGAAGCTTCGGTTGAGTTAAATCCTAAACCGGTTTTATCTCCGGATGCTCTTTGAATACTTTAAACTAAGTGAGTGACTACTATTTTCATATTTATCAAGTTTATAAATTTCTTCCTTAAGTTTTTCATTTTCATTTTCGAGATCATGACATGATTTACATTCCTCAGAAATTTTCTTACCCTTTTCTAAGTGGTGTATTTTAGCTTTCAATTCAAGTATTTCATTTTCTAGTTGAGTATTTATGCATTTTAGTGTTTTATTTTTTACCATTACTTTTTGACCTAATTAGCATAATCTATTATATTCATTATCTAGGTCTTTTTCATCAAATGATAAATTTTTAACACTAAAGAATTTGGTTTCGGAATGTACCTCTTTTGACGTCTTAGCCATAATACACTTTTCCTCCTTTGTGGTTTCTTTCTTGTCCTCATCTCTATCACTCCAAGCACCTCCAATGAACGCCTTTTGATTTTGATCTCTTGACATCATTGGACACTTTCCGATGAGATGATTTAGATCACCACATTTAAAACACTTCATTTCATTCTTCCCATTCTTGTCATCTTTACTTCTTTGAGATACTTTCATTTCATCATGCAGTTGTCTAACGAATCTTCCTCGTCTTTTGAAAAATTTCTTGAAATCTCTTACGGCCATAGCGAATTCTTCATCATCACTTTCGGAGGTTGAGCTTTCGTCGTCACTAGAGTCCCTCTGTAATACTCCGTAAAATCCAATGCATTTATTAATGCTAATTACCGAATCTATTCTAATCAAAGCTATTTTTGCGGGCTAATTTATTTTTTTTATGAGACACCGTTTGCATAACACCTGTATCACCGTTAGACACCGTTTGCATGACACCTGAAACACCTTGGTCACCGTATATACATCACCTGGTATCACCATTAGTCACTCTTGGATGTCACCCAATGAGGTTAACACCGGTAACTCCCACTTGCGACGCGACACCTTGTAATGACACCGATATATATATTTTTATATATATTAACTATTATGGAATTACTATTATACTATGTATATATATAAGTATATATACGTATAAACAACACCGTTAATATTTTCAAGGTTTACACGAAACGACACCGACACCGAAAATTAAGTTATGAACATATTAGTCACCGACACCTCGTTATCATTTTGGGCCTATGATCTCATTAAGGCCATAACTCACACTAATACATTTCTTATGGGCTTTGATCCACTTTACTCTTTTCTTTCTTTTCTGTATGGGCCGAGCGACTACCTTAAGCCCAAAACCTATTTCTCTCTTTTGTTTCTATTTGGGCCGAACACCAAGCCCATGGCTGTTTCACTTTGCTTGGACCAAAGTTACACAACGAGCTCAGCTTGTGTACAAAATATATGTTACACTTTGCTCTTTTCTTTTCCTACTCGACACCCAATAAGCCACACGACCCAACTTTATAATACCATTGAACGTGTTTATTTACTTGTTCCATGCACAACTCGACACCAAAAGAGAAACCACAATATCTCATCATCTCTTGTCAACACCAAATCTCCTTTCCTCTCTTTGGTTCCCCCACAACTCGACACAAAGCCACCCACTTTCTTTGTTTCTTCTTGCGTGAAAGACTAACCAAAAACAAAACACCAAGCCGCCCTAGGTTGAACCTACTTCACTAGTTGAACTCATGGCTCATAACATTACACCCTAAAATCCTATTATCCAAGAGATCTTGTGTCTCATTAACTACAAACACCTACTTTTCTACCTTAAACTAACCCCCTAGTACAATCACATGCCCCTAATCTTTTCCTAGTCCTAGTACTAAACAAAATCAAAGAAATCATCATAGGCTCTCAAGACTACTACATGACTTGACTTAACAAGAGAGCTTTGGACCATGCTTGTCTTGAATCGAATGACACATCCAAGGACACAACTCACATGTGTATCTTACTAACTACCTTAATTCCCCTATAAATACCCACATTTAATGCACATTCTCTCACACATTCGATACTCACAAAAACAACAAACAAACATCTCTTAGTCTTACCATTACTACGTACAAGGAACTACACAAGAACCAGGTTAAGGGATTAGCTATTTGGCTTAGCAAGTTGTGAACAAGGGTTAAGGTTTTGATAAATATTTGCAAGGTTTGGTTTGTTGTCCGTGTTTCTTTTCACCACTCGTACTATTCGATCTCTTCACCACCTTGTAGGTGTTGTAAGTTACCATCTTCCTTTTTCAATTCTTACATTACTTATTCTCTTTTTCACGCATTGCATGCATTCACATTTTGTATAAACACTTGGGCTTTAAAATCACACGTAACACTAGTATATATAACACATCGACACCCTTTTTAAAGGGCCCTGTAACTTCATTTTGTCACGTACGACATACATATATTTTTCGATGATCTATTTCTTCAAACCAAACTGATCTAAAATAGCCTTACATGCATGATATATGAGACCTAATGCTACGTAAAATAAACTAGATCCTAAACCCTTTCGAGCACCTCTATAAATTACTAATACATCTCATTGGGCCTAACTTGGGCTAACGAGCCCATAAGACTTCTTAAAGGAAATTTTCGGTATAAAATTTTGTAAAGTTTCGAAATGTTTTTAGACATTAGAATCTGATTTTTGAAAGATTCTTTAAGATAACAATGTTACTTTCTTTGTACAACACGTTTGTTTTTCAAAAACTTAACTAAGGACTATTTTTGCAAAAACTCTCGTTAAGGGACCAAAAATGCCAAAACTACCAAACTTTCGGACTAAAATAGAAACAGTCGACTTTTTAAAACTAAAAGGGTAAAAACTGTAAAATGCTTTAATATTCAGGTATAATGTGTAAAAGGAATAACAAGGACTAAAAATGTAATTATTTTAACTCAAGGGTAAAGGATGTAACTTTCTTAAAGTTAAGGGTAAACTTTGACAATAGTATTTAATTATTTAATTACTACTTTACATATTTATTTTGTAATATATATATACATATATACACCTATATATTATGACTTTAAAATAAACATACACATTACTAAAAATATTTAAAATAAATATTTTTATTAACGTATAACGGATAAATTAACGCTCATTGTTCACCTATCTGATATTGCCTAAGTTGACACCCGTACTACAAGTCCCTCATATCACGAACCTTAATCACTTACGAGTGAGCGCGAATATAGCTAATAGATCTATTGGAACGGCAGCCCATCTCTGTCAAAGTGATCATTTGGCAGGAGGTGTGCAATATTCGAGGTACCATGGAAACCTAGTACATTTCCATCACCGAGGGCCCCTTTGTTATCTACATCCCCGTTGTATAGGTGATTTTTATCTTTATGATATTTCGATACGATGTTAAGGCTTGAGATTCGTGAGGCTTAGGAGCAATATGACACCAGTTTAGTCAAGACCTATCATCTTGCCTTGTTTATTTCAAAATATTTTGACTTGTGTTCACACTATTACAAATTTAAACTACTATGGATTCACTCAACTGTTGTGTTGACTTTTTAGCATGTTTATCTCAGGAAACTAGCAAGGAGATGGCACGGAGCTCACGAAAAGGGCACATAGGACCTCCCTTTTATCTCAATAATTATATCATTCTTTTCAAACTCATCACCTCTTTTGTGAAACAATTAACATTTGGAAAAATTTTGTAACTCTGAATACTTTGAGTTTTCATGGAATGATATCAACTATCTTTTGAATTCTATAAGTATGATTGTGTTCTAAACTGTAATGACCCCGATTAGACTTCCACTGCTTACCGAATTTTTGGGGTGTTACAGATTGGCATCAGAGCCATGGTTATAGAGAACCAAATGATTTTTTAAAACATTGGACTATAACCACACCAGATTTCTAAACAAACTATTTATCACCGAAGTTCCCTCCGTGCCAGCACTTGTCAGCATTATGTTTTAAGGTTTGATTTTTAGCACCCATTGCACTAAGTTCACTATGACACCATGATCACTGTGCATGTAGCATTATGTAGACTAAATGACTTATATTATTATCTTGGGATATTACAGTACCATGTCTCCCCCGGTTATCATCTTATCTGATAGTGATGATGTCATGCCGGCATCATCCTCCTTTTCTACCATTGACCTATCTGACTATGACACCCATGACACCCGAGACACCCATGACTCCCCTGACTCCCATGACACCTTACCAGTATCACCTATCATTTCATCTACTGTTCCGTCTGGGAACACATCTTCAGAAACTGAGCCCTTCGAGGAGGGTGAGGTTGCTTCGACACTTGTTGATTCTTTTGCTGTTCAGCCACTTTTCCATCCTGTCTGTGGACCTATGACACACGATCAGTACATGTATGATCAGTATCTCACGTCTCAACAGTTTCTTGTGGCTGATGACCGTCCTACACCACCTGCTAGTCACCACTCTGGTTCAGATGCTGATGACGAGTCTTCTGACTCAGATACTTCTAACACTGTTGCATCTATTCCACCACCATCCCCGCCTGCACCAACTCATCGATGTAAGCGAGTGAGGACCCTTGAGCCTTTTGAGCCTGAGCCTTTTGGAGAGTTGTTTCGATATCATGATGATAGCTTCACCCGCAAGTGTACGGCTCAGAAACGAATCTGTATTGTGCCTACTTCTACAGTTCCATCACCTGTACCTGTATCTGTGCCATCACCCACACCTGTACTTCCATCTGTGCCTGTGTATGTGCCTGTGCTGACACCTGTGTTATCACCAGCACCTTCACCATCTCTGTCACCATCTCCGTCACCATCACCTGTATCACCATTACCTGAGCCACATCCTTATATGCTGCCTACTTACACTGCACCCCACTCTTCTGAGGTTTTACCACCCATGCTACCACCTGTTGTTTTCTACTCTCAGACTACTACTGTGCCAACACCATCACCTGCTTCATCACATATTCCATCACCTTCATCTATTCCTACTAAGACCACTACTTCACCTAGCATTCATAGGATGGTTGATGCCCGTCGATGGTCATTCCTGTTAGAGTGCATTCGCCGCTGGAGGTTTATTGAGGGATCACCTAGAGCTGCTGAGCTTGGAGAGAGCTCCTCAGCTGTGTTACCGGTCACTGGGGAGTCGATACACCATACCATCCCGTTACTGGCTGCAAGATTGGTTAGACATAAGGATCTCCTTGATGAGCTGTTGAGCGTTATAGAGGACATATCCCTGGAGAGGATTGAGATCATGTAGGAGGAGGTCGAGAACCTCGTTGTGCACAGGACAGCCCTGGAGACAGTATCTGAGATGATGGGTACTGAGATCGAGGAGGCGTAGGCCACCATTACTGAGTTCAGAGACACGAGATGCAGGAGCTGAGAGAGATTGCGATCATCACACAACAGAGCTGGCATCATCTAGTGCTACTATCCACACTCTGTCAGTCATGCTTGAGGAATTTTAGGCCAGAGAGAGAGCTAGAGACCTAGAGATGTTGGAGATGATCAGGATCATTCGATAGCTAGAGAGGAGATCAGGAGGCGCACCTGGAGCTTCATAGATCTATGACGTATCATTACATTTAGAGACATCTTAACTTGCCCTGTGCGGCATTAATAATGTTTTATCTTGTTGTTTTGTAACAATGAATTCAAATTATTAAAACTTTGTGTTGATTATGATTGTATTGTACTGATATTGATTTATGATGTTTTAGTTGTTTGATCTTATGTTATGCTCCCATATTGAGATTCATTAAATTTCCATGTGTGTTGTTACATGTCGTGATGGTTATTTATGGATGATATGGTTTATATTGATGTATGTATTCCTGGTGTGATTATAATGTATTTTGTGATGATCTCGACTATTATTAGCTTGGTTATGTTATTTCTCTTGTTATTAATTGATGTTTGGGATTCTTACTTATACACTTGCAATTTTATAGAAATATGGCCCCTAGGAAAACCGCAACTACCACCGCATCACCTGCTATGACTCAAGCTGCTATCAAGAAATTGGTTGCCGATAGTGTTGCTGCAGCTTTGGAAGATCAAGCTACTACAATGGCGTGATCAAGTAGCAACAACCGACCCACTGCAGAAAGCGAGTCCTCTGCAACTCGGAAGTATACCTATAAGGACTTCATAGCTTGTAAACCGTCTCACTTCAAAGGTACTGAAGGAGTAACAGAACTTGCTCGATGGTTTGAGCGAACTGAGACCGTGTTTGTGAGGAGCCGTTGTGCCGCTGAAAACAGAGTCTCGTTTGCTACTGGAACATTGCTGGAAAATGCGTCTTCTTGGTGGAACGCAATTGAACAAAAGATAGGTGTGGAGGAAGCCTATCAAATCACCTGGGCTGACTTTAAGGAAAAGATGTTGACGAAGTTCTGTCCAAGAGGAGAGATCAAGAAACTAGAAGATGAGTTTCACCTGTTGGTCGTGAAAGGGAATGATCTCAAGGCTTATGATAGGAGATTTCAGGAACTTGCCATACTTTGCCCTTCGAAAGTTCCCGATTTGGAAAAGTTGTTAGAAAGGTACATTGAGGGACTACCTAGGAGCATTGAGGGAAACATCACCTTGTCAAAGCCTCAATCTTTGGATGAAGCAATGACTATTGCCCAAAGACTGCTAGACCGGGAGATTAAGCGTAACTCTGCTCAAGGAAACAATGATCACAAAAGGAAGTTTGATGATCGAAAAAAAAACGACAACAACAACAACCGTAACCCCAACCGTAACTATCACTATTACAGGAACACCCACCACAACCAACAAAACTGATGACAGGAAGCTGCCAAAGCTTATGTCGCTGCACTAGTCAGGAATGCGGGGTATGCTGGATCTGCCTCGTTCTACAACAAGTGTAAGCTGCACCACACTGGACTCTGTTATGCTAAGTGTGGAAAATGTTCAAGGACTGGTCATAAGACACAAGATTGCCAGGCTAAAGGAGCTAACTTGCAACCCGTGGCTGTGATATGCCATGCTGTGGAGAGAAAGGACACTGCAGGCGTCAGTGCCCAAACAAGGACAACAATGCACGAGGAATAGTGTACGTGCTGGGAGAAGGAAACACACTGCAGGATCTAAACGTAGTCACGGGTACGTTCTTTCTAAACAACTGCCTTGTTAAAGTTTTATTTCATTCCAGAGCCGATCAAAGTTTCATATCTATTTCTCTGGCACCACTACTTAATATCTCACCAACCAAACTAGACACCACATACGAAATTGAACTAGCCGATGGAAAGCTAGTGAGCACTAACACCATACTCTGGGGTTGCACCCTACACCTATTAAACACACCTTTCATCATAGACCTTATGCCAATTAGACTTGGTAGTTTCGACGTTGTCATAGGAATGGATTGGCTATCCAAGAACCGCGCTAAAATCATTTGTGACGAGAAAGTCGTTCACATCCCTCTTCAAGATGAAATGTTGATTGTTCGCGGTGAGCGAAGTAAAACACGTCTAAGCATCATTCTTGCGTCAAAGTTGTGAAGTACATCGAATGAGGATGTCAGGCCTTTTTGGCTCAAGTCACCGAGAAAGAGTCGGAGGAGAAGCGACTTGAGAATGTGACAGTAGTCAAGGACTTTCCTGAGGTATTTCCTGCGGAATTGACTGGCCTTCCGCCTGCACGTCAAGTGGAATTTCAAATTGACTTGGTGCCAGGAGCAGCACCCGTAGCACGAGCACCCTATAGGGTAGCACCGTCTAAGATGAAGGAGTTATCTGAGCAATTGTAGGAGTTGTCAGATAAAGGATTTATTCGCCCAAGTTCATCACCATGGGGAGCACCAGTGTTGTTTGTAAAGAAGAAGGATGGAACCTTCCGGATGTGTATCGATTATCGTGAGTTGAACAAACTTATAGTGAAGAATCGATATCTGTTGCCAAGGATTGACGATATGTTTGATCAACTGTGAGGATCGAGTGTTTACTCGAAGATTGATTTAAGGTTAGGTTATTACCAACTGAGAGTTAGGGAAGAAGATATCCCTAAGACGGCTTTCAAGACAAGATACGGCCACTACGAATTCCAACTAATGCCATTCGGTCTAACAAATGCTCCCGTTGTATTTATGGATTTAATGAACCGAGTGTGCAAACCCTATTTGGATAAGTTTGTGATTGTATTCATCGATGATATCCTTATCTATTCACGTAGTACGAAGAGCACGCAGAACACTTGAAGGCTATACTGACACTGCTCAGAGAAGAGAAATTATACGCCAAATTCTCCAAGTGTGACTTTTGGATCGAGAAGGTACAATTTCTTGGGCATGTTATTGACAGTAAGGGTATTCATGTTGATCCCGCCAGGATCGAAGCTATTAAAAATTGGGCGTCCCCTACGAGTCCCACCGAGATACGCCAATTTTTAGGTCTTGCCGGATACTATCGGAGATTTATTGAAGGCTTTTCAAGGATTTCTAAGCCTTTGATGGAGTTGATGCAAAAGAAGAAGAAATTTGACTAGGGAGAAAAGCAAGAATCGGCATTTCAATTTTTGAAGAAGATGCTTTGTAAAGCACCGATATTAGCATTACCCGAAGGAAGAGAAGATTTTGTGGTATATTGCGATGCATCAATCCAAGGTTTGGGTGCCGTATTGATGCAAAGGTTTAAAGTAATTGCTTACGCTTCTAGACAACTTAAACCTCACGATGAAAACTACATTACTCATGATCTAGAATTAGGAGCGGTGGTATTCGCTCTTAAGATATGGAGACACTACCTATATGGAACCAAGTATACGGTCTTCACCGATCACAAAAGTCTTCAGCACATTTTAGATCAAAAGGAGTTGAATATGAGGCAACGCCGATGACTAGAGTTATTAAGTGACTATGATTGTGAAATTCGTTATCACCTTGGGAAGGCAATGTTGTAGCATATGCTTTGAGCCGAAAGGAACGACTTAGACCCCTTAGATTCAGATCATTGGGAATGACAATCAGATCACCACTTCCATCTCAAATTCTTAAAGTTCAAGCTAAGGCCCTTAAAGAAGAGAACAGACCGCACGAGAAGATTTACGGCATGCCAGAGAGCATGAATGGATTTGTCAAGAAACCAGATGGAAGGATGTGTTTCAAAGACAGAAGTTGGATCCCATTGTATAGAGGAATACGATACCTCATCATGCATGAGTCTCATATGTCTAAATATTCCATTCATCCTGGCTCAGACAAAATGTATCATGACCTTAAGAAGCTGTATTAGTGGCCAAACATGAAAGCTGACATTGTAGAGTATGTCGGTAAATGTTTGACTTGCTCAAGAGTAAAAGCTGAGCACCAAAGGCCATCCGGTCTTTTGATTCAACCAAAGCTACCAACGTGGAAATGGGAGAGAATTACAATGGACTTCATTACGAAATTACCCAAGACATCGAGTGGATTTAATACGATATGGGTCATTGTCGATCGTCTCACGAAGTTAGCGCACTTCTTCCCAATCAAAGAGATTGATGATATGGACATTCTTGCATGTTTATACTTGAAGGAGATAGTTTCACGGCATGGAGTGCTGATTTCTATTATCTTAGACCGAGACAGCCATTTCACGTCTAACTTTTGGCGATCTTTACAGAAAGCCTTGGGAACTAAGTTAGATATACTGTTAGCAGAATTCTCATACAACAACAGTTATCACGCCAGTATCAAGGCAGCACCATTCGAAGCACTTTATGGAAGAAAATGTCGATCACCAGTTTGTTAGGCTGAGATTGGTGATGTACAACTCTCAGGTCCCGAGTTGATTATTGAAACCACTGAGAAGATAGTAAAGATTAGACAACGGTTGCGAGCCGCCAGAGACCGGTAAAAGAGCTACGCCGATGTAAGAAGGAAACCAATGGAATTTCAATTTGGAGATAGGGTCATGCTAAAGGTATCACCTTGGAAAGGGATGATTAGGTTTGGAAAATGTGGAAAGTTAAATCCAAGATACGTTGGACCCTTGGAGATCATTAAAAGGATCGGTCCTGTGGCTTACAAACTTGAACTCCCTGAGGAGCTCAGTAGAGTACATAACACCTTCCCCGTGTCAAATTTGAAAAAGTGTTTATCGGATGAAACCCTCGTGATTCCGTTGAAAGAAATCAGAATCGACGATAAGTTTAACTTTGTTGAGGAACCATCGAGATTATGGATTGGGAGGTCAAACGATAAGGTCAGATGGAACTCTAGTAGAGGACCCGAGTTCACTTGGGAGCGCGAGGATCAAATTCGTGCCAAATATCCACACCTATTCGACAAATCAACCCCGAGCACCGATTCAACTTTGGATTCCGGGACGAATCCAATCTAACGGGTGGGTACTGTAATACTCCATAAAATCCCATGTCATTTATTAATGCTAATTACCGAATCTATTCTAATCAAAGCTATTTTTGAGGGCTAATTTATTTTTTTTATGAGACACTGTTTGCATAACACCTGTATCACCGTTAGACACCATTTGCATGACACCTGAAACACCTTGGTCACCGTATATACATCACCTGGTATCACCATTAGTCACTCTTGGATGTCACCCAATGAGGTTAACACCGGTAACTCCCACTTGCGACGTGACACCTTGTAATGACACCGATATATATATTTTTATATATATTAACTATTATGGAATTACTATTATACTATGTATATATATAAGTATATATACGTATAAACAACACCGTTAATATTTTCAAGGTTTACACGAACCGACATCGACACCGAAAATTAAGTTACGAACAAATTAGTCACCGACACCTGGTTATCATTTTGGGCCTATGATCTCATTAAGGCCATAACTCACACTAATACATTTCTTATGGGCTTTGATCCACTTTACTCTTTTCTTTCTTTTCTATATGGGTCGAGCGACTACCTTAAGCCCAAAACCTATTTCTCTCTTTTGTTTCTGTTTAGGCCGAACACCAAGCCCATGGCTGTTTTGCTTTGCTTGGACTAAAGTTACACAACGAGCTCAGCTTGTGTACAAAATATGTGTTACACTTTGCTCTTTTCGTTTCCTAGTCGACACCCAGTAAGCCACACAACCCAAGTTTATTATACCATTGAACGTGTTCATTTACTTATTCCATGCACAACTCGACACCATACGAGAAACCTCAATACCTCACCATCTCTTGTCAACACCAAATCTCCTTTCCTTTCTTTGGGTCCCCCACAACTCGACACAAAGCCACCCCACTTTCTTTGTTTCTTCTTGTGTGAAAGACTAACCAAAAACTAAACACCAAGCCGCCCTATGTTGAACCTACTTCACTATTTGAACTCATGGCTCATAACATTACACCCTAAAATCCTATTATCCAAGAGATCTTGTGTCTCATTAACCACAAACACCTACTTTTCTACCTTAAACTAATCCCCTAGTACAATCACATGCCCCTAATCTTTTCCTAGTCCTAGTACTAAACAAAATCAAAGAAATCATCATAGCCTCTCAAGACTACTACACGACTTGGCTTAACAAGGGAGCTTTGGACCATGCTTGTCTTGAATCGAATGACACATACAAGGACACAACTCACATGTGTATCTTACTAACTACCTTAATTCCCCTATAAATACCCACATTTAATGCACATTCTCTCACACATTCGATACTCACAAAAACAACAAACAAACATCTCTTAGTCTTACTATTACTACGTACAAGGAACTACACAAGAACCGGGTTAAGGGATTAGCTATTTGGGTTAGCAAGTTATGAACAAGGGTTAAGGTTTTGATAAAGATTTGCAAGGTTTGGTTTGTTGTCCGTGTTTCTTTTCACCACTCGTACTATTCGATCTCTTCACCACCTTGTAGGTGTTGTAAGTTACCATCTTCCTTTTTCAATTCATACATTACTTATTCTCTTTTTCACGCATTGCATGCATTCACATTTTGTATAAACATTTGGGCTTTAAAATCATACAAAACACTAGTATATATAACACATCGACACCCTTTTGAAAGGGCCTTGTAACTTCGTTTTCTCACGTACGACTGATTGGTGCTAAACCGTCAACTTATATTGACCAAGTAATGGTCAACAAAGTCAAATAGCCTAGGTCAATGCTCCGGGTAATATAAGGTATCACCAGGTCGTTAAGTCCCGTTGAAGTGTGAATTGTAACTTTAGCGTATTCGTGATCGGGTAATTATTCACAGAAAAGGGTTATGATCAGAATTATTTGGAAATTATTAACAAATATAGCTTAGGAAAGCTACGTGAGTGATTATGGGAATTTAGATCACAAAGATTTGAGTTAAAACCTAAAAACATACGTTTTAATTAAAAAACGTATACAGACGATCAAAACAAAAAGTACAACTGATGGACGGGAAGGGTTAAAAGTGTAAAATTAATATTTTTACAATTCTAATAATTAAAGAAAATTTTAAGAAAAATAAAAACTATTTTTACACTATTTAATTATTTATTATTAATTAATTACTAATTATCTATTTATTACTAATTAAATTAATTAGAATTATTAAAAATACTAAAAAGGCTTAGAAAATTAAGAAAAATTTTTTAAATCTAATTAACCATCATGGGAATCCTAAAAAATTATAAAAAGTTAATTTTAAGTATTTTTAAACTAATTAATTAATTATTAAGCAAATTACTTATTAATTTCTAATTAAACTAACTATATTAAAAAAAATAGAAAATGAATAGTAAAAATTCTAGAAAAATTTATAAAAATGTTTTAACTAAAATAAAATCTAGAAAAATTATAAAAACTAGGTTATACTTTATAAAATATAATTATGCTATTTAATTACTTAATATTAATTAAAACTAAATTAAACTAAAATTAATTAGAAAAACCACTAAAAGACAAAATAAAAATCTGGAAAAATTTCTATAATTACTTTAACCTAAGATAGAATTTCTAAAAATATAAAAATGATATATTACTTATAAATAGGCTAAAAAGAAAAATAAATTGATAAATCCTATTAAATAGAAGCTATCACTAATATTAAAGTTGGTTTTTTGGTTTTTTTCTTTTTCTAAACTGATTATAAACTAAAAACAACAACTTTTAATAAAGACACTTTTATTTTAACCCAAAAAATAAGCACTTGGAGTGCTTATTGATGCCACAGTTGACTTTTGTTGACTGTGGTAGTTATTTAGCTCAAATGGGAAGATGTGGGGTCCACAATGACAATCTTTGGTTTCTCTGAGCTAGTAGAACTTGAATAAGCAAGAATAAGCCAAATAAGTGGCTTCAATAAGCCAATAAGCACCAATAAGCAGTTTGCTCAATTGGTTTCTGACACAGATTTGGGACAAGCTTTAAGGGTCAAACAAAGTAGGGTCCACAGGTCTGAAGGTCAAACTACTGGTCAATATACACTCCTTGGTAGGAGGGGGGTTGAATGAACCCAAAATGGGTTAGTGGGACCCACTGAGGTGGCCACAATAAGCCATCAAAGGTGGTGAGTCAGATGGTCTGCTGAGTGCACAGGGCACACCCTTGCCCTGCAGCTCAGTTTAAGCTTAAGCTCAGGCTTGAGAAAAAATCAATAAAATAAGGTAACCATGGGGACTTGTAGACCTACTAATAGACAATTACTCCAACAAATATCAGACCTTAAAACCCTCCACAAAATTCTCAATAAATCATCCCATTTTGGTAAAAAAACTGAGTTTGGTTCTTTTTGACTTTTTGAGAAATCTTGAGTTTTGACTTATATGAACTTAGGCAGCTGATTTAATGATCAAATAAGTTAAGATAAGTTATATAAAAACTAACTTAGGTAAAACTCCAACTATTGAAAAGGTTTTGTGGGATTTGGACTCAATAAAAATCACCACAGTGAACTGTGGTGATTTTAACCTTGTAATTTTGACTTTTGTTGAGTTTGAGACTCAGAATTGGGTTTCCCTGACCTACTATACACTCACACAACTAGTTTAAGCACAGAATTGCACAAATGACAAAGTAGAACAATGTAAACAACCTCAAACCAAACACTCCTCTAAAAACAGTTTAATATGAAAACAAGATTTAAACAAGCATATAAGACACCCTACTGATTTCAACTACTAGATTAAGCAATAATTAAGTAAATTAAACAGTAACAAGCAACTAAACTACTGTGAGAATAAAAATCAAAGAAAAGGCTTACATAAGCCTTCCAAGCTACTTGATAAGGACCAAAGAACCAAGTAAACCAATCCTAATGCCCTCCCATGAGGTACCTAACCCACAGCCATCCTAAATACACTGTGCTCCAAGCTTCTTCAACCATTGCCTTTCATTTTTTTTATTTTATTTTTATTTTTCTTGATTTTTTGTAATTTTTGCAAAATGAGTTTAAGGTATTGATGAAAGCCTGAAAGGCTTTCAAAAAGTTGTTGTCTGAGTTTGTGAGAGCTTATGAGTAGCTTAAACACAATTTAGATGCCTTAATTAGAATTTGGAAATTTGAAATGAAACTTGAAAAGCGAAAATGAGAATCAAACTTCAAAACAGATTTTCATTGATAATAAAGTTACAATACATTAAAATTAAACTAAAAAAACATTTAAAACTAAAAGATTACACACTTCCAAGCTTCTATCATCTCAACTATATATAACGAGGCAAAATAATCTCTAGGACCTCCCATATGGCACCTTTTTGAATTCTGGATGACCCACATAGCTCTTGTTGACCTATTGACCAAATCCCAAACGTTGAATTAGCTTTTGATTGATCCTAGCCTTTGATCATGATTTTGGCGCCAAAAGTATGTCGGGGCAAGAATGGGTGGTACTGGTGGGTGTTGTTGAGGGAATTAATTGTGGTGGGTTTATTAGGTGAGGGGTATTAATTGTGGTGGTTTGATTTGGTGAGAAGGTGAGGAGGGGGGAGGTGAGTCACCCTGGTTTTGCGCGGTTGTGTTGGGGGAAGAAGAAGTTGACCGGGGTTTGACCCGGTTGACTGTTTGACCCCGCTTAGTTTTATTAGAAGGGAAATGGGCTGGGTTGGTTGGGCTTTTGGGTGGACTGGGTCAGACCAAGGCTTGTTTTGGCTTTTAGGTTTATAATAAAACATAGGGTCCGTTTGGTAACTATTAGTGCACAAGGACCATTTTTGTAATTTTGGAAAAGATGAGGGGCTGAAATGGTAATTTCTCCAAAGTAACCATAAGGACCAATGTTGCCAATAACCATAACTCCAAGAACCATTTTTGTAATTTTCCAATTTTCAAAATTTCAAAACTTCCCAGGGACCTAATTTGCCATTTTTGGATTTTTAAGGACTAAATATGTAATTTTTGGAAAACTTGTGACCCAAGTGTAATATTTAGTGATTTTTGACTTTTAAAACCTTGGGTTGACTTTTCCTTTCAAAATAAATGCATAGGGACTAAAATTGACAAGTTTTGAAACTTGAGGGACTGAAGCTGCCAATACTGCAAACTTTGTACGTTTTTTCTTTGTTTTTGCACATTTTGCTTTTAAAACACATAAAACACAATCCCTGGGATAATTTAAGTATTTTGATATCTTTTTGATTGTTTTTGTGCGTTTTGGCAGTTTAAATATATCAAAAACGATGAGTGTTTGAGCACTCATCAATCCCCCACACTGAACTATTGCTAGTCCCTAGCAATCTTTTTAGAAAACATGATGGATTTTAAACTCTTTACCAAAAGCCATCACTTCTGGAGTAGCCAGGTGTAAGAACTGTGGCACACCTGATAACCGTGTGATTTTGAGCAAACCACCAGCTTTCAACGGATTTGTTAAGTCTTTACCAAGAGCCGTTTGCTCCTGGACTAGCCAGCATCTTGATGGACAACGTCAACATCTTGGTGAGCTGATTACCAATTATGGATTTTCCACGGCCTTTACCACAAGCCATAATCTTGCGGGCTAGCCAACTCATTTGTTTTTGGGGAGCTGAGGAACCATACAATTTTGGGCAAATTGCAAGCCGTCAACGGATTTGATTTATCTTTACCAAGAGCCGTTTGCTCCTGGATTAGCCAATCCCTTTGTCGGTTAGACCTGGCGGACTGATTACCAAAAAAATTTTTGAAATAAAGTGAAAAAAATTTTGAAAATTTTGGCCAAAAACGGGGGATCAGGAGATATATTTTGATAAAATTCGTTAGAATTCCCCCCCCCCCACACTTAGAAATGAATATTGTCCTCAATATTCAAAGTCCCGGCTATTATGCCGAAGCTATGAACGTAAAAAGCCAAGATTCGAATCTAACTGCGGAATTACCAAATTTCACTTTATTTCTATATATATACAACAACTTTTTTTTTTCAAACTCTATATACATATATACATTTTTTTTTTTTTAAACAGCGGGGGGTTGGCCATTCCCCCACACTAGGTGGTAGAAAATAGAAAGAATCAGAGATACGGGTGAAAACCCGTATTGTTGCTAATTTTTGTTCATCGAGTCGCTAGCTTGACTCTATCCCCGAATTCAATTGTCCTTGGGGAAAGTTTGGAGATCCGGGACGACCATGGATGGTACGTCCTCTCCAAAGTAGTGCTTTAACCGATGTCCATTCACTTTGAAATTTGGACCGTCACTTTGAGATAATTCGACGGTGCCATAAGGATAAACTTTTGTGATAGTGAATGGACCAGTCCATTGGGTTTTGAGCTTTCCCGAGAAGATCTTGAGTCTAGAATTGAAAAGAAGGACTCGATCACCAACGTTGAAAACGCGGTTTTTGATTTTTGAGTCATGAATCTTCTTTGTCTTTTCTTTATAGATCAAAGAGTTCTCGTAAGCTTGATCACGAAGTTCGTTTAATTTGTTTAGTTGAACTTTCCTATGATCACCCGCCATTTTGAGGTCGAAATTGGCATGCTTGAGGGCCCAATAGGCTTTATGCTCAAGTTCAATCGGAAGAGGGCACGCTTTCCCGTACACAAGTTTATAAGGCGTACACCCAATGGGTGTTTTGTAAGCCGTACGGAAAGCCCAAAGTGCATCATCTAATTTGTCCGACCACGATGCACGATTCTCACCTACAGTTCTTTCCAAGATTCTTTTAATGCCCCGATTGGAAACTTCGACTTGTCCACTCGTTTGAGGGTGGTACGCAGTGGAAAGACGGTGAGTTACACCGTACTTTTGCATGACTTTGTCAAATTTGTCATTACAGAAGTGCGTACCACGATCACTAATAATAGCACGTGGAGTTCCGAATCGGGCAAAAAGAGCTTTTAAAAATTTCACAACTACTCGGGCATCATTTGTGGGTAAAGCTTTTGCTTCAACCCATTTTGACAAGTAGTCAACTGCCACGAGTATGTATTTGTTTCCGTGAGAGGATGGAAATGGCCCCATAAAGTCGATGCCCCAGATATCAAAAAGTTCACAAACTTGAATTGCATTTTGAGGCATTTCATTCCTTTGTGAAATATTCCCGTGACGCTGACAAGCGTCACAGGACTTGACCAATTCTTGGGCATCCTTGTAGATCGAGGGCCAATAAAAGCCGGAATCAAACACCTTTTTGGCGGTGTAGTTGGGATTGTGGTGGCCCCCCGTGGGACTAGCATGGCAAGCCTTTAAGATTTCAGCGGCTTCCTGACCATACACACACCGCCGGATGACTTGATCCGCGCATATCTTGAACAAGTAGGGGTCGTCCCAAAAGTAATGTTTGACATCTTTGAAAAAATTATTTTTTTGTTGGGACGACATCCCTTTCACAATGAAGTTACCCGCAAGATAGTTTGCAAAGTTGGCAAACCATGGGGTAATCGAGTCTCCACGAAATGAAACCGCATTGAGGGTTTCGAGAGGAAATGTTTCATTTATTTCCTTTTTCTCGAAAGCATCTTGGTGGGGGTTTTCAAGATGGGAGAGATGATCAGCAGCTAGGTTCTCAGCTCCTTTTTTTATCACGAATAATGATATCAAATTCCTGAAGGAGGAGAACCCAGCGAAGAAGTCTCGGCTTTGCATCTTGTTTTGCAAATAGATACTTCAAAGCCGAATGATCCGTATACACTATGCTTTTAGTCAGAATCAAGTATGGCCGGAATTTTTCAAAAGCATACACCACAGCTAATAATTCTTTTTCAGTGGTGGTGTAATGACTTTGAGCCTCGGTCATAGTCTTGCTGGCATAGTGTATAGGCTGAAAATGTTTTGTTTTGCGTTGCCCCAAGACAGCCCCTATAGCATAATCACTAGCATCACACATGAGCTCGAAGGGCAAGTCCCAATCGAGGGCAACAAGAATCGGTGCCTCGGTAAACCTTTTCTTTAATGTTTCAAAGGCTTCGATGCACTCAGGGGAGAAGATAAAAGGAGCATCCTTCTCGAGGAGATGGGTCATAGGCCGGGCGATTTTAGAAAAATCTTGAATAAACCTACGGTAAAAACCGGCGTGACCCAAAAAGCTCCTAACACCTTTCACAGTCGTGGGATGAGGCAATTTTGCAATGACGTCCACTTTGGCACGGTCAACCTCAATCCCGTTTTTTGAAATTTTATGGCCGAGGACAATGCCCTCTTTGACCATAAAGTGACTTTTCTCCCAATTTAGACATAACTTTGTGTCTTCACAACGTTTTAGCATGCTGTCTAAATGGGAGAGACATGTTTTAAACGAATCCCCAATGACCGAGAAATCGTCCATAAAGACCTCCATACTTTTCCCGATCATGTCGGAAAAAATGGCCATCATACATCTTTGAAACGTGCCCGGAGCATTACATAAGCCAAATGGCATACGTTTATATGCGAAGGTTCCATAGGGGCACGTAAAAGTGGTCTTTTCTTGGTCTTGCGGGTCAATGGGAATTTGAAAGTAACCCGAGAAACCATCGAGGAAGCAATAGTACTCGTTCCCTGCTAATCTCTCGAGCATCTGATCCATAAAGGGCAGAGGAAAATGATCCTTACGGGTGGCGTCATTCAATTTACGATAATCAATGCAGACGCGCCAACTCGTAACCAACCGAGTTGGAATCAACTCATTCTCCTCATTTGTGACAACGGTAATGCCACCCTTCTTTGGAACACAATGGATTGGGCTGACCCAAGGACTGTCCGAGATAGGGTAAATAAATCCGGCATCAAGAAGTTTTAAAACCTCTTATTTGATAACCTCGTGAATTTTTGGATTCACCCTTCTTTGTTGTTGGACTGCAGGTTTGAAGTCGTCCTCCATTAAAATCTTGTGTGTACAAAATTCAGGGTCAATGCCCTTGATATCTGAGAGACGCCAAGCAATTGCTTGTTTATGAGACTTCAAAACCTTGATAAGAGCAGCCTTTTCCTCATCACTTAAGTCTTTGGCAATTATGACGGGTAATTTATCATCACCCTCCAGAAATGCATATTCAAGATGAGGCGGCAAGTCCTTAAGTTCAACCTCGGGGAAGTCATCAGTTTTCTCAACATTTTTGACCTCCTCTTTATGAAGTTGTTGTGGTAGAACCTGAAGATGAGAGGGATCTTCGTTTAACAATTTTTCAAGCAGGAGAATATCCCTCTCGAGGTCGATCTCTTGGTTATCGACTCCATCGGGAATCGAATCACTTTTGAGAAACGCCTCCATTTCTTCTAAGATGAAGTCACTTCCCTCAAACGGAGTGAGGGAAGGAGAAGAATTGGCAACAATGGGGTGAGAAGATTGAGTGAGGTTTTCACTCGAAGAATCATCAATGAAACCTAAAATCTCTTGAGCATACTCCTCAGCAGCAACATCGATGACATCTATTTTGTTCACCGATTCACAATCATAATTGGAGGAGTATCTCGATGTTTGATTTAGGTTGAAGGTAATAGCTTCCGTCCCAACACGTAATGTGATCTCATGCTCAAATACATCGATAAGAGCGCGCCCAGTTTTAAGGAATCCCCTCCCAAGAATGAGAGGGACCCTAGAATCAGCATCAAAGTCAACAATCACAAAATCTACCGGAAAATGGAACTTTCCCACTTTAACGAATACGTCCTCGGCAATACCAAGAGGACGAGAAATCGAACGATCGGCAAGCTCTAAAGTCATGCACGTGGGAGTGAGTTCGGGAAGAGAGAGTTTCTTCCACACAGAATATGGCATCAGGTTAATGCTAGCACCTAAATCAGCTAAGGCGAAGCATTCAACCATACCCGGGAAAGTACAAGGAATGAGAAATTTCCCGGGGTCTCCAAGCTTTTCAGGAAGCTTTTTCAAGAGAACTGCTGAGCAGTGCTCATTCAGAGGAGTTCTTGCCATCTCAAAGAGTTTTTCTTTATTACTCAACAGATTTTTGATTGTCGATGCAAACTTGGGCATCAAGAGAATAGCATCCGCGAAGCTGATATCAAAATGCAAATCTTGAAAGATTTGGAAAAATTTATCCATTTGGTGATTAGCTTTTTCGCGGAGCTTTTGTTCACTGAGACGTGATTGATATGGAATAGAAGTTTTGGATTTTGGGTTGTCCACTGGAGTTTCTGGTGGTTCAAAGACAACTCCAGGCTTACATCTGGTTTCAGGAATAACCTGAAGTTGGATGTGTGCTGTACTTCGTGGGCTAGGAATTTGCACCTTGTCCTTTGTCACCTTAGGTTCACGATTCACTACCTTTGGAAGAGAGGAAGAAGAGGTAGTAGGAATCGCGGGTTCATCATATGAAGCACCACTTCGTGTTGTGATCGCCTTAGCATTGCCCCTCGGGTTAGCGATCGTGTTGCTCGGTAAAGTAGTACCTGAGCCCGAGGGTCGATCATTTAAAGACTTTTTGATGTCAGAAATCTGGCTGACCAGCAACTTGTTCAACTCTTCTTGGGACTTCATGAATTGCTTCAACAATTCATCAGATGAAGGCCCAGTTGGAACAATGGCTTGATTCGGATTAGGAATATTTGGAGCTCGATTGTTCGGGTTAGGGCCTTGATTGAAATTTCCTTGGTTTTGATGATGGAAATTCCCTTGATTCTGGTGATTGTTTCCATGAAAGTTCCCTGGATTGAAATTACCCTGACCTTGGTTCCGGTTATAGTTTCCTTGATGTTGGAAACCTTGGTTTTGATTTTGGAAACCGTGACCCTGATTGAAGTTACTTTGGTTTTGATAACCTTGGTTCACTCTATTTTGGTTTTGGCCACGATTTTGGACATTTTGGTTTTGGTTAAAACCGGGAGGTCCAGGATAATGGTGAGGACGATAGTTCGGGTCCATAGGAGGACGGTATTGATTGCCTCCTTGATTTTGGGACCCGACAACAGCATTAGCTTCATATGGAGTACCATCAGTAGCTGTGCAATTGTAGTAGGCATGCGGCCCACCACAAGTCACACAGACTTCCACTTTTTTAACCTCAGCAGGGGGAGGATGTTGTGGAAATGAGACTTTCTTTGTTCGGGCGAGAACCAAAGCTTGGATCGCTTAAGTGAGCTTGTCAAGCTTAGCATCCGTGCTAGATTGACCCACAGAAGATGAAGTAGAAGGACCCGCATTGATTTGAGAAACAATCGGTTTGCTTCGTGTAGAGCGGACCTTAGACTTGTTTTCTATGATTTGCAAAGCTTCTTTTGTGGTTCTACTCAAGAAATTACCTCCCGCGGAGGCATTGAGAGAATCCTGATCAGCTTGGCTCACGCCATTGTAAAAAGTATCGAGTTGCATCAACTCAGAGAAACCATGATGTGGACACTTGCGGAGTAATTCTTTGAAACGATCCCACGCTTCACCAAAAGATTCATCGTATTTTTGAGTGAACTTGGTGATTTCGTTTTTAAGAATCGTGGTCTTGGAAGGTGGGAAGAATTCATTCACAAACTTTTTGACAAGATCTTCCCAAGTCTCAATAGATCGTGGAGGTTGTTTTTCAAGCCAAATCCGGGCTTGTCCCTCCAGGGAGAATGGGAAGAGAAGAAGTTTTATTGCTTCACACGGGACATTTTTGTATTTGATGGTTGATGTGATTTTATTGAACCATCGAATATGAGCATGAGGATCGTCCCTCTCAAAACCGTAGAATTAGCTTGAGGTTACAAGATTGAGTAACCCGGTTTTGAGCTCAAAATTATCAGCCACGATGGCTGGAACAACAATGGCATCTCCGTAACCCTCGATGGGTGCTTGGAGAAGTTCACACATGGGGCGGTCTTCCGCCATGGTGACAGTGGGTGTGACAACAGTACGGATCTCCGATCCGACTGTTGGTGCAGAACGTCTACGAGGTCTTCGAGGTTTCCGAACCAGCTCACGTAATGGGCTAGTGGACCTTGAAGAACGAGTGCGCATGCACTAGGGATAAAAACTTTTTGGACAATATTTTTGTTATCGTCCCGTAATCCAGAATCGTTTCTCTTTAAGAATCACCTTAAAAGAAAACCGAATCAGAAAACGTTACGATACGTTTTGTTGTTTTTTTTTACTTCTTTTTTTTTTGTTGTTTTAACACTTTAGGAAAAGTGTTAATGACTTTTTTGTGTTTTGATTATGAAAATATACAAAAGTGGTGGTATTTGTACGGTGAATGAGGTGAGATAACACTAATCTCAAATAACGCTATAGAAACGCGCACACTTCCCCGGCAGCGGCGCCAAAAATTGATTGTTGCTAAACCGTCAACTTATATTGACCAAGTAATGGTCAACAAAGTCAAATAGCTTAGGTCAATGCTCCGGGTAATATAAGGTATCACCAGGTCGTTAAGTCCCGTTGAAGTGTGAATTGTAACTTTAGCGTATTCGTGATCGGGTAATTATTCACAGAAAAGGGTTATGATCAGAATTATTTGGAAATTATTAACAAATATAGCTTAGGAAAGCTACGTGAGTGATTACGGGAATTTAGATCACAAAGATTTGAGCTAAAACCTAAAAACGTACGTTTTAATTAAAAAACGTATACAGACGAACAAAACAAAAAGTACAACTGATGGACGGGAAGGGTTAAAAGTGTAAAATTAATATTTTTACAATTCTAATAATTAAAGAAAATTTTAAGAAAAATAAAAACTATTTTTGCACTATTTAATTATTTATTATTAATTAATTACTAATTATCTATTTATTACTAATTAAATTAATTAGAATTATTAAAAATACTAAAAAGGCTTAGAAAATTAAGAAAAATTTTATAAATCTAATTAACCATCATGGGAATCCTAAAAAATTATAAAAAGTTAATTTTAAATATTTTTAAACTAATTAATTAATTATTAAGCTAATTACTTATTAATTTCTAATTAAACTAACTATCTTAAAAAAAATAGAAAATGAACAGTAAAAATTCTAGAAAAATTTATAAAAATGTTTTAACTAAAATAAAAGCTAGAAAAATTATAAAAACTAGGTTATACTTTATAAAATATAATTATGCTATTTAATTACTTAATATTAATTAAAACTAAATTAAATTAAATTAATTAGAAAAACCACTAAAAACAAACTAAAAATCTGGAAAAAATTCTATAATTACTTTAACCTAAGATAGAATTTCTAAAAATATAAAAATGATATATTACTTATAAATAAGCTAAAAAGAAAAATAAATTGATAAATCCTATTAAATAGAAGCTATCACTAATATTAAAGTTGGTTTTTTGGTTTTTTTCTTTTTCTAAACTGATTATAAACTAAAAACAACAACTTTTAATAAAGACACTTTTATTTTAACCCAAGAAATAAGCACTTGGAGTGCTTATTGATGCCACAGTTGACTTTTGTTGACTGTGGTAGTTATTTAGCTCAAATGGGAAGATGTGGGGTCCACAATGACAATTTTTGGTTTCTCTGAGCTAGTAGAACTTGAATAAGCAAGAATAAGCCAAATAAGTGGCTTCAATAAGCCAATAAGCACCAATAAGCAGTTTGCTCAATTGGTTTCTGAGACAGATTTGGGACAAGCTTTAAGGGTCAAACAAAGTAAGGTCCACAGGTCTGAAGGTCAAACTACTGGTCAATATACACTCCTTGGTAGGAGGGGGGTTGAATGACCCAAAATGGGTTAGTGGGACCCACTGAGGTGGCCACAATAAGCCATCAAAGGTGGTGAGTCAGATGGTCTGCTGAGTGCACAGGGCACACCCTTGCCCTGCAGCTCAGTTTAAGCTTAAGCTCAGGCTTGAGGAAAAATCAATAAAATAAGGTAACCATGGGGACTTGTAGACCTACTAATAGACAATTACTCCAACAAATATCAGACCTTAAAACCCTCCACAAAATTCTCAATAAATCATCCCATTTTGGTAAAAAAAACTGAGTTTGGTTCTTTTTGACTTTTTGAGAAATCTTGAGTTTTGACTTATATGAACTTAGGCAGCTGATTTAATGATCAAACAAGTTAAGATAAGTTATATAAAAACTAACTTAGGTAAAACTCCAACTATTGAAAAGGTTTTGTGGGATTTGGACTCAAAAAAAATCACCACAGTGAACTGTGGTGATTTTAACCTTGTAATTTTGACTTTTGTTGAGTTTGAGACTCAGAATTGGGTTTCCCTGACCTACTATACACTCACACAACTAGTTTAAGCACATAATTGCACAAATGACAAAGTAGAACAATGTAAACAACCTCAAACCAAACACTCCTCTAAAAACAGTTTAATATGAAAACTAGATTTAAACAAGCATATAAGACACCCTACTGATTTCAACTACTAGATTAAGCAATAATTAAGTAAATTAAATAGTAACAAGCAACTAAACTACTGTGAGAATAAAAATCAAAGAAAAGGCTTACATAAGCCTTCCAAGCTACTTGATAAGGACCAAAGAACCAAGTAAACCAATCCTAATGCCCTCCCATGAGGTACCTAACCCACAGCCATCCTAAATACACTGTGCTCCAAGCTTCTTCAACCATTGCCTTTCATTTTTTTTATTTTTTTTTTTTATTTTTCTTGATTTTTTTGTAATTTTTGCAAAATGAGTTTAAGGTATTGATGAAAGCCTGAAAGGCTTTCAAAAAGTTGTTGTCTGAGTTTGTGAGAGCTTATGAGTAGCTTAAACACAATTTAGATGCCTTAATTAGAATTTGGAAATTTGAAATGAAACTTGAAAAGCGAAAATGAGAATCAAACTTCAAAACAGATTTTCATTGATAATAAAGTTACAATACATTAAAATTAAACTAAAAAAAACATTTAAAACTAAAAGATTACACACTTCCAAGCTTCTATCATCTCAACTATATATAACGAGGCAAAATAATCTCTAGGACCTCCCATATGGCACCTTTTTGAATTCTGGATGACCCACATAGCTCTTATTGACCTATTGACCAAATCCCAAACGTTGAATTAGCTTTTGATTGATCCTAGCCTTTGATCACGATTTTGGCGCCAAAAGTATGTCGGGGCAAGAATGGGTGGTACTGGTGGGTGTTGTTGAGGGAATTAATTATGGTGGGTTTATTAGGTGAGGGGTATTAATTGTGGTGGTTTGATTTGGTTAAAAGGTGAGGAGGGGGGAGGTGAGTCACCCTGGTTTTGCGCGGTTGTGTTGGGGGAAGAAGAAGTTGACCGGGGTTTGACCCAGTTGACTGTTTGACCCCGCTTAGTTTTATTAGAAGGGAAATGGGCTGGGTTGGTTGGGCTTTTGGGTGGGCTGGGTCAGACCAAGGCTTGTTTTGGCTTTTGGGTTTATAATAAAACATAGGGTCCGTTTGGTAACTATTAGTGCACAAGGACCATTTTTGTAATTTTGGAAAAGATGAGGGGCTGAAATGGTAATTTCTCCAAAGTAACCATAAGGACCAATGTTGCCAATAACCATAACTCCAAGAACCATTTTTGTAATTTTCCAATTTTCAAAATTTCAAAACTTCCCAGGGACCTAATTTGCCATTTTTGGATTTTTAAGGACTAAATATGTAATTTTTGGAAAACTTGTGACCCAAGTGTAATATTTAGTGATTTTTGACTTTTAAAACCTTGGGTTGACTTTTCCTTTCAAAATAAATGCATAGGGACTAAAATTGACAAGTTTTGAAACTTGAGGGACTGAAACTACCAATACTGCAAACTTTGTACGTTTTTTCTTTGTTTTTGCACATTTTGCTTTTAAAACACATAAAACATAATCCCTGGGATAATTTAAGTATTTTGATATCTTTTTGATTGTTTTTGTGCGTTTTGGCAGTTTAAATATATCAAAAACGATGAGTGTTTGAGCACTCATCAACGACATACATATATTTTTCGATGATCTATTTCTTCAAACCAAACTGAACTAAAATAGCCTTACATGCATGATATACGAGACCTAATGCTACGTAAAATAAACTAGATCCTAAACCCTTTCGAGCACCTCTATAAATAACTAATACATCTCATTGGGCCTAACTTGGGCTAACGAGTCCATAAGACTTCTTAAAGGAAATTTTCGGTATAAAATTTTGTAAAGTTTTGAAATGTTTTTAGACATTAAAATCTGATTTTTGAAAGATTCTATAAGATAACAATGTTACTTTCTTTGTACAAAAAGTTTGTTTTTCAAAAACTTAACTAAGGACTATTTTTGCAACAACTCTCGTTAAGGGACCAAAAATGCCAAACTTTTAGACTAAAACTGAAACAGTCGACTTCTTAAAACTAGATGGGTAAAAACTGTTAAATGCTTTAATATTGAGGTATAATGTGTAAAAGGAATAACAAGGACTAAAAATGTAATTATTTTAACTAAGGGTAAAGGATGTAACTTTCTTAAAGTTAAGGGTAAATTTTGACAATAGTATTTTATTATTTAATTACTACTTTACATATTTATTTTGTAATATATATATATACATATATACACCTATATATTATGACTTTAAAATAAATATACACATTACTAAAAATATTTAAAATAAATATTTTTATTAACGGATAAATTAACGCTCATTGATCACCTATTCGTATCAACGTTGTAAATAGCTATGTAAAGTTATTTTGGAATATTTTAATTCTATAGAAAGCAAGTAAAATCTCGGGTTTTGAAGGAGTTGGCGGAATTAGTTGCTAGCCAACTAACTCAATTAACTAAAAATGCAATCAAAATAAAATAACAGAAATGAAAATAAAACTAATATACTAATGTGGTGGAAACAATAATGAGAGAAGTTGTGTTTACTTAGATTTCATTACTCCCTAGATATCTTTTACAGGTTGATTAGCTTGTTACAATTGCATTGATGACAGGTCATATTCCTTAATACTAGTCGTATGGCCGTGTACAATATTCCCTAACTCTATAAGATCCTACTTCACTCATATGTCGAGCCGTTAGAAGCTCCTAACATGGGATCATTAGAATTCTCTTACGCATTAAATACAACCGAAAATCGTAGTACACCTCCGATCATATTTCTTAAGACGTTCAAGCAAGTTACCAATGGAAGTCTGCCAGTTTTCTTAAGCCTAACATCGAATACAATCATCCGTAACAATTATAAACAAACAATCAACCCATAATCAACATCTAGGTTTCACTACATCTAAAGCAAACACAATGAAAATCTAGCCTAGCATGTTAAAGAGAAGACAAGCGTAAGATATAATCACACAACACATAGACATATTGAATGATTTGAATAAGTACTTATCTTCAATTGAACATGGAAGAATCAAGGGGTTGAAACCCTTGAAAAAGCTGTAAAATTCGCCTTAGGGTTTATTCTCTAATATCGCACACAAAGTTCCACTCCATAATGAATGAAAATTGGAACACTATATATAGATTTTACACCTTGACGGCGTCACGTTATAGCTTGTGACGCCGTCAACTCGCCGCCATGATGAAATTCGTATTGCCTAGATCCACTTCTGATGCCGTCATGTAGAGAATCACTCTGGGCCGTCACGTGCAATTGGACACTGACGGCCTTGGTGACGCCGTCAGGCCAATAAGCTTGAAAACTTTCTGGGCTGTCACGTTATAAGTCCCACATCCACCTCTTTTGTAACTCTTGACGCCGTCACTTGTAGAAACGTGACGCCATCAGGTACTGTTCCCAACAAGGAAATTGAGACTTTGCCGTTTTCTTCACTTTTATGCTCCAAAAACGCCCAAAATGATTCCTTTTCCAGATTTCTCTCCAAAAGTACCTAAAATGACAAAAGGAACGATTTAGGGCAATAATTGATCAAATAATGTCGAATTCGGGCTTAAATGACCCCTTAAAAGAGGTACACTTTTCGCCTCATCAAATAACAAAAGCAAGCAAGCACGGAGGTCATACACTAGCACCTCACAAATAGTATTTAGATACTCACATCTCTCGGGTGTAATAAAGTATATATCACAATATGAAAATGGATTACATCTCTCACTACATGTCATAGCAAATAGATTACCATAGGCTTGGGAAAGGATCAAACCTCCACCACTTGGCGTAAGCACCTAGGATAAACTATCAAAGAGGTCTTTTAGAGGGTTATAACATTAGGTGTAGGGATATGATAAACACGGTTTTGTTGGATAAAGGCAATATTTACTGGTGGCGAGTTAATCATCTTGGTTAATTACATGTACAATATGGTGTTGCTAAGCCAAGACTCGACTCGACTTAAGCTAATAAATCAAAAATAACAAAAACATAAAACAAACATAGAATGAAACGGGATGGTAGTCCGTATGTTTTTCTCTTTTTCTTTTTCTATTTTTTTTTCTTAATTTCTGGATTTTTTTTTTTTTTTTTTTTTTTTTTTTTTTTTTGCATACACCCTTACCCTACCATCCAAAATAATACATCATAGGGAATGTACATTCCCCTTACACTTGTATTTTTACATACTTTACAATAAACTACTCTAATGACTCGAATCAAGATAATCAAAACACTTGGAGTACTTTTTAAGATTAATGCACATATGGGGGTAATATATGATGTTCTTCCCCATTACTCCATAACACAAGTACTTTACCCATGAGTCCCAATCGTCCCAAAACAATATGTACAAAATATGACTCGACTTAGCAACCATGTAATCAATTAGATAATTAACAAAGGATTTAAACAAATAACAATAATGCACTAAAGATGAGTGCATACACGGAAGGCTAAGCCGATTTGGTTGCACATTTGGGTAAGTTGTAACAAATTCTTCCTTTAAGTAAAATGCTTAAAGTTAGAAACGAAAAGATAGGCTCGGAGGGGTGTACTAGGGGTTTCGTGTACTAAAAATGAGTACAACGCTAAGGTGTGGGAAAATTAATTGACTTTACTAGTCAAGTAATATGACTTAAATGGTAAAGTAATTATGATACGGGTTTAACACAAGGGTGATCCTAATGCCTCTTATCATGTAGTAAATCCTACTACATGAATGCAGTCTCACTAGCGGTCTCGGGATGCATCACTAACGCAAGTTCTAGAATCTAAATGCTACCGGTACACTCATAAACACTAATAATGAATGCTTTTCCTATCAAATCTAAAGGCGAACTTCACATGTTTGGGTGGAAAATTTTTCTGAATGGTACGATTTTGTGCTAGTCATACAACTCCTATCCATGAGACGCTTGTTAAGGCTAAAGTTTCACTCCTAAGTGTTGTAAAAAATTTTAAATTTGGCGCTAAAATTACACTAACAAGTATTTCTCTTAGTTTTATTACACACCCACCATCAAACAAACAAACTCAAGTGCAATGGTATCCTATAAGGTATCATCATTTACCCTCCCCTTACACTTAGGATGAACATTGTCCCCAATGTTCAATTAAATAATGTAAAAGTAAAATAGGTAAAAGAATGAAAACAAATACTCCCTTGATTCGTTCGGTGTGGATAGTGTGTCAACAAGGTTAGATCTTCCTCCAAGAAAATGAACGTTCAAAGCTTCCCTTCCAGAAATATAAATCATCTTCTTGTCATATATAACCTGTTAAACCTAAGAAAACAATCAAGGCAACCTCGCGTAAAATCGGCGGCAATCTATATATACTAACAAATCCTAGAAAGCAATTTAAGACATAATGCTTGTGGAATGAATGTTTGCAGATTTCCTGGAGTTTATAAAACTAAAGAATCATCAAAAACTTTTAAGACTCCGTTAGAAAAACAAAACTCGCGAAATTTACAGAATTTTACACGTGACGTCGTCAGGGGTTAAATCCTGACGCCGTCAGAAGTGACCTGCAGAAATCTTTATGTTAAGTTTCCGGAAAATTTATGGAAAAACTTATGTCCCATTTCCTGGAAAATCCTGCAAAACATCATTATAACTCGATACAAGCATTTAACTCTAACAAGTACTAATATATATGTTCATTTAATATTGTGGCGAATCAAGATTATTTTCGTTCTTATAAACAAATTTGGGGTTTCCCCTTAAACTTAGCTTTTGCAAAATACCTTTATATGAAGTTAAGACGAAGTTAAACAACAAAATAAAGTATTTTCACAATTTTAGTTTGAAACATGATCTACCAACAATAAAAATAAAACATGCATACGGAAACAAATAACATCAAACAAATAAAAACACACAAAACATGGGTTGCCTCCCAAGAAGCGCTTTTCTTTATTTACAAGTCTTGTAGCTAGACTCAAGGTCATGGGCTATTCTGTGTCGCTTATGCTCACATATCCTAGGGTGAGCCATCTAATAGTAGCCTCATTTTTCTTATAGTCATTACTTAGCTCTAAACATCCGCGATAATACCTTTTATTCTTTTCATGAGGATATTTAATTCCTTTCCTTTTATCATTCTCACTTAGCATTTCAAGGGGTGGATACCTATTACATTTTTCCATAGAAAAATCTTTGAACCTAGGGTGTGCACGGGGCATTTGGTAAACAAAATCTTCATCCCCATCCGAGAATGTAATTAACCCTTCCATAAGTTTTTCATCAAGGTTGGTTAACCTTGTGAAAGGTTTCCCAAACACAACTTGGGTTAACTTACTATCGATAAATTCTCCTAGATCATCCATAACCATGAACTCAACCAGATAAACAAAGCTTCCTACAAACACATGCAATGCCATTGCCCTAGCAATAATATTATCTCCTTTGTATTCTAACTCATCTACCATAATTTTATTGTATTCACTACGCGAGATTATGTTCATTGGTAGAGATGAGTTAGGGTAGGCATCCAAGCTCTTAAATCCAATTTTACAAGGAAATTGCATATTAAATGAGCTATCACTCTCAATCTTTGTTCTCGGGTCGACATACCTAAGAGGGTCCACTTCATCTTCCATCCTATCCTCATTAATTACGTCACCATCACCTAGGTCCTCATCGGAGTCTGAATAGTAAAAAGGACTAGCCCTATGGTCATCATCATGGTCAGACTCCTCCATCATCATGGTTAGGCGAGAGGTTAGGTGGGTTCTCATTTTCCACTAAAAGGATTGGGGCGGGCAATTGGAAGTTCCTACGACTAAAGACACGAATAACAGAAATCAAACGGTCAATGCTGTTGTTATTCATCGAGATAGTTTACGAACAAAGGAAATAAAGAAATAAGATAGACTAAAGAAACCTAAAAATAAAAATAAAAATCTTACTAGAAAGGAATCTAGCAAGTAGACATAATAAAAAGAAATCCTAACCTATACAATAACTATTCCCCGGCAACGGTGCCAAAAATTTGATACGTGGAGGTCACAACAAGTTGTAATACTTCTTGTCTTGAAGGATTGAAGTATTCTTCTCTTTCACTTGAAAGGTTGAAGCTTGGATCACTTGGAAACAAAGCTTATGATTATATGATCAAAGGGTTTAAGAGAATGGTATAGAAGATTTAGATCAGAAAGTTTATAGTGCAAAAGGTAAGGAAAAATGCCAGATTTGAGCCAGTATTTATAGGGAAAAACTTACTGTTCGGGAGCGTGGCAGGTCCCCTTAATTAGAGGCCGGTCCCCTTAATCATTATGGGGGCCGCCTAACAAAATTAAGGGGGCCACCCTATTAAAAAAATCTTCAGAATTTTTTGTCCTATTGTGCGGAAGGTTTTATCTGAAGAATCTAGCCTTTTTTTAGGTAGAAATTTGAATTCAAAATATTTATTTTGAATAAAACATTTCTTATAAATATAAAAACATTTTGTATAAATTTAAAAATGTTTGTCCCATTTTATAAAAAATGTAAGGTTTATAAAAATAAAAATTCCTTTGACCATAGAATGCATTAGACATTTTGTTTATTCATACCTTAAGTGATTTGAATGTTAAAGTGAATATTTATGACTAAATACTTGTTTACGTCATAATTTGTAGTTCAATGAGTTTACGTTTTGTGATTATCAAAACATAAAGATATCGATATATGTTAATAATGTTTTTAGGCATTATTTATATCAACAGTATACTTTAAGTTTATTTAATTATGTAATTTTTTATAATTTAGCAATAATAAGTTCAAGCCTAAGCTAATTTACCAAACAAGTTTATGAAAATACAAATATCAGTTTCGGCTTATAATATAAGCTTTAGCCACAGCTCCAGCTCCAGCTCCAACTCCAACCTTAGCCCATTTCGTCAAACGTACCCATATATACAACACAAATTAAATATGGTAACAAAGTATACCACTAATATAATAATTCAAATATTTTTTGATTCTTAAACTTTTATATTTTCGTTTTTTAAATATACACTTTCTTTCTCGCTATAACTACAAATTGAACTCACAAGGTCATACAAAAACTACAAATTTTCAAGTATAATTATTTGCCAGTATAAACTGTCACTTTGCAAGTATTAGTCTCGTACCATATAAATCTTGGGCAAATACCATATTAAAGCACTATACTTGCCAAGAAAGTCACTTTTGGGTATTGAACAAAATTTTTTTTCTCATATGAGTATTGAACTTTCATTTTTTGGAGAGGCATTTTGTGACATTTTTGCCCCTGAATTTTTAATAATTTGAGGGGCAAAACGTCAAAAAATGCCTCAAAAAGGCCAAAAAATAAAAGTTCGGTACCCATATGTGAAAAAAAAATTGTTCGATACCCAAAAGTGTTTTTTAAAACAAGTATTACGTTTTTTTAATGGTATTTGCCCATAAATCTTCAACGCTCATAACCCTATCCGAACATATAAATTTTAAATTTTTAATACATTAAAAAATTTCTCTCACATACTTCTATATTAAACTTATATCAGATATTAATTTCATTCCAAAATTATATGAAAATAACAACAATGATAAATGGGCAAGTGATGTATATTTGATTTTTACAAAATGTTGTCACGCGCAGTCTAAATCTAAATTATCTTCGTGACAAACATAAGGTCGCTGAAACCACACTAGTTATTGCCTATTGAAACAATAAATTAATGTCATATTCAAATATCAATTATGTACATACTCATTTACATCTCTCAACCTTATCCCCTATATATCGCTATATATATGATACGAACTTAAGAAGTGAGCACCAAGATATTCTAGGTGTGCATTATCTAAGTCATCCATTTGCCTTATAATGACATCCAACCTTAGGTATATCACTGTTTTTTTCATTATTTTTGCAATACCATTATCTATTTCAGATGTTCAAAGCAAGGCAACCTTTGTTTCAACTAGTATTCAAAACAGTACGAGTAATACATTTGCTATCGGTGCAATTGTGGACATGACAACTCGAGCTGGCAAAGAAGCTAGAGTAGCCATGGAAATCGCATTAGATGAGTTTAGTGCAAAGACAATGCAAAATGTGACGTTGTATACAAGAAACTCTAAAGGGAATGTCATTCGAGCAATCCGTGAAGGTAAACCATTTCATTCCTTTATCTTAGTTAACCCGATGTATTAACATCATAGATGGCATTTCGTCAAATTTGGATATATATGTGACGTTGAATATATATATATATATATATATATATATATATATATATATATATATATAGTGTAACTTTCCAACGAGAACCATTTTAACTGCGAGAACTGAGAGAACCACCAAAAACACGCCTTCAATAATTGTATTTTTGCACATATGTTTTAAAAAAAACATAGTTGTTTTAAAGAATTTGATAAGAAATTAAAAATACAAAATTTTTCTTTGAATGTATGCATGTATGTTCTTATAAGACGTGCAACGACAATATTGCGGCCGTGGGTAAGGTTTTTGTGAAAAAAAAGATGATGAGTTAATAATGATATTGAAGAACATAGGTGGATGCTTACGATTATTGATGATTTGCATGTATTTTTATTTTATTTTAAAAGGCGTGCATACATGTTTTTTGTGGTTCTCTCAGTTCTCGCAGATAAAATGGTTCTCGTAAGAAAGTCCCCTTATATATATATATATATATATATATATATATATATATATATATATATATATATATATATATATATATATATATATATATATATATATATATATATAACGACTTATAAGTCATTACATTTTTATATGGTTACTTACTTAGTCTTACACTATATTTTGTCTCTTTAACAACCATCATATATATACCAAAACACAAAAAGATTAAAAAAAAAAAAAAAAAAAAAAAAAAAAAAAAAAAAAAAAAACATGTACACAGTACACCTATGTTACCTTGAAGCTGAACATTGCCTAAAGCCTGATTCTTAATAGAACGTCGCACCGGGTCCAGAATGGATAGATCCCCAATTATGGTTGTCCATCGGACCAACCTTTTACAAATGTATACTTTGGACCATTTGCTTAACTATTGTTGATAAAAAGTAACCTACTTTGACAACGTCCAAAAACGTAATTTTAACCACAAAACTGAATACTATACATACCTATTTTGCTCAAAAGGTTATTAGCTGATTATTATTATGTTAAGTATTATATTCATTAATGTTATGAGATTTGGAGGTACCTTGAGAAACGATCCGAATTATTGTTGTTGACAAGAACGGTGGGTGAAGACGAAGAACTATCACCGTAAGCCATAGTCTATACACTCCTCTTGTTGTAATTGACTTTCTTCAAAGAGGAGGACCTCCCTATGATGAATGAGTCTTGCCATATGACGAGACTTAGTGCTAAGACCATTAAGCGCGTAAGTTACCTTGGACCTCAAATCATGGATGGAGCCGGGTTCCCGCGGGTGCCCGTGCACCCCATGAAAATTTTCAATGTAGTGTTAATTTTTTAAAAAAAATTCGATTTTTCCTAAAGTTATCTTAAATGTACCCGGTCCATCAAAATATGTTTCTAGTAGTGTTCAACTTTCTTGTGCACCCGGTCATATTTAATAATGGTTCCGTCTTTGGCTCAAATTCTTTAACCGATCGGATTTTGAATTTTTTTGCATATAGTGAGAAATGAATCATTACCTTGAGAGACAGTACGCAATTCATTATCTAGTTGGATGGTGCCCAGATATCTTTGTTGTTGTGAAAAACATGCATGTTCAATAAAGTCCCGTACATCCTAAGCACTACCATCAAACGTACAAACCTTTTCAAGAAATTTATCAGATTAAGTGCCAAAATCCACATCTTTACCAAGTTATCACATTTCTTCGAATCCGGATCTGAGACACTCGTGCTAGTAGATGCCTAAACAATATGTTGTAAACAACTTGCTCCAAAAATTATACTTAAATTTCTTTAGACTTAATTTAACAGGAACCGCGGTTTGTATACTTTAGTCTTTAAATACTAAAAGGTATAAGTTTTTCAGCTTTTAAGGTGGGGAGCTGTGTTGTTTGAGACGGTAGAAATGTTAAATTCGTTGGAAAAAAGAGAAGAATTTTTAGGAGAAAAAGTGTTAAATTCCTTACAAATGGGGTATAAAACTGAGATATCCTTCCGCTATTAGACATCTGAAACAAATGTTTCTTATTGCAGAGATTAAATATATCCATCTTCTATATTAATTACACAAAAATGAAACTGAGAAATGTCCAAAAACATTAGATATACGTGTTTTCGTTAGAAGATACTAAAAGAAACATCATATAGCATTTTAGACCACAAGAAAAAACTAATGGGTTCTTGGAGTAATTTGGTTTGGAAAAAACAGAAAAGTGGTTAATTTATAATGGGTCATAGATTGGTATAACATTAAATCATTAGTTGGTAAGATTTTTTTTTTTTTTTTTTTTTTTTTTAAACGGCAATTAGTTGGTGTAGCCATAATTAACGTACAATCCCTTGACATGGATGAATTTCAGCCACCAAACTTATCAATACACATAAAGTGGAGGCGATTTTGGGACTACTGACGTTGGAAGAAGTGCTTTCAGTTGGAGAGATTGCCGTTGAAGCTCAAATTCCAACCTTTTCTCTTCTTGATTCAGTTCCTCAATGGGCGCTAGATCGTCTTCCTTTTCTTGTTCAAGCCTCACCTTCTCAATTTGCTCAAATGAAAGCTTTTGTTTCTATTTTGGAATCTTTTGGGTGGAACCGATTTAACTTCATATACGAAGATATCCATTCATCATCCACTCAAGTCTTCCCTCAGCTCATGGATGCCATTAAAGAAACCAATGTAGAAATGAACAATATAGTCAAAATCTCACCATCTTCATCTTCATATTTAGAAGAACTTGAAAGGATGAACATAGAGCAATGTAGAGTGTTCTTGGTTCATGCCTCTTTGGAAACTGGTATTCGTCTATTCCAAAATGCAAAGACGGCCGGGATGATGGATAAAGGTTATGTTTGGATCACAACAAATCTAATCACAGATCTTCTTCACACCATGAATCCCTCTACTTTCACCATTATGGAAGGTGTTGTGGGACTTGGTAGTTTCTTCCCCGAAACTGGCTCACAGTTTCATGATTTTAGCAAAAGGTTTCAAAAAAGGTTCAAGTTTGAGCAACCTGAATTAGAAGAAGTAGTAGAAGAAGAAGAAGGAGAAAGCAACATGCCTGGGATTTCTGCGGTGCAGTCTTATGATGCTGCATGGTTTGTGGCCTTAGCATTGAGCCGAAAGAGCGCGAGTGGGCAGAAGTTAATAGATATAGTTTCATCAATGCCTTCAGTTGGCATCACAGGTGAAATTCAATTCATTAACCGCAAATCAACTGCATCACGAACATTTCAGATTATAAATGTTATTGGAAAATACTACAGAGAACTTGGATATTGGTCAGAAGGGCTTGGCTTTTCTGAGGTCATTACTGAAAGGGCCTCTTACTATGCATCTTTGCACAGTTTAGGCCCTATTTATTGGCCCGGGAGACCCTTGCGTACTCCAATAGGATGGGCTACTAGCACTAATCCATTGCGAGTCGGTGTGCCAACTATGGCTGTCTTTAAAAAATTTGTGAATGTAGATTATGATGAAAGGTATCGTAATTTTAGTTTCAGTGGATATTCGATTGAGCTTTTCAAAGAAACCGTTAAACAGTTGCCATATTATTTGCCATATGAATTTTACCCCTTTAATGGATCATACGATGACCTGGTGGAGCAAGTTTATCTAAAGGTTATACTCTCTTACTATTCCTATAATATTAGATCCATATATTATACTCCCTCCGTCTCAAATTAATTGTCATGAGAGAGAAATTACAAAGTTTAATAAAAATGAGACCCTAATAAATCTCAACCACTAGAATATACTCTTAAAATATTATCTAGTTTTTACTTAAAAAGGAAAGTACACAATTTTTTTGAGACATCCCAAAAAGGAAATGTGGAAAATAAATTTAAGACGGAGAGAGAGTAACAATAATCCATGTGATTTGGTGAAAATCATGAATAGCATCCCTCGTCGATACTATTTGTATAAATGCTCTCTATTTGTACCTTTCAGATAGGCGGCCCACCTACCAAGAGGTTGTTCGGTCAACTCCAAATGTGAAAAAATATGTGTCGAAAAAGGTGTAGTGTAGTTTGTGTGTGTTTGTCTTTAAAAGATTTTAAAAAATAAGGTCGTTTATGAAAATAATATCTATGAGGAACCATGCCGTAATTTCACCAAATTACAAGGATGATTTATGTAACTCTTTGGTTTTTTTAATCTCTGACTCTTCATAGTTGTGTTTTCTTAATTAACTAAAAATTTTCATAAAATGAGCAGAAATTTGATGCAGTAGTTGGTGATGTATCAGTAATATCGAGGCGTTATCAGTATGCTGCATTTACACATCCTTACACAGAAACAGGATTGATGATGATAGTACCCGTCATATCATACCATGAACAATTGCTACTTGTGAAGCCCTTCACATTAGGCATGTGGGCTGTTACAATTCTGGTTTATTTTTATAATGGATTCGTGGTAGGGCTGCTTGAGCGGGAACCCACTCAACAGAATCCTGAACAACCTCATGGGTCTGCACTGAAGCAAACTTGGATGATTATCACTTCAGCCTTAACAAGATTTTTTAATACAAATGGTAAGTTTAATTGTGGTACATACATAAAACCATTATCCTGTCACCATTGAACATTTTTGGGTTATTTTTTCGCAATTTCCTGTGAGTAAATAAAAAATTCAGGTAGTACACACCACATCAAAAAACAAAGTTAAATGATTTAGTCGATTAAAGAATATTGAATGGTTAAATCAACCATACAAAATGTTAAGGGAATAAAACCTTATTAACCCCTTAACACTGCTTTCATCAATCAGGTGGCGATCTTAGTAACAATCTGACAAGAATGACATTCGTCGTATGGATCTTTGCTGCAATAATCATAGGTCAGTGTTATACTGCCAGCCTCACTAGCATGCTCACAGTTAGAAGACTGGCACCTAAAGTAACCGACTATGAGACCCTCAAGAATTCAAATGCGGTTGTGGGGTATGGCAAAGGAGCCCATGTTGCTAGTTATTTGGTGGATGTCTTGGGTTTCAAGAATGAAAACTTAAGAAGTTTCACGTCTCCTAAAGAATATGCCGATGCCCTTGAAAACAAAGAAATATCAGCAGTTTTTCTTGAGGCCCCTTTCACTAAACTATTTCTAGCCAAGTACTGCAAGAGCTTCATTAAGGCCGGGCCCACATTTAATGAAGGAGGATTTGCGTTTGTAAGATTTTTTAACCTTGGCTCCATTGATCTACTCTAACTAGAAATTTAAGTATCACTGATTTATTTCATTGGATGATAAAAGATTTTGTTATTAAGAATAATATTATCGAAATGATTAACTCTAATGATAATTCTCAGTCTTTAAAGAATCAAATATTTCTCATATCTAATATATATGCATGCATGGTTTAAATCAGACACTTAATTAGCATTGTAAACTTAACCATGGAAATAAGAAGAATATGATATTGATTCGTCTGTGTACTCGTTTCAATGAACAAATAACAACTCTCTAAATGAACCTCTCTTTAGGTACTCCCGAAAGGTTCTCCAATGCTTCCTGATTTTACGAAGGCGTTACTAAATGTGTCTGAAAGTGGCACTCTCAAAAAAATAGAGAAAATGATGCTTGGTTCCGAGCAGTGTGAAGATGAATCAGCTAATGATGAAAGCTTGGGTCTCGATAGCTTTTGGTCTCTTTTCCTTTTGACAGGTGTCACATCGACTATTGCTCTTGCGATCCATGGCATTAGAGTACTGCGATATCATACGGTCAATCAGCCACCGCCCCCGCCACCAGGCGACGCGGCCACGGACTGAATATCGCCATCTCATTGATATTATTTCCAATGTAAGAAAATGTTGCGTGATTCAAAGGAAACGTTTCTATAGAATAATAAGTTATGTGGAAAGTCCTAACAATCCAAGCACCGGAAAATGATTTGAGTATAGTCATTATAACATGATTTTGTGGGACCTAAACACAGATTGAAACCTAAATGTCAGATATAATGTTTGCAATATATATGTTGTCAATTAAGATAATTTGATTTGATTTTATTGAGTTGCTATTTATGTTGACTTAGTTCACCTGGATATAAATTGAGGTCTACTATGTAAATAAAAAATAAATAAATCCGAGAAATAACTACAGGTTATTAGCTTTTGGGGTATTATTTGCCTTTTGCATTAACCGGAGGGACACCAATGATTGCTCTGACCTTCTACATCATCAGCATCATAGGATTAAGGAGATATAATCAAGAACACATAAGTTTGTTCAAACTAGTATCAGCATTTAATTAAGATTGGAAACAAGGATCATCTTGTCAATGTGACAAGTGTAATACACGCTCGAAACATTGATCACTGACCTAAAATAACACGAACGATTCATAACAAAGTGCAGTGCAAGAAAAAACACAATAGTCTAACTAGGGGTTGTTTGTTTCGGCTTATATAGCCGGCTTATGGCTTATTTGGTTTTGAACTTATGTTTCATAAGCTCACTTTTTGTGGATTATTTTGAAACTTTTCGGCTTATGTAATTTATTATGACCTAATAAACTTACAAGTTTGTAAGTACATAAAAGTTGGTAAGGATAATTTTATCAGGTTCAAGATATTGATTAGTTGCAGATATGATCATAGATATCATGTTAAATTTTATTAGATGATTACTGGAATTTAATCATTATCATTTTCCTATATGATATTGGTTTTAATGTGAGCTAATTCCCTAAATACCCCAACGGTACAACCATATGTACCCCTTTCACCTCAGAAAATTTTTTCCCCCCAAATACCCCAGAGGCGACTTTCTCCTATAATTTTTTTGGCAACTCTCACAGATTTGGAACAAGTGTCCCTATGCTTGAACCCACCTTTTACTTACATAGTACTAGTTACCTAGGTTATTTCTTGAGCGACTGGGCCCACATTTTTTGGGCGACTTGGCTTTTTTGACTTTTAATGAACTACATTTTTGGTCCTCGTGGTTTGCTTGGTATTTCATTCTTGATCCTTGTGGTTATTATTATTATTATTAATAGACACAAACATGATCACAAATCAATATACGGATCCAAAATCAAGCTCAGTCCATTATCCAATCCACACAAACATATAAACCTGTTACCCTAATATTTTGCATTTATCATTGTAACTTTAACCTAACACACTTGGTAAATCCGCCCCCTTCAACCTAAACTCTATCACCTAACAAACCGATCACATCACAAACACCAAATCTCATCTCAAATCTTCCATCTTTAATCTAAAACCGAAACAATAAACCTTGTTAATCAATCGATCATCACAACCACAAAAACCTTATCTAAATTGGCTTCATGATCCATAATTGGGTCTCGTGTAGGTTTTTTTTCTTGGTTTTTGTGTCTTGTTTCAAGATCGATGTCACTAGTACAAATGCCACAATTCCCGACGACGGATTTTTGAATATGCCGACGTCATGACGTCGGTAATTACTTAATGCCGACGAAACTTAGTCGGCCGGCGTTAGTCGGCAATGCCTCGTCGGGATTTACTGTGCCGACGTCATTTCCCGACGCTGAGGTGGGGTCCACAGCCATTTTCAGTCAAACGAAAACGTGGTTCGACAAATAAAATGCCGACGTCTATTCGTCGGTATTTTAATTATAATTAACAAAAAAATGATTAACTAATTGGTCAAATAGTCAACAAGTCAAACGGTCAATTTCTTAAAATACCGACGACATGTCGTCGGTACAAAGTGCATTCATTAAAAAAAAACAGCAGCAGAAATGCTGCAAATCCAGATTTTTTCCGGAAAAAATCTACAAAAACCAAACCTGGAAGGCTGGAAATTAACCAAAACTATAACACAAAATGCATCCGTTCATACATTCATTCATAAACAACCAAAGCAAGTCATAATATTCGTTTATAACGATACAATAAGCTAATATAATAATCCGATAACGCAAATAACAAAAGGATGTCAATAACAATACTAATAACATTCATAATCCCCACTCGTAATCATAAACATCATAGTACTCCCCATTGCCATCGTTGCTTGCATCCCCACCTAAGCAAATAAACAATGCAGTAACCTTAGCTTTATCTTTTGGCTTCTTCTCGTCGTCATCAGCCTTCTTGCACCTCGTCTCCTCCTCCTGTAAACAGTTTCACATACCAAATGTCAATTATATCACTAGTAAAACTATATAAAAAAGATCACTAATAAAATGGGTGAAACGGGTGTAATATAAATAGCGTTACTTATTAGCACATGTTTGTGCTAATAAGTAACTTTGCCGTTTATATATACTTATTGTATTCAGTTTTATCACTCGCGATTACACTATTAATACACTTTTACTTTCTTTTAAGTCACAAGAGTAAGCCAATCAGATGGTGCAAACTTAATAAATTAACCATTGGTAACAGAAGTTATAGCTCCAAGAAAATAATTTAAAAAAAAATAATACAAAATCATGCAAAGCAGGAGGCTGATTAAATGATGATCAAGTAGTACATTTAAACAACCATTGTTAACTTTTTCACTAAATTGCTCTCGCTTGCTAGCATTTCAAGTCCTATCATGAAAATGCAATTAAAATCGCCACCATTTGTGAATATAACTTATAGAAAAAGCATTAACTCAAGCTTATTCCATTTGTTTGTTATGATCACTAACATCAAAACATTATCCGGCAACTACCGTATGAGACATAAGACAATCATGGTATTAATTTGTGATGTAAACTTGACAAGAAGAATCACAGGGCCAATCATCTTTTATATCTTATACCAAGGAAATACTACTGCTTAAGAAATACAAACACCCCTTTAATATTAACTATATGAAACACACTATGAAACAAATACAAACACAAACACAAACACAAATTTTAGAAACTAAATAAACACAAATTAAACAAAAAAAAAACATACCTTTATACTTGTTGTGGTCGGCTGTGGTGGCCGGTTGGTGGCAGCGGTGGTCCGACAGCAGCGTGGTGGGTCGGACAGCGGCAAGGGGAGACGGTGGTGGGTCGAGCACTACACAAAACACAAACAAAAATTAAACAAAATCATAAACACAAAAACAACAAACAATTAAACCACCAACACAAACATAACAAACAAACACCACATACCCGGTTGTTTGGTGGGTCGGGTCGGGACGACAGCAGGACAACGGCGACTGTGGTGGGTCGGGTACCCTAAACCAAACACCACAAAACATAAAACACAACCATAAATAAACACCTTAAACTCCTAAACCAATTTAATAGAATAAAGTCCAATACCTTTGTTTCATAAAGAGAGGAAAAAAGAAAGAGAGGAAGGTGGTGTTGTTGTTGTGAAGATGTGGCGGTGTGGTGGTGTTGGTGTCAGATGTGGTAGTGTTGGCTTCGGAGGTGGTGGTGTTGGGTTCCGGTGAAGGTGGTGGTGTTGGGTATCAGTGAAGGTGTTGTTGTTGTTGTGAAGATGTGGTGGTGTTGTGTACGCCGGCGAGAGGTGAAGGTGATAGATCGATAATATTTTTTCCAAGTGTTTTGACCAGATCTAATTTTGTCCCCTTTTAAACTTTATCTAAATAATCCCGACGACATGTCGTCTGGATTTTATTAATATTTTGTCGTTTGTGTTTTGGCGGGGCATTGAAATTTTCGCCAAAATTTTGGAGGGATTTTATACCGACGCCCTTTCGTCGGTATTTTAATTAAAATACTTTTTTTTTCATTTATAACTAAAATTAAATACTTTTATATTTTAAATTAAATACCTTAGTTTAAATCCGAATATTTTTATTTAAATTAAAAATTTTATTTATTATAAATACTTTTATTTAATTTATAATTAAAATTAAATACTTTATATTTTAAATTAAATACGTTAGTTTAAAATTAAATACTTTATATTTAAACGAGATGTTAAACGAACGACCGAGATGCTATGGTCATACACGAGATGGTAAACGGATGAGTCGATATGTTATGGTTGTACAGGAGATGTTAAACGAACGAGCCGAGATGATATGGTTATACACGAGATGTTAAACGGTTGAGTCGATATCCTATGGTTGTACACGAGATGTTAAACGAATGAACGAGCCGAGATGCTATGGTTATACACGAGATGTTAAACGGATGAGTCGATATGCTATGGTTGTACATCAGATATTAAACGAACGATCCGAGATGATATGGTTATACACGAGATGTTAAACGGATGAGTCGATATGCTATGGTTGTAGACGAGATGTTAAACGAACGAACGAGCCGAGATGATACGGTTATACACGAGATGTTAAACGAATGAGTCGATATGCTATGGTTGTACAAGAGATGTTAAACGAACGAGCCGGGATGATATGGTTATACACGAGATGTTAAACGGATGAGTCGATATCATATGGTTGTACATGAGATGTTAAACGAACGAGCCGAGATCATATGGTTGTACACAAGATGTTAAACGAACGATCTGAGATGCTATGGTTATACACGAGATGTTAAACGGATGAGTCGATATGCTATGGTTGTACACAAGATGTTAAACAAACGAGCCGAGATCATATGGTTGTACACGAGATGTTAAACGAATGAGCCGAGATCATATGGTTGTACACGAGATGTTAAACGAACAATCTGAGATGCTATGGTTATACACGAGATGTTAAACGGACGAGTCAATATGCTATGGTTGTACACGAGATGTTAAACGGATGAGTCGATATGCTATGGTTGTACACGAGATGTTGAACGAACGAACGAGCCGAGATGATACGGTTATACACGAGATGTTAAACGGATGAGTCGATATGCTATGATTGTACACGAGATGTTAAACGAACGAGCCGAGATGATATGGTTATACACGAGATGTTAAACGGATGAGTCGATATGCTATGGTTGTACACGCATAACATGTTAAACGATGAGTCGAGATGTTATAGATATGCATGACATGTTAAACGATGAGTCGAGATGTTATGGATATGCATGACATGTTAAACGGATGTGCCGAGATATTATGGAGATGCATGAAATGTTGAACGGAGGAGTGGAGATGTTACGGATATGCATGACATGTTAAGCGGATGAGTAGAGTTGTTATGGATATGCATAACATGCTAAACGGATGAGTCGAGATGTTATGGATATGCATAACATGTTAAACGGATGAGCCAAGATGTTATGGATATGCATGACATGTTAAGCGGATGAGTCGAGTTGTTATGGATATTCATAACATGTTAAACGGCTGAGTCGAGATGTTATAGATATCCATAACATTTGAAACGATGAGTCGATATGTTATGGATATACATAACATGTTAAGCGGATGAGTCGAGTTGTTATGGATATACATAACATGTTAAACGGATGAGTCGAGATGTTATGGATATACATAACATGTTAAACGGATGAGTCGAGATGTTATGGATATGCATGACATGTTAAACGGATGTGCCGAGAAGTTATGGAGATGCATGACATGTTGAACGGATGAGTTGAGATGTTACGGATATGCATGACATGTTAAGCAGATGAGTAGAGTTGTTATGGATATACATAACATGTTAGACGGATGAGTCGAGATGTTATAGATATCCATAACATGTGAAACGATGAGTCGATATGTTATGGATATACATAACATGTTAAACGGATGAGTCGAGTTGTTATGGATATGCATAACACGGATTACATTAAACGTTAAAGTTAAAACACGGATTACATTAAACATTAAACTTAAAACATGAAATACAAAAGTACGATTAATAGAAACTACGATATGGTAATTAAAATAAAACTACGAATTAAGAAAATGAATCATCTGAGACCCAACCATCCTCCTCACTCGAAGAAGACTCTGATGGTACAGGGCCAAGCCCCATGGCCCATCGGTATGGTAGTTCTCTGTTTATCCGCGCCGTACGAGCAGCTTCCCGAGCCCTACGAGCAGCTGCCACACGTTCTTCATCTTCTTCAACCTCTCTAAAGACTTGCATATCTTGCTCGAAGAGTCTTTCATCAGTCAACCCAAATGTATTGGGTTGGTTTTCCACTGGTGGATTGTTTACCGGTTCATTCTCAGCTGGAGTGTTTTGTTGTTGATTTTCATTTTCTGCAGGTGGAGTGTTCACAATCACCGGTTCGTTTGGAGGACTTGGGAATTGTTGTGAGAAATCTTTGTGAGGACTTGGGAATTGTTGCGAGAAATCTTTGCGAGACATCGAGAATGGGACTTGGGAGTTTTGATTTTGTGAGTTTATGTGTGTTTTGCCGAGTTAAGGATTATTCGGTATATATAAAGTAAAAAATTGGCGGGACAAAAGGAAAACGAGGCGGGAAAATAAATCCCGACGTCATGTCGTCGGTACCAAATAGGCGGGAAAAAACCCGCCCAAACATTCGCTATTATTCGCAAGCGCGGGGCGACAAAAAATGGTTTGATTAAATCCCTACGACTTGTCGTCGGGATTTTAACAAATATAACGTAGTTAAACGCTAATCAAGACGCTAATCATAATAATTTTTGGATTAATAAAGTACCGACGTCTTGGCGTCGGTATAATCTTGGCGGGTCAAATTCCCGCCCAAGTTTTCCCAATTATTGAAAAAGTCAAATTTGACCAACAAAATACCGACGAATTGGCGTCGGCATTATAAAATCCAAAAAATTCAACGCCAGATTGGCTCGGTCAAGTGACTTTTTTGTCGTTTAGCGCAAAATGCCGACGAAATGCTGGCGTCGGGATAACTTTCGTCGCCAGTTCTCCTGATTCTAGTAGTGTGTGCTGTAAACGTTCAACTATTGTTGGTTAACTAGTGATGGACGAATTGACATTGGCTACGATGTAAGTGTAAGTGCAACTTAATATTGTAGGAAATTAAATATTTAATGGGTCCATTCTTATTTAGTTTTAGATTTTCTTTATAAAGTTCCTATTAGTTCTGCCGTAGAAAATGAGTTTTACTTTGACTTTAGTAAAATACTATTAATGGTTTATTGTATATGGGTTTTGTTTGACTGTAGAAAATGAGAACAAGACACTATTTTTTGACCGTAGAAAATGAGTTTTACTTTGACTGTAGAAAATGAGAACAAGACACTATTTTTTGATCGTCCAATTAAAATGGTGAAATACACTCTTTTTTGGTAGAAATGTGGGTATGATTAAAGTTTGGTTTTGATATGGGTTTTGTTTATTTGTTGCAGATCTGTGGAAAAAAGATATAAAAATTGAATCTTTTTTCATAAAACTGATAAGAAGATGTCAAGTATTGATCTGTTACCAAAAGGTGATGGAATCAGTTGAGATTAGAGAAGTGTGGAATGATAATCTTGATGAAGAACTTGTTTTCGTTAGAGATATTGTTGGTAAATATCCTTATATTGCTATGGATATTGAATTCCCTTATGTCTGTGTTGGTGTAAATGTAAAAACATATGACATGAAAATAAATTTCTTTTTTCATTTTGTGTTTGTGTCTGTATATGCTGGTACATGTATACTTTAAAATAAAAAAAGTCAGAGCAAGGTACAAGTTGACCTTTGAAAAAATCAATTGCCAAAAATGTTACAAGTAAACATAAGATGCCTTGTGATCAAAGAAAGAATATTTGAAGACTTTGAATGAGTAATAAGTCTAATTAACCGAAATGTCTTTGCATTCTAAACCATTGACCGGTACCAAGTCCTGATATATATATTGAGTCGAGTTATTTTTCAAATCAAACATTCCTTACATACCAAGAGACTCATCCCCACCATCCATCTAAAAAGGAAATCAATGGTTGAGATTAAAAGCATTTTATTATTTCATCTATTTTTTATAATTTAAATATCTCTTAAACCGTTAATCGTTAATTGAAAATAATTACACCATCGCGACGGTCATTTAATTATCTTTCTATAAACGGGCACTTTGATATACTTTCGAAAAAGAAAAAAAAAAAATCATTTTTTTCACGTTTTTTTTTCGTGGTCGAAAAAAAATCATATATGATATTGTTTATCATATATGATATATATATATATATATATATATATATATATATATATATATATATATATATATATATGATATGTAATATCATATATGATATGTAATATCATATATGATTTTTTCGGTCACGAAAAAAAACATGAAAAAAACGAAAAAAAAAATTTGTCGAAAATATATCAATTAGCCTATCTATAGAAAGATAATTAAATGCTCGTCGTAACGGTATATTTTTTTTCGCTTAACGATTAACGGTTTGAAAGATATTAATATTTGAAAAAAAATGATGAAAGTGGGTTTTTTAAATTGTTGGGATTAATCTCATCCATTAGATTAAATAAAGATGGAGGGAAGATGGAGGGTGGAAATTAGTCCATTGGTATGTAAAAAAAGTTTGGTCCTCAAAGCTTAAAAAACTTAAAAATAAGTAATATGTTATATTTAAATACCATTTGAAATTTCATATATATATATATATATATATATATATATATATATATATATATATATATATATATATATATATATATATATATATATTTGTTCCTTTTTCACATAAAAAAGTTTGACTTATTTATAACTATGTTTTCTTATAAGGGTTTTTCTAACATGTGCCCTAGGGCACATGTTAAGTACACAAAAAGTACTATGGGACCTACGAAAAAGGACATACAAAAGTACACTTGTCTGTACTTTTGCGTGGGTCCATGAGTACTTTTATGTACTTTTTGTTGTGCTTAACATGTGCCTTAGGGCACATGTTAGAAAAACCCTTCTTATAACCATTATTAAAAAGTTTCCAGTCATATTTAAATACATATTATATATATTTATCATTTCAATTATATATATATAACACGTAGAAAAAGCTAGAAATCTTTTTTTCTAACAGAAAATAAATATTTCAACTAATTATTATTTTGTGTCATTTCGGTTGAATTATTAAATGTTACAACATTTTTTCAGTTACATCTTGATTATTTTACGTTGGATGCATAAATGTTACACGGAACAGTTAACTAAAATATCTCAGTTATAATTATTTGTCATTATAAAGTCACGTCGTTATACACGAGTACTCGTCTAGTATTATATACAAAATCATTTATATAACTAGAAAACTAATTAATGAGATATTAAAAAATTAGCGGATATGACTGGTGATATAATCTACTATATTAAGGGTTCGCACATATGTCCACATCAAAGAAAACTACATGAAATTTCTAAGGAAAAATTCTAACCGTATGATGGACTTTTGGATACATATGAGTTATTATAACTTGAAATGATTGATTTGGTGAATATACCACAAACTTTATGTCTTTTCTGAAAAATGAAAAGAGCATTAAAGATTCTTACTTGAAATGCATAATTTTGCAAGTTACCTCATCTTTTTGGTTCCTTTCATATTTCCTTTGTTTCTTCTGCAAGTATCACTGACCACCGGAAGCATCACTAGTATCGGCGTCATTCTTGATCAAACATCTAGGCCAGGGAAAGAGGCGAAAGTAGCCATTGAGATAGCAATTCAAGATTTTAACAGCGAAAGTAATCAGCCTTCTGTTTTATATATTCATAACTCTAGAAACAAGACTGTCCGTGCAGCTATTGCAGGTAAATTAATGTTTAAAAAACTTATATATTTATTCAGGTGATTCACAGATGCTAAGTTTGATATTGTGAAATTTCAGCAAAAGACCTTATCGAAGAACAAAATGTCAAAGCTATTGTGGGAGGTCATACATGGGAAGAAGCATCTGCTATAGCTGAGGGTATCAGCGAAGCTGATCATGATCATGATAACCCTGTGTTTCTTTCGTTGGCTAGTACAACTCCACTACAACCAACCGAAAAATGGCCCTTTTTTGTTCAATTTGCTCCAACACAATCCACACAAATGAATGCAGTGGCTGCAATTCTACAGCCATGGGGTATACGTCAAGTCACTCTAATATACGAAACATCACATGTAGCCACTTCGTCATCATCAATCATTTCTTATCTCTCTCAGGCACTTAGAAAAACAAATTGCGTTGTAGCCCATATTTTACCTTTGACATCTGGTTCTTATTCCTTAAATGAAGAGCTTGAGCTACTCAAGAAACAACAACGTCAAGTCTTTGTAATTCATACATCTCTAGAACTTGGGATTCATTTGATTCAAACAGCCAAGAAGATGGAAATGACAGGAGACGGATATCTATGGATCGCAACCAACCGAATCACGGATCATTTTCATTCCATTAATCCAACCACAATCTCTTCACTAAAAGGCATAGTTGGAGTCAAATCCTACTTCCCTGAAGACAAACCGGATTTCTTAAATTTCAGAAAAAGATTTCGTCATAAGTTCCGTTCCGATTATCCGGAAGAAGATCAGGACGAGCCCGGAATCTTTGCAGTGCAAGGATACAACAGCGTGAAATTCTTAGAGAAAAACACACCCGAATGGAAACCAATCCCGGAGACTATAGTTGAGATAGTTTATGTGATAGGAAAGGGATATAACAGTGCATATTGGACCGAAGAATCAGGGTTTTCTGAAAGAGTTGAAGATGACATCAATGAAACAAATACTTACACACGCTCTTTGGATAATGTTGGACAATCTTTGTGGTCGGTGGAACCATGGTATGCTCATAGACGTCGTCGCAATCTGGCTGAAAGTTCAGACGTTCGGATGAGAGTCGGCGTTCCTGCTCAATCACTGTTTAAGCAATTCGTAAGTGTGGGATTCGATTCCGCGAAGAACCAAACTGTTTACGGTGGATTCGTGATTGCTGTGTTTGATGAAATGATGAGGAAACTAAATCTACCATATGATTATATTCCTTTTTATGGTTCATATGGTGAATTGGTCAGACAAATACCTGCAGAGGTAATCCATTGTCACAACTCTATCTTTAGTTTTATGAACTGAGGCAAACATACTGATTTTTTTTTTTTTTTTTTCTTGATTTGGAGCAGAAGTTTGATGCGATTGCTGGCGATGTAACGATCATGTCAAGCAAGCATGACTATGCCGAATTCACACAGCCTTACACGGAATCTGGCTTGGAGATGATTGTACCGATTCGATCTAGAGTATCAAACCAGAAATGGTTGTTCTTGAAGCCTTTTACTGCAGAAATGTGGTGGTTAATAGCAGCAATCACTATTTTTAATGGCTTAATCATTTGGTTGATAGAAAGGAGTCACTGCAAGCATCTTCGAGGCTCCTTCATCACCCAAGTTGGAGTCATTATTTGGCTTGCTTTTACTACGCTATTCACTTTGCGAGGTAAAGTATAAATTTTCATGACGACACGTATGTTAACTTTTTGGGTGATGCTTATCTAGATCGAACGGGTAAAATAAAAAATGCGTATAAGAAAATAGATCAAATGGGTAGAAACTAGAAAGTCACCCAAAGATTATTATAAATCATAGACCTCCTAAAAAAAGATTATCATTTAAGCAACCAATGTTTTTAGGGAAAAAAAATTGAATAATGTAACTATTTTTAATCATATTTGGCACAATTATAGAAAATAAAAACTTGACAAAAATATTGGTAATCAGCATGACCCGGCCATTGCGACCCGTGCAAAAAAAGTTGATCTAAACATGGCTATTTTTTCAACTCTAGTTGTCATTTAACATGTGCTAATGTTTGCTCATAGGGGACAAGTTACATAGCAATTTGTCAAGGATTGTAGTAGTCGTGTGGCTCTTTGTGGCTTTAATCATCACACAGAGCTACACGGCTAGCTTATCGAGCATGCTCACGGCTCAAAGGCTTGAACCAGCAATAACGAGTGTTGAGATGCTCAGGAACATAAATGCAACTGTGGGATACTGCAACGGTTCATTAGTCAATCAGTACTTGAATAATGTTTTGGGTTTCAATACTATCAAAGTAAACAGCTATAACTCAACTCGTAGATACGCTGAGGCCCTAAATAGTGGTGAAATTGCTGCTATTTTTCTTGAAGTTCCAGCAGCCAAAGTGTTTCTAGCTCAGTACTGCAAAAGCTTCGTCAGAACCGGCGAGACATTCAAAGTTGGAGGTTTCGGATTTGTAAGTTCTCTAAATTCAGAATTTCTCACAATCATGATACACTTTGACTTTTTATGTCACATGAAAATTGATTCTCTTGTCTCTTCTTTTTGGCTTGAAAATTAACCTCCCAAGCTATAAGGGTTAATAATGGTAAACCACTGAACTTTCAACTTTTGATGGTTTAACCCTTAAGCTTTTTTTTTTTTTTTTTTTTTTTTTTTTTTTTTCACACCACGAGTCACAAGCCAAAAAAAAAAAGTTAAAAGGATTTATTGAATAAACGATAAAAAGTTCTTTTGTTAAATATAGCACAATTAAAAACGTTAAGGGGTTTAAGCGTTAAACCATCAAAATGGTGAAAGTTAATGGTTTAAACTTTTAATTACTTTTACACTTTACCAAATATCAACCTAACTTTCAAACTGTTCCAAAGTTCAACATGGATGTAAATTTATCATGATAAATTTCATTATAGTTTGTTTCCCCAAAAAGTCAAACTATATAGTCTATGAAAGTATGAAATACTTACACTACGTGGAGTTTACAGGCATTTCCTAGACATTTTGCGTATATGTCCGAGGCAAACAAAGCAATAATGAATATAACAGAAAGTGGGAAGCTCAAAGAATTTGAGGATGAATATCTCATATCAGAAAAGTGTATAGATAACGAATCTTTTCCTAACGAAGATGAGAGCCTTAGTCCTGACAGCTTCTCCGTATTGTTTGAGTTAACAGGAGGGACGTCAACCGTTGCTTTTATATTGTATATCATAATCAGCTTTCGACGATTTAAAAAGAGTAATCCAGAACTCACAAGTTTCTTTAAACTGATATCAGCTTTCATGAAAGACCAGCGACGTCAAATGAGGCAGGCATCTAACGTAGTTGCTCATGCAGAAAGCCCAACACATCATCCAGATGTGCCCCTTGATCCTTGGAATCGAGTTTGACATGGGTCCTGTAAATACAAGAAAGATCCGAACAGTATATTATCATGTTAGGATCTGGTGGCAAATTTATTTTATTTTATTTATTACTATTATTATTATTTTTTTTTTTTTTGAGCAAAATCTGGTATCAATTAAATTGGTTCAACTTCTTATGATTGGAAAGAAAATGTTTTTATTTTTCTTTCTTATTTTGTAGACGATATTCTATGCAAAATATTTATTCAAACTTCTTGTGATTAAGAATTTTTATTTATTTATTTTTTATTATTATTTTTTTTAATAAATATATGTAAATGAATGCTCATTGTCCATGGGCTTATATTGTAATGATTTAAACTTTATACATACACCCAACAGGTGATGTTTGTTTGTGAACTTTATGCGACTTACTGGTTAATGGGTTCGGGGATTTTTTTGGACTCAGTGTTTTGCATTTGTTTAAGACAAAATTTCACCGTTAGTCCCTAAAGTTATCGTGTTTCGCGCATATCGTCCTTAAACTATTTTTTTTGGCATTTTCGTCCCTGAACTCCTCATTTTTGGCATGGTTGGTCCCTGGAACCAACTTTTGGCTGACGGACGTTGCTTTGCAGCGTTAGTTGACCAGTCAACTGGGTTTTTCGTCATTTCATATTTTTCTAATGGCCTAAACGAAGGCTTGGTCCCTGAATATAAAACGGCTATTACAACCCTATTGTTTCACTTGTTACTGTACAAACCCGATCATCTTCCTCCTCTTACTTCGCAACCCTATCATTGTCACACACAAACAATCTCATACACTGCCTGATTCTTGCAATGGCCGACAAAGATTGGAACAAAGTTACGTTGACTGAAGACATGAAAGATTATCTTTATGAAACCTATAAGGATAGCTGGAAGCCAGGAGATGAGGTGTCTGATGAAATGTTGGACACCTTATGGAACTATGCTATGGTGGAAGGTTAGCACATTGTTGCATTGTTATTGTTTATAGTTAAATTTAGAGTAAATTATTTGAGTTGACCTTTTTTTGATCATCTGCTCCATCTTATTTTGACAGTTCTCAAAAAAGGACCTAGTAAGGAATTTCCTACCATTCAAGCTGTGTTGGGTTAGACCTCAAAACCCATGGAGGGAAAGCTAGCAGAGGAGAAGAAAGGTATGCATTTTGGTATTTATTTAAAATGGCCAACCTTGAGAATGTGTTTACACCATTTTGATGTTCAATTGCCCTTTTGTTGTGGCTCTTATGAATGCTTTTTAGGTAAGTTTATGATTTAACTAAGTGTTTATCCAGAATGACTTTAGCAAGTCAAACTGCATTACTCAAAGTGCAAATGGTGTTTCACTTTAGCAATTAAGGGGCTTTGTATTTGACCTAATGAGTGCCCATTGTCTAGTGTAGCCCTTTAAGGGGTGTTTGAATGTCTAAAAAACAGAGTTAGCATATTGGTTGGATATATGTATTAAATCTAACCTGTGTTAACCTATTATGTTCCAGATGAGCATCAGGATAAGGTTTATGACAGTAGGCTTCAAAACCTTGAGAAGAAGATTTCCATCCTTGAGAAAAGGACGGAACCAATTAAGGAGGTGTACTTTTACCGAGGAGATTACGGATTTGGGAGTGAAAAATCCAGTCAAGAAGTGGCTTCCGTTGACAAGAGGATTGAACACCTTGAATGGAAGCAACAATGCCTTGAAAAGAGGATGCTAAACCTTGAGTATCAGTGCTACTCGAAGGCAATGAAGGGTGTTCCAAGTGAAGAGGAAGTATCCAGTGAAGAGGAATTTTGTACTTGATTCGCCTCAAACGGTCAGATAATTATTGGTCAACCACTTGTGAATGGTCAAGTATAAAAGTCAAACAGCTGAGGCAAATGCTTCCGTGAAATACAGTGTTTTCCCGGGTCGTAATGTCCCAACGAGGTTGTGATGGTATTAAAAACGAATCTGTAATCAGTGAATGTGAACAGGAAAGGTATAAAGTGTGTGTGAGTGATTTAAACTAGGGTTTTATAACTTAAAATAACTTAGGAAAACTAAATTAACGATTACGTGAAACCTAGATATCTAAAACGTTAAAACGTACACCAATTTAAAATCAGACGCGACTGCGTACTGAGAAAAAGGTGAATTTTAAGGAAAAATAAACTACAAGGGTTAAAATTGAAAATTCTATAAACTTAAACTTAAAATAGAATTAAATTAAAAAGAAAACTATTTTTTTAGATTATTATATTATTTATTATTAATTATTTAATTAAAAACTATTTAACTATTTAATTAAAACTAATTTATATTTAAACTAAAAATGATAAATACTACAAATTAAACTAAAAACTTATAAAAATAATTTCTAAAACTTAAAATGAACTTGAAAAAAGTATAAAAAATAAAAGTAAATCTTTTTGTCTTTTTGTGAGCTTTTTATTAATTAAAAACTATTTATCTTAATTAAACTATTTAAACTATTTTAAATTACAAATAATACTAAACTAACTTAGAAAATTATGAAAAAATTTATAAAACTATTTTATAACTTATAAAAGCTATAAAAAATATAAAAACTACGTATTACTATATAAAAATTAATTATGCTATTTATAACTTATTTATTAATTAATTACTAAATAAATTAATATTAATTATAATAAATACTAAATGACAAAAGAAAAATCTGAGAAAATTATGAAAATTACTTTAACCTAAAAGGAAATTAATAAAAATATAAAAAACACAAATTACTTAATAAAAATATAAAAATTAAAATTAAAATTAAAATTAAATTGAATTAAATAGAAACTATCACTTATTATTATATTTGTTTTTCTTGATTTTTCTTTTTCCAACCTATATTATACCTAAATACAAATAACTTTTGTGAAAACAATATTTCTATAACTTAAAAATAAGCTAGATATAAGCTACTAACCAAAACAGTTGACCAAAGTTGACCAACTACGCAAATAAGCTCTACTGAGCTTGTGTGGGGCCCACTTTGGTTTATTCTGGTACTAATAAGTGAGTTGGACTTGTCTAAGCTCAATTTGGCCAAATAAGCTCAGTAGATAAGCTAATAAGCCAAAATAAGCTAATCCAAAAACCAATTACAACACAGAAAGGGGACAAACTTAAGGGCTTATTCTAGGTGGAGTCCACTGAGGTTCAGGTCAAACAAAAGGTTGACAAAGTATCCCTGGTAGGAGGGGGGTTGGGAGAACCTAACTAGGGGGTGTGGGCCCCACTGAGATGGCCACAAAACACCACCAAAGTGGTGGTGTTGGCCTGAGCTGCTGATGCAGGGCAGTTACCTTGCCCTGCAAGTGAGTTTGAGGGTGAGTAGGGCCCAGAGGAAAATTCCTAAAAATATAAGCTGTGTGGGAACTTAAACTAGAGCTGGTAGAGTATAAGTCCACCAAAGCTCAAATCCTAAATCACAATACACAAATCTAGAAAAATCCCACAAGTTTTGTGAAAAACTGAGAATGGAAATTTTGACTTTTGGAAAAACTTAGCTAGTTTGACTAATTTGGATTTCTAATGAATCTAAGTGATCTATTATGTAGTATTAAGCAACTATTAGATGATTTTAAGCTAAAACAACAACTAATGAATGGAATTGATGAACTTACTAGCTAAAAATCATAACAGTGAACCATTTATTAAACTAAGATTAGTATTTTGACTTCTTAATAAATTACCACTGATTTTTATGCTGTAAATGACCTAAAGAAACTTAGTTTGATAAATCTTAAACACAAACAACAACTATTACACAGTGGTGCTCAGTGAATCACAAGTATCCAAACACCCCTATATGAGACTGTGTAAGAGATTCTCAAAGCTAATCACAGATAAAGTCCACAAATATGATTCATAAACACTTATTATGATTACCTAGACTGATTTAAACAGATAAACAACATCAATAACATCAAACACTAAAAATTCCATATGATGATATAATGGCAGTCAATGATGAAATCTGAGCATCCAGTAAAATTGATTAACAAGTATGCTATATTAAGTTATAATATCACTAACAAACTTTAAATAAACACAACTTATCAAATATAAGCAATAATAAGACTATATAACAGTAAAGAGCAAGATTGAGTATTTTAGCTTACAATTGAATTTGACTGAATAGCTAGTAACCAAGGACAAGAACACCCCCAATAGCTTGTCACTACACCAATGGAGTTATATCAGTCCAAATAAGTACCCTGCTCAGTCTCCTTCTTGTTCTTCCCTCTATTTTTTTATTTTTCTCTATTTAATTTATTATTTTTGGTAATTTTTTATTTATGGCTAAACAGACAATTAAGGTTTTTCTAAAACTTATTTAAGCTTTGTCAGTGCTTATATGAGCTTATGAATTGCCTTAACAACAACTAACAATAACACTTGAACCTTTTGTGATCTTTGAAATAAGAAGAAATTGCATAAACTGAATATCATAAAGAAACTTGAAATTGATTGTTACAAAAGCTTAAGGATACACTAAAACAGCTTAATTGAAAGCTTAAAAGCTTCTGATTACACTAAGAGACTGAATTTAAATTATACGACACTAAATTATACTACCTACTCTAATAATCTTTCCTTCTGCTTCATTTCTTCTTTATAGCAGACTTTTGAGGTTTCCCACATGCTTCTGAATCTATCCCACCAATTTGTAGCCGTTGATATGGTCAAAGTAATCCACACCATTCAATTTACTTTTTTCGCGCCAAAAGTCCAAGGGTGTCAGCTGTGGTAGCGTGGAGAGGGTTTTAGGGTTTTAATTTAGTTTGGAAGGTTGTAGGAGAGTGGGTGGACAGCTGGGGGACAGGTGGTGGTCAAGTTGGGTTGAAACCATGGTGGTTTTGAGTTGCAGAGGTGGGGGTGAAGGGGATGAATAGTAAGGGTGGTTTGGCGGGGTCAACGCAGGTCAAACGGTGGTTTTTATTTATAAAGGGTGTGGGCCGGTTGTAGGGTTTGGGCCTTGGGATTGTGGGTGGGCTGGATAGTTTAGGTTTAGTGGATTAGGATTTTGGTGGTATAATAATAAAAGGATCCGTTTGGTTTTTAAGAAATTACAAGGACCAAAAATGTAACATGCTGAAAGTTGAGGGTCTGAATTGGTGACTTTCCCATAATTTAAATAAGGACTAAACTTGCCAAGATTAAATAGTATAAAGGTATTTTTGATAATTTTCATTTTTTAAATACCCGGGGACTATAATTGACAAAACTGAAACTCCAGGGACTTAACATGTAATTTCTCCAAACTTTTCATCCAGGGACTAATAGTGACAATTATGAATTCCCTGGGACCCTTTCTGTCAATTTCCAAAGTTTGAGGGACTAAACTTGTAATTTTATAAAACTTTGCACCAAAGGACTAAATATGTAACTTTATGATTAAAAAGGACCTTTGGTGACTTTTTCAAGTTTTTAGAATAACCAGGGACTAGTTTTGCCAATTTATGAAACTTGAGGGACTGAAACTGCCAATTATGCAAACTTTGTACGTTTTTCATTTGTTTTTGCATATTTTGCATTTGAAACATATAAAACACACTTCTAAGATATTTTAAGTATTTTGATGCATATTTGAGTGTTTTTGTATGTTTTGGCAGCTCAGATTGGTATAAAATGATGAGTATTTAGACACTCATCAATCCCCCACACTAAACTATTGCTAGTCCCTAGCAATCTTTTGAGAAAAACTTAATGGATTTGAAAAACTCTTTACCAAAAGCCATCACTTCTGGAGTAGCCAGGTGTAAGAACTGTGGCACACCTGATAACCGTGTGATTTTGAGCAAATCACCAGCTGTCAACAGATTTGATTAGTCTTTACCAAAAGCCGTTTGCTTCTGGACTAGCCAACTCTTGATGGAATAGTCAACATCTTGGTGAGCTGATTACCAATTATGGTTTTTCCACGGCCTTTACCACAAGCCATAATCTTGCGGGCTAGCCAACTCATTATCTTTTGAGGATGATGGGGAGTTGAGGAACCATACAATTTTTGACAAATTGCAAGCCATAAACGGGTTTGAGTTATCTTTACCAAGAACCGTTTGCTCCTGGATTAGCCAATCCTGTTGTGGGTTAGACATGGAGGATTGATACCATTTATTGCGTTCTAAGTGAGAAAAATTTTTTTTAAAATTTTGGCTAAAATGGGGGTTCTTGATGGAACATGTGTTTAAATTTGTTAGAATAACGAATCTCCCCCCACACTTAGAACTGAATATTGTCCTCAATATTCAAAGTACCGGGTGTTTTACCGAACTTAGAACGTAAGAAGGAAATATTACTAGCCATTATTTTATGTGTATATACATACAATTATTTTTTTTAGATAAAACTTCTTAAATAGAAGCTATCACTATATGTACATTTTTTTTTTTTTGAATATATACAACATGTGGGGCATCTCCCCCACACTAGGGTGTTACACACGGGTGACAAGCCCATGTTTTAGCTAATGTTTTTGATTCCCGAGTCACTAGCTTGACTCGACCCCGTATTTGATTCCTTTTCTCCCAAACTGTCAGGTTTATCACGCAAGCTAACCGCTTGTGAACGGTTAACTGTAATAAAGAAATCCTGAACAGACCTGGAGAAAAAGCAATTTAAAAATCTATGGGGAAGTAAGTGGAAGAGACAATCTCAATCGGACTTTCATTCAAGATGTTTGGATAAACATTTGAAGCACGTGAAAGTTCCACACCGATGAGACAAGTACCCGGCTCATAATTTATAAATGAGAATGCCGGGGTCAAAGATAAAGTCTTCACTCCCGAAAGAGTGAAGAACAGGATAAGCCACGGGATATATGAAGAAAAGAAAGAAAGTCATGATGAAAATCATGATTAACTCCTCATCTTCAATAGGAGAATTCATTGTTTCATGAATCTCCTCATTTAAGCTCGTTTGATCAAGACATATTATGGGTATGTCTAGATCAAAATAGAAGTTATCATACTCCGGTGGAGATATGATATGAGTGAGTTCACAAGAGAACTCCTCAAAGGTGAATGATTCATATTCGGGATTGATTTGAGTGAGTTCATTGGGGAACTCCTCAAAAGTAAATGATTCATAAACGGGAAGAGAATTATAAGAATGAGAAATGGTGATACCACTTATCTTCTCTTCTGTTTGATCAAAATGGAACGTTTGCAATTCCGGAATAGAATCATTGATCAAAATCTCACTATCCTTGACGGGGATAGGAGATGAAATAGGCTTTTCATTAAAAGCCTCGATTCTAGAAATGAGAAGATTAGCATTTAGTAAGGTAAGACGAAGAGCTTCGTCTTGGATTATTTCTTCATCATTCTCTTCTTCTGAGTTGACAAGCTCAGAAGGTAATTCCCCCACATAACTTATGTCTTCACAAGATAAAGAATAGTTCTCATCAGAATCAGAGAACATCTCAGTATGATTATTTGGAAAGACAAGAGGGGGAGGAATATCACACACATGATCAAGAATTCCCTGTGACTCACTTGGGATTGGGACAAGGTTCTCAACACTAGACTTTATGAATTCGTCCGATTCCTTTGCAGGAACAGTGTCAAGATGCTCGTCCCCCATGTTCAGAGAGTGAGTGGGAACCTCGGGTGTGATAACATCATACTCAGGGAGATGAGAAGGACTAGCAGTAATGGAGTCTACAAGTTCCATTATTTCTACTGCTAGTGATTCAGTTATATTCTTTTCTCCCTGTATATGCATGGAAGGAGTCTTAACTGATGAACATGATGAGGTATTATCACTTTCATCATCCTCATCGAGAAAAACAGCATTTTGAAATTTGGTACGTGTTATAGCTGCTTGTTCTAAGACTAGTAATTCTTCCATGCTTCTCTCGTCTCTAGCAGCATGTTTTTCAGCAAGTAATTCCGTGATAGATTTATCACGAGAATATTGAGTGAGTGGAGACTGTGGGGGTGTGGATGTGTCAAAACCGGAAGGTTGACATTGATCATCATTATGAGGACCCCCACAATATACACAAGAAGAACTTGGTGCATTGTGAGACGACATATTAGCCAACTCCTCCTTAAGATCTTTGAGTTTCTCAAGAACCTCTATATAAGGGTCTTGCTGGATCTGAGGAGTTACTTGAATTATTTGGCACTGTGGAGGTGGGTCTTGAAACGAATAGTCGTAATTGTTACAAGGAAATGGATTCCTTGTTTGACAATCAGAACTAAAGTGTGGACCTCCACAGTACTCACAACAGTTGAACTGATGTGGCTGTGAGTCGTATGTGTTTGAGTCATAATTGTTATTAGGAACCTGCTCATAGACAAGCGTGTCTCCTGATTGACAATCAGAACTGTAGTGTGCACCACCACAATACTCACAACAGTTAAACTGCTGAGTCTGGCTTGGTGTATTTTGATACGAAGCATCATTGAGATTTGGATAATATGATTCTTGCTCGTATGAATGTGATGGGTAGTTGGAAAAATTTGAGGAGTTGTTGAATGAGTTTTGATTAGGATCATAAGCAAATGAATTACTCGATCCACAAAACAAACAACTCCCATCTCGAATATCATTACCACATTGTTCACACGTACACCAATGACATGGAAAACCGAAAAGCGGCTCACCACAACCGACACAAGGAACAAAATCTGGAGGTGGGACAAGTGGTGTGCTCTGAGAGCTAGGAATTTCCACCACTTCCGTTATGGTCTCGGGTTTTTGTTTTTGATAATTGTGAAGATTAGGCAAATCGTTCTTTTCAGTAATTGCCCTAAGCTCTGTACGTTTGCTTGACAAACTTTTAACCGTAAACCGTGAAAGATCAGGATTGATTCCTGAAGGTTTAGGAGCATTTGTGAGCTCAGGTTTTTGGACAATCGTGGTTTGGACGTATTTAGCACCTCCATCGTCAGAGGAAAGTACAAGGTCCTTTGTCACCCCGGTTTCTCGTTCCATTTCCCTCACTGGAGAGGGAATATGAATCGATGGTCTATCATAATCAACATGACATCTCGATATCTTTGACAAGGCCACAAGTTTCTCAATTTTGCTATTAAGGGCCCTTTGTTCAAAGAAATCTTTATCGAGAGATGCCATTTGAATCAATTATGAGATAAGTGGAAGAAGGTAGAATCAAAGGGTTTTGGGGATGAGAAATGAAGAATCAAATAGGTAGGGGTGTAAAGGTGAATATTTTTGTGTTTTGTTTTATAAAAATATAGATAAAAGATGGTAAATATACAATGGATGTATATCCAGATTCACTAATACGCAAAATCGTTAGAATAAGCGCACAACCTCCCCGGCAGCGGCGCCAAATTTTGATTCGCCTCAAACGGTCAGATAATTATTGGTCAACCACTTGTGAATGGTCAAGTATAATAGTCAAACAGCTGAGGCAAATGCTTCCGTGAAATACAGTGTTTTCCCGGGTCGTAATGTCCCAACGAGGTTGTGATGGTATTAAAAACGAATCTGTAATCAGTGAATGTGAACAGGAAAGGTATAAAGTGTGTGTGAGTGATTTAAACTAGGGTTTTATAACTTAAAATAACTTAGGAAAACTAAATTAACGATTACGTGAAACCTAGATATCTAAAACGTTAAAACGTACACCAATTTAAAATCAGACGCGACTGCGTACTGAGAAAAAGGTGAGTTTTAAGGAAAAATAAACTACAAGGGTTAAAATTGAAAATTCTATAAACTTAGACTTAAAATAAAATTAAATTAAAAAGAAAACTATTTTTTTAGATTATTATATGATTTATTATTAATTATTTAATTAAAAACTATTTAACTATTTAATTAAAACTAATTTATATTTAAACTAAAAATGATAAATACTACAAATTAAACTAAAAACTTATAAAAATAATTTCTAAAACTTAAAATGAACTTGAAGAAAGTATAAAAAATAAAAATAAATCTTTTTGTCTTTTTGTGAGCTTTTTATTAATTAAAAACTATTTATCTTAATTAAACTATTTAAACTATTTTAAATTACAAATAATACTAAACTAACTTAGAAAATTATGAAAAAATTTATAAAACTATTTTATAACTTATAAAAGCTATAAAAAATATAAAAACTATGTATTACTATATAAAAATTAATTATGCTATTTATAACTTATTTATTAATTAATTACTAAATAAATTAATATTAATTATAATAAATACTAAATGACAAAAGAAAAATCTGAGAAAATTATGAAAATTACTTTAACCTAAAAGGAAATTAATAAAAATATAAAAAACACAAATTACTTAATAAAAATATAAAAATGAAAATTAAAATTAAATTGAATTAAATAGAAACTATCACTTATTATTAAATTTGTTTTTCTTGATTTTTCTTTTTCCAACCTATATTATACCTAAATACAAATAACTTTTGTGAAAAAAATATTTCTATAACTTAAAAATAAGCTAGATATAAGCTACTAACCAAAACAGTTGACCAAAGTTGACCAACTAAGCAAATAAGCTCTACTGAGCTTGTGTGGGGCCCACTTTGGTTTATTCTGGTACTAATAAGTGAGTTGGACTTGTCTAAGCTCAATTTGGCCAAATAAGCTCAGTAGATAAGCTAATAAGCCAAAATAAGCTAATCCAAAAACCAATTACAACACAGAAAGGGGACAAACTTAAGGGCTTATTCTAGGTGGAGTCCACTGAGGTTCAGGTCAAACAAAAGGTTGACAAAGTATCCCTGGTAGGAGGGGGTTGGGAGAACCTAACTAGGGGGTGTGGGCCCCACTGAGATAGCCACAAAACACCACCAAAGTGGTGGTGTTGGCCTGAGCTGCTGATGCAGGGCAGTTACCTTGCCCTGCAAGTGAGTTTGAGGGTGAGTAGGGCCCAGAGGAAAATTCCTAAAAATATAAGCTGTGTGGGAACTTAAACTAGAGCTGGTAGAGTATAAGTCCACCAAAGCTCAAATCCTAAATCACAATACACAAATCTAGAAAAATCCCACAAGTTTTGTGAAAAACTGAGAATGGAAATTTTGACTTTTGGAAAAACTTAGCTAGTTTGACTAATTTGGATTTCTAATGAATCTAAGTGATCTATTATGTAGTATTAAGCAACTATTAGATGATTTTAAGCTAAAACAACAACTAATGAATGGAATTGATGAACTTACTAGCTAAAAATCATAACAGTGAACCATTTATTAAACTAAGATTAGTATTTTGACTTCTTAATAAATTACCACTGATTTTTATGCTGTAAATGACCTAAAGAAACTTAGTTTGATAAATCTTAAACACAAACAACAACTATTACACAGTGGTGCTCAGTGAATCACAAGTATCCAAACACCCCTATATGAGACTGTGTAAGAGATTCTCAAAGCTAATCACAGATAAAGTCCACAAATATGATTCATAAACACTTATTATGATTACCTAGACTGATTTAAACAGATAAACAACATCAATAACATCAAACACTAAAAATTCCATATGATGATATAATGGCAGTCAATGATGAAATCTGAGCATCCAGTAAAATTGATTAACAAGTATGCTATATTAAGTTATAATATCACTAACAAACTTTAAATAAAGACAACTTATCAAATATAAGCAATAATAAGACTATATAACAGTAAAGAGCAAGATTGAGTATTTTAGCTTACAATTGAATTTGACTGAATAGCTAGTAACCAAGGACAAGAACACCCCCAATAGCTTGTCACTACACCAATGGAGTTATATCAGTCCAAATAAGTACCCTGCTCAGTCTCCTTCTTGTTCTTCCCTCTATTTTTTTATTTTTCTCTATTTAATTTATTATTTTTGGTAATTTTTTATTTATGGCTAAACAGACAATTAAGGTTTTTCTAAAACTTATTTAAGCTTTGTCAGAGCTTATATGAGCTTATGAATTGCCTTAACAACAACTAACAATAACACTTGAACCTTTTGTGATCTTTGAAATAAGAAGAAATTGCATAAACTGAATATCATAAAGAAAATTGAAATTGCTTGTTACAAAAGCTTAAGGATACACTAAAACAGCTTAATTGAATGCTTAAAAGCTTCTGATTACACTAAGAGACTGAATTTAAATTATACGACACTAAATTATACTACCTACTCTAATAATCTTTCCTTCTGCTTCATTTCTTCTTTATAGCAGACTTTTGAGGTTTCCCACATGCTTCTGTATCTATCCCACCAATTTGTAGCCGTTGATATGGTCAAAGTAATCCACACCATTCAATTTACTTTTTTCGCGCCAAAAGTCCAAGGGTGTCAGCTGTGGTAGCGTGGAGAGGGTTTTAGGGTTTTAATTTAGTTTGGAAGCTTGTAGGAGAGTGGGTGGACAGCTGGGGGACAGGTGGTGGTCAAGTTGGGTTGAAACCATGGTGGTTTTGAGTTGCAGAGGTGGGGGTGAAGGGGATGAATAGTAAGGGTGGTTTGGCGGGGTCAACGCAGGTCAAACGGTGGTTTTTATTTATAAAGGGTGTGGGCCGGTTGTAGGGTTTGGGCCTTGGGATTGTGGGTGGGCTGGATAGTTTAGGTTTAGTGGATTAGGATTTTGGTGGTATAATAATAAAAGGATCCGTTTGGTTTTTAAGAAATTACAAGGACCAAAAATGTAACATGCTGAAAGTTGAGGGTCTGAATTGGTGACTTTCCCATAATTTAAATAAGGACTAAACTTGCCAAGATTAAATAGTATAAAGGTATTTTTGATAATTTTCATTTTTTAAATACCCGGGGACTATAATTGACAAAACTGAAACTCCAGGGACTTAACATGTAATTTCTCCAAACTTTTCATCCAGGGACTAATAGTGACAATTATGAATTCCCTGGGACCCTTTCTGTCAATTTCCAAAGTTTGAGGGACTAAACTTGTAATTTTATGAAACTTTGCACCAAAGGACTAAATATGTAACTTTATGATTAAAAAGGACCTTTGGTGACTTTTTCAAGTTTTTAGAATAACCAGGGACTAGTTTTGCCAATTTATGAAACTTGAGGGACTGAAACTGCCAATTATGCAAACTTTGTACGTTTTTCATTTGTTTTTGCATATTTTGCATTTGAAACATATAAAACACACTTCTAAGATATTTTAAGTATTTTGATGCATATTTGAGTGTTTTTGTATGTTTTGGCAGCTCAGATTGGTATAAAATGATGAGTATTTAGACACTCATCAGTACTGCAAAGGATGTTGCAAATGAGGTGATTAGTGTGTCAACTGAAGAGGATGAACCTACTCTAATAATATCCATGCCTTCCACTTCAAAGAGATCCACAGCTCTGAAAGGTCAAGCTGCTTCAACTTCAATTGCTGAAGATGTTCCAAAGATATCCAGACCTTCCAATACTCACAAAAGAGGCAGAGCTTCCATTTCAACTGCTGCACCTGCTCCCAAAAGACCCAGAGGCAGACCTCCTTCATCTTTAAAAACAGGTGGTCAAAAGAAAAAAGCTCCATCAACTTCAGATCCAAGAGGCAAAGCTTCCACTTCAACTGCTGCACCAGCTCCTAAAAGACCCAGAGGCAGACCTCCTTCTTCTTCAAAAAAAGGTGGTCGAAATAAAAAAGGTCCATCACAAGCTCCTCCATCAACTTTAGCTCCAATAGGCAAGAGGCCACCACCTATGACTGGAGTCGTAATTGGTTTAAGAGCTCGAGATGCTCCGGATGTTTTATGGTTTTGAAGTGACTTGATGTATGGGTTGTTCTAATTATATGTTTATAAACAATTACTTTTGCTGCTATACTGTACATTCAATTATAGTTGGAAATGCTCCAACTTTTATGACATTCAGTTATATTTGGAAATGCTCCAACTGTTTGGTTGTAAAGAGTAACATACTCATCTAGTATTAGTAACTATGCAGGTTTTCTATCTTTTAATCATTTGACTTTTGTTTGTTGGTCGTAGTAAGGATTATAAGTCTAGTTATATAAGATTTTGTTATTTTGAGTGTTGATTGTAAGTTGACTTGTAAAAGTCTGTTAAAGGCATGGGCAGTACCTCTTGATGTTATAAAATTACACATTCAAACAACTTAGTTTGGAAATGCAGTTGAATTAGTCAACACATAGAAAATATGTGATTTCAAGTAAGCATAACAAGAAAAAGTTCAAAACACATTGTCTCAAACAATTTGGGTTAATACTGTTGAGAAAAAATAATTGGTACTGGTGGGTGTATTTAGTACTGGTAGGATATCAAATGTGTAATAAATGTCTGTTCAACCTACGTTCCATTTGCATTATCAAAACTAGTAGATACAACGTTCAACAATAAATTACTAAGACGTGTGTCTTTTCCAAAGCAAAAAAAACCGTTCAGTTGCCTTACGCAATGGTTATAAATTGGAACATTTGTAAACAACAAACTCATTCAAAACAACTTACATCTATACAATATCAAAAAAATGGCATCAACATCAACAATTAACGTCCAAGAGAATGAAGCAGAGGTTAACATGCAAGAGAAACCAGAAATGCAACATATGCAAACAAATGACATTCAAGAAAAAGCTTCAATACTTCAACAACTAGAAGAGGCTGAAGAAGAAAGTGAGGAAGTTTCAGAACCGACCTTTGAAGAAACTATTCATTGGTATTTTAAAGAAAAGTTTCAAGTACAGCAAAAAAAATTGATAAAATTTGAAAAACAAGAACAAGCTGCTAGAGAAAAACCAAGTCGAAAAAGTAAATACACTTGGAAGAAGATGTGGGCATACAGAAAATGCAAAAATATTGCGTCTGAGGAAGAGGAAGACTCATCAGATGATGAGCATTTGGATTATGACAACTTTCATTTGTCATTTGATCCCGAAAAATCTCCCAAGTTTAATTGTTAATTGTATCATGTAATGTTTGTTTTTTGTTGAATAAAATATTTATTTTATGTTGAATGAACAAGGCTATTTTGTGTTCTTTACATCATTTGGCTTTTGTTAGTTAGAATTAGTAGGTATAATAAGTCTAGTTATATAAGACTTTGTAATTTGCGTGCTGATTGTAAGTTGACTTATAAAAGTCAAATAAAGCCATGGGTGTACTTAGTACTGGTAGGATAAAATTTACTACGGTTGGGTAACCGTTGGTACTGTTTGGGAATAACCGTTATTCATTAATAACCGTTGAGATATTTTATGTCTATTGGTTCGCTTATAGGTTTCACCACATTCGATAATTCACAATCTTTCTTTAATTCACAATAGAAAGAAAAGTTTAATTCAGTTGATTTTCCCAAAACCCTAAGTGACATCCATATCATCTCAATTGGGTTTACCAAACACACATACTCTTATAAACGACCATAACCCAGAACCCTAATCAAAATTTTAACAACCTTAATGGCGATTTTGGAAAATTGTAAGACATATAACATGGTAGCCTACTTACAGAAACCAGAGGGAAGTGAAGTGTTCCACCAGATTGTGGATTTTCTCAATAGAAGTTACATAAGGTATGCTATTACACAAAATCCTACTATTTATGTTTCCCAAATCAATCAGTTTTGGCAAACTGCCAAAGTCAAAACACTTGCTAATGGAGAAAAAGAGATAAATGCTACAGTTTATGGCATATTCATGGCTATTACTGAGTCATCTGTTAGGAGGCATCTGAAACTATCAGACAATGGGGGTATTAGTTCAACTTAAATGTCACCATACATTAAAGAAGATACTGTTGAAACAAAATGATACTGGTAGAATTAAAGTAGGTACTGCTACATTCAAAGAGTAAACAAGTCAATGCTTCTCAACTTGGTCAAACAAGATGACTTACACAATCTATCAATGCAGAAGTACTCAGCACAAAAGAATTTAGTGGATCAATACTACAGTGTGACATTTGTAATATGTTATCTCTGTGTGCCTTTAAAAAAAATACAAAGTGTATCTAGCAATTAATTTTACTTTCAACCATCCGTTGAACAAGCATTGAATGTGCCATTCAATTACTTTGACTAATTAAAGTCAAAAAACTTACCTACTATAAAAAGCAAGTTAGAGTATTGAGCACACACTTAGTTACATTAAACACATAACACTCAAACAGTAAGTAAACCCGATCAAACCCTAAATTTCAAAAAAAAAAAAAAAAAAAAAAAAAAAAAAAAAAAAAAGCAAATCAACACAATGAGCTCCCCTAGCCGTCTAGGTATTTAAACTAGAAATTGTTATTTATCATTTGATACATCTTTTTCACCATTTAATTGTTGTTTATCCTGTTTAACATATTTGACCTTGTTTTAAGTGACAACATTTGGGGGTTTTGTTTGCTTGTATGTGTTTACTAAGATTAGAAAGACCATAATGTAGTATGATGCCTACATTTGAAGACTAAGATTAGAAAGACCATAATGAGCTTATTTTATCATTTGATCAAACTTTTCACTCCTTGCCTTCATTTGTTTGCCTGTATGTGTTTACTAAGATTAGAAAGGCCATAATGTAGTTTGATGCCTACATTTGAAGACTAAGATTAGAAAGACCATAATGAGCTTATTTTATCATTTGATCAAACTTTTCACTCCTCGCCTTCATTTGTTTGCTTGTATGTGTTTACTAAGATTACAAAACCATAATGTAGTTTGATGCCTACCTTTGAACACTAACAGTACCAATTATATTAATGTGACCAAGCACCAACTAGCTCATCTTCCAGCAGTTCTAGTTTAAGTTCTGGTGGTTACTCAATCCCACCCGGATTGCTTGACTGGTTAATTGAAGAGCAAGAAACTGAGTCTGGTTCAGCCTCTGAGTTTTCAATAGCCGCTTCTACAAGCTCTGATTCGCCAATAGAAGCTGTACCTCTCCAAGTTATTCTACCTGCTCTGCCTCTCCCTGCTGACCTTGCTGTCCTGGCTCTGCCTGTCCCTGATGAGGAGCCAATCCCAACAAAGAAACGTAAATGTGACCAGGATCATGGTCAAAGCAACAAAGGCAAAGGCAAGGCAAAGGCAAAGGCAAAGGCAAGGCAAAGGCAACAGATAGAGCCAAAGGGAAAGGCAAGGGCAAGGGGAAAGGCAAGGCAACATGAAGATGATGTATCATGTCCAACTTACGCTTTTGAAAAACTTGTTCACTTTTGATGATGCTTGTAAATATTTCTTAACTTACTATGAATGGTGCTAATGTAGTAGACTTAAGTTATGGTGGTTAGTTTGATGACTTAATGGTTACTGCTATTCATATTTCTAGTTTACAAATTCTTCAAATCATGGCTTCCTTATGATAAGGGTTTACATCAGATACAATTTTTGTGGTTGACTTGAACAGCTCTTGATATGGAGTTGGCAATCAAACATTCACAATCAACCATAAACAATGACTAGTAATTAAACTTCATATTTATTTATTGATAGAGTTATAAAGTAGCAACCATTCCATACATCACCATTCCATACATCAGATAAACACCAAATTACAAACATACTAAAACCATACAAACACCATAATCATTCAAAGCTTTCACCCCCGACCCAGAGCTCTCTGCCCTGCTTGCATCACTTTCCCTCCTATCCTTCCTTTCTTTATATTCTTGAAAGAATATTTCAAGAGCCGTAATCCTGCTTGCCAAATTCAACCTATCCTCCAACATGTTTGGCTGCTGCTCCACCACATTATGCTGCTCCTCCACCACATTATGCTGCTGCTCTACCACATTATTCTGCTGCTCCACCACGTCCTGCTGCTGCACCACCTGATTTTGATCACCCCCACCTCCTCTTCCTCCTCCTCATCTATATCTTCTTCCTCATTCAACCCCAAAACCTCGTCCCAGTAAAAGTCCTGTCTACGAACCCACCACAGTATCTGTGTCCTCATGACGGTGCTAACCTGCCTGTAATTACCAAATTCCAATACGGGATCATACCCGAATTCATTGAACACAGCGTCCCACAACAAGGCATTGTTTAAGACAAACTCGTATTCGTCAGCTTCACTTGGAAAACATCCATTTGCATTTGGGGCTGCCATTTTTAAGTGTGGTTGTTTTCAAAGGGATTTCTGTGTTGGTGTGTCATCTAGGGTATACAAACGAGGTTATAAATAGGCTGACGAGTTGTTGAACGTTTACCAAGAAGATAGGCGGGAAAAAAGGGGGGAAGGGACCAAATGCGCCATTAGAAAAATGTGAAATGACGAAAAACCCAGTTGACTGGTCAACTAACATTGCAAAACAACGTCCGTCAGCCAAAAGTTGGTTCCAGGGACCAACCACGCCAAAAATGAGGAGTTCAGGGACGAAAATGCCAAAAAAAATAGTTTAAGGACGATATGCGCGAAACACGACAACTTTAGGGACTAACGGTGAAATTTTGTCTTTGTTTAATAAATGTCAAGAATCCGCTCTCTCATTGAGCTCTGATATTTTTCTAGCAATACCTATTGATTCCGTAACGGCTACCTAGCAAAAAATCGCTCCTCTAACACAATTTTAAAAAGAGTACAGTAGTTTTTTACTTTTTATCCTCAATATAGCAATTAGCAAGTACAATTTACATACATAACTCTTTTCAGCAAACAATGTTTAACCATAGTGGTGTAATCCCTATACCTTCTTTTCTAGAACCACCGCAAAAAAAAAAGAAAAAAGTCCAGCGTTTAAACCGGCAAGAAGTTATAAGTTGGATTGTTTCACCATAACTAAATTTAGAAAGTTCCCTTCAAAGAAAGTTTTTGGGCTACACAGGTGTCTATTTGGCGTGGGCTTAACCTTAATTTGGACATAAAACATTTTATGGGCTTGTATTTAGTCAAAGTTCTAATCTCTTGTCATGACAACTTGTTATATTCAAGCTCAATTAAACATGCCAAATGCCAAACATGCACCAGTAGCCAATAGGTATATATTCCATTTATCATACCGTTGTAGTATAGTATAGTGACAAGTACCGGGGGATTGATCGTTCAACTCAAAGAATAGTGTTCACTAGGGTTAAAACTCACTTAAATTAGGTCTAGAGATGAGGGATGATTCTTTTTGTATTTTTATATTTATGAAAAGCAAGTAAAAATCTCGGTTTTGAAGGAGTGGGCGGAATTAGTTGCTAATCAACTAACCCAAATAACTAAGATGCAATCAAAATAAAATGAAATAAACTTAATCTAATTATGGCGAAAACAATAATGAGAGAAAATGTGTTTACTTAGATTTTATTACTCCCTAGCTATCTTTTACCGGTTGATTAGTTTGTTACAATTGCATGGATGACGGGTTATATTCCTTAATACCATTCGTAGGGCCGTGTACAATCTTCCCTAACTCTATAAGCTTCTACCTCTTCCTATGTTGAGCCGACTACTAGCTCCTAACATGGCCTCATTAGTAGTTACCTATGCATTAAATATAACCAATATATCGTAGTACACCTCCGATCATGTTTCTTAAGACGTTCAAGCAAGTTACCAATTGGAAGTCTGTCAGTTTTCTTAAGCCTAACATCGAATTCATTCATCCACAAAAATTATAAACAAACAACCAACTAATAATCAATATCTAAGTTTCATTACATCTAAGCAAACACAAAGAAAACCTAGCCTAGCATGTTAAAGAGAAGACAAGCATAAGATATAATCAAACAACACATAGACATATTTAATGATTTGATGAATGACTTATCTTCAATTAAGCATGGATGAAACAAGGGTTTGAAACCCTCAAAATAGCAGTAAAATTCGTCTAGGGTTTTCTCCCTTCAAAGTTGCACACAACGAATGAAAACTAGAAAACTATATATAGATTTTACATTCTGACGGCGTCAAGAGTAAGGTCTGACGCCGTCAACTCACCGCCAAAATAATACTCGTATTGCCTAGATCCACTTCTGACGTCGTCACGTATAAACTTGGTCTTGGCCGTCATGTGCAATTTTCCTCTTGATGGCCTTGGTGACCCCGTCATGTACAAAACATCAAAAACTTCTTTGGTGCGTCACGTGTATTTGATTTATCCACCTCTTTGTCAAGTCTTGACGCCGTCACTAATGATCTGTGACGCCATCAGGTACAATTTTCAGCATGATTTTGAGATTTGTCATTTTCTTCACTTTTTCGCTCCAAAAACATCCAAAATGCTTCCTGATGAGGCGAAAAGTGTACCGCTTTTAAGGGGTCATTTAAGCCCGAATTCGAGATTATTTGATCAATTATTGCCCTAAATTTTTCCTTTTGTCATTTTAGTTACTTTTGAGGAGAAATCTGGAAAAGGAAGCATTTTGGATGTTTTTGGAGCATAAAAGTGAAGAAAACGGCAAAGTCTCAAAATTCCTTGCTGGAACAGTACCTGGCGACATCAAGGGTTTACTAGTGACGGCGCCAAGAGTGACAAAAGAGGTGGATGTAGAACTTGTAACATGACGACCCAGAGTGTTTTCTTTGATATTGACCTGACGGCGTCACCTAGGCCGTCAGGGTCCAAATACATGTGACGGCCCAGAGCTTATTCCTACATGACGGCGTCAGAAGTGGATCTAGGCAATACGAATTTCAACTTGGCGGCGAGTAGACGACGTCAGAGGTTAACACATGACGCCGTCAGGATGCATAGTCTATATATATTTTTCCAATTTTTCATTGTAAAGTGTGGAACTTTTGTGGAACAAGTTGTGTAAAAACCCTAGGTCGAATTTCCTGCATCTTGAAGGGGTTTCAAACCCTTCTTTCTTCCATGTTTGAATACAGAGAAGTACTTCAATAATCATTCAATATGTCTATGTATTGTTTGATTCTATCTTATGTTTATCTTTCTTTTAACATGTTAGGCTAGGCTTTTATTGTGTTTGCTTAGATGTAGTGAAACCTAGATGTTGATTATTGGTTGATTGTTTGTTTATAATTGTTACGGATGATTGTATTCGATGTTAGGCTTAAGAAAACTGGCAAAATTCCATTGGTAACTTGGTTGAACGTCTTAAGAAACATGATCAGAGGTGTACTACGATTTTTGGTTGTATTTAATGCATAAGTGAATTCTAATGATCCCATGTTAGGAGCTTTTAACGGCTCGACATAGGAGTGAAGTAGGATCTTATAGAGTTAGGGAATATTGTACACGGCCCAACGACTGGTATTAAGGAATATAACCCGTCATCCATGCAATTGTAACAAGCTAATCAACCGGTAAAAGATATCTAGGGAGTAATGAAATCTAAGTAAACACAACTTTTCTCATTATTGTTTCCACCACATTAGCATATTAGTTTAATTTTCATTTCTTTTATTTTATTTTGATTGCATCTTTAGTTAATTGGGTTAGTTGGCTAGCAACTAATTCCGCCCACTCCTTCAAAACCCAAGATTTTACTTGCTTTCTATAAAATATAAAAATACAAAAAGAATCATCCCTCACCTCTAGACCTAGTTTAGTAAGCTTTCTAATCCTAACGACACTATTCCTAAGTTGAACGATCAACCCCCCGGTACTTGTCACTATACTATATTACAACGATCAGGTACACTGCCTGGTGGGGGTTGTAAGCTTCTCAAGATCCATTGAGAGGTAAAACCTGTTGCGAGGGCGCAATTCCCACGTATCAAGTTTTTGGCGCCGCAGCCCGGGGAATAGTTATTGTCTAGGTTAGAATTTCTTTTCATTAGGTCTACTTGCTAGATTCCTTTCTAGTAAGATTTTTATTTTTATTTTTAGGTTTTCTTTAGTCTATCTTATTTCTTCGTTTCTTTGTTCGTAACCTTTACCATCCGACATCATGGAAGGTGGTAATATCTTTGAACCCATCAACCCACCACAACAAAACCACCCACAAAACCCACCACTAGCAAACCAACCTCCTAGACCCCGAACTTTAGGAGAGTATTCTCGTCCTAGCCACCAAGGCTATCGAAACACCATTGAGCTCACTCAAGGAGCCAATGTGTCCCCCATGCGATCTGACACCATTCGGTTGGTGCAAAGCGGATGTGCATTCCATGGACTTCGTTCCGAAGATCCTAATCAACATCTCAAGGATTTCCTCAAAATTGTAGATTCCATAGACCTTGATGTTGCAACTAGAGACTCGACCCGGTTACGTGTATTCCAATTCTCTCTACGTGATCAAGCTAGTTGATGAGGCGAAAAATGAACCACTTTTAGGGGGTCATTTAAGCCCGGAATTGACTTTATTTGATCAAATATTGCCCTAAATCGTTCCTTTTGTGATTTTAGGTACTTTGGGAGTGAAATCTGGAAAAGGAAGCAATTCGGACGTTTTTGGAGCATAAAAGTGAAGAAAACGCCAAAGTCTTAATTTTCCTTGCTGGGAACAGTAGGTGACGGCGTCAAGAAGGAATCCTTGACGGCGTCAAGAGCAAATTTCCATGACGATCCAGTACAGATTTGACGGCGTCACGAAGTAGGGTGCCAAGAGTAAAATTCATGACGGCCTGGAAATGCACAATACATGACGGCGTCAAAAGTAGATCAAGGCAGTCCGAGAAGAGTTTTGGCGGCGAGGTGACGGCGTCACAAGATTGGTCTTGACGCCGTCAGACCCTATTTCCTATATATAGTTTTCTAATTTTCACATTAAAAAGAGAGAAGTTTTGGAGAAACCCTAAGTACGAACTTGGTGTGAATTTTACAGGTTTTTCAAGGGTTCTAAGCCCTTGATACCTTTCATGTGTAATTGAGATAAGTATTCTTTTAATTCAATCAATATGTCTATGTGTTGGTTGTCTATATCTTGTTCTTGTCTTAATTCCATCATGCTAGGCTAGATCTATCTTGTGTTTGCTTGGATCTAATGAAACCTAGATGTTGATTATGTGTTGATTACTTGTTTATAATTGTATTGGATGAATGAATTTGATGTTAGGCTTAAGAAAACTGGCAGATCTCCAAATGGTAACTTGCTTGAACGTCTTAAGAAACATGAACCGATGTGCACTAGGTCTTTATTGGTTGTATTTAATGCATGAGCCACTGTTTATAATCCCTATGGTTGTGCTGGGCATGGTATAGGAGGAGATAAGAGCTCATAGAATTGGGGAGTTAAGTGCGCCACCCCATGAATGATATTAAGGAATACAATCCGTCATCCATGCAACTATAACAAGTAATTAACGTGTAAAAGATGTCTAGGGAGTAGTGAAATCTAAGTAAACACATTTTCTCCACTTATTGCTCACAACTTTAGTATAATTTAGTTTATTTTCATTTCTAGTATTTTATTTTGATTGCATCTTTAGTATTGGGTTAGTTGACTAGCAACTAATTCCGCCCAAATCCTTCAAACCCGAGATTTTTACTTGCTTTCTAAAAAATATACAAATACAAAAATAATCAACCTTCACCTTTAGAACTAGTATTTAGGTTTTCTAATCCTAGCGACACTATTCCTAGCTGAACGATCAATCCCCCGATACTTGTCACTATACTATACTACAACGATCAGGTACACTGCCTGGTGGGGGTTGTAAGCTTCTCAAGATCCCTTGAGAGGTAAAGCCTGGTGCGATTCCCATGTATCAAGTTTTTGGCGCCGCAGCCTGGAGAATAGTTATTGTCTAGGTTGGAATTTCTTTTTATTAGGTCTACTTACTAGATTCCTTTCTAGTGAGATTTTATTTTTATTTTTAGGTTTTCTTTAGTCTATCTTATTTCTTTGTGTCTTTGTTCGTAACTCTTCACCACCCGACATCATGGACAACGGGAACATCTTTGAACCCGTCATCCCACCACAACAAAACCCACCATTAGAACCCCTTAGGCCCCGAACCTTAGGAGAGTATTCCCGACCTAGCCACCAAGGCTACCGAAACACCATTGAGCTCACCGGAGCCAATGTGACCCCCTTGCTATCCGACACCATCCGGTTGGTGCAAAGCGGATGTGCATTCCATGGACTTTGTTCCGAAGATCCAAACCAACATCTAAAGGACTTCCTCAAAATTGTAGATTCCATAGACCTAGGTGTTGAAACTAGAGAGACAACCCGATTACGCCTATTCCAATTCTCTCTACGGGATCAAGCTAGTCAATGGCTTGAGCGTTTACCCGCGGGATCCATCACCACATGGGATGATCTCACCACTCGTTTCCTTGCTCAATTTTTCCCACCGGGGAGAACTACTAAGCTTAGAAATGACATCTTGATGTTCGAACAACGTCAAAATGAATCTCTTTATGAAGCATGGACTCGTTTCAAGGACTTACTTCAAAAAGTCCCTCATCATGGCATAGATCTTTGGCTCTAAGTCCAAATTTTTTATGACCATATCGACATCTCCACGAGGCGAGCCATTGACCAATCGGCCGGTGGTAAGCTACGTGATCTTAGTGCGGAACAATCATGGGAACTCATAGAAGATCTTGCTCTCTATGACAACGAAAGTTGGAATGATCCCCGTGACTTGAACAAAACGTTCAAGGCAATATCTTTGCCTTCGAACAATTCTAGCACTCCCGACCGTAGGATCATGGAACTTGAGGACCAAGTCAAGTTTCTCATGAAATCTTACGAAGCTCCTAAACCTTCAAGCCAAGTGAACAAAATCACTTCTTCATGCGAATTATGTAGTGGTCCCCACGACACTCGTGATTGTGTGGAACTCCCTGGAACAGCTTTTGCGGACTACGCATCCACGCGTACCGATGAAGCGGGAGATAAGTGGTACACTTTCAAGCCCGAGCCAAACACTTATGGTGATTCATACAACCCCTCTTGGAAAAATCACCCAAACCTTAGGTGGAAACAAAATCAACCCAATTCTTCCAATCCGCCTAATCGTTACCAACCAAACGGTCCACCCTTCAACCATACTTTCAACAACAATCCTTCTAACAATTATGGTAGTACCAACAATCTTGAAGGGTTGATGTCAAAGTTTATGGCATCTCAAGAAGCTCGCATAGCTAGGTTCGAAACCGAATTTAACCAACAACAAACGGAGATGACCAACAAGATTGACAACTTGTTGAAAGCCCTCAACAACCAAGCGTTAATCACACCTAGGAAGGACACTAGGGACACCAACAACGGAATTCAAATTAAGGACCCCTCATCATCCAAACATGTCCACTTTGTCAATGTTGTCACCATTAAGCCAATAGATAAGGAGATAGAAGAGAGTGACAAGGATGAAGTTAGAGTAGAAACCGAGACTAAGGATGAGAGTAGGGAAGTTGAGGTTAATAGGGGAGAGGAATTAGAGGAGGTAGAGCCTATAGAAAAGTACTTTGATAAGTTGCCCACCAAGGAAGAACGGGAATACCATAAGGATTTATTCGATAGTCCCGAGAGACCATATATCCTTGGCACCCCCCTTATCAAAATGGGAGACCCCTCTAACATTAACATACAATGCAATATCGGGCACATGCATATATGGAAAGCTTACATCGACCCTAGATCCCCCGTGAACATCATGACTAGGACTTATTACAATTGGGTGATGAAGAAGCAACTTAATTTTAGGATGATGCCCAATAAGAATCTGATAAGTAATTTTGCAGGAAGAGTGAAGGGATTGCATGTGATTATAGGGAATCTCACCTATGAGATCGACTTTATGATAGTTGAAGACACTCGTCCGGTGATAGATGCTTGCCTAAGCCAAATAATATTTGGAAAACCATTTGTTGAGGCCACTAGGATGAGTTATGATCCGACTTTAGGGATAGTTAGATTCAAGGAAGAAAATGATGAAGTTGCCTATCAAATACCCTACAAGATTGAGCAATACCGCCTTCTCTCTAATTTCAAAAAAGAACACAAGCAAGTAGCTTATTATAGGAATGAGGAGGATAGACGTAGAGGAGTAGAGTATGTAAAGAATAGGATGCTTGGTTTCTACAAAGAATGCTTGCAACTAGGTCCGGAATATAAAACTGGTTTAGAAGACGACCTAGAGAGTGGAACCAACGATGAGGTCACGTAGTAACCCATGACCTTGAGTCTAGCTACAAGACTCGTAAATAAAGAAAAGCGCTTCTTGGGAGGCAACCCATGTTTTGTGTGTTTTTATTTGTTTGTTTGTTTGTTTGTTTGATCTTATTTGCTTTCGTATGCATGCTTTATTTTTATTGTTAGTAGATCATGTTTCTAAACTAAATAGTGGAAATACTTTACTTTGTTGTTTTGGCCTAGTCTTAACTCCACCTAAAAGTATTTTTGCAAAAGATAAGTGTAAGGGGAAACCCCAAATATGTTTTTAAGAAACAAACCGATCATGATTCTCCACAATATTAAATGAACATGTATATTAGTATTTGTTAGAGTCAAATGCTTGTATTGAGTCATAATGAAGTTTTGCAGGATTTTCCAGGAAGTAGAACCAAGTTTTTCCAGAAATTTTCCGGAAACTTAACATAAGAATTTCTGCAGGTCACTTCTGACGGCGTCAAGTGTAAAAATCTGGAAATTTTATCGGTTTTGTTTTTCTAACGGAGTCTTATGGTTTTTTGTGAATTTTTATAATCTCCAGGAAATCTGCAAACTTCATTAAACAAGCATTATATCTTATCTTGTTTTCTAGGATTTAGTAACTTATATAGGATGCCGCCGATTTTACGCGAGGTTGTTTTGTCTATTTTTTCAGGATTTACAGGTTATGTTTGACAAGAAGATGATTTATATTCTGGAAGGGAAGCTTTGATTGTTCATTTTCTTGGAGGAAGATTTAACCTGGTCACCTTATTATCCATACCGAGCGAATCAGGGGAGTATTTGATTTCATTCTTTTTACTTATTTCACTTTTACATTCTTTACTTGAACATTGGAGACAATTTTCATCTTAAGTGTAAGGGGAGGGTAAAAAGATGATACCTTACATACGCACTTTCGCTTGAGTTTGTTTTATTTAATGGTAGATGTGTAATAAAACTATGAGAAATACTTGTTAGTGCAATTTTAGCGCCAAATTTAAATTTTTTTACAACATTTAGGAGTGAAACTTTAGCCATAGCAAGCGTCTCATGGATAGGAGATTGTATGACTAGCACATAACCGTATATTCAGAAAAATTTTCCACCCAAATATGTGAGGTTCGCCTTTAGATTTGATAGGAAAAGCATTTACTATTAGTGCTTATAAGTGTACCAGTAGCATTTAGATTCTAGAACTTGCATTAATGATGCATCCCGAGACCGCTATTGAGACTACATTCGTGTAGTAGGATTTACTACATGATAAGAGGCATTAGGATCACCCTTGTGTTAAACCCGTATTATAATTACTTGACCATTTAAGTCATATTACTTGGCTAGTTAAGTCAACTAATTTCTCCCACACCCTTAGCGTTGTACTCATTTTTAGTACACGAAACCCCTAGTAAACCCCTCCGAGCCTATGTTTTCGTTTCTAACTTTAAGCATTTTACTTAAAGAAAGAATTTGTTACACCCCACTTAAATGTACAACCAAATCGCATTAGCCTTCCGTGTATGCACTCATCTTTAGTGCATTATTGTTATTTGTTAAACCCTAAGTTAACTATCTAATTGATTACATGGTTGCTAAGTCGAGTCATATCCTTGTACATATTGTTTTGGGACGATTGGGACTCATGGGTAAAGTACTTATTTTATGGAGTAATGGGGAAGAACATCATATATTACCCCCCATATGTGCGTTAATCTTAAAAGTGCTCCAAGTGTTTTGATTTTCTTAATTCGAGTCATTAGATTAGTTTATTGTAAAGTATGTAAAAATTCAAGTGTAAGGGGAATGTTCATTCCCTATGATGTATTATTTTGGATGGTAGGGTAAGAGTGCATGCCAAAAAAAAAAAAAAAAAAAAATCAAGAAAAAGAAAAAAAAAAGAAAAAAACATACGGACTACCATCCCATTTTATTCTATGTTCATTTTATGTTTTTGTTATTTTTCATTTATTAGCTTAAGTCGAGTCTAGTCTTGGCTTAGCAACGCCACATTGTACATGTAATTAACCAAGATTGTTAACTCGCCACCAGTAAAACTTCTTTTATCCAACAAAACCGTGTATTTCATATCCCTACACCTAACGTTATAACCCTTTAAAAGACCTCTTTGATAGTTTATCCTAGGTGCTTCCGCCATGTGGTGGAGGTTTGATCCTTTCCCAAGCCTATGGTAATCTATTTTGCTATGACAGGTAGTGAGAGATATCTTCCGTTTCCATATTATAATTTATACTTTATTACACCCGAGAGATGTGAGTATCTAAACACTATTTGTGAGGTGCTTGTGTATGACCTCCGTGCTTGTCTATTGGTCTTTAGTTGAACGATTATCTGTTGTAATTACATTTATATTAGTGTTAAATGACCCCTAACTTGTATTTTGAGTAGAACAAAAGCGCATTTGCTTGAGGACAAGCAAATCTCAAGTGTAAGGGTATATGATGAGGCAAAAAATGAACCACTTTTAGGGGGTCATTTAAGCCCGGAATTGACTTTATTTGATCAAATATTGCCCTAAATAGTTTCTTTTGTGATTTTAGGTACTTTGGGAGTGAAATCTGGAAAAAGAAGCAATTCGGACGTTTTTGAAGCATAAAAGTGAAGAAAACGCCAAAGTCTTAATTTTCCTTGCTGGGAACAGTAGGTGACGCCGTCAAGAAGGAATCCTTGACGGCGTCAAGAGCAAATTTCCATGACGATCCAATACAGATTTGACGGCGTCACGAAGTAGGGCGTCAAGAGTAAAATTCATGACGGCCTGGAAATGCACAATACATGACGGCGTCAAAAGTAGATCAAGGCAGTCCGAGAAGAGTTTTGGCGGCGAGGTGACGGCGTCACAAGATTGGTCTTGACGCCGTCAGACCCTATTTCCTATATATAGTTTTCTAATTTTCACATTAAAAAAGAGAGAAGTTTTGGAGAAACCCTAAGTACGAACTTGGTGCAAATTTTACAGGTTTTTCAAGGGTTCTAAGCCCTTGATACCTTTCATGTGTAATTGAGATAAGTATTCTTTTAATTCAATCAATATGTCTATGTGTTGGTTGTCTATATCTTGTTCTTGTCTTAATTCCATCATGCTAGGCTAGATCTATCTTGTGTTTGCTTGGATCTAATGAAACCTAGATGTTAATTATGTGTTAATTACTTGTTTATAATTGTATTGGATGAATGAATTTGATGTTAGGCTTAAGAAAACTGGCAGATCTCCAAATGGTAACATGCTTGAACGTCTTAAGAAACATGAACCGATGTGCACTAGGTCTTTATTGGTTGTATTTAATGCATGAGCCACTGTTTATAATCCCTATGGTTGTGCTGGGCATGGTATAGGAGGAGATAAGAGCTTATAGAATTGGGGAGTTAAGTGCGCCACCCCATGAATGATATTAAGGAATACAATCCGTCATCCATGCAACTATAACAAGTAATTAACGTGTAAAAGATGTCTAGGGAGTAGTGAAATCTAAGTAAACACATTTTCTCCACTTATTGCTCACAACTTTAGTATAATTTAGTTTATTTACATTTCTAGTATTTTATTTTGATTGCATCTTTAGTATTGGGTTTGTTGACTAGCAACTAATTCCGCCCAAATCCTTCAAACCCGAGATTTTTACTTGCTTTCTAAAAAATATAAAAATACAAAAATAATCATCCTTCACCTTTAGAACTAGTATTTAGGTTTTCTAATCCTAGCGACACTATTCCTAGCTGAACGATCAATCCCCCGGTACTTGTCACTATACTATACTACAACGATCAGGTACACTGCCTGGTGGGGGTTGTAAGCTTCTCAAGATCCCTTGAGAGGTAAAGCCTGGTGCGATTCCCACGTATCACTAGTCAATGGCTTGAACGTTTACCCACGGGATCTATCACCTCATGGGATGATCTCACTTCTCGTTTCCTTGCTCAATTTTTCCCACCGGGGAGAACTACCAAGCTTAGAAATGATATCTTGATGTTCCAATAACGTCAAGGTGAAACTCTATATGAAGCATGAACTCATTTCAAGGACTTACTCCAAAAAGTCCCTCATCACGGCATAGATCTTTGGCTCCAAGTCCAAATCTTCTATGACCACATCGATCTATCCACAAGGCGAACTATTGACCAATCAGCCGGTGGAAAGCTACGTGATCTAAGTGCGGAAGAATCATGGGAACTCATAGAAGATCTTACTCTCTATGACAACGAAAGTTGGAATGATCCCCGTGATTTGAACAAAACGGTCAAGGCAATATCTTTGCCTTCGAACAATTCTAGCACTCCCGACCGTAAGATCATGGAACTTGAGGACCAAGTCAAGTTTCTCATGAAATCCTATGAAGCTCCTAAGCCTTGAAGCCAAGTGAACAAAATCACTTCTTCAGCGAATTATGTAGTGGTCCCCATGACACTCGTGATTGCGTGGAACTCCCTGGACAAGCTTTTGCGGATTACGCATCCTCGCGTACCGACGAAGCGGGAGACAAGTGGTACACTTTCAAACCTGAGCCAAACCCTTACGGCGATTCCTACAATCCTTCTTGAAAAAATCACCCGAACCTTAGGTGGAAACAAAACCAAAACATGCCCCAAAACAATTCTTCCAATCCACCTAATCGTTACCAATCAAACGGTCTACCCTCTAACCGTACTTTCAATAACAATCCTTCCAATAACTATGGTAGTACCAATAATCTTGAAGGATTGATGTCCAAATTTATGGCATCTCAAGAAGCTCGCATAGCTAAGTTTGAAACCGAATTCGATCAACAACAAACGGAGATGACCAATAAAATTGACAACTTGTTGAAAGCCCTCAACAACCAAGTGCTAACTACACCTAGGAAGGACACTAGGGACACTAGTAGCGGAATCCAAATTAAGGATCCCTCATCATCCAAACATGTCCACTTTGTCAATGTTGTTACCATTAAGCCAATAGATAAGAATATAGAAGAAAGTGACAATGATGAAGTTGGAATAGAAACTGGACCTAAGGATGAGATTAAGGAAGTTGAGGATATTAAGGAAGAAAAGTTAGAGGAAGTAGAAAACGTAGAGGAATACTTTGATAAGTTACCCACCAAGGAAGAACGGGAATATCATAAGGATCTATTCGATGACCCCGAGACACCATACGTCCTTGGTTCACCACTTATCAAAGCAGGAGATCCCTCTAACATCAACATACCATGCAACATTGGGCATATGCATGTGTGAAAAGCTTACATCGATCTTAGGTCTCCTATAAACATTATGACTAGGACCTATTGTAATTGGGTAATGAAGAAGCAACTTGAATATAGGATGATGCCTAACACGAATTGGATGAGCAACTTTGTAGGAAGAGTGAAAGGATTACATGTATTTGTAGGAAACTTCACTTATGTTACCGACTTTGTGATTGTAGAGGATATTCGTCCGGTAGTAGATGGTTGCCTAAGTCAAGTAGTGTTCGGAAAACCGTTTGTTGAGGCCTCTAAATTGAGTTATGACCCATCCTTAGAGATAGTTAGATTCAAGGATGAGAACGATGAAATTGCTTACTAAATGCCCTATAAGATTGACCAATTCCGTCTTCTATCAAACCTTGAAAAGGAACACAAGCAAGCGGTCTACTATAGGAATGATGAGGATAGACGTAGAGGAGTAGATTATGTCATGAGTAGAATACTCAGTTTCTTCAAGGAATGTTTGCAACTAGGTCCGGAATACAAAACTAAGATTGAAGATGACCTAGAGAATGAGACCAATGTCGAGGTCACGTGATAGCCCATGACCTTGAGTCTAGCTACAAGACTCGTAAATAAAGAAAAGCGCTTCTTGGGAGGCAACCCATGTTTTGTGTGTTTTTATTTGTTTGATGTTATTTGTTTCCGTATGCATGTCTTATTTTTATTATTGGTAGATCATGTTTCAAACTAAGATTGTGAAAATTCTTTATTTTGTTGTTTAACTTCGTCTTAACTTCATATAAAGGTATTTTGAGAAAGCTAAGTATAACGGAAATCTAAATTTGTTTATAAGAACGAAAATGATCATGATTCGCCACAATTTTAAATGAGCATGTATATTAGTAATTGTTAAAGTCAAATGCTTGTATCGAGTCATAATGGTATTTTGCAGGATTTTCCAGGAAATAAGGCATGAGTTTTTCCAGAAATTTTCAGGAAACTTAACATAAGATTTTTCCAGGAACATTCTGACGGCGTCAGGAGTTACAACCTGACGACGTCAGGTACCAAAATTCTGAAAAATTTTGCGAGTTTTGTTTATACCGGAGTCTTAAAGTTTTTGTTAATTCTTTAGTTTTACAAACTCCAGAAAATCTGCAAACATTCATTCCACAAGCATTATATCTTAAATTTCTTTCTAGGATTTGTCAGTATATATAGATTGCCACCGATTTTATGCGAGGTTTCTTTGATTGTTTTCTCAGGTTTAACAGGTTATATATGACAAGAAGATGATTTATATTTCTGGAAGGGAAGCTTTCAACGTTCATTTTCTTGGAGGAAGATCTAACCTTTTTGACACACTATCCACATCGAACGAATCAGGGGAGTATTTGTTTTTATTCTTTTACCTATTTTACTTTTACATCCTTTAATTGAACATTCGGGACAATGTTTATCCTAAGTGTAAGGGGAGGGTAAATGATGATACCTTATAGGATACTATTGCACTTGAGTTTGTTTGTTTGATGATAGGTGTGTAATAAAACTAAGAGAAATACTTGTTAGTGTAATTTTAGCGCCAAATTTAATTTTTTTTACAACATTTAGGAGTGAAACTTTAGCCTTAACAAGCGTCTCATGGATAGGAGTTGTATGACTAGCACAAAACCGTACCATTCAGAAAAATTTTCCACCAAAATATGTGAGGTTCGCCTTTAGATTTGATAGGAAAAGCATTTATTATTAGTACTTATGAGTGTACCGGTAGCATTTAGATTCTAGAACTTGCGTTAGTGATGCATCCCGAGACCGCTAGTGATACTACATTCGTGTAGTAGGATTTACTACATGATAAGAGGCATTAGGATCACCCGTGTGTTTAAACCCGTATCATAATTACTTGACCATTTAAGTCATATCACTTGACTAGTAAAGTCAATTAATTTTTCTCACACCTTAGCGTTGTACTTATTTTTTAGTACACGATACCCCTAGTACACCCCTCCGAGCCTATCTTTTTCGTTTCTAACTTTAAGCATCTTACTTAAAGGAAGAATTTGTTACAACCCACCCAAATGTGCAACCAAATCGCCTTAGCCTTCCTTGCATGCACTCATATTTAGTGCATTATTGTTACATGTTTAAACCCTTAGTTAATTATCTAATTGATTACATGGTTGCTAACTCGAGTCATATCTTGTACATATTGTTTTGGGAAGATTGGGACTCATGGGTAAAGTACTTGTGTTATGGAGTAATGGGGAAGAACGTCAAATTATTACCCCCATATGTGCATTAATCTTAAAAAGTACTCCAAGTGTTTTGATTATCTTGATTCGAGTCATTAGAGTAGTTTATTGTAAAGTATGTAAAAATTCAAGTGTAAGGGGAATGTACATTTTCTATGATGTATTATTTTGGATGGTAGGGTAAGAGTGTATGCAAAAAAAAAATAATAAAAAAATCGAAAAAAAATTAGAAAAAGAAAAGAGAAAAACATACAGACTACCATCCCATTTCATTCTATGTTTGTTTTATATTTTTGTTATTTTTGATTTATTAGCTTAAGTCGAGTCGAGTCTTGGCTTAGCAACGTCATATTGTACATGTAATTAACCAAGGTGATTAACTCGCCACCAGTAAATATTGCCTTTATCCAACAAAACCGTGGTTTTCATATCCTTACACCTAACGTTATGTAACACCCCCAATTCATGGATGCAGCGGAATTCGAACTGGGTGTTACTCGACGGCACAATAGTCACAATAATAGAAAACGAACTCCAATTGAGTCATTTTAAAAGATGTATCATTCAAATTATATAAATATCAGAGATTTCAAAATGAGGTCCCAATTGGTTCCATGTTTACAATGTATAATAAATGAGTTTTGAATGATAATAAAATTTATAGCCCTCTTGAGTATCCGTGTCCTTCCGTGCCATCCTTGATCGTCATGAACCTGAAATACATGCTTGAGAGGTCAACACAAAGGTTGAGTGATATTCATAGAGTTTGTTAAATCGATTGAACACAATATGTTGGTAGTGTGAGTTATAGGCTCACACCAATGTTTGGAAAACAAAACAGGTAGGCTACGTTATTATACGCCCGGAACATGTATTATACACTAAGCTTATGACACCATAACGTTAACGTGTACCAATATCGATCGGCAGATTTATCCCGGTAGGTACTTTGCTAACATACCTAAATCTCAAATATTAATGCATTTGTTTGAACTTAGTCAATACAAATGGGATTCGTCAATCCCAATAGGCCTATTATTAATATTCGCGCTCACTATTGCTAGTGATTAAATGGTTCATAATCAAGGATATCGGTTTAGCAAGGCTGGTACTTAGTGATAATAAAACAATCAGGTAAGCATACAATTTAAAAACATTGTGCTCGGTTATAAATAGCATGTATTTCCCCCAAGGGTTTGTAAAACGATTAAGTAATCGAAAGTGGGGCTATGAACTCACCTTAAGTAAGATAGCAAGTAATGAATGTAACGGTTGAATCGTGAAGGTTTCTACGAGCAACCTATAATAGAATGTTGTGACTTAAGATTGGAGTAAAGAATATGAAGTAGTGCCTATATATATATATATATATCTTGCATTTAGTCCATGATGTGGTATGATGTATAGTGTAAGTCTTTGAAAGAGAAGATTCATGAAACATGTATGTTTTGTATATCGTTTACTACCGTTCGGGCCGACATAATTCAGAAGTCATGTTAGTAAGCGTTCGAGGAGCCAGGACACTTTAACTCGTAAATCCACAACTCAACTCGACGGCTTACATAATGAACTCCTCACATGAGGCTCCCTACTATTGTAGTAGTTGATGAAATATATAGATATAAGTTTTGATTCGAAAGGTTACATGTCCGATATTTGAATAAACTTAGGAAAGTTTATTTGTACATGAAGATTGTTATTAGGGGTAGTTTCACAAGTCTTGAATGACCATTTTCTCTTGGTAAAATCTCATGGTTTCCTTTAGATGAAGTAGATCCAAATTGTATGTTCAAGTTATCGCCAACTTCTCTAATTCATGTATTTGCCTTGGTAAGCTTGTATGGTCATTTCGTCATGGCCTAGCCATGACCTTTGGTCATTGTTCCATGGTCTTGAGACTCAAACTTGGCTCTAGCCATGGTTGTGGTCTTGATTTAGGTCATAAGACCCCTTTGGTCTTCATAAACCATAACTTATATGTAATGAATTTGGTCTAAAAATGGGCTGTTAAGATTTTGAAGAATTTATCACTCAAAAAGCGTTTTCAGGGCTCGAGCTTCTTTATTCCTGAACGAAAACGTCGTTCCGGACAACTTTCGTGTTTTAACTTTTTGATGAATCGGACCAGAAGTATGACTTTCAAAACTCAAATTTGATCAGAATGGTATTTGGCAGTTTTGCCGGAAATCTTTGGTAACTTCAAATCGCCATAACTTTTGACTCGTTTACTCGTTTTAGGTGGTTCAAATTGCTATGGTTTCCTTGTTAGGTCCTCTACTGTAATATGTAATGATCCAACATCATATTTTTACCATTTTAATCAGGTCTTACCAAGAAAGTCACTAGTTTACTTGTTTTAGTAACTTGTTGTAACAATCAATAACAATAACTTGTTTTGCTCACTTTTATACATCATGGACATTAATACAAGACATAATATAGCACAAATAATATGTAAATAACATGAACATGATTATTTAACAAGAATCAAGTTAGGGTTTGGCTCACAACTTTTGGCTTTCAAAGATGAAAGGAAGTTAACATGTAAGGATAGGACTTTGATAGACTTGCTTCAACCCACTTCACTTCATGCAATCTTTCTACTCTTGTAATCTTGAAAGAGAGATGATGAAAATTGAGGTGACTTGAGTGGATTCAAACTCAAGAGAAATCACCAAAGTTCTAAAGATTTGAAGTAGTTTTGATGAATCAAAACTAAACTAGGGTTTATGTATGGATATTGCACTTGATTTCTTGGATGGAACTTGAAGTAAACTAGTAAAATGAAGGGTGTTGTGTGTGTGGGTCGTTCATATGGTCAAGGAGTGGGAGGAGAAGCATTTATATGCAAATGAGGAGGTTACATTGTTGACTAGTCAACACTTGGAGGCCAAGTTGAACACATGTTCACATCTCATGACACAAGGCATAAGATCAAGCCACATGGGTGGTGAATCCCCCCTCCAAGGCTGTTCATGAGCTTGGAGAGCAAGGGTGTGGACTTTTCTTGGTATTATCCAAGATACTTGGTTAGTTTTGACTCCGGGAAATGCCAATCGTAAATGATTAAGCCTCAAAACGTAAAACCGGGTGTCGTAAAATTATGGAACTTGAAAGTATTGATAAACATGTCAATAAGTTCCATAATAAAATATAAAATGAGTGGTAGGTTCCATTTGGGTGTAAAACCCTGCTAAAAACTGGAAACACGGGTCTAAAACGCGTAATACGTAAAACGTACGAATATTGCGTAAAATTGAGAAAAGTAAAATGTTACTTTTCTAATGTGATAAAAATGATTTAAAATGACTTATAATGTCTAGACTGGGCTCAGTCTAGTGTCGGTTGGTATTAAATGTCTTTTAGACATCAAACCGTAAGCCTAAAAATCACGAAATGACTTATAACATCAAGGGATGATTTTTGGTCAATGGAGGAGGGAAAGAATATGTTGACTTTTTCTAAGAAGTTGAAAACTCAAATAGTCTTAGAAACGCGTTTTGTGGTCTAACGGTTAATCGCCCAAACGGTTAAGCGTGCTCATGTGAGATTAGTACAGGCTTGGGTGACCTGCTGGGAAGTCTTTGGTCATGTTTTTCTCAGTCACGATTAATTCTCAAATAAATCATGAGTGTGTCAAACATTTTTCTGATGTGGGGTCACCTGACGGGGTTGAATTTCGTTGTGCGTAGAATTTCTGATTGACGTTTTACCCTAAAACGTGTAATTCCGTGTAATTCCTTAATAACTTTCATGAAAATGAGCTTATGAATGTCAAACTTTTAATTTGCCATGGAAATGATTTATCACTCGATAAAATCAAATAAAAATCAACTTTCGGGAAAGTTTCGGGAAAAATGAATAGTAAAAATGAATAGTAAAAGTGAATAGTGAATTTTCCGGGAATAGTAATTAACCTAAAATTGCGAATTGTTACAGTCTCTACCCCTTACGGGGAACTTCGTCCCGAAGTTCTTTGTGTGTCATATGTTGGAGTGATGTCGATGAAAAGGTGTGGTTACTTATGAGGACTAGAGTCTGGAATTACCAGTGATGTAATTTGATTTGTCATTTCGGTGTATGGTGTAGGATGAGGCTTCCTTTTATGTAGGAAAGGTATGGTAATAGTCGAATATCAAAGGAAATTGATATAGCAGTCGGATATTAATAGGAATTAATATAGTAGTTGAATATCAAATAGAACTTGATATAGTTGTCAAGTATCAATAACAATTGATATAAGAATCGAATCATGGAATAAGCGTTGAACATGTGGTTGGACCAAGTCCTGTTTGAATTGTACGGCTGCCCATGCATATGGCTACATGGCTTCGCAATGAGTTTGGTACGACTGCGCATGCGTATGGTTACATGGCCCCATAATGAGTTTGTTTGTTATTGCACTATCATTATGAAAACCAAAAGTAAATCTCGTACTAATGGAAATTGGGATAGTTGTTGCAATCATAGCCTAGTAGGTAATCTGTTGTTGTATCTAGTGTTTATTGACTTCATACTTATGTTATTTCGGATATAATTAAGCCCACTTGTTTATAATTCTTTATTTACATAGAGAGGCATCCCAAACAATGTAACTAAAGGAATATAAACGTATGGTTCGATGATTTATAATTTCTTTATTTAAATGAAAAGGCATCCCAATCCATTCAAATAAGGACATTATAAATCATCCTACTCAAGAATTCCCGACACAACATTCATACTTAGCCGGTGAGTTACAAGGTAGTGTATTATGAGATGATACTGGTGTTCCAAAAGTACAAGATGAATATTCAAACTTGTAAAGCTGATGAGGGTACTTGTGGTGTAACTAAGGATGATTTGAGCTTTAAAAGTGCATCAAAATCTGTAAATGAGCTTGTGGTTCCAACGGTTGTGAAGATAATGTTATGATATGTTGATGAATAAAAGTGTGTAGTGTATGCTTAACATTAATACTCTTAGGTATAGATGTTGAGTTTGCTTTAAAAATCTTAAGAGATTTTAAAAGTTTATGATGGAATGGTATCCTAAACAGGATGGTACTTCTACAGGATGAAGAGAATAATTGATAACTATCCCAAGATAGTAGTTCGGATTATCTCATAAATGAAAAATTTCAAGAATGAAATTAGGTAACACAAATAAGGTGTTAAGATTTCGCTGAGTGGTAAGACATTATCGTGTCTCTAGATTGTTTTAATGTATTCTGGTGGTTTATCGAGTTCATGTAGGAAATCAACCTAAACATAACCCTAGTACAACTATTCTCAATATTTGAAAATTCTAAGTAGAATATAGTTAGTCAGACTATATTCCACTGTCCCTAGGTTAAATATAGGTGACTAGTCTATATTTAGCCAAGGTTCGATAAAAATTTCAAATACTTAAATTAGGTATACTTGTGATATGTCCGTTGCTTTCGGGAAACTGTCCACTAAACAAAGGCGATGTCAAACCCTTAAGTTGCAAGTCCCGCCCATACAAGACTTGTAACGTATGTTTTCATATTCCATTGCATAGAAGGTAGTAAGGGTAGATACGTATGGAAAGGAAGTTTTAAGTAGTTCTAAAATAGAACATACTTGGCCAGGATCACGAACTTTTAATAAGGAAGGTTTCATAAGAAAACTTTGATGAATGTAGAGAAAGTTCAGCTTTTGTCGATGATGGATTAGTTTGTCCTTTAGAAATCTCATATTTCTTGTTTTGAAATCGATAGATTGTGACGGGTTTTTGATATCATAAGAAATGATATTGATGATGTGATGGAATAATTCTAGAGACCATTTGCACAAAACACAATGTCTCGGAAGTAGGTTAGACCATTGTGCAATTCACAATGTCTGGGAAGTAGGTTAGATCATTGTGTGACTCAAAACATTTGAGAAATGATTAAGACCATTGTATCATACAATGTCTTGGAAAATGAATGAGACCATTGTATCTCACAATGTCTTGAAAAATGAATGAGACCATTGTATCTCACAATGTCTTGAAAAATGAATGAGACCATTGTATCTCACAATGTCTTGGAAAATGAATGAGACCATTGTATCTCACAATGTCTTGGAAAATGAATGAGACCATTGCAATCAATTACAATGTCTTGGACATATAATGTTGGAGTAGGAACATGATTGGGAGAGTGTGGCTGTGCCGAAATGCCTTAGAATAGGCATACACAGATATGTTTAGTCCATTGTTTAGATAAATGATTGAAAATAAACCGAGTTTATATATCAATATACTAATATGTTCATGTAGCATAAAATGCTTAGTGTGTATATATCAATATACTAATGCTTACGGGGAAATGCTCAATTATGTTTAGGGTACATATATCAATATGCAATTATGTTTGTGTAGCACAAAATGTCTACGGGGAAATGCTCAAAAATGGGTATATATGAATATACTAATATGTTTGTGTAGCATAACATGCTTACTAAGTCCATAATCGTCTGGAGGATGGAAGACACGGAGAGCGGAAGACTATAAAATGTTTTTGCTTGTACATGTGGTTATAGTTTAGGTCTCAATTAGACCCGTTTCTCTATAACCATGGCTCTGGTACCAATCTGTAACACCCCCAATTCATGGATGCAGCGGAATTCGAACTGGGTGTTACTCGACGGCACAATAGTCACAATAATAGAAAACGAACTCCAATTGAGTCATTTTAAAAGATGTATCATTCAAATTATATAAATATCAGAGATTTCAAAATGAGGTCCCAATTGGTTCCATGTTTACAATGTATAATAAATGAGTTTTGAATGATAATAAAATTTATAGCCCTCTTGAGTATCCGTGTCCTTCCGTGCCATCCTTGATCGTCATGAACCTGAAATACATGCTTGAGAGGTCAACACAAAGGTTGAGTGATATTCATAGAGTTTGTTAAATCGATTGAACACAATATGTTGGTAGTGTGAGTTATAGGCTCACACCAATGTTTGGAAAACAAAACAGGTAGGCTACGTTATTATACGCCCGGAACATGTATTATACACTAAGCTTATGACACCATAACGTTAACGTGTACCAATATCGATCGGCAGATTTATCCCGGTAGGTACTTTGCTAACATACCTAAATCTCAAATATTAATGCATTTGTTTGAACTTAGTCAATACAAATGGGATTCGTCAATCCCAATAGGCCTATTATTAATATTCGCGCTCACTATTGCTAGTGATTAAATGGTTCATAATCAAGGATATCGGTTTAGCAAGGCTGGTACTTAGTGATAATAAAACAATCAGGTAAGCATACAATTTAAAAACATTGTGCTCGGTTATAAATAGCATGTATTTCCCCCAAGGGTTTGTAAAACGATTAAGTAATCGAAAGTGGGGCTATGAACTCACCTTAAGTAAGATAGCAAGTAATGAATGTAACGGTTGAATCGTGAAGGTTTCTACGAGCAACCTATAATAGAATGTTGTGACTTAAGATTGGAGTAAAGAATATGAAGTAGTGCCTATATATATATATATATATATATATCTTGCATTTAGTCCATGATGTGGTATGATGTATAGTGTAAGTCTTTGAAAGAGAAGATTCATGAAACATGTATGTTTTGTATATCGTTTACTACCGTTCGGGCCGACATAATTCAGAAGTCATGTTAGTAAGCGTTCGAGGAGCCAGGACACTTTAACTCGTAAATCCACAACTCAACTCGACGGCTTACATAATGAACTCCTCACATGAGGCTCCCTACTATTGTAGTAGTTGATGAAATATATAGATATAAGTTTTGATCCGAAAGGTTACATGTCCGATATTTGAATAAACTTAGGAAAGTTTATTTGTACATGAAGATTGTTATTAGGGGTAGTTTCACAAGTCTTGAATGACCATTTTCTCTTGGTAAAATCTCATGGTTTCCTTTAGATGAAGTAGATCCAAATTGTATGTTCAAGTTATCGCCAACTTCTCTAATTCATGTATTTGCCTTGGTAAGCTTGTATGGTCATTTCGTCATGGCCTAGCCATGACCTTTGGTCATTGTTCCATGGTCTTGAGACTCAAACTTGGCTCTAGCCATGGTTGTGGTCTTGATTTAGGTCATAAGACCCCTTTGGTCTTCATAAACCATAACTTATATGTAATGAATTTGGTCTAAAAATGGGCTGTTAAGATTTTGAAGAATTTATCACTCAAAAAGCGTTTTCAGGGCTCGAGCTTCTTTATTCCTGAACGAAAACGTCGTTCCGGACAACTTTCGTGTTTTAACTTTTTGATGAATCGGACCAGAAGTATGACTTTCAAAACTCAAATTTGATCAGAATGGTATTTGGCAGTTTTGCCGGAAATCTTTGGTAACTTCAAATCGCCATAACTTTTGACTCGTTTACTCGTTTTAGGTGGTTCAAATTGCTATGGTTTCCTTGTTAGGTCCTCTACTGTAATATGTAATGATCCAACATCATATTTTTACCATTTTAATCAGGTCTTACCAAGAAAGTCACTAGTTTACTTGTTTTAGTAACTTGTTGTAACAATCAATAACAATAACTTGTTTTGCTCACTTTTATACATCATGGACATTAATACAAGACATAATATAGCACAAATAATATGTAAATAACATGAACATGATTATTTAACAAGAATCAAGTTAGGGTTTGGCTCACAACTTTTGGCTTTCAAAGATGAAAGGAAGTTAACATGTAAGGATAGGACTTTGATAGACTTGCTTCAACCCACTTCACTTCATGCAATCTTTCTACTCTTGTAATCTTGAAAGAGAGATGATGAAAATTGAGGTGACTTGAGTGGATTCAAACTCAAGAGAAATCACCAAAGTTCTAAAGATTTGAAGTAGTTTTGATGAATCAAAACTAAACTAGGGTTTATGTATGGATATTGCACTTGATTTCTTGGATGGAACTTGAAGTAAACTAGTAAAATGAAGGGTGTTGTGTGTGTGGGTCGTTCATATGGTCAAGGAGTGGGAGGAGAAGCATTTATATGCAAATGAGGAGGTTACATTGTTGACTAGTCAACACTTGGAGGCCAAGTTGAACACATGTTCACATCTCATGACACAAGGCATAAGATCAAGCCACATGGGTGGTGAATCCCCCCTCCAAGGCTGTTCATGAGCTTGGAGAGCAAGGGTGTGGACTTTTCTTGGTATTATCCAAGATACTTGGTTAGTTTTGACTCCGGGAAATGCCAATCGTAAATGATTAAGCCTCAAAACGTAAAACCGGGTGTCGTAAAATTATGGAACTTGAAAGTATTGATAAACATGTCAATAAGTTCCATAATAAAATATAAAATGAGTGGTAGGTTCCATTTGGGTGTAAAACCCTGCTAAAAACTGGAAACACGGGTCTAAAACGCGTAATACGTAAAACGTACGAATATTGCGTAAAATTGAGAAAAGTAAAATGTTACTTTTCTAATGTGATAAAAATGATTTAAAATGACTTATAATGTCTAGATTGGGCTCAGTCTAGTGTCGGTTGGTATTAAATGTCTTTTAGACATCAAACCGTAAGCCTAAAAATCACGAAATGACTTATAACATCAAGGGATGATTTTTGGTCAATGGAGGAGGGAAAGAATATGTTGACTTTTTCTAAGAAGTTGAAAACTCAAATAGTCTTAGAAACGCGTTTTGTGGTCTAACGGTTAATCGCCCAAACGGTTAAGCGTGCTCATGTGAGATTAGTACAGGCTTGGGTGACCTGCTGGGAAGTCTTTGGTCATGTTTTTCTCAGTCACGATTAATTCTCAAATAAATCATGAGTGTGTCAAACATTTTTCTGATGTGGGGTCACCTGACGGGGTTGAATTTCGTTGTGCGTAGAATTTCTGATTGACGTTTTACCCTAAAACGTGTAATTCCGTGTAATTCCTTAATAACTTTCACGAAAATGAGCTTATGAATGTCAAACTTTTAATTTGCCATGGAAATGATTTATCACTCGATAAAATCAAATAAAAATCAACTTTCGGGAAAGTTTCGGGAAAAATGAATAGTAAAAATGAATAGTAAAAGTGAATAGTGAATTTTCCGGGAATAGTAATTAACCTAAAATTGCGAATTGTTACACGTTATAACCCTTTAAAAGACCTCTTTGATAGTTTATCCTAGGTGCTTACGCCAAGTGGTGGAGGTTTGATCCTTTCCCAAGCCTATGATAATCTATTTGCTATGACAGGTAGTGAGAGATGTTTTCCATTTCCTTATCGTGATATATAATTTATTACACCCGAGAGATGTGAGTATCTAAACACTATTTGTGAGGTGCTAGAGTCTGACCTCCGTGCTTGTTTTTGGTTTTTAGTGGAACGATTATTTGTTGTAATTACTTTTATATTAGTGTTAAATGACCCCTAACTTGTATTTTGATTAGAATAAAAGAGCATTTGCCTGAGGACAAGCAAATCTCAAGTGTAAGGGTATTTGATGAGGCGAAAAGTGTACCGCTTTTAAGGGGTCATTTAAGCCCGAATTCGAGATTATTTGATCAATTATTGCCCTAAATCGTTCCTTTTGTCATTTTAGGTACTTTTGAGGAGAAATCTGGAAAAGGAAGCATTTTGGACGTTTTTGGAGCATAAAAGTGAAGAAAACGGCAAAGTCTCAAAATTCCTTGCTGGAATAGTACCTGACGATGTCAAGGGTTTACTAGTGACGGCGTCAAGAGTGACAAAAGAGGTGGATGTGGAACTTATAACGTGACGGCCCAGAGTGTTTTCTTTGATATTGACCTGACGGCGTCACCTAGGCCGTCAGGGTCCAAATACATGTGACGGCCCAGAGCTTATTCCTATATGACGGCGTCAGAAGTGGATCTAGGGAATGCGAATTTCAACTTGGCGGCGTCAGAGGTTAACACATGACGCCGTCAGGATGCATAGTCTATATATATTTTTCCAATTTTTCATTGTAAAGTGTGGAACTTTTGTGGAACAAGTTGTGTAAAAACCCTAGGTCGAATTTCCGGCATCTTGAAGGGGTTTCAAACCCTTCTTTCTTCCATGTTTGAATAAAGAGAAGTACTTCAATAATCATTCAATATGTCTATGTATTGTTTGATTCTATCATATGTTTATCTTTCTTTTAACATGTTAGGTTAGGCGTTTATTGTGTTTGCTTAGATGTAGTGAAACCTAGATGTTGATTATTGGTTGATTGTTTGTTTATAATTGTTACGGATGATTGTATTCGATGTTAGGCTTAAGAAAACTGGCAGAATTCCATTGGTATATAACTTTCTTGAACGTCTTAAGAAACATGATCGGAGGTGTACTACGATTTTTGGTTGTATTTAATGCATAAGTGAATTCTAATGATCCCATGTTAGGAGCTTTAACGGCTCGACATAGGAGTGAAGTAGGATCTTATAGAGTTAGGGAATATTGTACACGGCCCTACGACTGGTATTAAGGAATATAACCCGTCATCCATGCAATTGTAACAAGCTAATCAACTGGTAAAAGATATCTAGGGAGTAATGAAATCTAAGTAAACACAACTTTTCTCATTATTGTTTCCACCACATTAGCATATTAGTTTAATTTTTATTTCTTTTATTTTATTTTGATTGCATCTTTAGTTAATTGGGTTAGTTGGCTAGCAACCAATTCCGCCCACTCCTTCAAAACCCGAGATTTTACTTGCTTTTCATAAAATATTAAAATACAAAAAGAATCATCCCTCACCTCTAGACCTAGTTTAGTAGGCTTTCTAATCCTAGCAACATTATTCCTGAGTTGAACGATCAACCCCCCGGTACTTGTCACTATACTAACTACAACGATGAGGTACACTTCCTGGTGGGGGTTGCAAGCTTCTCAAGATCCCTTGAGAGCTAAAACCTGTTGCGAGGGAGCAATTCCCGCGTATCACTTTCTTTTGTAAATTTCCTCTCAAAAGTACCTAAAATGACAAAAGGAACGATTTAGAGCAATATTTGATTAAATAATCTCGAATATAGCCTTAAATGACCCCCCAAAAGCGGTACACTTTTCGTCTCATCATAGGCGATGAACAGGTGTGGTAGCCCAGAAGACTCAACTAAACACAGAGGTTATCAATGCACAAATATAATTCACCAAAAACATCAAACATATAAACTTTAACCGATGGGAAAACAATTTTAAGGGGAGCAGTATGGTGGCCACAAGCCCATCAATCCTGATGGATTAAAGCTTACTAATACAATAAACAAAACTATTTAATGAATTATGCACATGCAGGACCTTCTTACGGCTCTAAGATCTTCATTTGGGGCGTGTCTTGTGATTCTTCTTTGACTGAATCCGTCTCTTTAGGGTTTTTCTATACACAAAACTCGTATCTGTCTTGGGGTATCTATAGGTTCTGTCTGATGGGTCGATGCGGCGCATGTTGATGACAGAGGCGGCGCATCTACTTAACTTCGCGTAGGGTCCAAGATTATTATATTCTAGAATATTCATACACAGCCTTTATATGCGGCGTAACTTGTTTCTATATGCGGCGCATGTTCTTTAACGTCTTGGATAGTATCTGGTGAAGTCTTTAGCTGATACGCCGCATGTTGTAAATGAGATGCGGCGTATTTTGGAGTAGAACAAGTTGATTATTCTTTATTGACCAAAGTTTCATATGCGGCGCATATTGTAATTAGATGCGACACATTCTTCAAAGTCAGGCAATGGTCTTCGAATTCATCTAAGTATGATGTTGCGGCGTATCTGTTGAGAATGATACGGCGCATCTCTTGAATTTCAGTAGACTTTTCAAATCTTGATCATTTATCTCTATAATTCGTCCAATATCATTAACTTTCACCTAATTGCCTGTTTTTACCTGAGAATCACTAAAGTAAACATTAAGTCACCAATTTTCATAAAAAATAATATAAAACAAGTCAATTAAATAGGATAAATGATGCTATTAAAATGTACTTATTTGATCTCATCAGGCCGGTATCTATTTATGCTTCAAGCTCAACAAACAGGAAACATAGGCACTAGTAAGTAATAATCTATTTGTCTGATGCAAATCACAATACTCTACCAGAATTGTGTATTCTAGAAGATCTATTATCTATATATACTATGGGAAAAATCCACACCTATGGAAACATGCGAAACTAATTAAAAACTATTTGGGCTCCTACTGAATGCGTTGGTCCAGTTTCCCGTCTTTTGGGCCCAACAGTCACACCTTCGTTTTTGTTTTTACTGTAACAATCACTTTCAAAAAAAAAAAAAAAAAAAAAAAACCTTACAAAACACACCCTGGACTCCTTAATATTACGTATTTTTTATATAATAAACTTTATTTGCCAAATATCTAACAGATACCCAGCGATTTATTCAATAAAAAAAATATTGGCAAAAACGCCTCTCGATAACGAACAAAACAAGCCCAATATTGATATATTTTTTACGTACGTACGGTTTTATAAAAAATGTATGTATTTATGTGTGTGTGTGTGTATATATATATATATATATATATATATATATATATATATATATATATATATATATATATATATATATATATATGGATTTTCTAACTTGTGCCTTTAGACATATTTTAAGAGGTGGGTCCTTGTGTCCTTTTTTATAAAATGTTGTCATTTTTTAAATAAAAAATATTTTGTGTGTACTTTTTATGAATCTTTGAGTATAAAGAAAACACGGGCCCACTTTTATCATGTGCCTAAGGGCGCATGATAGAAAAACCCATATATATATATATATATATATATATATATATATATATATATATATATATATATATATATATATATATATATATATATATATATATATATATATATATATATATATATATATAAATTAAGGGTGTATTTTGAAAGTTCTTTTATTTAAAAACTATATATATATATACTAGTTTTCAAAGCCCGCCCGATGGGCGGGCATGTCTTATAATTTACTTTTGATGGTGTTACTTAACGGAAATTTGTTTTTTAAGTACGGTGTTTTTTTTATTATTGTTAAATATGTATTAATTTACACTGTTTTGGAAGCCCAGCCGATGGGCGGGAATTAGTTATAAATATCGCTTGAATGTATTAGTTAACGAATAATATGATATAAATGTACAAATTTTATAATAGTTGTTTATAGGAAAGAGTTGTCTAATGTTTTTTGTTTACCACTTTTGGGACAGCTACATAAAGGCACACTGCAACAGTGAATTGGTTATGGTTAAATTTTTACGCCATCTTATTCTCAAAAGTGCTAAGGACCATAACTGATATGAGGGTTTCCGTCGGGCGGGTGACTTATAAATATCGTTATCTTATTTTAGTTTAGCAAAAGAAATGTGTTAATTTTTTTTGTGTGAAAAGTAGACCTGTTCAAAGAAAGCTTGTCAATGTTATATGACCTTAAACAGACTATCGACACATGTATTTCAATCTTGGTGTAACCATAATATACGAGCTTTTAATTATCTAATAAATTAGTACATCAATTTATAAATCACTATGAATTTACAAAGTGGTCCGCAAGAACAATGTACACTACCAAATAAACTCATATGCGAAAAGGGAATGCATAGAAGATGAGAACAATTCACCTATGAATTTTTTTCTTTTCTTTTTTGGCAATATAACAAATTCTTATATCAGACAATCTATAAAAAAAAATATCTAATAGAACTAGTTGTGAAATTTAACGGCTGAAAATAATTCAAATTTCATCATCATATAATATCTAATTCGATTACATATTAGTGTTATTACATGTGATAAGTCAAATAATGTGTATTTTTCAATACCAAAAATGATGAATCATTTGGAGTTCTATACTAATATTTATGCTCATTTTACGACAGAATATTGAGCGTTTGAACTTACATGTTAGTGTTATTACATGTGATAAGTCAAACAAGTTTGACTTTCAAAAAAAAATAAAAAAAATAATTAAATAGAAACTTATATTTTCTCTAACTTTTAAGAATAAACTGTATTGATTTGCATGTTCATGAATTATGTTTGACATATGGTTGGAAAGCTAAAGATGTGTATTTTTTAATGGCAATTAGATTAAACATGCTAAGTTTTACATATATACTTATACTTTTTTCATGACATCATGTTTAGTGTTTAAACTTATATAATTAATGTTATATCACATGTGATAAATTAAGCGGATTTGACTATAAAAAATTATTTTATTTATTGCACATATTTTTTGAACCTCCAAATATTTTGTTTGATACATCACTTGTGATATAAATTTAATCTGTAAGTTCGAACACTCAACTTATGTGAACAAAATGTATCGATTTGGAGGTTCATAAACTATATGTGATACATGGTTGAAAATCCAAGGATGCGTAGTTTTCAATGCACAAACGATGAGTCGTTTGGAGTTCTACACAAATATTTATACCCATTTTACGAAAGCATATTAAGTGTTCGAATTTACAGATTAGTGTTATATCCCAAGTGATATATCAAGCATAATATTGCACTGAGATTTATTTATTTATTTATTTATTTATTTTTTGTTAAATAAAAAAAAGTTTGTCAAAAGTATATGAAAGTGTACCTTTATTGGAAGATAATTAAATACTCGTTACATTGATGTAATTTTTGTAAGTTAACGGTTTATAATTTTTGAGCTATGTACTTTTTTTAAAAAAAATGGTTGAAATTGTGTTTTAATTAAAAAAGATGTGGGTGGAAGAGGTGAAATTTAACATTTTTAATATTTAATCTTTTCACTAGATCAAATGATTTGGATGACGGAAATTAATCATTGAGAATTTAGCTAAACCAAAGTCGTGAGTAGTAGTGGCGTACTCATATAGTCGTATTCTATGTTAGCATATATTCCTCTTCAAGAGGTTTACAATTTTTAAAGTTCTTATCAAATTATTAGCTCAACTTGAAACTTATTTACTATTTAGTTAGAGATTTAGAGGGATGCAAGTATAGCCTCGAATTAAATACGTAATCCATTTTATAAATGTGCAATTTGATAATTAAAAATTAGTGAATGGGGTAAACAAAAAACAATGTATTCTACTGAGATTTTTTTATTGTTGGGAAAATGTTACCCGTCAGGATTAAAGTTTCATGATTATTTTACATAAGTCACTCAAAGTTTATGTTAATAACAAAAATATTTCGAGTACCAAACAATGTTTTATAAAGTGAGAAGAAAAACTAAAATGAGAATAATAAAAAGGAGTTTTAGCCACATATTTATATAAGATTGAGAATTTTAAAGGTAGATACATCTATTGTTTTAGATACATCTAAAATATGTAGTTGTAGTTTCTTCTTACCTTTATCATTTTAATTGTTTTTCTTATTTGAACATAAGTCAGGTTTTATTTTAAAGAAAAAGAAAAAATAAATAAAAACTTGTTTAAGATATTTATGTTTGCAGTATTTATACCTTAATAATAAACACTTATCCCTTCTAATAACTAAACTCAACCAACCTAATATACAATCAACGTGTGTATCTCTACTATCTTTACTATTCATAAAGCATTTACACCACCGTTTTTAATAGGGTAAAAACCATACAATAGCCACGTACTTTTCAAAATTGTCCGTCTAGAACCACTTACTTTTTTTATTACCTTACTTCACCAACGAACTATCAAATTCTGTTCCGACTTCACCAATATAACCTTGAAGTGACAATTTTACCCTTATCTTCTTTACCCAAACTTGCATCGTTAGTCCTTAATACTAACGTAAGTTAGTCCTTTTCCACCTTTTGTTCGTTTTTTCACGTTTTTGACTGGTTTTACACATTTTCAGACGTTTTTGCACTTTTCATCTGGTTTTACACGTTTTCATCCGTGTTTACACGTTTTGGTCCGTTTTTACATGGTTTTACACATTTTTGTCTATTTTTACACGTTTACGTCTGTTTTACACGTTTTTTATTCAAATATTTTTCTAAAAAAATTTTATTTTTTTTCTAAAAAAATTTTAGAAAAAAAAATATTTTTCTAAAAAATTTTCGAAAAAAAATATTTTTTCTAAAAAATATTTTTTTTCGAAAATATTTTAGAAAAAATATTTTTTTTCTAAAATTTTTTATTCAAATATTTTTTTAAAAAAAATTTCGTAAAAATATTTTTTTTATTCAAATATTTTTCTAAAATTTTTTTATTTTTATTCTAAAAAAAATTTTGAAAAAAAATATTTTTCTAAAAAATTTTCAAAAAAAAATATTTTTTAGAAAAAATATTTTTTTTTTCTAAAATTTTTTATTCAAATATTTTTAAAAAAAAAAAATCGATTTTTTTTTTATTCAAATATTTTTCTAAAAATTTTTAATTTTTTTTCTAAAAAATATTTTAGAAAAAAAATATTTTTCTAAAAAATTTTCGAAAAAAAAATATATTTTCGAAAAAAGAATATTTTTTTCTAAAATATTTCAGAAAAAAAAATATTTTTTAGAAAAAATAATTTTTTTCGAAAATATTTTAGAAAAAATATTTTTTTTCAAAAATATTTTATTCAAATATTTAAAAAAAATTATTTTAAAAAAAATTGTATTCGATTTTTTTTTATAAAAGTGGAAAAACAAAAGAAAACGTGCAAAAACGGACCAAAACGTGTAAACACGGATGAAAACGTGTAAAACCAGATGAAAAGTGCAAAAACGTATGAAAATGTGCAAAACCGGTCAAAAACGTGAAAAAACGAACAAAAGGTGGAAAAGGACTAACTTACATTAGTATTAAGGACTAACGATGCAAGTTTGGGTAAAGAAGATAAGGGTAAAATTGTCACTTCATGGTTATATTGGTGAAGTCGGAACAGAATTTGATAGTTCGTTGGTGAAGTAAGGTAATAAAAAAGTAAGTGGTTCTAGACGGACAATTTTAGAAAGTACGTGGCTATTGTATGGTTTTTACCCTTTTTAATACTTAATCTTGAAAACTTAAAAAATCATTTCAATTATTAAAATTCTTTTGATTAAAACTTGTAACAACATCCACAACTAAATTAATGTTTTAAATATATTGAACTCGTAAGTTGCATCAAAAATCACCCAAAAACATAAGTTCTCAAGTATAATTATTTGTCATTATACAGTGTCGCTTTGCGTGAATATTTGTCTAGTATATAATGCACACATGATTTTGCTTAAACTCAAAATCTTAAAATTAATATTTAATACCTATAATACCCCTTTAAAACTTCAATTTTAAAGTTTGAAAAAAATGTTGATTTAGAAAACATGACAAGTTTCTAAATACTTGCGTTAATGTTGTCGTAATTTTTTTTGAAAACTAGTCATCCATATAAATTGGGTCAATCTCATGTAATGTCAAAAGATCAATATAAAACTAATATTTGCATAAAACCAATAAACCATTCCTAGCCATTTATTTTTTTTCTATCAAAATAAAAAAGATAAACTTTCACCCTTTTTTTAAAATTTAAATATCTCGCAAACCGTAAATCGTTACGCGAAAAGAATACCAACTCGACGAGAATTAAATTATCTTTCTATAGACATGCATTGTTATATACTTTCGACGAACTTTTTTTTTTCAAAATTTCCGCTCATAAAAATCATATGTGATTCGTTAAAATCAAATCATATGTGATTTTTACGAATCATATATAATTTTTACAAATCACATATATTCGTAAGAATCATATGTGATTTGTAAAAATCAAATCATATGTGATTTTTACAATTTATATATGATTTTTCTGATATGAAATTAAAAAACTAAAAAAATAAAAAAATGATCGTCGAAAAAATATGTTCATCGAAAGTATATAACAATGCATATCTATAGAAAGATAATTTAATTCTCGTCGCGATTGTATTTTTTTGTAGCTTAAAGATTTACCGTTTGCAAGATATGTTGTTTAAAATAAAGTGAAAAATGATTTTTTTTATTAATTTAAATAAAAAAAATGAGTGGCTATGATTGGTTCATTAATTCTATTGCTAATATGAGTTATATATTATAAGGTGATATTTTTTTTCTATCGGTAGATAAAAAGACAGGGATGATTTTAGAGACAAGTTTTTTTTTTTTTTTTTTTTTTTTTTTTTTTTAACACAATTTATATGCTTTCAAAACATATATATATATATATATATATATATATATATATATATATATATATATATATATATATATATATATATATATATATATATATATATATATATATATATATATATCATAGCCAACATGTTAGGCACAATCATGATATATAAAAGTGCAAATTTTTTCTACACAAGTTATGCACAAGCAATCACCATATCATGATAAATGTTGCAAAGTTTTTTTAAAAATTTGGCCTAGCAACGTTACAACATTAAATTTCAAAAACTATGCATGACAACTTTTAACAATTTTGCTTTTAATGTAGTTTCTAAACTAAAAAGTGAGACTTTTTTTTCTATTTAATTCGAACATTAATAGTTTTCAAAAAATCATCCACATCTATTATATAAAACACCAATAACTTCTTTATACTATTGTTCTAATTTATAGTTAAGTTCATATAGTTCATAAGTTATGAAAATGAATGATGAAAAAATTATTGATGTTATTATTGAACAAGTTACAAACAAAAATGAGGTTAGTATATTGTGATCATTTCTTTATTGTGTTTTTTGTTTTAATAGCACGAGGTTGATATATAAATGTTATGATCCTAATGTCATCAATGTTATAATGACCGGGGTAAATCCCATTTACCCTAAAAAAATGTCATCAATGCTAAGATTGTTGTTGGCCAATATGCTGGAATTAGAAGAGCATGAGAACCTCTTGCTTTGAAGAAGGCATGTTCCCTTTTAAATTAAAGAGAAAACAGTTATATGTGTGCCTTAGCTTTGCGATAACTATCAATAAAGTTCAGAGCCAAACAATTACAAATGTGGGTGTCTCTTTGACAGACTCTGGTTTCTCGCATTGCCAGCTTTATGTTGCGTTGTCTATAGGGATATCGCGTAGAACTTTTAAAGTATTAGTCAAGTTTATCCAAGAGATCGGTTAAGAAGGAGTTTATACGTCAAATGTCGTATGCAAACAAGTTTTACGTGATCAATAATATACACTGTTAGTTATTTTATAATTGATGTAGTGTTTATATGTTCTTTGAAACATTTTGAGAATATTTCTTTGAATTAAATTATCGAATGTTACAAACTTTTAATCACGAGTATATTATCCGCTATATCCAACCTCAATCAGCTATATCCAACCTCATGTGATTTTGAACTTTCAGGGAAACTTATCGTGTATATGTTTATCAGGAAATGCGCCGGGTAAAAAGGAGTTGACTCTTATTGTTAGTTCTTTTAGAAATTAGAAAATTATTTCCTGTATGCTAATTTTATATCAAGGGATTGTTATAGGGTTTTGGCTTAAAGCGGACAGATATTAAGCTAGTGCGCACATAATTTGTTTTGGTTATATGAGTTTTGAATCACGATTCATGTGCCAACTGGCAAGAGACCTTTACTAATATATTGACTTTCAATTATTCTTCCATTTCTTCTTGACTTGTATATAGAACACATTGCTTATTATCTACTTTTCATTTTTTATTATTTATTTATTTCAAATTGTAAAATCTATACTATTTATGAAACAAATTTGTCTATTTTTGAAAATTGTGTGTTTAGTTGGAGAAAACATTTCATTCTTCTAGGGAAATTTTCATGGAAAGATAATAAAACTGAAAATCTATTTAATCACATTTTTTTCTAACAATTTTCAAAAAAAGTAAAAGTTTGACATTCCAGATTTTAACTATAAAAACAAAACCCCCAATTTACCATTCTTCACGTTTTTCTCTTTAATTAAAAAAATACGGGATTTCCCAATCTATCGTTAAATTATCCCATTCTAACCTAAAGGAACATCTTTTCATCTTATTAAAAATGAAAAATATAACTCTATCTAAACGAGTTTTCAATATTCACAACTCTTCTATAGAGAAGCAAAACCATTCTCTTCTCCAAGAATCTAGAAATGGAAAAACAAGAAAATTTTTCTACAACTAAACGCTACCTTAGAATCTCTTGAAAATAAGTAAATTTGATTCCCTAAAATTTCTTTAACAGAATTAACTTACATCATACTATGGGTGTATCCGGGAGAGGGCTTATTGAGGCTTACGGTGGCTTAAAAATTTAAAATAAGACGACTTGTATAATAAGTTTTATTTGGCGTCGAGGCTTATTGACGCTTTTAAAACTATAATCCCTAGCACAATAGAAGGGGCTAAAAATTTTAGACCCCGGGGCTTTTAAAGTATTAATTACATATTTATCAACAAAAATATCAACCGTATGCTTTAAGTTTATTTAATTATGTAATTTTTTATAATTTAGCAATAATAAGTTCAAGCCTAAGCTAATTTGCCAAACAAGTTTATGAAAATACAAATATCAGTTTCAACTTATAATATAAGCTTTAGCCACAGCCCCAGCTCCAGCTCCAGTTCCAGTCTCAGCCCATTTTTTCAAACGTACCCATATATACAACACAATTAAATATGGTAACAACGTATACCACTAATATAATAATTCAAATATTTTTTTTATATTTTCGTTTTTTAACTATACATTTTCTTTCTCGCTATAACTACAAATTGAACTGACAAGGTCATACAAAAACCACAAATTTTCAAGTATAATTATTTGCCGGTATAAACTGTCACTTTGCAAGTATTAGTCTCGTACCATGTAAATCTAATGAACTATACTTACCAAGAAAGTCACTTTTGGGTATTGAACAAATTTTTTTTCCTCATATAGGTATTGAACTTTCATTTTTTGGCCTCTTTGAGGCACTTTGTGGTGAAAAGTATTACGTTTTTTTTATGGTATTTGCCCATAAATCTTCAACCTTCATAACCTATCCGAACATATCTTTTAAATTTTTAATACATTAAAATTTTCTCTCACATATATACTTCTATTTTAAACTTATATCAGATATTAATTTCATTCCAAAATTATATAAAAATAACAAAAATGATAAATGGGCAAGTGATGTATATTTGATTTTTACAAAATGTTTTCACTGCACGCGCAGTCTAAATCTAAATTATCTTCGTGACAAACATAAGGTCGCTGAAACCACACTAGTTATTGCCTATTGAAACAATAAATTAATGTCATATTCAAATATCAATTATGTACATACTCATTTGCATCTCTCAACCTTATCCCCTATATATCGCTATATATATGATACGAACTTAAGAAGTGAGCACCAAGATATTCTAGGTGTGCATTATCTAAGTCATCAATTTGCCTTATAATGACATCCAACCTTAGATATATCACTGTTTTTTTCATTATTTTTGCAATACCATTATCTATTTCAGATGTTCAAAGCAAGGCAACCTTTGTTTCAACTAGTATTCAAAACAGTACGAGTAATACATTTGCTATCGGTGCAATTGTGGACATGACAACTCGAGCTGGCAAAGAAGCTAGAGTAGCCATGGAAATCGCATTAGATGAGTTTAGTGCAAAGACAATGCAAAATGTGACGTTGTATACAAGAAACTCTAAAGGGAATGTCATTCGAGCAATCCGTGAAGGTAAACCATTTCATTCCTTTATCTTAGTTAACCCGATGTATTAACATCATAGATGGCATTTCGTCAAATTTGGATATATATGTGACGTTGAATACTATATTTTGTCTCTTTAACAACCATTATATATATACCAAAACACAAAAAGATTAGAAAAAAAAAAACATGTACACAGTACACCTATGTTACCTTGAAGCTGAACATTGCCTAAAGCCTGATTCTTATTAGAACGTCGCACCGGGTCCTGAATGGATAGATCCCCAATTATGGTTGTCCATCGGACCAACCTTTTACAAATGTATACTTTGGACCATTTGCTTAACTATTGTTGATAAAAAGTAACCTACTTTGACAACGTCCAAAAACCTAATTTTAACCACAAAACTGAATACTATACATACCTATTCTGCTCAAAAGGTTACTAGCTGATTATTATTATGTTAAGTATTATATTCATTAATGTTATGAGATGAGGAGGTACCCTGAGAAACGATCCGAATTATTGTTGTTGACAAGAACGGTGGGTGAAGACGAAGAACTATCACCGTAAGCCAAAGTCTATACAATCCTCTTGTTGTAATTGACTTTTTTCAAAGAGGAGGACCTCCCTATGATGAATGAGTCTTGCCATATGACGAGACTTAGTGTTAAGACCATTAAGAGCGTAAGTTACCTTGGACCTCAAATCCGGGACGGAGCCGAGTTCCCGCGGGTGCCCATGCACCCCATTAAATTTTCCAATGTAGTGTTAATTTTTGAAAAAAAATCGATTTTTCCTAAAGTCATCTTAAATGCACCCGGTTCATCGAAATATGTTTCTACTATTAGTGTTCAACTTTTTTGTGCACCCGGTCATATTTAGTCATGGTTCCGTCTCAGGCTCAAATTCTTTAACCGATCGGATTTTGAATTTTTTGCATATAGTGAGAAATGAATCATTACCTTGAGAGACAGTCCGCAATTCATTATTTAGTCCCAATTATCTTTGTTGTTGTGAAAAACATGCATGTTCAATAGAGTTCCGTACATCCTAAGCACTACCATTAACCGTACAAACCTTTTCAAGAAATTTATCAGACTAAGTGCCAAAAATCCACATCATTACCAAGTTGTCACATTTCTTCCAATCCGGATCTGAGGCACTCGTGCCAGTAGATGCCTCAACAATATATTTTAAACAACTTGCTCCAAAAATTATACGGAGTAATTAAATTTTCTTAGACTTAATTTAACAGAAACCGCGGTTTTTAACTGAGATATCCTTCCCCTATTAGACATCTGAAACATATGTTCATATTGCAGTGATATTATACATCTGAAACTGAGAAATGCCCAAAAACATTAGATATACGTGTTTTCGTTAGAAGATACTAAAAGAAACATCATTTAGCATTTTAGACCACACGAAAACTAATGGGTTCTTGGAGTAAATTGGCTTGGAAAAAAACAGAAAAGTGGTTAATTTATAATGGGTCATAGATTGGTTTAACATTAAGATGATTAGTTGGTAAGTTGTTGTTTTTTTTTTTTTTTTTTTCTTTTTTTTCTTCTTCTTTGAAACGGCAATTAGTTGGTGTAGCCATAATTAACAATCCCTTGAAATGGATGAATTGCAGCCACCAAACTTATCAATACACATAAAGTGGAGGCGATTTTGGGACTACTGACGTTGGAAGAAGTGCTTTCAGTTGGAGAGATCTCCGTTGAAGCTCAAATTCCAACCTTTTCTCTTCTTGATTCAGTTCCTCAATGGGCGCTAGATCGTCTTCCTTTTCTTGTTCAAGCCTCACCTTCTCAATTTGCTCAAATGAAAGCTTTTGTTTCTATTTTGGAATCTTTTGGGTGGAACCAATTTAACTTCATATACGAAGATATCCATTCATCATCCACTCAAGTCTTCCCTCAGCTCATGGATTCCATTAAAGAAACCAATGTAGAAATGAACAATATAGTCAAAATCTCACCATCTTCATCTTCATATTTAGAAGAACTTGAAAGGATGAACATAGAGCAATGTAGAGTGTTCTTGGTTCATGCCTCTTTGGAAACTGGTATTCGTCTATTCCAAAATGCAAAGACCGCCGGGATGATGGATAAAGGTTATGTTTGGATCACAACAAATCTAATCACAGATGTTCTTCACACCGTGAATCCCTCTACTTTCACCATTATGGAAGGTGTTGTGGGACTTGGTAGCTTCTTCCCCGAAACTGGCTTACGGTTTCATGATTTTAGCAAAAGGTTTAAAAAAAGGTTTAAGTTTGAGCAACCTGAATTCGAAGAAGAGGAAGAAGAAGAAGAAGAAAGCAACATGCCTGGGATTTCTGCGGTGCAGTCTTATGATGCTGCATGGTTTGTGGCCTTAGCATTGAGCCGAAAGAGCGCGAATGGACAGAAGTTAATAGATATAGTTTCATCAATGCCTTCAGTTGGCATCACAGGTGAAGTTCAATTCATTAACCGCAAATCAACTGCATCACGAACATTTCAGATTATAAATGTTATTGGAAAATACTACAGAGAACTTGGATTTTGGTCAGAAGGGCTTGGCTTTTCTGAGGTTATTAATGAAAGGGCCTCTTACTATGCATCTTTGCAAAGTTTAGGCCTATTTATTGGCCCGGGAGACCCTTGCGTACTCCGATAGGATGGGCTACAAGCACTAATCCATTGCGAGTCGGGGTGCCGACTATGGCTGTTTTTAAAAAATTTGTGAACGTAGATTACGATGACAGGTATCGTAATTTTAGTTTCAGTGGATATTCGATTGAGCTTTTCAAAGAAACCGTTAAACAGTTGCCATATTATTTGCCATACGAATTTTACCCCTTTAATGGATCATATGATGACCTGGTGGAGCAAGTTTATCTAAAGGTAAAGGGAATTGATTGGCACACTCAAAAAATTGATTGGGACACTCAATGTACAAACAATTAAAGCAGTTTATATTTACAGTACAACTGTTTAATGCAGTGTTTGGAGTGTCCCAATCAAATATGGAAGTGTGCAAATCACCTCCCAAAGGTAAATACTCTCTTACTATTCCTATAATATTAGATCGCTAAATTATAATAATAATCCAATAATCCATGCATGTGGTTTGGTGAAACTTTTAAATATCATCCCTCGTCGATACCATCTGTTTAAATGCTCTCTAATTGCACCCTTCGGTATCACTGTTTATTTTGCTAAACAAAAGGTATATCACTTTTTATCCCCGGTTATCCACTAGGAACCAAAATAAAAAAAGGATAAATAGTAAAATAGCTCGTTTGCCCTTGATCTAGACATATTTAGCCTAATTTTGAAATATTCTCGTTTTAACCTGGGTTGCCCTGGACAACAAGCGTATAGCCACTTGCATGATGACAAGTGTCATTTTTTGCGGTAGCTTTTATGTTTTTTGGGCAATTTTTGTATTTTTGAGCAACTGGAGGACATGTGTCATCATGCGGTTGGCTATACGTTTGTTGCTTAAGGCAACCCGGGCTAAATCAAGAATATTTTAAAATCAGGCTAAAAATGCCTAAACCGCAGGGCAACTGGCCATTTTGATAATTATCCCAATAAAAAATAATAAGATACTTTAGGGACCAAAGTGAAAGCAAGCGGTGTATCTAGGGACCATTTATTATAACCAACACGCTTTGTATTACCGGCCCCCGTCAACCATGAGGTTGTGTGATCAAGTTCAATTGTGGAAAGAATATGTGTAGAAAAAGGTGATTTTGTGTGTTTGTCTTTACAAAAAACTAGGTATGAATTGCCGGGAACTCCATGACCTCAGGTGCTTTTTGACACCGGCTATTATCCAGCCCATAAGAAATAACTCCGGCAACTCTCCTAATCCAGTGGGGCATCAACTGTAGTGAGCAAAAGCCGAGACTAGAACCCTTAACCTTTTATCCACAAAATGTGTTCAGTGAGCCCATGTACTTGTCTTTAACAAATTTAAAAAATAAAAAATAAGGTCGTTTATGCAAATAATATCGATGAGTAATGATGCCATAACTTTCACCAAATTATAGGGAGGATTTATGTAACTCTATATTTTTTTATATATTCTCTTCGTATAGTGTTTTCTTACTTAAAAATTTGCATAAAATGAGCAGAAATTTGATGCAGTAGTTGGTGATGTATCAGTAATATCGAGGCGTTATCAGTATGCTGAATTTACACATCCTTACACAGAAACAGGATTGACGATGGTAGTACCCGTCATATCATACCATGAAGAATGGTTACTTGTGAAGCCCTTCACATTAAGTATGTGGGCTGTTACAATTTTTGTCTATATTTATAATGGATTTGTGCTATGGCTGCTTGAGCGGGAACACGTTAATGAACTTCACGGGTCTGCACTAAGGCGAACTTGCAACTTTATTAATTCAGTCTTAACAAGATTTTTTACAGCAAATGGTAAGTTTAATGGTGGTAAAACTATTACTGTTGAACATTTAGTGGGTCATGTTTTTGCATTATGTGAGTACATAAATTTCATAGTACAGCATATGAAAATCAAAGTTATATAAACTAAACGATTAAGCGATATTGAATGGTTAAATTAACATAATAACATACTAAATGTAAAGGAAATAAGACTTTATGAGCCCCTTAACACTGATTTCATGAATCAGGTGATGAGGATAGCAATTTGACAAGACTGACAACTGTGGCATGGCTCTTTGCTGCAATAATCATTGGTCAGTGTTACACTGCCAGCCTCACCAGCATGCTTACAGTTAGAAGACTGACACCTAAAGTAAATGACTATGAGACCCTCAAGAATTCAAATGCCGTTGTGGGGTATGGAAAAGGAGCCCATGTTGCTAGTTATTTGGTTGATGTCCTGGGTTTCAAGAATGAAAACTTAAGAAGTTTCACGTCTCCTAAAGAATATGCCGATGCCCTTCAAAGTAAAGAAATATCAGCAGTTTTTCTTGAAGCTCCTTTCACTAAACTATTTCTAGCCAAGTACTGCAAGAGCTTCATTAAGGCCGGGCCCACATTCAATGAAGGAGGATTTGCATTTGTAAGATTCTTTAACCTTGGCTCCATTGATTTACTATAACTTTTTTTTTGAACGGCCATTGATCTACTATAACTAGAAATGATTAATGCCACTATTAATTGTCATATATATATATATATATATATATATATATATATATATATATATATATATATATATGGGGATAGCTTGGCTACAATTATTGTAGCCAATTGGCTACAATCCTTTCCAAAAAATACACATGAAATGAATCAGGGACCCACAAAAAAAATTCAGTACCTACAAAAAAAATCAAGGACCCACATTTATACTATAAAATTGTAGCCAATTGGCTACAAATAGTTGTAGCTAATATATATATATATATATATATATATATATATATATATATATATATATATATATATATATATATATATATATATATATGCAATTTTAAAAATCAAATGTTTATCATATATGATATATACCAAACAGATCTAAGTATGATTTGAATCAGACATTTATTTAGCATTGTAACCTTAACCATGCAAATAAAGAGAACACTTAACCATGCAAGCAAGGAGAATATGATCTCTTGATTCATTTGTGTACTTGTATCAATGAACATATATGACTAACTAAATGGAACTCTAACTTTAGGTACTTCGGAAAGGTTCTCCAATGCTTCCTGATTTTACGAAGGCGTTACTAAATGTGTCTGAAAGTGGCACTCTCCAAAAAATAGAGAAAATGATGCTTGGTTCCGAGCAGTGTGTAGACGAATCAGCTAATGATGAAAGCTTGGGTTTCGATAGCTTTTGGCCTCTTTTCCTTTTGACAGGTGTCACGTCGACTATTGCTCTTGCAATCCAGGCCCGGTGGAGAGCAGGTGCAGCAGGTGCATATGCACAGGGCCTCATCTTTAAAAGGGCCTCCAAATTCCCAGCCCAAGTATTAACACCTAATAGTCTAATACCACTCGGCCTATATATAACATACAAAATCAGTAATGCAGGGTAGTATTTAATAGCATTTCCTTTGCTCCACCAAATTCTTCACCATTTAGTTACTTGCCTTATTTTTTAAAACATTCTCATTTAGCTTTTGAGTTGAAATCTGGTTTGAATTTAAAATTCACATTTGAGAAATTAATTAACATGCATGTGATTATGTGATATGATTCTATTTAGCCACCATTATTGTAATGCATTTTTTTTAAAAAAAAATTGCCCGACTAATAAGGGTTTGTCTATATATTTTTAAATTATCGTGTTCAAGGGCCTATGTTTTAATTTGGCACAGGGCCACCAAAATCAATGAGACGGCCCTGTTGCAATCCATGACAATAGATTTCTTTTCCTTTTGAGAGATGTCATGATGAATATTGCACTTGCAATCCATGGCATTATATTGCAATATTTCCCGGACGCCTCTACCAGGCATGAGCAGATGGCACAGATGGCCGAGAATCTTAGGCATCCACACATAGGTTAGTTGGCCTAAACCTAATGAACCGCTATTAGGTTTGGGCCAACTAACCTATCTAACAGCGCAAACCGCCATGGATCATATTGGCGCCAAGTCTAATTGATATTATTTAATGTAAGAAAATGTTGTGTGATTCAAAGGAAACGTTTCTCTGGAATAACAAGTGATGTGGACTGTCCGATCCTAACAAAAATACAAGGGCACCGGAAAATGCTTGAGTATAGTCATTATAACATGATTTTGTGGGACCTAAACACAAATTGAAACCTAAATGTCTGATATAATGTTTGCAATATATATGTTGTCAATTAGGATAATTTGATTTGATTTTATTGAATTGCTATTTATGTTGATTTAGTCACCTCGATATAAATTGAGGTCTACTATGTAAATAGAAAATAAATAAATAAATAAATCCCAGAAATAACTACATGTTATTAGCTTTTGGGGTATTATTTGCCTTTTGGGTTAACCGGAGGGACACCAGCGATTGGAACTAGTATCAGCATTTAATTAAGAATAGAAACAAGGATCATCTTGTCAATGTGACAAGAGTAATACACGCTCGAAACATTGATCACTGACCTAGAATAACACAAACGATTCATAACAAAGTGCAGTGCAAGAAAAAACACAATAGTCTAACTAGGGGTTGTTTGTTTCGGCTTATATAGCCGGCTTATGGCTTATTTGGTTTTGAGCTTATGTTTCATAAGCTCACTTTTTGTGGCTTATTTTGAAACTTTTCGACTTGTATAATTTATTATGACCTAATAACTTACAAGTTCGTAAGTACATAAAAGTTGGTAAGGGTGATTTTATCAGGTTCAGATTCGTTGGCAGTTCCTAGGTTCCAAATTTTAACAATAGTACAGCTTCTATCATGTTAAATTTTATTAGATAATTACTAGAATTTAATCATTATCATTTTCCTATATGATATTGGTTTTAATGTACATCATCCATGGATCATTAAGTCAAATGCTGGTACATGTATACTTTTAAAATAAAAAAGTCAGAGCAAGGTACACGTTGACTTTTGTAAAAATCAATTGCTAAAAATGTTACAAGTAAACAAGATGCCTTGTGATCAAAGAAGGAATATTTCAAGACTTTGAATGAGTAATAAGTCTAATTAACTGAAATGTCTTTGCATTCTAAAGTCTAAACCATTGACCAAGTCCAGACTGACATAAATTTTCATTCAACTTGTTAAAACAGTTATTTATCTATAGACGAGTACCCGGGCATAGCAATGAGATTTTATAGCGATAAATAGTTTATTGATAAAAAAAATTTATAGGATATAAACGAAAAATAATGTTTTGAAACCCGGTTTGACCAGGGTGGTTCAACTGGTTGAACCGTTCCGGTCAAAAAATAGGTCGATTTAAACCGGGTCAACTTGCTAGGTTGGGTCGAAAACGGGTCAAATTAAACCGGGTCAATCCGCCGGGTTTGCAGCATCCCGGGTCAACCCGGTTTGTGTTTTAATTGGTTGTATTTAATTTGGTAGATATGTTTTTAATTGGTTGTATAATGTGAATAAATCATTGTACTTTTAAGTAATGATAATGTTTTGAAACCGGGTTCGACCCGGGTAGTTCAATCGGTTGAACCGCTCCGGTCGAAAAATGGGTCGATTTAAACCAGGTCAACTTGCTAGGTTGGGTCAAAAACGGGTCAAATTACCGGGTCAACCCGGTTTGTGTTTTAATTGGTTGTATTTAATTTGATAGATATGTTTTTAATTGGTTGTACAATGTGTATAAATTATTGTACTTTTAAGTAATGAGGTGTTTTAATTAGAGTATTAATTACATTAATTTTTCTCACATTTGACTTTCAATACTCAACTTTTCAAGTTTGACCATTTTTCCATTATAGATAATATAGATTACATGTAAAGATGAATAAATTTCGTTAAAGTTTGAAAAATTTAAAAATGAGTAATATGTTATACTTAAAATACCTTTTGAAATTTTAAATATATTTTTACTTTCCTACATAAAAAGGTTTGACTTATTTCTATATTTGTTGTCTTATAACCATTACTAAAATCTTACAGTCACATTTAATGCATAATATATATTTATCATTTCAACTATATATATATCACATATTATAAAAAGGATTAATTTTATATATCGGCCAATTTTCATAATTAATTTCATATATATACTTAAAGTGCAAGTATTGAATGCATATGTACAATATTTTTAATGTATGTTTAAATATATATGAAATTTCCAACTAAAAGATATGAAATTGCTCTTTAAAGAAAAAGCTAGAAATCTTTCTTTCGAAGAAAATAATATTTCAACTACTTATTGTTTTGTTTCATTTTCACTTGAATTATCATATGTTATAACATTTTTTTCAATTACATTTTAATTATTTTACGTTGTATGCATAAACCTTACACGGAACAGTTAACTAAATTATCTCACCTATAATATTTGTCGCTATAGTCATATCGCTATAGAAAGGTACTCATCTAATATTAGTATATAAAACATCATTTGTATAGCTAGAAAACCAATGATATATTAAAAAATTAGCGATTAGGACCAATGGTATGATTTATTAAGGGTTCGTATATATGTCCAATCAAAGAAAACTACATGAAATACTTTTGGTTACATATGAGTTATTATAACTTGAAATGATTTGATTTGGTGAATATACCACAAACTTTATGTCTTATCGGAATCAATGAAAAGAGCATTAAATATTCTTACTGGAGATGCATAATTTTGCAAGTTACCTCATCTTTTCGGTTGCTTTCGTATTTCCTTTGTTTCTTCTGCAAGCATCACTGACCACCGGAAGCATCACTAGTATCGGCGTCATTCTTGATCAAACATCTAGGCCAGGGAAAGAGGCGAAAGTAGCCATTGAGATAGCAATTCAAGATTTTAACAACAAAAGTAATCAGCCTTCAGTTTTATATATTCATAACTCTAAAAACAAGCCTGTCCGCGCAGCTATTGCAGGTAAATTAATGTTTAAAAAATTTATATATTTATTCAGGTGATTCACAGATGCTAAGTTTGATATTGTGAAATTGCAGCAAAAGAACTTATCGAAGAACAAAATGTAAAAGCTATTGTGGGAGGTCATACCTGGGAAGAAGCATCTGCTATAGCTGAGGGTATCAGCGAAGCTGATGATAACCCTGTGTTTCTTTCATTGGCTAGTACAACTCCACTACAACCAACAGAAAAATGGCCATTTTTTGTTCAATTTGCTCCAACACAATCCACACAAATGAATGCAGTGGCTGCAATTCTACAGTCATGGGGTATACGTCAAGTCACTCTAATATACGAAACATCACATGTAGCCACTACGTCATCATCAATCATTTCTTATCTCTCTCAGGCACTTAGAAAAACAAATTGCGTTGTAGCCCATATTTTACCTTTGACATCTGGTTCTTATTCTCTAAATGAAGAGCTTGAGCTACTCAAGAAACAACAACGTCAAGTCTTTGTAATTCATACATCTCTAGAACTTGGGATTCGTTTGATTCAAACAGCCAAGAAGATGGAAATGACAGGAGACGGATATCTATGGATCGCAACCAACCGAATCACGGATCATTTTCATTCCATTAATCCGACCACAATCTCTTCACTAAAAGGCATAGTTGGAGTCAAATCCTACTTCCCTGAAGACAAGCCGGATTTCTTAAATTTCAGAAAAAGATTTCGTCATAAGTTCCGTTCCGTTTATCCGGAAGAAGATCAGGACGAGCCCGGAATCTTTGCAGTGCAAGGATACAACAGCGTGAAGTCCTTAGAGAAAAACACGCCCGAATGTAAACCAATCCCGGAGACTATAGTTGAGATTGTTTATGTGATCGGAAAGGGATACACAGTGCATATTGGACCGAAGAATCAGGGTTTTCTGAAGGAGTTGAAGATGACATCAATGAAACAAATACTTACACACGCTCTTTGGATAATGTTGGACAAGCTTTGTGGTCGGTGGAACCATGGTATGCTCATAGACGTCGTCGCAATCTGGCCGAAAGCTCAGAGGTTCGGATGAGAGTCGGTGTTCCTGCTCAATCACTGTTCAAGCAATTCGTAAGTGTGGAATTCGATTCCACGAAGAACCAAACTGTTTACGGTGGATTCGTGATTGCTGTATTTGATGAAATGATGAGGAAACTAAATCTACCATATGATTATATTCCATTTTATGGTTCATATGGTGAATTGGTCAGACAAATACCTGCAGAGGTAATCCATTGTCACAACTCTATCTTTAGTTTTATTAACTGAGGCAAATATACTGATTTGATTTTTTTTTTTCTTGATTTGGAGCAGAAGTTTGATGCGATTGCTGGTGATGTAACGATCATGGCAAGCAAGCATGACTATGCAGAATTCACGCAGCCGTACACGGAATCTGGCTTGGAGATGATTGTACCTATTCGATCTAGAGTATCAAACCAGCCATGGTTGTTCTTAAAGCCTTTTACTGCAAAAATGTGGTGGTTAATAGCAGCAATCACTATTTATAATGGCTTCATCATTTGGTTGATCGAAAAGAATCACTGCAAGCATCTTCGAGGCTCTTTCATCACCCAAGTTGGAGTCGTTTTTTGGCTTGCATTTACTACGCTTTTCACTTTGCGAGGTAAAGTATTTTTATGATGACATGAACACTAACGTTTTAGGTGATGCTTATCTAGATCGAACGGGTAAATAAAGAAATATGTGTAAGAAAACAGATCAAATGGGTAGAAACTAGAAAGCACCCAAAGATTATTATAAATCATAGACCTCCTAAGCAATTCTAGAAAGATAGATTATCATTTAAGTAATCAATATATTCAGCAAAATAATAGTAATAATAATAATAATAATAATAATAATAATAATAATAATAATAATAATAATGTAACTGTTTCAATCATATTTGTCACCATGATAGAAAATAAAAAATTCGACAAAAATATTGGTAATCAGCACCACCATACCGTTTCGACCCGTGCAAAAAAAGTTAATCTAGTTAGCCAACCAGCCTATTTTGTCACCTCTACTTGTCATTTAACATGTGCTAATGTTTGCTCACAGGGGACAAGTTACATAGCAATTTGTCAAGGATTGCAGTAGTCGTGTGGCTCTTTGTGGCTTTAATCATCACACAGAGCTACACGGCTAGCTTATCGAGCATGCTCACGGCTCAAAGGCTTGAACCAGCAATAACGAGTGTTGAGATGCTCAGGAACATAAATGCAACCGTGGGATACTGCAACGGTTCATTAGTCAATCAGTACTTGAAAAATGTTTTGGGTTTCAACACTATCAAAGTAAACAGCTATAACTCAACTCGTAGATACGCTGAGGCCCTAAATAGTGGCGAAATTGCTGCTATTTTTCTTGAAGTTCCAGCAGCCAAAGTGTTTCTAGCTCAGTACTGCAAAAGCTTTGTCAGAACCGGTGAGACATTCAAAGTTGGAGGTTTCGGATTTGTAAGTTCTCTAAATTCAGAATTTCTCACAATCATGATACAGTTTGACTTTTTAGGTCACATAAAAATTGATTCTTTTGTCTCTTCTTTTTGGCTTGAAAATTAACCTCCCAAGCTATAAGGGTTAATAATGGTAAACCACTGAACTTTCAACTTTTGGTGGTTTAACCCTTAAGCTTTTTTTTTTTTTTTTCACACCACGAGTCACGAGCAAAAAAAAAAAACTAAGTTAAAAGGATTTATTGAATAAACGATAAAAGTTCTTTTGTTAAATCTAACACAATTAAAAACGTTAAGGGGTTAAAAACCATCAAAATGGTGAAAGTTAGTGGTTTTAAACTTTACCAAATATCAACCTAACTTTCAAACTATTCCAAAGTTCAACATGGATGTAAATTTTTCATGATAAATTTCATTATAGTTTGTTGCCCTGAAAAGTCAAACTATATAGTCTATGAAATACTTACACTACGTGGAGTTGTACTTACAGGCATTTCCTAGAAATTTTGCGTATATGTCCGAGGCAAACAAAGCAATAATGAATATAACAGAAAGTGGGAAGCTCAAAGAATTTGAGGATGAATATCTCATATCTGAAAAGTGTATAGATAACGAATCTTTTCCTAACGAAGATGAGAGCCTTAGCCCTGACAGCTTCTCCGTATTGTTTGAGTTAACAGGAGGGACGTCAACCGTTGCTTTTATATTGTATATCATCATCAGCTTTCGACGATTTAAAAAGAGTAATCCAGAACTCACGAGTTTCTTTAAACTGATATCAGCTTTCATGAAAGACCAGCGACGTCAAATGAGGCAGGCATCTAACGTAGTTGCTCATGCAGAAAGCCCAACACATCATCCAGATGTGCCCCTTGATCCTTTGAATCGAGTTTGAAGTGGGTCCTCTGTAAATACAAGAAAGATCCGAGCAGTATATTATCATGTTAGGATCTGGTGGCAAATTTATTTATTTTATTTTATTTATTATTATTATTATTATTATTATTATTATTATTGTTGTTATCTTTTATATAATACAATAAAACTTTTATTGGGAATTTTTCATTTCAAAAAATGCATTCATACCTTATTTAGTACTCCCTCCGTCCCATTATAAGTGTCCACTTTGACTTTTCTTGGTCTTTCTTGTTTAACTTTGACTTTAAATAATTTTATTTGTGTTATATAATACTTGATGAAAATTATATCAATGAAAATACGTTTAAAATCCAATTCATTCATATATTTTGCATCAAGTATTATATAGCACAAATAAAAGTATTCAAGGTCAAAGTTGAACAAGTTAGACCATAAAAAGTCAAACTGGACACTTATAATGGGACGGAGGTAGTAATAATTTTATTTAAAAAAAAGTTATTTTCTTATTAGGTAATATTTTATATTTATCCATAACACAAGTAGAAGATAAATACAAAAAATATAGATAAGATGCAATTAAGACAAGTAGAAGATAAATACAAAAAATATAGATAAGATGCAATTAATATTAGTATTAAAATTTTTAAATAATTATATTTAATAATAAAAAATTATAATTAAACATCATAAATCAAACAAAACAAAGATTAAATTATTTGTTTTTTAATAAATAAAAATATATGATTCAAAAAATTTTTAAAAAAACCCGCACGTGCGCGGGCATTATAACTAGTTATTATTAGAGCAAAATCTGGTGGCAATTAAATTGATTCAACTTCTTATGTTTGGAAAGAAAATGTTTTTATTTTTCTTTCTTATTTTGTAGACGATATTCTATGCAAAATATTTATTCAAACTTCTTGTGATTAAGATTTTTTTTTTTTTTTTTTTTTTTTTTTTTTTTTTAAATATATGTGAATGAATGCTCATTGTCCATGGGCTTTTATTGTAATGATTAAAACTTTATACATACACCCAACAGGTGATGTTTGTTTGTGAACTTTATGCGACTTAATTACTGGTTAATGGGTTCGGGGATTTTTTTGGACATAGGGTGGTAAGTGTTTTGCATTTGTTTAATAAATGTCAAGAATCCGCTCTCTCATTGAGCTCTGATATTTTTCTAGCAATACCTATTGATTTCGTAACGGCTACCTAGCAAAAATTCGCTCTTCCAACACAATTTTAAAAAGAGTACAGTAGGTTTTTACATTTTATCCTCAATATAGCAATTAGCAAGTACAATTTACATACATAAATCTTTTCACCAAACAACACTTAGCCATAGTGGTGTAATCCCTATACCTTTTTTTCTAGAACCATTGCAACAAAAAAAAGTCCAGCGTTTAAACTAGGGGTGTTCACGGTTCGGTTAATTAACCGAATAAACCGAAAACCGAACCGAACTGAACCGAAATAAAACCGAACCGAACATATAACCGAACTGAACTTGTTAAAACCGAACCGAACCGAATTAAAAATTCGGTTTTCGGTTTGGATATGGGTTTAGCTATCTGAACCGAAAACCGAATTTATATAAATATATATATATATTTATATTATTTTAAATATAAAAAATATCCATTAAAATTTTATGCTAATATAAAAAAACACTTTTTTATACTTGAAATATTTTTTTTGCCAAAAATATATATAATTAAATTCAAAAAAATATATAAATAGTGTAATTTAAGTAAAAAAATTCGGTTTTTGGTTTTGACCCATAACCGAACCGAACTTCGGTTCGATTCTCGGTTCGGTTTTCGGTTATGACCCAAAAATTTTTTTTAACCGAACAACCCGAACCGAATAAACCGATTAACCGATAACCGAACCGATGAACACCCCTAGTTTAAACCGGCAAGAAGTTATAAGTTGGATTGTTTCACCATAACTAAATGGGAAAATTACACAGATAGGTAACGAACTTTGAAAATTTTTCAAAGTTAGGTAATGAACTTTGTAAAATATTAATATAACATATGAAACTTGTTGTAACCGTTAAAGTTATGCAATATGACCGTTTAACACAAGTGGGTCCCACATGTGGCCCCAGATAACCACATATATCCCCCTTTTCCCCTTTTCATACCCGTTTTTTTTCTTCAGAGAACCCTAATTCCAAATCAAAATCATAACAGTAACATCGATTTATTCACACAAATCAAATCTAAACCAATACCAAATCAAAATCATGTCTTCCTCGTCTTATTTATGGTATGCCAACTGCAAATGTGGGAGGCCTTCAATGGTTGTTACTTCATGGACCAAAGACAATCCAGCTCGTAGGTTTATATGTTGTCAAAATCGATGGGTAAGCTTACAACACTTGTTTATTTTTAAAGTGTAGTAATGTGATTAGTAAAACCTCTTTATTTCCTTATAGAGACCTGGCACAAAGAGGTGTGAAGATTTTGATTGGTATGACCCTGAAGAGGAGTGTGAATGGTACCGAATGCATCTTTTTGAGATGTACAATAAACTCAATCCAAACCAAAGGCGTGAAGTTCAAAGAGAAGCAACAAGGCAAAGGATGATTGAACAACTTGAAGGTGAATTGCACAATGCTAACAAAACAGCCACTGGTTGGAAGTATGCATTCATGGTTGTATTTTTAGTTGTTGTAGCTATGGTCATTGTCCTTAAGTAGTATGCTCTAATAGTTGTCATTAGGATTGTGTTGTTTTGTTGTTTAAGGGTTCTATTTAGTACTAGCTAAACCCTTTTGAACACAATCAAATGTAAGCTGTCATGATGGTTATATGCAATAATATTATGGCTTTCCCTACATATTTGTTACAAATTCTAGTTAATTTTGATTGATAGAGATTATGGTTACAATTGTCTTATTTAAGGGTGGTTTTAGTTATGCACTTAAACCACTAACATACATACAATGGTTGCAACCATATGCAGGGTATTACATTAAAAAGGCCTTAACCCATTTTGTTTTCGGCCTTTCCTTTTTGATCCTTGGGGTCTTTGACAACAAAAGGTTTAACACCATATTCTCCAATTTTTTTGCTACATGGCAATCCTAGTACCTTAAGCCTTGCTTTAAATTCTGTCTTTGCTTCTTCTTTGGGTGTATGGTTGCTGTTACTTCCCATTTTCTTTGAAACATGTGGAAAGCAATCTTCTGCATTTATGACATATTTTGGGAAGTAACCCTCCCATGAATCTTGCTGTGCAACATTGGTAGCATCAGAACAGTCATTTGAGAAGGCAAACACTAAGTCAGAGCTGTCACTTGGAATGTTTATGATCTCTGCACACAATAAGCCAACAAAGAAAAAAAATTCATAGTGTTTACTGGTATTCCTCATAAAAAAAACAGCTTAAATTGCAACATGGTATACCTTTCTTCTTATTGGAAGACATTATTGCAGCTATATAGTTGGTTTGTTTATGTATGCTTTGCAGGTAGTATACACTTAAATACAGATGTTGTAAAGCCTTTTGCAGTGAGTTTGTGGTCAATTTTAGGGGGATGGTAAAAGGTGGAACAATATGGCAGTTATTATGTGGTCAGTTTTTACATTGCATGTTTACAAGGAGAATAGTAAGATTCTCATGTTGAATACACAACCCAATTGACTGTATTCATTGTATTTTCATAAAACAACATGCAATTAACAAAGTAAATAACATTTGCATTAATCATATTGTAATGGTTGGGGGACAGACACATAGTTTTGGGGGCACACTTTAACAAAAGTTGTGCTAGGTGTGCATAGTTTAATACATCCTCCACAAAATAACAAAATATTACAAACATGATAATGCAAATAATAAACAGTTTTCAAGGTTCTTCAACAGACAAAGCTGATTCTGGTGTGCTATCATCTTCAATAATGGTGTGCTATCCATTTGTAAGTTACCAAGCTACCTAGGTTGTAATTCCTAGAGCATCTGTGTTTAGGCTTTAGGGACTTGATCTGGAAAGACATCTCAGTGGACATCCATGATGCAAATAATCTAAAACCACAAACATTTTTATCCTTTTCAACTGCCCTAACAGATTTTCTTTTAATCCTACCCTTTTTGGTTACCTTGTTAGCTGACTTAGAACTACCCTCCCCATCTTTTGAAGAACCCACTACAACTGTAGAACAACCCTCCCCATCTTTTGAACTACCCTCACCATTCTTTTTCTTCCTATCCTTTTGTCTTTTTTTAATAGTGGGAGCTCCAGCACATCTGCCTGATTGAACATCCCTACCACAGTAAACTAGCAACTGCTTCCAATCATTTCTCATAAACCACAATTGATACCCATTTGCTACCGCATAATTAGTTAAAGCAAGTTTGAGTTGTTCATTGGTCTCAAACCTCATACCTAAAACAGGTTCCATTTTATCCCATTGTAGTGTAGGATCATGTCTTGGGTATATGATACCTGACTTAGCTCTATACTTAGGATCTATGTTATCTGGGTCATCTATCACTTCTCTTGCAGGTTCATTCACTGCTTCATCAATGAAGCCTTTATAGTGACCACTATTAGAGCACAACTTCAACAGAAATGGATCCTTAGTAGTTACAACCTTAATTTGTACATTATCATCACCTTCAGTAAAAAACTCAACATCACCATAATCTTGTTCATCACCAGAACAATAACCATCACTGGATTCATTTCCTAAGTCATCTTTATTAGTTTCTGCAAGGTCCCTAATATCTAAGGCATCATCATCCATATGTTCAGCATACAAATCCACAACCCATTTATTTTCATAACCAATTATTAAAAAAGCCTGGACATCATCATCATTTTTAATTTGTTTAATGCCTAACCTTAATGGTGTGCCTACTTTGCAATAATACAGCCTCCTAAGTGGGTTATGCACTAAATGCTTAATTAAATCAAATAGTTGATCAAATGACATACCTTCAAACCTAACATCTGTGATTTGCTTGATATCCCCTCCCAAATAATCGAAAGGTTTGATTGTAAAATAGCCATCGTGGTATAAATTAACTGTGAAAACACGATTCTTGTCAGGTTTATGTTTTGTCATATTCAATATTACATTGATTAGACAAAGATGATTTATGGAATTGAGATTTGGGGGTAAATCGTTTTTGGGAATTAGGGTTCTTGTGGAATTGGGGGGAAACGGGTTTTGGTAAAGTGGGAGTCAATGGTTAGTATGTGTGGTCAATTTGTGTTTTTTTACAATTTTACCGGTTTACCCGGTTACAAGTTACAAAAGTGCAAGTTATTGCATAACTTTAACGGTTACAAAAAGTTTCATATGTTATATTAGTATTTTACAAAGTTCATTACTTAACTTTGAAAATTTTTCAAAGTTCGTTGCCTATCTGTGTAATTTTCCCTAACTAAATTTAGAAAGTTCCCTTCAATGAAAGTTTTTGGGCTATACAGCTGTCCAATTTGCGTGGGCTTAACCTTAATTTGGACTTAAAACATTTCATGGGCTAGTATGTTGTCAAAGTTCTAATCTCTTGTCATGACAACTTGTTATATTTAAGCTCAATTAAACATGCCAAACATGCACCAGTAGCCAATAGGTATATATTCCATTTATCTTATGCAAATTACAACAACCTCCAGAAGGTTAAGTATTCCAGATTCTGCAACACTTTCAGAAAGGTCCTACATGTTTGTCATTGATGTTTAGCAATTGAACTTTTATTGGATACTTGAATTTTTTTTTTATTAAAAGTTATAATCCTTAGGATTAGAAAGCTACGTAGTATTAATATAAGACCATACATGATGATCTATTTAGAAACTGATGGCCTTGAAAATAACATGTTGACTCAATATGTATGTGAACGCGATCAAATTATCAGAACTGCATGTCTTAAGCTCTTGGCCTTTTCTGTCATTCACTAGAATATATTGTCATCATATTTTTCTTTATTGAGCAAAATTTTGTCATGTTTATTATACCATAATAACATAAGTTTTCTGCCAATCCATATGAATATGCGATGGGCCTGCACTAAAAAAATAAATAAATAATACTAATTTATATTATCATATGACTAAATGAACATGAAAAGTTGTTAGTTAATTAGCACAATTTGATGTTAATCCTACATAGCAGTCTATCGAAAATATAAAATAATAATCTCATAATTTTGCAAGTTACCCCATCATTTCTTTGTTGTTATGTTGTTGTCTTCGGCAAGAAGCTGGATTTGAGATCACTAGGATTGGTGCCATTCTTGATCAAACATCGAGGGCTGGAAAAGATACACAAGAATTTCATTATCTAGCGACGGAGTTAGAGACGTATTTTACCCTTCAATCGGAGTTTGTGACAGGTAGCAGCATATCAGTGTTAAAGCGTCGCAGATTCTATGACTTCTCAAACTAGGTCGCAAAAATTTTGCGTTGTCAATAGTGACACATTTATTCGTCGCCAATAGCAATGCATAATGATGTCAATTACGCTGGTTTTTCATCAGTCTCATGGAGTCGCTAGCCGCCGCACGATAAGATTACAATCCATGGCATTTTTGACTAAAAAATACAAACAACTAAGTCTGGAGTTTTGTCGAACACTCGGTCTACAATTCAAATTCAGAACAATTTTAACACATTACACCATATCCGAACTCATATCCTAATTACTTCATAACATTTCAAAATACAAGCATTATCCAGACTTATCACGCTAAAATTCACGACAGAAAATCACAATCAACATGTATTTAACAAAAATTCAACATGTAATGACAAAAATTAGGGTTTCGTATTTGATGAAATTGATAAGGAAAAAAAAAAGGGGGGGAAGGGGGGGGGGGGGGGGTTGGGGGGGGGGGGGGTCATTAATGGAGGATCGTTCCTTAGATGGAGAGTCGATATAGAACGAGCTAGTGTGAGCGAAGTTTTTGTTGTGAAACTGTATTTAACGAGTTTTTTTTTTTTTTTTTTTTTTTTTTTTTTTTTTTTTTTTTTAACTATATAAATGACATGATGATTATGTTTTGTTTCTTTGGGTGAAAGTACTTTTAGGGTGGTAAGTGGTAATACTGTTTTTTGTTATTTGAAAAAAATGTCTACTTATAGATAAGACTTGAAATGATAGATAACTTGTGACATTTTCCGACATAGTTTGCGATAAAAGATGACAACAAAGCGAGTTACTTCGTGACATCAACTTACAAGACGCTAATTAACGACTTACTATGTGACACATATATAGAAGACGTCGTCTCAACGACTTAATTTGCGACGTAAGTGAGAAACATGCACAACTGGCGACTTCAAATGCGACATCCTAATATATGTCCCTAGATAGCGATACGCGTTGCGTGTTGTATTCTGACATCGTTAACGTTAGGTATAGATTGCGACTAGTGTTGCGACAATCACCGACAATGCTGACGCTAGATATGTCGCTGTGAAATTCAGAAACTTGCGACTTGTTAATGTCCGTCGCAAATTTTTTAGCTATTTTAATATTTTTTTAGGTGCGCTTGGTTCAAACTCGGGAAAAGAAAAGGTAAAGGGAAAGAAAAGCATTCCCCCTACCAAATAACTTTTTTCATTGTGGGTAATGACCCATTACTCACTGTGTAATGGATCATTGCATTACACTCTACTAAGTAACTTTTTTCATTATCTTTCTCATTCCTCACCCTCTAACTCCCTACTAATCATTACATAGTAGTGGAGGCCAAAGGGCCAATTGAGATAGCAATTCAAGATTTAAACAAAATCAAATCCTATAAATATCTTTAAGAGGCATGTCCACGCAGCTACAACGCATGTAAACTATTTAATGAGGGGAAAAGTGATACGCTTTTAGAGGGTCATTTAAACCCTAAGTCGTGATTATTTGATCAAATATTGCCTCAAATCGTTCCTTTTGTCATTTTAGGTACTTTGGAGAAGAAATCTGGAAAAGGAAGCATTTTGGACATTTTTGGAGCGAAAAAGTGAAGAAAACGGCAAAGTCTCCAAAATCAAGCTGGAAATAGTGCCTGACGGCGTCAAGATTTACAAGTGACGGCGTCATGTGTTGGCAAAGAGGTGGATATAAAGTTTACACGAGACGCACCAGAATGTTTTTGGGATTTAAAGAGTGACGGCGTTACCCTTTTGGATGCCTAGGCCGTCAAGAGCAAGTTAACAAGTGACGGCCAAGAGAAGATTTATACGTGACGGCGTCAGATCTGGATCTAGGCAATCCGAGAAGAATATTGGCGGCTAGTTGACGGCATCACAAGTATAACGTGACGTCGTCAGATGTTTAATCTCTATATATAGTTTTCTAATTTTTATTCATTAGAGAGAGAACTTTTGGAGGAACTTTACCACAAACCCTAGGTCGAATTTTCACCTTCTTGTAAGGGTTTCAAACCCTTCTTTCATCCATGTTTGATTAAAGATAAGTCTTCAAATAATCATTCAATATGTCTATATGTTGTTTGATTCTATCTTATGCTTGTCTTTACTTTAACATGCTAGGCTAGGTTTGTTTGTATTTTACTTAGATGTAATGAAACCTAGCTATTGATTGTTGGTTGATTGTTTGTTATTAGTTGTTGTGGATGAATGATTTCGATGTTAGGCTTAAGAAAAATGGCAAATGATGAGGCGAAAAATGAACCACTTTTAGAGGGTCATTTAAGCCCGGAATTGAATTTATTTGATCAAATATTGCCCTAAATCGTTCCTTTTGTGATTTTAGGTACTTTGGGAGTGAAATCTGGAAAAGGAAGCAATTCGGACGTTTTTGGAGCATAAAAGTGAAGAAAACGCCAAAGACTTAATTTTCCATGCTGAGAACAATACCTGACGGCGTCAAGAGGAAAACCATGACGGCGTCAAGAGTAAATTCCATGACGACCCAGTGCAATCCTGACGGCGTCACAACAAGGGCGTCAAGAGTATTTTTGGTGACGGCCTGCACAAGGGGAATACATGACGGCGTCAGACCCAGATCTAGGCAGTCCGAGGAACTATTTGGCGGCGAGATGACGGCTCTTGACGCCGTCACCTATCAAAATCTATATATAGTTTTCTATTTTTCACTCATAAAGAGGAGGAACTTGTGTGGAGAAAACTAGGGCTGAACTTTGTAAACCCTAGGTCATATTTTACAGTGTTTTCAAGGGTTTTCACCCCTTGAATCCTTTCATGTTCTATTGAGATAAGTCTTCTCTTAATTCAATCAATATGTCTATGTGTTGGTTGATTATATCTTTTACTTGTCTTGATTTTAACATGCTAGGCTAGATCTATCTTGTGTTTGCTTAGATCTAATGAAACCTAGATGTTAATTATGTGTTGATTACTTGTTTATGGTTGTATTGGATGAATAATTTCAATGTTAGGCTTAAGAAAACTGGCAGATCTCCATTGTGTAACATGCTTGAACGTCTTAGAAAACATGAACCGATGTGTACTAGGTTTTATTGGTTGTATTTAATGCATGCGCAAATTCTAGTGATCCCATGTTAGGAGCTTCTTAGCCGGCTCGACATAGGAGTGAAGTAGGCGCTCATAGGATTGGGGAAGTAAGTACGCCACCCCATGAATGGTATTAAGGAATACAATCCGTCATCCACGCAACTATAACAAGTAAGTAACGTGTAAAAGATATCTAGGGAGTAGTGAAATCTAAGTAAACACAATTCTCTCACATATTGCTCACAACTTTAGTATAATTAGTTTTATTTTCATTTTTAGTATTTTATTTTTGATTGCATCTTTAATATTGGGTTAGTTGACTAGCAACTAATTCCGCCAAACTCCTTAAAACCCGAGATTTTTACTTGCTTTCAAAAAAATATAAAAATACAAAAAGAATCATCCCTCATCTCTAGACCTAGTCTTTAGGTTTTCTAATCCTAGCGACACTATTCCTAGCTGAACGATCAATCCCCCGGTACTTGTCATTATACTATACTACATCGATCAGGTACACTGCCTGGTGGGGGTTGTAAGCTTCTCGAGATCCCTCGAGAGGTAAAGCCTGGTGCAATCCCCACGCATCAAGTTTTTGGCGCCGCAGCCCGGGGAATAGTTATTGTCTAGGTTAGAATCTCTTTTTATTAGGTCTACTTGCTAGATTCCTTTCTAGTAAGATTTTATTTTTATTTTTAGGATCTCTTTAGTCTATCTTATTGCTTCATGTTTTTGTTCGTAACTCTTCACCACCCGACATCATGGACGATGGGAACATCTTTAAACCCGTCATCCCACCACTAGAACCTCTTAGGCCCCGAACCTTAGGAGAGTATTCCCGACCTAGCCACCAAGGCTACCGAAACACTATTGAGCTCACCGGAGCCAATGTGACCCCCTTGCGATCCTACACCATCCGGTTGGTGCAAAGCGGATGTGCATTCCATGGACTTCGTTCCGAAGATCCAAACCAACATCTCAAGGACTTCCTTAAAATCGTAGATTCTATAGACCTTGATGTTACAACTAGAGAGTCAACCTGATTACGCCTATTCCAATTCTCTCTACGTGATCAAGCTAGTCAATGGCTTAAACGTTTACTCGCGGGATCCATCACCTCATGGGATGATCTCACCACTCGTTTCCTTGCTCAATTTTTCCCACCGGGGAGAACTACTAAGCTTAGAAATGACATCTTGATGTTCCAACAACGTCAAAATGAAACTCTTTATGAAGCATGGACTCGTTTCAAGGACTTACTCCAAAAAGTCCCTCATCATGGCATAGATCTTTGGCTCCAAGTCCAAATCTTCTATGACCATATCGATCTCTTCACAAGGTGAGCCATTGACCAATCGGCCGGTGGTAAGCTACGTGATCTAAGTGCGGAACAATCATGGGAACTCATAGAAGATCTTGCTCTCTATGACAACGAAAGTTGGAATGATCCCCGTGACTTGAACAAAACGGTAAAGGCAATATCTTTCCCTTCGAACAATTCTAGCACTCCCGACCGTAGGATCATGGAACTTGAGGACCAAGTCAAGTTTCTCATGAAATCTTACGAAGCTCCTAAGCCTTCAAGCCAAGTGAACAAAATCACTTCATCATGCGAATTATGTAGTGGTCCCCATGACACTCGTGATTGTGTGGAACTCCCCGGAACAGCTTTTGCGGACTACGCATCCTCGCGTACCAACGAAGCGGGAGATAAGTGGTACACTTTCAAACCCGAGCCAAACCCGTATGGTGATTCCTACAACCCCTCTTGGAAAAATCACCCAAACTTTAGGTGGAAACAAAATCAAACCAATTCTTCCAATCCGCCTAATCATTACCAACCAGACAGTCCACTCTCCAACCGTACTTTCAACAACAATCCTTCTAACAACTATGGTAGTACCAACAATCTTGAAGGATTGATGTCTAAGTTCATGGCATCTCAAGAGGCTCACATAGCTAGGTTTGAAACCAAATTCAATCAACAACAAACGGAGATGACCAACAAGATAGACAACTTGTTGAAAGCCCTCAACAACCAAGCGTTAACTACACCTAGAAGGACACTAGGGACGCCAATAACAGAATCCAAATTAAGGATCCCTCATCATCCAAACATGTCCACTTTGTCAATGTTGTCACCATTAAGCCAAAAGATAAGGATATAGAAGAAAGTGACAAAGATGAAGTTGAAGTAGAAACCGAAACTAGGGATGAAATTAGGGAAGTTGAGGTTGATAAGGGAGAGGAGTTAGAGGAAGTAGAGACTATAGAAAAGCACTTTGATAAGTTGCCCACCAAGGAAGAATGGGAATACCATAAGGATTTATTCGATGGCCCCGAGACACCATATATCCTTGGCACACCCCTTATCAAAATGGGAGACCCCTCTAACATCAACATACCATGCAACGTCGGGCATATGCATATATGGAAAGCTTATATCGATCCTAGATCTCCTGTAAACATCATGACTAGGACTTATTACAATTGGGTGATGAAGAAACAACTTGATTATAGGAATGATGAGGATAGACGTAGAGGAGTAGAGTATGTGAAGAATAGGATGCTTGGTTTCTACAAAGAATGCTTGCAATTAGGTCCGGAGTACAAAACTGGTTTAGAAGACGACCTAGAGAGTGAAACCAACAATGAGGTCACGTAGTAACCCATGACCTTGAGTCTAGCTACAAGACTCGTAAATAAAGAAAAGCACTTCGTGGGAGGCAACCCATGTTTTGTGTGATTTTTATTTTGTTTGTTTGTTATTTGTTTCCGTATGCATGCTTTATTTCTATTGTTGGTAGATCATGTTTCTAAACTAAAAAGTGAAAATACTTTACTTTGTTGTTTGGCCTAGTCTTAACTTCACCCAAATGTATTTTTGCAAAAGATAAGTGTAAGGGGAAACCCCAAATATGTTTTTAAGAAACAAAACCGATCATGATTCTCCATAATATTAAGTGAACATGTATATTCGTATTTGTTAGAGTCAAATGCTTGTATCGAGTCATAATGAAGTTTTGCAGGATTTTCCAGGAAGTAGGACGAAGTTTTTCCAGAAATTTTCCGGAAACTTAACATAAGAATTTCTGCAGGTCACTTCTGACGGCGTCACAAGTTTACTCTTGACGGCGTCATGTGTAAAAATCTGAAAATTTTACCAGCTTTGTTTTTTCTAATGGAGTCTTAAAGTTTTTGTTGAATTATTAGTTTTATAATCTCCAGGAAATCTGCAAACATCATTCCACAAGCATTATATCTTATTCTGTTTTCTAGGATTTATTAGCATATGTAGATTGCCGCCGATTTTATGCGAGGTTGCCTTGTCTGTTTTCTCAGGATTTACAGGTTATGTATGACAAGAAGATGATTTATTTTTCTGGAAGGGAAGCTTTGATTGTTCATTTTCTTGGAGGAAGATCTAACCTGGCCACCTTATTATCCATACCGAGCGAATCAGGGGAGTATTTGATTTCATTCTTTTTACTTATTTCACTTTTACATTCTTTACTTGAACATTGGGGACAATGTTCATCCTAAGTGTAAGGGGAGGGTAAAATGATGATACCTTACAGATACACTTTCACTTGAGTTTGTTTGTTTGATAGTAGATGTGTAATAAAACTATGAGAAATACTTGTTAGTGTAATTTTAGCGCCAAATTTAAATTTTTTTACAACATTTAGGAGTGAAACTTTAGCCATAGCAAGCGTCTCATAGATAGGAGATTGTATGACTAGCACAAAACCGTACTATTCAGAAAAATTTTCCACCCAAATATGTGAGGTTCGCCTTTAGATTTGATAGGAAAAGCATTTACTATTAGTGCTTATGAGTGTACCGGTAGCATTTAGATTCTAGAACTTGCGTTAGTGATGCATCCCGAGACCGCTAGTGAGACTACATTCGTGTAGTAGGATTTACTACATGATAAGAGGCATTAGGATCACCCTTGTGTTAAACCCGTATCATAATTACTTGACCATTTAAGTCATATTACTTGGCTAGTTAAGTCAATTAATTTTTCCCACACCCTTAGCGTTGTACTCATTTTTAGTACACAAAACCCCTAGTACACCCCTCCGAGCCTATCTTTTCGTTTCTAACTTTAAGCATCTTACTTAAAGGAAGAATTTGTTACACCCCACTTAAATGTACACCCAAATCTCCTTAGCCTTCCGTGTATGCACTCATCTTTAATGCATTATTGTTATTTGTTAAACCCTTAGTTAATTATCTAATTGATTACATGGTTGCTAAGTCGAGTCATATCTTTGTACATATTGTTTTGGGACGATTGGGACTCATGGGTAAAGTACTTATTTTATGGAGTAATGGGGAAGAACACCATATTATTGCCCCCATATGTGCGTTAATCTTAAAAGTACTCCAAGTGTTTTGATTTTCTTAATTCGAGTCATTAGATTAGTTTAGGGCAAATGGCACAAAAAGGCATCAAAGTTAGGGTCCATTTCCAATCAAGGTATCCAACTTTTTTTCTTGTATAAAAAGATATCCAACTTTTTTTTTGGCGGATTTGGGTTATTTCCTAACACACCGTTAAAAATTCCGTTAACTAAAACTAATTTTTTTTTAAACTTTTATAAAATTTGAAGGGTAGTTTTGAAATTAATGTATTTATATATTATAAACGTTTTCTTCCCCAAAATCAAAATTAGGGCAAAATATTAATTAGGGCAAAATCCAAATTAGGGCAAAACAATTTCTTCCCCAAAATTAAAACATGACAAACTCATCTAATTCATCAAACTCTTCAAAGTGGGTGTATTGGAATCGAAGAAATGCAGGTTGGGAAAAAGATAATTTGATGAATCGTGTTTGTGTCTTGTGTGAATGTGGTGATGAAAGTGGTAAGTGGATTTCTTGGACTGAAAAGAACCCTGGCAGGAGGTTTTTGGGTTGTCCTAACTATAAGGTAAACATATTTTTTGCTTTTAATGGTTTGTGAAAAACATGTCTTAACTTTATTTTGGTTAAATAGGAAAGAAAGCATTGTGAATTCTTTCACTGGTGGGATCCTGATTTACCAACTGAGCATTACAAAAGTAAATTGGCAGATATGGAAAAAAAATGAAGAAGGAAGCTGTGGAATTTGAGGTGAAAAAAAAAAGATATTGGAAGAAGAAGTGGCAGTGTTGAAGAGTACAATGAATATGCAATCTAGGGTTATCTTTGTACTGTTAGGATTGCTTTTCATTATGATTATGAAAGCTTTTTAGTTTAGTTTGATCAATGAATGTATTGAAAATGTTTCCTTTTGATGAAGTAAAATGTATTTGTTTAACTTTGATCAATGAATATAATTTGTGTTTTATGTTTTAATTTGTAGTGCAGTAACATACAAATATTTGAAAAGTTGTTTATTTTGCTGATATGTGTAAAAAGCAAACACATTCATAGATTGCAGTCATGATATGTTTAAAGAACTTTTGCAGTGATGAAACTAGGCAGTGACTGCCAAAGTAAACACATCAAAATAGGCAGTGATTGCAGTCATCACATGTTTAATAGTGTTGTTTTTATTGACTACAATGAATAATGCTTAAGTTGGTATTGACTCTCACATGCCTCTACCCATTATATAAAGGCATAATGTAGCCTTCATTTGCAACTCACATTTTGAAGAAAACATACAAGTGAGAAAATGAGCAAAAACAAGAAACCAGGTTTAACATTTAACTGCACAATGTCCTTCCTCATATATTTTTAAATCAGAAATAATTTTTATTTTATTTATTTGTGTATATATTTTTTGGTGCAGAAATCATTTCCATTTCCAGTGATTCTTCTGATTGGGAAACTTCTGAGGATGGTTGGAGTAACTATTTTCCACCAGTGGCTTACTCAAGCAGTCATTCAAGCTACATTCCCAAGGGTTCAAGGTCAGATGTTGATGCAGTCATGAATCAAACCTCCAAAGAGATTGCAAAAGAAGAATTTAAGAAGAGAAGTCAGGTGCTAGGCTTGGGAAATAAGAACAAATGTGCTGAACATGGAATCAAGCCATTTGAACCTAAAAAGCCAACTGCTGCAAGTGGGTGTGAAACAGGAAAGGGCAAAAAGAAAATGTGACCCATTTCACCATGTGTATGGCTTATGCATGGCTTAATGCCTTAAAATAAATCATGGTTACTTCAAACTTAAAATGAATGCAACTGATATGGACCATAATATTTGATAGACTGATATTTAATATGTTCTTACAAGTGCAAGTGTCATTACAAACATTAGAGTACTTAGGTAATAAACTGACATTACAAAGTTTTGACTACTTATTCTACTTCAAATGCTTCATCTAGTGTGAGTCCTTGCCCTTCATAATCATGGATGGTTTTCCTATTATAATTGTTCATTGCTAATCTTTGAGAAGTCCTTCTAGGGGGCCTGTATTCTGCATTATATTGACCTTGCCAGAAGTCATCATACCTCCTTTTTAGCATTGCTTCATCCTCATTAGCAGGAACAACATGTGCAGTTGTATCCTCAATGACTTCTGCAGTTGTATCCTCATTGACATGTGGAGTTGTATCCTCAATGACTTGTGCAGGTGTATCATCATTGACTGGTGCAGTTGTCTCCTCATTGGCATGTGCAGCTGTGTCTTTAATGGCATCATTTTTTTTAACTGCATCAACATTCATATCTTCTGTATTTGCTTGCTCAAGTTGTACATCAACCAAGTCATCATCATCAAACAACATGTATTGAACATTCTGTGAAATGGGTGTGTTAATTAGAATATATACAACAAAAAAGCATAGTAACAAAAAAATGGAAAAATAACATGTAACTTACCCTGTTTGATACACTACCACTAGCACTTCCTCTTCCCCTTCCCCTGTTTGATTCACTAGCAATTCCTCTTCCCCTTCCCCTGTTTGATCCACTACCACTTCCCCTTCCCCTGTTTGATGTGCTTACCCTGTCTGTATGTGCTTACCTTGAATGACTTGCTCACATACTCTTCTGGCTGCTTGCCAATGAAGTAAATGGCTGTGATTGCATGAGGGCATGGTACGCCAGTTAACTGCCATTGCCTACAAGTGCACTCCCTCTTTTGTAAGTCCACACCATAGGCTTCAAGATTTCCTTGCCTTACTTCAAACTGATGCCATCCACTTGGATTCAAACTCCATTTCCTGTTAGTATACTACAAGTCAGCAAAAAGGGCAAATATCACTTGTCCAAAACCTAGGTGATAAGTATTGATAAGTATTTACCTTTGAATCTTCTTATGCAACTCCAAAACCTTGATGATATTAGGGCAAATATCACTTGTCCAGTCTTGACATTCCTTCATAAGAGTGTAATTCCTAGTCATCACATAGGATCTGATGTCTTCAAGCATTTCAATTATAGGTTTTCTCCTTGCATTCTTTATATGAGAATTGAAAGATTCACTAAGACCATTTTCAACAGCATCACAATCCATTCCTATCAAACAGATTACAAATAATAAGTTAGTTCAGCTAATGTAATTATTGAAATAACCTACAACAAATATAAAGAATATACCTTCTTTGAAGTATGATCTTGACCATGTCCATGGATCTTTATCCATCAAATACTGATAAGCTGCTTTACTTGCATTCTTGATTTCTTCCATTGTATTTAAGAATCTTTGATGATTAGCACACTTTGATGCTTGCCAAAAGAGTTGTCTAAATAGAACACCAGGGTAGACCTTTGAAAAATTGGCATAAATGTGCCTAGCACATAACCTGTGTTCTACTAATGGGACCACTCTCTTAACAGCATGGTAAATTCCTTTGTGTCCATCAGATATAAATGTGATTCCTTTCCCATCTCCTAATTCAAGGTCTTTTGCTAACAACTTAATAAACCATTCCCAAGTGTCTGAATTCTCAACTTGTACAACAACCCATGCAATTGGGTATATTTGATTGTTTCCATCCCTCCCAATAGCTGCCAACAGTTGACCTTGGCACACCCCTTTCAAAAAACACCTATCCATACCTATAACCTTTCTACATCCTGCTTTCCAACCCTGTTTCAAATTATGGAAACAAATATAGAAACTGTTGAACATGTGTGTACCATCCATTAAAGGATCAATGCGTAACTGCACTGTGGTACCAGGGTTGGTTTGTCTAAGTTCACCAACATAATCAAGCAACCTGTCATACTGATCTCCAACATTCTGCTTAAGACTGTATATTGCAATCCTTCTTGCTCTACTACACTGATTGTGTGATGTCTTAACCCTATATTTTTTCATCACCATTTCTTGCAGGTCAACCACTCTCATATCAGGATACATTCTGATTTTGTCTACAAATTGTCTTGCAATCCATTTTGAAGTCACTAAATAACCAAGATTACACTGTCTACTGCAAGTGTGCTCATTAACTAGAGTTCTAATATGCCAAGACTTGCCATCATGCATCTTTACAGCTCTTAACCTAAAAGGACAACAAGGCTTATTGGGATCTCTAGGAAGTTTTTTCTTTCTTCTGTTTTTTTCATCAAACCCACACCTAACCAACAACTTTTCATTATCACTTTTTTCATACCAAAGTTGGTATCCATTAGCAACAGAATAAAAGGTAAGACAATCTTTAACTTGATCTAAGTCTGCATAGAATTCACCTAATCTAGGTTTTTTTAACTCCAGTGTATAGTTGGGTCATGGATAGGGTAATCTCTTTTATTAGGGTCAAACACAATCTCATCCTCATCACTCATTGGCATATCCTCATCTGAGTTAACTTCTGGTTCAACATGAGGTTTCTCTTTTTTAGATGAATCACCTAAGTCTGAAAATAAAGGGTCTACTTCATCCTCATTATCATCACTTTCATTTTCCAACACTAGCTTACTTTCATCAAATACAACAATTTCATTTGTTTTTTTCTTTTCACCCTCAGAGAAATGATCAAGTGATGCAACATCACTTTCATCATCTGAGTCTTTGTAATAAGTAGCAGGGTTTAAAATTACAAGAACATAATCACCACTGTATTCTATTAAAGATTCATTCTTATGAGAAACATACAATGCTATGATACGTTCATCTGTACTTTGCCACTTTTCAACAAACAGCCTAAAATCATCATCTGACTTAATACATTTTAACCCATTACTAAAGTAATACAAGCCACACACTACTGAACCTATGTTGTTTTGAACAAAGTTTTTCAATTCACTAGAGGTTAAAGGGGTCACATCAACTGTGGTTGTGAGCATATCAGCATTATGATAGGTTAAAGGTTTCAGACTGAAATACCCGTTATAATAAACATCCAAGGATAATGCACCTTCTTTGGATGAAGAAGACATCCTGCTAAACATATAAAAAAAACACAATAGGTCAATTTGTGCTTAATTTAGCCGTTATTAACATAATTGAAAACAACAATAAGTATTAATTACCTTAAAGAACACAAATTAAGGTTAATTTTGTCAATCATCCTCTTAACCGTTTTTAGGGTTTATCAGTAGAAACTGAATTGGGGGGAAATTTGGGGGAAAATGATGTAACCGTTAATATAAATAAGATATATAAAATGTTCAAATTTGGTCCTCGCAATTTCCAAAAATGTATCAATATTTTTAGGACAAAAACTTGGGTTAGTGGTTAACGGGTGTTAGGAAATAACCCAAATCTGCCAAAATAAAAAAGTTGGATATCTTTTTATGCAAGAAAAAAAGTTGGATACCTTGATTGGAAATGGACCCTAACTTTGATGCCTTTTTGTTCCATTTGCCCATTAGTTTATTGTAAGGTATGTAAAGATTCAAGTGTAAGGGGAATTTACATTCCCTATGATGTATTATTTTGATGGTAGGGTAAGAGTGTATGCAAAAAAAAAAAAAAAAAAAAAAAAAAAAAAAGGAAAAAACCAAGAAAAAGAAAAAAAATAGAAAAAGAAAAGAGAAAAAAACATACGGACTACCATCCCGTTTCATTCTATGTTTATTTTATGTTTTCGTTATTTTTCTTTTATTAGCTTAAGTCGAGTCTAGTCTTGGCTTAGCAACGCCATATTGTACATGTGATTAACTAAGATTGTTAACTCGCCACCAGTAAAGACTGCCTATATCCAACAAAACCGTGTATTTCATATCCCTACACCTAACGTTACAACCCTTTAAAAGACCTCTTTGATAGTTTATCCTAGGTGCTTACGCCATGTGGTGGAGGTTTGATCCTTTCCCAAGCGTATGGTAATCTATTTTGCTATGACAGGTAGTGAGAGATATTTTCCGTTTCCATATTGTAATTTATACCTTATTACACCCGAGAGATGTGAGTATCTAAACACTATTTGTGAGGTGCTAGTATATGACATCCGTGCTTGTCTTTGGTCTTTAGTGGAACAATTATTTGTTGTAATTACTTTTATATTAGTGTTAAATGACCCCTAACCTGTATTTTGATTAGAATAAAAGCGCATTTGCTTGAGGACAAGCAAATCTCAAGTGTAAGGGTATATGATGAGGCGAAAAATGAACCACTTTTAGGGGGTCATTTAAGCCCGGAATTGAATTTATTTGATCAAATATTGCCCTAAATCGTTCCTTTTGTGATTTTAGGTACTTTGGGAGTGAAATCTGGAAAAGGAAGCAATTCGGACGTTTTTGGAGCATAAAAGTGAAGAAAACGCCAAAGACTTAATTTTCCATGCTGAGAACAGTACCTGACGGCGTCAAGAGGAAAACCATGACGGCGTCAAGAGTAAATTCCATGACGACCCAGTGCAATCCTGACGGCGTCACAACAAAGACGTCATGAGTATTTTTGGTGACGGCCTGCACAAGGGGAATACATGACGGCGTCAGACCCAGATCTAGGTAGTCCGAGGAACTATTTGGCGGCGAGATGACGGCGTCAGACATTTGTTCTTGACGCCGTCACCTATCGAAATCTATATATAGTTTTCTATTTTTCATTCATAAAGAGGAGGAACTTGTGTGGAGAAAACTAGGGCGAACTTTGTAAACCCTAGGTCATATTTTATAGTGTTTTCAAGGGTTTTAACCCCTTGAATCCTTTCATGTTCTATTGCGATAAGTCTTCTCTTAATTCAATCAATATATCTATGTGTTGGTTGATTATATCTTTTACTTGTCTTGATTTTAACATGCTAGGCTAGATCTATCTTGTGTTTGCTTAGATATAATGAAACCTAGATGTTAATTATGTGTTGATTACTTGTTTATGGTTGTATTGGATGAATAATTTCAATGTTAGGCTTAAGAAAACTGGCAGATCTCCATTGTGTAACATGCTTGAACGTCTTAGAAAACATGAACCGATGTGTACTAGGTTTTATTGGTTGTACTTAATGCATGAGCAAATTCTAGTGATCCCATGTTAGGAGCTTCTTAGCCGGCTCGACATAGGAGTGAAGTAGGCGCTCATAGGATTGGGGAAGTAAGTACGCCACCCCATGAATGGTATTAAGGAATACAATCCGTCATCCACGCAACTATAACAATTAATTAACGTGTAAAAGATATCTAGGGAGTAGTGAAATCTAAGTAAACACAATTCTCCCACATATTGCTCACAACTTTAGTATAATTAGTTTTATTTTCATTTTTAGTATTTTATTTTTGATTGCATCTTTATTATTGGGTTAGTTGACTAGCAACTAATTCCGCCAAACTCCTTAAAACCCGAGATTTTTACTTGCTTTCAAAAAAATATAAAAATACAAAAAGAATCATCCCTCATCTCTAGACCTAGTCTTTAGGTTTTCTAATCCTAGCGACACTATTCCTAGCTGAACGATCAATCCCCCGGTACTTGTCATTATACTATACTACATCGAATAGGTACACTGCCTGGTGGGGGTTGTAAGCTTCTCGAGATCCCTCGAGAGGTAAAGCCTGGTGCAATCCCCATATAACACCCTGTAAAATTTTCCTACGATTAACACGTTACCATAACATAGATTAACCATTTTTACCCGTAACAATTTTTTTTATATATACTTTGTCAATTACAACGTTATTCACTCTTACCTTGACACGACATTTACACCTAAACCTTAATAACCTAGATACCATACATAACTTAAAACATTGATACTTAATAAGTATACGTTTCAGTAATTAACAAATACAATTTAAATAAATCCCGAGCCTACTAAAATTCCCATGTGTACTCGCTAATAATATTGGACCTCTAAGAACCATGAACGACAATTATTATCAACATTCAAATATAATTACTATACTAGAATATTGAATCAAGTTAAGGCACCTTACAAGTTTCATCTCAACTTGACACAAATAGCATTTTATTTCAATACCACTTCGTATAAATTCTAATAAACCACTAACTTTCTGTAATGAATTTAAATCCTAATTTTAAGGCCCTTCTGGTCCGAACCAGGAAAAGTGTAAAACACGAAAGTTGTCCGAAATAATGTTTTACGTCTAGATACGCGAGATTTTTTGAACCAAAAATGTAATTCGTGGCTGATATCTATGGAATACGACCTGGACTCAAACTCATACACCACCTCCCTCAAATATGACCTAGAAAACCATGTTACTTCCTTACACATTGTATGACACACACATGAACACTCTTATATATGTAAATGGTAGCTTCTTATCTTCACCTTCCCTCACTCGTTACTACCTTAGATATAACCTAGATAACCATGTGAAGCTCTTACAGCCACCTCCATTATGACCCAATCCAAGAACACCACACGCAAGATCCTTCATAACATTCGTTTCATTGTAATTGGATAGAAGCACTTATACGACATTTGTAACAATTGAGATACAATCACCTTGCAATATCCCTGCTCCTTATCACCTTCCCATTCGAGTATATAAGACTCCATGCAAATCGACATCCTCACACAATATAAAATCACACATACTCTCTTGTAGTCTCACAGTTGAACCAAGGTGGAAGAGAAGCAAGGTGGTGGAAACTAATAACTGATCTTGATTCATTGTGGAACCTTTAACCGAACCTTACCCTTCACTGCCCTTAAACCAAACTTAAACATAACCTGTTGCTTCTGTTGTTGTTGTCGAGAAGAAAGAAAGAAGAAGAAGGAACCATGCAACGTGATTCTTTTCATACGTACCCACACACTCCTAAAAACTTAGTCGTGGTCTCCTGTGGTGTGTACGAGCAGAAACTAGACCCATTTCAAGGAGTATTACTCGACTTGAAAAACAAAAGGGGTGCTGGTCTTGGTTCATTGTTGGAGCCACATGAGCCACCTTGTCACCTTTCCTGATCCTAGGCCATATCGAGTGTCCAACCCACCCATATGGGTGATGTAACTCTCATATCTCTCCTTTGATACGTACACTTTACTTACCATAATGCTTTATATCGTACTACCCTGATCAGCTTGTGCTTTCGTCACACATTTTGTATACAAACGTGGCATCAAAGTCTTTGTGTGGCTAAGCTTGTGTGGTAAAATCTTAATATGTACTTTACTAATAAGCTACTTTGATAAGCTCACTAATAAGCTAAAACTTGAACTTAGTTATTTCAACCCATGTAGTAACCTACTCATTGGTACAAGTCAGAAAGAAAATAATTTGAAAACAAATAAACTATAGTAATAAGTTGCTGTGAAAAGCTCACTTTGAACATATCATTAATACTTGAGTGGCCATGCAATGAGGAAAACCCAACTCATGACTCATTTGAGCTTGCATGATCTCGTCTATATAAATGGTACACCAACTTTTTGAAACTTGGTAATTCTATGTCAAATGAGGGAAGCCAAATGTTTAGAACTTGAACTCGTTTTATTCGCAAAAACTCCAAGATAAGCCAAGCTTATCTTGGTGCTCGTTTGGGCCTCGAGTATTAAGCAACAACTATTTATTTTTTTAAGCTTTTAAAACAATTTTAGAGAAAGCAAAATATATCAAGCACATATTTATATTTAGACGACCACATTAACGTAAACTATAATATATTTGTCTAAATATATTATTTGCACACAACTTCGATAAACATATAACATAGACATTTACACCTCGAAACCTAATAACAAATATAAATTGAAAAGGTAATGTTTTATGATTTCATCATAATATAAGATATCGGAAACTACGTTTTGAGACTATAATAAATATATATAAACGACTTGACGTTATTATCATTTTCTTAAATACTTTTATAAGTTTGTAAACGTATTTATTTTGGATTAAATACGAGAATCATGTAACTACTAAAAGAGTAACGTAGGCATAACTTAAAGGTTTACATAGCAATTTAATTTCGGCCGACAAGTTAATATTTTATGACTATATCATAAAACATATAACGAGACCTACATTTTGAGGCGATAATGAAGTGTTAAATAAGAATAACCATATATTTCTGAATATATAACGTAAATTATATAACTTGAAGTTATTATCGATAACCTGAATACACATTAAGAAATGGTTATTCCTACAATAAAACTCATCGATTCACTTAACTAGGAGTAACGTACAATTACTATAATTTATCATTCACCAACTTTCGATACATATTATAAATTCATGACGAGAAATATAAATAATAAACGATACTTATACATAAAGACAAGTTATATAGTATATAACTTGCCCTTGAACGATTAAGCGTTTTGCCACGCAAGCCACCTCTGCCACAAAAGTCATTTTGTCATCGAACACTATTCAAATCACGATTCTCGATAAGTCAAACTTATCTCGGACTCCCATATCATTCAGGTTATCTCTTGAAGTCATTTCCATTCTACCTCTGACTTTACGTTATCTATGACTATCATAACTCTCAGGTGAGTCATAGCCCCTACTCTTACTTGTTTTACAATGATTTATAAACGTTTTTGGGGGAGATACATGCTTAACTACTGTTTTTACTTTTACAAGTATTCATTAACTAAATACATGACTGTATTTCATATAAACGTTACTGGTTTACACATTTTTATATCTCATAAGGAAATACCTGCTATAGACATGATTACAAGCGATTTTTCCAACGATATGCTATATTTGATCTCTATTGCCTAAGTACCTATTACCAAAAGTCCCTCGATCATGCGCCTTAATCACTTGTAGGGTGAACGTAAATAATTGTGAATAGATCTATTAGGGATTGACAATCCCCATTTGGTCGCTAGAGGAAAGCCACCAAATGCACTTTATTTGATTTCATAGGTTACTGGTAAATACCTATCTTGAGGGCCACTGTTTTACATCATTATTATGGATAATTTTGATGCCTGTTAATCGTTGAGTGTCATGAGCTTAGGGCAAGAGAACGGTAATAATATAGCACTACAATGACTGATGTTAAGGGCGTACAATGCTGTAGCCCACTGTTTTATTTAAACTACGAGATTGTGCTCACTATATAGCAGGAAAAACTATTAATAATTGGCAAACGAACTACTATTTTGGTGTTGACCCGATTAGGTCAAACAAACTAGTATTTTGGTGTTGGCCCGGTGAAGGGCAAACCAACGGATTGATTTGTATTGAATTGATAATGAAATCACTCATTTTCTAATTAACGATTTAAACTATAAACTCTATGAACTCACCAACCATTGTGTTGACACTTTTAGCATGTGTTTATCTCAGGTAACTAAACAAGAAGGAACTTGAAGGCACGGAGTGGGCTTGTAACCCGGCATAGGCTTAAATAAACATTTTGACATATTTCAAATAAACTTGTTGTTTAAATTATGAAACATCTTGATGTCTCGAATATTTGGTATTTTGAATGAATTAAACTTTAAAGCGTCACTTTTGTGTCGTTTTCTATGATTGTGACAAAGATCCTCGAAGTAACACCCAAAAAGTCTTCCGCTGACATTTTAAGTCTTCCGCTGACATTTTAAGTCTTCCGCTGACGTGATGATTTTTGGGGGTGTTACAGATTGGCATCAGAGCTACAGTTATAGAGAACCAAGTGTTTTGAACATTGGACTATAACTACACGTTTAAAACGGACCACTTTTACAAAATACCACCTTATGCCCTCCGTGCCTACGCGTTTCCAACATCTGGTAGAGACATTACTTTTACATGATTTCTTATATATGTTAACATGTTATGATTATGCTAATGACTTATACTTACTAGTCGGGATTATTACAAATACCGTGTCTTCATATTTCCGTCCGCCAGACTATTATGTGACTTTTAAATAGTTTATGCTACAACTACACACTAGTATATTAATATATATATATATATATATATATATATATATATATATATATATATATGCTCCGCAACTATTTTGAGTACTATACCAATCCTCCTAAATTATCTCGCTCTCATCTTTATAGATGCGTATGACATACTCTTTTTGTACTCTCGGAAAATCTGCGCACCACCTCGTCGATCAGTATGAATGTTGAGTCAGAAATTCTTAAGTAGGATGATTTACAACGTCTTTATTTGAATGGATTGGGACGCCTTTCCATTGAAATAAAGAAATTGTAAACCGCCGAACCATAAGTTTATACTTCGTTATTTACATCGTTTGAGACGCTTCTCTATGTAAATAACGAATTATAAATAAGTGGGCTTAATTGTATCTGAAATGGCATGCGTATGAAATCAAGGATCACTAAAACACTAAAACTTTAGCCAAAGACTCACAATTTTCTTCTGCGTATGCCTAATTCTAAGGCATTACGGCACAACCACATTTCTTCAATCATGTCCTTAATTTTACATTCTGGCGATTTATGAAACCTTTTCACGACATTGTACGTGATTACAATGGTCTCTCTTACTTCTCCGACACTATAAGTGATATAGTAATCTCCGAACCTTTCACAACTTTACCTAAAATCCATCAAAATCTATAAATTCCTCTAATAGAAATACAAGATATGGAATTGCTAAGGAACAAACAGATTCATCATCTACAAAAGCTTGAAACCAAATACCGTGTTGTCACCTAAAACTATACAAAAGCTTAAGTTCAACAACTTTCTCTACATTCATCAAGTTCTCATCCGAAACCCTCATTGTTAAAAGTCTGTAACTATCAAACAATTTGTTTAATGGGTAGGTTACCCCACATATTTTAATTTTCGCGAAACAAAATATTGTGAACCATGTTTATCTTCAAAACATGTTAAAATAAAAATCTTCATTCAAAATGGAATTGTTTCTTAAGTCAAGATTAATCAAAAGAAATTGAACATAAGACAATGTAAGTAGTTAGAACTACTCAACAATTATAACTATGAGAACTGCTATCATCAAAGAAGAAGCTAATGTAGTAGTAGATACGTTAAGCTGGAAAGAAAAATTAAAAAGAAGAAGCTAATGTAGTAGTAGATACGTTAAGCTCGAAGGGAAAATTAAAACCGCTCAGGGATTAGATCGTTAGGAATGACTATTTGTTCACCCTTCCCACTCACCTTTACAGCTACCTTATCTTAGAATCCCGGGACGGGATTCCGTTTAGCGGGTAGGTAATATAACACCCAGTAAAATTTTCCTACGATTAACACGTTACCATAACATAGATTAACCATTTTTACCCGTAACAATTTTTTTTATATATACTTTGTCAATTACAACGTTATTCACTCTTACCTTGACACGACATTTACACCTAAACCTTAATAACCTAGATACCATACATAACTTAAAACATTGATACTTAATAAGTATACGTTTCAGTAATTAACAAATACAATTTAAATAAATCCCGAGCCTACTAAAATTCCCATGTGTACTCGCTAATAATATTGGACCTCTAAGAACCATGAACGACAATTATTATCAACTTTCAAATATAATTACTATACTAGAATATTGAATCAAGTTAAGGCACCTTACAAGTTTCATCTCAACTTGACACAAATAGCATTTTATTTCAATACCACTTCGTATAAATTCTAATAAACCACTAACTTTCTGTAACGAATTTAAATCCTAATTTTAAGGCCCTTCTAGTCCGAACCAGGAAAAGTGTAAAACATGAAAGTTGTCCGAAATAATGTTTTACGTCTAGACACGCGAGATTTTTTGAACCAAAAATGTAATTCGTGGCTGATATCTATGGAATACGACCTGGACTCAAACTCATACACCACCTCCCTCAAATATGACCTAGAAAACCATGTTACTTCCTTACACATTGTATGACACACACATGAACACTCTTATACATGTAAATGGCAGCTTCTTATCTTCACCTTCCCTCACTCGTTACTACCTTAGATATAACCTAGATAACCATGTGAAGCTCTTACAGCCACCTCCATTATGACCCAATCCAAGAACACCACATGCAAGATCCTTCAAAACATTCGTTTCATTGTAATTGGATAGAAGCACTTATACGACATTTGTAACAATTGAGATACAATCACCGTGCAATATCCCTGCTCTTTATCACCTTCCCATTCGAGTATATAAGACTCCATGCAAATCGACATCCTCACACAACATAAAATCACACATACTCTCTTGTAGTCTCACAGTTGAACCAAGGTGGAAGAGAAGCAAGGTGGTGGAAACTAATAACTGATCTTGATTCATTGTGGAACCTTTAACCGAACCTTACCCTTCACTACCCTTAAACCAAACTTAAACATAACCTGTTGCTTCTGTTGTTGTTGTCGAGAAGAAAGAAAGAAGAAGAAGGAACCATGCAACGTGATTCTTTTCATACGTACCCACACACTCCTAAAAACTTAGTCGTGGTCTCCTGTGGTGTGTACGAGCAGAAACTAGACCCATTTCAAGGAGTATTACTCGACTTGAAAAACAAAAGGGGTGCTGGTCTTGGTTCGTTGTTGGAGCCACATGAGCCACCTTGTCACCTTTCCTGATCCTAGGCCATATCGAGTGTCCTACCCACCCATAGGGGTGATGTAAGTCTCATATCTCTCCTTTGATACGTACACTTTAGTTACCATAATGCTTTATATCGTACTACCCTGATCAGCTTGTGCTTTCGTCACACATATTGTATATAAACGTGGCATCAAAGTCTTTGTGTGGCTAAGCTTGTGTGGTAAAATCTTAATATATACTTTACTAATAAGCTACTTTGATAAGCTCACTAATAAGCTAAAACTTGAACTTAGTTATTTCAACCCATGTAGTAACCTACTCATTGGTACAAGTCAGAAAGAAAACAATTTGAAAACAAATAAACTATAGTGATAAGTTGCTGTGAAAAGCTCACTTTGAACATATCATTAATACTTGAGTGGCCATGCAATGAGGAAAACCCAACTCATGACTCATTTGAGCTTGCATGATCTCGTCTATATAAATGGTACACCAACTTTTGAAACTTGGTAATTCTATGTCAAATGAGGGAAGCCAAATGTTTAGAACTTGAACTCGTTTTATTCGCAAAAACTCCAAGATAAGCTAAGCTTATCTTGGTGCTCGTTTGGGCCTCGAGTATTAAGCAACAACTATTTATTTTTTTAAGCTTTTAAAACAATTTTAGAGAAAGCAAAATATATCAAGCACATATTTATATTTAGACGACCACATTAACGTAAACTATAATATATTTGTCTAAATATATTATTTGCACACAACTTCGATAAACATATAACATAGACATTTACACTTCGAAACCTAATAACAAATATAAATTGAAAAGGTAATGTTTTATGATTTCATCATAATATAAGATATCGGAAACTACATTTTGAGACTATAATAAATATATATAAATGACTTGACGTTATTATCATTTTCTTAAATACTTTTATAAGTTTGTAAACGTATTTATTTTGGATTAAATACGAGAATCATGTAACTACTAAAAGAGTAACGTAGGCATAACTTAAAGGTTTACATAGCAATTTAATTTCGGCCGACAAGTTAATATTTTATGACTATATCATAAAACATATAACGAGACCTACATTTTGAGGCGATAATGAAGTGTTAAATAAGAATAACCATATATTTCTGAATATATAACGTAAATTATATAACTTGAAGTTATTATCGATAACCTGAATACACATTAAGAAATGGTTATTCCTACAATAAAACTCATCGATTCACTTAACTAGGAGTAACGTACAATTACTATAATTTATCATTCACCAACTTTCGATACATATTATAAATTCATGACGAGAAATATAAATAATAAACGATACTTATACATAAAGACAAGTTATATGGTATATAACTTGCCCTTGAACTATTAAGCGTTTTGCCACGCAAGCCACCTCTGCCACAAAAGTCATTTTGTCATCGAACACTATTCAAATCACGATTCTCGATAAGTCGAACTTATCTCGAACTCCCATATCATTCAGGTTATCTCTTGAAGTCATTTCCATTCTACCTCTGACTTTACGTTATCTATGCCTATCATAACTCTCAGGTGAGTCATAGCCCCTACTCTTACTTGTTTTACAATGATTTATAAACGTTTTTGGGGGAGATACATGCTTAACTACTGTTTTTACTTTTACAAGTATTCATTAACTAAATACATGACTGTATTTCATATAAACGTTACTGGTTTACACATTTTTATATCTCATAAGGAAATACCTGCTATAGACATGATTACAAGCGATTTTTCCAACGATATGCTATATTTGATCTCTATTGCCTAAGTACCTATTACCAAAAGTCCCTCGATCATGCGCCTTAATCACTTGTAGGGTGAACGTAAATAATTGTGAATAGATCTATTAGGGATTGACAATCCCCATTTGGTCGCTAGAGGAAAGCCACCAAATGCACTTTATTTGATTTCATAAGTTACTGGTAAATACCTATCTTGAGGGCCACTGTTTTACATCATTATTATGGATAATTTTGATGCCTGTTAATCGTTGAGTGTCATGAGCTTAGGGCAAGAGAACGGTAATAATATAGCACTACAATGACTGATGTTAAGGGCGTACAATGCTGTAGCCCACTGTTTTATTTAAACTACGAGATTGTGCTCACTATATAGCAGGAAAAACTATTAATAATTGGCAAACGAACTACTATTTTGGTGTTGACCCGATTAGGTCAAACAAACTAGTATTTTGGTGTTGGCCCGGTGAAGGGCAAACCAACGGATTGATTTGTATTGAATTGATAATGAAATCACTCATTTTCTAATTAACGATTTAAACTATAAACTCTATGAACTCACCAACCATTGTGTTGACACTTTTAGCATGTGTTTATCTCAGGTAACTAAACAAGAAGGAACTTGAAGGCACGGAGTGGGCTTGTAACCCGGCATAGGCTTAAATAAACATTTTGACATATTTCAAATAAACTTGTTGTTTAAATTATGAAACATCTTGATGTCTCGAATATTTGGTATTTTGAATGAATTAAACTTTAAAGCGTCACTTTTGTGTCGTTTTCTATGATTGTGACAAAGATCCTCGAAGTAACACCCAAAAAGTCTTCCGCTGACATTTTAAGTCTTCCGCTGATGTGATGATTTTTGGGGGTGTTACACCCCACGCATCAGCTAATCACTGGTACAAAAAGTTGTATTGGTCACGCCAAAAATGTGTGACGATATGCATATAGTCACACACATTTTTTTTGTTGTGTCACTAAAGGTCCCGTCACCGTAGGTGGCATATGGTCACATTGTTGAATTCGTGGCCTTTTACATTGAAAAAGAGTGACCAAAACCCCGAATATGTGTGACAAATTAGGCACCAGTTTTGTTGGATTAGTCATTATGAGTGACCGTAAACACTTTATAGTCACACGAATGTTTTTTGAGAGTAACTATTGTTCATCCTTTGGCCATATAAATATATAATATATGTGACATTTGATATGATTTATTCAAGTAAATGTGTATTTGGTGTGACTATTTCCTTCCTATGGCCACATGAATATATAATAAATGTGACGTTTGTGATGATTTAGTCGCACAACGGGTGTTGTTTTTTTGGTGTTAGTCACATATAATTAAGCAAAAAGTGGCTAAAAGTGTTAATAAGTGTGACCATATACTGTTTAAAATAAAGAAATGTGTATTTTGTGTGACTATTGTTCATCCAATGGTCACATAAATTTTTAGTTTGCATGGCCTTTTGTAATATTTAGTCACACAAAGCATGTTTGTTTTTGGTATTTAGTCACACACAATTAAGCAAAAAGTGACCAATAATGTTAATAAGTGTGACCATATGATGTTTAAGGTGAAGAAATGTATATTTTGTGTGACTATTGATCATCCAATTGCCACATGATTTTTTTTTGTGTGGCCTTTTGTAATATTTAGTCACACAACGAAATAAGCAAACAGTGACCAAAAGTATTAATAAGTGTGACTATATGCATCTTTTAGTCACTTTTAAGAAATCAATAGATATCAAAAGAAATTCAAATATATATCAAAACAAATTCAAATACAATAAAATTGGAATGTATATAACTGAACCACTAATACATATCATATAAGCAGTACTAACTATATGAACCAACAGTGCTAACTTATAACTAACAGTTGTAACTAATACACTAGTAGTTTCAACGAGGGCTTCATGTTCTTCGTCCAACCTTTTTATCTTTTCTCTGATTCATGAAAGTAACTGAAGTTATTTGCAGAATGGGAAGTAACCATCTTGTTTTTTTTCTTAAAGTAACTGAAGTTATTCTGCTCGTGGCATCCATGATTCATGAAAGTAAGTTTATTTTTTATTTATTTATTTATTTATTTTTTTTGAAAACAACAAAGTGAACAAGTTACCTCCTCACGTTCGATGAAGCCAGTGCGTCTTAAATCATAAAGTTTGAAAGCATCTAAAAAAATTGTATTTCATTAAATCTAAAGAACTTCCTGATAGAAAGCAACTCAACAACTATACAATTCAACAGTGATCAGGTAAATGGTGGGCGCCCTACTCTCCCAGACATCTGCAAGACCAAAATAGTTTGTTATGTTCTCATAGGGGGACGGGTATCAACAGATCATTAGCCCAATAATGTGAAGATATTTGCTACAGAAAAATAAAGGTATAACCTATGAAAAGAGACGGGTGATTAGAGCTATGAACAATTAAAATCTTAAGAAGCAGGTTCATGCTTACAAGTACTGTGTGGATTTGATTATAATTGTATGTGCAGGTAGGTTAAATTCATGGGCAAGAGTGTGGTGCATAAAACTTGATGATCTCCATTGAGAAAGAGACCTTCAATCAGGCTGCGGTCCTTAGTTGAAAGGTGTTCCAGGTTGACATGTACGTGTTACTTGTTTTGAGCCTTTTGACCCATTACCCAACATGCCCAACCCTTCCATTTTACACCTCAGCAAGAATGATGGTGGTATGAAAGATACAAGAATCTTAAACCAGCCATTGTTCTGATTACATTTAATCAATGTTTTTTTTTTCCTTTTAGGTATACGTATTGGTTTAGGTTCCCTTCATTAAATGCTGACATGGATATTTAATAAATACCCAGATAATTTTAAACTGTTTATTAGAGTAAAAAAGAGGGAAAAAAAGTATAGGAAAGGAATAGTGCAATATAAACATAAAATTAAAGAAATAAAGGAAAATCTTACAGCTGCCTTATCCCAATCCTTTAACTTAGACGTCGTAAGCATATAGTTATCATGTAAAGGAGCCCAAGCAGGACCTTCTCCATAGCCTGCACTTCCAACCTGTGACACAAATAAAAGATGGAGAGTAAGGAATCACACAAATTGAAATATATACAAAGAGAGATAAATAAGCATCACCTTAGCATCTGATGCTGATAGACCTTTGCCCAACTCAGAAAAGAATGCTTCTTTCCTCCGTTTCTGAATCACTGCTGTGGGTTAGTTTGGTGCAGAAGCGGCCCTTGGTGACCTGAACCACCAAAAAAGAAATTAGTAATTTAAGGAAAGAGAAACAAGTTAACTGAATCTTTATGTGTCTATCCTTTGCACATTGTCACACCCCCAAAATCGGGTCCAGCGGAAGCATACAGGTAGCTGGGGTGTAACTCAATTGGTATTACAACACAAGTTCAAAAATGGTTTTCACTTTAATCATTTAGAATAAAATCGTTTAATCAAAAATGTTGAATTTACATCATTAAAAGTAGTGCGGAAATAGGCCCTTAATATAGTTTAAAAACGGTCCCCATATAAATAATCAGAGTCTTCTATGACCATGCCATGCCCTGCCAAAACCTCCTATAGCGTGCCATAGGTTAAAACCTGAAAATACATGCTAAAGTGTCAACACGAGGTTGGTGAGTTCATAGAGTTTGTTTAACAAATAAAGTATATGCATATGTATGAAGGTTTCCCAGCAAAGGCATCGTAAATCCACTCAGTTACAAGTCCTGCCATAAGAGACTCGTAACCTGTGTGTTCACAACCCACTGCTAACATATATAGTATGAGAAAAACATGTATAAGTTCATCACAACAGTTAAGCAATTAGTCGTGAGTCTACACTTCATCTCCGAAGACCTCACGTTTGTATGTATGTCTCAATGGTTGTGTCCAGCAACTTAATCTGGGGCCATTGGAAGTCTCAATGGTTGTGTCCAGCAACTTAATCTAGGGCCATTGGAAGTCTCAAGAATACACCATCACAGTTTAGTATAACATAGTTAAGAATAGCACAATCACGTATGTATGAAATCAAGTATAAAACAATCAAGTATAAAGCAATCAAGTATAAATGTTTTGAGTATCAAGAAAGTATGTTTTGGGTATTTATACTAGTAAGCAAGTAGTTGAGCATGTATCTCCCCCAAAGAGTTAAAACAAGTATAAAGAGTAAAAGTGGGGCTATGACTCACCTGGTGCGATAGCTACGATGACAAAAGTGGATACACAGAAAAGAGGTTCGATCTCTAACCGCAACCTAATATGAATGATAGTGATCTACTTAGATCATGAAAGGATGTAATGAATGCACATGCACATGATACCTATACCACTCGTAACTTGGAAATAATAGTTATTGTCAAAGTAAAGTATTTTCCATACTTAAGAAAAAATAAGTCCAACTAGAATAATAAAAACTTGTCGTAATATATCGTATATAAAAACGTTAATGTTATATTCCTCGTTTTGAAAACCTTAAGATATCGTCTAGTAGTCGCATAAATAAACCTTGAGTCGTACGTATTTGATTAATTAAAAATAAACTCCTTGAATAAGAAATCTAGAAAATATATTATTTAATACATAGTTATATTATTTTCTAGTAGTGACTATATATATATATATATATATATATATATATATATATATATATATATATATATATATAGTTTTGACGATTGTAAAACATGTATACCTTGGTCGTTTTAAGCTCATTTTACTCGTTCTTTATATCCACGGATTTGTTTTAGTATATACTAATATATTTTCGATAGCTCGGCTCCTCTAGGTTACGTTTAACGCCTCTATTTGTCCGTCGAAAAATGTCAAACAGCATGCAGTTTTTCAGAAAATTGTTTTCGTCGTTAAATTTACAAAAATCATATCTCCTTCATTATAAACTCGTTTTAGTCCGTTCTTTCGCCAAAAGCTTCGTTTTTAAAAGTATTTTCTAAATCTCTAGCCCAATGTTACCCGGAAACCCCTGAGTTTTCTGGATTGGTCGATTTGGGACAGTAGGTAAATATATATGTTTAAAATCCATTTCTAGTGTTTCAAACTAGTTTCTAATCCAACCAAACCACTTTCAATCACCACAAATCTAGTCTAATCCTTCCATACACCTTCTTAGGGTGTCATGGGTTCCTAAACATCATAAATCAAGTGGATCTAACAAGGATCTAACTATAATCCATTTCTAGGGATCAAAAGTTATATATATATATATATATATAAATGAGTGGTATAACTAACATATGCATGTAGATCTTGAATGGAAATCATATGACCATAAAAATAACATGAAGAAATTATGAACAAGAGTTTGACAACTTACATAGAAAGATTATAGAGCTTGGATGAGTAAAACCTAAGAAACCTTGAGTTTTTAACACAAAACCCAAACAAGGACAACTAAAGGAACTAGGAAATGACTTGATCTTGGAAAATTAATGGTTTCTTCCTTGTGTTCTTGGTGTGGCCGAACCATATAGAGAAAGAAGGGAAGAGAGAAAATGAAGAAGAGTTTTGTAGTTTATTTTGTAAAGATACTTGTACCAAATGAAGAAAAGTCTAAGTCTTGATGTATATAAATGTAGCTAGGGGGAACAAGATCCACATTTTAGGGGATCACAGGGGGGGGGGGGGGGGCGGCAATTGTTGAGAAAAGGAAGAAAAAAAAGATGAGATTGTGTAATATAGTTGGTATATTGTGTAGATATTTAGTGTTTAGGGGATACCGGGTACCGAGTTAACTAAAAATAAATTTTAACAGAGTTAACCGGGACATAATAAAGTCATAAAGATTGTAAAAATATGTTGGGTACAAGTATTGAGTGTTTGGGTGATTATTGTTTAATTATTACGAAAACTGTCGTAATTATATTAGACGTACGATACGAATAAATAAATTTCCAAAATACCGGGTAAATTAATAATATAATTTTTATATTATTATTATGAGTATAAAAATGTGTTAGGACCATAGTTGGGATTGTCGGACTAATTATTCAAAATAATAGTTCATAAGATAACGTTTATTAGGTAAAATAACCGTGCGTATACAGAAATGACGCAACTCTCGCATAAACGACAAATTTTCTCCGGAGGTGAATAGTGTTTTATGAATAGTAAAATTCTAAAACGCTTCTCAGAATATCAAACTGACCTAAAAAATGATGAATAGTGATCAATGAATAGTAACCGATGAATAGTAAATGTGAAAGTTCGGGAAAAGACCAGAATTTACGAGTTGTGACACACATGTTCACTAACCTTTTAAGAATCTTCTCTTGCATTTTATAAATGCAAAATACACGCGTCAAACAGTTCGTACCTAACTTCCGCACAAGTTGCAACACTTGGTCCAGCTTGCCCTTGTTTCTGATTCATGCAAGAATCACATATTAACAAATTTTCAGCAGTTGGTTTGATTGAACCTGAAATCATAAAATCAAACACCAATGATTAGTAAGGATAACCACAATTTATTGTTCAATACCAGGTTCTAAATCCAACATTAAAAAGAAGCAAGACAATTTAAAAGTCACTCTCGGAGCATAACAATACCACACACCATAAAATATAACTCATTAAATAAGACAAGACAAGACATAACAACATAACCTCTTTATTCTTCTTCGCTTTCAAACTCGGCGCTCTGAAGCCACTCCACAAAAGGCTTAGCATTCTTCCAAATCTGGGAGCTCTTGTTGCCACCACTCAATCCCTCCTTATACCACCTCACAAATAGCATTCACCTTTTCTTGATGTGAGCCCGATAGTGATGCCAATAGTTCCTTTGCACTGCAACAGCTTTTTCATTTCCACTTCCTCTACGACTACCAGGGTTGTGAAGAGCATTAAGTTCCAACTCGTCTTCAAGCCATTTGACCGACCTAACAACCTAACCAAGACATCATTTTTACAAGACTCAAGCTACTAGAAAATACCATCCCGTCAAAACAATATATACAATGTTTCAAGTAAATGCAACTCACCAATGAAGGGGTCCCTGGAGCTGACAAAAATTAGAAAGTAAATCTAGAAGAAAGTGAACCACATGACGGACAATAGGATGCAAAGAATAATCATTGAGAACAAGCTTCAAAGCTGGAATAGCTTCAGCATCTTGCATTTGACCTAAAGCAAAAGCAGCTTCATGTGCCAACAGGTTTGAAGGATCTCGCGTTGCTGCAATAAATGATATCATACACCTCTTACTAAAATAAATATTCGTTATATTAATTTAGATTTTTTTTAAATCCACTTATGCTAACTAAAATAAATATTCGTTATACAAATTTAGAAACAAAAATACGCCAATTCAAACCAAATCCTACAAGCATGTATTGGTCACCATAATTGATGCATATATAGTGCAAAGTGTTTAATAAAGCATAGTTCACTCATTGGTTGCAAATGATATCAAGCGAATCACTTTTCGAATAATAACCCACAATCATTATAAGGAGAAACATATAAGCTAAAGACCAATTACGCCCTTGTGGCTGCTATTTGGCTGGGCAGGAATAACAAGAAAAATAGCCCCTTTGGCTGTGACATCAACCAAACCAAACGCACCTTTTTGCGTAGGAAAATAAGCAACAAATGCACCCTTTTTGCGGCTGTGTTGCAGCAGCAAACGCACCCCATTTAGTGCAGAAAATAAGCAGAAAAACGTATCCTATTTTGTGCAGAACATCAGCAGCAAATGTGTCCTATTTTGTGCAGAAAATCAGCAGCAAATGCACCCTTGTACAGGTTCTCATTGAATCGACTCAAACAAATAATGAATAAGCTTTAATCCCACTTTACAAACAAGGCCAAAACAAGCACAACTAAAAGAAGCTTAACTAATAACAAATCACATAAACACGAAAGTCACATAAGCCGAAACAATCAAACAAACCTAGTCACTCCCGTTTAGTACCGAGAGCTGAACACAACCAAATAAGCTCTACGAGTCTACAAATAATCAAATAATCTACAAGCTTATAAACAAGCCACAAAAATAAGCACACCGAGTGCTTAATAATAAGCACTCGAACAAAACTATTATCAAACCACAAAACCACGTGCTTAACAATGATACCTTTATTACAAAACAACTTTTAATCCGTCTCAAATTTCTTAGTCTTTATACAATTTCAGTTTTATATTTGAATCAAAAGAAACCAATAAAACTAAACTTGGTGGGTTATGCTACTAAAGGACTGTATATCTGTACATCTGTATATCTGTTGCAATTGTTCCTAAAGGTCTGTATATCTGTTGCTATATTGATTATTGACTGAGATACCTGGGCTTCTTTGGTAGGGGCAATTTCCAATTGCATTTTTCTTTTTCTATCGTCATTTTATGAGCATCGGCAGCATTGTTGATTGCTGCTATTAAAAACTGCACAATCTAATTCAATTCAGTATTAATCAATTTAACAAAAAAAATCAATTAACAAAGAAAGAAATTGAAGAATAAGAAGAATAGCGATCGACGGTGTTTGTTTATTTTCCCCTAATTCAATTCTTTCTTTAAACCATTCAATTCTTTCTTTAAACCAGGGTTTAGTAATAACAATAAATAGAATAAAATTACCTCATGTTTGATTGAGAAGAAGATTAATACAAGTGTAACAGATGGGATTTGTGGTTGGCGGCAGAGAAGAGAGAAAGAGGATGATCTGAGTGTGGGTTATATGACCTAGATGACTATTAGATAGCTATTGGAGGGAGAATGAAAATGTAAATTTGACTTTGGGGAAAAAAAGTGGGCGGCAGTAGTGAAAATATGTGAGGGAGATATCCAAATTTGAGAAATATTGTAAAGTGGGTTTATAAAACATTTGAACTATAAAAGCAAAAGTGTGACCATATATAACATTTGGTCACACTGTTCAAGTGTGTGAAATATATTTGTCATTTTTAAATGCATATCGTGACTAATGCTTCAAACTTACTTTTCACTTCTCACACATTTCAAATTCATATGTAGCTAAATTTTCAACTAAAACTAGCAGTCACATTTAAATAATGTGTGACAAACTTGAGTATATGATTTAGCCACATACACAATTACTTCATGTGACCATATATGGATTTTGGTCACACTGTTCAATTATGTGATATATATTTGTCACACACACACACACACACACACACACACACACATATATATATATATATATATATATATATATATATATATATATATATATATATATATATATATATATATATATATATATATATATATATATATATATATAGTGTGACTAATGTTTCAAACTTATTTGTATCTGTCACACGTCTCAAATTATAAGTAACTAAATAATCCAAACAAGTTTTACCAGATACCTCTAGTCACAAAAATATTCAAATGTGTGGCTGTAGCCTCAGAGGTAATTCAAAAATGGTCACACAAATCATATCAAGCGTGGCTGTTTATTTTATTTTGGAACATTTAGTCACATAAAAAAGTTACTGTATGGCCGTTCAAAAAACAGCATGTGTGACGAAATCCCATTTTTGTACTAGTGAATCTCCAATTGGTAACTTGCTTGAACGTCTTAAGAAACATGAATCAGATGTGTACTACGATTTTAATGGTTGTATTTAATGCATGAGTGACTACAAAGGATGCCATGTTAGGAGCTAGTTTTCGGCTCGACATAGGAAGAGGTAGAAGCTTATATAGTTGGGGAAGATCGTACACGGCCCCACGAATGGTATTAAGGAATATAACCCGTCATCCACGCAATTGTAACAAACTATTTAATTAATGAAAAATAGCTAGGGAGTAGTGAAATCTAAGTAAACACGCTTCTCTCATTATGAGGTTTTTTCTCATATTTACTTTCTTGTTATTTTATTTTTATTGCATTTGTAATTAATTGGGTTAGTTGACTAGCAACTAATTCCACCCACTCTTCCAATACCTGAGATTTTTGCTTGCTTTCCATAAACCATAAAAATACAAAAAGAATCATCCCTCACCTCTAGACCTAGTTTATTTAAGTTTTGATCCTAACGAACACTATTCCCCAAGTAAAACGAACAATCTCTCGGTACTTGCCACTACACTATACTACATCGGTCAGGTGCACTGCCTGGTGGGGATTGCAAGCTTCTCGAGATCCCTCGAGAGGTAAAACCTTTTGCGTAGGCGCAATCCCACGCATCTAGTTTTTGGCGCCGCTGCCGGGGAATAGTTATTGCTTAGGTTGAAATTTCTTTATATTAGGTCTACTTGCTAGATTCCTTTCTAGTAAGATTTTTATTTTATTTTTATAGGTTTCTTTAGTCTATCTTATTTCTTTATTCCTTTCTTCGTAACCATTAACATCTGTCATCATAGAAGGTGGTAATATCTTTAAACCCATCAACCCACTACAACAAAACCCACCACAACCAAACCAACCTCCTAGACCCCGCACTTTAGGAGGGTACTCACGTCCTAGCCACCAAGGCTATGGAAACACGATTGAGCTCACTCAAGGAGCCAATGTGTCTCCCTTACGATCCGAAACCATCCGGTTGGTGCAAAGCGGATGTGCATTTCATGGACTTCGTTCCAAAGATCCAAACCAACATCTCAAGAATTTCCTCAAAATCGTAGACTCCATAGACCTTGATGCTGAAACTCGAGAGACAACCCAATTGCGTCTCTTCCAATTCTCTCTATGTGACCAAGCTAGTCAATGGCTTGAGCGTTTACCCGCGGGATCCATCACCTCTTGGGATGATCTCACCACTCGTTTCCTTGCTCAATTTTCCCACCGGGGAGAACCACCAAGCTAAGGAATGAAATCTTGATGTTTCAACAACGTCAAGGTGAAACTCTTTATGAAGCATGGTCTCGTTTCAAGGACTTACTCCAAAAATTCCCTCATCATGGCATAGATCTTTGGCTCCAAGTCCAAATCTTTTATGACCATATCTATCTCTCCACAAGGCAAACCATTGACCAAGCGGCCGGTGGCAAGCTACGCGATCGAAGTGCGGAAGAATCATGGGAACTCATAGAAGATCTTGCTCTCTATGACAAGAAAGTTGGAATCATCCCCGTGATTTGAACAAAATGGTTAAGGCAATATCTTTGCCTTCGAACAATTCAAGCACTCCGGACCGTAGGATCATGGAACTTGAAGACCAAGTCAAGTTTCTCATGAAATCCTACGAAGCTCCTAAACTTTCAAGCCAAGTAAACAAAATCACTTCTTCATGCGAATTATGTAGTGGTCCCCATGACACTCGTGATTGCATGGAACTCCCCGAACAAGCTTTTATGGATTAAGCATCCTCGCGTACTGATGGAGCGGAAGACAAGTGGTACACTTTCAAACCCGAGCCAAACCCTTATGGTGATTCATACAACCCCTCTTGGAAAAATCACCCAAACTTTAGGTGGAAACAAAGCCAAAATGCACTCCAAAACAATTCTTCTACTCCACCTAATCGCTACCAATCAAATGTGTTGATATAAATAATGTATAAAAACGTTATTAATATTTTTCGATATCCCTAAGTTTTGACGATCACAAAATATAAAAACATTAAACGCAAAGTTAATACGTAAACAAGTTTTAAGCAAGTTTATATCATCTCATCCAACATAATCACTTAAGGTATGAATAAACAAGTGACTAATACATTTTATGATCAAATGGATGTTTATTTAAATAATACAAAGTTTATAAAATTAAATAAACTTATTATATATTTTTGAAAAACATTTTTGGTAATAAAGGAAAATGTTTAATTCATAGTAAATATATGAATTCAAAATTTTAACCAAAATCAGTTAGTTTTTCACCAAATAAACTTTCCCCACTAAAAGACAGATTTTCTGGCCGTTACAGCTGGGCGGCCCCCTTAATTTTAAGGGGGCCAGCACACAATTAAGGGGACCGGCCACGCTCCCCTGTCAGATTCTGTCAGAAATTTTTCCCTATAAATACCACCTCAAACCTGGAATTTTTCTCACCTCTTGCACGAAAATTTTCAGATCCAAATCTCTCTAAACATCCTCCTAAAAACCCTTTGATCATATAATTGTTAATCCTTGTTTCAAGTGATTCATTCCCTCACCTCTCATCTCTCAAAGTGCAAGAGAAGAATACTCCTTCAACATCAAGTTGTGAAGTATTGTAGATTTATGTATATAGTCTAGTTGTTGTGTACATTCATTGTAAAGGTGTGATAGTAGTATAACTAGATAGATCTAGGAGTAGAAGTTGTGAATAGAAGTAGTGAGATATAAGTAGTGGTGTGAAGAAGAAGTAGTGGAGTAGTGTGAAGTTGTGAAGTAGAGAAATTGGGAAGTAGATAGTTGTGAAGAAGATTGTTATAAAGTAGATAGTTGTGAAGATAGATAGTTGTGAAGAAGTAGTGTTGTGATTAAGTAGTAACTAGGTGTGAAGAAGTTGTGTAGAAGGTGTGAATAAGTTGTGACGAAGTTGTGGTATGTATATTGGTGTGTAAGGTTTTCTCCGCCATAAGGGAGCTTGTTGACATAGTGAAGAAAAATCTCGAGTAGGTGACTCGGGGAGTGGAGTAGGGCAAGGAAGGTGTCCTTGTAGCTGAACCACTATAAATCCTTTGTCTCGCGGTTAGATCTTTCCAACTCTAACTTATTACTTAGCTTACTTACTTACATCTCGTATATAGCCATAATTGTCTATATTATGCATGTGTTGATTGTACATATTTAGCTTACTTCGTTATTACTTTTCATACCTCGATATAATTGTTCATATTGTTCAAGACTTGAATTCACATAAGATCGAATCAAAGTTTTAAGAGTAAACAAGACTTTAAAACTAAACTAAGTTTTCATAAATAAAAAGGGACGTAAAAATATTTGTCTATATTGTTATTGTTTACTTGAGTAGATATTAATTCTTATAAGTCATACTCATCCATATTGTTATTATTTACTTGTGTAGATATAAGTACTTATAAGTATACATGTATTGATCTCACATAAACTAGAAACAAAGTTTTGTTTTAAACAACTAAGTTTTCATAAAATTAAAAAGACAGAAAACTATTCAACCCCCCTTCTAGTTTTCCACAATTGGCATCAGAGCTACGTTAAACAAGATTTTTAAAATATAATGTATTTTAAAACTTGTATCGATCTATGGAATCGGAAAAATATTTAGAAGGGCAATCTATGCAAAGACCACCACTATTTGAAAGTGATAGATTTTTATATTGGAAAAATAGATTCGAAACTTATGTGAAATCGAAAGATCTTGATCTTTGGCATGTCATTACCTTTGGTGATTTTCCCCCTATTCAATATAATTTTGAAACTAAAATGGATGAAATTGTATCTTTTGAAAAACAAAATGATGATTTGAAAAGGAAACTAGCAAAAAATCATGAGGCTAAAATGGTTATTTATAATGCGTTACCACGCAAAGAATATGAAAGAATTTTTATGTGTAAAACCGCAAAAGAATTTTGGGATTCTTTACTAATCACTCACCAAGGTAATAGTCAAGTTAAAGATAATAAAATAGATCTTCTTGTTCAACAATATGAACAATTTACGATTCCGGAAGAGGAATCAATAGATAATGCTTTTGCTAGGTTTAACACTATCATCACAAGTTTAAAAGCACTTGATGAGAATTTTTCTAGTAAGAATTTTGTTAGGAAATTTTTTAGGGCTCTTCATCCAAAATGGCGAGCTAAAGTTACGGTGATTGAAGAATCGAAGAACTTGTCAACTCTTCAACTTGATGAGTTGATCGGCAACCTGAAAGTCTATGAAGAAATAATAAAGAAAGACTCCGAGATGGTCAAAGGAAAAAGGGAGCAAAGCAAATCAATTGCGTTGAAAGCTAAAAAGGACTCTAGTGACGAAGAATGCTCAACCTCCTAAAGTGATGAAGAGTATGCTATGGCCGTACGAGACTTTAAGAAATTCTTCATAAGACGAGGAAGATACGTTAGTCAACCATATAATGAAAGAAAGTGTTTTAAGTGTGGAGATCCAAATCATCTTATTGGAGAATGTATGAAATTGTCAAGAAGTCAAAACCACAAGGCCTTTGTAGGAGGAGCATGGAGTGATAGTGATAATGATGAAAAGGAGACAACAAAAAATGAAAAGTGTCTTATGGCTAAGACATCAAGCGAGGTACGTTCCGAAACCGAATACTTTAGTGACGAAAATTTATCATTAGACGAAAAAGACCTAGATAGTGAATATAATAGGTTATGCAAATTAGGTCAAAAAGTTATAGCTAAAAATAAGTCACTAAAACATATTAATAACCTATTAGAAAATGAAGTACTCGAATTAAAAATTAGACTACAACATTTGAAAAAAGGAAAGGAAGTTTTTATAGAATGTAAAACATGCATAGAGGTTAAAAATGAAAACGAAAAACTTAAAAATGAAATTTTCAAACTTGACAAGTTTAAAAATAGTAGTAACCCACTTAAGAAAATAATAAGTGTTCAAGAAACTTTGGGAGATAAAACCGGTCTAGGATTTGACTTAACTAATGTTTCAACTAGTGAAAATAAAAATGAAAAGTTTGAATGTGAATCTAGTAAACAAAAACCATTAGACTCAAAACCTAAGTATGTACCTATAAAAGATAGAAAAATACCTATTGCGAGTTATGGGGAAGTAAAAAGTTTTTATAAACCATCATTAAAAGCCAAAACCGGATTTTCTAAACTAAAATTAAGATCTAAAACTCCACCTCCAAATAGACCAAATAATCCTCATCCTCGGTCTAAAACCCCTCAACATAGGAGAAATCAAGGTAGACAAAACTTTTCTAATAATAGTCACCCAATGTGGATTTATCCACATCAACCAAGCTTTAGCCCATGGGGAATACTTCCACCATACATGCATCCTAATCAATTGCAAACCATGTTTGGTTCAAACAACTATGGACCAATGAGACCATGGGAACCAAGTGGCTAAGTTGTCGCTTTTCAAAACTATTGGAATCTCATCTACAAATGGCTTCTATAAGTCAACATGGCAACTTGATGTTTTTTTGAAGAAAATTTATTGAAGACTAAAAGGTACGCATTTCTTTTAAGTTTATCATTAAAATTATATTCTTAGATTAATAACTAGTTAGAATAATGCTTAGTTATATATCTAGTAATACTTACTTGCTCACATATTATGAACCCCTCTTAGTTGGCTTTCCTAAGATTTAAATTAAAATTGTTTGTTGTTGAACAACATAGAAAATGGAAATCTTCTATGTCCACTAGTAGAAAACTCATGGTGATGAAGTGAAATGAGTTAAGTGGATTAATCGTTAATATAGAAGTAAGACTAAATCCCTCGCGTAAGAAAATTATGGATGAAACAAGCTCTCGAAGACTATGGCATTAGGTTAGAAAATATTCCTATTATGTGCAATAACAAAGGTGCTATAGAAATACGTCATCACTTTCTTAGGGACATGATACAAAAAGAAAATATAACAATAGAGAAGGTAGCTTCGGAAGGTAACATTGCCGATATAGTCACTAAGCCTCTTAAGCGTGATTTACTTAACTACTTATGTTTAGGATTAGGAATGATGGAGCAAATTGATTAAATTCTTGTAATACTTAACATCTTCTGAAAAATCAAAGTTCTGAAAAATTTTCTTTGTCAGATGGGCGGACCCCTTAATTTAAAAGGGCGGCCCCCTTAAAATTAAGGGGACCGGCCTCACTTTAAGGGGGCCGGCTATCTGAGCATAAAATTTTAAGTTTTCTTTCTTCTCAAATCTGAGTCTAGGATTCTATTTTGCACAAAATCAAGAATTGAGATATTTTGTTTTGCATAAATATATTCTCAAATAAAATCTCAATTCATTTTGAAATTATTCTCACGTTTAGAAAAACTCATTGTTGAATAATGATAAAAACGTTTTTCTCAAATCATGCATAATAGTCTCACTCTCGTTGTCTATATATATATAATCCAATATATACACATACATGACACTTAGAAGTGAGCAAAGCTAAATCAAGGAGATCAAGGATCGTTTCTTAGGAATATTTGCTTAGGAGTCGAAACGATCTTAACTCCATAATTGTTTCATATAGGCATACACTAGAACAAAACCAAGAATTACACTATCACATTTGTTCCATCACTAGTTTCTCACTAACTAGTTGCCTTACACTAAGATAGGAGTTTTAGGTTGAATGATTTGCTAAATTGCTTATTTGTCATATTGGTTATGCATGCATGCTTAGTTATGACTATTTTATGTGCTTACTTGCTTGCCTATATACTTTTCATGCATATTTCATTAAGATAATACTTGCCTTGTTGCCTAAAGAGTTGGACTTACCTAAAACCAAATCCCTAAACAAAACCCTCTCTGAAAATTTCTTGCCAAAAACACTTATTTGGCATTCTGTGAACCTGGCCCTGGGCGGCCCCCTTAAAATTAAGGGGACCGGCCTATGATTAAGGGGGCCGGCCACCTGAAGCACGAGGCTCACTGATTGCTTTTTGCTCTTTAGCCCATTTCACCCTATTTTGATTCTCCACTTCCCAAATACACAAACACATTTTACCTAGCCAATACAACACATATTATCCTTCCATAAAAAGCCCATCGAACCAAATGATGTTGTCAAACATCCAACACCAAATTCCTCCTATATCTCCAACTATACACACAACCCTCAAGCTCACTCAAAAGAACCCTCTCTCAATCCTCATAATGGTCAAGCATCTACCTATGCTCCCAACTACATACCTACATCTCATCTATCTCCTCCAAACAATCCTTTCATTGAAAGATCTCAACATCCAAACAATAATCAATATTACACCTCACTCTCTTTTCCACCAACATTACAAAATTCCTTCATCATTATCTTCCTTGTAAACCTTGAAGTTTCGTGAAGTACATGAGCTTTGTGCTCTTCTTACTTAAAGCAATTTGGATCAACAACCTTCATCCACCAACTCATCACCACCCAACAACTTGATCCATCTTGAGAATCATGTCAACAATTGTTCTTGTTGCATTTTTCTCCAAAAACAAAACATGTCCATAAATGAACACCTCACTTGGATTGAGTATCTCCTCACTAGGTCTTCTCCAACATCATCCATAACACAAAACACCAACCCTCAAGCAAATCCTTCCGCTCCAAACTCACCACCAAACTCTCCAAACTCTACAAACACCAATCCCACAAAAGTCTACCTTTCCTAAATACCATGTTTCCCATCTCCAAAAATAAAATCATTTCAAACCTTTTGTGTTCCAAGCAAGTCCAAGAGACCTCAACTTGGCAACTTAGTATTATCTAGTGTAATTTGATAGAAAAGCATACATTTATACGCTTATGTACTAATGATTATGTGTTCAACATAATTACTAATGAATGTTTCTTTTTCTTTTATTACCATGCATTCTTATTAGTTACTTCATATCAATTGCATGCATATATATCAATGTTCCTTGTGCTCTAAATATTTTTGCAAGTGTAACACCCCCTAATTTGAAATGCGGCAGCGGAATAGTAATTAGGGTGTTACGGTGAGGATCGAAGTCATAATGATAGAAAACGGCTCGAAAGAGACGTTTTAAAAAATAATTTCATTTATAAAAATTCAAATACAAGAGGTCCTTATCAGAGTATTATAATAAAAGTCTTGATGTTTTGAATTAAATCAAACACCCTTTATTTTACACCATTATTGAAATAAAGTAGATAAGTTTTGAAGTTTTTGCCACCCGTTCCATGCTTGCTTCCCCTGCTAAATACCTGAGATACATGCTTAAAAGTCAACAAAAATGTTGAGTGATATCATAGAGTTTGAATTAAATAATTATTTTGATCCACAAGTAAGATTGTATTGGAAAATACAACCAGTTTGAAAATATTGATATTGCAGTTTATATATTGCTTTAAGTCTCATGACACGCAAACGTTAACAAATACCGTAAAAACGGAGGTGTTTATCAAATCAATGATAATTTTGCCCTCGTGTAATAGGTGATTTGCCAATTCCTATTTTTACTCAAATATAATTATCACGACTAATACGACTAACCACATGCACAATGGCATTTCGTCAAGTATTAATGGGACAGGCTGTCAAACCTTAAATTGATCTATTCATTATATTCGCGTTCACATAATAGTGATTAATGGCTCATGATTAAGGGTCTTTTGGCAATAGCTAACTTAGGCATATATCAAGTCAGGAAGCATACAGAAAATTACTTGCGATCTGTTTATAACATGTATCCCACTCTCGGAGATTGAAAATAAGTAAATGTGAGGCTATGACTCACCTTAGATTGATACTGAAATGAAGAAAATAAAGTCGGACGAATTTATGATAACGGCTTCGAAACACAACCTGATAAATAAATTTATCTGAGAATTTCACCAAATACTATTTGGTAAATACGAACGAATAACGAATAATAAATATTCGTTATGACAAATAAGTGATGTGCAGTGTAATTCTTGTGATATGCATGATATGACAAAATATGATATTTAAATTATCCATCAAAGTTTTACCTTTTTAATCGTAAGTAAAATATTAACTTTTGAAATATCGTTATATATATTATTAACGTTACGTTAAATAATATATATTAGTAAAAATAAAAGTTTAAATGTAATACAAACTAAATTTACGAAAATAGAAAATAAATAAGAATGATAAATAGATTATGTTTAGTCTTTGTATCTTTTTCCAATTTTACCATTTTTACTCTAACGATATTTGCGTTACACCGTTAGTCCTTTTTATAAATAAATTCAACTATAGTCCTCTAATTTGTCCAATAATCAATACTAAGCTTAGAATATTAACTTTCGTCAATTTTTACCCTTAAGTTTCTGTTTTTACAGGTTTAGTCCTTTCTTTCCAATATTTACACTTTTAGTCCCTCTAGGTGTCGTCGCGTTACATTTTTAGTCCAAAATTACAAAAATAATTATAAAAATTTTCTAAAATTTTCCGAGGCTTATTAAGTAAATAACAAGCTAATTTCAACTGCTTATTTATTTAAAAGCTTATTTTTTTAGCTTATGGGCTTTGAACGATCCAATATAAGGCCCGTTAAGAGTTTTGGAGGCGAGGGCATGGAAAATGTTTTGGGCTTGGCTTTGGGCTATTTTTATGATTCTAAAAATATTTCATATGGGCCCAGTGGGCTTACGTATCTTAATTTCTTATTGGGCTTGAATTGAGCCCACACGAAATTGTTAAGTTTTTATATAAAGTTTGGATTTGAAAAACTTGTTCATGTCGATTCAAAATGGCTCGTTTTAGGTGTCAAAACGTGAGTATTTTTACAAGTTGTATAAATGAAAGTAGTAGTTTTCTAGGTGGTCTATTGAGTCGTGTAATAATATAGTACTCTTGTTACGTGAAATTGAAAGTTATACGTATGGTTTGTAGCTTGTTTGAATCGGTTATATATTTGAAAAACTTGAAAATATTACTAAGTATTTTACCAAATTTTCATATGATGGACATGATTCAAAATAGGTTCGTGAAATGCATGTAACGTTAAAACTAAAGTGAACTTGGTGTGCTACGTGACTCCTAGGCCTTCCAAGATAGAGGCTAGTCACGTTTAGTGTTCTACATGACAATATATACGTGAAATATATGTGTAAATTGATATACGATCGAAACAAAAATAAATATGGTGCATGACTATATTCAACGTGTGATTTGGAATGGAAACAAGTAGAAATGACTTACAACACCTTAGAGGTGGTAGAGAGTCGAGAGAGAATGGATGGAACACAAGAAATATCACGTTTCAAAGTATAACCCAAACGTTATACATATAAATCAAACCCGATATCCCTTTTCTTGCTTCCAACTATGTTGCAATTGACCTCTGGTCTTGGAAGAGTAGTTTTTAGGATGAAATAAATATATGAGAGAGTTTGAGAATGGTAAGGAACGGATGCATGCATGTATGCTATATATGGTTTCAATATATCACACGTACGTGTGAAACATTTCAAGGAAACAACATATACTATGCATGTCACTAAAACCTATGATCTAGAATGTAATATATTGTTAAAATATAGATTTAGAGTGCACAAATAATGGAGGATGTCTTGGTGATTCATACTCAATGTCGACCACCCTTATATATATGTATACGATTTACTAAATCATATGCCACTTGAATATAACTGATCCTCTTTGACATTTGAACATAAAATCATCTTAGAAATATTATTAGGAACAATTAGAAACAAACGGGAATCGAAACGGTTAAGTTTTGAATAAACTATGAATCGATTTGGTTGAGTATGGGTCGATCACTTTGCCATTTAAAAATGTATCAAACGTCGTCCAATGAACTTGGGATTTGACACACTAATATTTGGCTAGGTGGTTAACGAGATGGTGTAAAAATATTGGGGGGTCGTGTGTAAGAAACGAGATTAAACGAGGTATTTTGGGAGAGCTTGAAGACTAGTCGACTAGGTGAATTAATAAGGATTTGGAAATTGGGCTTTAGTTTTTGGGCTCGTGAATAGTGACTGTGGTGATGGGCTGAAAACAATTAAGGGCCCGTTTGGATTAATTTTGAGATTAGGAAATTTAATTAGGTTTAGTAATTATAATTAGGATTAAATGAAAAGTTTAGGTTTCGAGTAACGTGTCGAGGATTAATTCCGTCATTTCGTGAATTATATTATTTTGTGATAATCGTCAAAATAATATAATAAGAAAAATTTCAAATTTTTTCGAGAAAATGGGAATTAGTAACAATAACGAAGGATTATTTATTTATTAACGATATAATTACAAGAAATTTTTACAGGGTTCTACAGTACCCACTTGTCATTCTGAATTTCATCCCGAAATTCGATTTTAGGAAATCTAACAAGTGCGTTCTATGAAAACAAATGTGGATATTTCTCACGGAATCTATCTTCTCTTTCCCATATGTAAGTTGGTCCTCGCTTTGAGTCCCATCTAACATTTACAATGGCTCTTCTGTGAACACTAGTTTGTCATCCAATCTAATCTCCTTTAGTGGAATGACGAGAGTTTCGTCAGACAAACATTTCTTGAGTTGTGATACGTGAAACGTAGGATGTACCCTACTGAGTTCTTCCGGAAGTTCTAACTTATAAGCAACTGAACCAATTCTCTCCAGAATTTTGAAAGGTCCAATGTACCTCGGATTTAACTTTCCACGTCTTCCAAAACGGATCATTCCCTTCCAGGGAGAAACTTTCAACATGACTTTTTCTCCTACTTGAAATTCCATAGGCTTTCTCCTGACATCAGCATAACTCTTCTGTCTGTCACGAGCAGCTTGCAAGCGTTGCTTGATTTGGAATATCTTCTCAGTAGTGTCATGTATTAGCTCTGGTCCGGTGAGTTGCATATCACCAACTTCTGTCCAATAGACTGGTGATCTGCACTTCCTTCCGTACAGTGCCTCAAAAGGTGCAGCCTTTATGCTGGCATGGTAGCTGTTATTGTATGAGAATTCAACTAATGGCAAGTATCTATCCCAACCTTTTCCGAAATCAATCATATATGCTCGGAGCATATCTTCCAAGGTTTGGATTGTTCTTTCACTTTGTTCATCAGTTTGCGGATGATAAGCGGTGCTCATATCTAACCGAGTACCAAGAGATTTCTGTAAAGATTCCCAAAATCTTGAGGTGAATCGGCTATCTCTATCAGAAATAATAGATATTGGAACCCCATGTCTAATCACAATTTCCTTAAAATACAACTGAGCGAGTGTTTCCATCTCGTCAGTTTCCTTGATTGGTAGAAAATGTGCAGACTTGGTTAATCGATCGATGATAACCCAGATTGTATCTAATCTGGTCGAAGTCTTTGGTAATTTGGTAATAAAATCCATGGTGATTCGTTCCCATTTCCAGACCGGAATTTCTGGTTGCACGAGTAATCCTGATGGTTTCTGAGTCTCTGCCTTTACTCTAGAACATGTTAAACATTTACCAACATACTCTGCGATATCAGCTTTCATATTTGGCCACCAATAATTCTTCTTAATATCTTGGTACATCTTATTGGAACCGAGATGGATAGAGTATTTGGATTTATGAGATTCATGCATGATAAGGTCTCGAATACCTCCAAAGAGAGGAATCCAATATCTTTCCTTAAAACATAACATTCCATCATTTTTTCTCACAAATTCTTTTTCATTATTTGGCATTCTGTCAACCTGATCTTCCAGGTTTGACCTTCTGTCAATTTTCTCATATTGCCAGTTTTCTTCTTGTAGAGCTTCTGTTTGAGCTTTGATGATTTGAGCTGGAAGTGGCGAATGAATTGTCATTCCTAGAGATCGGACTCTAAGAGGTTTAATTCTGTCTTTTCTGCTCAACGCATCGGCTACTACATTCGCTTTACCGGGGTGGTAACGAATTTCACAGTCGTAGTCGTTGAGTAATTCTAACCATCTTCGTTGTCTCATGTTCAGCTCCTTCTGATCTAGTATATGCTGTAGACTCTTGTGATCGGTGAAAACCGTACAATTTGTACCGTATAGGTAATGTCTCCATATCTTAAGAGCAAAAACTACTGCTCCTAATTCTAGATCATGAGTGGTGTAATTTTCTTCATTCTTCTTTAGTTGTCGTGAAGCATAAGCTATGACTTTGTCTCTTTGCATTAGTACCGCACCTAAACCATGATGAGATGCGTCACAATACACTACAAAGTCATCATTTCCTTCCGGTAATGCTAATATTGGTGCTTCACAAAGCTTCTGTTTCAACAGTTGAAATGTTGACTCTTGCTTCTCTTCCCATATATACTTCTTGTTCTTCTGGGTTAGTTCCGTAAAAGGTTTTGCAATCTTTGAGAAACCTTCTATAAATCTCCGGTAATAACCAGCGAGACCTAAGAATTGACGAATTTCGGTTGGAGTGGTGGGTGACGTCCAACCTTTAACTGCTTCTATCTTCGCGGGATCTACATGGATACCTTGGTTGTTGATGATATGGCCTAAAAATTGAACGGTAGAAATCCAAAAATCACATTTGGAAAACTTGGCGTACAACTTTTCTTTCTTAAGTAACTCCAAAATAGTCCTTAGGTGTTCGGCATGCTCTTCTTTATTGCGCGAATAGATTAAAATATCATCAATGAACACAATAATGAATTTATCCAAGTATGGCTTGCATACTCGGTTCATTAAATCAATGAATACTTCTGGTGCATTGGTAAGACCAAATGGCATCACTTGAAATTCATAATGTCTGTATCGTGTTCGAAAAGCTGTCTTGGGAATGTCCTCTTCCCTGACTCTTAATTGATGATATCCTGATCTTAGATCAATTTTTGAGTAAACACTAGATCCTTGTAATTGGTCAAATAGATCGTCGATCCTTGGAAATGGATATCAATTCTTCACCGTGAGTTTGTTCAACTCCCTATAATCGATACACATTCGGAACGTTCCATCTTTCTTTTTGACGAATAGGATTGGTGCTCCCCAAGAGGATGAACTTGGTTGAATGAATCCTTTATCTGATAGTTCTTTCAACTGTTCAGATAATTCTTTCATTTTGGAGGGTGCTAATCGATATGGTGCTTTTGCAACTGGTGCTGCTCCAGGCACTAAATCGATGCGAAATTCTACTTGACGGGTTGGTGGAATTCCAAGTAAGTCTTCAGGAAATACATCAAAAAATTCTTTTACAACTGGCACTTCATCAAGTTGTTTCTTCTTTTCTTTTGTTTCTCCACCCGTTACTTGAATTTGAAATACATGGCATCCTTTGCTTATGTATTTCATCGTCTTGGCATACGAGATGATATTGAACGAAGTTTTAGGTATATCACCTTGGATGATTAAGGTTTCACCGTCGAATGGAATTTGGATGACTTTCTCGTCACAAATTATTCTGGCAAGGTGTGTAGATAACCAATTCATACCAATGATGATATCAAAACTTCCCAATTGGATGGGCATAAGATTGATAGGGAAAGATTTATTTAGAAGAGTTAAGGTGCAGTTCTCGATTAGGGTATTGGTACTTAGGATATTTCCATCTGTTAATTCTATTTCATAGGTAGTATCTAATTCTATAGGAGTAATATTTAGAATTGCGGCAAATGAAGTAGACACAAAACTTTTATCTGCTCCAGAATCAAATAATATCTTAGCATCTTGTTGATTTAATAGGAACGTACCCGTAACAACATCAGAATTCTGCGTTGTGCTTCCATCACCAAGTACATATGCTCTTCCTCGGGCAACATTATTGGCATTCTTCGGACATTGAGCTCTGTAATGTCCAACCTCACCACAACCATGGCACTTTACTGCTATCGGTTGTGTGTTGGCTCCAGTTGCTCGACAGTCCTTTGTCATGTGACCAATTCTTCTGCAGTTGCCACAAGTAGCCTTACATGATCCTGTATGATGCATGTTGCACTTGTTACATGGGGGTAGAGTTCCGGCATAACCTTTACTTTCTGCAGGCACTGCTGCATAAGCTCTGGTAGCTTCTTGTCGACGATTTTGTTGCTGATGATGATTACTACGGTTCTGTTGTTGATCTCTGTTGCGGTTGCTGCTTTGATTGTTGTTGTTGTAGCTCCGGTTACCACTGTAGTTGTTGTTGTAGCTGCGGTTGTTGCTATTGTTGTTCCCACGGTTGTCAGCACTTCTCTTATGCTCATTGATCACGGAGGTAGAACCTCTTTTGATCACCCAGGTTAACAGTCTCTGAGCAAGTCCCATAGCTTCTTCTACTGTCTGTGGGTTCGATGCGGTAACATCCCCTTCAATAGATGGTGGCAGACCTTCCACATATTTCTCCAATGCTTGTTCAACATCGGGTACTATTGTTGGGCATAATACCGACAACTCCAGAAACTTTCTGTCATATGTCTTCAGATCATTGTACCTTACTACTAGCTGATGAAATTCATCCTCTAGTTTTCTGATCTCTGTTCTGGGACAATACTTCTTAAGCATTTTATTCTTCAACTCATTCCATGAAAGTTTGAAAGCTTCATCCTGACCCATAGCATTCGTAGTAGTGTTCCACCATGATAGTGCTTCTCCTTGAAGAGTTCCTGTAGCAAAGGTAACTTTGCTATTCTCAGAACAACCACTCCTCTTGAAGACTGTCTCAGTATGCTCAAACCAATGGGCCATTTCAGTAACTCCTTCAATTACTTTGAAGTTAGTTGGCTTGCAAGTCATGAAGTCCTTGCAAGTACAATTACGAGGAGTAGATGTATTAGCTTCACGATTTGCTCCATTGATGTTATTCAAACGATCCACTTCACGAGCTGCAGATATTCCCTCAGCAATCATTCTTTGAACCTCAGTAGGTGTCATGATCACTTCCGGGTTGGAATTTTCGCTACTTGCATGCTCCATTTTTCTATTAATAATACAAAAATATAGCATTTAGAATTTAAAACAAAAATTTTTGTTTAAAGGATCTTGTAAAGTAGGGAAATGATTATTTATGAGTTCTAACAATAATTGGGCACCACATGTAGTTTTTATTTTGATACAACAGACATAATTATTCCGATATGTTAGATGCATTTATAATACACATGAACAACCATAAGAATAAATTAACATTTGTATATAGTAATATCACAACCAACAGCATAACATTAATAACTTGATCAGTTGAATTTTCATAACAAAATGATACAAGATTCTTTATTAATTGCCACATGCGGCAGGCTTAGATGCCTTATTACTAATACAAATACTAACTGCCTCTAATGATTAGGTATGTCCACATGTCCTCCCATCTCTGAAATCTGAGTTCGGAGCTCCTGCATCTCGGTATGATGTTGAATCTGCATATCTCCTACAAGGTTTTCCAATGTATCTGCTCTTCGGTGTGTAAACTGGGCTTCCCAAGTATGGTTCTGTCCCTCTCTTCGCAATGATATCGCGAAAGAGCGTGTCTCAGAGATATCCGAATGTATCTGAGCTAACCCCTGCTACAACTCTATCCTATTGGCTATGTAAGGTGTTGTGGATAGTATCCGAATGGTCAAATGATGAATAATCAATCATCTGAAGAAGTGAGTCTATCTGTTCTTCGTGATGCTCCAAACGCGTCACTACTACAGAAGGTGAAAGAGTAGAGGTAATTTCCATCCTAGCACTCTCGCCAGTTTCATTGATATAAGCTGGGGGAGTAAAACCAGGAGGATAGGGTAATGATGGTGAAAGTGGATGAGTAGATTCGGAAATGCGAAGTCGGCTGGATGCGGGTATATCTTCCTCAGGAATTTGTTCTCTATGGTGAAAAGTATATGGATAAGTCTGGCTAAAAAGATTGAATAGATGATCGGGTGCATATGAATCGAATCCATGACGTGGTAATGGTGTATGTGTTGGTAAAACCAAAACATCGGGATTTTCAGGTGTTGTAACAATTTCGTCTTGCTCGAATGGTTCTGTTTCTTGGGAAACAGCATCAGGTACAAAAGTAGAACGATAAACAGGCGAAGTAACGGACGCGACGGAAATATCAGAGTCGGAGTCTGATATACTCATATTGAAATAATACTGTAATAATTCATAAATAGCGCAAAATAAGAATTTATTGTCGTCAAATAATACAAAATTCTAATATATCAAGATCAAAGTATCATAGCTTAATGATTAACTTACTGCATATGGTAGGAAGCAGGCACGGCGGGCAAAAATAATATGGCATAAATTTAATTTATTTGAAAGTGTGGTTATAGTTCAATGTTTGAAAACATTTGATTCTCTATAACTATGGCTCTGATACCAATCTGTAACACCCCCTAATTTGAAATGCGGCAGCGGAATAGTAATTAGGGTGTTACGGTGAGGATCGAAGTCATAATGATAGAAAACGGCTCGAAAGAGACGTTTTAAAACATAATTTCATTTATAAAAATTCAAATGCAAGAGGTCCTTACCAGAGTATTATAATAAAAGTCTTGATGTTTTGAATTAAATCAAACATCCTTTATTTTACACCATTATTGAAATAAAGTAGATAAGTTTTGAAGTTTTTGCCGCCCGTTCCATGCTTGCTTCCCCTGCTAAATACCTGAGATACATGCTTAAAAGTCAACCAAAATGATGAGTGATATCATAGAGTTTGAATTAAATAATCATTTTGATACACAAGTAAGATTGTATTGGAAAATACAATCAGTTTGAAAATATTGATATTGCAGTTTATATATTGCTCTAAGTCTCATGACACGCAAACGTTAACAAATACCGTAAAAACGGAGGTGTTTATCAAATCAATGATAATTTTGCCCTCGTGTAATAGGTGATTTGCCAATTTCTATTTTTACTCAAATATAATTATCACGACTAATACGACTAACCACATGCATAATGGCATTCCGTCAAGTATTAATGGGACAAGCTGTCAAACCTTAAATAGATCTATTCATTATATTCGCGTTCACATAACAGTGATTAATGGCTCATGATTAAGGGTCTTTTGGCAATAGCTAACTTAGGCATATATCAAGTCAGGAAAGCATATAGAAAATTACTTGCGATCTGTTTATAACATGTATCCCCCTCGCGGAGTTTGAAAATAAGTAAATGTGAGGCTATGACTCACCTTAGATTGATACTGAAATGAAGAAAATAAATTCGGACGAATTTATGATAACGGCTTTGAAACACAACCTGATAAATAAATTTATCTGAGAATTTGACCAAATACTATTTGGTAAATACGAACGAATAACGAATAATAAATATTCGTTATGACAAATAAGTGATGTGCAGTGTAATTCTTGTGATATGCATGATATGACAAAATATGATATTTAAATTATCCATCGAAGTTTTACCTTTTTAATCGTAAGTAAAATATTAACTTTTGAAATATCGTTATATATATTATTAACGTTACGTTAAATAATATATATTAGTAAAAATAAAAGTTTAAATGTAATACAAAATAAATTTACGAAAATAGAAAATAAATAAGAATGATAAATAGATTATGTTTAGTCTTTGTCTCTTTTTCCAATTTTACCATTTTTACTCTAATGATATTTGCGTTACACCGTTAGTCCTTTTTATAAATAAATTCAACTATAGTCCTCTAATTTGTCCAATAATCAATACTAAGCTTAGAATATTAACTTTCATCAATTTTTACCCGTAAGTTTCTGTTTTTACAGGTTTAGTCCTTTCTTTCCAATATTTACACTTTTAGTCCCTCTAGGTGTCGTCGCGTTACATTTTAAGTCCAAAATTACAAAAATAATTATAAAAATTTTCTAAAATTTTCCGAGGCTTATTAAGTAAATAATAAGTTGATTTCAACTGCTTATTTATTTTAGCTTATGGGCTTTGAACGATCCAATATAAGGCCCGTTAAGAGTTTTGAAGGCGAGGGCATGGAAAATGTTTTGGGCTTGGCTTCGGGCTATTTTTATGATTCTAAAAACATTTCATATGGGCCCAGTGGGCTTACGTATCTTAATTTCTTATTGGGCTTGAATTGTGCCCACACGAAATTGTTAAGTTTTTATATAAAGTTTGGATTTGAAAAACTTGTTCATGTCGATTCAAAATGGCTCGTTTTAGGTGTCAAAACATGAGTATTTTTACAAGTTGTATAAATGAAAGTAGTAGTTTTCTAGGTGGTCTATTGTACCGTGTAATAATATAGTACTCTTGTTACGTGAAATTGAAAGTTATACTTGTGGTTTGTAGCTTGTTTAAATGGGTTGTATATTTGAAAAACTTGAAAATATTACTAAGTGTTTTACCAAATTTTCATATGATGGACATGATTCAAAATAGGATCGTGAAATGCATGTAACGTTAAAACTAAAGTGAACTTGGTGTGCTACGTGACTCCTAGGCCTTCCAAGATAGAGGCTAGTCACGTTTAGTGTTCTACATGACAATATATACGTGAAATATATGTGTAAATTGATATACAATCGAAACAAAAATAAATATGGTGCATGACTATATTTAACGTGTGATTTGGAATGGAAACAAGTAGAAATGACTTACAACACCTTAGAGGTGGTAGAGAGTCGAGAGAGAATAGATGGAACACAAGAAATATCACGTTTCAAAGTATAACCCAAACGTTATACATATAAATCAAACCCGATATCCCTTTTCTTGCTTCCAACTATGTTGCAATCGACCTCTGGTCTTGGAAGATTAGTTTTTAGGATGAAATAAATATACGAGAGAGTTTGAGAATGGTAAGGAACGGATGCATGCATGTATGCTATATATGGTTTCAATATATCACACGTATGTGTGAAACATCTCAAGGAAACAACATATACTATGCATGTCAGTAAAACCTATGATCTAGAATGTAATATATTGTTAAAATATAGATTTAGAGTGCACAAATAATGGAGGATGTCATGGTGATTCATACTCAATGTCGACCACCCTTATATATATGTATACGATTTACTAAATCGTATACCACTTGAATATAACTGATCCTCTTTGACATTTGAACATAAAATCATCTTAGAAATATTATTAGGAACATTTAGAAACAAACATGAATCAAAACGGTTAAGTTTTGAATAAACTATGAATCGATTTGGTTGAGTATGGGTCGATCACTTTGCCATTTAAAAACGTATCAAACGTCGTCCAATGAACTTGGGATTTGACACACTAATATTTGGCTAGGTGGTTAACGAGATGGTGTAAAAATATTGGGGGGTCGTGTGTAAGAAACGAGATTAAATGAGGCGTTTTGGGGGAGCTTGAAGACTAGTCGACTAGGTGAATTAATAAGGATTTGGAAATTGGGCTTTGGTTTTTGGGCTTGTGAATAGTGACTGTGGTGATGGGCTGAAAACAATTAAGGGCCCGTTTGGATTAATTTTGAGATTAGGAAATTTAATTAGGTTTAGTAATTATAATTAGGATTAAATGAAAAGTTTAGGTTTCGAGTAACGTGTCGAGGATTGATTCCGTCATTTCGTGAATTATATTATTTTGTGATAATCGTCAAAATAATATAATAAGAAAAATTTCAAATTTTTCGGAGAAAATGGGAATTAGTAACGATAACGAAGGATTATTTATTTATTAACGATATAAATACAAAAATTTTTACAGGGTTCTACAGCAAGCATTCCATATCTCGATCTCTTATGACCTCAAAACGAGGGGGAGTATACTTCAACGGGGAGCTATACATTCATCGGGGATAACCTTTTTGATGCTAACAAAAAGGGGGAGAAGTGATATAAAATCACACTAAAAACTTGCATATATATTAATTTTTAGTTTAATGAGTTTAGATTTTGTAATCATCAAAAAGGGGGAGATTGTTGATATAAATAATGTATAAAAACGTTATTAATATTTTTCGATATCCCTAAGTTTTGACAATTACAAAATATAAAAACATTAAACGCAAAGTTAATACGTAAACAAGTTTTAAGCAAGTTTATATCATCTCATCCAACATAATCACTTAAGGTATGAATAAACAAGTGACTAATACATTTTATTAAATATTTTTGAAAAACATTTTTGGTAATAAAGGAAAATGTTTAATTCATAGTAAATATATGAATTCAAATTTTTAACCAAAATCAGTTAGTTTTTCACCAAATAAACTTTCTCCACTAAAAGACAGATTTTCTGGCCGTTACAGCTTGGCGGCCCCCTTAATTATAAGGGCGACCCCCTTAATTTTAAGGGGGGCAGCACACAATTAATGGGACCGGCCACGCTCCCCTGTCAGATTCTGTCAGAAATTTTTTCCTATAAATACCACCTCAAACCTGGAATTTTTCTCACCTCTTGCACGAAAATTTTCAGATCCAAATCTCTCTAAACATCCTCCTAAAAACCCTTTGATCATATAATTGTTAATCCTTGTTTCAAGTGATTCATTCCCTCACCTCTCATCTCTCAAAGTGCAAGAGAAGAATACTCCTTCAACATCAAGTTGTGAAGTATTGTAGATTTGTGTAAATAGTCTAGTTGTTGTGTACATTCATTGTAAAGGTGTGATAGTAGTATAACTAGATAGATCTAGGAGTAGAAGTTGTGAATAGAAGTAGTGAGATATAAGTAGTGGTGTGAAGAAGAAGTAGTGGAGTAGTGTGAAGTTGTGAAGTAGAGAAATTGGGAAGTAGATAGTTGTGAAGAAGATTGTTGTGAAGTAGATAGTTGTGAAGATTGATAGTTGTGAAGAAGTAGTGTTGTGATTAAGTAGTGACTAGGTGTAAAGAAGTTGTGTAGAAGGTGTGAATAAGTTGTGACGAAGTTGTGGTGTATATATTGGTGTGTAAGGTTTTCTCCGCCATAAGGGAGCTTGTTGACATAGTGAAGAAAAATCTCGAGTAGGTGACTCGGGGAGTGGAGTAGGGCAAGGAAGGTGTACTTGTAGCCGAACCACTATAAATCCTTTGTCTCGCGGTTAGATCTTTCCAACTCTAACTTATTACTTAGCTTACTTACTTACATCTCGTATATATCCATAATTGTCTATATTATGCATGTGTTGATTGTACATATTTAGCTTACTTCGTTATTACTTTTCATACCTCGATATAATTGTTCATATTGTTCAAGACTTGAATTCACATAAGATCGAATCAAAGTTTTCAGAGTAAACAAGACTTTAAAACTAAGCTAAATTTTCATAAATAAAAATGGACGTAAAAATATTTGTCTATACTGTTATTGTTCACTTCCGTAGATATTAATTCTTATAAGTCATACTCATCCATATTGTTATTATTTACTTGCGTAGATATAAGTACTTATAAGTATACATGTATTGATCTCACATAAACTAGAAACAAAGTTTTGTTTTAAACAACTAAGTTTTCATAAAATTAAAAAGATGGAAACTATTCAACCCCCCTTCTAATTTTCCGCAAAACGGTCCACCCCCTAACCGCACTTTCAACAACAATCCATCCAACAACTATGTTAGTACCAATAATTTTGAAGGGTTGATGTCTAAATTTATGGCATCTCAAGAAGCTTGTATGGCTAAGTTCGAATCCGAATTCAATCAACAACAAACAGAGGTGACCAATAAAATTGACAACTTGTTGAAAGCTCTTAACAACCAAGTGTTGACAACGCTGAATAAGGACACTAGGAACACTAATAGTGGAACCCAAATTAAGGATCCCTCATCATCCAAGCATGTCCACTTTATCAATGTTGTTACTATTAAGCGAATCGATAAGGATAGGGAAGAAGATGATGTAGATAGGGTTGGAACTGATAGAGAATCTAAGAATGAGGATAATAAGGAAGGGAAGGTAGAGGAAGCAGAGAATGTAGAGAACTACTTCGGTAGGTTACCAACTATGGAAGAACGCGCGTACCATAGGATTTATTCGATGATGCCGAGACACCTTACGTCCTAGGTTCATCAATCATCAAAGCAGGCGACCCTGCTAATATCAGTATACCATGCAACATTGGGCATGTGCATGTGTGGAAAGCCTACATCAATCTTAAATCTCTTGTAAACATTATAATTAGGCTCCACTATAACTGGATAATGAAAAAGCAACTCGGACCTAGGATATTTTCCAACATGGGTTAGATGAGTAACTTTCTAGGAAGAGTAAAAGGATTGCATGTGCTTGCAGGAAATTTCACATATGTTACCGACTTTGTGATTGTAGAAGATATTCGTCCGGTAATAGATAGTTGCCTAACTCAAGTAGTGTTTGGAAAGCCGTTCGTGGAAGCCTCTAAATTGAATTATGACCCATCCTTAGGGATAGTTAGGTTTAAGGACGAAACCGATGAAGTAGCCTACCAAATGCCACATCATATAGATCAATACTAACTTCTATCAGGTCTTGAGAAAGAGCACAAGCAAGCGGTTTACTATAGAAATGATGAGGATAGACGTAGAGGAGTAGACCATGTAATGAGAAAAATACTTGGCTTCTACAAATAATGCTTGCAACTAGGTCCGGAATATAAGACCAAACCAGAGGATGACCTAGAGTCCGTGACCAATGACGAGGTCACGTGATAACCCATGACTTTGAGTCTAGCTACAAGACTCGTAAATAAAGAAAAGCGCTTCTTGGGAGGCAACCCAAGCTCTGTTTATTTGTTTGATTTTATTTGTTTCCGTATGCATGTTTTATTTTTATTGTTTATGGCTCATGTTTCAAGGTAAATTGTGAAAATTCTTTATTTTGTTTTAAACTTCGTCTTGATTACATATAAAGGTATTTTGCAAAAGATAAGTGTAAGAGAAATCTAAATTTGTTTCTAAGAACGAGATTGAACATAAATCACAATAATATTAAACGAATGTGCATATTAGTATTGTTTGAGTCAAATGCTTGTATCGAGTTATAATGATGTTTCGCAGGATTTCCAGGAATTAAGGCATGAGTTTTTCCAGAAATTTTCCAGAAACTTAACATAAAATTTCTGCAGGTCACTTCTGACGACGTCAGGATTATAACCTGACGGCGTCAAGTGTAAAATTCTGGAAATTTTGCAAGTTTTGTTTTGCTTCCGGAGTCATAGAGTTTTTGCTAAATCTTTAGTTTTATAAACTCCAGGAAATCTGCAAAGATTCATTCCACAAGCATTATATCTTAATTTGCATTTTAGGATTTTATTATGTATAGAGTTTGCCGCCGATTTTACGCGAGGTTTGCTATGATTGTTTTCTCATGTTTAACAGGTTATATTGTACAAGAAGATGATTTATATTTCTGGAGGGAAGCTTTCAACGTTCATTTTCTTGGAAGAGGATCTAACCATGTTATCGAATTATCCACACCGAACGAATCAGGGGAGTATTTGTTTCATACTTTTACCTTCGTTACTTTTACATCCTTTTTATTGAACATTGGGGACAATGTTCAGCCTAAGTGTAAGGAGAGGGTAAATGATGATACCTTAGAGAATGCAATTGCACTTGAAGTTTGTTTGTTTAATAGTAGGTGTGTAATAAAACTAAGAGAAACACTTGTTAGGGTAATTTTAGCGCCAAATTTAAAATTTTTTACAACATATAGGAGTGAAGCTTTACCCTTAATAATCGTCTCATGGATAAAAGTTGTATGACTAGCAATTTTTCACCCCAAATATGTGAGGTTCGCCCCTAGATTTGTTAGGAAAAGATGCTTATGAGTGTACCGATAGTATTTAGATTCTAGAACTTGTGATAGTGATGCATTCCGAGACCTCTAGTGAGACACTGAGACTACATTCGTGTAGTTAGGATTTGCTACATGATAAGAGGCATTATGATAACCCTTGTGTTTAACCCGTATCATAATTACTTGACCAATAAAGTCAATACACTTGACTAATAAAGTCAATTAATTCTCCCACACTTTTGCGATGTACTCATTTTTAGTACACGATACCCCTAGTACACCCCTCCGAGCCTATCTTTTTCGTTTCTAACTTTAAGCATTTTATTTAAAGGAAGAATTTGTTTACAATCCACCCCAAATGTACGCCCAAATCGTCTTAGCCTTCCTTGTATACACTTATCTTTAGTGCATTATTGTTATTTGTTTAAACCCTTAGTTAATTGTCTAATTGATTACATGGTTGCTAAGTCGAGTCATATCTTGTACATATTGTTTTGGGACGATTGGGACTCATGGGTAAAGTACTATTGTTATGGAGTATTGGGGAAGACGTCAATTATTACCCCCATATGTGCGTTAAAATCTTAAAAAAGTACTGCAAGTGTTTTGATTATCTTAATTCGAGGGGAAAATACCACCAAAATATATTAAACTTGTCACAATTTTCAATTCTATGTACTAATCTTTTTTTTTCTAAACAATTACTAAACTCTCTAAAAAGGTCTATTGTGTGTACCCGATGGCTGCCCCTATTGCCCATGCCACGTGAATAATACATGATGGAAATTTTTTTTACAAGAATCTGAATATCCAAGTGGACATTCCACTAAAAATAGAATTATAAATAAATATTATTTTCTGAAATTGGACCACACTTTCCCCCAATTCTGACACAAACCCTAATCCCCAATTTGGACCACTTGCTCGATAGATTATTGTTTTCATTGTTTCAGTTATAATAATCCATGCAACAGGTACAATATATGATATACTTTTAGTTACCCACCTTGAATTGTGGAAATTTCTTGTTTTTTATGTAATTTTTTTAGGGTTATATTCAAACAATACTATTCATATAAAAAAATAGTTTAATTTAGGGTTTTGTGTTATGTTATGCAGCATGTCATCTTCGTTGTCATCCTATTTGGTGTTTGATGTACATTTTGGTGGTACCTTTGAGTTCACTCCACTCGGGTATGTAAATGGGGTTGTTGGTGGATGGACAGTTAAAAAGGACAAGAAACTCGACTTTAAAGGTGTTTGTAATCATTTAAGAAAACGTACAGATGACCCCCTTTATCAGTTGTTCTTTAGGCTGCCAGAATGTTAACTTGACAAGGGTTTGAAAATAATAGAGAATGACAAAGATTTTTCTTCTATGTATGCATTTGCTGAATCTTATGGGCTTATACATGTGTACATAGCACATGGGCCTCAGGAGTTAGAGCCATTTTACACTGAGAACATGACTGTGTATGTTTCTGATGATGAGGTTGAGTCTAGGAAAAAACCAGTAAAAGATGCTAGTAATATGAGTGTAGATGAGTTAATTGCTTGGGCCGAGGAGGAAGCAACTAGGACTAAGCTACTTGATAATAGTTTAGGAAATGGTCATAGTGGCAGTGTCAGTCCTTATCAGGGTAGTGGGACTCTAGATAAGGGTAGTGGTACTCAAAATAAGGGTCATGGGTCTGTTGGTCAGTGTAAAGTGACTGTGGACAAAGGAAAAGCCATCATGGTACATGAAGCTAAGAAAGGTCAAATTAGAAAGGATCCTAGGAAGAGGAATGTTGGTATTGTAATAAATGAAAATGTGAACCCTTCATTATATGATTATAGTGATTCTGATAGTGACATAGATTTGCAAAAAACGTTTGAGGTTCCTCAAGACTATGATTCTGATAGTGAGTACTCTGACAAGTCTGTAGACTACCTATCATAGGGTGAGGATGAGCTCATTTCACTTAGGAAAAGAAAGACTGAGGCAAAAACTTAACCCTACACCAACTAAGCCATACACTAACACAGAAGAGCATCCTTGTCCTAGACCAACCAGGGTGTATGATGTAGCTGAGACTGACATTGTTAGAGATCATCAAGAGTATATGGATAACTTGATGTATCAGTTGAGACAAGGTGATGATGGGTTGACAGATCCTTTTACTATCTTAGAGGCCAATGATGACAAGTATCCATCTCATGATAACCAGACCCATTGGAAGTTGAGAAAACCTTAGGTATACTATATGCCTTGTGAACATTATACTAATATTACTTACAACCAAATTATATACTAAATATCTTGTTATCATTTGATAGGTTGGTGAAAAGTACATTAATGCAGACCAGTTCAAGGAATGCTTAACTTTTTATGGTCTGGCAAATGGATACTCATTATGGTTCTATAGAAGCTCAACTGAACAGGTAATTGCCAAGTGTGGTCAAAGACAAAAACTCTAAAGGATGCAGAGAAAGGTAAGCAGAGGAAGTGGATTAAATATCCAAGTGTTGGTAGGAATGAACATAGTGAATGCCCATTCAGATGCTATGCTAAAAATATGGTTACAGAAAACTCATTACAGGTCATCTCTATGACAGACAAGCATACCTGTGTTAGGTGTTTTAAGTATGGAAGTTTAGTTAACTACAAGTGGATAGGCAAACAATTTGGGAACAAGATTAGGCAGAATCCAGATATCAAACTACATGAGATTGTAGACCTAGTGTTGAAAAAGTATAAATGCACTATTGGCCCTGGTCAATGTAGAAATGCCAAACAATATGCTTTGCACGAAGGCCAGGCAACAACTGAGGAACACTATGCTATGATTAGGTCTTATGGTAAGGCAATATTGGATTCAAATGAGGGTTCCACAGTTAAGCTAGGTGTGACTGTTAATCCAGATGAGAAGACATACTTTCATAGGTTCTATTGTTGCTTTAGTGCATTGAAAAAGGGATTTATGTTGGGTTGTAGGCATATAATTGCATTAGATGGTTGCTTTTTAAAGAAACCAACTGTAGGTGAAATATTAACTGCAATTGGAAGGGACGGAAACAATCACATATTTCCTATTGCATGGGCAATAGTCAATGTTGAGAATAAGGAAAATTAGACATGGTTTTTAGAGTTGCTTGGAGAAGATATTGGTATGCCCAATGGGAATGGACTGACACTTATGTCAGATCAACACAAGGTACATTCACATGTTAATTATCATACTTCTTTGTATTTGATATTTCACTTTCATTGACTATTTGTATATGCAGGGTTTGATTGAGGCTGTGAAAGATGTGATGCCATTGGCTGAGCACAGACAATGTGCCAGACACATTTATGAGGGTTTCATAAAACAATACAGTGATGAAGAATTTAGACTATTGTTTTGGGTTGCATCTAAGGCAAGTTATCCTGAGCTTTTCAATAAGATAATGCTAAGAATTAAGAAAGCAAACCTTGGTGCACATGACTATTTACTAAAAAAAGATCCTAAAACATGGTCAAGAGCATTCTTTAGGCTAGGTACTAATTGTGAGGCTGTTGGGAATGGTTTTAGTGAGTGTTTCAGTTCAGTATTGTTAGCTGTGAGAAATAAGCCTTTGATAACCATGTTGGAGTCCATGAGGATTATTGTAATGGAAAGGTTAAGTACTATGAGGAACACTATGGAAAAATGGGATGGTGGCATTTGCACAAACATTCAGAAAAGGCTTGAGTACAACAAAGATAATCACAGGTATGTAAATTTTACTTTTGTTTACTCATTTAGATTTAGAGATACATGTATCTTACAATAACTTGTATAATTAATATTAAAATGTAGGTTTTGGCATGTCATTGCTGCTGGTGGGGACACATATGAGGTTAGAAATGGTTGTGAGGTATTTAGGGTTGATGAGAATGTGGGAGCATGCTCATGCAGAATGTGGCAACTGTCAGGTATCCCATGTTGTCATGCTATATCTGTTATGTTAAGAATAAACAAAAGACCATAGGATTATCTCCCAGCTAGTTTTCAGGTAAAAACCAACCATGAAATATACCACCAATACATGAATCCTGTTGGTGGTATGACTTTTTGGCCAGACTCTAGCCAATATTCTAAAGTGTTACCACCAAAACCCAAAAAAATGCCTGGCAGGTCTAGGAAACAAAGAATAAGGGCAGCACATGAAAGGAAAAACCCTAGTAAAGTTTCAAGGTCTGGTGTGGTGATGACATGTAGTAACAGCCAACAAAAAGGTCACAACATATCATGTTCTAATGACACTGTTTTGATACCACCAAAACCACCTGCTAGAAGAGGGAGACCAAGGAAAAACAACAATGTTGCAGCTGCAACAGGTGGTGTTGGAACTAGTAGAAGCACCTTAAACCAACATGTAGTACCACCTAGAGCAGCAAGTCAAGGTGCTAGAATTGAGGTTCCATTGGGTAATCCTACTAGTGCAGGTACATCAACTGTGGGTGTCAAGAGATCTTTGTTTCAAACAGGTTCAAGTGCAGGTTTACTAGGTAAAAGAAGCAGAAAGGTTACTGGTGCTAGCATGGGAGTCAAAGCTACAAAAAAAATTGCTTCTACTTCAGAAGCAGTTGGTCAAAACATTAGAAAGGGTGTGTGGTCAAAAATAGCAATTAGGAAAGGGCAACCTCAATCTGCTTCTGACCCAATTGAAGATAGCCAACAACATGCTACACAAGAATTGCATGTAGTCAACATGGAAGAATTTCAGCCATCTACTCAACAATCTCAAGTGAACCAACAAGCTAACAACCAAGTCAGAGATGCACAAGCTGGGAATGTGAGAGCAAGAGGAAACTTTGTTAGACCAAGACAACCTAGTCAAAGGATTTTACAAAAGAAGCTTGCCAAAAGTATTCAAGGGGCTGGTTCTTCACATGCCAATTCACTACATGTGGATTAACTTTCATTAACATTGTATTAGATTGTGTACCAAGTTTGAAACATTCCATGAACTAGGTGTCTTTTGTGTATGTGTATGGTGTAAAATACATCTATGATACTGTTATTTACAATGGTGTGCACAAATTTGGTCTAACTTTTTGTGAATCTGTATGTGGTGCACACCATTTATTTGTAGTATGTAATGGACTTATCATTTTCAAATGGTATTAATCTAATTAGTTTCTGTGTAATCAATGTCACTACAGGATAGCATAATATTCACTTCATACAGTGAAAAGGTTCATTACATATTGTTTCAAGATAAGACCAACATGATTATTCAAATGGTTCATTACACATTACATCTTTTTGCCCTTCTTCTTTCATCACTCTTTGGTCTTTTTTGGTTGCCAAGTTTTGATGTCATTGTCTTGAGCAAATTGTTTGTTAGGCAGCCCTAAAACCTGAACCCTCTTATCACCTTGTATAGTTTTGGATGATTCAGGTTTCATGACATGTTTAGGAGCTTTTTTCTTCCTAGCTTCTTCTTTTGTTCTCACTGACCCAGAATAGGAACTTGGAAAGTAGCCATCCCATCCACTTGATTCACTACTACTAATGTTAATGGTTTCTGGCAAAGAAACAACAAAGAAACTAAATAAACTTGTATTAACATTATAAAACATAAAGGTTAAGAGAAAGAAAATGCAATGTGGAAATGATCAGAACCTTTGAGATTGGAAGTCATTGTGATACTAGCTAAACTTGGTTTGTGGGAGTTTCCTGTCTCTTGTTGGTTTATATACACAATGACAAAAATAGTTTACTCTTTAATAAATGGGAAAACCTATTGAAATGTGGCAGTGTAGAAAAAAACAGCGGGCAAAAGTGCTTTTGTTGCAGGCATGCAATGTTGCAGTCAATGCCACTACTTTTATGAATTATGCAGCCATGAGAAGAAAGTCATGGTTGCAAATTGATACGTGGGAATCGCACCAGGCTTTACCTCTCAAGGGATCTTGAGAAGCTTACAACCCCCACCAGGCAGTGTACCTGATCGTTGTAGTATAGTATAGTGACAAGTACCGGGGGATTGATCGTTCAGCTAGGAATAGTGTCGCTAGGATTAGAAAACCTAAATACTAGTTCTAAAGATGAGGGATGATTATTTTTGTATTTTTATATTTTTTAGAAAGCAAGTAAAAATCTCGGGTTTGAAGGATTTCGGCGGAATTAGTTGCTAGTCAACTAACCCAATACTAAAGATGCAATCAAAATAAAATACTAAAAATGAAAATAAACTAAATTAAACTAAGATTGTGAGCAATAAGTGGAGAAGTTGTGTTTACTTAGATTTCACTACTCCCTAGATATCTTTAACACGTTAATTACTTGTTATAGTTGCGTGGATGACAGATTGTATTCCTTAATACCATTCATGGGGTGGCGCACTTAATTCCCCAATCCTATGAGTGCCTACTTCACTCCTATGTCGAGCCGGCTAAGAAGCTCCTAACATGGGATCATTAGAATTTACTCATGCATTAAATACAACCAATAAAACCTAGTGCACGTCAGTTCATGTTTCTTAAGACGTTCAAGCATGTTACCAATTGGAGATCTGCCAGTTTTCTTAAGCCTAACATCGAAATCATTCATCCAATACAACCATAAACAAGTAATCAACACATAATTAACATCTAGGTTTCATTAGATCCAAGCAAACACAAGATAGATCTAGCCTAGCATGATGGAATTAAGACAAGAACAAGATATAGACAACCAACACATAGACATATTGATTGAATTAAAAGAATACTTATCTCAATTACACATGAAAGGGTTCAAGGGCTGAGAACCCTTGAAAAACCTGTAAAATTCGTGCCAAGTTCGGCCTTAGGGTTTCTCCAAAACTTCTCTTTCTTTAATGTGAAAATTAGAAAACTATATATAGGAAATAGGGTCTGACGGCGTCAAGAACAAATTTGTGACGCCGTCATCTCGCCGCCAAAATACTCCTCGGACTGCCTTGATCTACTTTTGACGCCGCCATGTGTTATGTGTTTCCAAGCCGTCATGCATTTTCCTCTTGACGCCCTACCTTGTGACGCCGTCAAATCTGTACTGGATCGTCATGGAAATTACTCTTGACGCCGTCAAGATTTTCTTCTTGACGCCGTCACCTACTGTTCCCAGCAAGGAAAATTAAGACTTTGGCGTTTTCTTCACTTTTATGCTCCAAAAACGTCCGAATTGCTTCCTTTTCCAGATATCTCTCCCAAAGTACCTAAAATCACAAAAGGAACAATTTAGGGCAATATTTGATCAAATAAATTCGAATTCGGGCTTAAATGACCCCCTAAAAATGGTTCATTTTTCGCCTCATCACAAATACTAAGGGCTAAACATCCAAGTGATGTTGACAAATGCATTACAGTGGTCAATTTGCATCACCTACTCCAAAAAATCAGGGTCAAATTTGTTTTTATTTCACTTATGCAAACTATTGTGGTCAAGCAATATCAATGACTGTTATGCAATGAACCAAAACAAAACAGTAACCAACACAAAGAAACAACAAACAATGTACAACCATAAACAGAAATTTCATTAACTTATATTGTAGGTTTACAAAATACAAGCAGACACCAAATAGTAGATACCAATAAAACCTACATTTTCCTTAAGCTAAAACTAGGTAACCTATTACAACACAAAGAAACAGCAAACGCATACAAACCACACCCATTATCCTGCATTTGAGTTAATTTTTGCCTTAATACAAGCCAAATCATCCTTGACATCATAAAGTAATAACATTTGCTTGTTTGACTGATTTACCATAACCATCTCATTGTTTGAATCAATTGGAGTACCTCTTGTTCTGTTGAGGTTGTTCATGAGTTCCTTGTTCTCCTCATGTAGATCAAACACCAATTTTCTTATAGTAATCACTTGGAAGTTCGTCATCAAGGAATCCATACACTTTACACTTCCTCCTTTTATCTTGAATTGGACAACCCTTGAATCGTCTTCTAGGATTTTCAGGAGTCCAAGACACTTGAACAGTAATGGGGTATGGACATTTGAAATTAGTCAAATTGGAGACATCTTGGTGATATCCATGGTGAGAAGTAGCAGAAGATGAAGAAGGCATTTTTTACAATTAGGGTTAGGGTTTGGTGGCGTTTTTTGTGAATATGTGAGTGGGGGAAGAAGTGTATTTGGAGGAAAGGATATAACTGGCCGTTTTTATTAAAAATAGAAATAATATAAATTTTCCACATGGTACGGGCAGGCTTAGGTGGCATGGGCAGCCATCAGGTACACACAATAGACCTTTTTAGAGAGTTTAGTAATTGTTTAGAAGAAAAAAAAAGATTAATCCATAGAATTGAAAATGGTGACAAGTTTAATACATTTTGGTGGTATTTTCCCTAATTCGAGTCATTAGAATAGTTAATTGTAAAGTATGTAAAAGTTTAAGTGTAAGGGGAATGCAAATTCCATATGATGTATTATTTTGGATGGTAGAGCAAGAGTGTATGTAAAAAATAAATAAAAAAACAAAAATCGAAAAAATCAAGAAAATGAAAAAAAATAGAAAAAGAAAAAAAACATACAGACTACCATCCCGTTTCCTTTTATGTTTTTGTTAGTTTATTATTAGCTTAAGTTAAGTCGAGTCTTGGCTTAGCAATGCCACATTGTATATGTAATTGACTAAGATGATTAACTCGCCACCAGTAAAGATTACCTTTATCCAACAAAACCGTGTTTATCATATCCCTACATCTCATGTTACAACCCTTTGAAAGACCTCTTTGATAGTTTATCCTAGGTGCTTACGCCAAGTGGTGGAGGTTTGATCCTCTCCCAAGCCTATGGTAATCTATGTGCTATGACAGGTAGTGAGAGATATTTTTCAATTTCATATTGTAATATATACTTTTATTACACCCGAGAGATGTGAGTATCTAAACACTATTTGTGAGGTTAGTGTATAATTTCTGTGCTTATTTTGGTTATAGTGGAACGATCATTTGTTGTAATTACTTTTATATTAGTGTTAAATGACCCCTAGCTTGTATTTTGATTAGAATAAAAGCGCATTTACTTGAGGACAAGCAAATCTCAAATGTAAGGGTATTTGATGAGGTGAAAAGTGTTACGCTTTTAGGGGGTCATTTAACTCCTAAGTCATGATTATTTGATCAAATATTGCCTCAAATCGTTCCTTTTGTCATTTTAGGTACTTTGGAGAAGAAATATGGAAAAGGAAGCATTTTGGACGTTTTGGAGCGAAAAGTGAAGAAAACGGCAAAGTCTCCAAAACCAAGCTGGAAATAGTACCTGATGGCGTCAAAATTTACAAGTGATGGCGTCATGTGTTGGCAAAGAGGTGGATATAAAGTCTACACGAGACACGCCAGAATGTTTTTTGGGATTTAAAGAGTGACGGCGTCACCCTTTGGGACGCCTAGGCCGTCAAGAGCAAGTTAACAAGTGACGGCCAAGAGAAGATTTATACGTGATGGCTTCAGATCTGGATCTAGGCAATCTGAGAAGAGTATTGGCGGCTAGTAGACGGCGTCACAGGTATAACGTGACGCCGTCAGATGTGTAATCTCTATATATAGTTTTCTAATTTTCATTCATTAGAGAGAGAACTTTTAGAGGAACTTTACCACAAATCCTAGGTCGAATTTTCACCTTCTTGTAAGGGTTGCAAACCCTTCTTTCATCCATGTTTGATTAAAGATAAGTCTTCCAATAATCATTCAATATGTCTATGTGTTGTTTGATTCTATCTTATGCTTGTCTTTACTTTAACATGCTAGGCTAGGTTTGTTTGTGTTTGCTTAGATGTAATGAAACCTAGCTATTGATTGTTGGTTGATTGTTTGTTATAAGTTGTTGTGGATAAATGATTTCGATGTTAGGCTTAAGAAAACTGGCTAATCTCCAATTGGTAACTTTCTTGAACGTCTTAAGAAACATGAATCGGATGTGTACTACGATTTTAATGGTTGTATTTAATGCATGAATGACTACTAAGGATGACATGTTAGGAGCTAGTTGTTGGCTCGACATAGGAAGAGGTAGAAGCTTATAGAGTTGGGGAAGATCGTACACGGCCCCATGAAGGGTATTAAGGAATATAACCCGTCATCCACGCAATTGTAACAAACTATTCAATTAATGAAAAATAGCTAGGGAGTAGTGAAATCTAAGTAAACACGTTTCTCTCATTATAAGGTTTTTCTCAGATTTACTTTCTTGTTATTTTATTTTTATTGCATTTGTAGTTAATTGGGTTAGTTGACTAGCAACTAATTCTGGCCACTCTTCCAATACCCGAGATTTTTACTTGCTTTCCATAAACTATAAAAATACAAAATGAATCATCCCTCACCTGTAGACCTAGTTTAATTAAGTTTTGATCCTAACGAACACTATTCCCGAAGTAGAATGATCAATCCCCCGGTACTTGCCACTACACTATATTACATCGGTCAGGTACACTGCCTGGTGGAGATTGCAAGCTTCTCGAGATCTCTCGAGAGGTAAAACCTTTTGCGTAGGCGTAATCCCACGCATCATTATTCACTTCCATTATTGCTAGATTCAAGGCCGGTTCTAGGGGTATGCAACAAGTACAATAGCATAAGACCCACTTTATTTAAGGACCACAAATTAATAACTTCTTCACTATGTACATATGCAAAAAATTATTAAAAAAACCCATATTTTATATTTGCATTTTAAGTATTCATTTGATGCCTTGAAAAAATAAGACAATAAAAATAAGGGGTCCATAACTTCGTAAATCAAGTATCCTAGTTAACCAAATGTATCCGATTAACCCTGTATGCATAATTAATAACCACCAAAGTAACTGAAAGTCTGAAAGTATGCCGTTTAGAAAAAAAGAAAACGGTAGAAACATTTTGTTTTTACTTTAATTTCCATGTTCAACTTTCTTATTTTAAAAGGTTTTCAACTCTCTATATGGTCTTTAAGGTTTCAAAATTTAATAGCAACTTAAACATTACCTAAACTAGGTATTTTGATATACCAAAAAAAATCATGTTGATTACGGAAATGGAATCAATCAAAATAACATAAAAATTAGCATGTTTCCCACACGGTAAGATATTAACCTTGTGCCCTTCACTAAATATGCTCAAAATTTCGTGCTAAACAGGGCCTACTTGTAGTTATGCACAGGGCCAACGAAATTAACGAGACGGCCCTGGCTAGATTGTCATATTAACAAAGTTTGTTACAGTTGTTTAGAAACATACTTGTTTGATAACATGTAACGAAAGAACTTATTGATTATCAAAAGTGAAAGTCATTTTGGGAGGTCATACATGGGAAGAAGCATCTACTAAAACTGATATTAAAAGCAAAAGATCATGATCACAATATCTCCAAGTTTATTTCATTAGCCATCACAACACCAGTGCAGACAACAAATGGATAGCCAAATCCACACTAATGAATGCAATGAAAGTGACTTAGATAATTGAAAACTCTGACTAATAGAATTGTCTAAACTTCTCAACATCTACTGAGACAAGAATGTCATATTTTCTTGTCCTCATAACAATTTTATATAAAGCAAGATAATCATCTTTAATAGTGAGGAAAAATAGGTCTTGATGGGTATACACGGAAATGTTGCACATCAAGTTTCTTACCGAACAACATGAATATGGGATGAACTTTTGGTTACAGACATAATGTTGAAATTAAAATATGACCAAATCAACATGCATATAAGTGCGTAGCAATCCAAGAAAAGGTTACATTTATTTAGAAAATGTGACTAAATATGTACGGGGAAGTTCTAATTACATTTTTGTAGTTGTCCCAAAACTTTTGTGACCAGGGGTCAACCGAGAAGGGATTTCCGGATGTGTACGGGAACCTTATAGATTTATCTAGCGTAGTGTAAACATTTGTTAAAAGTACTATTTTTGAAAATGAACCTTGTCCCAAAAAATATGTGTTACGAATCTTCTTTAATCTTATGAAATGAACATAATAAGATGACATACAAAATGAATAATCAAATCTTTGAGGAGTTTTATAATTGGATCAATAATAGAGCTCGATTTTGTCATGCAGGAGAAATAAAACATTCATATTAGCCAATAAAAGTCAAAATCGGCTTCAATTTGGTTAAACATAATTAAGTTTCATCCACCAAAATATATATGCATAAAAACGTATGTGTCAACTTTTGTAAAAGTAAAAGAATGAGAGGGTAATTAATAAAACTGTAAGAGACAAGCAAAACAATGAACAAAGCCAAGGCTAACAAAAGCCAACCAGAAGCTATAGCACAGAGCTATTGTACAAAGAGATCGAAGGGTCTAGCTATCCAACAGTTCCAATTAACCAAAATTCAAGGAGAGACGAGCATAAATCCATGTCATTGAGAGGCGTTGTATTGATGGGAAGATATCTTCATCTTTGATATTATCGAGCTAACATCCGACTGAGCATTAACCAACTTGTTCCTCCAATTCCAAATAGCCCATAAGGAACATTGAAACACCCCCTGCATAACCTTCAAGAGCCTTGAGCATCTATTTGGCAGGTGTGAGAGATTTTCGAGAGCTATGTCAGAAATAGAGAACGAGGGGAAAGAAACGGGAGGTGTCAAGTTCCACCAACTCCAAACTTTTCTCCAAACATTTATCACATTGGGGAAATGAATAAGAGAGTGATCAATATCTTCAACCGATGCTTCACAAAATAGGTAGGACGTAGAACTGAGAAGAACCCCACAAGTGAGCAAGTTAGCTCTTGAAGGGAGCCTGTCCAAAGAAGCTCTCCACATGCAAATATTAACTTTACAAGGAATCCAGGAGTTCCAATAATGATGTTTACCAAGAGTGATACGTGGGAATTGTGCCCTCGCAACAGGTTTTACCTCTCAAGGGATCTTGAGAAGCTTACAACCCCCACCAGGCAGTGTACCTGATCGTTGTAGTATAGTATAGTGACAAGTACCGGGGGATTGATCGTTCAACTCAGGAATAGTGTCGCTAGGATTAGAAAGCCTACTAAACTAGGTCTAGAGGTGAGGGATGATTCTTTTTGTATTTTTTTATATTTTATGAAAGCAAGTAAAATCTCAATTTTTGAAGGAGTGGGCGGAATTAGTTGCTAGCCAACTAAGCCAATTAACTACCAATGCACTCAAAATAAAATAAAAAAAATGAAAATTAAACTAAATTACTAATTTGGTGGAAACAATAATGAGAAAAGTTGTGTTTACTTAGATTTCATTACTCCCTTGATATCTCTTACCGGTTAATTAGCTTGTTACAATTGCATAGATGACGGGTTATATTCCTTAATACTAGTCGTAGGGCCGTGTACAATATTCCCTAACACTATAGGATCCTACTTCACTCCTATGTCGAGCCGTTAGAAGCTCCTAACATGGGATCATTAGAATTCTCTTATGCATTAAATACAACCTAAAATCGTAGTACACCTCCGATCATGTTTCTTAAGACGTTCAAGCAAGTTACCAATGGAAGTATGCCAGTTTTCTTAAGCCTAACATCGAATACAATCACCCGTAACAATTATAAAGAAACAATCAACCAATAATCAACATCTAGGTTTCACTACATCTAAGCAAACACAATAAAAGCCTAGCCTAACATTTTAAAAGAAAGATACACATAAGATAGAATCAAACAATACATAGACATATTGAATGATTAATGAAGTGCTTATCTTTATTCAAACATGGAAGAAAGAAGGGTTTGAAACCCCTTCAAGATGCAGGAAATTCGACCTAGGGTTTTTACAAAACTTGTTCCCCAAAAGTTCCACACTATACAATGAAAAATTGGAAATATATATACACTATGCATCCTGACGTCGTCACGTGTTAACCTCTAACACCGTCAACTCGCTACCAAGTTGAAATTCGTATTGCCTAAATTCACTTCTGATGCCGTCATGTAGAAAAACACACTGGGCCGTCACTAGTATTTGGACCCTGACGGCCTTGGTGACGCCGTCAGACCAATAACAAAGAAAATGTTCTGGGCCGTCACGTTATAAGTTTCACATCCACCTCTTTTGTCACTCTTGACGCCGTCACTAATAAACCTTGACACCGTCAGGTACTGTTCCAGCAAGGAATTTTGAGACTTTGCCGTTTTCTTCACTTTTATGCTCCAAAAACGTTCAAAATGATTCCTTTTCCAGATTTCTCCTCAAAAGTACCTAAAATGACAAAAGGAACGATTTAGGGCAATAATTGATCAAATAAATTTGAATTCGGGCATAAATGACCCCTTAAAAGCGGTACACTTTTCGCCTCATCAAATACCCTTACACTTGAGATTTGCTTGTCCTCAAGCAAATGCGCTTTTATTCTAATCAAAATACAAGTTAGGGGTCATGTAACACTAATATAAAAGTAATTACAACAAATAATCGTTCCACTTAAAACCAAAAACAAGCACAGAGGTCATACACTAGCACCTCACAAATAGTGTTTAGATACTCACATCTCTCGGGTGTAATAAAGTATATATTACAATATGGAAATGGAAAACATCTCTCACTACCTGTCATAGCAAATAGATTACCATAGGCTTGGGAAAGTATCAAACCTCCGCCACTTGGTGTAAGCACCTAGGATAAACTATCAAAGAGGTCTTTTAAAGGGTTATAACGTTAGGTGTAGGGATATGGAAAACACGGTTTTGTTGGATAAAGGCAATATTTACTGGTGGCGAGTTAATCATCTTGGTTAATTACATGTATAATATGGCATTGCTAAGCCAAGACTCGACTCGACTTATGCTAATAAATCAAAAATAACAAAAACATAAAACAAACATAGAATGAAACGGGATGGTAGTTCGTATGTTTTTCTCTTTTCTTTTTCTATATATATATATATATATATATATATATATATATATATATATATATATATATATATATACATATATATACTTTTTATTATTTTTTTTGCATACACTCTTGCCCTACCATCCAAAATAATACATCATAGGGAATGTACATTCCCCTTACACTTGAATTTTTACATACTTTACAATAAAATACTCTAATGACTCGAATCAAGATAATAAAAACACTTGGAGTACTTTTTAAGATTAATGCACATATGTGGGTAATATATGATGTTCTTCCCTATTACTCCATAATACAAGTACTTTACCCATGAGTCCCAATTGTCCCAAAACAATATGTACAAGATATGATTCGACTTAGCAACCATGTAATCAATTAGATAATTAACTAAGGGTTTAAACATGTAACAACAATGCACTAAAGATGAGTGCATACAAGGAAGGCTAAGGCGATTTGGTTGCACATTTGGGTGGGTTGTAACAAATTCTTCCTTTAAGTAAAATGCTTAAAGTCAGAACGAAAAGATAGGCTCGGAGGGGTGTACTAGGGGTATCGTGTACTAAAAATGAGTACAACGCTAAGGTGTGGGAAAAATTAATTGACTTTACTAGTCAAGTAATATGATTTAAATGGTCAAGTAATTATGATACGGGTTTAAACACAAGGGTGATCCTAATGCCTCTTATCATGTAGTAAATCCTACTACATGAATTTAGTCTCACTAGCGGTCTCGGGATGCATCACTAATGCAAGTTCTAGAATCTAAATGTTACCGGTACACTCATAAGCACTAATAATGAACACTTTTCCTATCAAATCTAAAGGCGAATCTCACATATTTGGGTGGAAAATTTTTCTGAATGGTACGGTTTTGTGCTAGTCATACAACTCCTATCCATGAGACGCTTGTTAAGGTTAAAGTTTCACTCCTAAATGTTGTAAAAAAATTTAAATTTGGCGCTAAAATTACTCTAACAAGTATTTCTCTTAGTTTTATTACACACCTACCATTAAACAAACAAACTCAAGTGCAATTGTATCCTATAAGGTATCATCATTTACCCTCCCCTTACACTTAGGATGAACATTGTCCCCAATGTTCAATTAAAGAATGTAAAAGTAAAATAGGTAAAAGAATTGGTGTGTATTAATTTACACACCTTTTCTTTACCAAATACCGGACCAAAACGACCAAAAGCCGACCTTAAAATGCCAAATACGTTGTGTTTTTGTGTTTATGTGAATGCAGGTACGGATATTGTGAATATGGACAAAAGTGGACAAAAATAGCAAACACGAGCACGAGATAATGAAAAGGTTCAAGAGCTGGAGCCGGGAAAGCAATTTTCAGATATTCGTCAAAGATATGCTAAATTTGTCAAAGTCAACTTTGGAAAATCATCATTTGACAAATTCAGTCCTTGGATTAAACTTACAGAAGAGGTCCCTTGAGTTTGCTACTTGGCAAAAATTACCCCTAAACCTTAAATCATATTTAACCATAATCCTTAACCCATTAGATAATAAGTCCAATACCAAAACAAAACCAAAAGGCCCAATTCACCCTCAAGCCCATCCCTTATACTTGTGACCCAAATCCATCACCACTAAATTAACACGATCCATCATCACGTTTATACCCGGTCAAATCCACATTTATTTCAAGTCAAACAAAGATAAAAAATAACCCCGCTTCCTTTTTCCCCAAATTACCCAGGTGAATAGTAACTATGAACCCTAACATGTCCATCCTTCAAATTAACCATAATTAAGGGTTAAATGGTCAAATCAAGGGTGTTCTAGAAGCTCAGAGTGATGTCAGGATGTGTCAGACTCGCAAAAGAAGCAAAAATAAGACATGTGGCAGTCCTTGATTGGTTGAGACGCGTCATAGGGATCTAATCTAAGGGCTATTATTGATTTGGCAATGATTGGAATGATCAAGCGGCTCAGATTGCAAGTAAAGAAACACACCACACGGATTGCCAAGGTGGCAATCCGTGGCAATCCACCTCTCTAGATCCTTCTCATTTGTAATATAAATAGAGGTGTTAGGGTAGTGATTGAGTGTGGAGTTTCAAATAGCGAAGCTCTGCCATTTTTAAAACTCAGCTTGTAGTTTACTTACAAATTGTAATACTTCTATTTTCAATGAATGCATTTCCTTTTTAATCCAATTTAGTTTATTGTTGTTTGAAATTTATTGTTTAGATCTTATCTCTATCTTTTCATTCAATATCAGTTCATTTTACTTTACATTTGAATTCAGTTTTTAATATTGTTCAAAGTTTTCATTTAAAATAGAAAACAGAAAGGTACAAAAAAAAGCTTTTGGTTTGAATCGGCATTCTAATAAGCTGATAAGTGGAAATTCACATCTCATTTTGGTTTCATAGTTATTGTAAGGTTGAGTTTTGAGTTCACAATAAGTCTTTGTTCATTTCTTATAAATAGTCAAAGTTAGTCAACTGCTCTTAATCATTGGTTGCTGTGGTGATTTTGTGATATGCTGAGATAGACATGGATGGTCTCTGCCTATCCTAGAGATAGGCAAGCAAAGTGAGCCCCCTCTGTTCATGCTGAGGGGGATCGTTTTGGTAATCACTCATTTGAACTTTCTCATTTTGAAGTATTTGATTTGATTCTGATATAGTAGTTATTGCAGCTTTGGATTTGATTTTGTTTGCTGATATAGATATAGTAATTAACATTGTTGAGCTTGTTTAATTTCTCATTTATCTGTGTAACTTAGGTCTGAGTCACTTAGTTTTACTATTTCATCTGTTATTAACTTGATTTTAGTTGTATGCATCTCTGTTAGATTTAGTAGTTAGTTTCTATAGATTTTGATTGTTGATTTAGATTCTTATATTGTAAGCTTAACTATTTTGATAATTGTTTTGGAGATTTGAGGTTTGCTTCTTTGTTCCATAGTTATAAGTTTAGAATATAAGGGTGTTTGGATTTGCTTGACTTTCACAATCAAACTTGGTTTTCGTCACAAATCTGATTCCACTTAGCTGTTGTTTGATCATTTTAGTAGTTTACGATTGATTTTTACATGTTCTAGTTAGTTTATAAGGAATTGCATTTGTAACTTTAAATTTAGAACTTAAATCAGTTTACTAGTAATCATATAGGAAAGATTAGTTTTAGAGCAAAATAGTTGTTGAAATTAGTTCATGACAATTTGAAATTAATTCTGCATAGGTAGTTTAGAATGCTTAAGTCATTTGGTCATTTTGTCTAGTTACACTAAAATTTCATAGACTGTTTTCAAAAGCATTTATACCAAACCCATTTTTGAGCTCTAATCTAATCGGAAATTGTTGAAAAGTTGGTTCTCTGATTTGCTTGGTAGCTGAACTTGTTGTACAAACCGATTTTTCATAGTTTAGAATAGATTTGATTGGTAAAAAGTTAAGCGGAAATAGCCCCATTGGACTGATTTATGCCCTGCACACCTGTCCACTGCACCAGCACATCAGCAGCCCATCGATAAGCTCTTTATAAGTTCTATTTTGTTTAATTTTGATTAAATCAGTATTTCACAATTTTAGCTTCTTAGGATTTTAGTTTGCAACCCAGCTTTAACTTTTAATCAGCTTATGAGTAGTTTTTTTAGATAATCTAGCTTCTGAAACTGAGTTAGCTTGTGAGATTAATTGATTGAGTTTATTTAGGATAGATTCTATTTAGTCCTAGCTTTTTGCACCTTAATTTGTAGTTTATAGCTTTTAGGATCACTTATTTTACCTTAGTTTTAGCTTTAGTAACTGCTTATCTTCTCCCTTTTTACTGTGCTTATTTCTTAGTTTCATAGATAGTTGTAGTTGTAAAAAGTGTTTGTTTTCATGTGTTTAAAAAGAGTGTTCAAAAAGTTTTCAAAAATAAAAGTTTTTTTTTTAAAAGTGGGCTGCTGGGGTTCGAACCTGGAACCTCAGCTATATTCAAACCTCAACACCACACACCAACACCACTGCACCCTTGGGATTTATTTCAAACATCTTACATCATTTAATCTTTTATTCCTTCTAAATCTTTCTTTTCTTATTAGCTAGTTAACTGTTTTAGCTTATTCATCAGCTTATTGCTTAGCTTTTTAGACTTTTCTTATTTTTCTTTTCTTACTTTCTACTCCAGAGACTTTCACAATAATTTCCAAAATTTTCCAAATACATTTACTATTTTTCTTAAATTTATTTCTCTTAAATAGATTTTAATTCATAATAAATAAATAAAAAGTAAAAAAATATATTTTCTTTTTCCTAAAATTTTCTTTTATCGTTAGGAACGTAGAAAACTCATTTTTATGCCTATAGGATTAGCATAGCCTCGATTTCACTTTTTAATTTGCGCTCGTACGTAGTTTTTAGTAAGTTCTAGCGTTTTTAGTTTAGATTACGTTTTAGTTTTTTATCTTTTACGTTATTGTTTAATTTGTTATTTTTTAGTTGTTTATTCATATATTGTAGTGTAAAATTACAAATTATCACAATTTTCACTAATTCACTTGTCACTACACGGTTTCCCAATTCGATTATTTGAAAATTCCATTCGAACCTTCGTTGGGAGAACGACCCGGGAAATACTTTCACGAGTATTTCTTCGGAAAATAAATATATACTATAATTTGACACACATCAAGTTTTTGGCGCTGCTGCCGGGGAAGGCGAAGTGAATTTTTGAATATCGTTTTAAAAAATCGTGTTTTGTTAAGCCTTCCTCTACTTTGTATATATATCTCTATAAAAATTGAAAATTTCAAAACACTTTTCCTAAAGTGTTTACAAAATACCAAAAAAATAATAAAATTTACAGCCTCGACTCGACCGAAAGGAAGGGCGTTGTAAACCAAAAAAGTCTCACAATATAACGAAAACGTAAAATTAGTTGTTTATCGGATTATTTCAATTACTACAACCGAATAAGCGGGAAATACGGATAGCTAAGACATTAAATTGCTAGCTGAAGAGAGATCCATTCTTCTCTCCCGTCCCGTCGCGCGTGGTTTTGAAAGAAACGGTTTTCAATTAACGTTACGTTTTAAGAAAAGAAAATAAAAGAAAATAAAAGTTTTTGTGATTTGTTTTTCTATAAAAATAAAAACCAAAAATAATCTTCTTATCCTCTAAAATTTGATTCTTTTTCTCAAAACTTCTCATGTTTAATTCTTATGGATCCAATTTGTTTTAATTGTGGAGAACTGTTCTTCGGAGGGTTGTGTGTGTGGTGTACGTGCGACCAATGTGGTGATAATATTCATGATGGAGTTTGTTGGAATTGTAATTCTCCCGCGTATGATCAAAGATCGTTCAACAATCCGTCAAACGTTCCCGATATCTATCCAACACCACCACCACCTTCGTTTAATTGCTATAATTGTGGAAACCCTTCCGAAGAAGGAGTGCCTTGTGGGGTATGTTTTTGTAATGAATGTGGATACGCTAATTGTATGTGTTATGCCCCGAGTGCTAACACGTTTTACGCTTACGATCCAAGCTTTGATAATTATCCTCAAAATGATTTCAATCCTCTTTATGAAAACTCTTATGAGCAAGTACCGTATTTTAATGGTGATTCAAAAAAATTTGAAAATTGTGGGGGATCGTTTGAAAATTCTTATCATGAACCTAATTTTTGTTACGATTCTCACGGTTTTAACCAACCCCTACAAACTTCTGAATTTACTAATCAAATTTTTGAAATTAAATCTATTATTGAGACGTTAAAAGAAATGGTGGTTAATCGTATTACATCTACTTCCGAACCTCATGAGAAATTAATGGAAGAACTTCTTGCTGAAGAAAGAAAAGCTAAATTCTGTGAGTGTTGTATGTACGACGATGATGATTCCATGCTTACGATTGTTCTTAACCCTCAAAAAGAATCTATCTCTCCTTCCGTAGAACCCGAGGATTCTCTTACAATGGGGGACGAGCATCTAAACACTATTCCGGCAAAGGAATCGGACGAATTCAATAAGTCTAGTGTTGAGAACCTCGTCCCAATCCCAAGTGAGTCCGGGGAAAATTCTAACGGTGATTGTGAATTTGTTGAAAATAATCGTCTTGATAATCATGTTTGTACGAATGATATACCATTTGATGATAATCGTGTTGAGATATTCTCCGATTCTGACGATGACGATTCTATATTTTGTGGAGAAATCGAATATGTTGATGAAGAACCTCCTGAGCTCGTAAGTTTAGAAGAAGAGACTGAAGAAGATGTTGATACGGAAATACAAGATGAAGCTCTACGTGAAACATTATTGAATGTCAATCTTCTTATCTCTTGAATTGAAGCATTAAATGATTCTCCGACTTCTTTTCCTATCCCCGATATGGATAGTGATTTCTTACCCGAGCTTGAAATCTTTCGATTTGAAGAGACGAGTAGTGGCAATCCCACTATTCATGCTGATATCTCTCTTCCGGGTTATGAATGCTTTACCTTTGAGAACGACTCTACACCTATTTCTGATAATCCGTTACGTGATCCTCTTTTAGAGGATGTCGATCGAATTCTTTCTACGGATGACTTGATACCACCGGGTATTGAGAATGACGAGAATGATATTCTTTCCGATTTACTTTCTTCTCGTCCGCCCGCGAAACCACCCGATGAAGATTTTGAATCCGGTACGAATAATGATATTTTTGAAGTGGTGGACGAAAGTTTTGAACATGATGTTCCTTTGATCATCCAAGTGTTTAAACCATTCTATACTTATACCATCATTTTTTCTTTCCACTCCACCGGGAGTGAAGACACCATTTTTGACCCCGACATCTCCATCTTTTGTGCCGGGTGTCCGTTCTATCTGCTCTCCCCAAGGACGAATTAATGCGGGGATCGAGTCAAGCTACGTGACTCGAAAATAAAAAACAAGCGCTTCGTGGGAGGCACCCCATGCTTATCCTTTCATCTTCTTAAATTTCTTATTTCTAACCAAATGACGTGAGGAGGGCTGCCTCTTCTACTCTTGTGTTCCGTGGTTGTTTGTAATGTTTGTTAGGATTGTCCGCGATTTATGATGACTCTCGTGCTCGTTATCTTCTCTTTGTTCGAGTTTCATTCATCGGTGCTTATTGGAAATCCTATATCCGTGAATCTTATCGACTAACGTTTTCTTTGGCATAATTAATAAACGGCCTAGAATTTTGTTAGGATTACCTTAACCCGTAAAACATTGAGGACAATGTTTCATTCTAGTCTAGGGGAGGGTGAATCTTCGATTTGATTTGACCTTGCATTTTTCACATGTCGTGCACTCTTGCAACTCCGTTTTTCCACCAAAATAAAAAAAAAATTGAAAAAAATTGAAAAAATTGAAAATTTCAAAAATTTTGAGAAAAATCAATGAAAAAGCACAAAAAAATGAGAAAAAGTTGAAAAAGTTGTGCAAAAATATAAGAAAGTTTGAATAAGTGTTTTGACACCTTGTTGACTTTCTTGCTGGCGAGAGTAGGAATAAATATTTTGACTTGACCGGGCGTGTTGAGCCCTAGCTTGTTCCCTTAACCAATGATAATCATATAAGCTTGTGCTAGTTTTGTACACCAGGAGCTATAAAATGCGAATTCTTTCTTAAGAATCTGCAAGTTCCCGTACTTGACTTTATACATGCGCAGCTTAAAAGCTTTCGCTAGTCTTTTACATCAGGAGCTAGAAAACGCGAATTCTTCTTCTAGAATTTGCAAGTTTCCGTAACTGACTTTATATATGCGTGGCTGATTATCGGCTAAGTATTCGCGGGTTTCATTATTTGGAATCTTAAATTGCGAAGAACGAGAAATGATAGAGTTTATTTAGAAGTTAGATGCTAAACGTGGAGTAGTGGTTCTCTTTAGAGCTCATGAGAGGTACTTGTGGCTTTTTACTCCCATCAGAAACGTCACCCATATATAATAGATGTTCTAGGTTAATCAGTGATATTTCGGTTTGAATAATATTTAGTTCTTTGTTTTCTTAAGAGAATTTTTGCTTTAAAAGTTGGGTACATATCAAGAAACATAAAAAATAAGAGCAAAAAGTAAAAAAAAATCAAAAGTTAAAAGTTGATTATATATGTGGTTTTGGAGCTACCCGATAAGCTTCCATTGATGTTATGAGAAAAAAAGAAGTCAAGAAAGAAAGAAAAAAAAAAGAGAAAAGTATGAAAAGTGAAAAAAAAGTGAAAAATGAAAAAGTGAAAGTTGAAGTTGTATGAATAAGAGCTTGAATGTAAATAAGTTGTTGGCACGTGAGGTGCATGTGGATGATTCTGAATTGGACACATGAGGTGCACGTGTAGTACTCCGCAACTTATATTTATGATGTTGTATGTACCAAAATTCCTTGATGTGGACCGAATTTCTATTGCAGTGGTTCTTAAGAGAAAATGAATAACTACTTATCGTTTTAACTTAGGTATCACTATCGGACTAAAAATTATTGAAACGAGAAAATATGAAGCAATTCATTTCTCAACAAAAATAAAATATTGAGATACAAAACCTAGGATATGGGAGTAAGAAGTTTCCACAAGTAACTTTTATGAGTAGTGTTAGCATCTAATTTGTAGATAAGCTGTGATCTCGTTTGTACGCTTAGTTTGGGGACTCGTGAAAAATCAAGGATGACGATTTTTATCCGTACGGTCACTTTTCTATGAAAAGTGTTTCTACTCGTTGACCCTAATAATTATTGCAAAATAATGAAAGTTCAATAAACCGTCACAAGTATGAAGTGTGAAAAGTACAAAAACAGAAGTGAAAGTGAAATAAAGAAAAAAATTTGAAAAATGAAGCGTTTTCAGGAATAAATGATTTTATTACTTATTTTGAACCTCCTTGCTACTTTTCAAAGTTAGTAAAAAGAGTTTTGAAATTATTTATCCCAAAAACGTGAATTGATCACATTGCGTGAGGACACGACAATACCTTAGTCTGGGGGATTTTGGTGTGTATTAATTTACACACCTTTTCTTTACCAAATACCGGACCAAAACGACCAAAAGCCGACCTTAAAATGCCAAATACGTTATGTTTTTGTGTTTATGTGAATACAGGTATGGATATTGTAAATATGGACAAAAGTGGACAAAAACAGCAAACACGAGCACGAGATAATGAAAAGGTTCAAGAGCTGGAGCCGGGAAAGCAATTTTCAGATATTCGTCAAAGATATGCTAAAGTGGTCAAAGTCAACTTTGGAAAATCATCATTTGACAAATTCAGTCCTTGGATTAAACTTACAGAAGAGGTCCTTGAGTTTGCTACTTGGCAAAAATTACCCCTAAACCTTAAATCATATTTAACCTTAATCCTTAACCCATTAGATAATAAGTCCAATACCAAAACAAAACCAAAAGGCCCAATTCACCCTCAAGCCCATCCCTTATACTTGTGACACAAATCCATCACCACTAAATTAACACGATCCATCATCACGTTTATACCCGGTCAAATCCACATTTATTTCAAGTCAAACAAAGATAAAAAAAATAACCCCGCTTCCTTTTTCCCCAAATTACCCAGGTGAATAGTAACTATGAACCCTAACATGTCCATCCTTCAAATTAACCACAATTAACGGTTAAATGGTCAAATCAAGGTTGTTCTAGAAGCTCAGAGTGATGTCAGGATGTGTCAGACTCGCAAAAGAAGCACAAATAAGACATGTGGCAGTCCTTGATTGGTTGAGACGCGTCATAAGGATCTAATCTAAGGGCTATTATTGATTTGGCAATGATTGGAATGATCAAGCGGTTCAGATTGCATGTAAAGAAACACACCACACGGATTGCCAAGGTAGCAATCCGTGGCTATCCTCCTCTCCAGATCCTTCTCATTTGTAATATAAATAGAGGTGTTAGGGTAGTGATTGAGTGTGGAGTTTCGAATAGCGAAGCTCTGCCATTTTCAAAACTCAGCTTGTAGTTTACTTACAAATTGTAATACTTCTATTTTCAATGAATGCATTTCCTTTTTAATCCAATTTAGTTTATTGTTGTTTGAAATTTATTGTTTAGATCTTATCTCTATCTTTTCATTCAATATCAATTCATTTTACTTTACATTTGAATTCAGTTTTTAATATTGTTCAAACTTTTCATTTAAAATAGAAAATAGAAAGGTACAAAAAAATAGCTTTTGGTTTGAATCAGCTTTCTAATAAGCTGATAAGTGGAAATTCACATCTCATTTTGGTTTCATAGTTATTGTAAGGTTGAGTTTTGAGTTCACAATAAGTCATTGTTCATTTCTTATAAATAGTCAAAGTTAGTCAACTGCTCTTAATCATTGGTTGCTGTGGTGATTTTGTGAGCTGAGACATACATGGATGGTCTCTGCCTATCCTAGAGATAGGCAAGCAAAGTGAGCCCCCTCTGTTCATGCTGAGGGGGATCGTTTTGGTAATCACTCATTTGAACTTTCTCATTTTGAAGTATTTGATTTGATTCTGATATAGTAGTTGTTGCAGCTTTGGATTTGATTTTGTTTGCTGATATAGATATAGGAATTAACATTGTTGAGCTTGTTTAATTTCTCATTTATATGTGTAACTTAGGTCTGAGTTACTTAGTTTTACTGTTTCATCTGTTATTAACTTGATTTTAGTTGTATGCATCTCTGTTAGATTTAGTAGTTAGTTTCTATAGATTTTGATTACTGATTTAGATTCTTATAGTGTAAGCTTAACTGTTTTGATCATTGTTTTGGAGATTTGAGGTTTGCTTCTTTGTTCCATAGTTATAAGTTTAGAATATAAGGGTGTTTGGATTTGCTTGACTTTCACAATCAAACTTGGTTTTTGTCACAAATCTGATTCCACTTAGCTGTTGTTTGATCATTTTAGTAGTTTACGATTGATTTTTACATGTTCTAGTTAGTTTATAAGGAATTGCATTTGTAACTTTAAATTTAGAACTTAAATCAGTTTACTAGTAATCATATAGGAAAGATTAGTTTTAGAGCAAAATAGTTGTTGAAATTAGTTCATGACAATTTGAAATTAATTCTGCATAGGTAGTTTAGAATGCTTAAGTCATTTGGTCATTTTGTCTAGTTCCACTAAAATTTCATAGACTGTTTTCAAAAGCATTTATACCAAACCCATTTTTGAGCTCTAATCTAATTGGAAATTGTTGAAAAGTTGGTTCTCTGATTTGCTTGGCAGCTGAACTTGTTGTACAAACTGATTTTTCATAGTTTAGAATAGATTTGATTGGTAAAAAGTTAAGCGGAAATAGCCCCATTGGGCTGATTTATGCCTTGCACACCTGTCCACTACACCAGCACATCAACAGCCCATCGATATGCTCTTTATAAGTTCTATTTTGTTTAATTTTGCTTAAATCAGTATTTCACAATTTTAGCTTCTTAGGATTTTAGTTTGCAACCCAGCTTTAACTTTTAATCAGCTTATGAGTAGTTTTTTTTTTACCATTTTAGGACTGTTAGAATTAAGTATATTGCAGCTTTAACTTTTAGATAATCTAGCTTCTGAAACTGAGTTAGCTTGTGAGATTAATTGATTGAGTTTATTTAGGATAGATTCTATTTAGTCCTAGCTTTTTGCACCTTAATTTGTAGTTTATAGCTTTTAGGATCACTTATTTTACCTTAGTTTTAGCTTTAGTAACTGCTTATCTTCTCCCTTTTTACTGTGCTTATTTCTTAGTTTCATAGATAGTTGTAGTTGTAAAAAGTGTTTGTTTTCATGTGTTTAAAAAGAGTGTTCAAAAAGTTTTCAAAAATAAAAGTTTTTTTTTTAAAAGTGGGCTGCTGGGGTTCGAACCTGGAACCTCAGCTATATTCAAACCTCAACACCACACACCAACACCACTGCACCCTTGGGATTTATTTCAAACATCTTACATCATTTAATCTTTTATTCCTTCTAAATCTTTCTTTTCTTATTAGCTAGTTAACTGTTTTAGCTTATTCATCAGCTTATTGCTTAGCTTTTTAGACTTTTCTTATTTTTCTTTTCTTACTTTCTACTCCAGAGACTTTCACAATAATTTCCAAAATTTTCCAAAAACATTTACTATTTTTCTTAAATTTATTTCTCTTAAATAGATTTTAATTCATAATAAATAAATAAAAAGTAAAAAAATATATTTTCTTTTTCCTAAAATTTTCTTTTATCGTTAGGAACGTAGAAAACTCATTTTTATGCCTATAGGATTAGCATAGCCTCGATTTCACTTTTTAATTTGCGCTCGTACGTAGTTTTTAGTAAGTTCTAGCGTTTTTAGTTTAGATTACGTTTTAGTTTTTTATCTTTTACGTTATTGTTTAATTTGTTATTTTTTAGTTGTTTATTCATATATTGTAGTGTAAAATTACAAATTATCACAATTTTCACTAATTCACTTGTCACTACACGGTTTCCCAATTCGATTATTTGAAAATTCCATTCGAACCTTCGTTGGGAGAACGACCCGGGAAATACTTTCACGAGTATTTCTTCGGAAAATAAATATATACTATAATTTGACACACATCAAGAATGAAAACAAATGCTCCCCTGATTCGTTCGATGTGGATAGTGTGTTAACAAGATTAGATCTTCCTCCAAGAAAATGAACGTTCAAAGCTTCCCTTCCAGAAATATAAATCATCTTCTTGTCATATATAACCTGTTAAACCTGAGAAAACAATCAAGGCAACCTCGCATAAAATCGGCGGCAATCTATATATACACTAACAAATCCTAGAAAGCAATTTAAGATATAATGCTTGTGGAATGAATGTTTGCATATTTCCTGGAGTTTACAAAACTAAAGAATCGACAAAAACTTTAAGACTCCGGTAGCAAAAAAAACTCACAAAATTTCCAGAATTTTACACGTGATCCCATCAGGTGTTAAACCCTGACACCGTCATAAGTGACCTGCAGAAATCTTTATGCTAAGTTTCCAGAAAATTTTTGGAAAAACTTTTGTCTTATTTCCTGGTAAATCCTGCAAAACATCATTATGACTCGATACAAGCATTTGACTCAAACAAATACTAATATACATGTTCATTTAATATTGTGGAGAATCATGATCATTTTCGTTCTTATAAACAAATTTGGGGTTTCCCCTTACACTTAGCTTTTGCAAAATACCTTTATATGAAGTTAAGACGAAGTTAAACAATAAAATAAAGCATTTTCACAATTTAATTTGAAACATGATCTACCAACAATAAAAATAAGACATGCATACAGAAACAAATAATATCAAACAAATAAAAATCAAACAAATAAAAACACATAAAGCATGGGTTGCCTCCCAAAAAGCGCTTTTCTTTATTTACGAGTCTTGTAGCTAGACTCAAGGTCATGGATTATTACGTAACCTCGGCATTGGTCTCATTCTCTAGGTCATCTCTAATCTTAGTTTTGTATTCCGGACCTGATTGTAAATGTTCTTTATAAAGACCAACCACCTTTTTCTTAATTTCTCCTATAATCCTATTGGCAAATTCCCTATCAACTTTATATTTTGGCCCTAGAGTTAAGCAATCCTTATAGAAAAGGCTCTTCTTCTCCCATACATAGTCCATGCCCTTTTTCTTATCCTCTTCATTGATGTCCTCAAAAGCACCAATGTTATCCATATCAAATCGAGGCACAAAACGAAATTCCTTCATTCTATTAGGCATCCTATATGTGATCCTATGAGTTTTACTAGTAAATCGGATCGTCCCTTCTATCCCATCATATTCTAACTTGGATTCTTAAACAAATGGCTTACCTAATACAACATGGGATAAGCGACAATCAATAACACTAGCTAGGTCTTCAACAACCATAAAGTCAATGATATAAGTAAAGTTCCCAACAAAGACATGTAGACCTTTGATTCTCCCGACAAAGTTACAAACTCCACCGGGGTATTTGGGATCTTTTCTAGGTCCAAGTCTTGTTTTCACTATATCATTATAAACACTTGAGGACATAATGTTGATTGGGGATTCAAAATCAATGTAAGCATTGTCAATGTGCTTATACCCAATCATACATGGTATCTTAACATTCTTAGGATCACCTCTCTTTATCTTAGGGTCAATTCTAGCAAAAGGAGGTCTAGGATTATCAACAAGATTATTATAGTACGCAGTTTCCTCCTTAGTGGGATATAGATTGAAATAATCATCCAGTTTCGGATCTATCTCCCCTTCCTCAAATTCCTTCACTTCCTCAACAACATCCTCAAAATCGTAGATCCTATGTCCTTATTTGAATACAAAGCGGTCGCTAGGTCACTAAATGCATGATCGAGCTCAATATTAATTAACCTATTAAGCTCCCTAAGTTCCCTAATCTCATTCTCAATCTGTTCACGAAACAAAGCCACTTCACTAGGGGAAAGGGGTGGATTCGCGTTTTCCATATTGGCCAACGGAATAGTCAATGAATTTAATTTACTAACAAAGGCACGAAGAAAAAGATAGACTAAAGAAAACCTAAAAATAAAAATAAAACCTTACTAAAAAGGAATCTAGCAAGTAGACCTAATAAAAAGAAATCATAACCTAGACAATAACTATTCCCCGGGCTGCGGCGCCAAAAACTTCATACGTGGGAATTGCGCCCTCGCTACAGGTTTTACCTCTCAAGGGATCTTGAGAAGCTTACAACCCTCACCAGGCAGTGTACCTGATCGTTGTAGTATAGTATAGTGACAAGTACCGGGGGATTGATCGTTCAACTCAGGAATAATGTCGCTAGGATGAAAAAGCCTACTAAACTAGGTCTAGAGGTGAGAGATGATTCTTTTTGTATTTTTTTATATTTTATGAAAGCAAGTAAAATCTCGGTTTTTGAGGGAGTGGGCGGAATTAGTTGCTAGCCAACTAAGCCAATTAACTACCAATGCAATCAAAATAAAATAAAAGAAATGAAAATTAAACTAAATTACTAATTTGGTAGAAACAATAATGAGAAAAGTTATGTTTACTTAGATTTCATTACTCCCTAGATATCTCTTACCGGTTGATTAGCTTGTTACAATTGCATGGATGATGGGTTATATTCCTTAATACTAGTTGTAGGGCCGTGTACAATATTCCCTAACTCTATAAGATCCTACTTCAGTCCTATGTCGAGCCGTTAGAAGCTCCTAACATGGGATCATTATAATTGTCTTATGCATTAAATACAACCTAAAATCGTAGTACACCTCCGATCATGTTTCTTAAGACGTTCAAGCAAGTTACCAATGGATGTATGCCAGTTTTCTTAAGCCTAACATCGAATACAATCATCCGTAACAATTATAAACAAACAATCAACCAATAATCAACATCTAGGTTTCACTACATCTAAGCAAACACAATAAAAGCCTAGCCTAACATGTTAAAAAAAGATACACATAAGATAGAATCAAACAATACATAGACATATTGAATGATCAATGAAGTACTTATCTTTATTCAAACATGGAAGAAAGAAGGGTTTGAAACCCCTTCAAGATGCAGGAAGTTCTACCTAGGGTTTTTACAAAACTTGTTCCCCAAAAGTTCCACACTACACAATGAAAAATTGGAAAAATATATATAGACTATGCATCCTGACAACGTCATGTGTTAACCTCTGACGCTGTCAACTCGCCGCCAAGTTGAAATTCGTATTGCCTAGATCCACTTCTGACGCTGTCATGTAGAAAAACACTCTGGGCCGTCACTAGTATTTGGACCCTGACGGCCTTGGTGATGCCGTCAGGCCAATAACAAAGAAAATGTTCTTGGTCGTCACGTTATAAGTTTCACATCCACCTCTTTTGTCACTCTTGACGCCGTCACTAATAAACCTTGACTCCATCAGGTACTGTTCTAGCAAAGAATTTTGAGACTTTGCCGTTTTCTTCACTTTTATGCTCAAAAAATGTCCAAAATGTTTTTTTTTTTTCAGATTTCTCCTCAAAAGTACCTAAAATGACAAAAGGAACAATTTAGGGCAATAATTGATCAAATAAATTCGAATTCGGGCTTAAATGACCCCTTAAAAGCGGTACACTTTTCGCCTCATCAAAGAGCGAAATTGTTAAGTGATAAGTTTTCGATCTTTTAGAAAGGGCTTAAACTTTGAATATATATGAAGCCTCACCAGCCCATGACCAATTATTAATCCTATTAGAATCTAAGGAAAGTTTACCAATACGAGTAACGAGATCAGCAAGCTCATCTAAAGCCCTACCCCGAGGTGGAGAGCTCCAAGCCCAGTTACCACACCAAATGCCATCCAAATAGTGCCATCTGTTAATGATCTTGCAATCTTTATAAGACTCGAGGGTGAATAATCTAGGAAATGAATCCATTACCATCGGTCTTTCCAAAAGGAGGTGCTCTAGCCATTACTGACTTTGAGAATAAAGGAATCTTTAAAGGAGATGTCAATGTCCTCAATTTGTTTCACTGCCTTTAGAATATCGACCCACACACCACCAATAGCAGAACCTCCACCAGATGTGTCTTCAAACCCACCATCAGGACCATAAAACTCGCTAATAACCATACGCCACAAAGCTTTATCGTCATTTAGGTACCGCCACTTCCATTTACCTAAGAGACCAAGGTTCCTGGAATGAGGGCAACCGACCCCCAATCCGCCTATCTCTTTATTAAGTAGGATCGATTTCGACTTAACCCACGAGATTCCCCGATAGGAGTCTTTGAAACCCGAAAAAAAATCTGCTCCTAATTGATTCGAGAAGATTGAGAATTTTCAATGGGGCCTTAAAAAGAGAGAGGTAGTATATTGGGAGGCTACCAAAGACCGATTTAATGAGAGTGAGTCTACCCCTGATCGAGAGAGTTTTAACTTTGCAAGATGAGAGTCTATCTCTTAAACGGTTAACAACCTCATTCCAGCCCATGACTCGGTTCATTTTACTGCCAATAGGAAGCCCGAGATAAATAAACCGAAGAGAGCCATGTCCACAGCTAAGAGATGACCACATCAACATCCATCAGACTAACACCAACCCCATAAAGACGACTCTTCTCAATATTAACTTTAAAACCCAAAGCCTTCTCAACACATTTAAGAATGCGAATAAGATTATAGGCGTTAAGTCTTGTCCACTCACCAAAGAACAATGCGTCATCAGCATATTGAAGAAGGGAGACGTTGGTACCACTATCCCTGAGAGAGATACCATTATAAACCCCCTTTCCGCACGCTTCTAAAACGGTCACTTGAAGCGCTTCAACAACTAGCAAGAAAAGAAGAGGCAATAAAGGATCGCCTTGACGGAGGCCACGTTCCATCTTGAACTCGATGGGGAGGCATTGATCAAGACCGAGATGGAAGCCGAAGAGAGACACGAAAGAATCCACTTCTTCCATTTAATGCCAAAACCCATTTGTCTCATGACGTCAAGAAGGAAGCCCCAATTGACGCTATCAAACACTTTCTCAAAGTCAACCTTGAAGAGCAGAAGTTTATGATCTTCTAACGAGGTCATACGGATGATCTCGTTGGCAATAAGACAACCATTGAGAATTTGACTTCCCTTAATAAAGGCAGATTGATTAGGCCCAATAATAGAGTCAATAACCTTAGCCAACCGAGAAGCAAGCAATTTGGCAATCACCTTATAGACACACCCAATGAGGCTAATAGGGCGGTAATCTGATAATCCAAGGGGGTCAATCTTTTTAGGGATCAACACAACAAAGGATGGGTTACATCCGTTAGCTATGTTTCCAGTAGCCTCGAAATGCTTGATATAATTCCTGAAGTCAGCTTTAAGGATGTCCTAAAAAGATTTAATATAGTTGAAGTTAAACCCATCTAGGTTCGGGGCCTTCGAACCAGCGCAGTCCCAAATAGCAGACTTAATCTCCTCCATGGAGAAGCTCAACTCCAGATAGCTAATATTAGGTTCGCATAGCCTATAGAAGAGTGAGCTAACAAATGAGGGGCGGCAACGGTCATTTTCCTTGAATCTAGAAGAGAAGTGATCGATGGCTGCCTTTTTCATCTCATCAGGGGAGTCCAACCAATAACCATTAACCGAAACACCTTTCATCGAGAAATTGGCATATTTGTTTTTCGGGAGGGAATGAAAGAAACGGGTATTTTCATCACTCTCAATCGCCCATCTCATCCTACATTTCTGTCTTAAATCATCTCTATGAAGTTGCTCGAGGGAGGAAAGATCCATTAACCATTCTTCCCTTTTTAGAATGTCATCATTGATAAGCTCGTCCTCTGCCCTAATGTCCCAGTTAATAAGTTGCCTCATAATTTCCTCCTTGGAGCGTTGGTTAGCAAATATCATGTTACTGGTCCAAGACTTGATGGCAAGCCTAAGCATTTAAAGCTTGTTTTTAAGATAAAGGCACGACATCATAGGAGTTGAGGCCGAGCCCCATGCATCAGAGACCATCATTCTGAACTCGTCGTTGTTAATCCATTTATCGACATCCGTAAAAGGTTTTGGCCCAAAATTAGGAGATCCAACCTTGAGAAGGATTGGACAATGATCAGAATATGAACGTTACAAAACCGAGACACTTGCGCTATCCAAGTGATCGAAGAAACAATGGGAGACTAAGAACCTATCAAGCTTACTAGCTTTTTTACCCTCCTTATCACATCTATAGAACCTCCTACCGCCAAACGGAAAGTCAAACAGGCCATTACGAGCAACGAAGTCGTTAAACTCGTTCACCTCTCTAATATTAAACTCACAACCACTTCATTCTTCCCGAGATCTCACCACGTTAAAGTTACGAAAGATGATCCATACAATGTTGTAAGAGGATAAAAGAGAGTCGATTGACGACCATAATGACTCTTTTAAAACACTAGACTGAGGCGCGTAAACATTGAGAATCCCGATCTTGTTTGTTATCCCAACTCAAGTATCTATCACCCCTAAAAAGTTCTAATCGATAATTTTGTGTTCCACATTGAACACCCGAGAGTCCCAAATAGTGAGGATGCTGCCTGAAGCATCCACCGACCCACTATAAAACAAATAAAGCTGTAGTTGTTAAATTTTAAATAAATTATATGGACCTAAATAAAATTATCAATGTTTTTAATAATTTTATAAATTTAATAAATACCCTTAAACTTTATACCTCTTATACTTTATGTTATATAAAAAATATACAACATAGTTGTTGTTATTTATAAATATTAATATTATTACATGTATATACTAAAATAATGTATTTGCATAAAATTATATAATCAAAATGAAAGCACACGGTACTATAATATATAAATAAATATACTAGATTATGTATATAGAAATGATTCATATTATCCCTTTTCATGTGGTTAAGTAAGAATATCCCGAAAAAAAAATAATTATATGCATTCAATAATGATTAATGTTATTTCTCTTTGAAAGTTTAACCCCCGACGGGTTTAAAATTAAATATAGCTAATGTGATTATTAATAGGAATATAAATATTAAAATGAAGACATGACCCACGGGTTATTGTGTGAGATGAAAATAAATTACACAAGATTGTATATATAGCAGCGACATATATTTTTTCAAGGGTCATTACATGTACTAAACATGCATAATGACCAGAACATGATATCAATAGTTAAATTTAAACAATATCAACATAAGCAAAGTCAATCATTCATGTAACAAAATCTATACAAAATATTTATCGATATAAATAAATAATTTGACAGCTTTGTAAAATTCGAGAGTGAACGGGTATTGTAATTATATAAGTATAAAAGATTTAGTGTGTGTATATATATCAAGGTTATAAATAGCGTGAGGTGTGGCGTGGCGGCGAAGCCAAGCCTCAAGCTATACGAGTTATAGCGAAGCTATAGCGTTTTTTAAGGCGTGACCAAGGCGGCATAATTTTTTATAGATTTATATATTTATATCATATATATATATATATATATATATATATATATATATATATATATATATATATATATATATATATATATATATATATATATATATATATATAGGGGCTTTATTTTTAGAACCCTGTTAAGTGCGAGAACTGCGAGAACTCCAATTTTGCATAAGAAAACATGCATATTCATATAAAACATGTATGTTTTCTTACGTACACCTTAATGAGAAGAGTAAGAAGTAATTCTAGCCACACATTTTTATATGGGAGAGAAAATTTGAATGAAGATGCATCCATTTTTGTAGGTGCATCTAGAATGTGTGGTTGTGGTTACTTCTTATCCTTCCTATTTTAATTATTCTTCCTATTTGATCCTAACTCTCTCTCTCTCTCTCTCTCTCTCTCTATATATATATATATATATATATATATATATATATATATATATAATACATCAAGTTTACAAAACGCGTTATGCATAAGAAATAAACTAAAAAAGCTAAACTATTGTTGCATTTTTCGTCATTTCTTTAAATAAAACCTTCTCCGTGAGAGTAAACTGCTAAAAGATAAAATGTAAAAACCTAAAAACTACGGTATAAAACATCACATTCACATATTCACATTCATTTGTTATATTATCTTTTAGCATTTGATTTATAAAGTTAGCCCAAGCCCAAGTTCCTTCTAGCCCAATAATAGTAAATCACTAAATCCTACAAAAGCTTCAAAATAAAGCGCCACGCTTCACGCTATAGCACGCTTTACTACGCCTTTTTGCGCTTCATAACACGCTACGCCTTAAGAAGACGTCTTGGCCTGTTTCGTAACGTGGAGGCCACGCCTCTTGCTATGGCGCCGCTATAGCGCGCTATTTAGAACCCTGATATATATATATATATATATATTAAAAAAAATCTTAGACTCTAAAAAAACCCTAGATTTATGAATTGTCAAAATATGTAACTTCAAAAAGTTTATCAAAATATCATTATCTGAAATACTATTTACCCGAAGTTCAGTTATTGAAATATTATTACTTGTTTTACTATTTGTCTAAATCTTGTGCGTGCACGGGTTCTTCCCGACCAAATTATGTATTTAAGAAGAGAAAGAGGTTAGGGACAATTAGAAAGTGGCTCTTCCGGTTCTTATGAGTAGGGAAAGAAGATCCTAGCTAGTAGCTCGAGTGAGAACTCCAATTAGTTGCCTAAGGCCCCGAGTGTTTTTTCCCTCTTTTTTCTTTCCTGTTGCACCTTTTAAATTTGACCAATTCAATTCGTTATCTAAGATGCCCAATTTGACAATATCATATACCTATTTAAATTATGAGTATCATTTGTTGGTTAATTGGTTTTCAGATTCTAGAATAATCACTAATGTGTCTAAAAAAGATAACCATAATCTACTACATATTGTTTTAAGGTGATCTTGACAATTATAATCAATTTCGCCTCCATTGTTTGTGTGAACGTTTGTGAGTTGGGTTTTGTGTCAAATCACGTTACAACATACAATGAAGCATGACATGTAGCACTCCTTATCAACTGCACTATGTTCTTTATAAGCTGGTTGAACTTACTGGTTTTCAAGGATCTTTGAAGAAACTAATCACTAGTCATGTTCCTATACTAGCATACTTAATTTCGTAGCAATCTGGTATCAACTAGGATAGAGTTTTGGTATAAATTTAGACAATGAAAAGATGTAAAATTTGGATATCATATATAGAGGTTAAGTTGTACGTTGGTTGTTCGAACCGTGATTAGTTAATAGAGCATACCTCATCTAATCTTCTAGATACATAATATTAGAAAGTGCTTAGAAATTTTATTTAGCATACCTCATCTAATTAATCTTCTAGATACATAATAATCTTCCAAATACATAAGTTTGGAAACCAGGTTTCAACAATATATATAACTAGCAGAGAGACTAAACAGTGGGGCGATAAGTGGTTTAGGTTTATCAGAAGAGAAGATTTTGGAGCATCTAAATGTGACCATGACACAAGGAAAAAGGCGTGAAGGGGAAGAAGTTGATAATTGTGTGATTTGTTTGAGTGGATACGAAGAAAATGATCCGAAGATGGCGACATTACATTGTGGGCATGGGTTTCATGTTGAATGTATCAAGAGTTGGCTTCTACTTAAGAATGTTTGTCTGATGTGTAGGGCTACCGCATTGACGGTATAGATCGACAACTTTAGTACCTCTTGATAGTTAAGTTGTTTTAAGTATATTTATGATCTAGCGAATGGACATCATAATATTTTGCTCGTTGCTTGCATGACAAGTAGTTATTCGATGTTAGGATTTTTTGGCTAATTTTTTGAAAGAACTCTGTATTATATATTCTTTTGAAACATTATTACGAATTTGAATCAATTAGTATCAAATATGGGAGAGCTTTTTTTTCTATTAACATTACAGATGAATATCAACAACTTTGGGTATAAAAAAGAAGAAATGTACATTTAATTAATTAAAGAAGATTAACATACAATCTTGAAGATACCTACATTTATCTGCCATTAGCAATGGGCACTATAGTCTGCTTGTTCATGCTATCAAATGAGCTCGAGTTTACATTACATGTATCATTGCACTCATACCTTCTTTTTTGGTGGAGATGCAACAATTAGGAGTTAATTTGGTTTGATATTATCTAATATCTAATATCTCAAACCTTGGGAGTTGCTAAAGTTTACATTTTCGGATAAATAGGAACTATATGCTTTGTAACGAATCTCGTACAAAGAGCCTTTGCTAATTATATTATGTTGAATAAAACTGTTTGTTAAGATGCAAGTATTTATGTGGTTACTCATCTCTTGCATTTCCGTAATAATTGCATAGAAACATTGAATATAAATTGGAATTTGATGAATAAATAAGCCCATGCACTCGACAGCCGAACCAATGGTGTTTGTTTTTTCGCTTATGCAGTTAGCAAGCCCTTTTTGTACCATCGATATCGCATCTGCATAAGCCTTTTTGTAGATCCTCACTTTTTATAGACGTCTCTAATTGAATCTCTTATATTTTCTGATCACCATCATCACACAACCATTGGCGTATACATCATCAAGGACCATGATGTTATCATAAGCAATGTCATCTGATGAAGGGGTTTGTATCAGATGATCATAACCCAACAATGGGTAGTTTACACACTTAACAGAAGCTCAGAATGCATCATCTATATATACATATATTTATTTTTTATGATGCTTTTGAAGGTAAGTGACAGTACCTTGTGCCTTTTGATGATTTTTGGGGTGTTACTTGATTTGTGTTCATATGTCAACATGATAAGAGAATTATATGAGTAATAATCCAAATATATGAAATGATCGTTCTGCCTTTCACTAAAAACAAAACAAAACAAAGCAACAAATAATGGTGGAGGGACGCATTCAGCCTCAAAATCACAAGGTTTGGACGCCTGGCGACGTTTTTTAAAAGTTATGGTACACTGTGATGTTTCGTGAAAAGTTTAGGGACCAATGGTGTATTTTTGTCTTATTTAATTGTAAACAAAGTTCATATTATAAAGTATATGGGGTATAAAGTGTTAAGGGTTACTTGTTTATTATCTAAAGTTATTAAAAAACATGAAGACCTATAATTTTACAATTAACTTTATATAATATATTTAAGACTCAACCACTAAAGTTTTATTAATTACCTTATCTTTTTGTAAGCTTTTGTTTTTATATATTTGACACCTATATTTTTATGTGTTCTGTAGAAAACTAGAAGGGGGGGTTGAATAGTTTTATGTCCTTTTAAATTTATTTCCAAAATATTTTGTAGGTTATAAAAACTTTCGATTCGATCTTAAGTGAGTTCAAGCAACAATCAATATAAGCAAGTCTAAACTAATATTGAAAGTATTGAAATATAATGAAGAAAAGATAGAGTTAGAAAGATCAAACCACAACACGTGAATTTATAGTGGTTCGGCTACAAGGACACCTTCCTTGCCCTACTCCACTCCCCGAGTACCACACTCGAGAGTTTTCTTCACTATGTCAACAAACTCCTTATGGTGGAGAAACCTTACACACCTTGGCTTACACAAGTTAACGACACTAAGCTAAATGTCGAGTTCTAATCGTAGCTAGAACCAATCTCACACCAAATATCACACCACGTGATCTTCACACCTTAATCACACCTTCACACCTTCTTCAAGACTTCACACCGTCTTCACACCTTGTCAATCTTCACACCTTCTTCTATGCACAACTAAGTCACAACTACTAAACTAGTTTACAACACACCAAGATTCTACAATCAACAAATATACACAACACCTTAACAAATAACTATCACTAGTACTATATGAAACTAGCTATACACAACACCACTACAATAAGATGGATGTAGAGAACTGTTCTTCTTCTTGCACTTGAATGGATGAAGCTTTGGATCACTTGGAAACAAACACTTATGAAATATATGATCAAAGGATTTTAGATCTAGAGAAGAAGATTGGATCAGAAAGTTTATAGTGCAAAAAGGTGAGAAAAATATGTGGAATGATCCAATATTTATAGGGCCAGAAAATACTGTTCGGGAGCGTGCCGGTCCCCTTAATTATAGGCCGGTCCCCTTAATGATTAAGGGGGCCGCCTAGTAAAATTAAGGGGGCCGCCCTCTTGAACGTTTGAAAAGTTTTTCTGGATAAAATTTGCCTTTTTTGGTTGGAAATTTGAAATCATATTTTTGTGGTTTAATAAAGCTTTACCAAAAATGATTTACAAATATATATAAAATGTTAAAATCATTTTAGATAATGTTATGTATTAATATAAAATTTCCTTTGATCATGTAATGCATAAGTTACTAAGTTTATGCATACCTTGAGTGATATAAGATGTAGAGGTAAATATTTGTCACCAAATACTTGTTTATGTCTTATTCTTGACTTAATTTGATTTAAGTTTTGTGATTATCAAAACATAGGTTTATTGAGAAATATTAATAACATTCACAAACATTATTTATATCAACAATCTCCCCCTTTTTGATGATTACAAAACTTAAACTCATTAACTCAAAAATTAGTTTTTAAACAAGTATTTTAGTGAGTTTATATGTACTTCTCCCCCTTTTTGTAACATCAAAAAGGTTATGCCGACAAGTTTTCATTCGTGAAAATTTTGACGGGTAGAAACTCCCCCTTGATGTGTACTCCCCCTCGTTTGGGGGCACCAAGAGAACGAGCTATGGAATGCTTACAATACAAAAATATTAGAAGCACAAGTATATACATGTACACAAATATAGGGTGATGAGAAAAGAAAGAAACATTCATATTAGAGCAATAGTTGTGTTAAGACACAACAATACGAGTACATAAGCTAACAACATAATAGCAAATACATAAGCCAATTAATCAAGAAAGATACATCATCATGCAAAAGTACATGGACTTCATAGAGCTTGCAAGCAAAAGGGGTGGCAAAGACTTTATTTATTAAGCATATCAAATGCTTAATTTAGAGAGCATGATGGTGATGGTGGAGGAGTGGATGAGAATTGTGGTGGAGGAATTATAGGAGAGGATGGTGGAGTTGGAGGTGGTGGTGGGTTGGTAAGCAAATGTTCAATATATGAAAACATATATTGAATTTCATCTTTAAGGCCAAAGATGATGGTTCGGTTGTGGATACAACAAAGGCAAGTATCACCATGTGATTCAAGCATCCTCCAAGGTACGGGATTGGCAAAGTATGGTGGTGTAATTTGTGGAGATGAGAGTTGAGTATCAAGTGGTGTTATTGGTGAAAGTGAGATTGTAAGATGGGTGGATATAGGTTCTTGTGTGGGAAGTGGTGATGATATTTGTGGTGACAAGTGTGAATTGATGTAGTCATTGATTGATGAGGTTGAGGGTAAGGAAGATGAGGAGGTTCCATGAGTGGAAGGTGTTTTGGATGGTGCATTAGGTGCACTTGGAGAGGAGCATTTTGGTGGAGGTGATGGGGTTATGTTGTCTTCATTTGTTAAGTCAATGAAGAGTTATTTTGGAGGAATGACCACAAGTTTTTGTTTCTTGGATGTTTTGGAGTTTGAGGTGCTTGGAGGAGTCATGATGATATGATGAATGATGAGATGAAGAATGGTGATAATGGAGGGAATTTATAGTATGGAAATGGGTGATTTAGGTAAATGTTTGAAATGGTTGAAAGAGATTCTAAAATCAGTTAGGTCAAAATTGGAAATGGCAGCTGAAACTAGAGAAAGGATTCACAAGATGCAAAAGAATACAGTAAACCCAGTTCCAGATGGCTGGTCCCCTTAATTGTATGCCGGCCCCCTTAATAATTAAGGGGACCGCCTAGGGAATTAAGGGGGCCGCCCATCTGGTGTTTTCCCAGACGACAAGAAACCCAAAATTTGTAAAATTTGGTGATTTTTCAAGTGTGTTTTTCCAGCAAGCTCTATTAGGAGTACATACTTTAGGAATGATGATATATAAACATATATATATATATATATATATATATATAATCAAATTTTGCATGCAAATAAACATATTATAATACATATTGAAAAGAAGCATGGCATAACATTAATATAGAAGCATGATAATAATTAAAGTCTAAACATCATTCCGAATATCACAAGAAATTAACACAAGTATTTCCGAATAAATCGGACAAATAGCAAACCATACAAATGTCTAAAAGAAACAAGTAATAACAAGTAGCAACACGTCAATATCTTCTACTACTTTTTCTTTCCAAGCATCTTCCTAAACATCTTCCCAACGGATTTGAATCCCCCTCGAAGTTCTTCATGCATTTGTTGTTGACGATTGATGATAGACGTTTGACGAGTGAAGAGAAGCTCATCGGTACGTTCATGAGGAAGAGGAATTTGATACTCGGTATCATCAAGATCGGAAAGATCTTCAACAAAGGTCGTGGGGGATGGAGTACTAACACGTGAGGTGTCTTCCTCCTCATCATCATCGTCATCACGATGAGATGTAGAACCACGAGGCCTAGAATACAAAGGAACACGAGATTTTCCTTTGTCACTACGAGGACGGCGAGTACGAACACGAGTAAGTTGGTTCAAAGTAGGAAGGATATGAATGTAGTAGTCTCTTTGAAGATGTGGGTAATGTTCCATCACATAACGATAAAGTCGTGTGAGAAACATACCGTAAGGAAGATTGGCATTTGGGGTGTTTTTGGCGGACATGATTCGATGAACAAAAAGATAAGCCAAATTGTATTGCTCTTCAGCAATAACACAATAAAGCATGTGGGCAATGCTCGCTGTGACATGATCACGGTGACCACCAGTACCAAACGCATTCTCTCGAATGAGTTCTTCCCACTTCTTCATATCTTGGCTTAGCTCTTTGAGGAGGATTTGATTGGCATGAATATCGACATTCTTCGACTTGATTACTCGACTAGTCGTACGACGTTCTAGTTCAAGCATTCGACGAATGTCTTCAGGACTAGGAATCTCAGAATAGTAGGGGCCATCCTGAGGACGATTTCTTTCAAGAGTGGAAAGATCCCATTCATTTGAGAAAACGGCTTGGCCGTTGAATGGGATTCTAAGAATTTGCCCAAATTGAGCAAGAGTAAGAGTGATGAATTGATTTTGAATCATGAAGGAAATGAGGAGATGACCATAGGGATCGGTTTGCACCGTCACTTGGCTGTAGAAGTCGAGGATAAAACGAGGAATGATAGGTTCGTTGATTTGGAAAAGACATTCAAAATGAATATTGGTGAACATTCGTTCGGTTTGATCATTTTCATAGAAAGATGGATCGACAATTCGTCCTTCGTGAATGTTTCTATTTTCAATAGGACGATAGAAACATGCAACTGAAGGAGACATGCCGGGAGTAGAAGAGACATTTGGAATGTATTGTTTGGTTTTGGAGACATCACCAACCGTGGTCTTAGGCATTTTCACCTAAACAATATAACAACAAAAATAAAATTAATATAAAAACAACTATCATGCATATGTTATATATTTATATAATTATATGCACTATATGTGGAACGAAATTCTACTTCGACACAAAAAAAAATATTCAATGAAGTAGTTTCATGATGTTCCTTTTATTTTGATTTTAAACTCGTTTAGAATATATAATATCGAAGAGTATGATATCATAATTCATTTCGAAATAAGGCTAGATATATATTAGATTATATATCTTCCATTTCGTAAGAGTTTGACACAACATAAGCTTGTTTAAAAGATTGAAATGCGAATTTTAGTTTTCAAAAATATCATTTTAAAGATAAACCAAACGCTCCCTTAACTAGATAACAATATCCTAAAAATATCAATATATATATTGATTATATATCTTGATGACCTCTATTGATTCTAGTATTATTAACAAAACTTATAAGCTAGTTTTAGGTTTCAAATAACTTCATATAGTTATGGTTTGTTCATGAACCAAACGCCCATGTTCACTTCATGAACCATTTAACAACAACTTGAAAAGCATGCTTTGATTGTTTAGAGTGTTAAAACAATGTAATGTAGTAAGTTTTACATGGTTTTTAAGAGTTATATCAACAATGCGCCTTTTGAAAAATAAAATTCGACTAGGGTTTATGGGCGATTAATGATTTTGACTAGATGATATGTTATACTAATTTTGAGTTGCAAAACATCATCCTAATCCTATGGGGAGCATTTGGTAGTTCAATTTCTAGCTTCAATAACACTTAAAATCGAATTAAAATGAATTTTAATAAAATGCATAATTATTGATTAGACACCAAATCGAATGAAATGTGATGAAATGCATGTTGGAAAACTTACAAAAGATGTTGTTATATGTTTGGTTGATGTTTGCCCCTTGCGAAATAACCCCGGATTGGTGATTTGGTGAAGGATTTTGGTGGTTTTGGAGGTTTAGTTTCGTTCACAGCAGTATAGGGGAAGAGGTGAGTGAGTAAATGGAGTGTTTGGAAATGGAATTAAGGAGGAAAACGATTTTGGAAGTGTCAGATGGCCGGCCCCCTTAAACATTAAGGGGACCGCCCTCGATAACAAGCCGGTCCCCTTAATCATTAAGGGGGCCGCCTTTGAAACTTTCCAAATTTCGTGGAATTCGTTTCTGGAACAAAAATATTTATACGTATATAATTAGATTTATAATATATCAAAAGTACGTAAACGTCTATTGGCACGATGATAAAATTCTTAACAATTTTTAATTACCATTTCGATAATTAAAATATACCTTTGACACTTTTTGGATAAAATGATCAAAGTGTTAAGTTGATGAAGGGTTTGAGGTGTGTTCGGGAATATGTGAATAAGTGTGTATATATATATATATATATATATATATATATATATATATATATATATATATATATATATATATATATATATATATATATATTGTTTATATATAAGTATAAATGTGATTGAAAGATGGGTTGATGAGTTAGATTTGAAGGATAGTAGCGGAGATAGGATATAGTTGGCGAGAGGAGTTTGTTTCATCCATAGTGTTCACGTGCGAAGGCGTTCTTGCATTATAAAAGTCCACTTGACTCATATCCCTTCATCATCATGAGTCTCCTAAAAGAGGACTTACTAGAATAACGTGAGGGGGGGAAAGAAAGGGTTCGATAAAGAACGATTTCTTGGAGTTCTAGAAAGTCAACAAATGACGTATCTAGGTTATGTACAAGTGAATATATATATGTATAAATATATTTAATATATTACGTATAATAGTATATATATGTATATATAAGTATATATGTGATTCTAACAAATAGAAGACAATAACAAATTATATCTAAATAATTGACGAAATCAAACAATGCATATTTATCTAAGCATGGCAATGAGTTGTGAAAGAATGACGTACCCGGTGGTCTTCAAAAGAAATCTTCAACATCATCAAGATGAAATATAGACTTTGAAAAAGTCTATGTTGAGAGAAAAACCAAGATTGCCTCAAGGAATGTTCGTCTAGCCATTTGATCTCCATTGTCCTTTTGGTCCAAAGTTGTTTGGTCCAAACATGTTTAACATTTGACTCGGGTGCATGAAAGGTGGTAGAATGCCCCAAGGATTGTAGCTTTGTTGGTAGTTCCACATTTGATTACTATTGTTATTATAGTTTTGTCTATTTTGATTTCTTCTTGGTTGAGGTGTTTTAGACCTAGGATGAGAATTATTTGGTTTCTAGGTGGTGGAGTTTTAGATCTTATTTTGGGTTTAGAAGATCCTACTTCGGTCTTTAAAGACGGTTTATAAAAATCTTTAACTTCTTCATCGTTGGCAAGAGGTATTTTCTTATCATTAATAAGTATATACTTAGGATTAGATTTTAAAGGTTTTTGTTTGTTGAGTTCACTTTCAAATTTTACATTTTTAATCTCGCTTGTTGAAGCCTCATTTGAATTAAATCCTAAGCCGGTTTTGTCTCCGGATGTTCTTTGAATACTTATTATTTTACTAAGTGATTGACTACTATTTTCAAATTTGTCAAGTTTGCGAATTTCTTCCCTAAGTATTTCGTTTTCACCTTTAAGCTCTTGACATGATTTACATTCTTCAAAAATTTCTTTACCTTTTTCTAGTTGATGTATTTTAATTTTTAGTTCAAGTACTTCACTTTCTAATTGATTGTTAATGTATTTTAGTGATTTGTTTTTGGCCATTACTAGTTGTCCTAATTTGCATAGTTTAATATATTCATTATCTAGATCTTTTTCATCTAATGATATACTTTCATCACTAAAATATTCGGTTTCGGAACGTACCTCATTTGGTGTATTCGCCATAAGACATTTTTCTTCCTTTGTCGTTTCATTCTCATCATCATCACTATCACTCCAAGCACCTCCAACAAATGCTCTTTGATTTTGATCTCTTGTCATCATTGGACATTTTCCAATAAGGTGATTTGGATCTCCACACTTGAAACACTTTCTTTCAATCTTGTTGTTCTTGTCATCTTTACTCTTTTGAAATGTTTTCTTTTCATCATACGGTTGTCTTACGAATCTTCCTCGCCTTTTGAAGAATTTCTTGAAATCTCTTACGGCCATGGCGTATTCTTCGTCATCACTTTCGGAAGATGAGCTATCTTCGATACTACATTCCTTTCTAGCTTTCAAGGCGATTGACTTGCTTTGCTCTCGTTTTTCCTTGACCATTTCGGAGTCCTTCTTAATGATGACTTCGTAGACTTTTAGATTTCCAATTAATTCGTCAAGTTGCAAAGTTGACAAATTCTTCGATTCTTCAATAGCCGTCACTTTAGCTCGCCATTTTGGATGAAGAGCCTTAAGAAACTTCCTAACAAAATTCTTACTAGAAAAATTCTCATCAAGTGCTTTTAAACTTGTGATGATAGTGTTAAATCTAGCAAAAGCATTGTCAATTGATTCCTCTTCCGGAATCGTGAATTGCTCGTATTGTTGAACAAGTAGATCTATCTTATTATCTTTGACTTGACTATTACCTTGGTGAGTTATTAGTAAAGAGTTCCAAATTTCTTTTGCGGTTTCACACATAAAGATCCTTTCGTACTCTTTACGTGGTAGCGCATTATAAATAACCATTTTTGCTTCATTATTTTTAGCAAGTTTTCTTTTTAAATCATCATTTTGTTTTTCAAAAGGTACGATTTCATCTTTCTTAGTTTCCGGGTTATTTTGAATAGGTAAAAAATCACCATTAGTAATAACATGCCAAAGATCTAGATCTTTTGATTTCACATAAGTTTCGAATCGATTTTTCCAATATAAAAATCCATCACTTTCAAATAGTGGTGGTCTTTGCATAGATTGCCCTTCTAAATATTTTTCAGATTCCATAGATCGTTACAAGTTTTAAAATACAATATATTTTAAAGATCTTGCTAGACGTGGCTCCTGATACCAATTGTGGAAAACTAGAAGGGGGGGTTGAATAGTTTTATGTCCTTTTAAATTTATTTCCAAAATATTTTGTAGGTTATAAAAACTTTCGATTCGATCTTAAGTGAGTTCAAGCAACAATCAATATAAGCAAGTCTAAACTAATATTGAAAGTATTGAAATATAATGAAGAAAAGATAGAGTTAGAAAGATCAAACCACAACACGTGAATTTATAGTGGTTCGGCTACAAGGACACCTTCCTTGCCCTACTCCACTCCCCGAGTACCACACTCGAGAGTTTTCTTCACTATGTCAACAAACTCCTTATGGTGGAGAAACCTTACACACCTTGGCTTAAACAAGTTAACGACACTAAGCTAAATGTCGAGTTCTAATCGTAGCTAGAACCAATCTCACACCAAATATCACACCACGTGATCTTCACACCTTAATCACACCTTCACACCTTCTTCAAGACTTCACACCGTCTTCACACCTTGTCAATCTTCACACCTTCTTCTATGCACAACTAAGTCACAACTACTAAACTAGTTTACAACACACCAAGATCCTACAATCAACAAATATACACAACACCTTAACAAATAACTATCACTAGTACTATATGAAACTAGCTATACACAACACCACTACAATAAGATGGATGTAGAGAAGTGTTCTTCTTCTTGCACTTGAATGGATGAAGCTTTGGATCACTTGGAAACAAAGACTTATGAAATATATGATCAAAGGATTTTAGATCTAGAGAAGAAGATTGGATCAGAAAGTTTATAGTGCAAAAAGGTGAGAAAAATATGTGGAATGATCCAATATTTATAGGGCCAGAAAATACTGTTCGGGAGCGTGCCGGTCCCCTTAATTATAGGCCGGTCCCCTTAATGATTAAGGGGGCCGCCTAGTAAAATTAAGGGGGCCGCCCTCCTGAACGTTTGAAAAGTTTTTCTGGATAAAATTTGCCTTTTTTGGTTGGAAATTTGAAATCATATTTTTGTGATTTAATAAAGCTTTACCAAAAATGATTTACAAATATATATAAAATGTTAAAATCATTTTATATAATGTTATGTATTAATATAAAATTTCCTTTGATCATGTAATGCATAAGTTAATAAGTTTATGCATACCTTGAGTGATATAAGATGTAGAGGTAAATATTTGTCACCAAATACTTGTTTATATCTTATTCTTGACTTAATTTGATTTAAGTTTTGTGATTATCAAAACATAGGCTTATTGAGAAATATTAATAACATTCACAAACATTATTTATATCAACATGTTCTTTTTCCCTTAATTATATTCTCAATCAAATTTATTAAAGTTTAACCAAAATCAATTCAATTTTGACATTTTATTAGCCAATCATATTATTTGATTTCGCTTATATGTCATAATCAAGTTCTCCTGTTGGTCAAATTTATTTTTTAATGAGAAGGGTTTTGCAAAAATACTTTAAAATGATGTAATTCCTTAATTATATAAATAAAAGATTATTGTTGTACACTACTATTTTGAGATCAATTAGATCAAGTCATAACATTTTTAATTCGACGATAAGATTAAAAGATCTATGCTTTAATATGAAATTTAGGTATCGTATGAAAGATCATGCAAACCTTATTAAACATATCATAAACACTCACATTTCATACATGGTTTTTATTGATTGTATCTTAACTTAAATTATAAAATGAGAAACAAACAATGAAGTTGTTGCTTTTTGACCTCATTCAAGTAGTCCATGGATGGATATGAACATTGACTCGTCACTTGTGCCTAGGGGTGGAAATGAGCCGAGCTGCACGAGAAAAGCTCGAGATCGAATTGGTAAAAAGCTCGAACGAGCCGAGCCTAAACGAGCTCGAGCCCGAGCTCGAGCCTAAGTTGCAGCTCGTTTATTAATCAAGCTCGAGCCCGAGCTTTACATAGAAAGCTCGTTTAGGCTCGCGAGCCTAAACGAGCCCATGGTATTAAACATATATACGAGCCGAGCTCGAGCTTAATAAAGATATATTACGAGCCGAGCTCGAGCTCGAGCCAAGCTTTAACTTTTCATGGCCAAATCGTATAAACGAGCCGAGCTCGAGCCGAGCCCGAGCCTATATAATATACAACGAGCCGTGATCGAGCTTAAAATTTAAGGCTCGAAACGAGCCGAGCTCGAGCTCGAGCCTTTTAAAACTTAAACGAGCCGAGCTCGAGATCTGTCGAGCTCGGACTCGGCTCGGCTCGTTTCCACCCCTACTTGTGCGTTGTGCCACTCTCCAGGTCTTTCATATTTGTCTCTTCTCTTCGATTGGGACATTGCACCACATCTTTTAATCTTTCCATTTTTCTATCACCATTATATAATTAATTAGTTGGGTAGCCCGCGCGTTGCGGCGGGTGTGTTTTGTGTTTTGTATTTTGTGGGTTGTACAGTGTAATTAATAATTTTGTTATTTGAAGTATGCATATGTTTACTTGAAAGAATAATTTGTTTATGTTTACAGATTTTTTTTTTTTTTTTTTTTTTTTTTTTTTTTTTTTTTTTTTTGCGTTGCGGTTGAAATTTTTTGGGGTTGTTTGTTTTTCCGGTATGCCTTTTTTTGTTTTGTTTTTTTTTTTTTTTTTAAAGAAACAAATTTGTATAAGAAATTTTTTGTAAGTGTATTATTTTTTGTATTTTTTTATTTTTATTTTTTGTTATTATTATTATTTTTTTTTGAAAAAACAAATTTTCATAAGGAAATTTATGTAAAAAAAAAATCTGTAGCGACACGTGGCGCAAAAAAAAATACTATAGCACATACTGTAGCAAACACTGTAGCGACACGTGTCGCGTTATGATAAAACGCCTGGGTTTTAGATAGTATATATAATACTGAATGCTACGTCTAGCTCCACTATTGATTGAGACAACGTGAGTGTTTTCTTTTTTCCAATTTTAATTAAAAACTGTTAATTAAATGTAAAAATTGTTTTAAGATCATGATTTTTACTGTTATATAAGACCATGTGATGATCTAGGTAGAGACTTGTTGACCTTGAAAGTGACCTAGTTGACTTCTAGTCAATGGCGAGAATTGAATACTTTGACTAACAGAATTGTCTCAATTTCTTATATCTATTGAGACAAGAATGTCACACTCTTTAGTAATTTATAATCATTTTACATAACGCAATATAGTCATTGTTAATAGTTAGAAAAAGTACGTAGGTCCAGCGTGCATGCATGGAAATTCTGCACATCAAATTTCTACCAAACAGCGTGAATATGTGATAGAAGTTTGGTTACAGAAAGAATGTTGAAATCCCCATATGAACAAATTAACATACATAAGTGCGTAAAAATCTATGAAAAAAGGTCAGACTTTTTTTTAACAAGAGTAGGTAAATATGTACATAGTAGTAGTTACACTTTTTGTACGTGTCACTAAAAGCCATTATTACTGAATTTTGGTAGCAATCTCTGAAGAGAAATTAATGGTTTGAACGCCAATGGTAGGTAATCACAATTAAATAAAAATCCATCTAATTATGATATGCAAATCACAGTATTCCCCACTAAATTATGTATTCAAGAAGACGCAACCTAGAAAAAGAGGTTAGGGGCAATTAGGAAGTGTCTCTTCCGTTTCTTATGAGTAGGGAAAGAGGATACTAGCTAGCTAGTATAGCTCAAGTGAAAACTCATACTACCTCCGTCCCATAATAATTGTCCACTTTGACTTTTTTGAGTTTTCCATGTTCAACTTTGACTATAAATATTTTTATTTGTTTAATATAATATGTGATGAAAAATATATGAATAGATTGGGTTTAAAATATATTTTCATTTGGTATAACTTTCATCAAATATTATATAACACAAACAAAAATATTAATGGTTAAAGTTGAATAAGAAAGACTCAAAAAAGTCAAAGTGGACAATTATTATGGGACGGAGAGAGTATTAATTAGTTTCCCGAGGCCCCGAGTGAGAATTCACAAGCCAAATACAATCATAAGCTTGCCGCATTTCTATCTTTCATCTTGCGCCTTTTTAATTCGACCTATTCCTTATCCTATTAGCTGTAAATGTGGTGTAAATAGATAAGTCCAATGAGTTGTCAATTAGCTTTAGTGTTGATTACAATTTACCATATTTATCACATTGTAATTCCTATATGTACTCTATCTATTAGCAAATGTATGCACACACAAAATCAATATACAAACCTCATTTATATTTCAAACCTTTTACATGGTATCAGGCCATTAAGATCTACAAAACTTAAATTTTTCCGCTGCCGTCTCCGACCGCCGGCTACACGCCGGAAGTTCGGAGGGCTCCCTTTAATCCGTAACCAAAATAAACCACAACTTCTTTTAAATCTATGATCTTTATGTTTTTCTAGAGAAAAATGCTCCCCGTTTATTTGGAAGGTTCTTTGGGGGTTGAAGTTTTAGAACTAACTTTCGTTTTATCATCTTTTCTTTTGATGCTAATGCATGAGTTTATTGGTTTTCAATTATTTGATTGTTCGTACGGCTTTGTTACCAGTCGACTAAAGTTGACCGTTAGTACTAGCCTTGAAGTCGACCGTTGGTACGGTTGTGTTATGATCGGTCGACTTAGCCGACCGTTGGTACCAGTCGACTAAAGTCGACCGTTGGTACGGTTTTGGTACGAGTCGACTTTATTATATTAAACTTTTTTTTTCTAGTTTACTACTCCAGTCCGAGCTTTCACGATTTCGCCGCTCATACTGCGAGGGAGTATTAGCTATAAATTTCGTGTAAATGGATGAGTCAGATGAGTTGTCAATTAGCTTTAGGGGCTGTTTGATAAAACAGAGTAATTTATCACTGAATGGTTGGATGCTCTGAGTGGTATCTTGGTTCTGAATGAAATTGGTTCTGAACGAAAACATGTTGTTTGATAAATATTCTAATAACCGAATCGCAAAAAACTATCATGGTAACTTGTTAAGTAATCTTTTCCTTCTAATGTTATTAATCAACTTTTATAATTAATAAGCATGATACTTGTTCACATATTTATTCTGTTAAATTATATTAATGATAATAATCTGTTAATAATAGTAAAGTTTGTATAGTTAGACGTGAAATTTTGTTCTTGTTAAAATAATCTATAATTCGTTAGAGCAACATACGATTTGTTAAATTTGGCTTAGTAATCTTTTGTTTATCTCATAATAAAATAAAGAAAAAGAAATATAAATAGAAGAAACATGTATAAAATACATAGGTAGAAGTTTATTAAACATTATATATATATACTAAAAGGCAGTACGTGGTACTGTAGCAAACACTGTAGCTACAGTGATGTCAACAGTGATTTGGTGAGTACGGGTACTGTAGCAACGGTACTGTGCAACACTGTTCAATTTTTTTTTTTTTTTTTTTTTTTTTTTTTCAAACCGTGGCTTTAATTTTAAGGTGGTGCCGAGACAAGGGGAGGGGGAAAGAGCAATTTTAAACCAAAATTCAAACCCATTTTTATTATAAAACTTTTTAAAAATTCGGATTAATAAAATGAAAATTAGGGTTTTGATAAAAATGGTTTTTATTTAAAAAGAAGATGAGAAAAAGAAGGGAGATGGTGGTGGTGCGTGGTGGCAGCGGCGGTGGTGGGGGAATGGTGTGTTCGGGTCACTTTGGCGGCGCGTGTATGGTACGGATGTAACGAGAAAAGCCCGATCTACGCGTTGGTGAAATAAAAATTTTTTTGCCGGAATATTTACCGGTGACCGGAAATGTTTTCCGGCGCAGTGGGAGGGAGTGGCCGGCGGCCGGATTCAAGAGAGAGGGGAAAGAAAGATTTTAGAGAGAGAAAGTAGTGTGTGTGTTTGTGTTGATATGAAATAAAATGTAAAATTTTTGGTTTTTATATTAAATGGGGAGGGGGTTAAATGAAAATTGAAAAGTGAAGGTTGGTTTGGTAACTTAGGGGCGGAGGGGGTATTATTGCCATCTTGGCAATACTTTTCGCAGAAATGGTTCGGGGATCATTTGACGTATCAAACGGACTCGAAAAATTACGAAACTTTCGCCATTGTTTACGAAATCATTTTTCCTATGGAAACGAGTATAAATTTACAATACTTTCAAGACTTCAATAAATATCAATATATTTGGCAAATGCGATACGTTTCGAGTTAACATTCCCGCAGCAATGCGCGGGTACCCCCGCTCGTTGGGTAAACTAAATGTATATTTATATTGTTGCTGTAATAAATAGATCAACCATGAAATCATTAAAATGGTTTCTCGAAGATGACATTTATAAAATATTTACATGCTGAATCAATTTGCATGTGATATACGCTGGCCCATCCAATCCTTAATGGAATGACTAAGAGAGAATAAAATTTTTAACAAACAAGTTTTACTGTTGACAGAATTAGCAGATGACACAACAAGAGGCTATCAAACACACCCTTAGTGTTGATTACAATTTACCATATTTAGCCATTGTAATTCCTATATGTATTCTATCTATTAGCAAATGTATGCACACAAAATCAATATACAAACCTCATTTATATCTCAAACCTCTTACATATCCAAGATTCCCAATTTCACTCGCCATACCTATTTAATTATGAGTATCATTTGTCGGTTTGTTTTCGAGTTCTGGAATAATGACTAATATGTCGAAAAAAGACAATCATAATCTACTATAGGGGTGAGCATCGGTCCAGGACCGGACCGGACCGACAAGATCGAGGACAGAAATAGCCAAAAAACCAAGATCGAGGACCGGACCGAATGTGGTCGGTCCGGTCCGGTCTCGGTCGGTCCGTTGGTCGGTACGGTCCAACAAGGCCAAATAATCGGTTTGTGGTCCGGTTTGGACCGGACCAGACCGAGGACCGAATTAGCTAAAAATGCAAGACCGAGGACCGGACCGAATGTGGTCGGTCCGGTCCGGTCCAGTTTCGGTCGGTCCGGTCCGTTCGGGTCGTTTGCTCAGCCCTAATCTACTACAATACTATTTTTTTATTTTTTAAGGTGAGCTTGAGAATTCTAATCAGTTCCGTCACCATTGTTCAAGTGAATAATTGTGAGTTGGGTTTTGTGTCAAATCACGTTTCAACATAAAATGAAGCATGGTATGCAGTACTGCTGCACTATATCATTAAAGTAAAAGCTCTATAAATTAATACTCGATATATTAATAATTTTGATAAAATTAATAATTTGTTCAATCCCAACTTAGGACTAGTATAAATTCAGACTACAATCGATAAAATAACAAGATAATAATTTTCTTGAAACCAAAGTATATATATATATATATATATAGTGTAACTTTCAAACGAGAACCATTTTAACTGCGAGAACTGAGAGAACCCCCAAAAACATACATGCACGCCTTCAATAATTGTATTTTTGCACATATGTTTTAAAAACAACACATATGTTTTAAAAAAAAACATAGTTGTTCTAAAGAATTTGATAAGAAATTGAAAATACAAAATTTTTTTTGAAGGTGTGCATGTATGTTCTTATAAGACGTGCAACGACAATATTGCGGCCGTGTGTAAGGTTTTTGTGAAAAAATATGATGAGTTCATAATGATATTGAAGAACATAGGTGGATGCTTACGATTATTGATGATTTGCATGTATTTTTATTTTATTTTAAAAGGCGTACATGCATGTTTTTTGTGGTTCTCTCAGTTTTCGCAGATAAAATGGTTATCGTAAGAAAGTCCCCCATATATATATATATATATATATATATATATATATATATATATATATATATATATATATATATATATATATATATTAGCCCAACAAAACAATAAATTAATAATTAATAAAAAATTTCATATCTTAACTGCTTAGAATAAAGAAATGGTTAAGTGAAATGTTGAGTTTTCAACACTTGATCAAATGAGAGAGAAAGTTACTAATCATAATGGTTTCTTAAAACTAAATTATACTGTAATTAATACTCTTATTAAAATACCCCAATTACTTAAAAGTATAATGATTTGTACAACCAATTAAAACACATTTACCAAATTAAATACAACTAATTAAAACACCACTTACTAAAAAATACAATAAAATTTTTATAATATACAATCTATACTACATATAATGCATGAAGACTCTCTCTCCAAAATTTTCAGATTTACAAGAAATAATGCATGATTTACAACAATTTAATGCACTCAATTTTCAGAATTACAACAAAGTAAGCATATAGTATAACAATAAACAGCGTAGTGTCATTTTAAGACCAAAATTCTACCAAACAACATTAATGCTATTAAAAACACCCCTTCACCAAAAATTACAACAATTTAAGCACAATGTACAATAGCTTTTAAGTAAATACAAGTCATTATACACAAAGCACAAGTATGTAAAACACAATGATTTTAAGGTCAACAATCTATTTAACACATATAATTAATACACTAATTAATTCACCCTTCACCAAATATACAATCATTTAACCATAATGCACAAGCTACTAAGCCAAGTACTTAAAAATAAAGCCATTAGGCTGGGCACAGTGGTCGATCAACCAGACCTATCGCCCCTGAGCTGACCGAGTCTCCGCCACTACAACCACAAGATCGATGAAGGTCGTACGGCTCCAAAATTCACAAACCAGTCACCCCCTCGACCGATTAATGCATTCCACAAATGAAGAAAAAAATGTAACATTACTTATCAAAACAAAAACGAAGACGAAATGAAAGAAGAAAAGAACAATTATCAATGAAGCCAAAACAAACATCAAACTTTTTCCATCTATGGTCCACGAACAAAAAGTATACAGCAACAATAAAACCCAACATCTACATCAACCTCAGTTCTAACCCCATCTCAAAACCACCATCACGGTCAACACAACATAAAACCTTAGAAAGAGTTTCGTTTGATATTCAAGAAAAGGGTATGATTTTCTTGCAAACATAGATTTTTGGTTATGTTCGGTTATCAAAATAAGAAAGAAAGGAAGAGTATGTGATGTTTGTGTGGCTGTAAATCATGGCTGCGTATTTTTGTGAGGGAAATTAGGGCAGGAAATTTAGTTTTTGTAAACGTCTTTATAAGTCCTAACATTTGGGTTATATACCGGTTTGGTTGTTAATTGGGCTGGCCAAATGATATCTCAAATTGTTAAGTAGTTTTATCATGGGCCTTAATAGATATTGATGATTAAAGTTTGTTTAAGCTGAAAATTGTTTTAGACTAATTACCTTGGTAATTGAGCCGTATATTATTTGTATGGTATAGTTGATTTTGGGCTAATTTTGATATTTGGTTCATGTGAATAGTGTATATTAAAAATGAAAATGTAAGGTATATATATAGTGTAAAAAAGATGGATTTTTTTGAAATAAAAATAAAAGTATAAATGTCGGTTGCCTTACTATGCCTAAAAGGTCGCATGTAGGTTAGAAAATTTAAAGGTGATTGTGCTAAGGAAAGAATCAAGACTTCTGTTTGTGGTAGCTTCGGTTAACAGTAAATGAAATTATACTACTGCTTTTTTTTATGGGTCCAAATACCGTCTTTCACGATGTATGAGGAGGTTGAGATGTAGAAATCCTTACCCCTACCTAAGGTAGAGAGGTTGCTTACAGTTTTATCTAAGATAGGAAAGGACCTCCGACCTTTTGTAAGGAGTAAGGATCGAACCATTGACCTCTAGGTTAATATGCAAGGGGTTTTCCAACTGATCTAACACTAAAATTATTGTTATTTGTAAATTAATCGCTAAAAAAATATGGCCGCATAACATCACATTACCAGAAAATATAGTCACAGGGTACCCGTTGCCGCATCGCGCGGGTACCCTGCTAGTTTAAATAAGCTACAACATAATCCATATGAAATAATTAAATACACTAATTAATGTTATTTTTAAACACCCTAAAATGAAAAGTACATGTTATTATACACATTATACAAATTAATAAAACACATAAAGTTTCATACATCCTACCAAGTTGATGGTACATAGAGTTTTGAAAACTGGATAGGACCATCGGGTTCAACCGGGAACTGGTGTCGCCACCGGTTCGGCTAACCAATAAATACCATCCAAAAACGAACCAGAGAGGACCCATTGAAACCGATACAAACTGGTGAATCAGGCCTCATCGAGATCTATTTCTCCGGTTAATCGTCACAGGATACCCGAAGGAAAAACTGAAAAGTGAAAAGTTGAAACTAAAAAAGGAAATATTGAAAACATATATTTCAAAAGGAAACTATTAATACAAATCACAAACCGGGTTGACATGGGACGCTTCAAACCCGACGGGTTGACCAGGTTTAATTTGACCCGTTTTTGACCAACCTAGCAAGTTGAACCGGTTTAAACTGACCCATTTTTCGACCGGAACGGTTTAACTGGTTAAACCACCCGGGTCGAACCGGGTTTTTAAACATTATGTTTAATCCCTAAATCTTCAAACTTTTATTATTTTTTGTTTATAACCTATAAACTTTTTTATCAATAAACTAATTGTTGCTATAAAATCCCGTTGCTATGCATGGGTACTCGTCTAGTATATATAAAGGTCATACGTAATTGGAACTTGAACAAATTCAATTAAATCAATTAAGTTCATACATAATTGGAACTTATCCCAATGAGAGTAACTTTTTACTAATTCAAAAGTAATAAACTTGACAAATTCAATTAATTTGTGAATATGAAGTCATAAAATGTTAATTAGATTTTTTTTTTAATTATTTTTCATCTCTAGCTAGTATACATTGTAAATAGTATATTGGGTTTGAAATTTTAAAGACCATACATAAAACATCTTTAAATTAATAAATTATTAGTTTATCAATATAATAATATCTCGCAAAATTCATAAAATATTATGGTCCTAACATCATTAATTTATAGAGGTTTTACTGTATGTGATTTATAAGCTGGTTGAACTTAGTGGTTTTCTAAGAAATTTAAGAAACTAGTTAATTGTCATGTTCCTATGTTAATTAGCATGATTAAATATTTTTAGGAATCTAGTATCAAATAGAAAGGAGTTTCTGTATAGATTTTGGCGATTAAAAAGAGTAGAATTCGGATTCCGTATATAGGGGTTCTAAAGCTAGTGATTGTCGAATAGTGACCAGTTAACGCTAGATCCACAAAGAAACTTCAACAAAAACATCCACAAGCTGACGTGTCAGCATTTTGTTGGTGTACTGTGTGACAGTTTATATTTCCTCTCTTTTAATAAACCAATCAGTCTCTGTCACATCAGTTCGTGAATTTTTTTTGTAAGACTTTCTTTGTGGTCCTAGCATTTCTCGTATATATCATCCAATCTTCTATAACACATAGCATTAGGAAGAGCTAGCTTTGAGAAAACAATACTGCATCTAGCTCCACTGTTAACTTCTAGAGGATTTTTCTAAAGTTATAAGTGTAAAACATTTTAAGGTTTTATGATAGTTTCACATTTATTAGTGTAAATCTTTTTTACACATTCATAATTGTGATCAACATGACAATATCTACACGCTATCAGCCTATCAGCAACTGTATAGCAAAAAAGAATGTATTACGGAGTATTAGCATATTTGTTGTAGTGGGATTAGATCGGTATTAATATAAGACCATATATGACGATCTTAATATAGAGACATGTTAGACTTAAAAAATGACCTACGTTGCAAGAGTTAGAGAAGCGAATACTTAATAGAGATTAAATATTCTTCTCGTACTAGGTGGAATTATTAGAGATTAAATAAGTATCACTCTAACAAACATAATTGACTCAAGATCTCATTTAGTAGTGTGGGCCACAATGAACATTATAAATAGAAATCATTCGTTGCTTCTCAAGAAGCGCTTTTCTTTATTTACGAGTCTTGTAGCTAGACTCAAGGTCATGGGTTACTACGTGATCTCATCGTTGGTTTCACTCTCTAGGTCGTCTTCTAAGCCAGTTTTGTACTCCGGACCTAGTTGCAAGCATTCTTTGTAGAAACCAAGCATCCTATTCTTCACATACTCTACTCCTCTACGTCTATCCTCATCATTCCTATAATAAGCCGCTTGTTTGTGTTCCATTTCTATATTAGAGAGAAGGTGGTGATGAGGCAAAAAATGAACCACTTTTAGGGGGTCATTTAAGCCCGGAATTGAATTTATTTGATCAAATATTGCCCTAAATCGTTCCTTTTGTGATTTTAGGTACTTTGGGAGTGAAATCTGGAAAAGGAAGCAATTCGGACGTTTTTGGAGCATAAAAGTGAAGAAAACGCCAAAGTCTTAATTTTCCTTGCTGGGAACAGTAGGTGACGGCGTCAAGAGTAACACCCTGACGGCGTCAAGAGCAAATTCCATGACGACCCAGTACATATTGGACAGCATCACGAAGTAGGGCGTCAAGAGTAAAGATCATGACGGCCTGGAAATGCTAATACATGACGGCGTCAGAAGTAGATCAAGACAGTCCGAGAAGATTTTTGGCGGCGAGGTGACGGCGTCACAAGTTTGGTCTTGACGCCGTCAGACCCCTTTTCCTATATATAGTTTTCTAATTTTCACATTAAAAAGAGGAGAAGTTTTGGAGAAACCCTAAGTACGAACTTGGTGCATATTTTACAGGTTTTTCAAGGGTTCTAAGCCCTTGATACCTTTCATGTGTAATTGAGATAAGTGTTCTTTTAATTCAATCAATATGTCTATGTGTTGGTTGTCTATATCTTGTTCTTGTCTTAATTCCATCATGCTAGGCTAGATCTATCTTGTGTTTGCTTGGATCTAATGAAACCTAGATGTTAATTATGTGTTGATTACTTGTTTATAATTGTTTTGGATGAATGAATTTATATGTTAGGCTTAACAAAACTGGCAGATCTCCAAATGGTAACATGCTTGAACGTCTTAAGAAACATGAACCTATTGCACTAAGGTCTTTATTGGTTGTATTTAATGCATGAGCCGCTGTTTATAATCCCTATGGTTGTGCTGGGCATGGTATAGGAGGAGATAAGAGCTCATAGAATTGGGGAGTTATGTGCGATACCCCATGAACGGTATTAAGGAATACAATCCGTCATCCATGCAACTATAACAAGTAATTAACATGTAAAAGATGTCTAGGGAGTAGTGAAATCTAAGTAAACACATTTTCTCCACTTATTGCTCACAACATTAGTATAATTTTGTTTATTTTCATTTCTAGTATTTTATTTTGATTGCATCTTAGTATTGGGTTAATTGACTAGCAACTAATTCCGCCCAAATCCTTCAAACCCGAGATTTTTACTTGCTTTCTAAAAAATATAAAAAATACAAAAAAGAATCATCTCTCACTTTTAGAACTAGTATTTAGGTTTTCTAATCCTAGCGACACTATTCCTAGCTGAACGATCAATCCCCCAGTACTTGTCACTATACTATACTACAACGATCAGGTACACTGCCTGGTGGGGGTTGTAAGCTTCTCAAGATCCCTTGAGAGGTAAAGCCTGGTGCGATTCCCACGTATCAAGTTTTTGGCGCCGCAGCCTGGGGAATAGTTATTGTCTAGGTTAGAATCTTTTTTTATTAGGTCTACTTGCTAGATTCCGTTCTAGTAAAATTTTATTTTTATTTCTAGGTTTTCTTTAGTCTATCTTTTTCTTTGTGCCTTTGTTAGTAAATTAAATTCATTGACTGTTCCGTTGACCATTATGGAAAACGCGAATCCACCCCTTTCCCCTAGCGAAGTGGGTTTGTTACGTGAACAAATTGAGAGTGAGATTAGGGAACTTAGGGAGCTTAATAGTTTGATTAAGGTTGAGCTCGAACATGCATTTAGTGACCTAGCGACCGCCTTGTATTGAAATGAGGACCTAGGCCTAATGACTTTGTGAATGTTATTGAGGGACTTGAAGAGGGGGATATAGATCCGAAGCTTAATGACTATTTTAATCTATACCCCACTAAGGAGGAGATTGCATATTATAATAATCTTATCGATAACCCGCGATCTCCTTTCACTATAATTGAACCTAAGATAAAGTGAGGCGATCCTAAGAATGCTAAGATACCATGTATGATTGGGTATAGGCACATTAGCAATGCTTACATTGACTTTAAATCTCGAATCAACATTATGTCCTCAACTGTTTATAATGATATAGTAAAAACAAGACTTGAACCTAGAAGAGATCCCAAATACCCCGGTGGAGTTTGTAACTTTGTCGGGAGAGTTAAAGGTCTACATGTCTTTGTTGGTAATTTCACTTTTGTCACCGACTTTATGATTGTGGAGGATCTTGCTAATGTTATTGATTGTCGATTATCCAATGTTGTGTTTGGCAAACCGTTTATTGAGGAGTCTAAGTTGGAATATGATGAGATAGAAGGAACGATCCGATTTGCAAGTAACGCCGATAGTATCACTTATAGGATGCCTAATAGGATGAAAGAATTTCGCTTTATATCCCGTTTTGATAAGGACAACGTTGGTGCTTTTGAGGACATCAATGAAGAGGATAAGAAAAAGGGCATGGATTATGTATGGGAAAAAAGGAGTCTTTATTACAAAGATTGCTTGGCCCTGCGACCAAGGTATAAAGTCGATAAAGATATTGCCCAAAAGATTATGGGGGCGGTTGAGAAAAAGGTGATTGGTTTTTACAAAGAATATCTACAATCGGAGAGTGGAACCAATGATGAGGTCACGTAGTAACCCATGACCTTGAGTCTAGCTATAAGACTCGTAAATAAAGAAAAGCGCTTCTTGGGAGGCAACCCATGCTTTGTGTGATTTTATTTTTGTTTGTTTGTTATTTGCTTCCGTATGCATGCTTTATTTTTATTGTTGGTTGATCATGTTTCTAAATTAAATAGTGGAAATACTTTACTTTGTTGTTTTGGCCTAGTCTTAACTCCACCTAAAAGTATTTTTGCAAAAGATAAGTGTAAGGGGAAACCCCAAATATGTTTTTTAGAAACAAACCGATCATGATTCTCCACAATATTAAATGAACATGTGTATTCGTATTTGTTAGAGTCAAATGCTTGTATTGAGTCATAATGAAGTTTTGCAAGATTTTCCAGGAAGTAGGACCAAGTTTTTCCAGAAATTTTCCGGAAACTTAACATAAGAATTTCTGCAGGTCACTTTTGACGGCGTCAAGGGTTAACTCTTGACGGCGTCAAGTGTAAAAATCTGGAAATTTTACCGGTTTTGTTTTTCTAACGGAGTCTTATGGTTTTTGTGAATTATTAAGTTTTATAATCTCCAGGAGATCTGCAAACTTCATTCCACAAGCATTATATCTTATCTTGTTTTCTAGGATTTAGAAACTTATATAGGATGCCGCCGATTTTACGCGAGGTTGTTTTGTCTAGTTTTTCAGGATTTACAGGTTATGTATGACAAGAAGATGATTTATATTCTGGAAGGGAAGCTTTGATTGTTCATTTTCTTGGAGGAAGATTTAACCTGGCCACCTTATTATCCATACCGAGCGAATCAGGGGAGTATTTGATTTCATTCTTTTTACTTTTTAACTTTTACATTCTTTACTTGAACATTGGGGACAATGTTCATCTTAAGTGTAAGGGGAGGGTAAAAAGATGATACCTTACATATGCACTTTCGCTTGAGTTTGTTTTGTTTAATGGTAGATGTGTAATAAAACTATGAGAAATACTTGTTAGTGCAATTTTAGCGCTAAATTTAAAATTTTTTACAACATTTAGGAGTGAAACTTTAGCCATAGCAAGCGTCTCATTGATAGGAGATTGTATGACTAGCACATAACTGTACTTTCAGAAAAATTTTTCACCCAAATATATGAGGTTCGCCTTTAGATTTGATAGGAAAAGCATTTACTATTAGTGCTTATGAGTGTACTGGTAGCATTTAGATTCTAGAACTTGCGTTAGTGATGCATCCCGAGACCGCTAGTGAGACTACATTCGTGTAGTAGGATTTACTACATGATAAGAGGCATTAGGATCACCCTTGTTTTAAACCCGTATCATAATTACTTGACCATTTAAGTCATATTACTTGGCTAGTTAAGTCAACTAATTTTTCCCACACCCTTAGCGTTGTACTCATTTTTAGTGCACGAAACCCCTAGTACACCCCTCCGAGCCTATCTTTTCGTTTCTAACTTAAAGCATTTTACTTAAAGGAAGAATTTGTTACACCCCACTTAAATGTACAACCAAATCGCCTTAGCCTTCCGTGTATGCGCTCATCTTTAGTGCATTATTGTTATTTGTTAAACCCTAAGTTAACTTTCTAATTGATTACATGGTTGCTAAGTCGAGTCATATCCTTGTACATATTGTTTTGGGACATTTGGGACTCATGGGTAAGTACTTATTTTATGGAGTAATGGGGAAGAACATCATTTATTACCCCCATATGTACGTTAATCTTAAAAGTGCTCAAAGTGTTTTGATTTTCTTAATTCGAGTCATTAGATTAGTTTAATGTAAAGTATGTAAAGATTCAAGTGTAAGGGGAATTTTCAACCCCTATGATGTATTATTTTGGATGGTAGGGTAAGAGTGTATGCAAAAAAAAAAAAAAAAAAAAAATAGAAAAAAGGAAAAAGAGAAAAAACATACGGACTACCATCCCGTTTCATTCTATGTTTATTTTATGTTTTTGTTATTTTTCATTTATTAGCTTAAGTCGAGTCTAGTCTTGGCTTAGCAACGCCATATTGTACATGTAATTAACTAAGATTGTTAACTCGCCACCAATAAAACTTCCTTTATCCAACAAAACCGTGTATTTCATATCCCTACACCTAACGTTACAACCCTTTAAAAGACCTCTTTGATAGTTTATCCTAGGTGCTTATGCCATGTGGTGGAGGTTTGATCCTTTCCCAAGCCTATGGTAATCTATTTTGCTATGACAGGTAGTGAGAGATATCTTCCGTTTCCATATTGTAATTTATACTTTATTACACCCGAGAGATGTGAGTATCTAAACACTATTTGTGAGGTGCTAGTGTATGACCTCCGTGCTTGTCTATTGGTCTTTAGTGGAACGATTATTTGTTGTAATTACTTTTATATTAGTGTTAAATGACCCCTAACTTGTATTTTGATTAGAATAAAAGCGCATTTGCTTGAGGACAAGCAAATCTCAAGTGTAAGGGTATATGATGAGGCGAAAAATGAACCACTTTTAGGGGGTCATTTAAGCCCGGAATTGAATTTATTTGATCAAATATTGCCCTAAATCGTTCCTTTTGTGATTTTAGGTACTTTGGGAGTGAAATCTGGAAAAAGAAGCAATTCGGACGTTTTTGGAGCATAAAAGTGAAGAAAACGCCAAAGTCTTAATTTTCCTTGCTGAGAACAGTAGGTGACGGCGTCAAGAGTAACACCCTGACGGCGTCAAGAGCAAATTCCATGACTACCCAGTACATATTGGACGGCGTCACGAAGTAGGGCGTCAAGAGTAAAGATCATGACGGCCTGGAAATGATAATACATGATGGCGTCAGAAGTAGATCAAGGCAGTCCGAGAAGATTTTTGGCGGCGAGGTGACGGCGTCACAAGTTTGGTCTTGACGCCGTCAAACCCCTTTTCCTATATATAGTTTTCTAATTTTCACATTAAAAAGAGGAGAAGTTTTGGAGAAACCCTAAGTACGAACTTGGTGCATATTTTACAGGTTTTTCAAGGGTTCTAAGCCCTTGATACCTTTCAAGTGTAATTGAGATATGTGTTCTTTTAATTCAATCAATATGTCTATGTGTTGGTTGTCTATATCTTGTTCTTGTCTTAATTCCATCATGCTCGGATAGATCTATCTTGTGTTTGCTTGGATCTAATGAAACCTAGATGTTAATTATGTGTTGATTACTTGTTTATACTTGTTTTGGATGAATGAATTTATATGTTAGGCTTAAGAAAACTGGCAGATCTCCAAATGGTAACATGCTTGAACGTCTTAAGAAACATGAACCTATTGCACTAAGGTCTTTATTGGTTGTATTTAATGCATGAGCCACTGTTTATAATCCCTATGGTTGTGCTGGGCATGGTATAGGAGGAGATAAGAGCTCATAGAATTGGGGAGTTATGTGCGATACCCCATGAACGGTATTAAGGAATACAATCCGTCATCCATGCAACTATAACAAGTAATTAACATGTAAAAGATGTCTAGTGAGTAGTGAAATCTAAGTAAACACATTTTCTCCACTTATTGCTCACAACATTAGTATAATTTAGTTTATTTTCATTTCTAGTATTTTATTTTGATTGCATCTTAGTATTGGGTTAGTTGACTAGCAACTAATTCCGCCCAAATCCTTCAAACCCGAGATTTTTACTTGCTTTCTAAAAAATATAAAAAATACAAAAAAGAATCATCTCTCACCTTTAGAACTAGTATTTAGGTTTTCTAATCCTAGCGACACTATTCCTAGCTGAACGATCAATCCCCCGATACTTGTCACTATACTATACTACAACGATCAGGTACACTGCCTGGTGGGGGTTGTAAGCTTCTCAAGATCCCTTGAGAGGTAAAGCCTGGTGCGATTCCCACGCATCAAGTTTTTGGCGCCGCAGCCTGGGGAATAGTTATTGTCTAGGTTAGAATCTCTTTTTATTAGGTCTACTTGCTAGATTCCGTTCTAGTAAAATTTTATTTTTATTTCTAGGTTTTCTTTAGTCTATCTTTTTCTTTGTGCCTTTGTTAGTAAATTAAATTCATTGACTGTTCCGTTGACCATTATGGAAAACGCGAATCCACCCCTTTCCCTTAGCGAAGTGGCTTTGTTACGTGAACAAATTGAGAGTGAGATTAGGGAACTTCGGGAGCTTAATAGTTTGATTAAGGTTGAGCTCGAACATGCATTTAGTGACCTAGCGACCACCTTGTATTCAAATGAGGACCTACGGCCTAATGACTTTGTGAATGTTTACAGGAGATCTAGGATCGATATAAGCTTTCCATATATGCATATGCCCGATGTTGCATGGTATGTTGATGTTAGAGGGGTCTCCCATTTTGATAAGGGGTGTGCCAAGGATATATGGTGTCTCGGGACTATCAAATAAATCCTTATGGTATTCCCGTTCTTCCTTGGTGGGCAGCTTATCAAAGTGCTTTTCTATAGTCTCTACTTCCTCTAACTCCTCTCCCTTATTAACCTCAATTTCCCTAATTTCATCCCTAGTCTCGGTTTCTATTTCAACTTCATCTTTGTCACTTTCTTCCATATTCTTATCTATTGGCTTAATGGTGACAACATTGACAAAGTGGACATGTTTGGATGATGAGGGGTCCTTAATTTGGATTCCGTTATTGGTGTCCCTTGTGTCCTTCCTAGGTGTGGTTAACGCTTGGTTGTTGAGGGCTTTCAACAAGTTGTCTATGTTGTTGGTCATCTCCGTTTGTTGTTGGTTGAATTCGGTTTCAAACCTAGCTATGCGAGCTTCTTGAGATGCCATGAACTTAGACATCAATCTTTCAAGATTGTTGGTACTACCATAGTTGCTAGAAGGATTGTTGTTGAAAGTACGGTTGGAGGGTGGACCGTTTGGTTGGTAACGATTAGGCGGATTGGAAGAATTGGCTTGATTTTGTTTCCACCTAAGGTTTGGGTGATTTTTCCAAGAGGGGTTGTATGAATCACCGTAAGGGTTTGGCTCGGGTTTGAAAGTGTACCACTTATCTCCCGCTTCGTCGGTACTCGAGGATGCGTAGTCCGCAAAAGCTGTTCCGGGGAGTTCCACACAATCACGAGTGTCATGGGGACCACTATATAATTCGCATGAAGAAGTGATTTTGTTCACTTGGCTTGAAGGCTTAGGAGCTTCATAAGATTTCATGAGAAACTTGACTTGGTCGTCAAGTTCCATGATCCTACGGTCGGGAGTGCTAGAGTTGTTCGAAGGCAAAGATATTGCCTTGACCGTTTTGTTCAAATCACGGGGATCATTCCAACTTTCGTTGTCATACAGAGCAAGATCTTCTATGAGTTCCCATGATTGTTCCACACTTAGATCACGTAGCTTACCACCGGCCGATTGGTCAATTGCTCGCCTTGTGGAGAGATCGATATGGTCATAGAAGATTTGGACTTGGAGCCAAAGATCTATGCCATGATGAGGGACTTTTTGGAGTAAGTCCTTGAAACGAGTCCATGCTTCATAAAGAGTTTCACCTTGACGTTGTTGGAACATCAAGATGTCATTTCTAAGCTTGGTAGTTCTCCCCGGTGGGAAAAATTGAGCAAGGAAACGAGTGGTGAGATCATCCCATGTGATGATGGATCCCGCGGGTAAACGCTCAAGCCATTGACTAGCTTGATCACGTAGAGAGAATTGGAATAGGCGTAATCGGGTTGTATCTCTAGTTGCAACATCTAGGTCTATGGAATCTACGATTTTAAGGAAGTCCTTGAGATGTTGATTTGGATCTTCGGAACGAAGTCCATGGAATGCACATCCGCTTTGCACCAACCGGATGGTGTCGGATCGCAAGGGGGTCACATTGGCTCCGGTGAGCTCAATGGTGTTTCGATAGCCTTGGTGGCTAGGTCGGGAATACTCTCCTAAGGTTCGGGGCCTAAGAGATTCTAGTGGTGGGTTTTGTTGTGGTGGGATGACGGGGTTTAAAGATGTTCCCATCGTCCATGATGTCGGGTGGTGAAGAGTTACGAACAAAAATACGAAGAAATAAGATAGACTAAAGAGAACCTAAAAATAAAAAATAAAATCTTACTAGAAAGGAATCTAGCAAGTAGACCTAATAAAAAGAGATTCTAACCTAGACAATAACTATTCCTCGGGCTGCGGTGCCAAAAACTTGATAGCGTGGGGTTTGCACCAGGCTTTACCTCTCAAGGGATATTGAGAAGCTTATAACCCCCACCAGGCAGTGTACCTGATCGATGTAGTATAGTATAACGACAAGTACCGGGGGATTGATCGTTCAGCTAGGAATAGTGTCGCTAGGATTAGAAAACCTAAAGACTAGGTATAGAGATGAAGGATGATTCTTTTTGTATTTTTATATTTTTTTTAGAAAGCAAATTAAAATCTCGGGTTTGAAAGATTTGGGCGGAATTAGTTGCTAATCAACTAACCCAGTACTAGAGATGCAATCAAAATAAAATACTAAAAATGAAATTAAACTATATTAAACTAAAGTTGTGAGCAATATGTGGGAGAAATTTGTTTACTTAGATTTCACTACTCCCTAGATATCTTTTACACGTTAATTACTTGTTATAGTTGCGTGGATGACGGATTGTATTCCTTAATACCATTCATGGGGTGGCGTACTTACTTTCCCAATCCTATGAGTGCCTACTTCACTCCTATGTCGAGCCGGCTAAGAAGCTCCTAACATGGGATCATTAAAATTTACTCATGCATTAAATACAACCAATAAAACTTAGTACACATCAGTTCATGTTTCCTAAGACGTTCAAGCATGTTACACAATGGAGATCTGCCAGTTTTCTTAAGACTAACATTGAAATCATTCATCCAATACAACCATAAACAAGTAATCAACACATAATTAACATCTAAGTTTCATTAGATCCAAGCAAACACAAGATAGATCTAGCCTAGCATGTTGAAATCAAGACAAGCACAAGATATAGACAACCAACACATAGACATATTGATTGAATTAAGAGAATATTTATCTTAATAGCACATGAAAGGATTCAAGGGGTGAAAACCCTTGAAAATACTGTAAAATATGAGCTAGGGTTTACAAAGTTCGGCCCTAGGGTTTCTCCACACAAGTTCCTCTCTAATGAATGAAAAATAGAAAACTATATATAGGGTTTAGAAGGTGACGGCGTCAAGAACAAATGTCTGACGCTGTCATCTCGCCGCCAAATAGTTCCTCGGACTGCCTAGATCTGGGTCTGATGCCGTCATGTAGTCCCCTTATGCAGGCCGTCACAAAATTAACTCTTGACGTCCTTCTTGTGACGCCGTCAGGTTTGCATTGGGTCGTCACCACTTTTACTCTTGACGTCGTCATGGTTTTCCTCTTGATGCCGTCAGGTACTGTTATCAGCTTGGAAAATTAAGTCTTTGGCGTTTTCTTCACTTTTATGCTCCAAAAACGTACGAATTGCTTCGTTTTCCAGATTTCACTCCCAAAGTACCTAAAATCACAAAAGGAACGATTTAGGGTAATATTTGATCAAATAAATTCAATTCCGGGCTTAAATGACCCCCTAAAAGTGGTTCATTTTTCGCCTCATCATCTATGCTGCTCTTACAATGTATGACGCACATGTATGCAGCTACCCATCCAGTGCTATTATGTTTATGTCTGCCGTGCTGTGGATCCCCTAAAATCGCAATAATCAGTTTTAGTGTTCCTGTATAGCAATACTGATTTGCATACTTGACTGTATACGGGTCAAATAATCAGTTTTATGTTAGCTGCAACAATATGATTCTTTTAGGAAACTAAGATACACTTACCACTCTTTTTACATACTTTTCATCTACGTTTTCTCCTTGTTAGTTGTTAGTATTGTATTGTAAGTGATTGTTTTAAATGTCCTTGTTGCTCATTTATGTTTTATGAAGAGTGGCACTGACTTATTGACAAGTCCAGTTAATGACAAAGAAATATGATAATGTATAGAAATTATACTAACCCAGATGAGATTGTTGTACAATAAAAAAAAAGAAAAAAGAAAAAGTGGTCGGAATTCGGGATTGGTCACCAGAATCTGGGTTTGGTCACGGGAAAAGATGAAGCTGAAGGGTAAAGGGTGGTTGTGTGGTTGTGGTGGTAGAGGGTGGTGGTGGTTGTGAAATGTATGTGATGCGTGGGGTTTGCACCAGACTTTACCTCTCAAGGGATCTTGAGAAGCTTACAACCCCCACCAGGCAGTGTACCTGATCGATGTAGTGTAGTATAATGACAAGTACCGGGGGATTGATCGTTCAGCTAGGAATAGTGTCGCTAGGATTAGAAAACCTAAAGACTAGGTCTAGAGATGAGGGATGATTCTTTTTGTATTTTTATATTTTTTAGAAAGCAAATTAAAATCTCGGGTTTTAAGGATTTGGGGCGGAATTAGTTGCTAGTCAACTAACCCAATACTAAAGATGCAATCAAAATAAAATACTAAAAATGAAAATAAACTAAATTAAACTAAGGTTATGAGCAATAAGTGGGAGAAATGTGTTTACTTAGATTTCACTACTCCCTAGATATCTTTTACACGTTAATTACTTGTTATAGTTGCGTGGATGACGGATTGTATTCCTTAATACCATTCATGGGGTGGCGTACTTACTTCCCCAATCCTATGAGTGCCTAATTCACTCCTATGTCGAGCCGGCTAAGAAGCTCCTAACATGGGATCATTAGAATTTACTCATGCATTAAATACAACCAATAAAACCTAGTACACATCGGTTCATGTTTCCTAAGACGTTCAAGCATGTTACACAATGGAGATCTGCCAGTTTTCTTAAGTCTATCATTGAAATCATTCATCCAATACAACCATAAACAAGTAATCAACACATAATTAAAATCTAGGTTTCATTAGATATAAGCAAACACAAGATAGATCTAGCCTAGCATGTTGAAATCAAGACAAGCACAAGATATAGACAACCAACACATAGACATATTGATTGAATTAAAGAGAAGACTTATCTTAATAGCACATGAAAGGATTCAAGGGGTGAAAACCCTTGAATTTACTGTAAAATACAAGCTAGGGTTCACAAAGTTCGGCCCTAGGGTTTCTCGACACAAGTTCCTCTCTAATGAATGAAAATTAGAAAACTATATATAGATTTTAGAAGGTGACGGCGTCAAGAACAAATGTCTGACGCCGTCATCTCGCCGCCAAATAGTTTCTCGGACTGCCTAGATCTGGATCTGACGCCGTCATGTAGTCCACTTATGCAGGCCGTCATGATTTTAACTCTTGACGCTTTAGTTGTGACGCCTTCAGGTTTCTTCTGGGTCCTCATGGACTTTACTCTTGACGCCGTCAGGAATTTCCTCTTGACGCCGTCATACACTGTTCTCAGCACGGAAAATTAAGTCTTTGGCATTTTCTTCACTTTTATGCTCCAAAAACGTCCGATTTGCTTCCTTTTCCAGATTTCACTCCCAAAGTACCTAAAATCACAAAAGGAACGATTTAGGGTAATATTTGATCAAATAATTTCAATTCCGGGCTTCAATGACCCCCTAAAAGTGGTTCATTTTTCGCCTTATCATATACCCTTACACTTGAGATTTGCTTGTCCTCAAGCAAATGCGCTTTTATTCTAATCAAAATACAAGTTAGGGGTCATTTAATACTAATATAAAAGTAATTACAACAAATAATCGTTCCACTAAAGACCAAAGACATGCACGGAGGTCATATACTAGCACCTCACAAATAGTGTTTAGATACTCACATCTCTCGGGTGTAATAAAGTATAAATTACAATATGGAAACGGAAGATATCTCTCACTACCTGTCATAGCAAAATAGATTACCATAGGCTTGGGAAAGGATCAAACCTCCACCACATGGCGTAAGCACCTAGGATAAACTATCAAAGAGGTCTTTTAAAAGGTTGTAACGTTAGGTGTAGGGATATGAAATACACGGTTTTGTTGGATATAGGCATTCTTTACTGGTGGCGAGTTAACAATCTTGGTTAATTACATGTACAATATGGCGTTGCTAAGCCAAGACTAGACTCAACTTAAGCTAATAAATGAAAAATAACAAAAACATTAAATGAACATAGAATAAAAAGGGATCGTAGTCCGTATGTTTCTCTCTCTCTCTCTTTTTTTTTTCTTGTTTTTTTTTTCGATTTTTTTTTTTTTTTTTTTTTTTTTTTTTTTTTTTTTTTTGCATACACTCTTACCCTACCATCCAAAATAATACATCATAGGGAATGTAAATTTCCCTTACACTTGAATTTTTATATACTTTACAATAAACTAATCTAATGACTCGAATTAAGAAAACCAAAACACTTGGAGTACTTTTAAGATTAACGCACATATGGGGGTAATAATATGATGTTCTTCCCCATTAATCCATAAAATAAGTACTTTACCCATGAGTCCCAATCGTCCCAAAACAATATGTACAAGGATATGACTCGACTTAGCAACCATGTAATCAATTAGATAATTAACTAAGGGTTTAACAAATAACAATAATGCACTAAAGATGAGTGCATACACGGAAGGCTAAGGCGATTTGGGTGTACATTTAAGTGGGGTGTAACAAATTCTTCCTTTAAGTAAGATGCTTAAAGTTAGAAACGAAAAGATAGGCTCGGAGGGGTGTACTAGGGGTTTCGTGTACTAAAAATGAGTACAACGCTAAGGTGTGGGAAAAATTAGTTGACTTAACTAGCCAAGTAATATGACTTAAATGGTCAAATAATTATGATACGGGTTTAACACAAGGGTGATCCTAATGCCTCTTATCATGTAGTAAATCCTACTACACGAATGTAGTCTCACTAGCGGTCTCGGGATGCATCACTAACGCAAGTTCTAAAATCTAAATGCTACCGGTACACTCATAAGCACTAATAGTAAATGCTTTTCCTATCAAATCTAAAGGCGAACCTCACATATTTGGGTGGAAAATTTTTCTGAATGATACGGTTTTGTGCTAGTCATACAATCTCCTATCTATGAGACGCTTGCTATGGCTAAAGTTTCACTCCTAAATGTTGTAAAAAATTTTAAATTTGGCGCTAAAATTACACTAACAAGTATTTCTCATAGTTTTATTACACATCTACCATCAAATAAACAAACTCAAGCGAAAGTGCATCTGTAAGGTATCATCATTTTACCCTCCCCTTACACTTAGGATGAACATTGTCCCCAATGTTCAAGTAAAGAATGTAAAAGTGAAATAAGTAAAACGAATGAAATCAAATACTCCCCTGATTCGCTCGGTATGGATAATAAGGTGGCCAGGTTAGATCTTCCTCCAAGAAAATGAACAATCAAAGCTTCCCTTCCAGAAAATAAATCATCTTCTTGTCATACATAACCTGTAAATCCTGAGAAAATAGACAAGGCAACCTCGCATAAAATCAGCGGCAATCTACATATGTTACTAAATCCTAGAAAACAAAATAAGATATAATGCTTGTGGAATGATGTTTGCAGATTTCCTGGAGATTATAAAACTAATAATTCAACAAAAACTTTAAAACTCCGTTAGAAAAACAAAACTGGTAAAATTTCCAGATTTTTACACGTGACGCCGTCAAGAGTAAACTCATGACGCCGTCAGAAGTGACCTGCAGAAATTCTTATGTTAAGTTTCCGGAAAATTTCTGGAAAAACTTGGTCCTACTTCCTGGAAAATCCTGCAAAACTTCATTATGACTCGATACATGCATTTGACTCAAACAAATACGAATATACATGTTCATTTAATTATTGTGGAGAATCATGATCGGTTTGTTTCTTAAAAACATATTTGGGGTTTCCCCTTGCACTTATCTTTTGCAAAAATACCTTTTGGATGAAGTTAAGACTAGGCCAAACAACAAAATAAAGTATTATCACTTTTTAGTTTAGAAACATGATCTACCAACAATAAAAATAAAGCATGCATACGGAAGCAAACAACAAACAAACAAAATAAAAATCGCACAAAATCATGGGTTGCCTCCCAAGAAGCGCTTTTCTTTATTTACGAGTCTTGTAGCTAGACTCAAGGTCATGGGTTACTACGTGATCTCATCATTGGTTTCACTCTCTAGGTCGTCTTCTAAACCAGTTTTGTACTCCGGACCTAGTTGCAAACATTCTTTGTAGAAACCAAGCATCCTATTCTTCACAAACTCTACTCCTCTACGTCTATCCTCATCATTCCTATAATAAGCCACTTGCTTGTGTTCCTTTTCTATATTAGAGAGAAGGCGGTATTGCTCAATTTTGTAGGGCATTTGGTAGGCAATCTCATCATTCTCTTCCTTGAACCTAACTATCCCTAAAGTCAGATCATAACTCATCCTAGTGGCCTCAACAAATGGTTTTCCGAATATTATTTGGCTTAGGCAATCATCTATCACCGGACGAGTGTCTTCTACTATCATAAAATCGATCTCATAAGTGAAATTACCTATAATCACATGCAATCCCTTCACTCTTCCTGCAAAATTACTTATCAAATTCTTATTGGGCATCATTCTATAATCAAGTTGTTTCTTCATCACCGAATTGTAATAAGTCCTAGTCATGATGTTTACAGGAGATTTAGGATAGATGTAAGCTTTCCATATATGCATATGCCCGATGTTGCATGGTATGTTGATGTTAGAGGGGTCTCCCATTTTGATAAGAGGTGTGCCAAGGATATATGGTCTCTCGGGACTATCGAATAAATCCTTATGGTATTCCCATTCTTCCTTGGTGGGCAACTTATCAAAGTGTTTTTCTATAGTCTCTACCTCCTCTAATTCCTCTCCCCTATTAACCTCAACTTCCCTACTTTCATCCCTAATCTTGGTTTCTACTCCAACTTCATCCTTGTCACTTTCTTCTATCTCCTTATCTATTGGCTTAATGGTGACAACATTGACAAAGTGGACATGTTTGGATGATGAGGGGTCCTTAATTTGGATTCCGTTATTGGCGTCCCTAGTATCCTTCCTAGGTGTAGTTAACGCTTGGTTGTTGAGGGCTTTCAACAAGTTGTCTATCTTGTTGGTCATCTCCGTTTGTTGTTGGTTGAATTCGGTTTCAAACCTAGCTATGCGAGCTTCTTGAGATGCCATAAACTTAGACATCAATCCTTCAAGATTGTTGGTACTACCATAGTTGTTAGAAGGATTGTTGTTAAAAGTACGGTTGGAGGGTGGACCGTTTGGTTGGTAACGATTAGGCGGATTGGAAGAATTGGCTTGATTTTGTTTCCACCTAAGGTTTGGGTGATTTTTCCAAGAGGGGTTGTAGGAATCACCGTAAGGGTTTGGCTCGGGTTTGAAAGTGTACCACTTATCTCCCGCTTCGTCGATACGCGAGGATGCGTAGTCCGCAAAAGCTGTTCCGGGGAGTTCAACACAATCACGAGTGTCATGGGGACCACTACATAATTCGCATGAAGAAGTGATTTTGTTCACTTGGCTTGAAGGCTTAGGAGCTTCGTAAGATTTCATGAGAAACTTGACTTGGTCCTCAAGTTCCATGATCCTACGGTCGGGAGTGCTAGAGTTGTTCGAAGGCAAAGATATTGTGTTGACTGTTTTGTTCAAATCACGGGGATCATTCCAACTTTCGTTGTCATAGAGAGCAAGATCTTCTATGAGTTCTCATGATTGTTCCACACTTAGATCACGTAGCTTACCACCGGCCGATTGGTCAATGGCTCGCCTCATGGAGAGATCGATATGGTCATAAAAGATTTGGACTTGGAGCCAAAGATCTATGCCTTGATGAGGGACTTTTTGGAGTAAGTCCTTGAAACGAGTCCATGCTTCATAAAGAGTTTCACCTTGACGTTGTTGGAACATCAAGATGTCATTTCTAAGCTTAGTAGTTCTCCCCAGTGGGAAAAATTGAGCAAGGAAACGAGTGGTGAGATCATCCCATGTGGTGATGGATCCCGCGAGTAAACGCTCAAGCCATTGACTAGCTTGATCACGTAGAGAGAATTGGAATAGGCGTAATCGGGTTGTCTCCCTAGTTGCAACATCTAGGTCTATGGAATCTACGATTTTAAGGAAGTCCTTGAGATGTTGATTTGGATCTTCGGAATGAAGTCCATGGAATGCACATCCGCTTTGCACCAACCGGATGGTGTCGGATCGCAAAGGGGTCACATTGGCTCCGGTGAGCTCAATAGTGTTTCGATAGCCTTGGTGGCTAGGTCGGGAATACTCTCCTAAGGTTCGGGGCCTAAGAGGTTCTAGTGGTGGGTTTTGTTGTGGTGGGATGACGGGTTCAAAGATGTTCCCATCGTCCATGATGTCGGGTGGTGAAAAGTTACGAACAAAAACACAAAGAAATAAGATAGACTAAAGAGAACCTAAAAATAAAAATAAAACCTTACTAGAAAGGAATCTAGCAAGTAGACCTAATAAAAAGAGATTCTAACCTAGACAATAACTATTCCCCAGGCTGCGGCGCCAAAAACTTGATGCGTGGGGTTTGCACCAGGCTTTACCTCTCAAGGGATCTTGAGAAGCTTACAACCCCCACCAGGCAGTGTACCTGATCGATGTAGTATAGTATAATGACAAGTACCGGGGGATTGATCGTTCAGCTAGGAATAGTGTCGCTAGGATTAGAAAACCTAAAGACTAGGTCTAGAGATGAGGAATGATTCTTTTTGTATTTTTATATTTTTTAGAAAGCAAATTAAAATCTCGGGTTTTAAGGATTTGGAGCGGGATTAGTTGCTAGTCAACTAACCCAATACTAAAGATGCAATCAAAATAAAATACTAAAAATGAAAATAAACTAAATTAAACTAAGGTTATGAGCAATAAGTGGGAGAAATGTGATTACTTAGATTTCACTACTCCCTAGATATCTTTTACACGTTAATTACTTGTTATAGTTGCGTGGATGACGGATTGTATTCCTTAATACCATTCATGGGGTGGCGTACTTAGTTCCCCAATCCTATGAGTGCCTACTTCACTCCTATGTCGAGCCGGCTAAGAAGCTCCTAACATGGGATCATTAGAATTTACTCATGCATTAAATACAACCAATAAAACCTAGTACACATCGGGTCATGTTTCCTAAGACGTTCAAGCATGTTACACAATGGAGATCTGCCAGTTTTCTTAAGCCTAACATTGAAATCATTCATCCAATACAACCATAAACAAGTAATCAACACATAATTAACATCTAGGTTTCATTAGATCTAAGCAAACACAAGATAGATCTAGCCTAGCATGTTGAAATCAAGACAAGCACAAGATATAGACAACCAACACATAGACATATTGATTGAATTAAAGAGAAGACATATCTTAATAGCACATGAAAGGATTCAAGGGGTGAAAACCCTTGAATTTACTGTAAAATACAAGCTAGGGTTCACAAAGTTCGGCCCTAGGGTTTCTCCACACAAGTTCCTCTCTAATGAATGAAAATTAGAAAACTATATATAGATTTTAGAAGGTGACGGTGTCAAGAACAAATGTCTGACGCCCTCATCTCGCCGCCAAATAGTTCCTTGGACTGCCTAGATCTGGATCTGACGCCGTCATGTAGTCCCCTTATGCAGGCCGTCATGATTTTAACTCTTGACGCTCTAGTTGTGACGCCTTCAGGTTTCTTCTGGGTCGTCATGGACTTTACTCTTGACACCGTCAGGAATTTCCTCTTGACGCCGTCATACACTGTTCTCAGCATGGAAAATTAAGTCTTTGGCGTTTTCTTCACTTTTATGCTCCAAAGACGTCCGATTTGCTTCCTTTTCCAGATTTCACTCCCAAAGTACCTAAAATCACAAAAGGAACGATTTAGGGTAATATTTGATCAAATAAATTCAATTCCGGGCTTAAATGACCCCCTAAAAGTGGTTCATTTTTCGCCTCATCAGTATGTTAAAAGTTACTTTGCAAATTTAGTCCCTAAAGTTACATTGCTATGACACGTGGACATAAAGTAGTGAAATGACGATTTTACCCTCAGTGACATGACACTTAACGAGAAAACTAACGGAAAATGGCTCTCGGTGGTTTTTTTTTGCAAATTTGCGTAACGTTAGTGGCTTTTTTGCGTGACTTTTTGTCTCGTCCCATTTTTGCGATTTCATGATAGTTTAGGGACCATTTTTGCATTTTACCCAAAAAAAAAATTCTATCTATCTCTTCTGTTTCCTCTCTATTACCGTACAACAACAAAAATAATAATCCATCATCCTTTTGAAATTCTACTAAGTTCCTATGTCATTTGGTTGAAGGTTTAGTGAATCTTGGTTCAATCCTATCATAATTTCATCATTTCTTGGGTGATTTGGAAGATTATTAAGGTGATTAGGGGCTGAAGTTATAAAGTGTTTACAAGGCTAAAAAGAGTTAAGAAATATTGAAAAAAAAAAAGAAAAAAAAAAGAAGAAGATTGAAGACAACGGTTAAAGGTTGATTGGAGATTAGAAGAGATTAAGTGTTAATTAGTGTTGTTCGATCTTGTAACTTTTCATCCTATGCCTTGTAAGACTTGTGTTTATTTTCCTTATTTTGATTCAATATGGTTGTAATAACTACTGTACCTATTGTATTTTTATGTTGTAAGAATGATATTGTAATACTTGGACATTGTACACATGATTTGAACCATAAAAAGTATCCTAAACAAGCTCTAGGTGTAAAACCCAGATTTTTTAAACACGTAAAATACCCAAAATATCCTTCAACTTAAAACTTTTGATGTGCGAATAATAATTATACCCTAAGTATTAAAACTATAATATACCTGAACGTTTCGCGACTTTTTAACCTTTGGAACTTATGATAATTAAAAACTACAAAACTTATATAAAAAAATTATGCATGTACACGTTTGATAAACATCTTGGGCCGAAAATTCTGTCAAAAACTAACCAAAACCACAAGTAAGACTATGTTCATGATTTGGAACTAAATAAGGTAGGGGATCAATCATATCATTAGAATTCCAGTCATTCCGTTTTTAACACAATCAATATACACGGCATTCCCCATCTATTTTAATATCCGGATATATACACATCAAACCTTAAAAACACACAAAGTCGGCTGCCCTTACTTTTCAAGAAATTAAGAAGTACGAGGGAGGTTTAGCAAAGTGGGAATGTGGGTGTGTCATATTCGAAAAAAGTCTTGGTTTGCGTAAATATTGCTTGTGTTTTGGGCCGTGGTTTGTGTTTCGATTTAGTTTCGGAACAGATTGGGGTTAAGTTCTGTTGGTCCGTCGGTTGCGATACATGTAGGTGATCATGTACATTCGGGTTTTGGGTTCGATCGTGTCTCGCGGAATCTTGTGTTTGTGTTTATGTTCAGTTTCAGTTTCGATCTATCGTCTTGTCCGGAGGTATATCTTGATCTACAAATTATATATGCTACATAAATCTTGTTATATCAACTTACTATATAATCTTAAACTAAATCATGTTTTGCTGCTACTCGTTATCTATACTACATACTAATGTATTTAGGACTTCTAAATGAGGAAGTCTTAAAAATTTTAAGACACAAAAATATTTCTTTAATAGGAAACATGAAATTAAAAAGGCATAGTCAATAGTCAATGTTATATATACTTGTAACAACTCAATTATATATGTCTTCAATTATATATTCTTGTAACAACCTCAAATATTTACTCAGCCCATTAAGGTTTGTAATTACCCATTTAATCTATCATCATCATTGTGATTTTTAAAATAAAATAAAAAACGTATAGACCTTAACTACCTTTTTATTGCATACATTATCTTACTATGATATAAACCAAACCCCTCATTTTACTATTGCACCATCTTTCTTTTACTCCACCAGTTTATATCTCAATTTTTTTTCTTTTCTTACATTCTCTCTATAATTTGTTTTCTTTCTCTAACTTGCAGGTTATTTATAGTTGAATTACCTATTTGCATGCCTTTAAACCTACAAGTTGTAAGTATGTTTTAGCTCTCATCTCTCTTTTATGAATTTTTTCCTTTCGTTACTTTTTCTTTTGGTGTGGGGGTTGGACAATATGGTTGTGACTCTATGGAGACTGAAACATGGAGAAAGATGGCGGAGGCGCAAACGAGTATGTACCAGTTAGTCTATACTAGCAGGGTACCCGCCCAATGCGGCGGCAGGTACCATGTGACTAAATTTTATGACGAGCAAATGTTTTTCATTTATATGTTTTTTCTAAGAATAGATTTACATATTTTAATTTTCGATGAACTACGTATATTAATTTTTATATTTTTTTACGATAAATGTATGGATGTCAATAATTTCATGTCGCATATTTCAACACTTTAACTATTGACAATGTTTTTTTTTTATATGATTGTTATAATAAATATTTTAGTAACCAATGTTTTTTTGTCAAGTATTATATAACATAAATAAATATGTTTATTATTACAATATTTGTATAACTTTCATCAAGTATTATATAACACAAATAAAAATATTTAATATTAAAGTTGAATAAGAAAAACTTTAAAAGGTCAAAATGAACACTTAATAATTAGATTTATGGAGATGTAACATATATAACACCCATGAAGAAAAAAAATGTAAATGACAAGACAACATAATCACATTCACACTCTTACCATTTTGAACTATCTAGTTATAAAAACATCCCATTTATAATCAAATGTCATAATTATTAATCCATACCTGCTACATTTTTTGTATTCTTTACATAAAAACACCATACATCTTGCAATTTATACATACTGTAGCAAATACCAATGTTTGGTGTTATGGACAAGCAACAAATAACATTTTCATTAATGTACTAATTTGTTCTTCAATAAACTTTATGACTTTTATGAAGTTGATTGTCACCACTTACACAATATAAGTATCTATCTCTTTAATAAATATTTTATCAGTTGCAAAACAACATCATTGCATATTCCAAGCATGTGGTTATATTTATATATCTAGTGTTTCAATAACAACAAATATAGTGTTTTATTGGCAGATTAATTACATTGTATACAAGTACCATAAACGATTAACTAAACTAAATGCAAGAGATAAACTACAATCGATGAAGACTTTATATTGTAGGCTTTTTGTACTATTGATCATACCACTCCATCTTCCAGTTTTTTATTTATTTTCTTAAGCAGCATCTGCCAGCATTCTTTGTTCCATCACAAGATCGGTCATGGTCTAAGAAAACGAGCTTCAAGCCAAAGAAAAAAGAAAAAGAAAAACATAGCGTAACTTCAAATGAAAGTCGCATTTAAAGCTTTCATAGATGATGAGAGTGGAGGGGAGAATTGTAAAGATACAATAACTTACAAATGTGGGCTAAGATCCATTGTATGATGGACCATATTCTAAAATAGTGGAGATACTGAGATAGATTTGACCAGCCGAAACATGGAGTTGAATCCACTTCTGAGCATGATAACCAGTTTACGTTTTAATAGGTCTACCCACTTGAACTGTGAACGCACAACATCATAAGATAAATATTTAAAAGTTAACACCACTACATATATAGACTAACTGGTACATACTCGTTTCGCGCCTCCGCCATCTTTCTCCATGTCTCAGTCTCCATAGAGTCACAACCATATTGTCCAACCCCCACACCAAAAGAAAAGGTAACGAAAGGAAAAAATTCGTAAAAGAGAGATGAGAGCTAAAACATACTTACAACTTGTAGGTTTAAAGGCATGCAAATAGATGATTCAACTATAAATAACCTGCAAGTTAGAGAAAGAAAACAAATTATAGAGAGAATGTAAGAAAAGAAAAAAATAGAGATATAAACTGGTGGAGTAAAAGAAAGATGGTGCAATAGTAAAATGAGGGGTTTGGTTTATATCATAGTAAGATAATGTATGCATTAAAAAGGTAGTTAAGGTCTATACGGTTTTTTTTTTTTTTTTTTTTTTTTTTTTTTTTTTTTATTTTTTTTTATTATTATTATTTTAAAAATCACAATGATGATGATAGATTAAATGGGTAATTACAAACCTTAATGGGCTGAGTAAATATTTGAGGTTGTTACAAGAATATATAATTGAAGACATGTATAATTGAGTTGTTACAAGTATATATAACACTAGCTTCATAACCCGCCCGTTGGGCGGGTTGGCTTCATAATAATACATATTGAATTCTAAATGTATATAAAGCAATCGTGAAGTAACGTTGAAAAGCTTAAAAAAAAGGCAATATCGCTGGTATACATATCATGTAACAAAATATATATAAAACCAGTGATGTCGTTTGAATACAAAAAGATAATGAATTTGTACATCATAATAAAAAAAAGTATGTTTCCTATTCAAATATGAAACAAAACTTCTTTATAAACAACGTTTGTTGTTGAGTTTGAGTAGTTGTCGTCTTTGTCGCAACATCTTACCTTCAATCCTTTCTACTAATGACATAACACCAGTTTTTGCACCACTTTCATGATTAACTGCTGACCTTGAGAAGGAACCTATCCAACATATTCAAAATATAGTACTGATTAAAAGGCTTCACTCGTGTCATTTCTCGACACCATGTCTACTGACCTGTCAAAAACTCTGGACATAAATGTGATATCCACTCAAAGTTTTTGTATCATAAAAAGTCCGCGTGCTACAAAAGAAGATATAACAATTACTATTCACTTAAATTTCATCTTAATCTAGGCAATGCATCATTGAATCATTATATTCAGTTACAGGTTATATAAGATAACCATACTCATACATGGAGAACACAAAAATATGTATGTTATTTACCAATTGAAAAAAAAATTATAGCAACCTTTTCATAATTGTAACGGAAATTATCACTAATTAGAAATAACTCAAATGAAAGTTGTTAGTCACTGCTAATTACCCAATCATTTTTTAGGGGATCACTTTATGCAAGTCAATGTGTCATAACAAACTAATGAAAGCCAATGAGATCCCATTTATACGTAGCAGTTTTTGAATATATAGCAAAGATGTGCCACAACTTAAGCTTTATGACAACATTAAAGTCTGATGTGTAGTTTTTATGTGGTCCTTTTGGAGCTTATTACTGATCGTTAAGCCATCGACAACACACCACATGAGCAATAGAACATCGTCACATGGGTAATTTCACAAGTTCTTATTCTTTTAGGAAGCCTCAAATAAGCTTGTGAATGTCATAAACTTAACTTTTCCTATTTTTTATATAGAGCCATGCCGATTCTATTGGGTTGTATGTCAACAGTGGCTAAATCTAGGAAACACCATCCAAACTTACGAATAGTTCCATACACTATATGATACGTCACTGATGGTCCCTAAACCAAAAATAATGATTTGCATTTGTTATGTGAGGTGTACCTGGAAACATGATCAATTACCAAGAAATGTGTCTAAAATAGTCTTGTAAGGTGTACCCCTCATTTGCATTTGTCTTCTAATGGTGTCAAATGAGCTTGTCAATGCTAGCTGCCACAAACTGTTCATGTTTACAATACAACAGGTTATAACATGATACTACAACATATGACTAACGACAATAATAAGTGGTTACTACAACCTACCACTCTCTCCATTTCGTCTTCAAACTCTTCCTGCATACGGGAGTTATATCTTTTCCAAGCTTCCTCTTGAAAGCTTGACATGTGAGGTCGACCACTCCCTACTTTCCATAACTTTGACCTTGTAATTGTGAAATATAACAATTGTAATCAGTTAATTGACCCAAATAAAGATATATTAGATTTATGGTTATCATGTAATTGTGCAATAATATATGAATTTCACATACCAATCTTTGTAGTTATCATGTATATTCTTCTACAGTATTTGTTTTATTATCATTTTTTTTATTTATTCATTTTTTTGTATCCATCTTTAAACATGGGAGATTATATGGTAATTAATTAAACACTTGGTACCGCAAAAATAATAATAACTACACATGGTGCATGATAAAGGAATAGCTAGACCTGAAATTTTGGGTGTGCTTGGATTTTGATTTTCAAAATGATTATTGCCATCCAAAGAATCAAATAATTAGGTCCTTAAAGATAGTTATGTAATTTAAAGTGTATCTAAACATTCAATAAACGTTTACTGTAAACTTGCATCATCCTCTTACCCAATTTTATAAATTGAATATTTGACCTTGTATATCAGAAAATTATATCGAAATTAGTTGATAACCAAACACCCAAAACTAATCATATTTCGAATAAAAAAATACAAACAAAAATAACATTCTATGGTGCAATCTTATGGAAGTTTTGTGTTACCTGATTCACCATTTGGAGGCAAAAAGTACTGACTTGAAATTTTTATGAGGAGCTACGGTATGTATAAATTGCAAGATGTATGGAGTTTTTATGTAAAAAATACAAAAAATGTAGCAAGTATGGATTAATAATTATGACATTTGATTATAGATGGGATGTTTTTGTAACTAGATAGTTCAAAATGGTAAGAGTGTGAATGTGATTATGTTGTCTTGTCATTTACATTTTTTTTCATGGGTGTTATATATGTTACATCTCAATAAATCTAATTATTAAGTGTTCATTTTGACCTTTTAAAGTTTTTCTTATTCAACTTTAATATTAAATATTTTTATTTGTATTATATAATACTTGATGAAAGTTATACAAATATTGTAATAATAAACATATTTATTTATGTTATATAATACTTGACAAAAAAACATTGGTTACTAAAATATTTATTATAACAATCATATAAAAAAAAAACATTGTCAATAGTTAAAGTGTTGAAATATGCGACATGAAATTATTGACATCCATACATTTATCATTAAAAAATATAAAAATTAATATACGTAGTTCACCGAAAATTAAAATATGTAAATTTATTCATAGAAAAAACATATAAATGAAAAACATTAGCTCGTCATAAAATTTAGTCACATGATACCTGCCGCCGCATTGCGCGGGTACCCTGCTAGTTATATATAAACCATGCTGTCATTTAGTAAAATCTATAAAAAGTACGCATGAATCACGATTAACTACATGAAATCATGCAAACTATAAACCTTTTTGTGAATCAATGAGTATACGTAAGAAGTGTCACATAAATTAACAAATGGAGACTTTGATAATTACACTTTATATGATTATTATTCTGATGGGACGTTGTACGTAGGATTTGGCTTTCTTATACTTGACTCAAATCATGTGTAAAACCTAATTGAGAAAGAGATAGTTGCATGTTAAAACCTGGGAATACTTTAGCTAATTAAAAGAGCAGCAATGCATGTTATTTGGCTATGTGGTGGGTCGAATATTAGCTGTCGATGAAATTCTATTTCTTTTCGTTTGGCACAAAAACCTAGTTATAATACAAACGAATGAAAATGGCTTGTGTAGTCTGGTGTCCTGTTTGCCTCGTTTTGCTTTAGGGCTAAATTTGAGAGCGGCCCAGTCGCTCAGAGGGGTGGGCTTTTTTGGACCTCATTTGGTTGTTTTCTTGAAATGGCCCGAGCGACTAGCGACTTTACTGTAAATGCGACATGTGACATCACAAAAAGTTGTGTCTAATCATTTGTGTAAGACTAAAGTAGAGGTAACTTTTGTGCTACTTATCACTAGCGACTTTCAAAACTTCGAGCGACCTTCTATTTTGTCATTTTCCCCCCAAATAGTCAATCTTCGATAAACATTATTTTATTTTTTTTGACCCTTCCCAATGTCGAGCAACCTAGCGAAAAGTTTTAAGCGACTTAAAACTTGTCACCTTTTTGTACTTTATCCATCACCCTATTTGTGTACCTTTAAAACACCTTTTTATTTAAAAATCTTATTAAAAACTTTTTTTAAACAATTTTTTAATCCTAATTATTCTGCTAATTTATAAAATTTTTTGAGCGACATCTTAATATTTAAGCCACATTTTTTTTTCTTCCCCAACTAATGGCCTTTTGTTTTTGTCACTTTTTATCACAAAACACTGCTATACTCTCTCAAACCAATAACCATCTTCTCCAATGTTGTTTCATACGAGGGTATGTATACTATTTTTCGAACATTATACTATAAATTTTGTAAATCATATTCGTATTCGTATATTGAAAATGCTTTACAGTTGCTATATTGTTATACATGACATGTGTTCTTATTTGTTTGATGTAATGTCGTTTTTTTATGTTTGTTTAGCTTTGCTTTGAATTTCATGGTTTTGGTTGTAAGTATTATTGTACATACACTACATGTGGTGGTTACTAGGGTTTTGGTGTTTGATTATAATTTGTTTTTTTTTGTTATTGTAGGAATATCAAGCCAAACCCATTATTAGAAGTAAACCGAATTACTTTTCTCTAATAAAATCCAAATTGGATAAAAAACGTAGGAAGTTGTTTCGGGCTACTTGTTTTGGTAAATGGTTGGACCTTTCATATTTTGATCACGAACCACATATGATAGATTACATCTTACAAAAACAATGTTGTCCGAGTAATGCGCATTATGATATGCCTATTATATATTATGTTGAAGAGCGTCCTATACATTTCGGTAGACCAGAATTTTGTCTTATCATAGGTTATCGTTTTAGAAATGTAAGTTTTGAGTCATATAAGTTAGGACATCTCAATTTTAGGAACAGGGTTTTCCCAAACCATGTAGGTAAAAAGGTCACCATTTTAGATATTATTGGTCTTATTGAAGATGAACGGGCATTTGGTATTATATACGATGAAGATGCAGTACGTCTTTGTCTATTGTTAGCCTTGGAGGTTATCTTTATGGGCAGATTATTGGTTGAAGAAGTTGATGATACAATATTATGATTGATTGAAAACCATGATGAATGGGATGTTTTTCCATGGGGGGAATATATTTGGAGACGATTATATCATCAAATTTTGGACATGGCTTCTAAATACATGTATAAATTCCTTGAAGGTATTAACAAAGACCAAAAGTTTGTTCCAACATATACGCTTTCAGGCTTCGTTTGGGCTTTCAAGGTTTGTATTTTTTAATGAATATACTCTTTCCCACTTACTTATGGTATGTTTTTTCACTGAATTTGAATTATTTGTTTCCATTTTATAGATATGGATACTGGAATCATTTGAAAGAAGCATTATTTGGTAGAATAAAATGCCAGAAATGGTACCAAGAGGAATATCATGGTCAAAGAATGCAACATTTAAAATATCAGATTATAAATATCTTTTTGGAAAGGTAGATCTCTTCATTCAAATTGTCGTATTAATGATTTATCTTATTCTGAATTAATTTATTTTTTTTCTGTAAGGAATCAAATGTTGTTCAAGATCTTAGGCCTACATTAGATGAGATGAAATGTGATTGGTATATACAGTTTATGGAAATTTTCCATCATTACATACCTAGAACTCCCCCAGTGAAAACCACACATCTCGCTGATGAGTATTTCAAGAAGTTGGCCGCAACACGCAAACGTGGCAAAATAGAGCATAAACATTTACCTATTATACGCCAAAGTGAAAGCACTTTAGTAGAGATTAGCATAATTCAGGATGGTGTTATTACAGAGTTGAATGCCCGTTTGTTCAAACTAGAGGGAATTATTCAAGTTCTTGCTCGAGAAAGAAATTGGGGTAATATATCATGTTGACTTGTTTACTTACATTCACATGCTGTTTTTCTAATTTAATTTGTCTTATAACCACTATATTTCATTCGCAGGAGAGATTGGTGTTTGATGATGATCTTCGGAATCTGAGTGGAGAGTTTTGTGACGAGCTTAATGATTGTTTTCTTGAGTTGTTTCAGTCAAGTATGGATACTGGTTTGTCACAACGTGTAGATTTGGATGAGTATGACGATGTTGCAAAGGTGAATTACAAGTTGAGTGTATATGTAAACTTTTTGTGCACCATATTATATGATAACAATTTAAAAAGTAACTTTACTTTCACAGGAGTTTATTATTCAAGAAGAATTAAGATCGTGACGTGAAGAATTACAAAAGTTGCGGTTAAAAGAGCGTAAATTGAGGGAAGAGCATAATAGGTTGATGATGGAGGAGGATAAAATGATAAGGATGCAAGAGGAAAAGATGTTACAGGATGAAAGTGAACGAAAGAAAAGGGCAGTAGCGATTAGGAATTCTAATCATTGGAAAAATGCTGTAGCGCGCATAGCCCCTACAAAGAGGAGTGAAAGTTCCGGTGAAGCTAATGCGTATTACTGGACTAAAGAATATGCAGAAAGGGCGGAAAGGAAAGCACAATGCTTTGGCTTACTGAATCCAGATATGACGGAATAGCTTAAGCATGTTAAGCCGTGGGTTGAGGTATGAAAACTAATTATTTGATTGTTTCAATGATTTCTTATTTTTCTTTTATGATCATAATCGTAATTGTGTCTTATACCAGGATCTGAAACGCCGGTCCAATGCTGTTAACAAGGTTTATTTGACAGATGAATACGACCGATATCTTGGTAAAATTGGTCCGCTAAATTGAAAGTTCCCATGGTCCGAAGATGTGACTATTGATAGAAGGTTTTGCGAAAGCTTAGTTTGCTTAGACCCCAAAAGGTAAGGTTGGCTACTGGATGAGGCAAGTAATTTTTTTTAAATTAGCAGTTGAAACATTACTAGAGTCTTTTAAATTAGCAGTTGGAACAGCAGTAGAATCTTTTGAACTAGCAGTTGGAACACCAGTAGAATCTTTTGAACTAGCGAAATGATCATTTGTTGGTTCAGCAGTAGATTATTTTCAACTATCAACAGGATCATTTGTAGGTTCAGTAGTTGAATATGTTAAACTAGCAGCATGATCAGCAGTAGGATCTTTATAACTAGCAACAGGATCACCCTATTAAAATGATTTATTTTATTGTTGTTCATACTCGTTTATATTTCCCAATTTAGAGCATATAGAGTTGTGGGTTAACTACATGTGGCATGTGAGACCCCATATGGCTGATTGGGCTATGGTTAGTGGCTACTTTGTTCAGCTTCTACTTCAAAACTCGCGTCCTTTGTGGTATGCTAATGGGGAGAGGTACTCCATTCCATGGTCCGATGTTAAGCAGGTATTTCATTTTGATTTGGTCCCCTATTTGCGCTTGACTTGACCCAATACTGTTATATTATTTTGATTTTTTTGGCACACATGCACTGTAGGTTTTTATGCCTATTAATGAAAAGGAAAGTCACTGGTTTCTTACACATTTCGAGATAAGAGACAGGAGTAGTTACATTTTTCGATAGCGGTGAAATTTATATCCAAGAATTGCCCAAATTTTATTACACAGTTATGGATTGTTTACAGGTTGGTGTAAATATCCATTTAATTAAGGTTTATACATTACACTGTTATAACACTTTTACATTTTTCCACAGTTTCAACTACCTGAGGTGCTAAGTCAAGCGCAAGTATTTCAGAAGAAAGGCATAGATCCTTCAACGTACACAATTACCTTTCATCATCCTTACAAAATACCGAAGCAGGGCGGGATATTTGGTGATTGCGGTATTTGGGTGTGTATATTTTATATCACTTGGTTTATGGTATGTCGTTAGATGTTAAGGATCCGGTTCAGGCTGCACTTGCATACCGTGAACAAATGGGTCAGTTTTTTTTAGACACAGGGTTTGTGTTTAATCATCCATCAAGTATGTTGCAGCCTATCTATACAATTGCTGACCATGTGATCCCTTTAATGGGTTCAATTTTTGTATTTCTACTCTTGTTGCTTGTATCGATCGTGATGTTTTCAATTTGATGGCTTGTGTCACATACGCTGGCGGCATTATTTTATGTATAATTTTTGTAAATTGGCTTTCATTTGGTGTAATTTTTTATTGTGCTTTTTAGTTAAAATAATTATCACTCAAATACGTTGTTGCCAACCATGTAAATTTTAATATGTTAATGATTGGCACAAAAGCAGTCAACTAAAGTCTACAACAGATGTGGTCAATATAGTCAAACTACCTAGGCCAATGCTTCCGTGGAATACAGTGTTTCCCCGGGTCGTTATGTCCTGACGAGGTGTGGATTGTGCTTTAGCGTGCTTGTGATCGGGTAATTATTCACAGAAAAGGGTTGTAATGAGAATTATTTAAGAATTATGAAATGAAATAGCTTAGGAAATCTATATGATTGATTATAGGAATTTAGATTAAGAAGAAACGAGCTAAAACCTAAAAACGTACGTTTTAATTAAAAACGTAAACTGACGTACGTAATAAAAAGTAAAACTGATTAACTACAAAGGCTACAAGTGTGAAATTAATATTTTTACAATTCTAATGAATAAAGAAAACTTTTAGAAAAAGAAAAATTATTTTTACACTATTTAATTATTTATTATTAATTAACTACTAATTACTTATTAATTAACTAATTATATTGATTTAAATTATTAAAAATACTAAAAAGACTTAGATAACTAAGAATATTTTTATAAATCTAATTAACCATCACAGGAATCTAAAAAATTAAAAAAAGTTGGTTTTATGTATTTTTAAACTAATTTACTAATTATTATTCTAATTATTAATTAATTACCAATTAAACTAATTATTTTCTAAAAACTAGAAAATGAACAGTAGAAATTCTAGAAAAATTCCAAAAAAGGTTTTAACTTATATAGAAGCTAGGAAAATTATAAAAACTAGGTGTTACTTAATGAAATCTAATTTTGCTATTTAATTCTTTAATATTAATTAATAATTAATTAAACTAATATTTATTCTAAAAATTACTAAATGACAAAGGAAAAATCTAAAAAAATTCTCAAAAATACTTTATACTACCAGGAACTGAAGAAAAATTTGAAAATGTATAAGTGCTTAATAATAAGCTAAAAAGAAAAATGAAAAAGATAACTTCTATTAAATAAAAGCTATCACTATAATTAAGTTTGGTTTTTTCTTGGATTTTCTGTTTCAAACTATTTATACACTGATATCTAACAACTTTTATGAAATCACTTTGAATGAAACTCAAAAAATAAGCACTTTGAGTGCTTATTAGCTTCACAATTGACTTTCTTTGACCAAACTAGAATTTAAGCTCAAATGAGCTTATGTGGGGTCCACAATGGTGGATTCTAGTTCAAATGAGTTTGTTGGACATGTTTAAGTTGGAAAAAGCAAATGGGGTCCACTAGATAAGCAAATAAGCCACAATAAGCAATTACTTATTGGTGGTCTGAGACAGAAATGGGACAAAGTTCAAGGCTGAAACAAGTGGGGTCCACAGGGTCTTAAGGGGTCAAACTTAGTTGCTATGGACTGGGGGCCAGCTTGGGAGTTCAAAGGTACCAATGGGGGCCTGTGGGACCCACTGTGGTGGCCAGAAACAACCACCAAAGTGGTGGTGGTGGCTGCAGTTACTTGTGCACAGGGGAGCTTCTTCCCATGCAGGTGACTTTGAGGCAGTGTAGGACCCACACAAAAATTACCAAAAATGTAATGACAATGGACCTTCAAAGTTGAGCTGATACACTACCATTTTTGAGAAGCACAAGGTCTAATACGCCATACAAAAATCAAAACAATTCTTGAGATTTTTGGATTTTCTGCAAATGGCCAATTTTGACTTTTTAACTTTTCTTGCTTAGTTGACTTTAATGAACTTTGGACTTGATTTACTGAATGATTATGTTATAAAAGGCTATAATGAAACTTAAGTAAGCTAAGTTAACAAGTTATGAACTAATATTCATGACCTTAGAACTTAAATTCTTATCAGTTAAGGAAAACAAGAAATCAAAAGTGAACTTTGACTTTTTAACACAAGACCATTGGTTTTCAAGGCTTAAATGAACTAATAGGTCTTATTATGACATGAAGCAATCAAAATCAACAACAAAATCACCTTAGAGATCAGTGAGACACACTGATCCAAACACCTCTTTAAAAGATTGAAAAAAATGATTTTCAAAGTAAAAAGCTGTGATAAGCTTAACTGATGATGTAGAATGATCAGACAAGCTGTATGCAACTATTTGAAACTAAGGTACACTGAGATGGAATACAATCTAAACTTATACTATGTTATGCAAATTATGGCAGTGAGTCAACAACAAATAGCAAAAAGAAGATCTAATGAACAACTATGAAACAACAAACTCAAATCACTTCCAATATACCAATAAAACTCAGATAACACAATTAAGCACCAATTCAAGCAATGCGTGAAATGTAAAATTGAGGGATATCTTACAAAATGCATCCAAGCTAAGTACCAAGAACTAAGGACCAAGAACTCAACCTAAAGCTTCCCACGAAGCTACTAACCCACTGCCATCCCAAATTAACAGTGCTCCAGCTTCTTCATCATCTTCTTTTTTGATTTTTTTTCTTTTTTTATTTTTACCCTAATTTTTTGTATTTTTCACTATTTTTGAGATTTTGAATAAAACGTGAACTAAACTAAGGTTTAAAAGTTCTGCTGAGTTAACTATGCTTAATGAAACTAATTAGAACAATACACAATAACTTTTAACAAGTTTATAATGGAAATGAGAATTTCATGGAAATCAAACATAAACTGAATTCACTAAATAAAGTTTAACTTGAAGCTTGAAATAAGTTTACAATACACTGAGAATGCTTACTACAACATTTTTAAGCTAAGAATTACACTTGGAAAAGAAAATTTTATTAAAACGACACTATATTGACCTCATAAAACTACACAGGCTCCTTCTCTCCTCCTTTTTCTCTTTATAGCGAACCTCTAGGGTTTCTTTGACCTTCTGAGTATATCCCACTTTAATTTACAGCCCTTGGATGACTAAAACCAATCTCAGCCTTTGAATCACTTTTTTGGCGCCAAATTCCACAACTGCTACTCTGGGTTACTTGGAGACTCTTAGAAACAATAAATGCTCTTTGGAGGTTTGTTGAGGTTGGTGAAACATGGAGTGGGAGGCTGAGGTGGAGGTGAGGAGGTTGAGTGTGGCAGGTTTACAAGTGGGAGAGGGGAGGTGGAGGTGTTTGACTTGTTTTGACTGAGGGGGTGTTATTATTTAAAACGGGGGAGTAATATTATAGTGGAGGTGGGCTGGGGTGATGGTTGTTTGGGCTTTTGGAGTGATAAGGTTGGGCCTGGTTGGTATTTGGATTTGGTTTGGTGTTGGGTTCATATAACTAAAGGGTCCGGTTGGTAGTAGTAAACAACAAGGACCATTTTTGTAATTTTATGAAGTAAAGGGATTGGAATTGTAACTTTCCCAAAGTTCTCAAAAGGACCAATTATGCCATTTAAGAATAGTACAAGGGTGTTTTTGATATTTTCCAATTTTAAAACCCAAGGACCATTTTTGACATTTTTCAAACTTGAGGGACCAAAGTTGTCATTTTGCAAATTTTCTGACTTTAAAGGATTTCTTTTGACAACTTGTGAATCCCAAAGGACCTTTGATGATAAATTCCATGTTTTGATTTACCAGGGACTAGTTTTGACAATTTTAAAAGTTTGGATTTAAATCCCCCACACTAAACTATTGCTAGTCCCTAGCAATCTTTTGAGAAAAGTTAATGGATTTAAATCTCTTTACCAAAAGCCATTACTTCTGGAGTAGCCAAATGTTTCAGTTCAAGTAAGAACTATGGTACAGTGATAACCATGTGATTTTAAGTAAACCACCAGCTTTTAACGGTTTTGATTTGTCTTTACCAGAAGCCGTTTGCTTCTGGACTAGCCAACTCTTGATGGACACAGTCGACATCTTGGTGAGTTGATTACCAATTATGGTTTTCCACTGTCTTTACCACAAGCCATAATCTTGCGGGCTAGCCAACTCTTTCACTTTTTAGGATATGGCGAGTTGAGATACCATACAATTTTGGAAAAATTGCAAGCCGTCAACGGATTTGAGTTATCTTTACCAAGAGCCGTTTGCTTCTGGATTAGCCAATCCTTTTTTCGTTTAGACATGGCGGACTGATAACCACAAAAATTTTGAAATAAAGTGAAAAAAAATTTTGAAAATTTTGGGCCAAAATGGGGGTACTAAAAAGTATATTGTGCTAAAATTCGCTAGAATCCCCCCCCCCCCCCCCCCCCCACACTTAAAATTGAATATTGTCCTCAATATTCAAAGTCCCGGCTAACTGTGGAAATACTATTTATATTTACATACAAACACACTTTTTTTTTTTTTTTTTTTTTTTTTTTTTTTTTTTTTTTTTAAACTTATATACATATATACATTGCAAAAGGTGGGGGACGGCCACTCCCCCACACTTGGGTGTTAGAAAGTAGAAAAAAGTAAGAGATATGGGTAAAAACCCATATTGTGCTATTGTTTTTGTTCATCGAGTCGCTAGCTTGACTCGATCCCCGAATTCAATTGTCCTTGGGGAATGTTTGGAGATCCGGGACAACCATTGATGGTATGTCCTCTCCAAAGTTATGCTTCAAACGATGTCCATTCACTTTGAAATTCGGTCCGTCATTTTGAGATAATTCGATGGTGCCATAAGGATAAACCTTTGTGATAGTGAATGGACCAGTCCAACGGGTTTTTAGCTTACCCGAGAAGATCTTGAGTCTAGAGGTGAAAAGAAGGACTCGATCACAAACGTTAAAAACGCGGTTCTTGATTTTTGTGTCATGAATATTCTTTGTCTTTTCCTTGTAGATCAAAGAGTTCTCGTAAGCTTGATCACGAAGTTCATTTAATTCATTCAGTTGAACTTTCCGATGATCACCCGCAGTTTTCAGGTCAAAATTTGCATGCTTGAGGTCCCAATAGGCTTTATGCTCAAGCTCGATCGGTAGATGGCACGCTTTCCCGTACATAAGCTTGTAAGGCGTACACCCGATGGGTGTTTTGTAAGCTATACGGAAAGCCCAAAGTGCATCATCTAATTTATCCGACCACGATGCACGATTTTCGCCTACGGTTCTTTCTAAAATCCTCTTAATGCCTCGATTGGAAACTTCTACTTGTCCACTTGTTTTTGGGTGGCACGCAGTAGAAAGACGGTGAGTTACACCATACTTTTGCATGACTTTATCAAATTTGTCATTGCAAAAATGCGTACCACGATCACTGATAATAGCACGCGGAGTTCCAAATCGGGCAAAAAGAGCTTTCAAGAATTTCACAACTACTCGGGCATCATTTGTGGGTAAAGCTTTCGCTTCGACCAATTTTGACAAGTAGTCAACAGCTACAAGCATGTATTTGTTTCCATGAGATGACGGGAATGGCCCCATAAAGTCGATGCCGCATACGTCAAAGATTTCACAAACTTGAATTACATTTTAAGGCATTGCGTTCTTTTGTGAAATATTCCTGTGACGTTGACAAGCGTCACAGGATTTGACTAATTCCTAGGCATCCTTGTAAATCGTGGGCCAATAGAAATCGGAGTCAAACACCTTTTTGGCAGTGTAGTTTGGATTATGGTGGCCCCCCGTGGGACCAGCATGGTAAGCCTTGAGAATTTTAGTGGCTTCTTGGCCATAAACACACAGCCGGATGACTTGATCCCCACAGATTTTGAACAGGTAGGGGTCGTCCCAGAAGTAATGTTTTACATCTTTGAAGAATTTATTTTTTTGTTGGGACGACATCCCTTTCACCACAATGTTACCCGCAAGGTAGTTTGCAAAATCGGCAAACCATGGGGTAATAGAGTCTCCACGAAAGGTAACCGCATTGAGCGTCTCGAGAGGGAAGGTTTCATTAATTTCTTTCCTCTCGAAGACGTCTTGGTGGGGGTTTTCCAAACGGGAGAGATGATCAGCAGCTAGGTTCTCAGCTCCTTTTTTTTTATCAAGAATAATGATATCAAATTCTTGCAACAGGAGAACCCAACGGAGTAGTCTCGGCTTTGCATCTTGTTTTGCAAAGAGGTACTTCAAAGCCGAGTGATCCGTATACACTATGCTTTTGGTCAATATGAAGTATAGCCGGAATTTTTCGAAGGCATACACCACAGCTAATAATTCTTTTTCAGTGGTGGTGTAATGGCTTTGAGCCTCGGTCATAGTTTTGCTTGCATAGTGTATAGGCTGAAAGTGTTTTGTTTTTCGTTGCCCCAAGACTGCCCCTATCGCATAATCACTAGCATCACACATGAGTTCGAATGGCAGGTCCCAATCGGGGGCAACAAGAATCGGTGCCTCAGTAAGCTTTTTCTTTAATGTTTCAAAAGCTTCGATGCACTCGGGGGAGAAAATAAAAGGAGCATCCTTTTCGAGGAGATGGGTCATGGGCCGGACGATTTTAGAAAAATCTTGAATAAACCTACGATAGAAACCGGCATGACCCAAAAAGCTCCTAATACCCTTGACGGTAGTGGAATGAGGTAATTTTGCGATGACATCCACTTTGGCTTTGTCAACCTCAATCCCGTTCTTTGAAATTTTATTGCCGAGAACAATGCCCTCTTTGACTATAAAGTGACTCTTCTCCCAATTTAGAAATAACCTTGTGTCTTTACAACGTTTGAGCATGTTGTCTAAATGGGAGAGACATGATTGAAACGAATCCCCAATGACCGAAAAATCGTCCATAAAGACCTCCATAGTTTTCCCGATCATGTCGGGAAATATGGCCATCATACATCTTTGAAACGTGCCCGGAGCATTACATAAACCAAATGGCATACGTTTATAGGCAAAAGTTCCATAGGGGCACGTGAAAGTGGTCTTTTCCTGATCTTGCGGATCAATGGGAATCTGAAAGTAACCCAAGAAACCATCGAGGAAGCAATAGTACTCATTCCCCGCTAATCTCTCGAGCATTTGATCCATAAAGGGCAGAGGAAAATGGTCTTTGCGGGTCGCGTCATTTAACTTGCGATAGTCAATGCAGACACGCCATCCCGTAACCAATCGAGTTGGAATCAACTCATTTTCCTTGTTTGTGACAACAGTAATGCCACCCTTTTTTGGAACACAATGTATGGGGCTCACCCAAGGACTGTCCGAGATAGGGTAAATCAATCCGGCATCAAGAAGTTTTAAAACTTCTTGTTTGATTACCTCATGAATTTTTGGATTCACCCTTCTTTGTTGTTTGACTGCTGGTTTGAAGTCATCCTCCATTAAAATCTTGTGGGTACAAATTTCAGGGTCAATGCCCTTTATGTCGGAGAGTCGCCAAGCAATTGCTTGTTTATGTGACTTCAAAACCTTTATTAGAGCAGCTTTTTCCTCAGCACTTAAATCTTTAGCAATTATGACGGGTAATATATCATCACCCTCCAGAAATGCATATTCAAGATGAGGCGGCAAGTCCTTAAGTTCAACCTCAGGGAAGTCATCAGTTTTCTCAACATTTTTGACTTCCTCTTTATGAAGTGTTTGTGGTAGAACAGGATGAGAAGAGGGATCTTCGTTTAAAAATTTCTCAATTAGGAGAATATCCCTCTCGGGGTCAATCTCTTGGTTATCGATTCCATAGGGAATCGAATCACTTTTGAGAAAGGCCTCAATTTCTTCTAAGACGAAGTCACTTCCCTCAAACGGAGTGAGGGAAGGAGAAGAATTGGCAATGATGGGATGAGAAGATTGAGTGAGGTTTTCACTCGAAGAATCATCAATGAAACCTAAAACCTCTTGAGCATACTCCTCAGTAGCAACATCGATGACATCTATTTGGTTCACCGATTCAGAGTCATAATTGGAGGAGTATCTCGAAGTTTGATTTAGGTTGAAGGTGATGGCTTCCGTTCCAACACGCAATGTGATCTCTTGCTTAAATACATCGATGAGAGTACGCCCAGTTCTAAGGAATCCCCTTCTAAGAATGAGAGGGATGCTTGAATCGGCATCAAAGTCAACAATCACAAAATCTGCAGGAAAATGGAAGTTTCCCACTCTAACGAACACATCCTCGGCAACGCCAAGTGGACGAGAAATTGAACGATTGGAAAGCTCTAAAGTCATGCACGTGGGAGTAAGTTCGGGAAGAGAGAGTTTCTTCCTCACAGAATATGGCATCAGGTTAATACTAGCACCTAGATCGGCCAAGGCGAAGCATTCAACCATACCCGGAAAAGTAGAAGGAATGAGAAATTTCCCGGGGTCTCCAAGCTTTTCGGGAAGCTTTTTCAATAGAACTACTGCGCAGTTCTCATTCAACGGAGTTCTAGCCATCTCAAAGAGTTTTTCCTTATTACTTATCAGATTCTTGATTGTTGATGCAAACTTGGGCATCAAGAGAATAGCGTCCGCGAAGCTAATGTCAAAGTGCAAATCTTGTAAGATTTGGAAAAATTTATCCATTTGGTGATTAGCCTTTTCGCGGAGCTTTTGTTCATTGAGACGTGATGGATAAGGAATAGAAGTTTTGGATTTAGGGTTGTCTACTGGAGTTTCTGGTGGTTCAAAGACAACTCCAGGCTTACATCTGGTTTCAGGAATAACCTGAGGTTGGACGTGTGCTGTACTTCGTGTGCTAGTAGGTTGCACTTTGTCCTTTGTCACCTCGGGTTCACGTTCCACTACCTTTGGAGGAGAGGAAGAAGAAGTAGTAGGAATCGCGGGTTCATCATATGAAGCACCACTTCTTGTTGTGATTGCCTTAGCATCGCCCCTCGGGTTAGCGATCGTGTTGCTCGGTAAAGTAGTACCTGAGCCTGAGGGTCGATCATTTAAAGACTTCTTGATATCAGAAATCTGGCTGACCAACATCTTGTTCAACTCTTCTTGGGACTTCAGGAATTGCTTTAACAACTCGTCAGATGAAGGCCCAGTTGGGACAATGGCTTGATTCGGATTAGGAAAATTTTGAGCTCGATTGTTCGGATTGGGACCTTGATTTTGAAAATTACCCTGATTAGGGTTGTTGTTTCCATGAAAATATCCCGGATTGAAATTACCCTGACCTTGGTTTCGATTAAAGTTTCCTTGATGTTGGAAACCTTGATTTTGGAAACCTTGGTTTTGATTGTAAAAACCGTGACCCTGATTGAAGTTACCTTGGTTTTGAAAACCTTGGTTCACTCTATTTTGATTTTGGTTACGGTTTTGGACATTTTGGTTTTGATTAAAACCGGGAGGTCCAGGGTAGTGGTGAGAATGATAGTTCGGGTCCATAGGAGGGCGATATTGATTGCCTCCTTGATTTTAGGACCCGGCTACAACATGAGCTTCATATGGAGTACCATCAGTAGTTGTGCAATTGTAGTAGGCATGCGGCCCACCACAAGTTACACAGATTTCCACTTTTTTAACCTCAGCAGGTGGAGGATGTTGTGGAAATGAAACTTTCTTTTGTTGGGCGAGAACCAAAGCTTGAATCGCTTCAGTGAGCTTTTCAATCTTAGCATCCGTGCTAGATTGACCCACAGAAGATGAAGTGAAAGGACCCGCATTGATTTGTGAAACAATCGGTTTGCTTCGTGTAGAGCGGACCTTGGACTTGTTTTCTATGATCTGTAAAGCTTCTTTTGTGGTTCTTCTCAAGAAGTTACCTCCCGCGGAGGCATTGAGAGAATCCTGATCAGCTTGGCTCACGCCATTGTAAAAAGTATCGAGTTGCATCAATTCTGAGAAACCATGATGTGGACACTTGCGAAGTAATTCTTTGAAACGATCCCACGCTTCACCAAAAGATTCATCATATTTCTGAGTGAACTTGGTGATTTCGTTCTTAAGACTCGTGGTCTTGGAAGGTGGGAAGAATTCATTCACAAATTTTTTGACAAGATCTTCCCATGTCTCAATAGATCGAGGAGGTTGTTTTTCAAGCCAAATCCTGGCTTATCCCTCGAGGGAGAATGGGAAGAGAAGAAGTTTTATTGCTTCACAAGGGACATTCTTGTACTTGATGGTTGATGTGATTTTATTGAACCATCGAATGTGAGCATGAGGATCGTCCCTCTCAAAACCGTAGAATTGAATTGAGGTTACAAGATTGAGTAACCCGGTTTTGAGCTTAAAATTATCAGCCACGATGGCTGGAACAACAATGGCATCTCCGTAACCCTCGATGGGTACTTGGAGAAGCTCACACATGGGGCGGTCTTCCGCCATGGTGACAGTGGATGTGGCAACAGTACGAATCTCAGATCCGACTATTGGTGCTGAACGTCTACGAGGTCTTCGAGGTTTCCTAACAAGCTCACGTAATGGGCTCGTGGACCTTGAAGAACGAGTTCGCATGCACTAGAGATAAAAACCAATCAAAACAAAATCGAGGCATATCAACAGTGAACTTAAACCAATAATCACAAGCAAATGGCTTCTTTAAGAAAAGTACACCACTCACAGGGATACAAAGGCAAGTTTTAAATCTTTGGTTTGGGAACTTATTATGTCCACACCCCCAGTTATTATGTCAACCAAAGATGTGGTCAATATAGTCAAAATACCTAGGCCAATGCTTCCGTGGAATACAGTGTTTCCCCGGGTCGTTAGGTCCCGACGAGGTGTGGATTGTGCTTTAGCGTGCTTGTGATCGGGTAATTATTCACAGAAAAGGGTTGTAATGAGAATCATTTGAGAATTATGAAATGAAATAGCTTAGGAAAGCTATATGATTGATTACAGGAATTTAGATTAAGAAGAAACGAGCTAAAACCTAAAAACGTACGTTTTAATTAAAAACGTAAACTGACGTACGCAATAAAAAGTAAAACTGATTAACTACAAAGGCTACAAGTGTGAAATTAATATTTTTACAATCCTATTGAATAAAGAAAATTTTTAGAAAAAGAAAAATTATTTTTACACTATTTAATTATTTATTATTAATTAATTACTAATTACTTATTAATTAACTAATTATATTGATTTAAATTATTTAAATACTAAAAAGACTTAGATAATTAAGAAGATTTTTATAAATCTAATTAACCATCACAGGAATCTAAAAAATTATAAAAAGTTGGTTTTATGTATTTTTAAACTAATTTACTAATTATTATTCTAATTATTAATTAATTACCAATTAAACTAATTATATTCTAAAAAATAGAAAATGAACAGTAGAAATTCTTGAAAAATTTCTAAAAATGTTTTAACTTATATAGAAGCTAGGAAAATTATAAAACCTAGCTGCTACTTAATGAAATCTAATTTTGCTATTTAATTCTTTAATATTAATTAATAATTAATTAAACTAATATTTATTCTAAAAATTACTAAATTACAAAGGAAAAATCTAGAAAAATTCTCAAAAATACTTTATACTACCAGGAACTGAGGAAAAATTTGAAAATGTATAAGTGCTTAATAATAAGCTAAAAAGAAAAATGAAAAAGATAACTTCTATTAAATAGAAGCTATCACTATAATTAAATTTGGTTTTTCTTGGATTTTCTGTTTCAAACTATTTATACACTGATATCTAACAACTTTTATGAAATCACTTTGAATGAAACTCAGAAAATAAGCACTTTGAGTGCTTATTAGCTTGATAGTTGACTTTCTTTGACCAAACTAGAATTTAAGCTCAAATGAGCTTATGTGGGGTCCACAATGGTGGATTCTAGTTCAAATGAGTTTGTTGGACATGTTTAAGCTGGAAAAACCAAATGGGGTCCACTAGATAAGCAAATAAGCCACAATAAGCAATTACTTATTGGTAGTTTGAGACAGAAATGGGACAAAGTTCAAGGCTGAAACAAGTGGGGTCCACAGGGTCTTAAGGGGTCAAACTTAGTTGCTATGGACTGGGGGCCAGCTTGGGAGTTCAAAGGTACCAATGGGGGCCTGTGGGACCCACTGTGGTGGCCAAAAACAACCACCAAAGTGGTGGTGGTGGCTGTAGTTACCTGTGCACAAGGGAGCTTCTTCCCCTGCAGGTGACTTTGAGGCAGTGTAGGGCCCACACAAAAATTACCAAAATTGTAATGACAATGGAACTTCAAATTTGAGCTGATACACTACCATTTTTGAGAAGCACAAGGTCTAATACCCCATACAAAAATCAAAACAATTCTTGAGATTTTTGGATTTTCTGCAAATGGCCAATTTTGACTTTTTAACTTTTCTTGCTTAGTTGACTTTAATGAACTTTGGACTTGATTTACTGAATGATTATGTTATAAAAGGCTATAATGAAACTTAAGTAAGCTAAGTTAACAAGTTATGAACTAATATTCATGACCTTAGAACTTAAATTCTAATCAGTTAAGGAAAACAAGAAATCAAAAGTGAACTTTGACTTTTTAACACAAGACCATTGGTTTTCAATGCTTAAATGAACTAATAGGTCCTATTATGACATGAAGCAATCAAAATCAACAACAAAATCACCTTAGAGATCAGTGAGACACACTGATCCAAACATCTCTTTAAAAGATTAAAAAAAATGATTTTCAAAGTAAAAAGCTGTGATAAGCTTAACTGATGATGTAGAATGATCAGACAAGCTATATGCAACTATTTGAAACTACGGTACACTGAGATGGAATACAATCTAAACTTATACTATGTTATGCAAATTATGGCAGTGAGTCAACAACAAATAGCAAAAAGAAGATCTAATGAACAACTATGAAACAACAAACTCAAATCACTTCCAATATACCAATAAAACTCAGATCACACAATTAAGCACCAATTCAAGCAATGCTACAGTGAAATGTAAAATTGAGGGATATCTTACAAAATGAATCCAAGCTAAGTACCAAGAACTAAGGACCAAGAACTCAACCTAAAGCTTCCCACAAAGCTACTAACCCACTGCCATCCCAAATTAACAGTGCTCCAGCTTCTTCTACATCTTCTTTTTTGATTTTTTTTTCTTTTTTTATTTTTACACTAATTTTTTGTATTTTTCACTATTTTTGAGATTTTGAATAAAACGTGAACTAAACTAAGGTTTAAAAGTTCCAGTGAGTTAACTATGCTTAATGAAACTAATTAGAACAATACACAATAACTTTTAACAAGTTTATAATGGAAATGAGAATTTCATGGAAATGAAACATAAACTGAATTCACTAAATAAAGTTTAACTTGAAGCTTGAAATAAGTTTACAATACACTGAGAATGCTTACTACAATATTTTTAAGCTAAGAATTACACTTGGAAAAGAAAATTTTATTAAAACGACACTATATTAACCTCATAAAACTACATAGGCTCCTTCTCTCCTCCTTTTTCTCTTTATACTGAACCTCTAGGGTTTCTTTGACCTTCTGAGTATATCCCACTTTAATTCACAGCCCTTGGATGACTAAAACCAATCTCAGCCTTTGAATCACTTTTTTGGCGCCAAATTCCACAACTGCTACTCTGGGTTACTTGGAGACTCTTAGAAACAATAAATGCTCTTTGGAGGTTTGTTGAGGTTGGTGAAACATGGAGTGGGAGGCTGAGGTGGAGGTGAGGAGGTTGAGTGTGGCAGGTTTACAAGTGGGAGAGGGGAGGTGGAGGTGTTTGACTTGTGTTGACTGAGGGGGTGTTATTATTTAAAACGGGGGAGTAATATTATAGTGGAGGTGGGCTGCGGTGATGGTTTTTCGGGCTTTTGGAGTGATAAGGTTGGGCCTGGTTGGTATTTGGATTTGGTTTGGTGTTGGGTTCATATAACTAAAGGGTCCGGTTGGTAGTAGTAAACAACAAGGACCATTTTTGTAATTTTATGAAGTAAAGGGATTGGAATTGTAACTTTCCCAAAGTTCTCAAAAGGACCAATTATGCCATTTAAGAATAGTACAAGGGTGTTTTTGATATCTTTCCAATTTTAAAACCCAGGGATCATTTTTGACATTTTTCAAACTTGAGGGACCAAATTTGTCATTTTGCAAATTTTCTGACTTTAAAGGATTTCTTTTGACAACTTGTGAATCCCAAAGGACCTTTGATGAAAAATTCCATGTTTTGATTTACCAGGGACTAGTTTTGACAATTTTCAAAGTTTAGGGACTGAAACTGCATATTTTGCAAACTTGACTTGTTTTTTTATCAGTTTTCAATCCTTTTGCATAAAAACACAATCCAGGGATATTTTATGTATTTTAAGGTATTCCTGTGTGTTTTCAGATGTTTTTGTAGTTTAAATGTGACAAAAATGATGAGTATTTACACACTCATCAATCCCCTACACTAAACTATTGCTAGTCCCTAGCAATCTTTTGAGAAAAGTTAATGGATTTAAATCTCTTTACCAAAAGCCATTACTTTTGGAGTAGCTAAATGTTTCAGTTCAAGTAAGAACTATGGTACAGTGATAACCATGTGATTTTGAGTAAACCACCAGGTTTCAACGGTTTTGATTTGTCTTTACCAGAAGCCGTTTGCTTCTGGACTAGCCAACTCTTGATGGACACAGTCGACATCTTGGTGAGTTGATTACCAATTATGGTTTTCCACTGCCTTTACCACAAGCCATAATCTTGCGGGCTAGCCAACTCTTTCACTTTTTAGGATATGGCGAGTTGAGATACCATACAATTTTGGGCAAATTGCAAGCCGTCAACGGACTTGAGTTATCTTTACAAAGAGCTGTTTGCTCCTGGATTAGCCAATCCTTTTGTCGTTTAGACATGGCGGACGGATAACCACAAAAATTTTGAAATAAAGGGAAAAAAATTTTTGAAAATTTTGGGCCAAAATGGGGGTACTAAAAAGTATATTGCGATAAAATTCACTAGAATCCCCCCCCCCCCCCCCCCCCCACACACACTTAGAATTGAATATTGTCCTCAATATTCAAAGTCACGGCTATTATGCCAAATCTTTGAACATAAAAAGGTAATATTCTAAGCTAACTGTGGAAATACTATTTTTCACTTTATTTATATTTACATAAAAACACACTTTTTTTTTTTTTTTTTTTAAACTTATATACATATATACATTGCAAAAGGTGGGGGATGGCCACTCCCCCACACTTGGGTATTAGAAAGTAGAAAAAAGTCAGAGATATGGGTGAAAACCCATATTGTGCTATTGTTTTGGTTCATCAAGTCGCTGGCTTGAATCGATCCCCGAATTCAATTGTCCTTGGGGAATGTTTGGAAATCCGGGACAACCATTGATGGTATGTCCTCTCCAAAGTAATGCTTCAAACGATGTCCATTCACTTTGAAATTCGGTCCGTCATTTTGAGATAATTCGACGGTGCCATAATGATAAACCTTTACGATAGTGAATGGACCAGTCCAACGGGTTTTTAGCTTACCCGAGAAGATCTTGAGTCTAGAGGTGAAAAGAAGGACTCGATCACCAACGTTAAAAATGCAGTTCTTGATTTTTGAGTCATCAATCTTCTTTGTCTTTTCCTTGTAGATCAAAGAGTTCTCGTAAGCTTGATCACGAAGTTCATTTAATTCATTCAGTTGAACTTTCCGATGATCACCCGCAGTTTTCAGGTCAAAATTTGCATGCTTGAGGGCCCAATAGGCTTTATGCTCAAGCTCGATTGGTAGATGGCACGCTTTCCCGTACACAAGCTTGTAAGGCGTACACCCGATGGGTGTTTTGTAAGCTATACGGAAAGCCCAAAGTGCATCATCTAATTTATCCGACCACGATGCACGATTTTCACCTACGGTTCTTTCTAAAATCCTCTTAATGCCTCGATTGGAAACTTCTACTTGTCCACTTGTTTTTGGGTGGCACGCAGTAGAAAGACGGTGAGTTACACCATACTTTTGCATGACTTTATCAAATTTGTCATTGCAAAAATGCGTACCATGATCACTGATAATAGCACGCGGAGTTCCAAATCGGGCAAAAAGAGCTTTCAAGAATTTCACAACTACTCGGGCATCATTTGTGGGTAAAGCTTTCACTTCGACCAATTTTGAAAAGTAGTCAACAGCCACGAGTATGTATTTGTTTCCATGAGATGACGGGAATGGCCCCATAAAGTCGATGCCCCATACGTCAAAGATTTCACAAACTTGAATTGCATTTTGAGGCATTTCGTTCTTTTGTTAAATATTCCCGTGACGTTGATAAGCGTCACAGGATTTGACTAATTCCTGGGCATCCTTGTAAATCATGGGCCAATAGAAACCGGAGTCAAACACCTTTTTGGCAGTGTAGTTTGGATTATGGTGGCCCCCCGTGGGACCAGCATGGCAAGCCTTGAGAATTTCAGTGGCTTCTTGGCCATAAACACACCGCCGGATGACTTGATCCCCATAGATTTTAAACAGGTAGGGGTCGTCCCAGAAGTAATGTTTTACATCTTTGAAGAATTTATTTTTTTGTTGGGACGACATCCCTTTCACCACAAAGTTACCCGCAAGGTAGTTTGCAAAATCGGCAAACCATGGGGTAATAGAGTCTCCACGAAAGGTAACCGCATTGAGCGTCTCGAGAGGGAAGGTTTCATTTATTTCTTTCCTCTCGAAGACATCTTGGTGGGGGTTTTCCAAACGGGAGAGATGATCAGCAGCTAGGTTCTCAGCTCCTTTTTTATCACGAATAATGATATCAAATTCTTGCAAGAGGAGAACCCAACGGAGTAGTCTCGACTTTGCATCTTGTTTTGCAAAGAGGTACTTCAAAGCCGAGTGATCCGTATACACTATGCTTTTGGTCAATATCAAGTATGGCCGGAATTTTTCGAAGGCATACACCACAGCTAATAATTCTTTTTCATTGGTGGTGTAATGGCTTTGAGCCTCGGTCATAGTTTTGCTTGCATAGTGTATAGGCTGAAAGTGTTTTGTTTTTCGTTGCCCCAAGACTGCCCCTATCGCATAATCACTAGCATCACACATGAGTTCGAAGGGCAGGTCCCAATCGGGGGCAACAAGAATCGGTGCCTCAGTAAGCTTTTTCTTTAATGTTTCAAAAGCTTCGATGCACTCGGGGGAGAAAATAAAAGGAGCATCCTTTTCGAGGAGATGGGTCATAGGCCGGGCGATTTTAGAAAAATCTTGAATAAACATACGATAGAAACCGCGTGACCCAAAAAGCTCCTAATACCCTTGACGGTAGTGGGATGAGGTAATTTTGCGATGACATCCACTTTGGCTTTGTCAACCTCAATCCCGTTCTTTGAAATTTTATGGCCGAGGACAATGCCCTCTTTGACTATAAAGTGACTCTTCTCCCAATTTAGACATAGCCTTGTGTCTTTACAACGTTTGAGCATGTTGTCTAAATGGGAGAGACATGATTGAAACGAATCCCCAATGACCGAAAAATCGTCCATAAAGACCTCCATAGTTTTCCCGATCATGTCGGGAAATATGGCCATCATACATCTTTGAAACGTGCCCGGAGCATTACATAAACCAAATGGCATACGTTTATAAGCAAAAGCTCCATAGGGGCACGTGAAAGTGGTCTTTTCCTGATCTTGCGGATCAACGGGAATCTGAAAGTAACCCGAGAAACCATCGAGGAAGCAATAGTACTCATTCCCCGCTAATCTTTCGAGCATCTGATCCATAAAGGGCAGAGGAAAATGGTCTTTGCGGGTGGCGTCATTTAACTTGCGATAGTCAATGCAGACACGCCATCCCGTAACCAATCGAGTTGGAATCAACTCATTTTCCTTGTTTGTGACAACAGTAATGCCACCCTTTTTTGGAACACAATGTATGGGGCTCACCCAAGGACTGTCCGAGATAGGGTAAGTCAATCCGGCATCAAGAAGTTTTAAAACTTCTTGTTTGATTACCTCATGAATTTTTGGATTCACCCTTCTTTGTTGTTGGACTGCTGGTCTGAAGTCATCCTCCATTAAAATCTTGTGGGTACAAAATTCAGGGTCAATGCCCTTTATGTCGGAGAGTCGCCAAGCAATTGCTTGTTTATGTGACTTCAAAACTTTTATTAGAGCAGCCTTTTCCTCAACACTTAAATCTTTAGCAATTATGATGGGTAATTTATCATCACCCTCCAGAAATGCATATTCAAGATGAGGCGGCAAGTCCTTAAGTTCAACCTCAGGGAAGTCATTAGTTTTCTCAATATTTTTGACTTCCTCTTTATGAAGTGTTTGTAGTAGAACAGGAAGAAAAGAGGGATCTTCGTTTAATAATTTCTCAAGTAGGAGAATATCCCTCTCGGGGTCAACCTCTTGGTTATCGATTCCATCGGGAATCGAATCACTTTTGAGAAAGGCCTCAATTTCTTCTAAGACAAAGTCACTTCCTTCAAACGGAGTGAGGGAAGGAGAAGAATTGGCAATGATGGGATGAGAAGATTGAGTGAGGTTTTCACTCGAAGAATCATCAATGAAACCTAAAACCTCTTGAGCATACTCCTCAGTAGCAACTTCGATGACATCTATTTGGTTCACCGATTCAGAGTCATAATTAGAGGAGTATCTCGAAGTTTGATTTAGGTTGAAGGTGATGGCTTCCGTTCCAACACGCAATGTGATCTCTTGCTCAAATACATCGATGAGAGCACGCCAAGTTCTAAGGAATCCCCTTCCAAGAATGAGAGGGACCCTTGAATCGGCATCAAAGTCAATAATCACAAAATTTGCAGGAAAATGGACCTTTCCCACTCTAATGAACACGTCCTCGGCAATGCCAAGTTGACGAGAAATTGAACGATCGGAAAGCTCAAAAGTCATGCACGTGGGAGTAAGTTCGGGAAGAAAGAGTTTCTTCCACACAGAATATGGCATCAGGTTAATGCTAGCACCTAGATCGGCCAAGGCGAAGCATTCAACCATACCCGGAAAAGTAGAAGGAATGAGAAATTTCTCGGGGTCTCCAAGCTTTTCGGGAAGCTTTTTCAAAAGAATTACTGAGCAGTTCTCATTCAACGGTGTTCTAACCATCTCAAAGAGATTTTCCTTATTACTTAACAGATTCTTGATTGTTGATGCAAACTTGGGCATCAAGAGAATAGCGTCCGCGAAGCTAATGTCAAAGTGCAAATCTTGTAAGATTTGGAAAAATTTATCCATTTGGTGATTAGCCTTTTCGCGGAGCTTTTGTTCATTGAGACGTGATGGATAAGGAATAGAAGTTTTGGATTTAGGGTTGTCCACTGGAGTTACTGGTGGTTCAAAGACAACTCCATGCTTACATCTGGTTTCAGGAATAACCTGAGGTTGGACGTGTGCTGTACCTCGTGAGCTAGTAGGTTGCACTTTGTCCTTTGTCACATCGGGTTCACGTTCCACTATCTTTGGAGGAGAGGAAGAAGAAGTCGTATGAATCGCGGGTTCATCAATTGAAGCACCACTTCTTGTTGTGATCGCCTTAGCATCGCCCCTCGGGTTAGCGATCGTGTTGCTCGGTAAAGTAGTACCTGAGCCCGAGGGTCGATCATTTAAAGACTTCTTGATATCAGAAATCTGGCTGACCAACATCTTGTTCAACTCTTCTTGGGACTTCATGAATTGCTTTAACAACTCGTCAGATGAAGGCCCAGTTGGAACAATGGCTTGACTCAGATTAGGAAAATTTGGAGCTCGATTGTTCGGATTGGGACCTTGATTTTGAAAATTACCCTGATTAGGGTTGTTGTTTCCATGAAAATATCCCGGATTGAAATTACCCTGACCTTGGTTTCGATTAAAGTTTCCTTGATGTTGGAAACCTTGATTTTGGAAACCTTGGTTTTGATTGTGAAAACCGTGACCCTGATTGAAGTTACCTTGGTTTTGAAAACCTTGGTTCACTCTATTTTGATTTTGGTTACGGTTTTGGACATTTTGGTTTTGATTAAAACCGGGAGGTCCAGGGTAGTGGTGAGAACGATAGTTCGGGTCCATAGGAGCGCGATATTGATTGCCTCCTTGATTTTGGGACACGGCTACAACATGAGCTTCATATGGAGTACCATCAGTAGTTGTGCAATTGTAGTAGGCATGCGGCCCACCACAAGTTACATAGATTTCCTCTTTTTTAACCTCAGCAGGTGGAGGATGTTGTGGAAATGAAACTTTCTTTTGTTTGGCGAGAACCAAAGCTTGAATCGCTTCAGTGAGCTTTTCAATCTTAGCATCCGTGCTAGATTGAACCACAGAAGATGAAGTGGAAGGACCCGCATTGATTTGTGAAACAATCGGTTTGCTTCGTGCAGAGCAGACCTTGGACTTGTTTTCTATGATCTGTAAAGCTTCTTTGGTGGTTCTACTTAAGAAGTTACCTCCCGCGGAGGCATTGAGAGAATCCTGATCAGCTTGGCTCACGCCATTGTAAAAAGTATCGAGTTGCATCAACTCTGAGAAACCATGATGTGGACACTTGCGAAGTAATTCTTTGAAACGATCCCACGCTTCACCAAAAGATTCATCATATTTCTGAGTGAACTTGGTGATTTCGTTCTTAAGACTCGTGGTCTTGGAAGGTGGGAAGAATTCATTCACAAATTTTTTGACAAGATCTTCCCATGTCTCAATAGATCGAGGAGGTTGTTTTTCAAGCCAAATCCGGGCTTGTCCCTCGAGGGAGAATGGGAAGAGAAGAAGTTTTATTGCTTCACAAGGGACATTCTTGTACTTGATGGTCGATGTGATTTTATTGAACCATCGAATGTGAGCATAAGGATCGTCCCTCTCAAAACCGTAGAATTGACTTGAGGTTACAAGATTGAGTAACCCGGTTTTGAGCTCAAAATTATCAGCCAGGATGGCTGGAACAACAATGGCATCTCCATAACCCTCGATGGGTGCTTGGAGAAGCTCACACATGGGGCAGTCTTCCGCCATGGTGATAGTGGATGTGGCAACAGTACGAATCTCAGATCCGACTGTTGGTGCTGAACGTCTACGAGGTCTTCGAGGTTTCCTAACAAGCTCACGTAATGGGCTCGTGGACCTTGAAGAACGAGTGCACATGCACTAGAGATAAAAACCAATCAAAACAAAATTGAGGCATATCAACAGTGAACTTAAACCAATAATCACAAGAAAATGGCTTCTTTAAGAAAGGTACACCACTCACAGGGATACAAAGGCAAGTTTTAAATCTTTGGTTTGGGAACTTATTATATCCACACCCCCAGTTGGTAGGTGTTCTTTCTTGGTTTGCGACGGTTTGTTTTTATGTATTTATTATTATTCACAAGAAAAGATGGATGTTTTTGGGTTTTTGTGTATGGGTTAAAAACTTTTGGACAATATTTTTGGTATCGTTTTGTTTACCAAAATCGGATTTCTTTAAGAATCACCTTAAAAGAAACACGATATAGAAAACGTAACGATCTGTTTTTTTATTTTTTATTTTTTTGGTATTTTAACACTTTAGGAAAAGTGTTAATGACTTTTTTATGTTTTGATTTAAAATTTACAAAAGTGATGGTATTTGTACAGTGGTGAACGTGAAATAACACTAATCTCAAAAGACGCTATAGAAACGCGCACACCTCCCCGGCAACGGCGCCAAAATTTGATTGGCACAAAAGCAGTCAACTAAAGTCAACCACAGATGTGGTCAATATAGTCAAAATACCTAGGCCAATGCTTCCGTGGAATACAGTGTTTCCCTGGGTCGTTATGTCCCGACGAGGTGTGGATTGTGCTTTAGCGTGCTTGTGATCGGGTAATTATTCACGGAAAAGGGTTGTAATGAGAATTATTTGAGTATTATGAAATGAAATAGCTTAGGAAAGCTATATGATTGATTACAGGAATTTAGATTAAGAAGAAACGAGCTAAAACCTAAAAACGTACGTTTTAATTAAAAACGTAAACTGACGTACGTAATAAAAAGTAAAACTGATTAACTACAAAGGCTACAAGTGTGAAATTAATATTTTTACAATCCTAATGAATAAACAAAATTTTTAGAAAAAGAAAAATTATTTTTACACTATTTAATTATTTATTACTAATTAATTACTAATTACTTATTAATTAACTAATTATATTGATTTAAATTATTAAAAATACTAAAAAGACTTAGATAATTAAGAAGATTTTTATAAATCTAATTAACCATCACAGGAATCTAAAAAATTATAAAAAGTTGGTTTTATGTATTTTTAAACTAATTTACTAATTATTATTCTAATTATTAATTAATTACCAATTAAAATAATTACATTCTAAAAAATTAGAAAATTAACAGTAGAAATTCAAGAAAAATTCTTAAAAATGTTTTAACTTATATAGAAGCTAGGAAAATTATAAAAGCCAGGTGTTACTTAATGAAATCTAATTTTGCTATTTAATTATTTAATATTAATTAATAATTAATTAAACTAATATTTATTCTAAAAATTACTAAATGACAAAGGAAAAATCTAGAAAAATTCTAAAAAATGCTTTATACTGCCAGGAATTGAGGAAAAATTTGAAAATGTATAAGTGCTTAATAATAGGCTAAAAAGAAAAATGAAAAAGATAACTTCTATTAAATAGAAGCTATCACTATAATTAAGTTTGGTTTTTCTTGGATTTTCTGTTTCAAACTATTTATACACTTATATCTAACAACTTTTATGAAATCACTTTGAATGAAACTCAGAAAATAAGCACTTTGAGTGCTTATTAGCTTGACAGTTGACTTTCTTTGACCAAACTAGAATTTAAGCTCAAATGAGCTTATGTGGGGTCCACAATGGTGGATTCTAATTCAAATGAGTTTGTTGGACATGTTTAAGCTGGAAAAAGCAAATGGGGTCCACTAGATAAGAAAATAAGCCACAATAAGCAATTACTTATTGGTGGTCTGAGACAGAAATGGGACAAAGTTCAAGGCTGAAACAAGTGGGGTCCACAGGGTCTTAAGGGGTCAAACTTAGTTGCTATGGACTGGGGGCCAGCTTGGGAGTTCAAAGGTACCAATGGGGGCCTGTGGGACCCACTGTGGTGGCCAGAAACAACCACCAAAGTGGTGGTGGTGGCTGCAGTTACCTGTGCACATGGGAGCTTCTTCCCTTGCAGGTGACTTTGAGGCAGTGTAGGGCCCACACAAAAATTACCAAAATGTAATGACAATGGAATTTCAAAGTTGAGCTGATACACTACCATTTTTGAGAAGCACAAGGTCTAATACGCCATACAAAAATCAAAACAATTCTTGAGATTTTTGGATTTTCTGCAAATGGCCAATTTTGACTTTTTAACTTTTCTTGCTCAGTTGACTTTAATGAACTTTGGACTTGATTTACTGAATGATTATGTTATACAAGGCTATAATGAAACTTAAGTAAGCTAAGTTAACAAGTTATGAACTAATATTCATGACCTTAGAACTTAAATTCTTATCAGTTAAGGAAAACAAGAAATCAAAAGTGAACTTTGACTTTTTAACACAAGACCATTGGTTTTCAAGGCTTAAATGAACTAATAGGTCCTATTATGACATGGAGCAATCAAAATCAACAACAAAATCACCTTAGAGAGCAGTGAGACACACCGATCCAAACACCTCTTTAAAAGATTAAAAAAAATGATTTTCAAAGTAAAAAGCTGTGATAAGCTTAACTGATGATGTAGAATGATCAGACAAGCTATATGCAATTATTTGAAACTAAGGTACACTGAGATGGAATACAATCTAAACTTATACTATGTTATGCAAATTATGGCAGTGAGTCAACAACAAATAGCAAAAAGAAGATCTAATGAACAACTATGAAACAACAAACTCAAATCACTTCCAATATACCAATAAGACTCAGATCACACAATTAAGCACCAATTCAAGCAATGCTACAGTGAAATGTAAAATTGAGGGATATCTTACAAAATGCATCCAAGCTATGTACCAAGAACTAAGGACCAAGAACTCAACCTAAAGCTTCCCACGAAGCTACTAACCCACTGCCATCCCAAATAACAGTGCTCCAGCTTCTTCTTCATCTTCTTTTTTGATTTTTTTTCTTTTTTTATTTTTACACTAATTTTTTGTATTTTTCACTATTTTTGAGATTTTGAATAAAACTTGAACTAAACTAAGGTTTAAAATTTCCAGTGAGTTAACTATGCTTAATGAAACTAATTAGAACAATACACAATAACTTTTAACAAGTTTATAATGGAAATGAGAATTTCATGGAAATCAAACATGAACTGAATTCACTAAATAAAGTTTAACTTGAAGCTTGAATTAAGTTTACAATACACTGAGAATGCTTACTACAACATTTTTAAGCTAAGAATTACACTTGGAAAAGAAAATTTTATTAAAACGACACTATATTAACCTCATAAAACTACACATGCTCCTTCTCTCCTCCTTTTTCTCTTTATAGTGAACCTCTAGGGTTTCTTTGACCTTCTGAGTATATCCCACTTTAATTTACAGCCCTTGGATGACTAAAACCAATCTCAGCCTTTGAATCACTTTTTTGGCGCCAAATTCCACAACTGCTACTCTGGGTTACTTGGAGACTCTTAGAAACAATAAATGCTCTTTGGAGGTTTGTTGAGGTTGGTGAAACATGGAGTGGGAGGCTGAGGTGGAAGTGAGGAGGTTGAGTGTGGCAGGTTTACAAGTGGCAAAGGGGAGGTGGAAGTGTTTGACTGAGGGGGTGTTATTATTTAAAACGGGGGAGTAATATTATAGTGGAGGTGGGCTGGTGTGATCATTGTTTGGGCTTTTGGAGTGATAAGGTTGGGCCTAGTTGGTATTTGGATTTGGTTTGGTGTTGGGTTCATATAACTAAAGGGTCCGGTTGGTAGTAGTAAACAACAAGGACCATTTTTGTAATTTTATGAAGTAAAGGGATTAGAATTGTAACTTTCCCAAAGTTCTCAAAAGGACCAATTATGCCATTTAAGAATAGTACAAGGGTGTTTTTGATATCTTTCCAATTTTAAAACCCAGGGACCATTTTTGACATTTTTCAAACTTGAGGGACCAAATTTGTCATTTTGCAAATTTTCTGACTTTAAAGGATTTCTTTTGACAACTTGTGAATTCCAAAGGATCTTTGATGATAAATTCCGTGTTTTGATTTACCAGGGACTAGTTTTGACAATTTTGAAAGTTTAGGGACTGAAACTGCATATTTTGCAAACTTGACTTGTTTTTTTTTTTTATCAGTTTTCAATCCTTTTGCATAAAAACACAATCCTGGGATATTTTAAGTATTTTAAGGCAGTCCTGTGTGTTTTCAGATGTTTTTGCAGTTTAAATGTGACAGAAATGATGAGTATTTACACACTCATCAGTTAACATACTACTAAACACCAAATAAAAAGAATTAACAAGAAAGCACACACCAAATACAAGCATACACCAAAAGAACCCATGCATGCTAGGTTCTATTTATTGTCCAACAGGTAATAGCACTAGATCTATTATTCAATATTTATGAGATATAAAAAGCCCCACATATCTAGGGCACCATCCACTTAATAACCTAATAACCACACAGTTGTCTTTGTGTTTTTAGTTTTTAACATAGGTATGGGATCTATTAAATCATCACCAACAAGATGTGGTGACATAGTATTTGACGATTGGATGTAAGTTTGTATATTATTTTTTCTATTCTTTTTAAATGTTTTGTTTTTGTCTATTTTTATATGTTTGTTTTAATTGTTTCAACTGTTACACAGGGACTCCCATAATGTTGATGAGTTCGTCTTTGAGGTGTGGCATGGTAGTGTTTTTATGTTTCTTCCCTTAAGGTACGCTGGTGGGGAAGTTATAAACTTGAAGTTACCCAAGTCATGTAGGTTATCTTATTTTGAAATGTGTGACCTTTTGTTGAAAAACATAAAAGAAGATATATGGGTCTGGTTCTATTGTAAACCTGAATGTAGTGTAGAAGAAGGTTTGACCATTGTCGAAACTGATAGTGATGTTAAGAAAATGTTTCAATTGGCTGACATTCATGGGCTCATTGAGGTCTTTGTCAGTGCAATCTTCAAGCAGACTTAGTTGACAGTTATTATAAGAACTTGCCTTTTGATGTCTCTGATGTTGAGGTAACATCTAGAGTTACAAATCATGAAAAAATAAGAAATAATCTTGATAATATGACTTTCAAAGAAATAAGGGTTTGGGAACAATCAGAGAAATCATCTTTATAGATCTCATGGCACTGTTTACACGCAAACATAAATTTAATAAGAAACTGAATAGTAACAAACAACTATTAAGTAAGATTTCCTATCAATTGTATACTTACATGAACAACAGATGGAGAAAAACATCCATTTAAATTAGGTAAGTGGAAGTCACTTTGATTATCAAGGTGCATGTGATCAACCACCGTAAAAGGAGAATTCAAAAGACAGAGATTCTCAAGTTGTGACATGGCGGATGGGTACACGGCAGGGTCAAGATAATTAAGCTTACCATGATCGCCATTAACAGAGGCAGGGCATGTTGATTTGTCGCATGATACATCATTAATTGGGCAGGTCTGTAATTAACAACTTATTAATAGCTGGGTTACAAAGTAAATATTAATAAAAACAAAATATTACGGGGAATATTACCTGTTCAACATCACTGTTTAATAGATTCCCATATTTGGCGTTAACAGGACAACAAAAGAGGCGGATTTTAAAAATATACTAAATGATTAATAGAATACTAAAATAAGGATATATAAACGATTATAACGTGTGTATAGGATATTACCATGGCATCTTTGGAATGCAAATCTTCATTGGCAATTTCTTGTGGATCTGGATTAGCATGAATATGACTTGAGGTCTGAAAAGATGTCGAAGCCAGAAATGTTATTCTCAAAGTTGAGGTATTGATAAAAAAAATAATTTTACACTACTGACCTCTGGATGTTGTATGTTCAAAGTTACAATATTTAAACCACAGATGGTATTAAAGTTTTATGTGCAATGGTAGTAATGATATTATATTTGTTTATAAGTAGGAGACTTTTTTTGTTTATATATATATATATATATATATATATATATATATATATATATATATATATATATATATATATATATATATATTTTGTATATTTTTTTTCTGGATATTATTATTTTTTTTTTTTGGTCAAACTGTTTTGGTATGTGAAGGGATGGGCAATTATGGTTTTGGTTTATTTATGCATAGGGAAGTGAAAGTGATTAGTACATACCCTTTAAATGGGGGCTCAAGAGTACTAATCAAATCAACTTTCATTTTAATCAAAGCAAAATTTCATCTAAAACAAACACACACAAAAAAATCACACTTGTATAACCCAAAAAAAAAAGGATGACTACACCAATGCCATTTTGCGATGAACTAGCTGCTGGTGCTGGTTCAAGACTCGTGAGAGACATGCTGTTGGTATGATTTCAGAAGGAGGTTGATGTAACGTTGTTGGATGAAGCTGAATTGAGGAAAAAAGCTAAAGATATAAGGTCTCGCGTGGCTGAAAGGGATTTGGTTATTGGAGAGTTGGAGCAGCTCTTTGGGTTTGATTCATGTTTGCAGAGCATTTCGGAGCTTAAAAAGTTGCAAACCGAAGATTTAAAAGAAGTGTCAATGATTTTGGTCAATGTGATGAAAAAACAAAGGCGAGCAGAAGATCTTTTGTGGTTCATCGAGAAGCTGAAGTCTATGGTGTACTGATGTGTTTTATTTTAGTGTCTATTAAAATGTATTTTGTGTTTAGTACGGTCTAAGTACCTGGATCTATTATAATATGGTGTTTTAATATTTTTGTTAAGGGACATGTATTGTTTTATTGGTCCGGCGAGCCACTGCTTTGTTGTGTTTGTTTGTACATATACTTGGACCGCATAACATAATACAAAACCTAAATAACAAACACATAAACATACTAAAAAACTTTTAGAACCTCGCAATATACAGGTGGTTAGCCATATGAGCATCAAAATACGATTGAATTTAAATGGTTTGTTGGATCAACAGTAGGATATTTTTAACCATCAGCAGGATCAGCAGTGGGATCTTTTTTAACTAGCAGCAGGATCAGAAGTGGGATATTTTTTAACTAGCAGCAGGATCAGTAGTGGGATATTTTGAACCATCAGCAGGATCCCCCTACCATAGCCCACTTGATCTGTGTCAGCAAAAGGATCTTTTCAAATAGCAGTAGTATCAGAAGTAGGATATTTTGAACCATCAGCAGGATCAGCAATGGGATCTTTTGAACCATCAGCAGGATCCACATACCATAGCCCACTTGTTCTGTGTCAGCAGAAGGATCTTTTCAAATAGCAGTTGTCAGCAGAAGGATATTTAGTCCGTTTTTATACGTTTTTGTCCTTTTTCATACTTTTTGATACGTTTTCATACGTCTTTTGTCTGTTTTACACATTATCATACTTTTTCTTACGTTTCATACCGTTCCTTACTTTCTTACACGTTTTCTTCCGGTTTAGTGCGTTTTTATCTTTTGTTCCAGTTTAGTCTGTTTTTTGTCTGTTTACGTCTGTTTTCATTTCTTTTTACACGTTTTTTGTGTTTAATGACCATAATAAAAATTTAACCGATTTAACGAAACAGAACTAATCGAACTACCCGATAACCGAACAGATCAACACCCCTAATTTATATTGACAGTTTAAAAGATGTAGGACTTAGTTTGCCATTTTTTAAATGTTATATGTCTTAGGGTGCGTTTGGTTTGTAGATAGGATTGGATTCGGATTTGGATTTGGTATGGTATGAAAGAAAATATGATAGTAAATGTATTTTATTGATTTAAAAAAATATTCATTTATTGACTAAAATTTAGGTTTAAAAGTTAATTTGATAAATAAAATAAAAATTCATTTTTTGACTAAAATTTAGGTTTAAAAGTTATTTTGATAAATCAAATAAAAAGATAAATGACAAGAAAATGTATTTTATTAATTAAAAAAATATTCATTTATAGTCTTAATTACACACGGTTTGTTATCATCATTTCTGAGTATCCCCTAGGTTTTCTCAAAGAAACGCCGCACGAAACTGAATCGTCATGATGGTTCCCACTCGTTTTAATCACACCTCTGTTCACATCACTAATATCCACCACACAATTCCCCTATATAAATCACTCTTCCCCAATCTCTATCCATACAACCCTTCTTCAACAATTATGATAAAAATTTAATCATTTCCTATTTTACCCAATTTCTAAATCAATGGCAGCACCAAACGGACCAAACCAACTTGCTAGGCGTGTGATTGACGACCTAATTAATTTTAGCGGGGAGACCTCTGCGGATGGGTACATGCTTTTTTTCAAGCAACCGCAAATCTCCAACCTACGTTCCTTTATTAACAGGATGCGCGAAGAGGCTGCCACAGCGAGGAATGAGATTACCCAGCTAAATGCTTTAATTGCTGAGTTTGAAGCACTTGGAAATGAAGAGAATTATGTCCATTTGATGGATTGTAGGGCTGACAGGCAGGCTACGAGGAGAAAGTTGGAGGGGATTGAAGACCTTATTAAGGAGGCTGCGGAGCAGATCGAGATTAAGGAAGAGTTTGAAGCACTTGGAAATGAAGAGAATTATGTCCATTTGATGGATTGTAGGGCTGACAGGCAGGCTACGAGGAGAAAGTTGGAGGGGATTGAAGACCTTATTAAGGAGGCTGCGGAGCAGATCGAGATTAAGGAAGATGATGTTCAGCGGATGACTGGTTGAAGGGTTGGCTGGATATGGAATGTCTTTGTTTCTTTTGAATAGTTTTATGTTTTTATGTTTTATGATGTCTAGTTTTCTTGTTTAATCATGTTGGTTTGTTTCTATGAACAATGGGGAATGGTTATGTTACTTTTTTATCAGTATGAATGAAATTTATGGTTAATAGTATCTACAATCTCAGAGGTTGTTGTATAAGTTTAGTTTTTTGTGCTTGTCTTGTATATATAACGTTGGTTAAGGAACAACATCACTAAACAATATAGATGCTATGGTTCTGGTTATGTTTCATTTTGTTTAAGTTTTTCTATGTATGTAATTAAGTATGAAATCAATAGAATTTATAGTTGTTTAGCCTTTGCTAATTGTTATACTACTTGTGTATGACTGGATTTGTAGTTTGTTATACCGCTTGCTTGTCTTATGGTGAAACAAACATGTATTATTTATCAGTCTAATGTTCTTGTGATGACCACTATAGTTTTCCTTATGTCTGACTTATGAATTTGGTTATAGCAAGTGTATGTTTAAATCTTGTTATAGTTGATAGACTTACAGGTGCTAGTTTAGTTTGAGGTTGAAGAGGGGGGAAGTAGTAGTGCTTCTGGGAATGGTGACCGGTTTGCAGATGACTGGGGAGATTTAGGTGAGTATATTGATTAGGGCAATAGGCACGTAGTTAGACCAAGAGGTATACATGATGGTAGAGGTGGACGTAGTAGTCGTTCTGATAATGGTGACCCATTTATAGATAAATGGGGAGACAGAGGGTAGGATATAAACAAGGCCTATAAGACGTGGCCCTATCCCCCAATCTTGATTGTGCCAGAAGATTGGTCTGACATGAATGATAGGGTGTGGAATAGTACTACATGGAAAAGAAAGTCGAAAGCTGGTCATCAAGATAGGAGCACCTTAGTTGATGGACAGGTTTCAAAACATATCACCACAGGGTTTGTTGTTGTTTGCAGTTATGGTTCCCTTTAAGGTTATTGTTACTGCTTATTTTTAGTTAAATTTAACTTTTACTTTTATAGTTCCAAATGGCTTCATGATTAATAGTGGGATCTTTTTTAACTATCAGCAGGATCAGCAGTAGGATATTTTGAACCATCAGCAGGATCAGTAGGATCAGCAATCGGATCATTTGAACCATCAGCAGGATCCCCCTACCATAGCCTACTTGTTCTGTGTCAGCAGAAGGATCTTTTCAAATAGCAGTATGATTAGCAGTAGGATTTTTTGAACCATCAGCAGGATCAGCAGTGGGATCTTTTGAACCAGCAGCAGGATCAGCAGTGGGATCTTTTGAACTAGCAGTAGGATCAGTAGTGGGATCTTTTTTTAAGTAGAAGCAGGATCAGCAGTGGGATCTTTTGAACTAGCAACATGATTAGCAGTAGGATATTTTGAACTACCAACAAGATATAACTTGGCCAAATATTCACTACTACCAACAAAATGAAAAAATGGACTAGCAGGAAGAAGAAGATCCCCATCAGCAGAATTGACTTTATATACTTATTTGATCAGAGACCAGAAACAGATCAAGCTTACTCACTTGAGATGTCCATTTATCACTCCGTGTGAACTTATAAGCACTCACAGGAGCGTAGACGCTATCCCCATGATCCTTAAGATTATTGGTGACAAAAATGACCTTAATAGCAACATAATTGTAGAAACAAGTTAAGTAAAATCCTACAAACCCACAATATAACTTTGTTTCTATATAGTAAATTTTTCACAAACTAACAAGTAATACCAACTGACAAATGGCAGAACAGTTAACACGAACTATAAGCATAAAAGTAATTGACAAAAAATAACACAAAAGACTTCCTACACAAGGTGTTAATCTACACCATCACAAGGATACTAATCCACAAATTAATAAAACATAACATTTTAACTAAAACCATTTCCATTGATAAGTTGATGATAAATACAACCAAAGATCACAATAAACTTTAAGTTCGTTACATACGACACAAAAGAACCATCATAATATCAAAAGACAAAATACAACCAACAAAGACAACCTAACCATTATTTTCACCTTTTTCATAAGTCATCTTGTCAATAAACCCATCTTTGGCCTGGGCTGCTTCACGGGAAACCACAAGAAGCTCAGTCAACAGCTCCAACTTCCTCCTATCTGTCATCTGCATTTCAAAAAGGAAGTCATGAACATCTTTAGCCACTTCGTGAAAAGGACCAAAGGAATCACTCTCATTCATGTCATGCTCCCGTTTCTCCATGATGGCCACAAGTTGGTCGCGCTTCTGCCCCATACGAGCCAAAAACCCTAAATCATCTGCCTTGTTATGACTCAATAGAAATTTTTAGCAATCAGCAAGATCATTTGAGCCACAGGCCTCTTTGATCTCGTTCAAATTTTGTGTAGCAGCCATTGGAAAAAGTTAGAAGTGTGTGTGAGATAATGTATTAGATATAGGTTGATTTACCCTAATTGTTGTTAGGTAGTTGAATAAATAGGGAAAAAATGTTAGGGTGAAAAGGGTAGTAAACTTGAATGGAATTTAAATTTAATGCACTTAACAAGATCAATTTTCCAAGTTTCGGGAAGATAAAAAATGTCGCTCAAAATTTTTATAAATTAGCGAGATAATTAGGATTAAAAAAGTGTTTAAAAAGGTTTTTAATAAGATTTTTAAATAAAAAGGTGTTATAAAGGTACAAAAATAGGGTGATGGGAAAAGTACAAAAAGGTGACAAGTTGTAAGTCGCTTAAAACTTTTCGCTAGGTTGCTCGACATTGGGAAGGTCAAAAAGAATAAAATAATATTTATCGAAGTTTGACTATTTGGGGGGGAAATGACAAAATAGAAGGTCGCTCGAAGTTTTGAAAGTCGCTAGTGATAAGTAGCACAAAAGTAACCCCTAGTTTAGTCTTACACAAATGATTAGGCACTACATTTTGTGGTGCCACATGTCGCATTTATTTTAAGTTCGCTAGTCGCTCGGGCCATTTCAAGAAACCAACCAAAGAGGGTAAAAAAAAACCCACCCTTCTGAGCAACTGGGCCGTTTGTAGAATTGTCCCTATGCTTTACGATTTTGTGGGCTGTTCGGGTGCCGTATGGGCGTGTCTAAAGCCTGTTAAGCATGTTACTAATTATGGTCGAATGGTGTTGGTGTGTCGTTGTTCGCTGTCGTGTTTAAACCACACGCACCACCTTAGTTTTGCCTCGCTAAAACCCTCCTTGTTCTCTTGTGCTTTGTGTCTCCCTGAAGTATCACCAAGAGTGTGTTTGGTTTTTGTCTTATGTCGCGATATGGGTTGTGTCACCGAGGTCGGTTTACGTAACTCGCAATCATATAAAACTTGGTTTGGTCATTTGACGTTTGCGTTTAGGAACGAGAAAAAAGGAAAAACAAAAGTGTAAAAGCATGGCCATTCGTATGGAATAAAATCAATGTTTTGAAATTATGAAACATGCATGCTATATACGTATTGGTGAAGAGTAAAACAAATTTAGCATAAACTTTATTATTTTCACATTAAACCCTAGACTTTACTAAATTGACATAATTAACCTTAAACTATTATAATTGTCATATTAAGCCTAAACTATATTAACTTTTAAGTTTCTTAAATTGTCAATTGTAGTCCTAAATTATGAAACTCGTTGAAAGTGGAAAGTTACTCATTCAAGAAAGTTATTATATATAGAAAGATTACTAATTATGGGAAGTTACTAAAAACAGAAAGAAACCAAAAAAGGGAAATCCGATTAAAATGAGCTTATTAGTAATGCGTGATTATTAATTCGTATAGGTTCCGTGAAGAAGGAGTGATTCCTATTTCCGTGTGATCCTATCTTTATATGCTTTGTCATTTGCATAAGGTACATATATTCTAACCTTTTAGTAAGGTTTCTTATGACTCATGATCCGTTCCATTGCCACTATTATGATTTCTGATCTTTATACGTCTGATATCCTTGGTTCATTTGATGGTATGATTTCGTATAAAGACCCTTTTAAAAATATAACTTGATGACTTTTGAGAGAAACTATTTTTGAAATAATTTCTGTGATTACGATATGATGACAGTTTTATATGAAGGTTTTAATGACTTTTATGAAATGTGTTTTTAAGGAATACTTTTACGATAAAAAGGTTTTAAATAATTTTCAAAAGTCCTTAATCTGTTTTATTCTCTAAGATTTCTCATGACTTTCTTTAACAACTTTTGATTATATAATTTCAAATTTTGAACCTTTGCTATGAACCCTTTTGCTATTATGAACCTCTGATTTGAACCTCATAATATGAATCTTTGATTTTGACCTTTGACTTGAACCATTGCTATGCTTCCCTATGTTTGATTCGTATTTGAGTGATCCAGTTTTGTTATGATTTGCTTGATATTTGTAGCATTCTATAGTTCTTATTCTTATACCATTCCTATGCCCTATTTGTTGCCCATTATTTGATAAATTTGTAGCCTGTCATGGGGAGTCCATGGCCTTGCCACTGATGCACCAGTGGTATTGACACTATCTTTGGAGGTGGGTTTTTGTCCATAGCGTTCCCTATTATGCTATAGCTATTCAGGCCTATATATATATATATATATATATATATATATATATATATATATATATATATATATATATATATATATATATATATATATATATATATATATATGTTTTGCAAGGAGTGTATGGATGCATCCTAGGTACTTTGTTTAGTATAATTTGGTGAATGGACTTGTGTGTGTGCAATACACCACATTTCACATTTGGTATATCGGAGTCTGCATCTCCTATGTACACTATGATATATGTTTGTTGGGCATTCCTATTAGTTCTACTTTTCTGTGATCTTTATAATCCTGCCATCTCTGTTGTGATTAATTTACGCTTGCTTTATTTCTTTTGCTTACACTTATGACTCATTTCTTTTCGTTGATTGTTTGATATCCATTTTCTATATTCCCTTTAATCATATTCCATGCATGTTTCCATATTCTTGATTTCTATCTCAGCAGGTTCGCTTGGACCTATGTCGTATTCACCTTCGTTTTCCTTTTTGTTATTAGTTTTTGTTTGTTTATATCTGTTCACTTGGCTTTTTAAGCTCAGCCCATTTCTTTTCCTGCGGCAGGTTTTTGAAAAGAAGATGGGTTGGGTGAAGAGTGCTTAGGAGCTCTTAGTGGACTACTGTTGATAGCTCCCCATGGATTAGAGATAGACTTAGAGATTTCCTTTTTGGTTCTTAACTTGTAATTAATTTGGAAGTTGAAATGCTTATAATTGGTCCTTTATCTTTTCTTTAGAACTGTTTTGTGAACCTTGTATTATTAATGTATTCTGCTTGCTTATGTTCTGATTTGACCCCTTAATGTTACACTTTACACCTTTTCGGGTTGAGGTATTACAATTATGGTATCAGAGCCATGTTTGATCAGCGGATTCAAAACCCGTAGAGCTTAGGCTATGACCTGTGAGTATTAGGCCCGCTAAATTTTACACCATAAGAGTTATGAATCAACCTTTGAGATCTTGCGTTAGGATTTCCACTTTGAAACTTAAGTTATGACCTGTGAGGATTGGGTAGACTATAGGTAATTTGTTTAGGTATCGTTGTTTCCGCATCACTCTGATTCGTGCCTTACTTCTAGTTGAGCCTTTTAAGATTTCTCCTTCTGGAGATTTGAAGCCTATTATTTTGCATAACATGAGTTAGTGACTAAGTAAGTTTAGAATGCGTTGAGGATTTTGCGGTAATGTTTGACATTTCATAAGCTTTATCTTCTTTGATTTCAACCTCTGATTCATTTGTTAACCCTTTAGATGCCTCTACAGGCACTCTGAGAATTTCTATGACCATGACGTGTTTGACATGTTCTGTGAAATCTATTGCTTTTGATAAGCATATTTAAGTTTCCCTACACCATTAGATTTTGCTTTATCCAGTTATATTCCTATGTGTAACACCCCCAAAAAATATGGTACAGCGGAAGACTCAACAAGTTTCGGGGTGCTACGGGGATTGGTATCCAACACAAGACACAAAAGAACGAGATAAAGTAAACATAAGAAAAATACAACCACACGGGGTTTTAAAGTTTACACTTATCCCAAATTCATCCAAAGTAAGGCCCAAAAGAAATAAACATAGGTCCACAATTATTTATCAGAGTTTTAGAAAATAGATCCATAACCAGGTAGCATAGCCAAGCCTCCAATCCAAGCATCCAAGGGCATCACTTAATTACCTGAGAAAACATGCTAAAAGTCAGCTTTCGCTGGTGAGATCATAGGTTTAAATTCATAACTAAATCAAGTGGACATATACGCAAAACGCTTGCTAGCTAGACTAGGCCTCAATCATCCAACCAAAACGAACCAACCAAAACTAACCAACCAAAACTAACCAACCCTATAGGTGCACACTATAGCTCAAATCAATCAAATCAATAGCTTACCTAGTTCATGACTAGGCCTCGCTCTATAACCAATCCAATAGCTTACCTAGTTCGGGACTAGGCCTCGCTCAACAGCCAATCAATAGCTTACCTAGTTCGGGACTAGGCCTCGCTCTATAACCAAATCAATAGCTCACCTAGTTCAGGACTAGGTCTCGCTTTAAAACCTACCTAGTTCTATAAGCATAGCAAGTTTTAAAATAAACAAAGCGATAATAGTCCACATAAAACAATTTGCACGTTTCTCACCCCAAGTATTGAAAACAAAGTTCAAGTGTAAAAGTGGGGCTATGACTCACCTCAAGTCCAGTAATCAGCAAAAGAAATCGATAGATGTAAGATGTAATGCAACTCAAATAACGGAAACTACAGACTCGGCACCTCCTAACAATATAAACGCGTTCAGAATCATTTCCTCAAAATCAAATATTCCCAATCCCGAACGTATTCCATTTTACTTTCAAAAAATCCATTTCTCGTATGATCCTCATATTAGTTTGGAGTTTGACGTTTGGTATCCATGCGGGTGGAGGGTTGACACAACTCAAACCAAGAAGCCACAACGAAAAAGAACGAAATAAACACTCTATAGGTCTAATATTAGCCCAATATATTAATTAAATAAATCATCGAAGCTTATCAAATCCGTCGATTTGATAATCCCCCATATTTATCTACGTAATATATCGTTCTAAGATTATACCCAAACCTAAATCACATAGCATGAAGAATACTACATGGTAAGTATCAAAGTCCAATAAATTCCCTATATATATCGTCAAGTTTGCCAAGTTCGTCAATTTAGCCAACTCCACGAGATATTAATAATTCATTATTCCTGTATACGTACCACAACCTATGGGCGTCGTAGGATACGATGCCCATTGATATACTCATTTTATATAACTAAATAGACCCTATTTAACCCGTCGATTAAATAAGTTACGTAGTTATAAAAAAATTGATATATTAATCGCCACATATCTATGACAAACACAAAAGTCACACAATAATAACATAGTCCTCTTGGACTCAAGGGACCACAACCCCGTATAACTCGATAGTTTTTCCTCATTTATTAAAAGATATATTTTATTTAGTAATTACCCAACGTAAAAGATTCGTTATTTATAGTTATTTATTTATAGTAACGCTCCCGACATTTATTACACTATTCTCATAGTATATTAATTATCGTCACGTTATTATAATATATTACTCGAGATCGTTTTATTATTAATATACGCATTTATATATTTATATATACATTTTTCACGTCTATATATTTATATAACCGGTTATATTACCAATAATATTATTATGAGTTTTATTACTAATATTTGATTATAAATATTTATCGAGTTATATGAGTTGGTCATATATCCGAGTCATCACTCTCGGCTCATTGTCCAATTCCAAAATAAAATAACCAATTCAAAGTCAAGCAATACAACTCCGTCCAAATCAAATCCCAAATCACGTGCTACAACAATAGGGTCCGACTACGGTACCCGACTAACCTATCTCCGTCAATCTAATTAACCGTCTCACAATCGCTTCCCATAACCACTTCGTCAACACAACTCCATAATCAAATCACAAGTCCAAAAGTACCATTTCAAGCTCAAAAAATAACCATGATCAAAAATAATAAAACGACAACATAACGATCCGACAAGTATATAAAACAACCAAGTAATATATCACACTTAAGGGTTGATTTACCAAGTCAACCCGGGTCAAAATTAAATCACATGAATCGTGACCACACCCGAGACCTCTTGGGTCTCGGCTTGCTCCATACGAGCCAAACCAATCGGACCATGGTGGTCGAATAATAACACAAGCCACAATAATATTCGACGAGACCCAAAGGGTCACGGTCTTGCTCATAACGCGCCAAATCAAACCCAAACGGACCCTTGGGTCGTCAGCCAATATCCCAAACAACAACAACAAGATGAACGAGGGACCCTTATGGGTCTCGGCATGACTAAACGAGCACCCCGAGACCTCAAGGGTCTCAGTTATGCTCAATCCGAGCACCGATCCAATCCAAACAACATAAATGCACTCAAATCCAACCATGAATCTGAGACCAACTCGACCCAACCCGGATACCAAACCATAACTTTATCAAAAATCTTTCCTATTAACTTTTTACTCTTTAAATCTTGACCCAAATCAATATTCAAAACGAGTTTGACTCGATTTAGTCAAACCCACGTGTAAAAACGTGTTTTCTCACCTTCAAACTGACGGATCTATATTAAACTTCAAAGAAATGATGGTGTGGTGTGGTGTACGCGCGGCGGTGAACCAACGAGAGGTGGGGGGTTCCCTTTGAGGCACGTGTGTTACAATACGAGGTAGAGGAGATTACGGGGAGTGTTTTGGTGATAGTGGTGATGGTGGTGGTGGCAGCAGGGGGCGGCTAGGGTTTGTTGATGGTTGTGTTGATTTAGTAGAGTGAGAGAGATGTGAAATGGTGAGGGTGATGGTTGCTTGTGTTTATGTTTGTGTTGTGTGGTGCATGGGTGATTATACCCAAAAACCAAACCGGCCTCAAGCCCACAAATAAAAAAATATATAAATTTTTAATAATAATGTTAATAATAATAAGAATATTATTATAAAGGTGGGTGAGGTAACCCAATGTAAATTACGTGGACCAAACCCGAAACACATTTAAAATAAACCAACTCTCTCGAACTAAAATCATTCCCAAATATTCAAAATCTCACGATACGTTCTAGAAATATATAATAATCGAACCAAACATTTAAAATATATAAATTTTGTTAGCTTATCCTAGTGCCAAGGTCAATGTAGTGCCAAATAATTATCTAAAAAATAAATCACCATGAATAATGCCAAACCAAACCAATAATTAAAACTCAACTTCCATAAACATCACAAAGTTTAAAACCACGGTTCAACGTTTACAATTCCATCACGAATGAAAATTTTCAAATATTCCAAAAATCATTAAATTTAAAATAATGCGGGTTTGTAAATAGTTTCCCTAAATTGCCAGTTGTCACATCCTCCCAGCCTCAGATGAAACCCATCCCGGGTTTCACTCGGAACAAATCATCTATGAAGTAAAAAGCTTCGGATATCTCTTGCGAAACTCATCCTCACGTTCCCACGTGAATTTCGGTCCATGCCGCGAATTCCAACGAACTTTGATGAGTGGAATACGACTTCGCTTGAGTCATTTAATCTCTATATCCAAAATCTCAATCGGCTCCTCCACAAAGTTCAAACTTTCATCCACACGAATATCCTTGATCGGTATAACCGGCGTTTCATCCGAAAGACACTTCTTCAAATTACTAACATGAAACACATAGTGAACTTTACTCAGTTCCTGTGGTAGTTTCAACCTATAAGCTACGGGCCCAATTCTTTCCAAAATGATAAATGGTCCAATGTAGCGATGGTTGAGTTTCCCATGTTTCCCGAAACGTATCACTCCTTTCCAAGGCGAGACTTTCAGCATCACTTTGTCTCCAACCTGGAACTCAAGGGGTTTACGTCTCTGATCGACGTAACTTTTCTACCTATCTCTAGCTGCTTGTAATCGATCACGAATTTGAGTCACTTTCTCAGTAGTCTCCAAAATAAGCTCAGGGCCAGTGAGTTGGCTATCTCCAACTTCAGCCCAACCAATAGGTGAACGGCATTTACGGCCATATAAAGCTTCGAATGGTGCAGCTTTAAGACTTGTGTGGTAACTATTGTTATAGGAGAACTCCGCAAGGGGTAGATACTTCTCCCAGCCTTTACCAAAGTCTATTATACAGGCACGGAGCATATCTTCTAAAGTTTGAATAGTCCTCTCGCTTTGACCATCAGTTTGGGGGTGATATGCAGTACTCATATCAAGTCTCGTCCCCAAAGCGGTTTGAAGTGATTGCCATAAAGCTGACGTGAAACGGCTGTCGCGATCAGAAATAATCGATATCGGAACTCCATGACGAGAAATAATTTCTTTCACATACAACCTCGCAAGTTTGTCGACACTATCATCTTCACCAATTACCAGGAAATGAGCAAACTTAGTCAATCGATCCACAATTACCCAGATAGCGTCACAACCGCTAGCTGTCTTCGGTAATTTGGTAATGAAGTCCATCGTAATCCGCTCCCATTTCCAAACCGGGAGTTCTGGCTTCGTCAATAATCCTGACGGTCTTTGATGTTCGGCCTTAACCTTAGAGCATGTCAAGCACTTACTAATGTACAATGCTATATCTGCCTTCATGTTTGGCCACCAATATAACTTCTTCAGATCCCGGTACATCTTGTCAGACCCAGGATGAATAGAGTACCTTGACTTATGCTACTCATGCATAATCAACTCTCGAATTCCTCCATACAATGGTACCCAACTTCGGTCTCTAAAACACAATACTCCATCAGAACGCTTAACAAATCCTTTCTCATTTTCAGCCATCCCAAATATGTTCTCAGCAAGTCGGTTTTATGCTTTCAACGCTTCATTTTGAGCTTCTAATATTTGAGACGGTAACAGCGATACGATGGTCATTCCCAATGACCTAACTCGTAATGGCGGGATTCTCTCCTTTCGACTAAGAGCATTAGCAACGACGTTTGCTTTACCGGATGATAGCGAATTTCACAATCATAATCGCTTAACAACTTAATCCAACGTCGCTGTCTCATGTTGAGCTCTTTCTGATTAAAGATATGTTGCAGACTTTTGTGGTCAGTAAACACGACACACTTGGTTCCATACAAGTAATGTCTCCATATCCTTAAGGCAAAAACCACAGCACCTAACTCCAAATCATGGGTAGTGTAGTTCTTCTCATGCTTCTTGAGCTGTCGGGAAGCATAAGCTATCACTTTTTCTAGTTGCATTAACACAGCTCCCAAACCTTCATGCGAAGCGTCACAATAGACGACGAAGTCCTCATTATCATCAGGTAACGCTAAGATAGGAGCACTACACAACATCTCCTTAAGTAATTGAAATGATTCCTCTTCCTTATCTCCCCATTCGTATTTAACACTCTTTTGAGTCAATTTGGTCAACGGTTTTGCTATCTTCGAAAATCCCTTAATGAATCTTCGGTAATAACCGGCTAAACTCAAAAATTGACAAACTTCTGTTGGGGTTGTTGGTGCAGCCCAATCTTTAATCGCTTCAATCTTAGCAGGATCTACATGAACTCCTTGCCTATCAATCACATGACCCAGAAATTGTTCCGTCGGAATCCAAATTTCACATTTAGAGAACTTAGCTATAGCTTCTCTTTCCTGAGCAATTCTAAGATAAGCCTTAGATGCTCCTCATGCTCCTTTTCACTCTTCGAATAAATTAGAATATCGTCGATGAACACGATCACAAACTTGTCTAAATAAGGCTTACACACCCGATTCATGAGATCCATGAATACCGTCAGTGCGTTAGTCAACCCAAATGGCATCACTTGGAATTCGTAATGCTCGTAACGGGTCCTGAAAGCCATTTTCGGAATATCTTCCTCACGAACTCTAAGCTGATGATATCCCGATCTCAAATCGATCTTTGAATACACACTCGATCCTTGGAGCTGATCGAACAAGTCATTGATCCTCGGGAACGGGTATCTATTCTTCACCGTTAACTTGTTCAGCTCTCGATAATCAATACACATACGAAACGATCCATCCTTCTTCTTCACAAATAAGACTGGAGCTCCCTAAGGTGAAGAACTTGGTCTTATAAATCCTTTTTTGGCTAACTCTGCTAATTGTTTTGACAACTCTTCCAGTTTAGTGGGTGCAAGTCGATAAGGCACTCGTGCCACGGGTGCAGCACCAGGTATCAACCCAATCTGAAACTCCACTTGTCTAGTAGGCGGGATTCCCTGCAAATCATCGGGAAAATCACTAACTATAGACACATCTCCAATGCATCTTTCCTTTTTCTCCTTCCCTCCTTTCTCAGAGATTTGCGCTAAGAAAAGGCAACATCCTTTTTCCATTAGCTTTGGTAACTTAGTGCAAGATATGACCGCTAGTCTAGATGGGCCTCTCAAACCTCTTCGATCTCCTTGTATATTTAGAATCTCCCTGCCATAAGGCACACGCACGATCTTCTCATCGCAAAGTATATGAGCACGGTACTTCAACAACCAATCCATACCAATTATGACATCGAAACTTCCTAACATGACGGGTAGAAGATCTATGTTGAAAGGACGATTAAGGAAATTCAACGTGCAACCTCGAATGATAGTCCTAATTCTTTCTATGTTCCCATTAGCTAACTCTACATCAGAACCAATTCCTAAGGCCATCGGGGGTTTCTCTAGTAAGGGTGCAAAAGTAGTGGACACAAAACTCTTATCGGCACCAGTATCAAATAGTGTGGAAGCTTAACGATTATTGAGATGGAACGTACCAGTAACGACGTTCGGATCATCTCCTCTCTCGTTCCCAAGTGCATACACTCTCCCATGAGCAGTTCCTCCTTCCACACGTTGGTCCCCATTGTCTTGTCGTCCACGGTTTCCTCCAGCTCCACGGTTTCCATGATTGTACCCATTACCACCCGATCCTTGATTTCCTCGGTTCCACGATTCCCTACACTCATTCCTATAGTGTCCCTTCATTCCACATCCATAACAAGTAAAATTTGCCTTACTCATAGCTTCAGGAGTAGCTTGAACCATAGCAAGTGGTCGAGCTCTACAGTCCTTAGCTATATGTCCTACGTTTGAGAAATTCTTGCACACCACATTACATCTTCCAGAATGATTCTTGTAACATCGGCCACACTTGGGCGTATCTCCATTGTAGTTCTTCTTATCTCCATCTCCCATAGCATAAGCTCTAGTAGTTGTCTGTCGTTTGTTTCGGTGATCATTACCCTTAGAGTGATTATCCCTCTTCCTCTTTCCATTCTTGTCTTTCTCAGCTTCTTCCAATACCAATGAGTCCATCAATTGTTGAGCGATTGTGATAGTTTCATGGATATTTGCAGGCTTAGCAGAAATCACATCGTTCCTTGTAGCTACCGGCAACCCATCGATATACCGCTCAATCTTTTGAGTCTCAGTCCTAACCATATCTGGGCAAATCAAGGCTAACTCTCGGTAGCGGCGATTGTATGTTGCCATGTCGGTACCTTTCACCTTGTGATTCCAGAACTTAATCTCCAGCTTCTTAACCTCATTCCTTGGGTAGTAAGTCTGAATCAGCAAAGACTTAAATTATTCCCAAGTCATAGCATAAGCCACATCACTCCCAACCGAATTTCGGTAATTGTTCCACCAACTTAATTCTTCATCCTTGAAAGTAAAAGAAGCAAACTTTACCATAGCATTCTCCGCACAATTGCTGACATTAAACACTGACTCAGTTTTCTCTATCCACCTGACCAAGTAGACCACTCCTTCAGTCCTACCAAACTCCATGGGTCCACAAATTCAAAACTCCTTGTAGTTACATCCATTAGTACGAACAGGTGGAAATGTTCCAGCAGAATTGTTGGAATGATTTGACTCAGCTAGTAACTCAGCAACTCATTGCTCCACAAGTTGATTGATCATTGCTTGATCCACAGTAGGTGCATTAGGTGGAACATGATCATTGTCTCCCTGAACATCAACATTTTGATTCCTGTTGTTGTGGTTAGTAGTGTCCAGGTTATCAGGAGTAGGGGTTTCAACATTTCGAGTAGGACGGCATCCTCGGCGACCAGGAGTAGTCGCGGCAGTTCCAGTTCGGGTAGCTCTAACAGGGTTTCGTCGTGGGGCCATTGATCTGAAACATCATACAAGGTTCGTAAGTCTCCGATAGCACTTATCATATGCTCAACAAGAATTCAATCAATGAAGCCAAGTCATGGAAAGAACATCAGCAATACACCACAAGACAACAATAAGGCGAATAGGAACTCAATTTACATAATATCCAAAAGTCACATAACATCATATAATAATAACCATCATCCATACAATAGTGATCCAACATCGTTCCAACTACCCAAAAACACAAAAGATACTAATCCTTCCAAACGAGATGAATAATCAACGGAAAATACATCAAAATACGATAACTAGCTTTTCTAACCGAACACTCCTCGGTGTAGAAAGCAACAAGACAACATAACCCAACTATCTAGCCACGATGCTGGCGTAGGCTCCTTAACTCCTGCATCAAACCATCTAGCTCTCTCCACAATGATCCTAACTCCACACTATGGGTGTCGCTATCTCTCTTGAGGTCTGCTACCTCCTTCTCTAGCTCGGTGTTTCTTTGCCACAACTTGCGATCCGCCTCGCGAGCTGTGATGAAACCTCGCTGCAAGCTCTCAATATGCTCATGAATCTCCATCATGCCTCTCATGATCTCAGTAACTCTCCTCTCAGCCGTAACCATGTCAATCCTCAACTCTCCAATGAACTCAACATTCACTCTATCAATCCGCTCAGACATACGTGTAACCCTCTCACCTAGAGCAGTAATCTGAGCCCAAATCCTACCAGTCTCACCCAAATCTGCCTGCTCAACAGAAACCTCAGATGGTGCATCCGACTCAACGGGACTACTAGGTGGCAACTCAAACAAAAATGGGTGATCAGGTGAAACAGGCTCTAACGGATGTATCGGGGAATCAGGCTCCTCAGCCTGAGCTGGCGGTGCTAGCAAACCATCATCATCAGGCATCTCCTCCTGTTGAAGGTCATCTTTCTCCTCAGGGTCATCATCACCCTGCTCAGCCTCCTGAGGGTCATCAGCCTCATCCTCACCCTCGTACTCCTCCTCCTCCTCATCGGAAGAGTACTCCATCAATCGTCGTCTCCTAACGGGTGAACCATGTGGTGATGGGGTAGGAGATCTAGGACGACGACGCAATGATGTAGGTGGTGCATCTGACAGAAGAGTGTGAGCATCAAAGTGTAAAGGTGGTGAAGGAGGGTGTACTGACATACGTGCCGTAGCTCGGTAGGTAAAACGTGGTGCCACACGAGCCAAAGCCTGATGAAGAGTAAGCTATCTCGAAGTACCAGGGAGCCCTAGAGAAGATGAGGGTCCCCGCGTAGTAGGTGCAGCAGGTGGTGCAGAAGTAGAAGCTGTCGGTGACGCAGTAGCTGAATGCATGGCAATCCTGTAAGGATCATCAGGAGCCATGGTGATCTGTGTTGGGCGTACAGGTGCAGTAAGAATATCCTCAACAACGTCGAACGTACGGGAGGCCATAGTCTGTGACAACGACGTACGGTAGTTGTAAGTGTTTCAAAATAACTAAACCCCGAACTCAAAATACCATATCAAACCATCATAAAAATCCCAATCATATAGTTCAAGAAAGATTTAAAAATATACCGCATTACTAAAACATTTATAAAAACAATTAAGCCATATAATTCCTCAAATGCCATCATATCACTTAATCAATAAATCCCAAATCCTCAAATCATCTAAAAAATCTCATATCTACTAATAATCTCAATATACCTTAATATAAACAATGAAGCTTCGGCTTGGCGGGCTGGCGGGCATTGGTCGAGGATCGTTTTCCATAAAAATCGGTTATAGTTTAGGTGTCTATTTACCTAGTTCTCTATAACCTTGGCTCTGATACCAATCTGTAACACCCCCAAAAAATTTGGTACAGCGGAAGACTCAACAAGCTTTCGGGGTGCTACGGGGATTGGTATCCAACACAAGACACAAAAGAAAGAGATAAAGTAAACATAAGAAAACTACAACCACACAGAGTTTTAAAGTTTACACTTATCCTAAATTCATCCAAAGTAAGGCCCAAAAGAAATAAATATAGGTCTACAATTATTTATCAGAGTTTTAGAAAATAGATCCATAACCAGGTAGCATAGCCAAGCCTCCAATCCAAGCATCCAAGGGCATCACTTAATTACCTGAGAAAACGCACTAAAAGTCAGCTTTCGCTGGTGAGATCATAGGTTTAAATTCATAACTAAATCAATTGGACAAATACGCAAAACGCTTGCTAGCTAGACTAGGCCTCAATCATCCAACCAAAACGAACCAACCAAAACTAACCAACCCTATAGGTGCACACTATAGCTCAAATCAATCAAATCAATAGCTTACCTAGTTCATGACTAGGCCTCGCTCTATAACCAATCCAATAGCTTACCTAGTTCGGGGCTAGGCCTCGCTCAACTGCCAATCAATAGCTTACCTAGTTCGGGACTAGGCCTCGCTCAACTGCCAATCAATAGCTTACCTAGTTCGGGACTAGGCCTCGCTCTATAACCAAATCAATAGCTCACCTAGTTCAGGACTAGGTCTCGCTCTAAAACCTACCTAGTTCTATAAGCATAGCAAGTTTTAAAATAAACAAAGCGATAATAGTCCACATAAAACAATTTGCGCGTTTCTCACACCAAGGATTGAAAACAAAGTTCAAGAGTAAAAGTGGGGCTATGACTCACCTCAAGTCCAGCAATCAGCAAAAGAAATCGATAGATGTAAGATGTAATGCAACTCAAATAACGGCAAGTACAAACTCGGCACCTCCTAACAATATAAACGCGTTCAGAATCATTTCCTCAAAATCAAATATTCCCAATCCCGAACGTATTCCATTTTACTTTCCAAAAATCCATTTCTCGTATGATCCTCATATTAGTTTGGAGTTTGACGTTTGGTATCCATGCGGGTGGAGGGTCGACAAAACTCAAACCAAGAAGCCACAACGAAAAAGAACGAAATAAACACTCTATAGGTCTAATATTAGCCCAATATATTAATTAAATAAATAATCAAAGCTTATCAAATCCGTCGATTTGATAATCCCCCATATTTATCTACGTAATATATCGTTCTAAGATTATACCCAAACTTAAATCACATAGCATGAAGAATACTACATGGTAAGTATCAAAGTCCAATAAATTCCCTATATACATCGTCAAGTTTGCCAAGTTCGTCAATTTAGCCAACTCCACGAGATATTTAGTAATTCATTATTCCTATACACGTACCACAACCTATGGGCGTCTTAGGATAGGATGCCCATTAATATACTCATTTTATATAAACTAAATAGACCCTATTTAACCCGTCGATTAAATAAGTTACGTAGTTATAGAAAAATTGATATATTAATCGTCTCATATCCATGACAAACACAAAAGTCACACAATAATAACATAGTCCTCTTGGACTCACGTGACCACAACCCCGTATAACTCGATAGTTTTTCCTCATTTATTAAAAGATATATTTTATTTAGTAATTACCCAACGTAAAAGATTCGTTATCTATAGTTATTTATTTATAGTAAAGCTCCCGACATTTATTACACTATTCTCATAGTATATTAATTATCGTCACGTTATTATAATATATTACTCTTGATCGTTTTATTATTAATATACACATTTATATATTTATATATACGTTTTTCACGTCTATATATTTATATAAACGGTTATATTACCAATAATATTATTACGAGTTTTATTATTAATATTTGATTATAAATATTTATCGAGTTATATGAGTTGGTCATATGTCCGAGTCATCACTCTCGGCTCATTGTCCAAGTCCAAAATAAAATAACCAATTCAAAGTCAAGCAATCCAACTCCGTCCAAATCAAATCCCAAATCACGTGCTACAACAATAGGGTCCGACTACGGCACCCGACTAACCTATCTCCGTCAATCTAATTAACCGTCTCACAATCGCTTCCCATAACGACTTCGTCAACACAACTCCATAATCAAATCACAAGTCCAAAAGTACCATTTCAAGGTCAAAAAATAACCATGATCAAAAATAATAAAACGACAACATAACAATCCGACAAGTATATAAAACAACCATGTAATATATCACACTTAAGGGTTGATTTACCAAGTCAACTCGGGTCAAAATTAAATCACATGAATCGTGATCACACCCGAGACCTCTTGGGTCTCGGCTTGCTCCATACGAGCCAAACCAATCGGACCATAGTGGTCGAATAATAACACAAGCCACAATAATATTCGACCGGACCCAAAGGGTCACAGTCTTGCTCATAACGAGCCAAATCAAACCCAAACGAACCCTTGAGTCGTCGGCCAATATCCCAAACAACAACAACAAGATGAACGAGGGACCCTTATGGGTCTCGACATGACTAAACGAGCCACAAAACATGACCCCGAGACCTCAATCCGAGCACCCATCCAATCCAAACAACATCAATCCACTCAAATCCAACCATGAATCCGAGACCAACTCGACCCAACCCGGATACCAAACCATAACTTTATCAAAAATCTTTCCCATTAACTTTTTACTCTTTAAATCTTGCCCCAAATCAATATTTAAAATGAGTTTCACTCGATTTAGTCAAACCCACATGTAAAAACGTGTTTTCTCACCTTCAAACTCACGGATCTATATTAAACTACAAAGAAATGATGGTGTGGTGTGGTGTACACGCGGCGGTGAACCAACTAGAGGTGGGGGGTTCACTTTGAGGCGCGTGTGTTACAATACGAGGTAGAGGAGATTACGGGGAGTGTTTTGGTGATAATGGTGATGGTGGTGGTGGCAGCAGGGGCGGCTAGGGTTTGTTGATGGTTGTGTTGATTTAGTAGAGAGAGAGAGATGTGAAATGGTGAGGGTGATGGTTGCTTGTGTTTATGTTTGTGTTGTGTGGTGCGTAGGTGATTATACCCAAAAACCAAACCGGCCTCAAGCCCACAAATAAAAAAATATATAATTTTTTAATAATAATGTTAATAATAATAAGAATATTATTATAAAGGTGGGTGAGGTAACCCGATGTAAATTACGCAGACAAAACCCGAAACTCATTTAAAATAAACCAACTCTCTCGAACTAAAATCATTCCCAAATATTAAAAATCTCACGATACGTTCTAGAAATATATAATAATCGAACCAAACATTTAAAATATATAAATTTTGTTAGGTTATCCTAGTGTCGGAGTCAATGTAGTGCCAAATAATTATCTCACAAATAAATCACCACGAATAATGCCAAACCAAACCAATAATCAAAACTCAACTTCCATAAACATCACAAAGTTTAAAACCACGATTCAACGTTTACAATTCCATCACGAATGAACTTTTTCAAATATTCCAAAAATCATTAAATTTAAAGTAATGCGGGTTTGTAAATAGTTTCCCTAAATTGCCAGTTGTCACACTATGAGAAATCTTATGGTGATCAACCACGAGAACAGGAATGTTATTCCTCACTTCTGAATGATAAGATTCACTATGTTGATCTGTCTACCCTTGGAAAGGTTAAATTCGATTGTCATTCTGATATTGACTGGTGGACTGAACATCAAGATGCTAACTAATGTCATACTACGTCTCTCCTTTGACATTTTGAACCACTCTGATTTATTTTTGCCATGACTTCTGATTGTTAAACTTTTGTTATCCTTACTACCCTGGAAACTCGTATGTTACTTTCGCGGTTGTGGAGTTTTACTAGCATCTATTCTTGTTTCCCGTAGGATGAATCTCACTTTGAGAGTCATTTTGCAATCTAAATTCTTCCAATGAATCCCTGAATGAACCACCCAGATTTTCCGCCGATTATGAATTTGATTTGACTAAGTACTGAGAAAATGTTTAGTCACGACTCAAGGTAGAATATGATTTCAATAAAGGCATGTTTATATGTTGCAAGTATTATGACGCCTGGCCAACATGATAATAATTACATCATATAACTTGAACTTATGGGGATCATGGGATATCTTTGAGAAGTGCCTGAGAACAGTAAAATTTTGATGAGACAAAACCTTATCTGTATAAGAACGATGTTTTGCCTGATTTTGAAACTCCATATTGAACAGCAACAGCCAAATTGAGAGAACTGGAGGAGTGGTAACCAAAAGCTATAAAATGGTTTGTTTGTCTTAGTGTATCTCTTTGGAGTGCTTCAGTTTTATTCGCAATGAAGAAGGATGAGGGCAGGAGACTTGTATTGACTTCTGAAAGCTGAAACGTATTTCTGTTAGAAACCAGTATTCCCTACCTTGAATCGACAATGTATCTGATCAATTTTAGTACGTGGATTTTTCCTTTAGATGGATTTATGGCTTGAAGTATTCTTAGAATTTCCTTTCGTATTCGTAACGGCCTCTATGATTATTAATGATGCTAATAGTATTAGCTAATGCTTTGACTATTTTATGGACGTGATGAATCGTGTTTTCGTGAGTACTTAGACAAAGTTTTCATAGTATGACATCTTAGTAGATTTAGAGACAAAGAAGAAACAAGAGAACCATTTTGTATTATGTGGAAATATGAGGATCATTTGTATATTCTGGAAGCATGGCATTGGTTGGAAGATGTTCACGACATGAGAATGGAGTTTTGGAAAGCTGAAATAGAAATTAGCCTCCATACCTTCAAGTGAGTATCAATTTTGAGACGATACAAGAAGGGACGTGGTTATGCCCTTATGCAAACCGGGGAAGTTATTGCTTATGCATTGAGACAACTAGAACCGTTTGAGGAGAATTATTCAATGCGTGACTCGGAGTTGGCGGCAGTGGTGTTGCTCTCAAGATTTGAAGACGTACCTTACATGGAGATGGAATCCAATTACCGATATTAGGAAGCTCAGAAGTAAGATGACGAACTATGATATGTGAAGACTGGAAAGAAATATGTAATGATTGAGATACATTTCTACTTTTTCTATACCTATTGGTTGTACTAAGATGTATAAGGGATCTAAGCAGGATTAGAAATTTTCATGAACCTGCAGGTAACGAAATCTCCACGCACACTTAAAAAGAACGACATAATTTGAGTTATGGTAGAGTTAGTAAGCTCACTTTTGCCTCTTAGAATGTGTATTCAGTTAGCAAGTTGCATAAATCCTCCGGTAGAAGATTTCTCAATTACTTAGCGCACCTGCAATGATCGTGTCAGAGATTTGCGTTGCTACCTCACAATACCAAGGAGAACTACTGGAGGCTTAAGGGATCAGACTCAAGTATAGGAATGCTTTTCACCAACAAACTGATGGATAAGCAGAACAACTATTCGGACTTGGAAGAAGTGTTGAGCAGGAAGTTGACAAGTGTGTGTTCTGATTGTGTTTGCTCATTAAGATCGATGGCATACAAGTGACAAAGTTTGTCCTTTTAGATAGTGTATGAACGGAAATGTAGAACACATTCGGTTGAATTATGTCGAAAAGCCGTTCATTGAATATTTGGAGTTGATTACAATGACTGATGGATTTGTTGTCATTGTGGAAGAGGAAGTTTGAAAGTTCAGACAGAAACTTGTGTGTCCCGTATGATGTTTCCATATAGAAGAGTTAGACGTGATGGCATTAAGGAAGCTTTGGTTCATGATACATTAGTCCTTAGATTCATTCTATCCGTGCAGTTATCCTACCTATCCCCTAATAAATTCTGATATGATTCGTTACTTGATACGCGGGATTGCGCCCTCGCAACAGGTTTTACCTCTCAAGGGATCTTGAGAAGCTTGCAATCCCCGCCAGGCAGTGTACCTGATCGTTGTAGTATAGTATAGTGATAAGTAACGGGGGATTGATCGTTCAACTATTGATCGTTCAACTCAGGAATAGTGTTCGCTAGGATTAGAAAGCCTACTAAACTAGGTCTAGAGGTGAGGGATGATTCTTTTTGTATTTTTATATTTTATGAAAGCAAGTAAAATCTCGGGTTTTGAAGGAGTGGGTGGAATTTGTTGCTAGTCAACTAACCCAAATAACTAAAGATGCAATCAAAATAAAAATAAAAAGAAATGAAAATAAACTAATGTGGTGGAAATAATAATGAGAAAAGATGTGTTTACTTAGATTTCATTACTCCCTAGATATCTTTTACTGGTTGATTAGCTTGTTACAATTGCATGGATGACGGGTTATATTCCTTAATACTAGTCGTAGGGCCGTGTACAATATTCCCTAACTCTATAAGCTCCTACTTCACTCCTATGTCGAGCCGACTAAAAGCTCCTAACATGGGATCACTAGAATTCACTTATGCATTAAGTACAACCAAAAATCGTAGTACACCTCCGATCATGTTTATTAAGACATTCAAGCAAGTTACCAATGGAAGTCTGCCGGTTTTCTTAAGCCTAACATCGAATACAATCATCCACAACAATTATAAAACAAACCATCAACCAATAATCAACATCTAGGTTTCACTACATCTAAGCAAACACAATAAAAACCTAGCCTAACATGTTAAAAGAAAGACAAGCATAAGATAGAATCACACAACACCTAGACATATCGTATGATTATTGGATAACTTATCTTCAATTAAGCATGGATGGAGCAAGGGTTGAAACCCTTATTTTTACAGAAAATTCGTCTAGGGTTTAGGCTCTCTAAAAGTTCTCCTATTGTTCCCCACTTTTACAATGAAAATTTGGAAATATATATATATATATATATATATATATATATATATATATATATATATATATATATATATATATATATATATATATATATATATATATATATAATACATCCTGACGGCGTCACGTTGTAGTTTCTGACGTCGTCAACTCGCCACCAAATTAAGGATCGTATTGCCTAGATCCAATCTTGACGCCGTCAAGATGGAATTATTCTCCGGGCCGTCACATACATTTTGACCCTGACGGCCTTGGTGACGCCGTCAGGTCAATTGCACTAAAAATGTTTTGGGCCGTCATGTGTATTTTTCACTTCCACCTCTTTTTCCAAGCTTGACGCCATCATGTGTAAAGTCTTGACGTCGTCAGGTACTGTTCCCAGCAAGGATTTTGAGACTTTGCCATTTTCTTCACTTTTATGCTCCAAAAACGTCCAAAATGCTTCCTTTTCCAGATTTCTTCTCAAAAGTACCTAAAATGACAAAAGGAACGATTTAGGGAAGTAATTGATCAAATAATCACGAATTTGGGCTTATATGACCCCTTAAAAGCGGTACACTTTTCGCTTTATCAAATACCCTTACACTTGAGATTTGCTTGTCCTCAAGCAAATGCGCTTTTATTCTAATCAAAATACAAGTTAGGGGTCATTTAACACTAATATAAAAGTAATTACAACAAATAATCGTTCCACTAAAAACCAAAAACAAGCACGGAGGTCATACACTATCACCTCACAAATATTGTTTAGATACTCACATCTCTCGGGTGTAATAAAGTATATATCACAATATGGAAATGGAAAACATCTCTCACTACCTGTCATAGCAAATAGATTACCATAGGCTTGGGAAAGGATCAAACCTCCACCACTTGGCGTAAGCACCTAGGATAAACTATCAAAGAGGTCTTTTAAAGGGTTATAACGTTAGGTGTAGAGATATGGAAAACACAGTTTTGTTGGATAAAGGCAATATTTACTGGTGGCGAGTTAATCATCTTTGTTAATTACATGTACAATATGGCGTTGATAAGCCAAGACTCGACTCAACTTAAGCTAATCAAAATCTAACAAACTATGAAACAAACATAAAATGAAATGGGATGGTAGTCCGTATGTTTTTCTCTTTCTTTTTCTCTTTTTTTTTTCTCTTTTTATTTTTTTATACACTCTTGCCCTACCATCCAAAATAATACATCATAGGGAATTTACATTCCCCTTACACTTGAATTTTTACATACTTTACAATAAACTACTCTAATGACTCGAATCAAGATAATCAAAACACTTTGAGTACTTTTCAAATATTAACGCACATACGGGGGTAATAATTGACGTCTTCCCCATTACACCATATTACTAGTACTTTACCCATGAGTCCCAATCGTCCTAAAACAATATGTACAAGATATGACTCGACTTAGCAACCATGTAATCAATTAGATAATTAACTAAGGGTTTAAACATGTAACAATAATGCACTAAAGATGAGTGGATACACGGAAGGCTAAGGCGATTTGGTTGCACATTTGGGTGGATTGTAAACAAATTCTTCCTTTAAGTAAGATGCTTAAAGTTAGAAACGAAAGGATAGGCTCGGAGGGGTGTACTAGGGGTATCGTGTACTAAAAATGAGTACAACGCTAAGGTGTGGGAAAATTAATTGACTTCGCTAGTCAAGTAATATGACTTAAATGGTCAAGTAATTATCATATGGGTTTAAACACAAGGGTGGTCCTAATGCCTATTATCATGTAGTAAATCTTAACCACACGAATGTAGTCACACTAGCGGTCTCGGGATGCATCACTAACGCAAGTTCTAGAATCTAAGTACTACTGGTACACTCATAAGCACTAATAATGAATGCTTTTCCTATCAAATCTAAAGGCGAACCTCACATATTTGGGTGGAATTTTTTTTTAAGTGTTACGGTTTTGTGCTAGTTGATGTGTGCTTTTTCACACATCCTTTTTAGCCTTAAATCAGACCAAATACATCAAATACTAACCAAATATTCCAAGAGAATGTGTGTTTTTGTATTTGTGTATGTGCAGGTACGGATATGTGATAAATGAACAAAAACAAAAGCAAAACCGACAAAAACGAGCACGAGAATGGAAAAAGGTTAAAAGCCGGAGCCGGGGAAGCAAAATGATCGAAGAAAGCTCAAATCATCAAAAGAAAACCTCTGGAATTCATAAAGTTGCATAAATGATCCTTGATCAAAGTTTGAAGAGAATGGCAATTTCAGTCCCTACACTTTCAGGAAATTACAAAAATGATCCCTCAAAGATAAATTGAAGAAAAATCATCAGTGTTCCTTCAATATTCAGAGATTGACAATAAATACCCTTGGGAAAAACTTTGGATAATATACAGATTTAGTCCCTGAAGTTTTATGAATTAAAAATTTGGTCCTTAATACTATTATTCCTAAAACCTTTAAAACATGAACAACCGAATCCAATCTTATGTCCAGTCCACAAATCCCTACCCACAAGCCCAAAACAACAAAGCCCATCCATTCCCTTAGCCTCTAACCCGATCCATCCATCCAATCCCTAAAATAATACTACTCGGTCAAACCCCCACCCATATCTGGTCAACACACCCTTATAATAAAACAATCCCAAATATCAATTACCCGCCCCCTAAATTTTACCCACACCCAGAAATTACACTATTCCTAGAACCCTAATTTACCACCAATTCCAATTGATCAAAATTGACAGCAATTAAGGGTATTATGGTACATGTACTTGCTTCTAGAATCACCTGACATGTCAGATAGGTGCCAGGTCATGGATCCGTGTGAGAGTGCGTGCCCAAATGATTGGGGAATTTAATCCAATGGCTAATATTGATAGATTGGGGACCAAGGAGAGATCAAGGGCCATTATCATCTCAAAGAAGCACAAATGCACCTCGGATTGATGAGCTGTAATACTAGAACCTTCACCAATGCTTCCTCGGATGCCTATATAAATGCCCCTCCTCATTCAGTAGTATGTGTAGGTTTTTAGTCTTGTTTAGTATTACTGTTTTTAAGTCTATTGTAATTTTCATTTCAACAAGTATTGTACTAAATTTCTGCTTATTAATATAATTTTAAGTTTTCAGCTTATTATCCTAATTTCCAATTCTGCTTATTCTCTTCATTTACTTATTTGTAGTATTGAATCAGTAGTAGTTATTTGTTTTATTTAAATCTGTCTTAAGCTTCTGTTTCATATAAAATATAAAAAATAAAAAAAAATAGTTTCGGTATCATATTTAAATTTCAAACAAGCTGGTTTTCTGTTTAACTAACCCATATAAGCTTTCAAATAAGTTTACTGTGGTTTGTTTGTCCAAAAATCTTCAAATACACAAAAAGTCAAACAATGTCAACTGGTTGAGTGCTTATTCAATAAGCCAGCTATTTAGAGATTAAGGCAGCCAATAAGGTGTCCCATTGGCCTGTCAAAAGACAAGCTAGCATAGTGATCCCCCTCTGTTTGAGCTGAGGGGGTTTTGAATTGTAAGTTCTATTTTCATTTCTATTGCATCAGTAGTATAATAACAGTTTAGATCTATTTTTTTAGTTATAATTTCTGTTTGTAGATTGGTATCTTAGTTACTATTGCATCTTAGTTTGAGTTCTATTTGATAGGTTACTGTTTCATTAATCTAGTTTTTGGATCTGTGTTGTCCTATTTTCTATGGTAATTTGGTACCTGAGATCTGTGTTTTAGCATCACTTAGTGTTATTGGATCATTATTAATACTGATCGTGTAGTTTGGATCAAATTGGATTTGATTTGAGTTGGATTTGGGTAGTGACAGTCACATAAGGTGTGTTTGGATTATGGTGGTGTACTGAGTATAGGAGTTATACAGAGGTTATAGTTAGTCTAAACACAACATTTAGGGTCATATTAAGTTGTAGGTTGCATTATAATAGTAGTTATTTCATAAAAAGTCAAATCATCTTTGATTCACAAATTTCTGCATAACAGTTAGTTTATTTGATTGCACTATCTCAAATTTAGTTGCATAATTTGTAGTTATAGCTTATTTTACTCATTAATTAGAATAATATTGCATTTACAGTAAGATTTTAGTAATCTAAATCCATTATAGTCAAAGTTACTGTTTCATCAAATAGTCAATAGCTTGTACACTTCAGTTTTTAGTTAAAACTTTGTGAGTCTTCCTAGGGTGCAATTTTGATTGAAAATACATTTGGCTTGCTGTTTTCAAAAGTTTGTCAGTTAGTAAAGCAATTTTAAAAAGAATTTTGAGATTTAAAGTTGAATTGCTTATTGAAAAAGCTTTTGAAGTTGACTGTTTGGTTGAATAGATCCCCTGTGCCTCAGTTTTTCATACAAATCCTAGGGAACTTTTAGGTTAGTGAATCAATTTAGAAATTAGAGTTATTGGTGTTTTTAAGTTTTCAGCTGGTTAGAGAGTATTTTGCCCCCATAAGTTTGAATCCTTGAGCTTATTCTCACTGCTTATTGGTCTTAAGAAGTGGTGTGGATAGAACCTGTTTCTGTCATTCTATTCTAGGGCTACTAGTGCTTATTCCTGATCATACTCTGAGATTATTGGTTTATCTGGGTTATTTTGTTCCTTAGGTTGCTGTTTCAGTTCAGTTTTGATCAATTGCTTATCTGTTGGCTTATTTGCTTTTTCATTATTGCTTATTTGAATTGATTGTGCCCACATCTGTGTTTCTGAGCATCATTTGTCCTATGTTCTTGTCATTTGAGCTTATTAGAGTCAAAAAGTCAATTGGTCAAGGTTTGGTCAACTTTTGGTCAAACTGCTAATCAAAAAGCAATTTCCTATAAGCTGATTTCAAAGCAAACAGTAGCTCCAGTGCATATTTTCAACATTTTAAATTTTTCTTAAGTTTATAATAATATTTTAGAATTTCCTTGAATTTTTCATATTTTTCCAAGTTGATTTGCTATTTTTTCTTATTTTATTTTCATTTTTATTCAATTTTAAATACTTTTTAATTACTAAAAATTCCAAAAAAAAATCAGAAAATGCTTAGAAAAATCAAAAAATATTTTAGAAATTTATTTTCAGTTATTTTAGAATTTTAGAAATTTATTTTGCATTTTTCCCATTTATTTTGAATTTAATTTGAATTTTTAATTAGATTTAATAGTTTTTAATTCCTAAAAAATACACAAAAAGCCAAAAAAAAATAGTTTTTAGTTTTAAAATTATTTTTTTAGTTATTTTATAATTTTCAAAATTTTATTTTTCATTTTTCTCACCTTATTTCCATTTTCTTTCAATTTTTAATTAGATAAATCAATTTTAATTCATAAAAAATAAATAAAAAGTCAAAAGAATATTTTTCTTTTTCTCAAAATTTTCTTTTATCATTTTTAACTTTTCAAAATTATTTTCAAGTCCGTAGGAGTAGTGTAGCTTAAAATTTACGTTTTATTTCGTTCGTTTACGTTTATTTTACGTTTAAGCTTACGTTTTCGATTTTACGTTACATTTTTAGTTTGTTTACTTGAAATACGTGCTTAAGTGATTATTTGTGCTTCATTTGTTATTTTATTAGTATAATCTAATCAAAATCACTTTTTACCACTTTCACGACACGATTCACGAATCGGGAATTCGAAATTCTATTCATCCTTCACACGGACTACGACCTCGAGTTATCCGTATTTCTTTGCGGATCTCTTGAGTAATACTTATACTATAATATATAACTTGATTTTCACGAATCAATTTTGGCGCCGCTGCCAGGGAAGGTTGAAGTGAATTTTTCGTTTTCTTTTTTCGAAATTGTGTTTTGAAAACCTTCCTTTTATATATTTTCTATAAAAACCAAAAAAATTGAAAAATCAAAAACACTTTTCCTAAAGTGTTTTCAAAAATACCAAAAAGAAAATTACAGCCTCGACTCTCCCGTGGAAGGGAGGGCGTCGTAAACCAAATAAGCTTCCCAATATAACAACGCGTGAAATTAGTTGCTAATCGGATTACTTTGGATTCTACGACCGAATAAGCGGAAAACACGGAAGCTTAGACATTAAATTGCAAGCTGAAGAGAGAAACACTCTTCTCTCCCATTCTGTCGCGAGTAGATTTAAAGGAAATGGTTTACAATTAACGTAACGTTAGAAAAAGAAAATAAAAGTTTAAGTTTTTGAATTTTGCTTTATAAAAATAATAAAATACAAAAAGATTTTCCTTTTCAATTTGATTTTCTTTTTATTTTTCAAAATTTGATTTTTGTGGTGTATGAACACACGTTCAACTTCTAAACGACTTGTTTCACCACTTTCAAATCCGCAAAGTCTGTTTCGTCACACACACCGAGTTCTTTTTCCAAATACGGAGGAAATGACCGAACGAACAACACTTGGGACCCCCGCCGATGGGTGGTGCTCAAAACAATGTGATCCCTCCGATGGGACCACAACCAACTTTCGATCCACGTCCGATGGAGGAACAACTTCAATCATCATTCAATGGTATGAGGAGAGCCATCGTGATACCCGAAATCAATGCTAATTTTGAAATTAATCACAGATTGCTCAATCTTATCACGAGTATATGACGAAGACCCATATGCTCACATAAGAAATTTCGCCGACATCGCTGAGACCATTCAAATGAATCAAGTTCCTCACGATGTGGTGAAATTGAAGTTATTTCCTTTCTCCCTTAAAGGGGCAGCCCGGACTTGGCTGGAAAAGGAACCGCCGAATTGGATTCACACTGGGAACGATCTTGCTTCCAAGTTTGTGAATTACTTCTATCCTCCTTCTAAAACGTCTAATCTTCATTCCCAAATCTTTCGATTCCAACAAGCTTTTGATGAGTCATTCAGTGAAGCTTGGGATCGATTCAAAGATTTAATGGAAAAATGTCCGAACCATGGGTTCACATCCCTTCAGCAGATTGATACTTTCTACAATGGGTTATGTCATGCTGACCAAGACTCACTCAATTCTGCTGCGGGTGGGAACTTGTTGGCTCAAAACACGAACGATACGTTCATGATAATCGAGAATAAGGCTCGTGTGAGAATGTCGAGAAATAAACCGCAAGTTTCTAAGACTAATAATTAAACAAAGGATTGAATGATGAGTATGTTATTGGCTCTTACTAAAAAATTCGATGCTATGTCTATTGAAAAACCAAATCATCAAGTGAATGTTGTCAATCAAGGTTGTGTAACTTGTGGTGGTCCACATCCGTATTACGAGTGTCCGTTAACCGGTTCTTATGCTCATGCTGTAAATATGGGTGGCAACGGTTACCCACCTCTTCAAGGAGATTGAAATCTTCTCAGCTACAGTTCAAACCATTATGTTGGACCACCCGGTTTCACTCAACTGAATCAAGTCAGTCCAGTTAATCAAGCCAATCAAGTAAATCAAAATATGCAAAACCGAAACCATCAATTTAACCAGAATCAAAATGCTAATCAAAATCGGATGAATAATGGTTTTCAAAATCAAAATCATGGTTTTCAAAATCAAAATCGGGGAAATTATAATCAAGGCCCGAATCAAGGGAATTTTCAAGGAAATTATGGAAATTTTCAAAATACTAATCATGGGAATTACAATCATGGAAATCAGAATTTTCAAAATCAAGGTTTCAATAACAACAATCGTGGTCAAAATTTTCAAAATCCAGTTGTGACTCGGAATCAGCCAACTTCAAATGAATTGATTAAACAATTGATGCTACAAAATCAGAATTTAATTAAAAATCAGGAATTACTGACTAAGGAAATCACTGAGATTAAGTGTTTAAATGATCGACCCTCGGGCTCAGGTACTCTTCCAAGCAACACGATCGCTAACCCGAGGGTCGATGCTAAGGCGATCACGACTAGGAGTGGTGTTATAATCGATGGACCAATGGCTCCGACTACCCCTTCGTTTTCTTCTCCTAAGGTAGTCACCCGTGAAACCGAGGCGACAACGGATATGGGAATTCCTAGTAATAATGGAAGACCCGAGAACATCTAACCTCCGGTGATCCCAACGTCTAAAGGAAAAGATAAAGTTGTTAACAAAACTGAGAAAGAAATTTCTGTCAAAACAAATTTTCTTTATCCGTCACGCTTAAATGAACAAAAGCACCATGAGAGAGATAAAAATCAGATGGAAAAGTTTTACCAAGTTTTTCAAGAACAACACTTTGATATAACTCTCGCGGATGCTATACTTTTGATGCCAAAATTTGTTTCAATGTTAAAAGGTCTTTTGAATAATAAGGAAAAATTATTTGAACTGTCGCGAACCCAGATGAATGAGAATTGCTTGGCGGTTATCCTCAAAAAGCTTCCCGAAAAGCTTGAAGACCCCGGTCGATTTCTCATTCCTTGTAATTTTCCTGGGATGGTTTAATGTTTCGCCTGGGCCGATCTTGGCGCTAGCATTAACCTAATGCCGTTATCCATTTGGAAAAAGTTGTCTTTACCCAATTTGATTCCGACTTGCATGACCCTCGAGCTAGCCGACCGATCTACGTCTTGACCAATTGGTATAGCCAATGATATCTTCGTCAATGTGGGAAAATTGAATTTCCCTGCCAATTTTGTCATTGTTGATTTTGATGCTGATCCACGGGTTCCTCTCATTCTCGGAAGAGGATTCCTACGGACTGGCCATGCGTTAATTGATGTATACGACGAGGAGATTACCTTACGTGTTGGAAATGAAGCCGTTACGTTCAATCTCAATCAAACCGCGAGATACTCCTCCGATTACGATCATGTTTCCGTTAACCGAGTCGATGTTATTGACGAAGTTACGGAGGAGTATGCTCAAGAGTTACTTGGTTTTACCGAAAATGCTTCGAGTGGCAATCCCACTCCTTCTTCTGAACCGATTATTTCCGATCCTTCCCCTTCCCTTACTCCATTTGAGGGAAGTGATTTCATCTTGGAAGAGATCGAGGCCTTTCTTACTAATGATTCGATTTCACCGGAAATTGATCATTCCATTTGTGACCCGGAGGGGGGTGTTCTTTTGATTGAAAAAATGCTAAATGAAGACCCAAACCCGTCCCTCCCTCCGATGGAACTTAAAATGGCCGATGTTAAAGAAGTTAAGCCATCTACTTAGAATCCTCCAGAGCCCGAGCTCAAGGATTTGCCTTCTCATCTCGAATACGCATTTTTAGAAGGAACCGACAAACTTCCCGTCATAATTTCAAAAGAACTAAAAGATGAGGAGAAGAACCGTCTCTTAGATGTGCTAAAGAAGCATAAGAGTGCCATCGCTTGGAAAATTTCCGATATCAAGGGTATCGACCCTCGTTTTTGCACGCATAAGATTTTACTTGAAGACAATTACAAACCGTCCGTTCAACAACAACGACGAGTTAACCCGAAAGTTCATGAGGTTATCAAAAAGGAAGTTATCAAACTCCTCGATGCCGGAATGATTTATCCAATTTCGGATAGCTCCTGTGTTAGCCCGATCCATTGTGTACCGAAGAAAGGTGGAATAACCGTAGTGACAAATGAAGACAACGAATTGATTCCGACACGTCTTGTTACTGGATGGAGAGTGTGTATTGACTATCAAAAATTGAATGATGCGACTCGTAAGGACCATTTCCCACTTCCATTTATGGATCAAATGCTAGAACGCCTAGCGGGAAATGAGTTCTATTGTTTTCTTGATGGATTTTCTGGTTATTTTCAAATACCGATTGACCCTCCGGACCAGGAAAAGACTACTTTCACTTGCCCTTATGGAATGTTTGCTTATCGTCGTATGCCCTTCGGCTTATGCAATGCTCCAGGCATGTTCCAAAGGTGTATGATGTCTATATTCTCGTATATGATTGAGAGAACCATGGAAGTTTTCATGGACAATTTCTCAGTTTACGGAGATTCTTTTACTTCCTGCCTCTCCCATTTAGAAAGAATGCTGAAATGGTGTGAAGACACCAACTTGGTTCTAAATTGGGAGAAGTGCCATTCCATGGTTAAAGAGGGCATTGTCCTCGGCCATAAGATATCAAAATCCGGGATTGAGGTCGATAGAGCTAAAGTCGATGTGATTGCAAAATTACCTCATCCCACAACTGTTAAAGGAATTAGAAGTTTTCTCAGTCATGCCGGCTTTTACCGACGTTTCATCCAAGATTTTTCAAAGGTAGCCCGGCCCCTGACCCACTTGCTTGAAAAAGATGCTCCGTTTATCTTCTAAAATGAATGCATCGATGCATTTGACATCCTTAAAAAGAAGTTAACGGAGGTGTAACAATTCACATTTTCATATTACTATTCATTTTTTACTATTCACTATTACTATTCACTTTCACTATTCACTATTCACTCCCGAAATTTTTATTTCATATTCTCGTAAGTTAAACTATTTTAATGATAATCCGAGAATTTGACACTCGTCGGATCATTTCTGCAAAAATCATAAAACCGTGTCCGAGATTTACTTTTAGGTTTAAACGTCATTCCAGCATCCCGATATGTCCATAAAACATTATAAACAATAGAAATATGATTTTCTCTCATTTTACGACAATTCCAAAAGTTTTGGAATTTTACGTTTTCCAGTTCAGCGTTTTACGCGAATTACGCGTTTTAGACCCGCGTTTCCAGTTTTAGCAGCATTTAAGCAACCCGATAGAACTTGCCACTCATTAAATATGCTAAGATAGGTTATATTAATAAGTTTTAACATATTTATAAGTTTCATATTTTTAGGATACCCGATTTTAAGTTTCATGACTTAACGACTTACCGTTAGTGATTACCGGGACCAAAACTGACTCCGTAAAAGCAAGATATTATCAAAACTCATATCTAGTCATCCAAGATAGACCTTGGAGGAAATTTTATGCTAAGTCACAAGCCTTGTTGGCTTGTGATAGGCCTTGATCACTTAAGATAAGTCCGTGTGTTGAAACTTACTTACTAAGTCTTGAAACTTCATCCTAAAGTCTTGGAAAATATCCTAAACTTGCACCTCCTTAAGGCACCTTCCTAGGAGCTTTCCTAACCTCCTCATCTTCACTATAAATAGCAAGCTCATCTTCTTCCTTTCTCTTCATTCCAAACACTCAACAACAAATCCATAAACCATGATCCTTTGATTTCTAAGTTATAAGTTACATACCAAAGTTGAAGGCATAGTTAGTCTCTACATGAATCAAGAGTTTGTTTGGTGATTCCATGGTTGAATTAGGAGCTACACAAGGTGATTAGGGTCTGAGTTAATAAGGTTTTCACAAGGTCTATATCAAGGCTAGCAAGGGTTTACAAGAGTTGTGGTGAAGGGTTTGCAAGCATAGGTTTAGTATCCTAGTTCATACTTGACTTCCTTTCTTTAGAAAGCCAAAAGTTGTAAGAAACCCTATTACACTTTCTTGCTCAATATCATTTTCATGCTTATTATGTTTCTTTCATGCTATATATGGTCTTTGTATTATGTTCATGATGTATAAAAACTAGTAAAACAAGTTATGGTATATATATGTTAACTTATGTTATTTAAACAAGTAAACTAGTGACTTTTGTGGAGAACCACGACCAAAATAATATAACTATGATATTTGACACTTACCTACTGTTAGAGAGGACTTAACAAGGAAAATATAGCAATTTGAATCACCCAAAACAAGTACCCGAGTCAAAAGTTATGACCATTTGAAGTTACCAAAACTTTACGGCAAAACTGCCTAAAAACTTTCTGTGACAGAACCTTAAACACGCAAAAAGAGGCTGGTCCGTTTCATGAAAAAGTTAAAACATGAAAGTTGTCCGGAATCATGTTTTCTTCAAAAACTCAGGAGCACGTATCCACAAAACCAATAACGAATGAGATTTTCTTCAGTTTCTTAACAGCTATTTTATATATACCAAAGTTACTATATAATAGTTATGGTTTACTAAGACCAAGAGGTCTAATGACCTAAAGCCAAGACCACAACCATGGCTAAAGCCAAGATTGAGTCTCAAGACCATGGTAACAATGACCAAGGTCACGGCAAAGCCACGGTTAAAGACCATGTAACTTTTCGAATCAAAAACTTATATATATTTTATCAAATACTACAATAGTAGGGAGCCTCATGTGAGGAGTTCATTAAGTAAGCCATCGAGATGAGTTGTGGATTTACGAGTTAAAGTGTCCTGGCTCCTCGAACGTTTACTCCATGACTTCTGAATTATGTCGGCCTGAACGGTAGTAAGAGATATACAACCTATACATGTTTCATAAACCATTTATATTCAAAGACTTACACTATATACAAAGTACTGCATCATGAACATTATGCAAGACATATATAGGCAATTCTTCGTATTCTTAGACGTTACTCCAAATCTAAGTCGCAACATTCTATTATAGGCTGCTCTTAGAGACTTTTGCGATTTGACTACCACTTTCATTTCTCATTACATAAGCTTAAGGTGAGTCATAGCCCCACTCTTACTCTTTTAATACTTGTTTTGAACTCTTTGGGGGAGATACATGCTTAAACTACTTGCTTTCACTTTATACTTTTGAACATGCTTAAGGTGAGTCATAGCCCCACACTTACTCTTTTATTACGATATGTGCCTTAATGTGTTAAACCTATTCTATGCGCTATATTCTTTAACCACTGTTTAACTCCTGGATGGAGCCGATGGAGAGGTATTGATAGTACTATCGGGCTGACGCCCCCACCATTGCCATATATTCCTGGCCTTGGGTGAATATAATCCAGCTTTGAAGCATTTGTGCTTATTCTTGTCATGAGGTTCAGTAGGCAGTGATACTTTACATTAAGCGTGTATATATCGTATACACATATATCGAAATCATACTATATGTTAGCAGTGGGTTGTGAACACACAGGTTGCAAGTGTTGTTATGGGCGGGACTTGCAACTGAGTGGATTCACGATGCCTTTGCTGTGCGAATATTCTTTAAAGACTTTTCAACTGTTTTAAGACAAACTCTATGAACTCACCAACCATTGTGTTGACACTTTAGCATGTTTATCTCAGGTTAGTAAGGCGATAGCTAGTGCGTGGAACTTAGAGTCAAGCTGCATATTCTGAAGACATACGCTTTTATCATTTACCATTCAAAACATTTTGTATACATTTATGTATCATACTTTGGAATCTCATGTTTGTAACTTTGAATTCATTAATCGAATGGCAACTTTTCAAAACGTCTCATTTAGAGGTCGTTTTCTATAACTTGTATTATGAAGTAGCACCCCAGTGACACAGTCTTCCGCTGCGGTATTTTGGGGGTGTTACAGGAGGCTCCTATCTTAGTTGCCCCCGATTGGGACTTGCCCTTCGAGCTAATGTGCGATGCAAGCGATTATGCTATTGGTGCATTCCTGGGGCAACGCAAGTCTAAATATTTTCAGCCGATACACTATGCTAGTAAAACAATGACCGATGCTCAATACCATTATACGACTACTGAGAAAGAGATGTTAGTCGTCATTTACGCCTTTGAAAAGTTTCGACCTTATTTGCTATTGAAGAAATGCATAGTGTATACGGATCATTTGGATCTAAAATACCTTATGGCTAAGATGCTAAGCCACGCTTGATGCGGTGGGTTCTACTCCTTCAAGAATTCAATGTTGAAATTCGAGACAAAAAGGGAGCTGAGCACCTTGCTGCTGATCACCTTTCGCGTTTAGAGAATCCCCATCAAAGTGTTTTCGAGAAAAAGAAATTAACGAAACATTTCCTCTCGAGACACTGGGGAGTTTATCACATTATGATCCTAGTATCCCATGGTTCGCCGACTTTGCGAATTACCATGCGGGGAATTTTATCCGTAAAGGGATGTCATTCCAGCAAAAGAAGAAATTCTTTAAAGATGTTAAGCATTATTTCTGGGACGACCACTACTTGTTTAAGATTTGTGCAGATCAAGTGATCCGGCGGTGCGTTCATGGCAAATAAGCTGCTGAAATTCTTATGGCATGCCACAATGGACCCACGGGGGGACATCATGGTGCCAATTTCACCACTAAGGAAGTTTTTGACTCCGGCTTCTATTGGCCGACAATTTACCGGGATGCCCATGAGTTGGTTAAATCATGTGATTCTTGCTAGCGTCAAGGAAAAATTTCTCAAAGAGACGAGATGCCTCAAAATGCTATCCAAGTCTGTGAAATTTTTGATGTCTGGGGTATCGATTTCATGGGTCAATTCCCGTCTTCTCGTGGTAACAAATATATATTTGTGGCCGTCGACTACTTGTCTAAATGGGTTGAAGCAAAAGCACTCCCCACCAATGACGCCCGAGTTGTAGTAAAATTTCTCAAAAGTCTCTTCGCCCAATTTGGTGCACCTCGTGCTATTATAAGTGATCGTGGGACCCATTTCTGTAACGACCAATTCGCAAAAGTTATGCTCAAATATGGTGTCACACATCGTCTTTCTACGGCATATCATCCACAGACAAGTGGTCAAGTTGAGGTCTCCAATCGTGGCTTAAAACGAATTTTAGAAAGGACTGTAGGTGAACATCGTGCTTCATGGGCTGATAAGTTAGATGATGCACTATGGGCTTTCTGTACCGCTTACAAAACACCCATTGGGTGCACTCCTTACAAGCTGGTTTACGGAAAGGCCTACCATTTGCCCTTTGAACTTGAGCACAAGGCCTACTGGGCCTTGAAACATGCTAATTTTGACCTACAAACCGCGGGTGATCATCGTAAAGTTCAATTGAATGAATTAGTCGAGCTTCGTGATCAAGCCTATGAGAATTCTTTGATCTACAAAGAGAAGACAAAGAGGATTCATGATGCTAAGAGTAAAGATCACGTCTTTGACGTTGGTGATCGAGTCCTTCTTTTCAATTCTCGATTAAAGATTTTCTCGGGTAAGTTAAAAACCCGTTGGTCTGGACCATTCACCATTACCCAAGTATTCCCTTATGGAACCGTTGAGCTTGCTCAATCTAATGGTCCCAACTTTAAGGTGAATGGTCATCGTCTCAAACATTACTTCGGAGGGGACATACCACCCATGGTTGTCCCGGATCTCCAAGCTTTCCCTAAGGATAACTAAATTCGGGGATCGAGTCAAGCTCAAGTGACTCGGTAAAAAAAAACAAGCTCTTCGTGGGAGGCACCCTATGCTTATCCATTTCATTTTCCTTATTTTCTATTTACTTAAGTAACGTGACGTGAGGGGGGGCGACCCTTTCCAAACTCGTGTTTTCGTGGTTGTTTGTGAATGTTCAGGAATTTCCCCGAAGTTTGAGGACTCTCGTGCTCATGGTTTGTCGTTCTCTCCACTCGAGTCTCATTCTTCGCTGCTCTTTCAGAAATTCACCATATCCAAAATCTTATCGACTAATGTTTATCTCTTGGCATACTTAATAAACTGCCTTAGATATTTCGTAAGACTACCCGTACCCTTAAAACATTGAGGACAATGTTTCACTTTAGTTTGGGGGGGGGGGGGGGGTGAATCTTCGATTCGATTTGACCTGACACTTTCGTCTGAGCTGTTAACTTAGGCAACTCCGTTTTCCACCAAAATTTTAAATTTTTGTCACCTCTTTATATATAAATATAAAAAATATATATATGATATATGATATGAATAATAAGATTTGACACCTTGTTTTGACTTTCCTACCGGCGAGAGTAGAAATAAATGTTCCGACTTGACCGGGCGTGTTGAGCCCTAGCTCGTCTCCCTTAACCAATATAATCAAAAGATTATGGCTAAGCATCCGCGGATCTCATTACTTGGGATTTTAAATTTGCGGAGATTAAGGAACGATAGAGTTTATTTAGAAGTTTCGTACTAAACGTGGAGTAGTTGGATCTCTTTAGAGCCCACGAAAGGTACTTGTGGCCTCCTTGTTCCCACAAGATTGCACACCAATAAAAATAGATCTCTAGAATTAATTAAGTGTATAGGGTTTGGGCAATACTTAGTTTTTTCCCGTTCCCAACAAAATCTCTACATATGGGGGTTTGGTTCACATAGGGGTACTGCCAGTGTTACGGTGAAATAGACTATTGCATCTTGCCGGTTCGCAGCCGATGTTGTGATCTTAGTAAAGGCCGTAGGACTCGGGGTTTGGCATATGATTATGAATACCAATAATAATAATCCAAAGCCAAATAAAAAGGCAGAGGAATCCAAAGCTATAAAAAGCAGCGGATATAAATCTAAGGTCATAATAAAGCTCTTACATCTTGGCGGCTCTTAAAACCGTTGTTGTAAAAGAAATAAAGGACTAAGGACCAAATATTATTAAAGTGCTTATAATTATGTAAAAATGCCAAGCTTCGACTCCGGGGGTTTCCCTAATAAAAAGCTTCCGTTTCGGGTCTCAGACATGGGATGTCTCGGTCGTAAATAAAAAGGGAGGCCTTGACAAATCGTGTTAAATCAGAGACCTTCATGTGGACCCGATTTCTGTATGCAGGGGTTTTCGAGGGAAAGTTTGGAAACTACTTAGCGTTCAAATTTTGTGCTCTTATCAGACTAACAAATATCAAAACGAGAAAATATGAAGCAATTCATTTCTCACAAAATAAAATCTTGAGATACCAAACCTAGGAAATTGGAACAAGAGATAAATACACAATTAACTTTTGTGGGTAGTGTTAGCATCTAACTTGTGGATAAACAATGATCTCGATTTTACGCTTAGTTTGGGAGCTTGTGAAAAATCAAGGATGACGATTTTTATCCGTATGGTCTCTTCTCTGTGAAAAGTGTTTCTACTCGTTGAACCCTGAAAGTTATCAACAGATAAGAATTGATAATGAAAGTCAAGGAAACCGTCACACACATATAAATGAAAAAATACAAAAAATAGTAGTAGTAGTGTTATTCATGAAAATCGGAAAATGGAGCGTTTTTGAGAATAAATGATTTTAATATCTCTTTTGAACATCATTGCTACTTTACAACGTCAGTAAAGAGAGGTTTTGAAATTATTTATCTCTTAAGCGTGAGGTGATGACATTGCGTGAGGACACGGCAATACCTTAGTCTGGGGGATTTTGATGTGTGCTTTTTCACACATCCTTTTTAGCTTTAAATCAGACCAAATACATCAAATACTAACCAAATATGCCAAGAGAATGTGTGTTTTTGTATTTGTGTATGTGCAGGTACGGATATGTGATAAATGAACAAAAACAAAAGCAAAACCGACAAAAATGAGCACGAGAAAGGAAAAAGGTTGCCGGAGCTGGGGAAGCAAAATGATCAAAGAAAGCTCAAATCATCAAAAGAAAACCTCAGGAATTCATACAGTTGCATAAATGATCCTTGAGCAAAGTTTGAAAAGAATGGCAATTTCAGTCCCTACACTTTCAGGAAATTACAAAAATGATCCCTCAAAGATAAATTGAAGAAAAATCATCAGTGTTCCTTCAATATTTTGAGATTGACAAGAAATACCCTTGGGAGAAACTTTGGATAATATACAGATTTAGTCCCTGAATAAAACCTTTAAAACATGAACAACCGGATCTAATCTTATGTCCAGTCCACAAATCCCTAACCACAAACCCAAAACAACAAAGCCCAGCCATTCCCTTAGCCTCTAACCCGATCCATCCATCCAATCCCTAAAATAATACTACCCGGTCAAACCCCCACCCATATCCAGTCAACACACCCTTATAATAAAACAATCCTAAATATCAATTACCCGCCCCCCAAATTTTACCCACACCCAGAAATTACACTATACCCAGAACCCTAATTTACCACCAATTCCAATTGACCAAAATTGACAGCAATTAAGGGTATTATGGTACATGTACTTGCTTCTAGAATCACCTGACATGTCAGATAGGTGCCAGGTCATGGATCCGTGTGAGAGTGCGTGCCCAAATGATTGGGGAATTTAATCCAACGACTAATATTGATAGATTGGGGACCAAGGAGAGATCAAGGGCCATTATCATCTCAAAGAAGCACAAATGCACCTCGGATTGATGAGTTGTAATACTAGAACCTTCACCATTGCTTCCTCAGATGCCTATATAAACGCCCATCCTCATTCAGTAGTATGTGTAGGTTTTTAGTCTTGTTTAGTATTACTGTTTTTAAGTCTATTGTAATTTTCATTTCAACAAGTATTGTACTAAATTTCTGCTTATTAATATAATTTTAAGTTTTCAGCTTATTATCCTAATTTCCAATTCTGCTTATTCTCTTCATTTACTTATTTGTAGTATTGAATCAGTAGTAGTTATTTGTTTTATTTAAATCTGTCTTAAGCTTCTGTTTCATATAAAATCAAAAAATCAAAAAAAAAAAGTAGTTTCAGTTTCATATTTAAATTTCAAACAAGCTGGTTTTCTGTTTAACTAATTCATATAAGCTTTCAAATAAGTTTACTGTGGTTTGTTTGTCCAAAAATCTTCAAATACACAAAAAGTCAAACAAGGTCAACTGGTTGAGTGCTTATTCAATAAGCCAGCTATTTGGAGATTAAGGCAGCCAATAAGGTGTCCCATTGGCCTATCAAAAGACGGGCTAGCATAGTGATCCCCCTCGGTTTGAGCTGAGGGTTTTGAATTGTAAATTCTATTTTCATTTCTATTGCATCAGTAGTGTAATAACAGTTTAGATCTATTTTTTTAGTTATAATTTCTTTTTGTAGATTGGTATCTTAGTTACTATTGCATCTTAGTTTGAGTTCTATTTGATAGGTTACTGTTTCATTAATCTAGTTTTTGGATCTGTGTTGTCCTATTTTCTGTGGTAATTTGGTACCTGAGATCTGTGTTTTAGCATCACTTAGTGTTATTGGATCATTATTAATATTGATTGTGTAGTTTGGATCAAATTAGATTTGATTTGAGTTGGATTTGAGTAGTGACAGTCACATAAGGTGTGTTTGGATTATGGTGGTGTACTGAGTATAGGAGTTATACAGAGGTTATAGTTAGTCTAAACACAACATTTAGGGTCATATTAAGTTGTAGGTTGCATTATAATAGTAGTTATTTCATAAAAAGTCAAATCATCTTTGATTCACAAATTTCTGCATAACAGTTAGTTTATTTGATTGCACAATCTCAAATTTAGTTGCATAATTTGTAGTTATAGCTTATTTTACTCATTAATTAGAATAATATTGCATTTACAGTAAGATTTTAGTAATCTAAATCCATTATAGTCAAAGTTACTGTTTCATCAAATAGTCAATAGCTTGTACGCTTCAGTTTTTAGTTAAAACTTTGTGAGTCTTCCTAGGGTGCAATTTTGATTGAAAATACATTTGGCTTGCTGTTTTCTAAATTTTGTCAGTTAGTAAAGCAATTTTAAAAAGAATTTTGAGATTTAAAGTTGAATTGCTTATTGAAAAAGCTTTTGGAAGTTGACTGTTTAGTCAAATAGATCCCCTGTGCATCAGTTTTTCATTCAAATCCTAGGGAACTTTTAGGTCAGTGAATCAATTTAGAAATTAGAGTTATTGGTGTTTTTAAGTTTTCAGCTGGTTAGAGAATATTTTGCCCCCATAAGTTTGAATCCTTGAGCTTATTCTCACTACTTATTTGTCTTAAGAAGTGGTGTGGATAGAACCTGTTTTTGTCATTCTATTCTAGGGCTGCTAGTGCTTATTCCTGATCATACTCTGAGATTATTGGTTTATCTGGGTTATTTTGTTCCTTAGGTTGCTGTTTCAGTTGAGTTTTGATCAATTGCTTATCTGTTGGCTTATTTGCTATTTCATTATTGCTTATTTGAACTGATTGTGCCCACATCTGTGTTTCTGAGCATCATTTGTCCTAAGTTCTTGTCATTTGAGCTTATTAGAGTCAAAAAGTCAATTGGTCAAGGTTTGGTCAACTTTTGATCAAACTGCTTATCAAAAAGCAATTTCCTATCAGCTGATTTCAAAGTAAACAGTAGCTCTAGTGCTTATTTTCAACATTTTAAATTTTTCTTAAGTTTAAAATAATATTTTAGAATTTCCCTGAATTTTTCATATTTTTCCAAGTTGATTTGCTATTTTTCTTATTTTATTTTCATTTTTATTCAATTTTAAATACTTTTTAATTACTAAAAATTCCAAAAAAATCAGAAAAATCCTAGAAAAATCAAAAAATATTTTAGAAATTTATTTTCAGTTATTTTAGAATTTTAGAAATTTATTTTGCATTTTTCCCATTTATTTTGAATTTAATTTAAATTTTTAATTAGATTTAATAGTTTTTAATTCCTAAAAAATACACAAAAAGCCAAAAAAAAAATTAGTTTTTTGTTTTAAAATTACTTTTTAGTTATTTTCTAATTTTCAAAATTTTATTTTTCATTTTCTCACCTTATTTCCATTTTCTTTCAATTTTTAATTAGATAAATCAATTTTAATTCATAAAAAATAAATAAAATGTCAAAAAAATATTTTTCTTTTTCTCAAAATTTTCTTTTATTATTTTTAACTTTTCAAAATTACTTTCAAGTCCGTAGGAGTAGTGTAGCTTAAAATTTACGTTTTATTTCGTTCGTTTACGTTTATTTTACGTTTAAGTTTACATTTTCGATTTTACATTACGTTTTTAGTTTGTTTACTTGAAATACGTGCTTAAGTGATTATTTGTGCTTCATTTATTATTTCATTAGTATAATCTAATCAAAATTACTTTTTACCACTTTCACGACACGATTCACGAATCGGGAATTCGAAATTCCATTCATCCTTCACACGGACTACGACCTCGGGTTATTCGTATTTCTTTGCGGATCTCTTGAGTAATACTTATACTGTAATATATAACTTGATTTTCACGAATCACTGGTCATACAACTCCTATCCATGAGACGCTTGTTAAGGCTAAAGTTTCACTCCTAAATGTTGTAAAAAATTTTAAATTTGGCGCTAAAATTGCCCTAACAAGTATTTCTCTTAGTTTTATTACACACCTACTATCAAACAAACAAACTCAAGTGCAATTGTATCCTATAAGGTATCATCATTTACCCTCCCCTTACATTTAGGATGAACATTGTCCCCAATGTCCAATTAAATGATGTAAAAGTAAAGCAGGTATAAGAATGAAAACAAATACTCCCCTGATTCGTTCGGTCTGGATAGTGTGTCAACAAGGTTAGATCTTGTCATATATAACCTGTTAAACCTGAGAAAACAATCAAGGCAAACCTCGCGTAAAATCGGCGGCAATCTATATATACTAAAAAAATCCTAGAAAACAAATTAAGATATAATGCTTATGGAATGAATGTTTGCAGATTTCCTGGATTATGTAAAACTAAAGAATCAACAAAAACTTTAAGACTCCTGTTTAAACAAAACTCGCAAAATTTTTCAGAATTTTAGTACCTGACGCCGTCAGGTTGTAACTCCTGACTCCGTCAGAATGTTCCTGGAAAAATCTTATGTTAAGTTTCCGGAAAATTTCTGGAAAAACTTATGCCTTATTTCCTGAAAAATCCTGCAAAACATCATTATGACTCGATACAAGCATTTGACTCAAACAATTACTAATACACATGTTCATTTAATATTGTTGTGGTTCGTGTCCAATTCCGTTCTTATAAACAAATTTAGATTTCCCTTACACTTATCTTTTGCAAAATACCTTTATATGTAGTTAAGACGAAGTTAAAAACAAAATAAAGCATTTTTACAATTTACTTTGAAACATGATTTACCAACTATAAAAATAAAACACGCATACGGAAACAAATAAAATCAAACAAATAAAATCAAACAAATAAAAACACACAAAACATGGGTTGCCTCCCAAGAAGCGCTTTTCTTTATTTACGAGTCTTGTAGCTAGACTGAAGGTCACGGGCAATTACGTGACCTCGTCATTGGTCACATTCTCTAGGTCATCCTCAATCTTAGTTTTGTATTCCAGACCTAGTTGCAAACATTCCTTGTAGAAACCAAATATTCAACTCATAACATAGTCTACTCCTCTACTTCTATCCTCATCATTCCTATAGTAGACCGCTTGCTTGTTTTCCTTTTCAAGGTTTGATAGAAGATGGAATTGTTCAATCTTATAGGGCATTTGGTAAGCTATTTCATCGGTCTCATCCTTGAATCTAACTATCCCTAGAGATTGGTCATAATTCATCTTAGAAGCCTCAACAAATGGATTTCCGAACACTACTTGACTTAGGCAGCCATCTATCACCGGACGAATATCCTCTATAATCACAAAGTCGGTAACATAAGTGAAATTTCCTATAAAGACGTGCAATCCCTTCACTCTTCCTACAAAGTTACTCATCCAACTCGTGTTGGGCATCATCCTATATCCAAGTTGCTTCTTCATTACCCAATTGTAATGAGTCCTAGTCATAATGTTTATGGGAGATCTAAGATCGATGTAGGCTTTCCACACATGCACATGTCCAATGTTGCATGGTATGTTGATGTTAGAGGGATCACCCGCTTTGATGAGCGGTGAACCAATGACGTATGGTGTCTCGGGGTCATCGAATAGATCCTTATGGTATTCCCGTTCTTCCTTGGTGGGTAACTTATCAAAGTGTTCCTCTACATTTTCTACTTCCTCTAACTTTTCTTCCTTTTTATCCTCAACTTCCTTAATCTCATCCTTAGGTCCAGTTTCTATTCCAACTTCATCCTTGTCACTTTCTTCTATATTCTTATCTATTGGCTTAATGGTGACAACATTGACAAAGTGGACGTGTTTGGATGATGAGGGGTCCTAAATTTGGATACCGCTACTAGTGTCCTTCCTAGGTGTGGTAAGCACTTGGTTGTTGAGGGCTTTCAACAAGTTGTCAATTTTATTGGTCATCTCCGTTTGTTGTTGATTGAATTCGGATTCAAACTTAGCTATACAAGCTTCTTGAGATGCCATAAACTTGGACATCAATCCTTCAAGATTATTGGTACTACCATAGTTATTGGAAGGATTGTTGTTGAAAGTACGGTTAGAGGGTAGACCATTTGGTTGGTAACAATTAGGCGGATTAAAAGAATTGTTTTGGGGCATGTTTTGGTTTTGTTTCCACCTAAGGTTCGGATGATTTTTCCAACTCCCGCTTCATCGGAACGCGAGGATGCGTAATCCGCAAAAGCTTGTCCGGGGAGTTCCACGCAATCACGAGTGTCATGGGGACCACTACATAATCCGCATGAAGAAGTGATTTTGTTCACTTGGGTTGAAGGCTTAGGAGCTTCGTAGGATTTCATGAGAAACTTGACTTGGTCCTCAAGTTCCATGATCCTACGGTCGGGAGTGCTAGAATTGTTTGAAGGCAAAGATATTGCCTTGACCGTTTTGTGGAAAACTAGAAGGGGGGTTGAATAGTTTACGGCTTTTTATTTTGATTATCTTTTAAAACTTTACGTTTGTTTAAAGATATAAACTCAAATTACTTGTTTGATTCTTTGAAAAGCTTTACGTGTAGTTAACAATTCTATCTAAAGACAATATGTAATAAGCAAAGACAAAGAAAGAAACGATCAAACCACAACACGATTGTTTATCGTGGTTCGGCTACAAGGACTCTTTTTCCTTGCCCTACATCCACTCCCCGAGTTTCCAACTCGAGAGTTATAAGCACTAATCAACAAGCTCCTTTCCTGGTGGAGAAACCTTTACAACGTCGCTTACACTTTTACCGACACTAAGCTAGATGTCGAGTTCTTTTACAAGGGTACAACCACTCCCATCGTCGCTTACACTTTTACCGACACTAAGCTAGATGTCGAGTTCTTTTACAAGGGTACAACCACTCCCGTCACACTTTGTATTTTGAGGCCTAAAATACTAACCGATCACTTCTACACATAATACAAATGAAGTATAAACTACCAAAGCTTATACATAACAAAGCTAACAAGTCTTGCAACTTTTGAGTTGAAACTTGTAACTTCTTGGATGAACTTGTGAACAACCTTGCTACATAAGAGGATCACACAAGTCAAATGTTACTGAGTTAGTTGAAAGAATATGTCAAATATATGTCCTAAAGTGATGGGTGAAAATTAACAATTGGCTTGGTATTTATAGCAAAACAAACAGCAGGTCTGGCGGATACGGCGGAACCTTCAGATGGGTTCCGCCTGTGTACCCCCAGGGTTCCGCCAGGCTTGCAGTTGGTTTTGCAATAAATCATTCAAACCAACCAAAGTCACATCAAATAAAAACTAGTCAAACACAAACTTGTGCAAGAAGACTTATGGTTAGTCAAACACACAATCTTTCCTTAAATGTATATTGACAAACTTACCATAAATGTGATGTGACATGACACATTCTAAATAAAGAAATAAAAATAATGTTTTGCTTAAAAAGAAATGTAAACCTAGTTATACAAGACTTAAAACTAAAGTGATGTTATTACTATAAACTAAAGTTCATATTTTGTCATTAACAAAATTTAGCAAAGATCGTAAAATATAAATAACATTTTTAGGTGATATTTGTATTAACAATCTCCCCCTTTTTGTTGATGACAAAACATAAACTTTATTTGTAAGTAAGCCACAAGATTTAGTGTTAAGTCTTATAAAGTTTATATTAAAACTTGTTTTCGCTAAGAAGATGTGATATGCAAGAGTTAGAAAGAAAAAAAATGAGAACAAGTTTACTATAAATTCTCCCCCATTTTGTCGAAACAAAAAGAAGAGAACATAATGATCCAAGTGCTCCCCCTTGGACAATACTCCCCCTAAATGGAGTGCCAAGAAAGGAGACATGGATTTTGAACCTACAAAAAAAAATTAGTTGCCGCACAAGACAAGTGTAAAACAAACACTTTATGTCTAAAACACAACTAAGAGTTGCGAAGCGGAATAATGCAATTCTCATGCTCCCCCTTGAATATTACTCCCCCAAATGGAGTATCAAGGAAAGAAAACATGGATAATGATCCTACAAAATGGAAGGTTAGTTTCAAAAACACAAAATATATGTATGCTACCATAGCAAGGCATAGTTTTACTCATAATGCCTTAATGGTCAACAAACAATGCATACCTTATAGTAGAATGAAATTCATTTCATGTAAAATTTTACTTTAAGAAAGTCAAAGACAAGAAATTTAAAAGATAACATTCTACTTCTAAAAGTAAAAGAGAAAAATAAAAAGAAACTAAGAACATAAAATCCTACATCTATAAAAGGAAACCATCATTTTCCTTAATGAGAAACATTTTCCATAAACAAGGCTAAGGTTGTTTAGGGATGAAAATGTGTGTTGAAGGGTGTAGCGGGCTTTATTTTGAAGGTTGTGTAGGTGAAACAGTTTTGGTTTGTTGGTTTTGGTGTTGGTGCTCTAAACTTGGTTTGTTGGTTTTAATGGAAAACATTTTCCAAAAGAAACGGTTTTGTTTCATTTTGGAGACTCTAAACTTGAGGTGGGTGAGACAAGGATTGTAGACGGTCCAAAATGTGGTTTAGGATAAACCTCATTTCTTCGGATAACTCGCGAATTTCTGTTCGACACCTTTCACTAATGTGAGCGGTTCTTTCGTAATGTCCGCAATCATGGCGGGGAAAGGTTGGTGGAAGAGAGGTTTGATTAGCTGGTGGTGGATGGTTTGAACTTGAAGGAGCAAATGTGGATGGTTGAGAGGTGTTTTTGGTTCCTTCACTAGTTGAGTTTAATGCCGTACAGAAATCCATAAAATGGTTGATTTGAGAGTCAACCATACGTTTGAAGGCATGAAGGTGGTTTAAATGAGTGTTCATTTCCTCATTAAGGTTTGGAGGTTTTTCCCATATGGATGCTTTTATTTTCTTATAAGAAGAAAGTAGAGATTCAAAGTTTTGGGAATGTTCTTGTGGTGGTGGTTGTTGTTGTTGTTGTGGTGGTTGTTGTTGTTGAACAAAGTGGTGGAAGCTTGGTTCTCCGGAAGGATTACCATGAAGGTCTTTGTAAATGGGGTGAAACACAAATGATTGTAGGTGTGTATGACCTTGATCATTTGGAAAAATTGATGGTCTAGCATAACGGTAAGCCAACCGTTCTACTAATGATGGTTGATGGGGTTCATCATCTAATTGCTCACTAGGTTGTTGTTAGGTTTCCATTTGAGCAATGGTGTCAAAGAGTGACAGTGATGGAGGACTTGATGATTTAGGTGATAGGTCTTCTAAAGTATCCAAATAGGGTAGTGGTGATGTTGGTGGTGTATGGAAAAGTTCCATTTGTGTAAGTGTTGGTGATTGAGGTGATGGAGTTCTTGATGGTTGAGTTTGTTGAGAAGGTGATGTTGAATCACTTGAAGGTCTAGTTGGTGGCGGATTAGTGGCTATGTTGGTGTTGCAATGTGTTGGAGAGGGTGTTGGAGTAGCAAGATTAAGCAAATCTTTAATAGTGATCACATTGGTATTGTAAGGTGTTGAGGATGGTGTTGAGGTAGTAAGGTTAAGGAAATCTTGGATAGGTGAAGAAATGTCAAGTGATGCATCACTTGGTGATGATGAGCTTGATTTGATGGTTTTGTTGAAGCAACAAGGTTTTACACTAATCCTAGTGGTTTTTCGTGATGATTCGGATGAGGTGTTTGATTTAGTCATCTCAATTCTTTGGTTTGCTAGAATTTTGAGATTTGAAAGAAGTAATGGTGTTGGTGTGATTTGAAAAGTTCCAAGATTATCAAATTTATAGAGTGGAAGAAATGTTGGAAGGGGTGTTTGGATTTGATGTCTTACCATACAAATGTTGAGGTTTTTAACGATTTGATGTCAATCCAATGGAATTAGGTTGAGTGAAAGACCAACATATGCACTCAATGCTTTGTGATCATGGGAAGTGATTTGGTTGAAAATGTTCCAATGGTTTGAAGGATCCTTTAAAAGGGTTCCTTGGGTTAGTTATGTTTGAATTTGAATTTTGGCGGGAAGTGACTTCCTAATTGTTTTAGTGAGTGAGAGTTGTCCTAATATGGTTATTGGAGGTAAGGGAAGATGCTTCTCACTAAAGAAAAGGATTTGACATTTTACACCTTTTGAAATTTAGAAAAATGACAAAGATTTTCTGCAGGTGACTGGCGGAACCCTCGCGAAACACAGGCGGAACCCTGTTTTGGGTTCTGTCTGGTCCGTTGGGCCATTTCTGGGTTACCCAGAATTTACACTGGCGGAACCCATTTGAGGGTGCCGCCAGATCCGTCAGGCCTAAAAAACAAGGTAGTCCACTATTTTGACCCGCGAGACGATTTTCAAATTTTTCAAAAACTCTTAAAAATGAAAATTTATTATATGTCTGATTAGGAAATGCAAAAATTGGACATGTAGACATTCATATCATAGGACTTTGACCGGGGGCTAGCGATTTTCACTAAACTTAGTGAAATTTTCCATAAGCATAAAAAATTGACAAACACCTCAAATATTGTCAATATGCATAAAGGCTCATACAAAACATAATCCGACAAAAGTAATAAAGCATGGAAGTGAAAAACAATACAAATTACATAGTTTAACACATACAAGGTTCTAAACCCTTCATAAGCCAAACACTCCTTAATCACACATCTCACAACCGATCAATCTTCTTATTAAGCTTTCTTAGGTACCTTCCAAAGCACTTGAAAATTCCTTTGGTTTGCTTGAATTCTTCGGATGCATTGCCAATAACGGGGAGTTCTTGAAGGTAGTCTAAAGGGGGTAGCTTAGAGCTAGGAAGTTTATCGTCATCGCTCATCTCGGATGATGATGATGATGATGGTGATGATGATGATGGTGAGGGTGAGTGAATACGCTTGCCCTTTGCTTTGAAGACTCTTTTCTCACTTAGAGGGACGAAAATGTGAGGAATGAGAGAAGAGTCAGGGCATATTCCCTTATCATTAGGAGGAATGGGTGAGATTGCTCTAAAGAGGCGGGTGAGAAGCATTCCATAAGGAAGAGCGGTTGTTCCTACCAAGGGTATGTCGGCCATTCTTTTGGCTAGGTAATAAGCTAGGTTAAAAGGTTGACCGGTGGAAATGCTATAGAGCATGTAGCTAAGACATGTGTTGACATGATCTCTATTTCCTATGAAACTTATAACGTTGGCTCTAAGAATTTCTTCCCATTTCTTAAATTGAGGTTTAAGCTCATTGAGTTCCATACCAAAAGAGTCCTTATCTACCTCATTACCCGAACGATTCTTCTTAGTTGTTGAGGTCCTAACAAAGAGATGCTCACGAATTACTTCCTTATTAGCAAGAGGAGTGTCGTATGGATGATAACGCTCAATAGAATCAAGACTAGAAAGGGGCCACTTATCCGTGTAGAGACATGTACCAACATTAGGGATACCAAGAATTGTTGCAAAATCTTTCAAGGGTATGATGTTTGATATTTTATTGGTTGTAAAGGTTAGTGAGAACTCACCATCGTCATCGAAGAAAAGGCTTATGGTTGCATAGAATTCTAAGATGAACCTAGGACAAATTTGCTCATCTATGTCTAGGAGGCAATCAAAGTTGATTGCGGCAAAGTTTTGGCGAATAGATGTTCCTTTTAGGAAGGATGGATCAATGGTTCTTCCTTCATAAATGTAGCGTTTTTCTAGACTCTTAAAGGTTTCAACTTGATCTTTAGTAAGGCCTTTGGTCCTATGGTGTTTGGGTAAGTACTTAAGAGTTTCCTTGTGATCGGAGAATGTTGCGGGAGGCATGTTGATTCCTAGAAAACACAAAATTTAAGTTTAAATTAATGACTTTTATAATGTGGATATTCTAGTATAAGCCTATATGAAAACAATGTGGAGGTGCGGTTATCTTGACTCATTTTGATGTTTGAACCATTTTTGTAATGCAAGTTATGTTATAAAACAAAAGATAACCCAAACGCTCTTCGTTCAATATAGCTTCGTTTGAATGTACCCGAAAATACATATTAGTTATGTGTTCCCTTTAGCATTCAAGAGACATTATGCAAGTGATGTTTCAATGACGTTTTTCATTTGTTTTAACAATGTGGTGAAAGGTGGAGTTCTAGTGATTTTTGAAAGACAATGGACTTGGTGTGTTTGGTAAATCATGATACTAACAAAAAGGATACAATTCCTAACTAATGGAAATTAGGATTAGTTTACAACCAAGGTTTTTCATGAATCAACAAGTTTATGCATAAACCCTAAGATTCTAGTTAATGTATGTAGATGAAAATGATAGACTTTGATTGAAAATGCAATTATGATAAAAAATACTTACAAAGTTGATTGGATTGAAAGAGATGTAAGTAAGAGCCCTAATTTTCGTGTGGTAAGGTGTTTGTGAGTGAAGGATGGTTGTTGGTAAGTTGAAGTTGTGAGTAAAGAGGTGTTTGGTTTTGAAATTAAAATAAAACAAGCTGCAAATTTGGCGGACCAGGCGGAACCAAAGGGAGGGTTCCGCCCGTTTGGTCTCAGGGTTCCGTGGGTACTGCAGATGAAAAATTAAAAAAGGTTTTGTCTTGATTTTTGTGGTTTTATCCTAATGTTCAAAACTAAGGTTTTAGGTCTCATGAGTCTTTAACTAAGCCTAGGGAGGATGAAAGATTCATATTCAAGAGGTTTTATGAAAACGTTGACAGAATAGTTTACGTATAAGACTTTCTTAGTTAAGATGTTCCTCAATGAACATTTTTACCAAGGCGATGATTACGGATCACAATATGTCAATTAAGAACATAATGGATTGAATTGTTGCTGAAGTCGATGCTTCCTTTGTTGATGGGATAACAATGTTGATGAGATGAATTCCGTTGTTGACGCGAGTTAGCTTGTTCAAGTGGAGCTTGTTGACGTGCTTCTCCATCCGATACTAATATGAAAACCATAAGCGTTTTTGGAGAATCAATGAGTAAGTACGTATAAAAGTGCAAGTACCACTTGTGCTTTTCTTATCAACTTATTACCGACATAATTCCATTTGGTATACACTATGGTTTCTATTCCTGTTCTTTTGGGATACCATACTCCTAGTTGTGTAGTACCTTTTGATGTATCCAAACAAGCTCTTCCGAAGGAGTTGTTTTAGGATCTTCTCTAAAACGAGCACATAGACAAGCACTAAACATAATGTTGGATTTATTTGTTGTGAGAACAAGTAAACTTCCAAACATTTCTCTATGTTTAGTTTTACCTACGGATTTACTAATCTCATTCTTGATAAGTCATAAAGGACTTAATCAATGTGAACATGTGAATAACTAGGAATGTCTTTGAGTGATTATTCCTTGCTTTTGGAGCTTGCATAGGTTATTAAAAAGTCTTTAATAGATTTACATTATTTTCTATTTTGAAAGATCTATTTTGTTTTAATGGCTGCTTTACTCTAATGTCCAAAAACACTTTTTATCAAATTTGTTTTAATCACCACTATGACCCATGATTCAAGTTTTTATGACTTTGTCAATATTGCTTGACTTAATGTTTGACACAAGACGAAAAGATGTTGTTTTTCAATTTTAATAGTTCATCTTCCTTGTTATTGATCTTGACTTACTTGTCTTAACAATGTTGGACTTTCGACTAAGTCATCATCTACCAAAGATGATATCTTAGAAGGAGGTGGTCTTTCATCAAATGTTAAATTCAATGACTCCTCGACTCTTTGGGTTTATTTACTTGAAACACACTGTGAGTGTAATATGTCCAAGAGATGCAACATCATAAGACTATGGGTCAAATTTGATGTGCAAATCCTAGATGTTTATAAATCATTTTCTCCCAATCATCCTGATGAATTCAAATGATTTATTTTTCTTTGTGTGTCTTATATGAAACTTTAACAAAAGAATGGTTGAATTTAAGACACAATTGAAAATGTAAGGTATAATGTCAAAAGACGTTGTACTACAAATATCTATGAAATGTTGTGGTTTTGCAAGATTTGCAAGCATCACAAAAGTGTTGATTGTCTTATCACTTAGGAGATTCTTAGTTAGCTCACTTGTAGACAAGTATTAAGTGAGACTCACTCAAGAGTTACTCATGTCTTTTCCCGAAAGTTTAAAGAGGTAAAACACCTTATATCTCCTACTAGATGTAGTGTCTAAATCCTTTAATCACGAAGGATCTAATCCTTATTGTTACTTACACAACATAACCACCTTAGAGTAAAAACTACTAATATCACCCATGACAGATCTTTTTGCTAATCAACATGAAACACTGAAAGGTAAGTTGAAGAGACGTGTACCTTTTAAGCTCCATAGATAGCCACCAAGAAGATAAGCAAATAATCTTGACTTGTAGAAGAGCTAAACTCAAATACTTATGAATCCAAGGAGGTTAGACAAACACATAAAAGTATTGAACATGATATCTTTATCCTTTTATCATGAGCTCCTACTAGAGATAGAATTACTCCTACAATTCTCTTCTAGGTTCACAAACACAACTTCTTTTGTTTTACTTGTTGATGGTGCATTTTTGTTAAATCCTAATCCGGTTTTATCACTAAATGACTTTAGACTTTTCCAAAAACTTTCAAGAGCTTTTGAACTTTCTTCAAATTTAGCAAGGATTTTTCCTTTTTCATTTTGTCTTTGAATTTCATGTTCGTAATCTAGACATAATTTGCATTCTAGATCAATTTCAACATGACTCTCAAGTCTAGACATTTTATCTTCTAACATGATTTCATTTTCAAAATTATTCACAAGAGATTTTGAAGGTTCATTGTTAAAGATAGTTTTTAGGTCCATGTTACATAAAATTTAGACTCATTTTCTAGTTTAGAAAACTCTAGGATAATTGTGTCAAAGCAAAAGTGTTTGGTTTCAAATTGTACCTTGCTTGATGTTTTATCTAGTAGATCTATGCCATGATGAGGGACTTTTTGGAGTAAGTCCTTGAAACGAGTCCATGCTTCATAGATAGTTTCACCTTGACGTTGTTGGAACATCAAGATGTCATTTCTAAGCTTGGTAGTTCTCCCCGGTGGGAAAAATTGAGCAAGGAAACGAGATGTGAGATCATCCCAAGAGGTGATGGATCCCACGGGTAAACGTTCAAGCCATTGACTAGCTTGGTCACGTAGAGAGAATTGGAATAGACGTAATCGGGTCGTCTCTCTAGTTGCAACATCAAGGTCTATGGAATCTATGATTTTTAGGAAATCCTTGAGATGTTGATTAGGATCTTCATAACGAAGTCCATGGAATGCACATCCGCTTTGCACCAACCGGATGGTGTCGGATCGCAAGGGAGACACATTGGCTCCTTGAGTGAGCTCAATGGTGTTCCGATTGCCTTGGTGGCTAGGACGGGAATACTCTCCTAAAGTTCGGGGTCTAGGAGGTTGGTTCGGTTGTGGTAGGTTTTGTGGGTGGTTTGGTTGTGGTGGGTTGATGGGTTCAAAGATATTACCACCTTCCATGATGTCGGATGGTAATGGTTACGAACAAAGAAATAAAGAAATGAGATAGACTAAAGAAATTAAACCTAAAAATAAAAATAAAAATCTTACTAGAAAGGAATCTAGTAAGTAGACCTAATAAAAAGAAATTCTAACCTAGACAATAAATATTCCCCGGGCTGCGGCGCCAAAAACTTGATACGTGGGATTGCTCCCTCGCAACAGGTTTTACCTCTCAAGGGATCTTGAGAAGCTTGCAATCCCTGCCAGGCAGTGTACCTGATCGTTGTAGTATAGTATAGTGACAAGTACCGGGGGATTGATTGTTCAACTCAGGAATAGTGTTCGCTAGGATTAGAAAGCATACTAAACTAGGTCTAGAGGTGAGGGATGATTCTTTTTGTATTTTTATATTTTATGAAAGCAAGTAAAAACTCAGGTTTTGAAGGAGTGGGCGGAATTAGTTGCTAGTAAACTAACCCAAATAACTAAAGATGCAATCAAAATAAAAATAAAAAGAAATGAAAATAAACTAATGTGGTGGAAACAATAATGAGAAAATATGTGTTTACTTAGATTTCATTGCTCCCTATATATCTTTTACCGGTTGATTAGCTGGTTACAATTGCATGGATGACGGGTTATATTCCTTAATACTAGTCGTAGGGCCGTGTACAATATTCCCTAACTCTATAAGCTCCTACTTCACTCTTATGTCGAGCCAACTAAAAGCTCCTAACATGGGATCATTAGAATTCACTTATGCATTAAATACAACCAAAAATCGTAATACACCTCCGATCATGTTTCTTAAGACGTTCAAGCAAGTTACCAATGGAAGTCTGCCAGTTTTCTTAATCCTAACATCGAATATAATCATCCACAACAATTATAAACAAACCATCAACCAATAATCAACATCTAGGTTTCACTACATCTAAGCAAACACAATAAAAACCTAGCCTAACATGTTAAAAGAAAGACAAGCATAAGATAGAATCACACAACACATAGACATATCGTATGATTATTGGATAACTTATTGATACGTGGGAATCGCACCAGGCTTTACCTCTCAAGGGATCTTGAGAAGCTTACAACCCCCACCAGGCAGTGTACCTGATCGTTGCAGTATAGTATAGTGACAAGTACCGGGGGATTGATCGTTCAGCTAGGAATAGTGTCGCTAGGATTAGAAAACCTAAATACTAGTTCTAAAGATGAGGGATGATTATTTTTGTGTTTTTATATTTTTTAGAAAGCAAGTAAAAATCTCGGGTTTGAAAGATTTGGGCGGAATTAGTTGCTAGTCAACTAACCCAATACTAAAGATGCAATCAAAATAAAATACTAGAAATGAAAATAAACTAAATTATACTAAGGTTGTGAGCAATAAGTGGAGAAAATGTGTTTACTTAGATTTCACTACTCCCTAGATATCTTTTACACGTTAATTACTTGTTATAGTTGCGTGGATGACGGATTGTATTCCTTAATACCATTCATGGGGTGGCGCACTTAATTCCCCAATCCTATGAGTGCCTACTTCACTCCTATGTCGAGCCGGCTAAGAAGCTCCTAACATGGGATCATTAGAATTTACTCATGCATTAAATACAACCAATAAAACCTAGTGCACGTCAGTTCATGTTTCTTAAGACGTTCAAGCATGTTACCATTTGGAGATCTGCCAGTTTTCTTAAGCCTAACATCGAATTCATTCATCCAATACAACTATAAACAAGTAATCAACACATAATTAACATCTAGGTTTCATTAGATCCAAGCAAACACAAGATAGATCTAGCCTAGCATGATGGAATTAAGACAAGAACAAGATATAGACAACCAACACATAGAAATATTGATTGAATTAAAAGAATACTTATCTCAATTACACATGAAAGGTATCAAGGGCTTGGAACCCTTGAAAAACCTGTAAAATTCGTACCAAGTTCGTACTTAGGGTTTCTCCAAAACTTCTCTCCTTTTAATGTGAAAATTAGAAAACTATATATAGGAAATAGGGTCTGACGGCGTCAAGACAAATCTTGTGACGCCGTCATCTCGCCGCCAAAATACTTCTCGGACTGTCTTGATCTACTTTTGACGCCGTCATGTGTTATGCATTTCCAGGCCGTCATGAATTTTACTCTTGACGCCCTACTTCGTGACGCCGTCAATTCTGTACTGGGTCGTCATGGAAATTACTCTTGACGCCGTCACCTACTGTTCCCAGCAAGAAAAATTAAGACTTTGGCGTTTTCTTCACTTTTATGCTCCAAAAACGTCCGAATTGCTTCCTTTTCTAGATTTCTCTCCCAAAGTACCTAAAATCACAAAAGGAACGATTTAGGGCAATATTTGATCAAATAAATTCAATTCCGGGCTTAAATGACCCCCTAAAAGTGGTTCATTTTTCGCCTCATCATATACCCTTACACTTGAGATTTGCTTGTCCTCAAGCAAATGCGCTTTTATGCTACTCAAAATACAAGTTAGGGGTCATTTAACACTAATATAAATGTAATTACAACAAATAATCGTTCCACTAAAGACCAATAGACAAGCACGGAGGTCATACACAAGCACCACACAAATAGTGTTTAGATACTCACATCTATCGGGTGTATTAAAGCATAAATTACAATATGGAAACGGAAGATATCTCTCACTACCTGTCATAGCAAAATAGATTACCATAGGCTTGGGAAAGGATCAAACCTCCACCACATGGCGTAAGCACCTAGGATAAACTATCAAAGAGGTCTTTTTAAAGGGTTGTAACGTTAAGTGTAGGGAAATGAAATACACGGTTTTGTTGGATAAAGAAAGTTTTACTGGTGGCGAGTTAACAATCTTGGTTAATTACATGTACAATATGTCGTTGCTAAGCCAAGACTAGACTCGACTTAAGCTAATAAATGAAAAATAACAAAAACATAAAAATGAACATAGAATGAAAAGGGATGGTAGTCCGTATGTTTTTTCTCTGTTTCTTTTTCTATTTTTTTTTTCTTTTTCTTGATTTTTCTACTTTTTTTTCAATTTTTTTTTTTTTTTTTTTTTTTTTTTTTTTTTTTTTTTTTTTGCATACACTCTTACCCTACCATCCAAAATAATACATATAGGGAATAGACGTTCCCCTTACACTTGAATCTTTACATACTTTACAATAAACTAATCTAATGACTCGAATTAAGATAATCAAAACACTTGGAGTACTTTTAAGATTAACGCACATATGGGGGTAATAAAATAATGTTCTTCCCCATTACTCCATAAATAAGTACTTTACCCATGAGTCTCAATCGTCCCAAAACAATATGTACAAGGATATGACTCGACTTAGCAACCATGTAATCAATTAGATAGTTAACTTAGGGTTTAACAAATAACAATAATGCACTAAAAATGAGCGCATACACGGAAGGCTAAGGCGATTTGGTTGTACATTTAAGTGGGGTGTAACAAATTCTTCCTTTAAGTAAGATGCTTAAAGTTAGAAACGAAAAGATAGGCTCGGAGGGGTGTACTAGGGGTTTCGTGTACTAAAAATGAGTACAACGCTAATGGTGTGGGAAAAATTAGTTGACTTAACTAGTCAAGTAATATGACTTAAATGGTCAAGTAATTATGATACGGGTTTAACACAAGGGTGATCCTAATGCCTCTTATCATGTAGTAAATACTACCACACGAATGTAGTCTCACTAGCGGTCTCGGGATGCATCACTAACGCAAGTTCTAGAATCTAAATGCTACCGGTACACTCATAAGCACTAATAGTAAATGCTTTTCCTATCAAATCTAAAGGCGAACCTCACATATTTGGGTGGAAAATTTTTCTGAAAGTACAGTTATGTGCTAGTCATACAATCTCCTATCCATGAGACGCTTGCTACGGCTAAAGTTTCACTCCTAAATGTTGTAAAAAAATTTAAATTTGGCGCTAAAATTGCACTAACAAGTATTTCTCATAGTTTTATTACACATCTACCATTAAACAAAACAAACTCAAGCGAAAGTGTACATGTAATGTATCATCATTTTACCCTCCCCTTACACTTAGGATGAACATTGTCCCCAATGTTCAAGTAAAGAATGTAAAAGTGAAAAAGTAAAAAGAATGAAATCAAATACTCCCCTGATTCGCTCGGTATGGATAATAAGGTGGCCAGGTTAAATCTTCCTCCAAGAAAATGAACAATCAAAGCTTCCCTTCCAGAATATAAATCATCTTCTTGTCATACATAACCTGTAAATCTGAGAAAACAAACAAAAACAACCTCGAGTAAAATCGGTGGCATCCTATATAAGTTACTAAATCCTAGAAAACAAGATAAGATATAATGCTTGTGGAATGAAGTTTGCAGATCTCCTGGAGATTATAAAACTTAATAATTCACAAAAACCATAAGACTCCGTTAGAAAAACAAAACTGGTAAAATTTCCAGATTTTTACACGTGACGCCGTCAAGAGTTAACTCGTGACGCCGTCAGAAGTGACCTGCAGAAATTCTTATGTTAAGTTTCCGGAAAATTTCTGGAAAAACGTAGTCTCACTTCCTGGAAAATCCTGCAAAACTTCATTATGACTCAATACAAGCATTTGACTCTAACAAATACGAATATACATGTTCATTTAATATTGTGGAGAATCATGATCGGTTTGTTTCTTAAAAACATATTTGGGGTTTCCCCTTACACTTATCTTTTGCAAAAATACTTTTAGGTGGAGTTAAGACTAGGCCAAAACAACAAAGTAAAGTATTTCCACTATTTAGTTTAGAAACATGATCTACCAACAATAAAAATAAAGCATGCATATGGAAGCAAATAACAAACAAACAAAATAAAATCACATAAAACATGGGTTGCCTCCCAAGAAGCGCTTTTCTTTATTTACGAGTCTTGTAGCTAGACTCAAGGTCATGGGTTACTACGTGACCTCATCATTGGTTCCACTCTCTAGGTCGTCTTCTAAACCAGTTTTGTATTCCGGACCTAGTTGTAATCATTCTTTGTAGAAACCAAGCATCCTATTCTTTACATACTCTACTCCTCTACGTCTATCCTCCTCATTCCTATAATATGCCGCTTGCTTGTGTTCCTTTTCGAAATTAGAGAGAAGGCGGTATTGCTCAATCTTGTAGGGCATTTGATAGGCAACCTCATCATTCTCTTCCTTGAATCTAACTATCCCTAAAGTCGGATCATAACTCATCCTAGTGGCCTCAACAAATGGTTTTCCAAATATTATTTGGCTTAGGCAAGCATCTATCACCGGACGAGTGTCTTCAACTATCATAAAATCGATCTCATAGGTGAGATTCCCTATAATCACATGCAATCCCTTCACTCTTCCTGCAAAATTACTTATCAGATTCTTATTAGGCATCATCCTAAAATTAAGTTGCTTCTTCATCACCCAATTGTAATAAGTCCTAGTCATGATGTTCACGGGGGATCTAGGGTCGATGTAAGCTTTCCATATATGCATGTGCCCGATATTGCATGGTATGTTAATGTTAGAGGGGTCTCCCATTTTGATAAGGGGGGTGCCAAGGATATATGGTCTCTCGGGACTATCGAATAAATCCTAATGGTATTCCCATTCTTCCTTGGTGGGCAACTTATCAAAGTACTTTTCTATAGGCCCTACCTCCTCTAATTCCTCTCCCCTATTAACCTCAACTTCCCTACTCTCATCCTTAGTCTCGGCTTCTACTCTAACTTCATCCTTGTCACTCTCTTCTATCTCCTTATCTATTGGCTTAATGGTGACAACATTGACAAAGTGGACATGTTTGGATGATGAGGGGTCCTTAATTTGGATTCCGTTATTGGTGTCCATAGTGTCCTTCCTAGGTGTGGCTAACGCTTGGTTGTTGAGGGCCTTCAACAAGTTGTCAATCTTGTTGGTCATCTCCGTTTGTTGTTGGTTGAATTCGGTTTCAAACCTAGCTATGTGAGCTTCTTGAGATGCCATAAACTTTGACATCAATCCTTCAAGATTGTTGGTACTACCATAGTTGTTAGAAGGATTTTTGTTGAAAGTACGGTTGGAGGGTGGACCGTTTGGTTGGTAACGATTAGGCGGATTGGAAGAATTGGGTTGATTTTGTTTCCACCTAAGGTTTGGGTGATTTTTCCAAGAGGGGTTGTATGAATCACCGTAAGTATTTGGCTCGGGCTTGAAAGTGTACCACTTATCTCCCGCTTCGTCGGTACGCGTGGATGCGTAGTCCGCAAAAGCTATTCCGGGGAGTTCCACACAATCACGAGTATCGTGGGGACCACTACATAATTCGCATGAAGAAGTGATTTTGTTCACTTGGCTTGAAGGTTTAGGAGCTTCGTAAGATTTCATGAGAAACTTGACTTGGTCCTCAAGTTCCATGATCCTACGGCCGGGAGTGCTAGAATTGTTCGAAGGCAAAGATATTGCCTTGACCGTTTTGTTCAAATCACGGGGATCATTCCAACTTTCGTTGTCATAGAGAGCAAGATCTTCTTTGAGCTCCCATGATTGTTCCGCACTTAGATCACGTAGCTTACCACCGGCCGATTGGTCAATGGATCGCCTCGTGGAGATATCGATATGGTCATAAAAAATTTGGACTTGGAGCCAAAGATCTATGCCATGATGAGGGACTTTTTGGAGTAAGTCCTTGAAACGAGTCCATGCTTCATAAAGAGATTCATTTTGACATTGTTGGAACATCCAGATGTCATTTCTAAGCTTAGTAGTTCTCCCCGGTGGGAAAAATTGAGCAAGGAAACGAGTGGTGAGATCATCCCATGTGGTGATGGATCCCGCGGGTAAACGCTCAAGCCATTGACTAGCTTGATCCCGTAGAGAGAATTAGAATAGGCGTAATCGGGTTGTCTCTCTAGTTTCAACACCTAGGTCTATGGAATCTATGATTTTGAGGAAGTCCTTAAGATGTTGGTTTGGATCTTCGGAACAAAGTCCATGGAATGCACATCCGCTTTGCACCAACCGGATGGTGTCGGATCGCAAGGGGGTCACATTGGCTCCGGTGAGCTCAATGGTGTTTCGGTAGCCTAGGTGGCTAGGTCGGGAATACTCTCCTAAGGTTCGGGGCCTAAGAGGTTCTAGTGGTGGGTTTTGTTGTGGTGGGATGACGGGTTCAAGGATGTTCCCATCGTCCATGATGTCGGGTGGTGAAGAGTTATGAACAAAGACACAAAGAAATAAGATAGACTAAAGAAAATCTAAAAATAAAAATAAAATCTTACTAGAAAGGAATCTAGCAAGTAGACCTAATAAAAAGAGATTCTAACCTAGACAATAACTATTCCCCGGGCTGCGGCACCAAAAACTTGATACGTGGGAATCGCACCAGGCTTTACCTCTCAAGGGATCTTGAGAAGCTTACAACCCACACCAGGCAGTGTACCTGATCGTTGCAGTATAGTATAGTGACAAGTACCGGGGGATTGATCGTTCAGCTAGGAATAGTGTCGCTAGGATTAGAAAACCTAAATACTAGTTCTAAAGATGAGGGATGATTATTTTTGTATTTTTATATTTTTTAGAAAGGAAGTAAAAATCTCGGGTTTGAAGGATTTGGGCGGAATTAGTTGCTAGTCAACTAACCCAATACTAAAGATGCAATCAAAATAAAATACTAGAAATGAAAATAAACTAAATTATACTAAGGTTGTGAGCAATAAGTGGAGAAAATGTGTTTACTTAGATTTCACTACTCCCTATATATCTTTTACACGTTAATTACTTGTTATAGTTGCGTGGATGACGGATTGTATTCCTTAATACCATTCATGGGGTGGCGCACTTAATTCCCCAATCCTATGAGTGCCTACTTCACTCCTATGTCGAGCCGGCTAAGAAGCTCCTAACATGGGATCATTAGAATTTACTCATGCATTAAATACAACCAATAAAACCTAGTGCACGTCAGTTCATGTTTCCTAAGACGTTCAAGCATGTTACCATTTGGAGATCTGCCAGTTTTCTTAAGCCTAACATCGAATTCATTCATCCAATACAACTATAAACAAGTAATCAACACATAATTAACATCTAGGTTTCATTAGATCCAAGCAAACACAAGATAGATCTAGCCTAGCATGATGGAATTAAGACAAGAACAAGATATAGACAACCAACACATAGACATATTGATTGAATTAAAAGAATACTTATCTCAATTACACATGAAAGGTATCAAGGGCTTGGAACCCTTGAAAAACCTGTAAAATTCGTACCAAGTTCGTACATAGGGTTTCTCCAAAACTTCTCTCCTTTTAATGTGAAAATTAGAAAACTATATATAGGAAATAGGGTCTGACGGCGTCAAGACAAATCTTGTGACGCCGTCATCTCGCCGCCAAAATACTTCTCGGACTGCCTTGATCTACTTTTGACGCCGTCATATGTTATGCATTTCCAGGCCGTCATGAATTTTACACTTGACGCCCTACTTCGTGACGCCGTCAATTTTGTACTGGGTCGTCATGGAAATTACTCTTGACGCCGTCACCTACTGTTCCCAGCAAGGAAAATTAAGACTTTGGCGTTTTCTTCACTTTTATGCTCCAAAAACGTCCGAATTGCTTCCTTTTCCAGATTTCTCTCCCAAAGTACCTAAAATCATAAAAGGAACGATTTAGGGCAATATTTGATCAAATAAATTCAATTCCTGGCTTAAATGACCCCCTAAAAGTGGTTCATTTTTCGCCTCATCACTTATCTTCAATTAAGCATGGATGGAACAAGGGTTGAAACCCTTATTTTTACAGAAAATTCATCTAGGGTTTAAGCTCTCCGAAATTTCTCCTATTGTTCCCCACTTTTACAATGAAAAATTGGAAAAATATATATAGATAATACATCCTGACAGCGTCACGTTGTAGTTTCTGACGCCGTCAACTCGCCGCCAAATTAAGGATCGTATTGCCTAGATCCAATCTTGACGCCATCAAGAAGGAATTATGCTCTGGGTCGTCACATACATTTTGACCCTGACGGCCTTGGTGATGCCGTCAGGTCAATTGCACAAAAAATGTTCTGGGCCGTCATGTGTATTTTCCACTTCCACCTCTTTTGCCAAGCTTGACGCCGTCATGTGTGAAGTCTTGACGTCATCAGGTACTGTTTCCAGCAAGGATTTTGAGACTTTGCCGTTTTCTTCACTTTTATGCTCCAAAAATGTCAAAAATGCTTCCTTTTCCAGATTTCTTCTCAAAAGTACCTAAAATGACAAAAGGAACGATTTAGGGCAGTAATTAATCAAATAATCACGAATTTGGGCTTAAATGACCCCTTAAAAGCGGTATACTATTCGTCTTATCAATACTCCGATTTATGCTTAGGAGACTTTTGGTATTACTGATAATTCGATATATGCTCCTCTGATTTTAGCATGATCCTTAGTTCGTTCAGAGCTTGATTCGATTTGTAGAGTTTTCTATCATCTAGTTTCACTTCCGTATTCTTTCCAGATTCATCTAATGTTCATATATCTCTTTGTGAGATTACGACTATCATCTGTTCACGTTCATTTCGTATTTGTTGGATCATATTTGTTTTATGTGGAGAGCCTGGTGCTATCCTATTTTATTTAGATCGAGTCATGAGAAACTTTTCCGTTTGTTAAATTTCCTTAGAGAAACTATTCTGAGCAAGTTAATCACTTCCTCTTCATTTCATGAATTGGTACATTTCTGTTTGATCTCTTCATTTCAATTTCGCGGACGAAATTTTCTTTTTATAGTGGAAGAATTGTAAAACCCATATTTTTTAACGCGTAAAATACCCAAAATATCCTTCAACTTAAAACTTTTGAAGTGCGAATAATAATTATACCCTAAGTATTAAAACTATAATATACCTGAACGTTTCGCGACTTTGGAACCTTTGGAACTTATGATAATTAAAAACTAAAAAATTTATATAAAAAAAATTACGCATGTACACATTTTATAAACATCTTGGGCCGAAAATTCTGTCAAAAACTAACCAAAACCACAAGTAAGACTATGTTCATGATTTGGAACTAAATAAGGTAGGGGATCAATCATATCACTAGAATTCCAATCATTCCATTTTTAACACAATCAATGTACACGGTATTCCCCATCTATTTTAATATCCGGATATATACACATCAAACCCTAAAAACACACAAAGTCGGCTGCCCTTACTTTTCAAGAAATCATGAAGTACGAGGGAGGTTTAGCAAAGTGGTGAATGTGGGTGTGTCATATTCGAAGAAAGTCTTGGTTTGCGTAAATATTGCTTGTGTTTCGGGCCGTGGTTTGTGTTTCGATTTAGTTTCGGTTCAGATTGGGGTTAAGTTCTGTTGGTCCGTCGGTTGCGATACATGTAGGTGATCATGTACATTAGGGTTTTGGGTTCGATTGTGTCTCGCGGAATCTTGTGTTTGTGTTCGTGTTCGTGTTCAGTTTCGGTTTCGATCTATCGTCTCGTCCGGAGGAATATCTTGATCTACAAATTATATACGCTACATAAATCTTGTTATATCAACTTACTATATAATCTTAAACTATATCATGTTTTGCTGCTACTCATTATTATATATAAACCATGCTGTCATTAAGTAAAATCTATAAAAGAGTACGCATGAACCAAGATTAACTAGTCACATGAAATCATGCAAACTATAAACCTTTTTTTTTGAGTCAATGAGTATACGTAAGAAGAGTCACATACATTAACGAATGGAGACTTTGATAATTACACCTTATATGATTATTATTCTAATGGGACGTTGTACGTAGGATTTGGCTTTCTTATACTCGACTCAAATCATGTGTAAAACCTAATTCACTACAACATAGGCTGCTTTTAGCGGGGACATTTCCTCGCTTTCAGCGGGGACTTCTCCCCGCCCAACACTTTCGGCGGGGACATGTCCCCGCCGTAAGTGCCTCGGCTAAAGCCCTTCACTGTAAACTTTCGGCGGCGACGAACCTCTCTTTTGGCGGTGACACGTGGGACCCACACTACCAGCGTGGATAATTTTGGTCAGGTCAAACTTGCCAGCGTGGCAACACTTTTGGCGGGGACATGTCCCCGCTGAAAGTATTTTATAAAGTAAACGTTGCACACTTTTGGCGGGGACACTCCCTCGCTGAAAGTATTTTACACGTAAATGGTACTCACTTTTGGCGGCGACACTTCCCCGCTGAAAGTATTTTACACGTAAATGGTACACACTTTTGGCGGGGACGTGTCCCCGCTGAAAGTTGTGCTCACTAATAATGCAGCAACCTTTTGGCGGGGACATGTCCCCGCTAAAAGTGACTGACCCATTTTGCAGCAAATTGCTGCAAAATGGGTAATTTCCAAATTTTTTCCGGAATTTTTCCGGAAAAAATCTACATTATCACTACAAATCCACAACTTGTATATAATCTAATTACAACACCACAAGACACTCAAGTCACAAATTCGCCAAACATAATATGATACATATCCAAGTTTGTTAAAAATTAACATAATCATGTGTTTGTATCCAAATTCGCAAAATACGGTTCAAAAACCATTATCACATGATCACTACATAAGCTAGCTATCCGCTATACGCTACAAAACTATACGTGGGAACAATGTAGCGGGAATCCTAACACATAAACTACATAAAGACATAATAATCCATGAAACTATCCAAACATTTGTCCATAACCCAAAACAAATATAAATCAACCCAAACAACCCATACGCTACTCCTGAGTCCCCCCACTCCCCCCACTAGCCCCACTCCCCTCCTCCGGGGTACCTGTAGACTCCCCTGGTGAAGCCTCCTGGGATCCCGATGTCGTCGCCTGAGTCGCAAGGTCAACGGGGAAACTCGGCTGTGTCTTAGCCAACCCAACAACATATCAATCAGTGTCCTTTGCTGGGACATCTCATGGGTTTGCTTCTGGACTGTTTCGTGCAGGGAGGACACGGAGGCTTGATCACGAGCTCGTGCGGCGCTGAGGGTCGTCTGACGACCACCGCCGCGTAAGACTGGACCTATGCCAGGAATATGACCTCGATGCTTGCCACCGATCACGTGGCGCATAATATCGAGGTCGGACATGGTCGTCCCCCCGGAGGTGCTCTCCGTCCGCATCTGTATCATCTGGTTCTGTTTTATAAAAAAAATAAGCAAAGTAATATATAAGTCATGATTTATTATATTTGCATTAATGTGGGTGAGTTTTATGGAAATAAATTATACTTACATATCTAGTCTCGGACAATGTAGACTCCCAAACGCCGTCTCTCGTATGGTTGTGTTTGTACATCGCGATCAAGTCTCTACCATCCACAGCGTCGGTGGGTTCTCTCAGCTGTTTATAAATAAACTCAATAACGACTCACCAAACACTATATATTTAAATGAAATGATTAAAAAGCGTTTTACGAAGTTATCGCGTATAACAGCTAACGAATGCGATCCATGAAGGCTGGCAGTCGGATTGGCGAGCCGGTTCTGCCTGTTGGTCTCCCCTCTCTTCAAATTATCCGGGTTCGACCAGTGCTTAACCTGAGTATTATAAATAATAAAAAATGTTATATAAATGAATTATTATTATTATTATTATTATTATTATTATTATTATTATTATTATTATTATTATTATTATTATTATTATTATTATTATTATTATTATTATTATTATTATTATTATTATTAATAACAATAACAATAACAATAACAATAACAATAATAATAATAAAGTGTGGATCCAGAAATTTACATATTCTGCCCAATCCGACTCCGACATGTTCTCCGGGCGTTTTGCCTTGATCTCCTCCAGCTTCTCCATCCCACCTTGCTCAGTAAAATTTATCTTTTTGTGCTGCCACTTGTTGTCGTCGTATCACTTTTGGAGATAATATTCGATACTCTTGACAATATCCTCTCCATCAGCACTGGCAAGGTGCTCACCGAGATCAAAATAATACTGCAATAAAATATAATTAAAATAAATATTCAAATTTAAATAAACAATCAAATTTAAATAAATAGCAAAGTTAAAATAAACAAACACAATAATTAAAAAAAAAAAAAAAAAAAAAAAAAAAAAAAAAAAAAAAAAACTTACGTGTACCTGGTCGTCGATGTGGGCCTTCGCGGTAGCAGGAACAGCCGACCAGGATTTGTAATGCATAGGAATTGATTGCCGTAACAATTCCCCGACCAAGTTGGAGAACCACTTCGCGTGGTCTCCCACATGCTCCCACATCCCTTTGTCGTTCTTCCGGAATCTGATCGATACCGGACGACCAGTCTCTTTCCTCTCATTGCGGAGCCGCGTGTTCTTTGTGGGACCACGCACCGACTTCCCGCCTTTCCCAATTTTGGCATTGGGCTTGGGAGGTCTGGATTTAGATCCTACAAGTAATCAAATTCAAGTGATGATGACATAAAATAACAAGTTATCAATTTCAAATAATAATCAAGTTTAATTAAAATAATCTAGAAATTCTTACTCTGACAATCACCGCCTATCCTCGTCGGACCACGGGGTGGCTCATTGCCTCCATCGCCACCGTGGCTCCTAGCAACAACATCTGCCATCTGTAAACGTACTAGTACAAGAAAATATAATTAGTGAAGAAACACATATACACATATACGCATATACACACACATTGAAATAAATAACAATTTATACATAATAATAATAATAATAATAATAATAATAATAATAATAATAATAATAATAATAATAATAATAATAATAATAATAATAATAATAATAATAATAAATCATTAAATAAATAAATAAACACATTTAACCACTCAATAACAATTTCATTCAAATAAGTGTCATTTAACAAATTACAATTTGAGATCAATCTCTCTCATCACTAAGATAAAAACCCTCATTATTAGTGTCAGCTTCATCTTCACGATCGACGTAATCTTCACCATCAGATGCTAAATCATGAGGAACGTGGTCATCATAATCAATATTATCTTCGTCGTCGTCGACATAAGTGATAATTGGTTGTGGTGGTGCCTCAACTTCCGCTGGCTCAACATCTCTATTTATGGTGTCATAATTCAACGTATCCAACTCAGCAGAGAGTGACATGTGATGATGTGTTGTCATGTACAACATCCTGATTGTCTTCTACCATGATGAGATCCGGGTTCCAAATCTTTCAATGATAAGAATCTTGGACGGCCTTGACATTACCACGTTTACCCGGGAAATCAAGGTAAAAGACTTGTGTTGCTTGTGTTGTAAGAATGTATGGTTCACTTTCAAACGATACACGATCTGTCATAATTTGTGTAATGTTGTTTCTATAGGTACAACGTTTTATGCGACCATTGTTATTAGTGTCGAACCATTTAACTTTGAACAACACAACCTTGAACGGAATATATTCAAGCTTGATAATTTCTTCAAGCTGGCCATAATACATTCCTCCGCTAGGATTAGGAGTTGAAATTCCGCTGTTTTGGGTTGAACGACGTAAATCACGGTCGTGTATGATAAACTTCACACCGTTCACTGTGCAAGAGTCTGCTGAGAATGCAGCACATGATGGTCCACAAGCCAAAGCGAACAACTCAAAAGTACAACTCGGGTCGTCCTTTACTTTCAATTCACGAATCTAAGAAAAAAAGTTAAGAATAGATATAGATGAGTAATAGTCGTTATTTTTACAGGGTTTTACATACAACAAGTCTACCTTGTTCCCAAACCAGCGAGGAAATCCTTCTTGTATGTCATTGCCAGGAAATTCCCTGTAAATGTTCATGATATTAGAATAAGTCGTTGAATAATAACTTACGTAAAACAAAATTTTGAAATAAAACGTGTACGTCTTGTACTCGTTCATGTACGGGTCAATTTCATGACTGTTGTGTAGTACATACCATACTACTTTCTGCATTGTGTCCGGTTCAAGCCGAATTAATGATTGTTTACCATTCAGTTTACAGGCTGATCGAAACACTTGAAATCGACTTGTTGGGCTTGGACCATCCTCATTCCGGTCAGGACGATTAAATCTCGTCTCAACACCCCGAAAATAATGCGAACAGAAAGTTAATGCTTCATCAGCAATATAACCCTCCGCTATTGATCCTTCAGGCTTAGCTTTATTTCTGACATAATTTTTGAGCTTTTTCATGTACCTTTCAAATGGATACATCCACCTCATGTAAACAGGCCCGCCTTGAATAGCCTCTACGGGTAGATGAATAACCAAGTGAATCATAATGTCAAAAAAAGCTGGAGGATAGATTTGCTCAAAACTGCACAAAATATTGATGAGCTGTTCTTTAGCTTTCAACATGTCATCCACCATCAAAGTTCGAGCGCATATTTGTTTGAAGAATGAACAAAGCTCGATTATTGGTGTTGCGGTGGTTTGGTCCTTCAAGTAATTTTGAAGTCCAGCAGGAAGTAACCGCTGCATCATTATATGGCAGTCATGAGCCTTCAAGCCTGTTATGTTGTTATCACTGTCTATCACTTTATGCTTGAAGTTAGATCCGAACCCATCGGGTAGTTTAACACCTTTGATCAATTGGGAAAAAAATCATGATATTAGAATAAGTTGTCGAAATGAATACGCGAATTGAATTGGAACAAATAAATTCTGAAATAAAACGCGTACCTTTGATGAATTGACAAAAAAGTTTTCTTTCTTCAGTTGTGAAAGAGTACGTGGGATGAGGCTTAGAGCACTTCCCGCCGCCTTTGTTGACGAGCCACAAAGCATTACGAATATTCAAATTTTGTAAGTCTTGTCTTGCCTTGTTGGTGTCTTTTGATTTGTCATTCATTAACAAAGTATCCAACACACTTTCACACACATTTTTTTCGATATACATGACATCTAAATTCTGTTTTAGTGTAAGAAAAGACCAATACTTTAGCTCGTAGAAAATAGATACTTTGGTCCAATTCAATTCGCGGTCAGGATCACGTTTTTTCTTCGCACCCCCAAAACTTGGATGTTTCCCTGGGATACGTATAGGCAATCTCCCAAGTTGAGTCAAGATGTCATGACTGATATATTTTTTAGGAGGTGGTCTATCATCGAGCTGAGTATAGAATGCCTTTCTACTCTTCCGCCATCTGTTGTTGGCTTTTAAGAATCTTCTGTGACCAACATAAGCGGTTTTGCTTAACACGCGCATAGATGGAGTCTCTATATTACAGGTCGGACATGCCTTGTAACCTTGCCCACTCCACCCAGACAAACTACTTCGAGCGGGAAAGTCATTGATAGTCCATAAAAGCGCTGCTTTCATACAGAATTCTTCACCTGTAACAGCGTCCGTAGTCATAACCCCATCTTTCCATAAAGTCTTAAGGTCTTCAATCAAAGGCCTCAAGTAAATATCTATGTTCTTCCCGGGTGATTTAGGGCCTGGAATTAACAATGTCAACATAAGAGAAGTCTCTCTCATACATATCCAGGGAGGCATATTGTATGTTGTTAATATTACCGGCCACATACTGTAAGACTGACTAAGGTTGCCGTACGGATTGAAACCATCAGTAGCCAACCCTAATCGGACGTTTCTTTTTTCATAAGCAAATTCTTTCTTATACTCGATATCATATTTCTTCCATGCTTCACCATCAACCGGGTGTTGCATCTTACCGTTCTCCGTAGACTGCCCAGAAGCATGCCAAGTCATATGTTTTGCAGTGTGTTTAGACTTGTACAAACGTTGTAGTCTAGGAATGATAGGAAAGTAACGCAACACCTTGTTAGGAACTTTCTTCCCCAGTGTGTTCTTGTCTTTCCATCTACTAGCATCGCAGATGGGACAATTCTGCAAATCTTCGTTACCCACCCCCCGATATAAAAAAGAATCATTTACACAAGCATGTATGGATTCGTATCCTAACCCGATCGTTTTATATGTCTTCTTTATTTCATAGTATGACGGTGGGATTTTGTATCCTAGAACAGGCGGGAAGCATTCACGTAGAAATTTTAGTGTTTCATTAAACGTGGTGTCACTCATTTTACCTTTGACCTTAATGTTCGTAAACTTTGCCATAAAGTCCAATGAAGACATCCATGTACAGCCCGGGTATAGTGGGTCGTTAGCAGTGGCAAGTAACGCTTCAAACTCGTTACGTTGAGGAAGTGTTGTTCCTTGAGTTGGCTCGTTACTTGTCTCGCCAATATTTTCTTGAGTTGGCTCATTCGGATACATATCATGAAGGAAATCAGCCATGTCACTCGTCCCGGGATGATTTGTGTTGGGTACCAATGTTCGGGTATCCGGTTCACCGTGATTATACCATTTCGTATAACTTTGGTCCCAACCATTTGAGTGTATGTGATCAAACAAGTCTTCGTACTTTATCCAACCATTGTTATAACAACGAGCACATGGACAACGTACATTCCCATCAATATTCACAAAGTCCTTGGCATACGCGCAAAAAGCTTTAAGACCTTTTAAAAAATCGAGGCTAGTACGAGATAATGAGACCCAGCTCTTATCAATTGGCATAACTGCGTATTAATGATGCAACAAATAATTATATAGAATCAAACATGTTCACAACTTGTGCGTTTTAATGATGCAATTACGAGTTGTGCGTTTTGTTCACCTAATCCAACTATGGAAGGCAATCCTAACCCACTCTTTAAATGTTTCGTCTCATATATGAATGCGTATAACTGAATTTACTATTTGAGAAAATTTCGGCAGCATTTCCCCTCAACTCCCCAAATATGTGCATTAAAGACATATTCGTAGGAGTAAAGGGGAAACACTGTCGAAATTTTCACAAATAGTAAATCAATTATACGCATTCATATCCTAAATGAGACAAAACATTCAAAAAGCAGTCCCAAACAGGGGACTTTCCAAAATTAATTTCTAATAAATTAATTTCAGACGGATTTTCTATGGGATGATTAACTTTGGACGAGGACTTTCCAAAATTAATCTTAAAAGTCCTAAAAACATTTACAATATATGAGACGATCAAATACAATATAATACTAACATATTCACATTGTCAATTTCGGCTTATATATTATAAGACTCAATTTTCCGGCTTATTTGGAGACTTGTGAGCTTATATAAGTTTATTATATCATAATATACTTATATCAGCCCATAAGTCTCCGAATAAGCCGGAAAATTGAAGCTTATGAAATATAAGCAGGTTTAATATTGATATTGACAAACAAATGTATCTCAAATAGTTGCAAGTATAAACAAGATTATAAACGACATTTCGCGTGTATTAAAGCAAACATTAACAAAATTAGGTAAAATGGAAGCAACCGAACACCCCTTTGTGGGCTGCTGTTAACCAAACGCCCCTTGTGGGCTGCTGTTAACCAAACGCCCCTTGTGGGCTGCTGTTTGGACAGCATAAACCAAACGCCACTTTGGTGGTGTTTAAAAACAAGCTAGAACGCACCTTTTTTGGTCTTGACAGTCGGCTATCTGGTCTTGACAGAAGGCTAGTCTCGGCTGGTCACGACAGGAAAAAAAATTAATAAAATAACTAAAATAACCAAAATAAAAATATATATATATATATATATCTATGGTGAGGGATGCTTATGGCTTATTTGGTTTTCGGCACAAAAAAGTGAGCTAATGAAACATAAGCCGAAAACCAAATAAGCCATAAGCCGGGGCTGTTTCGGCTTATATAGCGGGGCTTATGGCTTATATGGTTTTTGACAAGCCGGGGCTGTTTCGGCTTATATAGCGGGGCTTATGGCTTATATGGTTTTTGACTTCAAAAACCATATAAGCCATAAGCCCCGCTATATAAGCCGAAACAGCCCCGGCTTATGGCTTATTTGGTTTTCGGCTTATGTTTTATTAGCTCACTTTTTCGTAGCTCACTTTTTTGTGGCTTATAAGCTTATATAAGCAGAAAAAGTTACAAAATAAGCCACAAACTGTGAGCTTATGAAACATAAGCCGAAAACCATATAAGCCATAAGCCGGGGCTGTTTCGGCTTATATAGCGGGGCTTATGGCTTATATGGTTTTTGACTTCAAAAACCATATAAGCCATAAGCCCCGCTATATAAGCCGAAACAGCCCCGGCTTATGGCTTATTTGGTTTTCGGCTTATGTTTCATTAGCTCACTTTTTTGTAGCTCACTTTTTTGTGGCTTATAAGCTTATATAAGCAGAAAAAGTTACAAAATAAGCCACAAACTGTGAGCTTATGAAACATAAGCCGAAAACCATATAAGCCATAAGCCGGGGCTGTTTTGGCTTATGGCCAAGACCCGTATGAAATTAATAAAAAAAATATAAAATAAGAAAAAATTAACATATGAAAAAATTGCAAAAATTAACACATATGAAATTAACATATGAAAAAATTAACAAAAAATTAACAATGGTGAGGGTTTGGGTTCTGTAAAAATTCTCACCTAGGTTTTGTAACAATGGTGAGGGCTTGAGGGAAGAAAGAGGTGAGAAAAAGAAAGAATTAAATAAGGTGAGGGCTTGAGGAAAGAATTATACGATGAGAGGGTTTGAGGAGAGGCATCGTGCACAGTGGTGCGCGTGTGGTGAAGTGGCGGAGATGGTGGTTGTTGGGGTGTAGTGGTGGAGATGTGGTGCTGTAGCCGGTGGTGAAGTGGTGGAGATGTGGTGAAGTGGTGGTGTTGTGGTGATGAGGAAGATGGAGATGGAGGTGTGGTGCTGTGGTGGTGTTGTTGTGTTTTTTTTTTTTTGCAAGTCGTTTTTAGATCTGGTTAATAATTGGAGTGAGTTAGTGGTAGTCCCCGCTAAAAGTTTCATTTGTCGTCTATCTACACTTTTGGCGGGGACAAAAGTTTTGGTCAATCGCCAAAACTTTTGGTGGGATAAAGTAAATGCAACGAGGGAATTACTAAAATTTTCGCGAAAACTTTTAGTGGGGACATGTCCCCGCCAAAAAGAGTTTACACAAAAATTAACATTTTATCATTTTTATTAATTTAATTAACTAATTTTAATTACTAATAAAATAAAGTTTTAAAGCACTAAAAAAAAGACTTTTACATCATTTTTAAGTTTCGAAACCCGGATCGACCCGGCCGGGTTAACCGGTTCGACCAAATGAGTCGAGATGATACGGTTATACACGAGAAGTTAAACGAATGAGTCGAGATGATACGGTTATACACGAGATGTTAAACGAATGAGTCGAGATGATATGGTTATACACGAGATGTTAAACGAATGAGGCGAGATGATATGGTTATACACGAGATGTTAAACGAATGAGTCGAGATGATACGGTTATGCACGAGACGTTAAACGAATGAGTCGAGATGATACGGTTATGCACGAGACGTTAAACGAATGAGTCGAGATGATACGGTTATACACGAGATGTTAAACGAATGAGTCGAGATGATACGGTTATACACGAGATGTTAAACGAATGAGTCGAGATGATATGATTATACACGAGATGTTGAACGAATGAGTCGAGATGATATGGTTATACACGAGATGTTAAACGAATGAGTCGAGATGATATAGTTATACACGAGATGTTAAACGAATGAGTCGAGATGATACGGTTATACACGAGATGTTAAACGAATGAGTCGAGATGATACGGTTATACACGAGATGTTAAACAAATGAGTCGAGATGATACGGTTATACACGAGATGTTAAACGAATGATTCGAGATGATATGGTTATCCATGAGATGTTAAACGAATGATTCGAGATGATACGGTTATACACAAGATGTTAAACGAATGAGTCGAGATGATAGGGTTATGCACGAGATGTTAAACGAATGAGTCGAGATGATACGGTTATACACGAGATGTTAAACGAAAGAGTCGAGATGATATGGTTATACACGAGATGTTAAACGAATGAGTCGAGATGATAGGGTTATACACGAGATGTTAAATGAATGATTCGAGATGATACGGTTATACACGAGATGTTAAACGAATGAGTCGAGATGATAGGGTTATACACGATATAAACCCACCTAACAACTTATCCTCATATATAAACTCACACACACTCATCTAACTCATATCATCTCACACACATACTCATCTCACTACATATATCTCTCTCTCTCTAGCAGTTTCCATTTTCCGGCGACACCAGCAGTTTCCGGCCGCCGGAATCTTTTTCTGGCCACCACCTTTTATCAACTCAACTTGTAGATCGGGCCACCCCGATCACAATTCTACCACACACAACTACAAACACACACTGTCAACCAGAATGCAGCGATATAATCCTTTTATGTGTACTTATGGAGTAGGAAATATAAAAAAAAGAACGTCACATCAAAAAGATACATTTGGATGGGAGTATTATGCATGTCCTCTTTCGAAGCCAAGAGAGAAAGGTCATGGATGTGGATATTTTATATGGAAGACTGAATTTGATGAACAATTACAAGTAATATATTCTGCTTCAACATCTCACTGTTCTGGGTGCACAAACTGCCATGAAAAAGATCTTAGGATAAATATGCTGGAGGCACAAAAACAGGTGTTAGAGACAAAAGTCAGGTTGCTCGAGGCAAGACTTGCAATGGCAACGAATCCCGACAACAATGACTACGCATGTCAATTGGATGCAATACTCCATGACCTGTTAGGTGACATGGAAAATCTTCGTATGTAATGTTGTTGTTGTTGTTGATGATGATGATGATGTTGTTGTTGTTGTTGTTGTTGTTGTTGTTGTTGTTGTTGTTGTTGTTGTTGTTGTTGTTTGTTGTTTCTTATGTTATTCTTGTTGTTTGTTATTTCTTGTGTTATTCTTGTTGTTTGTTGTTTCTTGTGTTATTGTTGTTGTTTGTTGTTTGTTGTGTTATTGTTGTTGTTGTTTGTTGTGTTGTGTTATTGTTGTTGTTGTTGCTTTACCACTATAAATCGTAAACTTCTATCCAAACACTCAAGATTGTAATTATTAATCTAAAAAATCGTCCACAGTAAGAACCTAAGCAGTTTATAAAGGAATCCGAAACACCACACGCTTAGCTTCAAACACGAAGGCAAACATTTTATTCAAACCACAAAAGAGTTGTAAACCAGATACATTTTCATACAGACTCAAACTAAACAACTCGACAAGCAAACGAACCAGATCAAACGAAACAACTCGACAACCAAACAAAGCAACTCAAACGAAACAACACGACAACCAAATGAAACAACCCGTTTACTTTTTTTTGCGGCTAACTCCCGCTTTGCTTGAACTCGCACTACCTCTTCCCTTCCTTGCTCTCATTTCCTTGAGATATGCAAACGTAGCTTCAAGACTTGTTATTCTATTTTCCAGATTATCAACAGCAGCAGCTTCATCAAACATGCTTTCAGCTTCATCCTCACCTCCAACAGCAGCAGCTTGAGCTTCAGCAGCATGTTGAGCTTCAGCAGTATCTACCTCTTCCAAATACTCTCTATAGTATGACTTTTTCCTCAACCATACCAGAATCCGGTCTCTCTGCCACGGTGCACAGTTCGCGTACGAACCATATTCATCAAAAATTTCAACGCCCCAATGATTTATAATTTCATTATACAAGAGCTCGTGTGATAAAGCCTTTGCCCACTCTTGTTTCGGCGTTAAACCATCCATTGTTATGAGTGTTTTGTATTTTTTTTGCTGAATTTATGATTTAATATGTATTAGGTGTATGTTATAATATATATTAAAAAGTTTTTGGAAGAAAGTTGCAGCTTGGAGGGAAATTTGGCGCCTAAACTTTTAGCGGGGACATGTCCCTGCCAAAAGTTAAGCATTTCCCCGCCAAAGGTAATGGCGGGAATAATACCCAGGACAATAAAAAGCGCAACTATTTTGGTCAAAGATTGTAAAATACTTTCGGCGGGGACAGTCCCCGCGAAAAGGTGGAGTTGAAATTGCGAATATTTTGGTCAAAGTTGTGATCTGCAAAAATACTTTTGGCGGGGACATGTCCCCGCCGAAAGTTTTCCTTGAAAATGCAATGGGCGGTTAGCGAGAATTTGTGCCAGCTCAGCACATTTTTTGTCGTTTAGTGACTTTCGGCGGGGACAAGGGCGTCGCCGCCAAAAACCTCGTCACCCGTCCTCCTGTTTGTTGTAGTGATTGAGAAAGAGATAATTGCATGTTAAAACCTGGGAATATTTAGCTAATTAAAAGAGCAGCAATGCATGTTATTTGGCTATGCGGTAGGTTGAATATGAGCTGTCAATGAAATTCTGTTTCTTTTCGTATGGCATAAAAAGCTAGTAATAATACAAACAAATGGAAATGGCTTGTGTAGTCTGGTGTCCTGTTTGCCTCGTTATGTTTTATGATTTTTTGGGTTGTTCGGGTGCCGTATGGGCGTGTCTAAAACCTGTTAAGCATGTTACTAATTATGGTCGAATGGTGTTGGTGTATCGTTGTTCGCTGTCGTGTTTAAACCACTCGCACCACCTTAGTTTTGCCTTGCTAAAACCCTCCTTGTTCTCTTGTGCTTTGTGTCTCCCTGAAGTACCACCAAGAGTGTGTTTGGTTTTTGTCTTATGTCGCGATATGGGTTGTGTCATCGAGGTCGGTTTACGTAGCTCACAATCATATAAAACTTGGTTTGGTCATTGACGTTTGCGTTTAGGAACGAGAAAAAAGGAAAAACAAAAGTGTAAAAGCATGGCCATTCGTATGGAATAAAATCAATGTTTTGAAATTATGAAACATGCATGCTATATACGTATTGGTGAAGAGTAAAACAAATTTAGCATAAGCTTTATTATTTTCACATTAAACCCTAGACTTTACTAAATTGACATAATTAACCTTAAACTATTATAATTGTCATATTAAGCCTAAACTATATTAACTTTTAAGTTTCTTAAATTGTCAATTGTAGTACTGAATTATAAAACTCGCTGAAAGTGGAAAGTTACTTATTCGGGAAAGTTATTATATATAGAAAGATTACTAATTATGGGAAGTTGTTAAAAATAGAAAGAAACCAAAAAAGGGAAATCCAATTAAAATGAGCTTATTAGTAACGCGTGATTATTAATTCGTATAGGTTCTGTGAAGAAGGAGTGATTCCTATTTCCGTGTGATCCTATCTTTATATGCTTTGTCATTTGCATAAGGTACATATATTCTTGGTTCATTTGATGGTATGATTTCGTATAAAGACCCTTTTAAAAATATAACTTGATGACTTTTGAGAGAAACTATTTTTGAAATAATTTCTGTGATTACGATATGATACCAGTTTTATATGAAGGTTTTAATGACTTTTATGAAATGTGTTTTAAAAGAAATACTTTTACGATAAAAAGGTTTTAAATAATTTTCAAAAGTCCTTAATCTGTTTTATTCTCTAAGATTTCTCATGACTTTCTTTAACATCTTTTGATTATATAACTTCAAATTTTGAACCTTTGTTATGAACCCTTTTTCTATTATGAACCTCTGATTTGAACCTCATAATATGAATCTTTGATTTTGACCTTTGACTTGAACCATTGCTATGCTTCTCTTTGTTTGATTCGTATTTGATTGATCCAGTTTTGTTATGATTTGCTTGATATTTGTTGCATGCTATAGTTCTTATTCTTATAGTATTCCTATGCCCTATTTGTTGCATATTATTTGATAAATTTGTAGCCAGTCATGGGGAGTCCATGGCCTTGTCACTAATGCACCAGTGGTATTGACACTATCTATGGAGGTGGGTTTTTGTCCACAGCGTTCCCTATTATGCTATAGCTATTCAGGCCTATATTTATTATTGTATATGTTTACTTAGCCTAGAGCTTTGTGCATATATATCTTTTTGCAGGGAGCGTATGGATGCATCCTACGCACTTTGTTTAGTATAATTTAGTGAATGGACTTGTGTGTGTGTGTAATACACCCCATTTCACATTTGGTATATCAGAGTCTGCAGCTCCTATGTACACTATAATATATGTTTGTTGGGCATTCCTATTAGTTCTACTTTTCTGTGATCTTTATAATCCTGTCATCTCTGTTGTGATTAATTTATGCTTGCTTTATTTCTTTTGCTTACGCTTATGACTCATTTCTTTTCGTTGATTGTTTGATATCCATTATCCATATTTCCTTTGATCATATTCTATGTTTCCATATTCTTGATTTCTATCTCAGCAGGTTCGCTTGGACATATGTCATATTCACCTTTGTTTTTCTTTTGTTATTAGTTTTCGTTTGTTTATATCTGTTCACTGGGCTTTTTAAGCTCAGCCGCATTTCTTTTCCTGTGGCAGGTTTTTAGAAGGAAGATGGGTTGGGTGAAGAGTGCTTAGGAGCTCTTAGTGGACTACACTGTTGATAGCTCCCTATGGATTAGAGATAGACTTAGAGATTTCCTTCTTGGTTCTTAACTTGTAATTAATTTGGAAGTTGAAATGCTTAGAATTGGTCCTTTATCTTTTCTTTAGAACTGTTTTGTGAACCTTTTATTATTAATGTATTCCGCTTGCTTATATTCTGATTTGACCCCATAATGTTACACTTACCCCTTTTCGGGTTGGGGTGTTACACTAGGTATGACTTATGAAACTGGAAATTAGAACAGCCCCGAAGATTGAGTAGACTGATCTACTCAGTGGGTTTTGAGCTTTAGAAAAATAGATACGGTTGTATAAATATGTCTCACATTCGTTTCGCCGGGTGGCGAGCCTTGTATCTCATCCCGATGAGTAAACTTGAGCTAAAATGGTAAAAGGTGTCAAAATCTGCACATACTGTTATGTTCATTTCTGGAACTCGGTCTAGTTTCACAGAATGTAGATAGGACATAAACTTAAATGTAGCCACAAACCTCGCGTAAAACGGAGTTGTAAAACTAAACTTGTGGTCGTTTTCGCGGGACTGCAGTGGGCTGTCCAAAACAGCCTTGTTATTGAAGTGTAAATTAGTAACTTTACTCATGTATTGACCTTTGTTTAGACCATAAGACTAATATATTTGGTAAATATAGTCAAGTATTTTTTTTAAGATGTAAAAATCAAACCATAACATATTATGGGTTAGGAAAACGTATTTATTAAAATCGGAATAACAAGATTTATAAAAACTTAACGTTGGCAATTAAGTATTAATTGAAATCATTTGACAACGTTTACATAAAAACCGAAGTGGTAGGACCCACTATCATAAAAATGACTCAGTTACCTTTTTATAAAATTAAATATGACTTAGACGTAGTGGTTTACGGAATAGGTGAATTATTAAAAGTGACATAAAGCCAACCTTAAGGTAACTTATCAATAAGGGCTTGTTACTATTTTGATAAAAACTAAGCTTTTACATTTTTTGTAAACTTACAAAAAATGTGTACAATGTCAAAAATATATAAATACTTTTATAAAAATTATTTTGTACGATCTTGTTATATATAAATATCTAAGACGCACTTATTATATTTTTAGGTCGTCGTTAAAGCTCGCGACTTCTCGATATAATTTATATCGTCATAATCCATCACTTATCATTTCGGTGAGTTCATGGCCCCACTTTTACTTGTTTAAAATTTCTTTGGGGAAGAATACTTGTTCATTTATACTTAAACTCACTGTTGTTTTACATATGGACACAAGTACATTAAAATTTGTTGATTGCCTAACTTACCTTATTTGTAATAAAATTCCCACAATCATGAATCGTTAATTATTTTTATGAGAGTAAGCGCGAATGCTGTGAATAGATCTATTGAGGTAAACTCTCCCATCTATGTTGGCCGCTCCAACAAGAAAACGGACGCATTTCATTTGATGTAGTACAGGTGTAGGGCAAAGCACCCGATTAGGGTGATACTTAACTAACTGTCAAGGTTTCGGTTTCATGAACTTAGTGCAATAGGAATACATGAACATATTTGAATTGCAGTTGTTGTTGAAATCTTGTGGTCCGGTCCACACTTTTGTTACTTTTACTAAAACCTATGAATTCACTCAACATTTGTGTTGACACTTTTAGCATGTTTATTCTCAGGCCTCGTAAGATATAACGTTGGATTGGAGCATTAGAGTTGCGTGGCATGTTTTGAAGATGGGGATGCATTATATATATACCATTCAAATAAAAATTTTATGAAACAATTATGTAATATTTTTCTTTGGGACCTCCTGTAATAACTCTTATATTATCTATAGAATGAAAATTTTCAAAACGTCTCATTTAGATAACATTTTCTATAACTTGTACTTTGTGCTATGAAGTAACACCCCAGTGACACTATCTTTCGCTGCAATATTTTAGGGGTTTTACAATTTCTACCATACTTAGCTACAATATTCTACACACTTTTATAGATATTTTCTTTGATCATTCTTCGACTTTCTAGAAACTTCTTGATCATGGCCTTAGGCTTTCCAATCTTTATTGGACTAAATTAAGTTTACAATCCAACACCACCACCCCTTTAAACTTGACTTACCGACTCCAAACATCATTCGTTGTCTTGAGAAATCTTTCTCGTTGAGCGGCTTGATGATGATATATGCAACTTGGTCTTCAAACCTCGTATGTATCAATTGAACATCCTTTCTTGCAATGCACTCTTTAATAAAGAGATGGGGAATGTTAATATGCTTACTTCGATCATGATAGTCCGGATTTTTCGCTAACTCGATTGCCGACTTGTTATCCACGTAGATCTTAGTCGCATCTTCTTGCTCCATGTGTAGCTCCTTTAGCATACTTTGGAGCCAAATTGTGACATACACACAATGTTGCAGCTGCGTACTCCACTCCACAACTAGACAAGGTAACAATAGGTTGCTTCTTTTAAGACCATGTAAAGGCATTGTTACCCAAGAAGAATATGAATCCTGTTGTACTTTTCCATCATCTTTGTTTCCAGCCAGTCATTGTCGCTATATCTAACCAGCTTGAAGTCTTCATTTGTTGAATAAAACATATAGTCTACGGTACCTTTGATATGACAGAGGGTCCTCTTTACAAGATTCATATACTTTGTTGTAGGCTCTTCCATGAAATGACTAATCAATCCAACCGCAAGAGGATATTGGGTCTTGTACATGTCAAATAGTTCGAACTTCCAACGAGACTCTTGAACAGAGTTAAGCCTACCGCTTCTCCTCCATCATGCTTAGAAGGCTTTGCCGTATGTTCTGTGGGGGTGCCAATGGGATTACACTTATCCTTTATCCTTGCCGAACCTCTTTAATATCTCATTGGCATATCCTTCTTGACTTACGGAAATTTCTTCATTCGTATGCTTCACCTCAATCCCAAGATAATAAGACATAAGTCCTATGTCTTGCATCTCGAACTCTCTCGTCATTAACTTCATGAGTGCATCAACTCCTATGTCTAGCATCTCGAACTCTCTTGTCATTAAAGAAAAAATGAGAGCACTGTGAACATCAACTCCCATATGAACATCCTCGACAGCCAATATGTATACATAAGAGTTTGGTCACACTTTTGATCACATATATAAAGTGGACCTGCATCTGATGGAACCATGGTAATGGTATGTATTTGGTTTTATAGTATATATGTTGTTGCTGAGAGATATCATGCCTGGTATTCAAAGAACGTTGAAGTAACAGGACATGAAACTGATGATGGCATTTCGTTCCCTTTAATCTATGAAGGCGTTGCACGAAGGTACGTGCCGCAATGTTGTATTTTGATTATGTGTGGCAATCCTTATGAACAATCTAAGTTTTAGGGGAAATGAGAGTAACTAATTAAAATATCCCCTGTCGAATTCTGTTAGGTGAATTCCCCTAATACTTAGATTGTTGTATGCTGATATGCTCTATATTGCAATAAAACAAGTGAGGGCCGAGTTGACAGAATGGCTAAATGCCAGTCACGTCGCTGCATAGAACAAATTAGCAAAATTGCTTACGATGAATACGGGACAACGTACACAAGAGTGCAGTGTTTCTACATCACAAGGCCACTACTGCAACATTTCTGCTGTGTGTTCGTAGTATGTATATGACATCATGCCAAAAAATATCAGTTACATAAATGGTAGTTTCTCTCTATTTTAGGTGTAAGGTTAGCGTTGGTAACTTGGTTTGTACTGCACACGTTTTTTAATCTATGCCATATGTACTTAAGGTATTGTTCGTCATAACCCTTCAGTTTTACATGTAACACAATATGGTAACTTCGGGCCTCTTTTTTTTGCCTGACTTACCTATACAAACACCCCGCGGCAACGCGCGGGTTTAAAGCCTCGTTTTATCTATTGTGTGTATCTTGTGATCATTTTATCTCTACTTCTTAAAAAAAAGTGTTGATAAATGAAAAGTTAAAATTGTCACAAAATACATATAATAGACTTAATTTAAAAGTATGTATACAATGAGAAAAATTAAAACCGGCGACACAACAAAGAAAAAATAGCAAGTTAGTTAGTACATTTTTTGCTCCTTATACTTATTCATGAGTGTCATTTTGGTTCAAAAGGGTCCTGCATTTAATCTGAAACTTTTCATTTAAGAATGATTTTGTATTCTAGAAGCAAAGACCATATATGATGATCCAGTCAGCGAAATGTTACTTCGAAAATGCCATAGTTAACTCGAGAATATTTGTTAAGTCGATACCTCGTAGAGATTGGCCGGTTTAGCAGTCAAACTAACATAAATGTCTTGTGCTCTTGGCATTTTCTGTTATTGACAACAATGTCGTACTTTTAGTCTTTATATATGTTATTCTGTAATAAAATCTTTCTTAAATATGTGAAAAACTGGGGCACGGCATATATTGTCAATATGTGAACTATTGGTTACAAAAGTATATTATTCAGTATTAAATAAAATTATTAAATGACTAAATGAAGATGCATACTTAGTAATTATAGTATATAGGAAATAAAGGAAAGAACAAAGGAGAGTATCATAGAGATGCAGAATATTAGTACAAGTTACCTGATTCTTTCTTTCTTGTTATGTTATCTTCTGCAAGCAACCGTAACCACCAGAAGCTTGACTTCAGGGCCAGACATCGATATCACTAGGATTGGTGCTATACTTGATCAAACGTCGAGGGCTGGGAAAGAGGCTAAAGTGTCAATTGAGATAGCAATTCAAGATTCCAACAAAATCACTCATTATTCAGTTGTATATCCTCATAACAAGCATGAGCACCCGGCTATCGCAGGTAAATTATCCACTTTTATTATAACTCTTTATAACCGTACCAGTATGCTAACATGCTAGGAGATGATGTTAAAATGCAGCAAAAGAACTTATTAGTGAGCACAATGTAAAAGCCATATTGGGAGGTCATACATGGGAAGAAGCATCTGCTATAGCGGATGTTATAAGAAGCGAACATGGTCACAATATCTCCAAGTTTCTTTCATTAGCCACCACAACACCACTGCAAAAAACCGATAGATGGCCCTTTTTCGTTCAAGCAGTTCCTACACAATCCACACAAATGAATGCTGTGGCTGCAATTTTGCAGTCATGGGGTATACGTCAAGTCACACTCATATTTGAAACATCCTCATCTGCATCAATCATATCTCATCTCTCTCAGGCATTTAGAAAAACAGACTGTGTTCTAACCAATATCGTACCACTTACAAATGGTTCATCCTCCTTGAATGAAGAGCTTGAGGTACTCAAGAGGCAGCAACGTCAAGTCTTTGTTATACATACCTCTCTACAACTTGGGGCTCGCATGTTTCAAACAGCCAAGAAGATGGAAATGACAGGAGACGGGTATCTATGGATCGCAACTAACCAAATCACAGATCTTTTTCATTCCATTAATCCCGCCACGATTTCTTCATTTAAAGGTATGGCTGGAGTCAAAACCTACTTCCCTGACAACACCCCAGATTTCCTAGATTTCAGAAATAGATTCCGTCATAAGTTTCGCTTTGATTACCCTGATGAAGACCAGGACGAACCTGGAATCTTTGCTGTGCAAGGATATAATGCCGTTAAACTGTTGGAACAAAGTTCACCAGAAAAGTTTGTGGGTACAGTCGAGATTATTAACGTGATAGGAAAGGGATATCACAGTGTGTACTGGACCAAAGGATCAGGATTTTCAGAGACCGTTGGGGATGATATCTATGGACCAACCACTTACACCAATTCAATGGAAAAATTGGGCCAAGCTCTGTGGCCGGTGCAGCCATGGTATGCTCATAGACAGCACAGGAATCTTGCTGAAAGTTCAAAGTATCGGATGAGGGTCGCCATTCCTGGTCGCTCTCTTATAAAGCAATTCGTGAGTGTGGAATTCCATCCAAAGAATAATAAAACTGTGTTCAGTGGATTTGCAGTTGCTGTATTTGATGAAATGATGAAACAAGTGAGCATACCATATGATTGTGTTCCGTTCTATGGTTCTTATGATGAACTCGTAGAAACAATACGTTCAAAGGTAACAACTTTTCACAATCCTACACTGAGTTTGCACACCTTATTATTTGAAACTCATTTTTTCTTGATGTGAGCAGGAGTTTGATGCAGTGGCAGGTGATGTAATGATTGCATCAACAAGATACGAGTTTGCCGATTTCACACAACCATACACTGAGTCGGGTTTGGAAATGATTGTACCCGTCAGATCAACACTAGCAAACGAGGAATGGTTGTTCATGAAGCCTTTCACAACAGACATGTGGTGGTTTATAGCAGCAATCACCATTTACAATGGCTTCATAATCTGGTTGATTGAACGGGACCATTGTGAGGATCTTCGAGGGTCTGTTATAACCCAAATTGGGATCATCATTTGGCTTGCATTTACGACGCTCTTCACTTTACGAGGTGATAAACTGCATAGTAATTTGTCAAGAATGGCAGTGGCGGTGTGGCTGTTTGTGGCACTAGTCATTACACAAAGTTATACGGCTAGCTTGGCAAGCATGCTCACTGCTCAAAGGCTTGAACCAGCAATAACCAGCATTGAGATGCTTAGAAACATGAATGCTACTGTGGGCTACTGCAATGGCTCATTTATAAATTACTACCTGAAAGATGTTTTAGGTTTCAAGTCAGTAAAGATCAACAGCTATACCTCAACCAGTCAATACGCTGAGGCATTAAATAGTGGTGAAATTGCAGCTATATTTCTTGAAGTTCCTGCAGCTAAAGTGTTTCTAGCTCAGTACTGCAAGAGTTTCATCAGAACCGGAGAGACATTTAAAGTTGGAGGTTTTGGATTTGTAAGTCCTCTTGTTCCAAATTCATCACGATATATTTTAATGTTCAAGGTCAAAAGATAGTTATCCGAATTGGGGACTGATACATTTTGCCACTACTTTTAATAAAGTAACATCCCATTTGAAGCCCTTTTTAACCAAAAATGTATAATAAGTTGAGAGTTACAGTATTAACTTACAAGCAAAACACATAATGACACAATCTAATGTAGGTTGAGGTTGGTGGGTCAGTCACTGAGCCAAAACACAACCCATTTACTTAATCATGTCCAAAATCCCCAACCTAACTCGGACTAGTCTAACCCGTGTAACCTGGACTCGACCCATGTAACCAATTTATCTAAACGGTTTGAAAATACATTTTCTACTTTAAAAAGAAATTAAAATTCGGTTTTAAACTGGTTGGACAGGTCAACCCAAAACGACCCGATTAATGACCAGGTGACCCATTTATGACCTGAACCTGTTTGACCTATCCCTGTCCCGACATGTCACTAATATTATCATATGCAGGCATTTCCTAGGGGGTTTTCCAGACTATCAGACGCAAACAAGGCACTGATGAACATATCAGAAAGTGGGAAACTCAAAGAACTCGAAGACACCTTTTTGAACTCTGAGAAATGTGTGGACGAAGAAACTTCTCCTGATGAAAACAATAGGCTTAGCCTTCACAGCTTTTGGGTACTATTCAAGTTCACTGTAGGGACATCAACGGTTGCTCTCACCATCTACAGCATCATCAAGATTAGAGAGCAAAAGAAGTCTAATCAAGAACACACAAATCTCTTCAAAGTGATACCAACATTAATCAAAGATTGGCAATTTTACATGAAACAGTCCTCTAGCGTGGTAGTCAATATAGAAAGTGCTAAACGCGCTCAGAACATAGATCACTGAGCTCAAGATGACACATGATTAGTAACCTAAATGTATATTATGATCTTTTGACTTCTAGGATCATAAGCATATTGTTAATTCTTAGTAAGAAATATTCTACAGATGTTGAATTTCATAATTACATAAAAGCCAGACATTATACAGTGAAAATTTTATGTAATATATCTGAACGATTCCTTACATACATAGTCAAGTATCTGGAATAAATACCAACTGGAGAGAAGTGCGACCTTTCGCTACATACATGTGAGAACTTTCTAATCCTTATTTAAATGTTACAACAAATGATAATTACATGATTCATTATTCGACAAAAGACCTATCTTCCCCACATCTACATCCACCATAAGTATTTACATGTGCGAGAAGTGCGACCTTTCGCTACATACATGTGCATCAGTTCATAAGTATTTACAAGATTCTACTTCTATTGTTCAAGGGTTTCATAGTTCTACTTAGCATTGCAAAAACTTAATGATTACCTCAAAACCGGCTCTTTATTTCCCTTGATTCTTCCAAGACTTTTTCCTCTTCTGATTTCAGAGTTTAAGCGAAAAGATCCACCATCTTAATCAAAAAGTGAGTATTTCTTGGGCTAACTTAAATATCCAAATTACTTCGCACATACTAAACTTATATATTCAACCCCAGCTCAACAAAATATGTCAAACTACACTCTATACATCATCTACACAGTTTCTAACTTTCTATGTAACTCATCATAATTCTGAAATAAATGAACTTGAGGTGTTACAAACTTACAATGGTTACATGTTACAAGTCAAATCCAGAGTGGTCGTGGTATATAATAACTAGACTCTAAATCATTTCAAGTGCATTGGGACTTTTAGGACTATCCACATCACTGACTTTCCTGGACAACTGTTTCCTACGATGCAAATAATTTTTCTTAAACTCGGAAATAATGGTGATGAAACATCTCCATTCAATTTGGCAATGATTTCGTAAGCTAATAATGAAATAAATGGCAAGAGAAATTGTCGATGTGCCACCTGTTAAAACGAAAAGTGACCAAAAGCTACTAAGACCCAAACTTTCGTATTCATCATGGGCTGAATCCTGGTCCACGCACTGCTCAGAACCAAGCATTTTTTTCTCTATTTCTTGGAGAGTGCCACTTTCAGACACATTTAGTAGTGCCTTTGTAAAATCAGCAAGCATTGGAGAACCTTTTGGAAGTACCTGCAGTAAGAGGTACAGCTAGTTACTCATCATTTAATAACTCAAATGATTGATGGATCCATAAGTTAACAAACTTACAAATGCAAATCCTCCATCTCCAAATGTAGGCCCGGCCGTGGTGAAGCTCCTGCAGTACTTAGCAAAAAATAACTTAGTGAAAGGAGCCTCGAGAAAAACTGCTGATATTTCTTTGCTCCGAAGGGCATGAGCATATCCTTCTGGAGATGTGAAACTTCTTATGTTGTCACGCTTGAAACCCAAGACATCCACCAAATAAGTAGCAACATGGGCTCCTTTTCCATACCCCACAACTGCATTTGAATTCTTGAGGGTCTCATAATCTGTTACTTTAGGTATCAGCCTTCTAACAGTGAGCATGCTGGTGAGACTAGCAGTGTAACACTGACCAATGATTATTGCAGCAAAGAGCCATGCCACAGCCGTCATTCTTGTCAAATTACTATGAAGTTCGTCACCTAAGTGATTACAACAATGTTATATGATTATATGGATAAGAAATCTCTTCACAGTGTTATTTGAACATGTAATATTTACCATTTGTGAAAAACATTCTCGTGAAGGCTAAAGTGAGAAGAATTCCAGTTTGATTGAATGCAGACCCTCGAAGTTCAGGACTGTGTTTTCGCTCAATTAGCCATACTACCAAGCCAGTATAAATATTGACCACAATTGTTAAAGCCCACATTCCTAATGTGAATGGCTTCACAAATAACCACTGTCCATGGTATGGAGTAACAGGTACTACCATCACCAGCCCTGTTTCTGTGTAAGGATGTGTGAACTCCGCAAACTGATATCGCCTTGACACTACTGAAACATCACCAACTACTGCATCAAACGTCTGCCAAATATATGCGAAGATTCAAGTAAGAAGTATAACATGAAGAAAAACCACACAACATAGTAAGAAGTAAGAAGTATAAATGGTGACTTTATACCTTCCAATACACTTGCTCCACCAGGTCATCATATTTTCCAGTGAAGGGGTAAAATTCATAAGGCACATAATATGGCAAGCGTTTGACGGTTTCTTTGAAAAGCTCAATTGAATATCCAGTGTAAGTGAGATTTTGAGTCCTTTCATTATATTGCACTTCCACAAACTGTTTAAACATGGCCATGGTTGGCACACCAACTCGCAAAGGCTTGACACTTGTAGGAATAGCCCATCCTCTTGGAGCATCCAATGGCCTCCCAGGCCAAAAAATGTGGCCTAAATTTCCCAAAGAGGTGTCATAAATAGCCCTATCATCAATAACCTCTGAAAAGCCAAGTCCTTCTGACCAGAACCCAACTTCTCTATAGTATTTTCCTATAATATTAATAATTTGAAACATACGTGACGGAGCTCGTTTCCGGTCAATATAATTAACTTCACCGCTGATGCCTGCTAAAGATATGGAAGAAACCATATCCAGTAACTTTTGCCCACTCATGTTCCTTTCACTCAATGCTAAAGCCACAATCCATGTAGCATCATAAGCTTGCACTGCAAAAATCCCAGGCATGTTTTTTTCTTCTTCAGGATGCTGAATCTTAAAGTTTGTCTGGAACTTTGTGCTAAAATCATGAAAACGTGAGCTAGTATCCAAGAAGAAACTACCAAGTCCCACAACACCTTCCATCATGGAAAAAGTAGAGGAATCCATGGTGTGCAAAAGATCTGTTATTAAATTGCTTGTAATCCAAACATAACCTTTTTCCATCATCCCGATGGTTTTTGCATTTTGAAACAGGCGGATACCCATTCCCAAAGAAGCATGAACCAGAAACACTCTGCATTGCTCTGTATTAAGCCGTTCAAGTTCTTCCAACAATGACGAAGAAGGAGCTAAAGGTGAGAGCTTTACGATATTGCTTATTTCTACATCAGTTTCTTTGATGGCTTCCATGAGCTGAGGGATGGCTTGAGTGGATGCTGAATGGACATCCTCGTATATGAAAGTAAAGCGGCTCCATCCATAAGACCCAAGAATAGCAACGAAAGCTTTAATTTGAGCATATTGGGAAGGTGACGCTTGAACAAGGAAGGGTAAACGATCTAATGCCCATTGAGGAACTGAATCAAGAAGAGAAAAGGTTGGAATTTGAGCTTCACCACCAATCTCTCCTACTGCAAGTACTTCTTCCAAGGTCTGTAGACCCAAAATCGCCTCCACTCTATGTATATCAATAAGATTGGTGGCTGCAATTCGACCAAGTCTACACGTTGTTATCTGTCTGCGCATATTATAAACGAAGGAATAGAAAAAAGCACGAGGACAAAGCTACGCATTAGATATGTCTCCATGACTCCACATAACTACTAAAACAAGTTGTATTAATTCGCAAGGTGATAATATTAATGTTAAAACAATCAATGACCCCTCGTAAGATTTTACTAAACCAAATCTTTGACGTATTGGAAAAAAAAATTAAAATAAATAATAAATAAATAAAAAGCATAATCTCTTCATGTCGCCTAGATAATGCTTCGTTTATATATCTGATATTTTTGCGCTAATCTCGGCTTCATTTTTTAAAGAATCATTTTCGCCAATTATTTTGAAATCAAGCTAGAATTATTATAATACACAGCCTCTTCAACTCCAAATATATCCAAGAAGTCTGTAGATCCAAGAAACATCATACTTCATTAAGGGGAAATAATGGAGATCAATTATTCTATTTACAAAATTGTGTTCCTAATATCGTTTAGTTTTTTGTTTTGAACATTGCTAAAGCCTCCTACAATATTCTCCTACTAATCCTTTTACGCACACAATATACATTTTTTCCACTAATTCTCTCTCTGCATCTAAACCGTCAGTTCTGACACTTGTCAGGATCCCGTGAGTAGGAGGATAACTAAGAGGTTTTTGTAAGAGGATTTAGTATTTCTCTTTGTTTTTCTATAAATTCAACCGGCCAAACTTTCATTATTTTTTGAAGTGAGCAATCATTTTGAGACGAATTGACTAGCGAGCGAGTATGTTAAAAAATCTACTGTATTAAATAATTACTCGTGTATTCACAACATCTGAAATTAGTGGTCAAAATCCCCAAATATTTGGCGGGAAACGGTCCTGGGTTTCAAAAGTCAAAACTTAACGGTGTAGATACAAATGAATTATATGAACACGATGATTAAGAAGCAGATCGTATGTACCACAGTAAAAGAACTAGGAGGCTGAATTAAAAGCCAATAGTTGTTAGCCGGTGTCGGAAAATAACTTCTATAAACGCATTTGGTAAATTTGTGTCGTGGTGTTCACCATCTTATGGATTTCGGTGGCCCGTGCCATCACTACAAAGAGACCCTTAAACACACATACAAAATACACATGTATTACTAGTGCGTGAACTAATTAAACTTAAGCCCCATGTTGTGTATATACTAGGGGTGAGCAGGAACCACACCGCAAACCGCAAACCAAAAATAACCGCAAAACCCACACCGCAAAAACCGAAACCGCAACAAAAACCGCGGTGCGGTTCCTAAAAATAAAAAAACCGCATTTTGCGGTGCGGTTTCGGTTTCTATAAAAAAAATACTATCGCGACGAGAATTAAATCATTTTTTTTTTTTTTTTTTTCGAAAGAACTTTTTTTTTTTTTCTGGACGTATCATTTGACATCATTCAAGTTGGCCAATAAAAAGTTATATCAATTAAAATAGGTAGCCTATTTGAAAAAGTCAAATAAACCTTACATTACACCAAATATTAACTTTGATAACGTAAATTGAGAAAAAAAAAAATGTTAAGACCTTAAATTTAAAATGAACTTAAGTATAGTATTATATTTGTTTTTGTGATTTACCCTTTTGGTAAATTAGTAGGAATGTATGTGCAAAGTTGTGCCCATAAATAGTTGTGTACTGTAAGTATTTTAACGGATTCTAGCATGGTTGATTTTCTGCCTATGTGGTGTATGAAAAGAGTACTGTGAAGTAATTTGTCATAGGGATTATTCCCCAAAAACCCCGTCCGTACAAACCAACTCACCCCAAAAGCCCCACTTTTTTTTTGTTTTCTCCAAATACCTCAAGAGGAGAGAGTCGCCCCCAAATCTTGGGCGGATATATTAAGAAAGTGCCAAGTGTCCCTATGTGTGTCCCTACCATGTACTTATATGATACCACTTATAGCAGGTACTTTCTTGGGCGACTGGACCGATATTTCTTGGGCGACTTGTCTTTTTTGTTTTTTTGTGAAAAAATTAATAATAGTGTTAAGTACATTTTTGGTCCTTGTGGTTTGCTTAGTATTTCATTTTTGTCACACGTTTATTAAACCAACTAAAAATGATCCACCTAAATCAACATAATATTAGGAGTATGTGTTTGTGTTTTTATATATTTTTGTTTGTATTTTTATCTCACTCGTCATCTCATCCCAGTCACATATCCAGATATTCTTTTTTTTAACCTCATCAAAAAAGAAACAAATCCATCTCTTTTTACAATCATCATTAAAAAAAAAATTTTTTGCTAAGAAATAAATTATCCAAATCTCACCTGCAACCCAAAACCATATTATTAAACACTACATCTACATAAACAACATTACACTACAACAACCCAAGTAAGAAATATTAACCCAAAAAATATGAACTTGGGATAGCATGATGGTGGCGTGGCGACGGCCGACCAGATGTGTGGTGGTAGTACATGGTGATGTGGCATCAACTGAGCGGATCTGTGGTTGTAGAGGTTTGGAAATGATGTCGGAATTTGGGTTGTGGAGGCGGTGGGACGATGGTGGCCACCAGATCTATGCCTGTGGTGGTGGATGGTGTGTCCGCGGATGTAGTGGTTGGAGGTTAAGAAACGATGAAGATGATAGATGTTAGTTTTAATTGTCTTGTTGATATCATGTAAGAAACTTTTTGTTTTAATGGTTATAAACTAAAAAATATTTGTGTTTGATTTTGTTGAATAGGGTATGTGTAATGTTTTGAATAGATAAGAGATTTGGTGAATTGGGTATTTATTTTGAGGTTGTAGCTTGTTATTTGGATGTTGTACCTTGTGTAATATGAGAATTGGTAAGTAAATAGTGCGTTATAATAGTAGAAATGTTGGATGGAGTAAATCTGCTGGTGCATTAAGCCATTGACGGAGTATTTTGTGCTTCATAATTTTATGTTTGGAACTACTATAAAAAAGGTTTGTGTTTCATGATTTTGTTTATGTTTTTATATCTGATAGATAGGAGTATTTGTTTGGATGAAGATCTAATAGAAGTATTTGTGGTATAATCGATGTGTAAAATCTGATAGGAGTATTTGTTTGGATGAAGATCTGGGTTTTTATATCTGTTTGTGTTTCTCATATCCGGGTTTTTTGGTTGAAGATCTGGATTTTTTTATGAAGATTTTTTTTTTTTTTTAATGATTTCTAAGATTTGTGAATAATAATAAATAATAAACACAACGACCAAAAATGAAATACCAAGCAAACCACGAGGACCAAAATGTAGTTAATAACTTTTTCACAAAAAGACAAAAAAGAAATGTCGCCTAAGAAATGTGGGCCCAGTCGCCCAAGAAAGTACCTGCTATAAGTGGTACCATGTAAGTACATGGTAGGGACACACATAGGGACACTTGACACTTTCTTAGTATATCCGCCCAAGATTTGGGGGCGACACTCTCCCCTTGGGGTATTTGGAGAAAACAAGATTTTGTGGGTTATTTAGGGTGGAGGCTTTGTACGGATGGGGTATTTATGGAATTTTCCCTGTCATATTTTTAAGCATTTTTAAACTGTAGAGGACATGTTTGTTAATGAAATATTTAACTGTATTTGTCAACTTTTTATACTTGAAAGATCTTGTAAAATATTACTATAAGTTTTTTTTTTCTTGATAAAATTATTGTGAAGCAAAATTTGAGAGTTAAACAAAAACTATAACCACGTATGAGGACTAAACACTTATTAACTCTTACATCAATCAAAATAAATATACTGTAATTACTACCATTATGTCATGTAAGAGCATATGAGTGATAAACTGATAATTACCTTCACGTATTGCGTGAACGAGATTTCCATTAGAGTTTCTTGTGAAAAGTGTAAGATTTTTCTTCATTTTTGTGTTGAAGTCATGTATCGCGATTTCCATGGCAACTCTAGCCTCGTTGCCTGCTCGAGATGTGATGTCCATAATGGCACCAATACTATGCATGTCACTCGTATTATTTTGTATAATTGAGGAAACAACTTTAACGTCTAAAACTAGCAACAGAAATAAAATGATAGTAGTAGTAGATATTCTAAGTATTTTTGCCATCACATAAAAAAAAATGGCTAGACCTATCGTTGTGCTCATCAACTAGTATATATAGAGAAAGAAGATAGAGATATAAAGAGGTTGACTATTTCATATATGCAAATTAACTACTCCGTATGATGCAATATATTGCTTTGATTTTATGTCATTGTTTAAATATACAATAAGTCTAAGCAGGTTTTATTTCTAATATTATAAAATTTAAGTGACATGTAAGTATGATAGCTATAGATAAAATACTGTATTTGACATTTTTGAAGTTTAATGTACAAGATGTAAAACCAGTTTTCATGAAACTTGTTGGAATTTTATGTAGATTAGTTTAAGAATTTCATTGAAGCACTTGTTACGTTTTAACTTAGTTATGATTAAAAATTTCAAAATTTTATCGAAAGGAAAAAAATATATAGAATAGTCATTTTACACTAATGTTAGTAAAGTGTATCATTAATGTATAAAACTAGTTATATATCCCGCGCGTTGCAGCGGGGTGTTTTGATAAAGAAGTAGGTTATGTTGTTTGTGCACAAAAGTGTTTTGTTAAACAGCGGAAAAAAAATGGGCAGTATATTTGTTGTTATACAGCACATGTACATAAAGGCTGTAAACAAAGAAATTAGAAAACATGCGATGTAAATTGTAAAAAAAAAATACACGCGAGAAAAGCAAAAAAGTGATACATATTAAGCCGGAGTGAATAGAAACGGTGGAAAGGAATTTCTAATACAACAAATAAGATCTGAGCACATCTGTTACATGTGGTTTAGCTTTTGATGATGAACTTCTTGAGGAAACGATCTTCTGATCTACTTGTTTTGTCCCTGAAAAAAGTACAACGACAATTAAATACCAAAGGATGAAACTGTGTTTAGAGCATCATACCAATAGCAAATAAGAGCAGCGTAAGTTACCTGTTTTGAAGCATTGGTTGGAAACTGTTAGGCTGAGGCTGTAGATTCTCTTCTGAAGGCATCACTGCACATGAAACTGAACATTATTTTACCCAAAAAAATGCAGATAATAGAAAGGGAATGAGGCAGTTGTAATTGATGTACATATTTTTGTTTATAGTTTTTTTCTTTGCTGCCATACACTTTGTCAAGGTGCTTAGGATGTGAAAGATGTTCATGCATGTGTTAATGAAGTAATCATGAAAAAATGGGGGTAATTAAAGCTATTGGGTTTATAAGGCACCTAGAACCACAAAGCAATAATGAAAAACTATTTTTGTTGGGCATTCCAAGAGGGGCAATTAAATCTAATGCCTTTATAAAGGATCCATTAATACAAAGGAATAGGCATTAAGAAAGTTAAGATACAACTAAAAATACACACATATTCTCCAAAAGAAAGTTTGATAGCAAAAAACAGAGAATGACAACACCCATGCCATTCTGCAAGGAGCTCGCTGCTGTTGCGGAGTCGAGCCTAGTGAAAGACATGATGGTGGTAAAGTTTAGGAGGGAAGTTGCAGAGACACTGGTGGATGAAGCTGAGCTAAGAAAGAAGGCGAAAGAAATAATGTCGCGTGTGGCCGAGAGAGACATGGTACTTGGAGAGCTGGAGCTTTTGTTTTCCTTTGAGTCGACTGTGCAAAGCATTTCCGAACTCAACAACTTACAAACTGAAGATCTGACAGAAGTGTCATCGCTGCTGGTGAATGTGGTCAAGAAACAAAAGCGACCATCAGAGCTCCTGGCGTTGATCGAGAAGCTGAAACGCTTGCCGTACTGATGCCAGGTGTTTTGGGTTTTTAGAATATGCATCTTCGGTGTGGGTTAGGTGGGGTTGTCTAGGGTTTGGGGGGTTATTTTGTTGAAATGTTTAATGGTTTAAACCCTTCAATGATTATTATGAATAAAAGATGCTTGTTACGTGGTTGTCTCAGTTGTAGTTTTAGTGCCTAAGTAATGCAAAATCGAGAACGGAAAAGTTTTTTGTTGAAACATACCTGTTTTTTCTTTATGTTTTTTTTTTTTTTTTTTTTTGGCGATAGCGGTGCGGCGTTGGCCTCTCAATGTGGTCCGTCTATTCAGCAAGCTGTTTAAAAAAACAATAAGTGCCTATTCATTTTTCTGAGCAAATAAGCAGTTCAATAAGTAAACACAAAGTGAGGCTGCGTAATCGTAACAGCGCATGAATTATAATCTTAGGCACCAAGTCTGATTATATAAGAGACAGTTTGGTTTTATCTATTATAAATATCAGAAAACTAATTCAACCACCAAATAAGCTGCATAGGGCTACATTTATATGTAAACAGTGACAAACAAATAACGAAACCTGCCTATGCATTTACCTGTTTTGTCGGGCGTATTTGCAATTGAAAGGCTGGAATAGACTTTGGTATGATATCTATCCATGGCGGTGCGGTGTTTGCTGACACACTGGCCAGTGTGAAAATTCACTATTTTCTAAGGCGTTTGCTGAGGCTAATAAGGTCATAAGACCAAAATATAAGTCTAATGTACTTTGTGTAAAGGAGGGGAAAAAAAAGGAAAAAACCAACCGCAAAAGACGCATAAAATAAAAAAGGTTGCTGAAAATATTTGAGGTCCAATTGTACCTCATGAGTTGCAGGTACCGATATATAAACGATCAATGGTCATGGTATGTCACAGCAAGGCCACAAAACTCATTGACCACTCGAATGCTTGTTGCATGCAACCGAAAATCAACAATTACGAAAAAAACTGTAACAACGGCATGACAACAATATTCATAATTAAAATAAGAAAAGTACCTGAAGCAGGATGAGCGCTCGATGTCCGGAATTCACACGATAAACACAAATTTTTTAGCATCGCACATGTTTTGCCTAAAATGGGCTGCAATAAAATATGAGCCTCAGATCTGTGTATGGTGTTCAGGTCATAGAAGTGTACGAATTCCCCTATGGCTACAACAAAACCTGGTTGCATAGCAGGCATACATGCTATGACATCCGGTTGTTGTCTCACCAAGTTAAGGCCGGAACATCTCACCGAAATTCCAACAATCATCACAGGCATAATAACTTTCGCCAAAGAGAATGCTACCCATACCATTCATCAATAACTGATTTCACAAAGGCGGAACAACCGACATGGGTGCGTTACTGTAAACGGCCCGCCAAAATACGCCTGCTGCCACGCCATCCATGAATAACCCATTTGACAAAGGCGGAACAACCGCTATGGCTGCGCCAGCGCAAAAGCCACACCAAAATACGGCTGCTCTCAAGCAATTTATCAATAAACGATTTGACAAAAGCCGAACAACTGCTATGGCTGCGCTAGCGCTAACGCCCCGCCGTTACACGGCTGCTCTGAAGCCTCTAACAAATTCAGTAACATGGTCTGCAAGCAAAAGAAACCCGATCACTTCCATTATAGGCATGTATAATCAAATATTCAAAACAACAAACATAAACTATGAACTTACATACAGCTCACATGAAGAAAAGCATACACAAATGACTAATAACTACACATAACAGTTATTCTGACATTACCCAACCCAACATAGACATATTAACAACTGTAACATAAGCTTATAAGACGAAAAACAAATAAGGTAACCTCAAAGTAACCGACCACATAATCCTAAAGGTAACCTAGCATCCTAGAAACAAAGCAAAATAGAAATTCAAAAAGGATTTTTTTTTTTTTTTTTTTTTTTTTTTTTTTAAGGGAAAAAAAATCCTAATCGAGGAAACCTGTAAAACTATGGCGAAACCCTGGTTTGAAATCTCAACTGCTAAATAGCTGAAACATGCAACCAAACACATAAAAAGTTAATAGAACCTGAAACGAAGGATTCCAAAGCTATCAACAACGATTATCTAATCGAACAGACAAAAGGTAGAAGACATAGCACACCTAACACGAATCTCTTTAAAAATCCGGTGCAGCTAATGACACTGGTAAACCTACTGATAAAAACATTTTGCTGACCCAACTCTCAATCATAAGATATAGCAAAGAACAAAAAAAAAAGATGGAAAAAAAGGAGTTGAAAATGTACATACGAACAAATGGCGAGCGCATACCCACAAATGGAATAAAATAATGGCTTCAGTACACACCTGAATCCACGTGACCTGATAACCCGTTTTTTGGGATCAATGGATAATCGGAGATATACCCAGACGGATCTAGAAGATAAACTAAAGCTGTCAGCGGCAACGATTTTCAGGGTCGGGCAGGATACACCAAATAGCTTCGCGGGCCTAACCCAAAAATTTTTTTTGGGAAAAAACGGGCCTTAAAGATCCTGTTCATTCATTTCTTGGGTGATTCGCCATCACACGAATAACTGATTCGACAAAGGCGGAACAACCGCTATGGCTGCGTCAGTTCAAACGCCCCGCCAAAATACGACTGCTCTCAGGCCTCCAACAAATTCAGTAACATGGGCTGCAACCAAAAGAAAGCTGATCACTTCCATTACAGGCAGATATAATCAAACATTGAAAACAACAAACATAAACCATGAACTTACATACAGGTCACATCAACAAAAGCATAGACAAATGACTAATAACCACACATAACACCTATCATGATCATGACATTATCCAACCTAACATAGACATATTAACAATCATATCATAAGCTTATAAGGTACAAAAAAATAAGGTAACATCAAAGTAACCAACTACATAATCCCAAAGTTAACCTGCTATCATACAAACAAAGCAAAAAAAAATTGATAAAAAAAAAAAAAAAAAAAAAAAAAAAAAAAAAAAAAAAACTAATTGAGGAAACCCCCAAAATTATGCCGAAACCCTAAATTGAAAAATCAACTGGCAAATAGGTCAAACATGTAATCAAACACATACAAAGTTAATAAAACCCGAAATGAAGGACTCCAAACCTATCAACAACGATGATCTGATTGAACATACAAAAAGCAGAAGATATAGCACATCTAACACGAAGCCTTCAAAAAAAGCCGGCGAAGCTAATGACACTGCTAAACCTAATTCTGATAAAAAAAAAACAATCTGCTGACCCAACTCTCAATCATTATACTATATAACATTTATCAGATGAATTGGATAGCCGGAGATATACCCGGACGGATCTAGAAGATAAACTAAAGGTGTGAGTGGACATACCAAATAAGCTTAACGGGCCTAACCCAAGGGAAAAAAAGGGGGCCCTCAAAGTTGTTGTTCATTCATTCCTGATAAATGTTATATAGTATAATTTTATAGGGAAATTTACAAAAGTGACATCGAAGATGACACTTATTAATACATTTACTCAACTTTATGTCATATTGCAAAAACTATAACATCGAATCATGTTTTGCCGAGTTTACCCTTCTACACCTACCGCACACTTATTTCTCACATATTTATCGTGTTATTTAATAGCCTACCACACCTCTAACGTCACATAATTTGTCATATCTCCTCGCACGCACCTCCATTCTTCATAGAAAATACACCCTTCGCCGTCGTCTCATTCCGATCATGATGACACCCGTCTCATCCGTTTTCATGCACACCGGATTTCGACCAGAACAAAATCGAAGATGATGTGATCCAGTTACGAAGTAAGGGTCACATGATAAAGAAGTGGGAACCATTTTCACCCAACGGTTTCTACATTGCGACTGACTGTGATCCGATTACGAGTGATTCAACATAACGGGTTGTTTTTTTATAAAGACTACAAAAACGTTATGATTAATTGAAAATGTGTGTTAAAGGGAACGGTGAAAAGACAGTTGTTTACATTTCCAATATAACTTTGGAACTTCAATTTCATCATCAATATCTAATTGTCTTTTTCTGTATAATTCACTCTACATGTTTCTACTTCAACTTATCCCTCTTAAACTCTCCCTACCTACAAACACCATCTTAAATTCTACTTATGATATTTCCGACTACTCTATATTAATCACTTAACGAAGGTTAATAAAAGAGTTCAATGGAAACCGAGAACTTTGACGGTTGATTTTCCAATAGTTTAAATTTTTTGACGTTTCCATGGAGTTAGTTGCGGTAACAGCCAAAGGCATGGCACGTTGCTTCTAAAACACCAACAATCTGCTATGATTATTTGTCTGGTGTCTGAAGTGTCTCAAGTCACCTACAAGATTCAGGTGCAGCAAATACATGGTCAAGCCTCGTTGCATTAACCAAGTGTGTGAACTTAAACATACCATCCCTACTTGAGTACATGGTTGTTTATCAACCACAACCACCCTCACTGCATTTTTTGCATCTATTTCCCCATCTTTATCACATCCTTTTGTGTGAAGCATCATGGATGAAATCAAAAATTTTGAGGCGAAGATGCTTCAACTACAAATGTTTCTACATGAATGTTGGTGTAAATCTTTCCATTTATAATATCGTTTTAGATCACCAATGATGCCACATTTTCTAAGAATGTACATTTAAAAAAATGATAGATTAAAACAAACACCTTTGTCATGTGTTTGATTAAAACAAACACCTTTGTCATGTGATAGATTAAAACAAACACCTTTCGGCTGGAATGTACATTTTGAGGCCATGGATGCAAAATTATCGTGTCGTACATGAGGTCATGTGTCCCTGCCAAATTTTTCCATCTCTTGGACACATGCACCTTTTTCTCCAACTTTTTAAGGCAACCACCTTTGTCATGTGTTTGATTTAGGTCTTATGTTCACCAACCGAGGCTTTCCAACTTTGTAACACAAGCACCCAATCATCTCATTCATTATCTCAATATGATTCAACTACGATTGCGTTTTACATGATTGATTGATCTATTCATTATTATGTACTATTTTTCGATTTAATGGAATGTATTTGCTATGGTAATGTATAGACGTTGCTATGTAATATGATGTGTTGTTATCATAATTTTTGATAACTTTTATTAAAAACAAACATGAGATAAAAAAAAATACATTTGATTAAGCATAAAGCATTTGAAATAGACATTCAAGATTTAACGCTAACAACATCAAAGATTTTTAGTTCTATAGTACTCAATTTATTTTTTTCTTTCTCCAACGCTCCATTCCAGCCGTTGAATATCATTGTGTATCTTAAGCATATCGCCCTGTAGTGTAAGAATTCTTTTTTTCATCTTTTGCTACTTCTTTTATTAGCAATGCGACAACCTCTTCTCAGCAAGACGAACTTGTCTTTTTATGGTTTCCAGTAAGATATCAAATGACTTTTTATCAATATCTGAACTTGATGAAGATTCAGAATTTGGCCTTGATGGTGAGGTTATTTGGAAAGAAGAAGCCATGTAGATAGAATTACAGGGTCGGTATACCTACGATTTAAAGTCTTTCTAGGTGAAAGTGTATATATAAGAGTGTGTTCACTTTCATAGTTTTTCTAAAAGCGCTTGTTGTGAAATTCAATTTAATATTAAGTTCATTTTAGTACATACCTATTACGTTTTACATATCTACAACCTTACATGTTAACAACAACATAAATCTATCATAGGAGAATTTTCACATGACATAGATTTATCATTCGAAAAATGGATGAAGCAGACCGGATATGTACACAAACCATGAAGATGTAAAATCACCAACATAAGTATTCCGAACATGTAGTTCATTTTTAGTTTGTATTCCTAAAGTCCCGTTTTGTTTTCACTAGATGAATTATGATGGACTTCATCACAACTTACTTTTGATTAGTGCAACAAAATCTATAGATTAATCATAGTATATTGGCAAACTCAGAGTTTGTAATTTGCTGGAGTGACCAACGCTTCGCTTTAAAAACTTTCAGAAGGAACTCACAATTTAACATTTGAGACGAGCTTTTTAGGAACAGACTTTGGGTTGGGTTTGGTTAGGCCAACACGAAACACAGATTACTATAAACAATGATTATGAAATCGTAATACTTCACACTTTGATCTTAAATTTGCCTCAATGCACCAAGTTATCTATCATATGTGTACGCCAAGTATTTTGAATTCGTAGTGGCTTCGTAATGTGATCGCATTTTATAACGTTCATCGTCTTTAGTTCAAAATGATATTCGAAGTGAAAGGGGTTAGACTTAGTAACTTATAGGTAGTTGTAGAAGTTACAAACGTAATAGCAGTTAGGCGTCAGACATTAAACAGACAAAACATATGTATTAAAGTACATAATGATAGGGGTAATCTCGAAATATTAAAAAAAAATCATAATTTTAGCAGTATGCTATAAAGTTGAGTCAATTCAGAAATAAATGTTGTCGATGTCAGTTTTATAAATTTCCCAATTCTATAATAGATTACAGGTTTGATGCTTTTTGCAATTATTTGATAATGAATCTCCTTGCACATCATCTGTTAACTGCTTCATAACAAAATAATTAGCAAGTGTCACATACACAATAATAAAAAGATTCATGTTATTAAAAAAAAATATACAATTTGCATCCAAGGTCAAAAGAACTAATATCTCCAGTTTCCACAAAAATACTGAGACGGTGTTTGTTTCGGCTTATATTAGCCTGCTTATTTTTTATTTGGTTTTATACTTATATTTCATACACTCATAGCTCAGTTTTTGTGTATATGCAAATTTATATTAAGTCGCCCGACAAAACCAAAAGAAGTTAAGATAATTATTTTTACTATAAAAGTCATCATATTTTGGGCTCTCTGAAAGCTGCTAAGCTCGCTCCTCAACTATGGGAAAATAAAATATTTTTTAAGATAGAAAGCATCCAAACAATTTCTCAGAAAAATCAAAGACACAGTCACACTATACAACAGATTTCAACCTTTGAGCTCGTGCTAGTTAACATGCAATCAAGGCCCACGAAAACGCCATAGATTGGAACCTATCTAATAAAGTCTAAATATTTGCGATATATATCTTCATGTCAACTTCAATCATATTCCATTCATTGAACTATTGAAGATACGAAACTTCGCCCCCTTTGTCGTAAACACATGATTGGCGAATTTTTGTGTATCGGCTTCTTGATTGTTAATTAGTCTCAGCACTTGGATACATGTATGCAGAGCTCGTACTAGATAACATGCAATCAAGGCCCACGAAAACGCCATAGATGGAAACCTATCTAAGTATAAAAATTTGTGATATATATCTTCATGTCAACTTCAATCATATTCCATTCATTGAAGATACGAAACTTCGCCCCCTTTGTCGTAAACACATGATTGACGAATTTCTGTGTTTGTGCTTCTTGATTGTTAGTCTCATCTCATCACTTGGATACGTGTATTAAAAAAAAAAAAAAAAAAAAAAAAAATGCAATAAGACTTGCATGAATCGACAACAGAGTAACAAGTCAACACATAATAAAATAACAAAAAAAGAAATTTCATACTCAAAGTCGTCACTTGATTTTTCTTTCCAAAATAGCAACTTCGTTGCACATTCCAAATGGTTGATTGAAAGCGAGTTTTTATATTATACTTGATTTGACGAAGATACTAAAATAATTGATTAAACAAATCATATGTTTCTAAAACGAGATATAATATATTAATATAGAAAGAACTAATTTGAACTTTGGTAAGATAAAACAAAATTTTCATTATCAAATCTTCTTATTGACTTCTTCCACCATTTCTTCACTATATTAAAACAATACCATAAGTTGCAAAAGAATAATTTGTTAAAATAATATGACACAGTACAATAAGTGTAATTAAGTATTCCATATAAGCTAAACGTAACTATCGAAAGAACAATATAGTTACAACTTCAACTTCCTTACTGAAATTTATTACTACAAAACTAATGACATTTGCTCACTAAAGGCAAGTGTGAGCAAAAGATAAAAACAGTCACTAAAAGCTAATTTTTCAACTCCCACTAAAAAATATAAGTAATCTAATAGTCAATTGTTACTAAAGGGTTTTAGTGATCAAAAGCTCAAATATTTAGTGACTAAATCTTTTAGTCACTAAAGGCCATACAAGTTTTTTACAAGATCACTATAATGACTATACAAGTTTTTTACAGAATTCAAGTTTCAAAGATTTAGTGACTAAATCTTTTAGTCATCTCCTTCAAATGTTGTGTACGAAGAAACTAGTTGTAATAAGCTTTAAGATATGGAATACTCTACTAAAAACTATACTCAAACTCAGCTAAACCAACAACACCTTTCCCATTCATGAAATACTCTACTAAAAACGCAACGCCTATGAAAACAAACAAGAAATGCTCCGGCATTGCAATGGGATCAAAAACCTCTTTAACACCAACGAAAAAAAGAACCACCCAGAAAAGAAAAATAACTAAAGATTGCCGCCATAACTGACCTGTACTACAAAAGTGACCCAGTGACCCATTTTATATCAAACCCAACCTAACCTGACCCATTTTAACTAAACCCAACCTAAACTGACCGGTACTACAAAAATGACCCAGTGACCCATTTTAAACCAAACCCAACCTAACCTGACCCTTTAAACTGAACCCAACATAAACTGACCCGTACTAAAAAAGGAAATTCCAAGTTCCATGGATTTCTGTCATTCCTTGACTGCATCAGAAAAGGAAATTCGACTATTATTAAGATATCAAAAAATATAATCATCATATAGCCCACTAATTTTTCACCAAACAATATGTACGATGCAAGGACAAAGATATAGGTCTAAGGCATGTCAAATGTTGCTAATAAGATAATTATCATGGATCATTTAGCATAGGACAGGAGCATAAGCTTATAAAGTAACAAGAAATGAAAAACAACCTCCTAAAAACAGAGCTTAAAGTAGTCAAATACCACCTGAAATTATCGCCATAACCACAAAAGAACATGAACAGGGAAACAAAAAAAGTTATAACTGAATCGTCAAAAATATAGAACTTACCCTATTGGATGAGATGGATATTCCCTGAATATTGTATGTAGAGATCTTGATAAGACATCTACCCTACTCAATGGAAATGCATCATCATCAGGCGCCACTTTTTTTCTGAAAATTATATCAAATGTCGCTGTTAACTACTATTAATTATGATATATTCATGTGATGCAACTTGCTGAGAATATCTTTACACACACTCACTCACACACACGCACACACACACATTTAGCAATTAACATGACATACCTTTGACGATCCAGTACGTTACAAATACACATAAGCTTGAGATCCGTTAAACCATGTTCTAACCTGCAATATAAATGGTTCGTTATAGCAACCTGAAAGTAAAGTCCAATAGTTCTAGCATAAGAAATTCAAAACTGTAATTACCTTCTGCACATATCCTCTTACATCTCTCATTCGCTATCAAAATAGATGCATCAAGGAAAGAGACAACAATCCCCATTTATTAAATATTGATACCAGCTAATGCAACAATCCAATCTCTAATAAAAAGCAACCATTCTAAATAGGCATCAAAGCAAAGGACCAGCAAGATCAAGCTTCTTGTCACCATAATGATCCATGTCATCATCAACCCTTTGGCCAAGAGCACAAAAATAACTAGTGAATTACATATTTAATGAGTTATTGACAGTAAATTTAAGTCACTACATAACAAAAACATCCCTAAACTCTTAACGCAATACTCTCCAACACCCATATGAAAAAACAGCCAAAACTCATGCATAAGAAGATCACCATGAGAATTGTCCATGGTTAGCCATAGTTTGGGGTTTTTTTTTTTTTTATATATTTTGATGGCATTAAAATTCACATTTTTACCAACAAAAAGAAACTTTATACCCAAATTACTTTACACATACTATACTTATTTATATCCAACAACAACTTAATAAAATATGTCAAACTGAAACTACACTCTATTTCAGTGCTACACCAATTTCTTACTTTCTATGTAACAATTCATTTCAATTCTTAAATAAATGAACTTGTGGTTTACAATGGTTACATGTTACAAGTCAAATCCAGAGTGATCGTGTTACGAAGCCTAGACTCTAAGTCATATCCAGTGCATTAGGACTTCTAGGACTATCTGCATCGCTGACTTTCCTTGACAACTGTTTTCTTCGATGCAAATAGTATTTTCTAAAATCAGAAATCATGCTGATGAGACATCTCCAGTTAATTTGGCAATAATTTCGTAAGCTAATAACGAAATAGATGGAAAGTGCAAAAGTCGATGTGCCACCTGTTATGACGAAAAGAGACCAAAAGCTACTAAGACCCAAACTTTCATACTCATCATGAATCCAGTCCTGATCCACACACTGCTCAGAACCAAGCACCTTATTCTCTATTTCTCGGAGAGTACCACTTTCAGACACGTTTAATAGTGCCTTTGTAAAATCCTGAAGCATTGGAGAACCTTTTGGAAGTACCTGCAGTAGGATGTATAGCTAGTAAGTCATTATTTACTTACTCAAATGCTTGATGGATCCAAAATACAAGAATCTTACGTATCCAAACCCTCCTTCACGGAATGTGGGCCCGGCTATAGTGAAGCTTTTGCAGTACTTTGCAAAAAATAACTTACTAAAAGGAGCCTCAAGAAAAACTGCTGCTATTTCTCGATTTCGAAGGGCATGAGCGTATTCTTCAGCAGAAGTGTAACTCCTGATGTTTTCTGGCTTAAAACCCAAAACATTCTGCAAATACATAGCAACGTGGGCTCCTCTAGCTTGCCCCACAACTGCATTTGCATTTTTCAGGGCCTCATAATCTGTTACTTTAGGTAGAAGCCTTCTAACAGTGAGCATGCTGGTGAGACTGGCAGTGTAACACTGACCAATGATTATTGCAGAAAAGAGCCATGCCACAGCCGTCATTCTTGTCAAATTGCTATGAAGTTCGTTACCTGAGTGATTAGAGCAATGTTGTATTAATGTAGTAAGAAATCTCTTCAGGGGTGTTATCTAAAACACGTAAAACTTACCATTAGTGAGAAACATTCTTGTAAAGGCTAAAGTGAGAACAATTCCAGTTTGATTAATTGCAGACCCTTGAAGTTCGGGACTGTGTTTTCGCTCAATAAGCCATACCACCACACCCGTATAAACATTCACAATAATGGTTAGAGCCCACATTCCTAATGTGAAAGGCCTCACAAATAACCATTGTCCATGGTAGGATGTAACGGGTACTACCATCACTAACCCTGTTTCTGTGTAAGGATGCGTGAATTCAACATACTTATATCTCCATGAAACTACTGAGACGTCACCAACTACTGCATCAAATTTCTGCAAAGATTCAAGCAAGAAAAAAAAAAAAAAAAAAAAAAAAAAAAAAAAAAAAAAAAAAAAAAAAAAAAAAATTTAGAAGGAATCTAAGCTTGGATATTATTAAATAAGATCTCAATACCTTTTGATACACTTGCTCCACCAGAGAATCATATGTTCCATTAAAGTGGTGAAATTCATAAGGCATAGAATAAGGCAAGCGTTTGACAGTTTCTTTGAAAAGTTCAATTGAATATCCGGTGTAAGTAAAATTCTGGTTCTTGTCATCATATTTCACTTCCACGAACTTTTTAAACATGGACATCATTGGCACACCAATTCGCAAAGGCTTGACGCTCGTAGGAATAGCCCATCCTCTTGGAGCATCCAATGGTCTTCCGGGCCAAAAAATGTAGCCTAAATTTTGCAAATAGGTGTCATAAGTAGCCATATCATCAATAACCTCTGAAAACCCGCGTCCTTCTGACCAAAACCCTAGTTCTCTATAGTATCTACCTATAATATTAATAAGGTGAAATATATGTGATGGAGCTCGTTTCCGATCAATGAATTGAACTTCACCAGTGATACCAACTAAAGATGTAGCAGAAACTGTATCTAGTAACTTTTGTCCACTCATATTCCATTCACTTAATGCTAAAGCAACAGTCCATGTAGCATCGTAAGCTTGCACTGCAAAAATCCCAGGCATGTTGTTTTCTTCTTCAGGATGCCGAATCATAAAGTTTGTCTGGAACGTTGTGCTAAAATCATGAAACCGTGAGCTAGTGTCTGGGAAGAAACTACCAAGTCCCACAACACCTTCCATCAGGGAAAAAGTAGAGGAATTCACGGTATGGAGAAGATCTGTAATTAAATGGGTTGTAATCCAAACAAAACCTTTTTCCATCATGCCAATGGTTTTTGCATTTTTAAAAAAGCGGATACCTGTTTCCAAAGAAGCGTGAACCAGAAACACTCTGCATTGCTCTGTATTAACCCTTTCAAGTTCTTCTGAAAATGAAGAAGAGGCTAAAGGTGAGAGCTTAATGATATTGCTTATTCCAACATCAGTTTCTTTGATGGCTTCCATGAGATGTGGGATGACTTGTGTGGATGCTGAATTGATATCCTCGTATATGAAGGTAAAGTGCTTCCACCCAAAAGATTCCAGAATCGCAACGAAAGCTTTCATTTGAGCAAATTGAGAAGGTGAGGCTTGAACAAGGAAAGGTATGCTATCTAATGCCCATTGAGGAACTGAATCACAAAGAGAAAAGGTTGGGATTTGAGCTTCACCGCTAATCTCTCCTACTGCAAGTACTTCTTCCAGCTTCTGTAGTCCCAGAATCGCTTCCACTTTATGTATATCAATAAGATTGGAGGCTACAATTCAAACAAGTCCAGAAACTGTTATCTGTCTGCACATATCATACCGAAGAAACCGAAGAAAATAAAGTGGACAACACTACACATTAGATACATCTCCACAATCCACATATCTACAAAAACAAGTTTACTAACTCACCAGCTGATCATTAATAATGTTGAAACTATCATGACCCCTCGTAAGTCTTAAGATTGTTCCAAACCAAACATATTAGAAAAAGAAAAGAAAAAGTGTCAATTGGTTCATGGGATAATGCTTTTTTTAGCCGAGTCTATTCCAACAAAATAGCAGTTGTCTAATGTTTATCTGCATTTCTCAGCTTCATTTTTATGGGTAACAATGGTTTCCGACTATTTGGATGACTAACCGCCACACATACACAAACCAAGTAAAACCCTCCCCTTTTTTAAGAAAGTTGGCATAGTCACATTAGGGTTGTTACTAAACAGTAATCGAACTTGAGACCTCTGGCATTTTAATGATGATAGTAACAAGCCTTTTACTACTTTGCCACCCCTAAATGGTTTTCCTCAGTTTCATTTTTTGTATGGAATCTAATGTGAGTATTTAAAAACATTTTGATCTGCTCTCTAACACGCTCACTAACATAATGTATAATAGCCTCTGTACCCTAATCCATGACAGTTTTGTGAAACAATGATAAAGATGTTTAAACAAGAACACACAAGATAAACTTTTCAACGTATAATTCTTTATTAGAATGAATCAAAGAATTAAAAAGTGTTTTGTTGATTAAATACTCTATTGAATGACAATAGATTTAGCTCTCTCATCAAGCAAACACAAACAAGAGTTAGAGTTTGCAATTGAACTATTAGTCTTTGATTAGATCAGAGACAATGACGAGTTCAATGTTCTATTTATATAAGAGACAAATGAGGATATCACGTAAGTATTGTTGAGATATGTCAAGCATTTAGTGGGTAAGTACAACTTTCATTAAATGCTTCTTGGAAACCCAACAACCATGCTTTTAAATTTTAATGAATGGTGTTGACAATTGTTTTGCCTTTTCACCAACTTGTACTTGTCTTAACTTCTTCAAGGTTGTACCTTCTCCAGCTCATTTGCTTTTTTTTTAAAAAAGTCTCGCCTAAATATCTAAGAGATATTTTGAGTTAAGAGCTGATAGGATCATCAGAGCATTGTCAATCCCTAATCCTCAGTTCTTGAGCTTCTAGTTCATATGCTTCTGAGCTAATATCGCATCAGCTAGCAAGGATATCTTCAAGTTGTCTTTGATTTGTTGAACGTGTCTCTAACTTGAACCTTGCTAAAGTTGCTCGCTGTCAGCGAGTTTTTTTTATACTTAGTCTAATTTATGTTAAATCTAGTTAGAGATTACTAGGCTCTGAACTGGCCCAACAGTCTCTTCAACTACAAATATGAAGTATATCCGACAAACATAATATTTCATTTTACTGCTAGTGGTAAATCTTGTTAGGCATTTAAACACAAACTACAAAAGCATTTAAACACAAAATCATATGATTTACAAGAGTCCTTGGCGTATGTTCACGGGCAACAATGGATATCTATCATTCGGTACAAAATTGTTCAAATACATCAACGGAAATCTAACGACCAACTCAAATAATTGTAAACTTTAGCTAGCTGTGTGAGCTATACAAGATAAAATTTCAAATTCTATACCCAGGGCTAAGGCCAGCAATACCGGCTAACGAGTCGGTATTTAACAATATGAGTACTAATGTACCTTCAAAATCTAATTAATTGTCCTTTTGTTGCAATACCTAGGGGTGTTCGAGATTGCTTTTTATTTCTGCTTATGTTTTTGCTTGGAAATAAATACCCTCGAAAATGGTGTTGGATTTAATTATTTTGTAAAATGCAATAATACTCGAAAATTAATTATTTGTTAAAAATATACATTCAAATTTATCCATAAAAAGTTTGAACATATATTATTTGTAGAAAAGTGATTTTGATTTCGGCACAAGTAAACACTTTGAAATAAACAGCTTCTTGCTTGACTATTGTGCCTAAAATTTGTGCCTAAAATGTTGCGATAAAGAGAGAAAAAATGATCATGACATGCATCAATGTTTGAGTTGATTAGGCATATGAGTTATGCATTTCTATCATTACTTGTTAGTTATTTAATCTTAAAATAAGCACAAGAATTCTACTTTAGAATAAGCAGAGAAAATTAGCAACCAGACCCGTAATATTCAAAACCATGTTTCGTCATATCCTAACATCTTTTGAAACTATTGGGCAAAACTAAGGTGTACACATCAAAAAGGCCCGGATGTTTGGCAGGAAAAAGTTTTTGTAATGTTTCAAAAACCAAATAAATTGAGCAATAAAAATAAGTTGTAATCTGATTAAGGAACTTAAATATAGCATTATTGGTTCATAACAACCGGGATTAAGCAGATCGTACCTGTAATAAGAAGAAGTAGATAGGCAGTGGAAGTGATGGCTCATAGCCTCATAAACGGATAACATTCAATGGCGGGAAATTTTTTTAGAAAGGAGCTTTTGATTTTAAGAGATGTAGTGTTTGATAAGTTATTAAGTATGTTTAATTCTTTAAAAATTGTAATGGAAAAAAATGACTATATATGTTTGACCAGTTACCTCTAGATGTTAATAGTAACAATTTTTATAAGAAACAAAATTGAGCAAGAAATGATTAAATATAAAATAAATAAATAAATTTAAAAAATTATATATACAAATAAAATGAAAAAAAAAAAGTTAAAATGACTATTTGACTCAATTATATAGATATTCTTGATATAATGACAAGTGAAATACCTTTTTAAATATGTTCAAAAAAAAATAATAATAATAATAATAATAATAATAATAATAATAATAATAATAATACCTTTTTAAATATTGGTAACCCATTACAAATTTATAGGCGACAAAAATTTTCAAAAGACAAAATAGTCTAATTTGAATAAGAGGTATCAAATTAAATTGAACCACTTGTTGAATAGGAAATTTTAGACACTTGTTGAATAGGAGGTTTTTAACATTTATGAATAACAAACGAGGCCACCAAATGACTTGTAGTTGTGACACAGGGTACCTCATATTATCTTTTGAGAAATGCTCCTCAATGGTTGTGTTCAATTGTTTATCACATGTCAGATAAATTTGTGGTATGATATAGTTCTTTTCTTTTAAAATTCGTTGAGCGATTTTTCATTTGTCTAATATGATCTTGTGGTCCGGTGCTAGATATATTAGATGGTTAAACACAAATAATGTGGCGAGATGGGTTACCTTTATGTATTGCTCGAACGACCTTTCCTTTGGAGTTTCTTGTGTGGAGTGTATAGTTTCGCCCCATTTTTCCATTGAAATCATGTATTGCCATTTCCATGGCAACTCTAGCCTCTTTGCCCGCTCGAGATGTGATATCCATGATGGCACCAATAACATGCGCGTCACTCGTATTTTGTATGTTTGTTGAAACAACCTTAACATTTAAAAGAAAATGCAATAATATAAAGATGGAAAAAAACACATTGGTACAAGACTTGAGTATGTTTGCCATAATGGAAAAAAATGCCTCAAAGAGAAACTCCAACTAAGACTTGTGTGCTTTGTAATTAACCATATTTATAGAGAAAGAGATGAAGATAATGACAGGTTGACACATACGAATTATTATTGTCAATTTGTAACTACTTACACCATACACTAGTGGTTTTGGTACTCCTTTTGATACGGAGATGATGATATTCAAATACGTTTCAGCATTATTAAAGCCGGCCATATAAACACTAAAATGTCTAATATAATGTAAGTACAGTATTAGTTTGTAACCACAAGAGGTGACCCAACGGTAAGAATATCAGTCTTTCAAAGAGGAGGTCAATGGTTCGAATTCAAAGAAGAGAAAATTAATTCCTTTGTAACTCAGATAAAAATAAATAAATTGCCATAATTAATTTACAAAGTGGATAATAAATGTTGCTAGAAGCAGCACTAAAATTAGCCGTAGACATGATTACCATATTACCTTCTTTCTTACTTACCCGTTACTCAAGCTTCTATAATTCGTGTTAACCATTTGCTTGCACCTCGTTTTTCAATTAATCTACACACTACATGATGGGACAAGATTTGTTGTCAAGAAACGTCGATCGTTTCGTCTACGGCATAGGGCTAAAGCTTTGCTTACGTCGTATATGTTAACAAAGGTTTGAGAGCAATTGTATTGTTTTTCTATTGATTGATATATTACATTGTAAAACCAAGGCTCTATTTATACAAGAAATCATGGGTTAAGATAGAAACAATGACAAGGTTCATGGTTGGCATTCTTATACAAAATTGATGATGGCAATCATCTAATTAAGGAAATGATGTATTGGCTCATCCGTGTAATACTTTCCTTTCTAACACTCCCCCTCAAGTTGAATGGTGGGATTGCCGAAATTCAACTTGCTCAAACATTCGTGTAGAGTTCCTGCACCCACTGCTTTGTTAAGATATCGGCCAATTGGTCTTGAGACTTGACAAATGGTAGTTTGATAATTCATGCTTCAAGTTTTTCTTTAATGAAATGTCTATCGATTTCTACATGTTTGGTCCTGTCATGTTGTACAGGATTTTCTGAGATTTGGATTGCAGCTTTATTGTCACACATGACTCGAGTAACTTCTTTTGGAGGGAACCCTACTTCTGACAAGAGTTTTCTTATCCATAACACTTCTGCCACTCCCCTGGCTATTCCTCTAAATTCAGCTTCAGCACTTGACAATGCAACTACCTTTTGCTTTTTACTCCTCCATGTAACAAGGTTGCCTCCCACCAAAGAAAAATATCCGGAAGTTGATCTTCTGTTTCCTTTGTCTCCATCCCTGTCTGCATCCGTATATATCTGAATGTTCAGATGACCATTTGGCTTAAAAAGAACCCCAAGATCAATAGTTCCCTTGAGATATCTGATAATTCTAAAAACTGCCTTCATGTGTGCCGCTTAGGGTTGGTGCATGAATTGACTCACTATTCCAACAGCATATGCAATATCTGGACGAGTATGTGAGAGATATATCAGCTTCCCTACCATTCGTTGATACCTGTCTTTATCAGCAGGTTTGGCTTCGGTTTTCATGTATAATTTCTGATTGACAATCATAGGTGTTTCAACTGGTTTGCAATCAATCATCCCTGTTTCTGCGAGTAAGTCTAGGATATATTTTTTTTTTACTAATGAAGATGTCGTGTTGTGATCTCAGTACTTCAATTCCGAGAAAATATTTCAGTCTCCCCAAATCTTTCATTTCGAATTCCGTGAATAATCCCTCCTTTAGTTTCTTTATTTCTCCTTCATCATTTTCTGTAATAATCCTATCATCAACATAGATTATGAGACATGTCACATGACTTTTTATATGTTTAAGGAACAGGGTATGATCTGAGTTGCTTTGTTTGAACCCGTATTTCTTCATTGCTAGAGTAAATCTGCCAAACCAAGCTCTGGGAGATTGCTTTAACCCATACAGAGCCTTTTTCAAACGACAGACTTCTCCAATACTGAAATTGTGTGAGAAACCTGGGGGTGCTTCCATATACACTTCCTCTTTTAAATCTCCATGGAGAAATGCATTCTTTACATCGAACCGGTGAAGTGGCCAGACTTGATTTGCTGCTATTGAGAATAAAACCCTTATCGTGTCAATCTTTGCAACCGGGGAGAAAGTTTCAAAGTAATCAATTCCATATGTTTGGGTGTAGCCTTTGGCGACTAACTAGGCTTTATATCTGTCAATTGATCCATCTGGTTTATATTTCACTGTGAAGATCCAACGACATCCTACAGGTTTCTTTCTGTGTGGTAGAACACATTTATCCTATGTTTCACTCCTTATCAGTGCATCCATTTCAGCATCCATAGCATCCTTCCATTTTTCTGATTTTAAAGCTTTTTCTATGCTTGAGGGAGTTTCTTCTGAGTAGAGACTTGCACTGAATGCCTTTGCTTCTTCAGACAAGTACCCATTTCCTATGTTGGCCATAGAATACCTAGATCCTTTAGAGATTCTTTCTGGAGATTACCGTTTTGCTGGGATTCCTTGATTTGCTCTTGCTGGGAGAACATATCTATTTGACACTTCTTCAAGAATAGGTTCTCCAGTTTTTGGGCCTCTTCATTTGTGGATTCTTGTTGTTCTGATTCTGTGTCATTGTTGGTTTCAATCAACTCATGAGACTCATTATTTTGAGAATTATTTAGTTGAGAATCACTTACCTCGGATTTCAGGTTGGGAGGTATATCTTCGGCAGCACTGAAATTCGGACTTGATTGAACATGAACTTTAGGTGATGTGGTACTGTGAGCCAGAGAGCTTACTTCTGAGGCAGTAACATATCTCAACCAATCCAGTGTGTCACAAGATTCTTCCCCTTGATCACTTTGTTGGGAAGAGTAGTAATATTTGGTTTCAAGAAAACCACTGTTCATTGTGGTGAACATGTGACGTGTTTTTGGATTATAACACCTGTAACCCTTTTGATTTATTCCATAACCTACAAAGACACACTTTTCTGCACATGGCTCAAGTTTATCTCGGTATGATTTAGGTATGTGGACAAAAGTAGTGCATCCGAACACTTTGGGTTGGAGGGTGAGGGTCGGAGGAATTTTGGTGTATTCTTCGAGTGTTGCTAGTGGAGTTTTTAGTTTAAGGATTTTTGTTGGGAGTCGGTTAAGAAGATAGGTGGTTGTGGCTAGGGCTTCTGGCCAAAACATTTTAGGAAAATGTGACTCGATTATGAGCGCCCTAGTCATTTCTAGTAAAATGCGATTTTTCCGTTCTGCGACGCCATTTTGTTCAGGGGTGTGAGGACATGTGGTTTGATGTACTATTCCTTTGGATTGAAAAAATTGTTTCATCTGTGAGTTCACATATTCTCCACCATTATCTGATCGAAAATTTTGGATGGATTTTTGGAATTGGGTTTGAATCGTTGCATAAAATGAAGTGAATCTATCAACTACTTCAGTCTTATTTTTCAAAAAATAAATCCACGTCATTCGTGTACAATCATCAACAAAAATTACATTAAATCAAAAATTTTGTCCCCCAATTAAGGGAGCGGGACCCCAAACATCTGAATGAATCAATGAGAAAGGTACTTCAACCCGAGTATTATTATGTTTAAAAGTTTGTCGGTGACTTTTAGCTAACATGCAAGTTTCACAAGGAGTTGATTATTCAAAGGGAAAAGATCAGGAAATAAAATATGCAAATAACTAGGAGATGGGTGACCCAACCTCCTATGCCATAACCATGCTTCTCTTTCTGTTGTTCCATGAGCTAACATCACAGTACCACTTTGAGTCACTTCATCAACATAATATAGTCCATGTTTTTCAGTGCCACGACCAATAATCCGTCCCATCCTGATATCCTGTAAGAGACAGAAAGTTGGATGCATGAGAACAGAACAGTTTAGTTCCTTTGTCACATGGCTGACAAATAACAATTTATGTGACAAAGAAGGAACATATAAACAATTAGGAAGTTTAATATTTGGAGAAACTTCAATTGTTCCACCGGTTTTTACATCCATTTTTTCTCTGTTTGCAGCTTGGATGTGTGGTTTTCTAGGTTTTGACATTGATGTAAAATCTGACAATTCATATGACATTGTGTCAGTTGCTCCACAGTCGAAAATCCAGGGACCTTTTTCTAAGTGATTTTGAGCCAAATTTGCACATCCATTTGTTTTAAGATTTTGTATCACAAAAGAATTTTGGGAATAAAAAGGGGCATTTGGGATATTTCCCTTATCCCCTTTACCTGTCACCGAAAAACTCCCCTTCTCTTCACTTTCTCCAGCCGCTGCCAGTCCACCAAATCTGATGTTCGATCGTCGGCCATCACTTTCACTGGTGCTAGTATGAGTGGCAGGAGTGGCGGAAGGCTTTTCTCTTTCTGATTTGATTTTCTTAGTCCCTTTCTTGTGACCATCGGTCCACCAATCCGGATACCCAACAATCCGGAAACATTGATCTTTGGTGTGCTTCGTCATGCCACACTCCTCACATTTAAGATGTGATTTATCTTCTTTGGTGATTGGTCTCTTCCCATCATTCCGGCGGTACCCTTTAGTTGCTAGACCGACACCTTCCGTCTCACCGGGGCCTGCGATAAGTCCGGTGGCTATGCCCTAAAATTCATTGCTAGTTGCTCCCAGAATATTCTGGTGAGCAGCTTCTTTGCGAATGGTGGCATAAGCAGTCTCGACGGACGGAAGTGGATCAAGCTGGAGTATTTCTCATTTAATCGGATCAAATTTTTGATCCAGTCCATTTAGAAACTGGAAAAGTTTTTGTTCAGATCTGACTTTTGAATATGTTTTGATATCTTCTGAGCACTTCATGGGGTTTGGATCGATTCGGTCAATTTCTCCCCATATCCCTTGAAGAGCAATCCAGAAACCTTCAAGAGATTTCTCATTTTGTTTGAGTTCATTGGTTTTAACATGGAGATTGAAAGTTTGTAGCTTATCTCTTCCACTGGTATATGTGATTACCAGTGCATCCCACAACGCTTTTGCAGTGGGATACTCGGTAAGGTTGCCAGCTATCATAGGTTCGATATTTTGAATGAGCCATGAGAACACGATTAAATCTTCTTGTTCCTATGTCTCGTAGGTTTCACTTGTTTTTTCTGGAGGTTCTTTGGTTGGGTGGGACAACAGTGTTTTTGATTTCCCTCCAATGGTAACTCGGATCATCCGAGTCCATAGAGCGTAATTCAGGCTGTTTAGTTTGAGATTGATATGAAGGTTCTTAGATAGTTTTGGATTTTGTGATTGTTGGTTGATATTAGTTTTTAGTAGATTTGCTAATTGAATAGCAAGATAAGATTTAGAGATGTCGTCTTCGAACATGGTGGCTTAAGGTTTGGTGATGGTTAATGAGGCTAAAAGAATGATAGTTAATTGGTAGATGATGAGATCGGAACCTGCTCTGATACCATGTTAACAAAGGCTTGTGAGCAATTGTATTGTTTTTCTATTGATTGATATATTACATTGTAAAACCAAGGCTCTATTTATACAAGAAATCATGGGTTAAGATAGAAACAATGACAAGGTTCATGGCTAGCATTCTGATCCGAAATTGATGATGGCAATCATCTAATTAGGGAAATGATGTATTGGCTGATCCCTGTAATACTTTCTTTTCTAACAGTATATGTTATTGTTTATTTTATGCTATCTTCCTCGTTTGTCTATGTCGTAGAAGGAAGAATTCGTCTATGCCGTAGTAGTGTTGATTCCACAATCTTTTATTATTTATCTAGGTCGTTTTTTACTATAATTAGGTTTTTTTGTGCAAGTTTCACTTCTCCACAAATATAAGGCTCATTATCATTGTAATGGACTTCTGGATTATTAATAAACTTGTGTAGTTTTAACTCATGTTAGGATTTTATTCCCTTGAGGTGTGCCTCATTTATCACTCTTGGATTATGATTTATCTAAATTCACTTCCGCGTCCTCTTAATTTGGCATCAGAGCTTGTTAATATCCTGGAGGTAATTGGTGTAGAAGGTTATGCGTCAATTAACGTCTAGAGCTTGTTGGTTTCCTAGATGGTGAATGGGGAAGAAGATCCAAAAACCTACCATTGGTAGGGTGCGGTCGACTAAAGACACTGATCGTGCGATCAACGATCTCACATCCAAATTCGCGAGTATGTCGACTGTGCTTAAAGAGATCTGATCCGCGATCGGGGGTGGCGGCGGTAATCACTCAAATCGTAATGGTAACGATCGTAGTAATACTAAATTTCGTACTATACGAGAGATTCTATGATAATCATAGGCATGACCAATCTCCTAAACGAGTTTGGAGACAAGAGGAATTCGGGTTTTCAGATGAGGAAGGAGATGGAGACTATGGGGTTTTGACTGGAGGTCCAAAAGGAAGAAATTGTAGCCCTATGGTTTTGAATAGAATAAATGAGGGTCAACATTGTCACACCCCCAAAATCGGGTCCAGCGGAAGCATACATGTAGCTGGGGTGTAACTCAATCGGTATTACAACACAGGTTCAAAACTGGTTTTCACTTGAATTATTTAGAATAAAATAGCTTAACCAAAAATGTTGAATTTACATTTTTAAAAGTAGTGCGGAAATAGGCCCTTAAAATAGTTAAGAACGGTCCCCATATGAATATCAGAGTCTTCTATGACCATGTCATGCCCTGCCAAAACCTCCTGTAGCGTGCCATATGCTTAAAACCTGAAAATACATGCTAAAGTGTCAACACGAGGTTGGTGAGTTCATAGAGTTTGTTTAACAAATAATGCCTATAGAGAAAATGATCGCCCAGCAAAGGCATTGTAAATCCACTCAGTTGCAAGTCCCGCCATAAGAGACTTGTAACCTGTGTGTCTACAACCCACTGCCAAATGTGTTAAAGTCTATGGAAACAAAAGTAATATGTGGACCAATAATCAAAGATAAGTGTAGTTTGACCAATACATTTGGTTATGTTACCCGTACATTCGGATATGTGACCCGTTCATTCGGTTAAGTGACCCGTACATTCGGATATGTATGTACATAGTGGTGAAGCTGGTTCATTTGGTTAAGTGTGCATCGTAATGGAAAAGACTTGGGTCCGAAGATAAAAGATTAAGTGTGATGCAAATGAATATACACTACATTCGAATGAGTAAGAAATTCATAAATGGAGCAAGTAAATGTTTGACTAAGCATGTAGCAAAAACCAATTAAATCAAGTATACATTTAGATGGAAACGAGCATGTATTCTCCCCCAAAGCCGTTATAAAACAAGTTAAAATAGTAGGGGCTATGACTCACCTGGAGCGATAGCTACGATGACAAGAATGGATACACTGAAATGAGGCACGATCTCTAACCGCAACCTAATATGAGTAATAACGATCTACCTTAGATCATGACGTGATGAAATGAATGCACGTGCACATGATGCCTATACCACTCGTAACTTGGAAATACTAGTTATTGTCAAAGTAAAATAGTTTCCATACTTAGGAAAAATAAGTCCAATTGGAGTTATAAAAACTTGTCGTAACATATATCGTATAAAAATGTTAGCGTTATATTTCCTCGTATCGAAAACCTTAAAATAACGTCATTAAGTCGTATAAATATTCTTTTGGGTCATACGTATTTCATTTGTTAAGAATATAGTCCTTAGTAACATTTCTAGAAAATATACCATTTAGTGCGTAAGTTATTATTTTCTAGTAGTGACTATATATATATATATATATATATATATATATATATATATATATATATATATATATATATATATATATATATATATATATATATAGTTTTGACGATGTTAAAACGCGTATAACTTGGTCGTTTTAAGTTCATTTTCCTCGTTCTTTATGTCCATGGATTCGTTTTAGTAAGTACTAATATATTTTTGATAACTCGGCTCCTCTAGGTTACGTTTAACGCTTCTATTTGTCCGTCGAAAATTTCCAAACAGCATGCAGTTTTTCGGGAAATAGTTTTCGTCAATTAATTTGCAAAAATCATAACTTCTTCGTTATAAGCTCGTTTTAATCCGTTCTTTCGCCTAAAGTTTCGTTTTTGAAAGTATTTTCTAAGTCTTTGGTCAAAAATTACCCCTGAGTTCCTGAGTTTCCCACGTTTTTAAAATAAGGACAGTAGGTAAATAAATAGTTTCAAAAATCATTTTCCTAGTTTCAAACTTGTTCCAACTTCAACCAAACCACTTTCAATCACCACAAAACTAGTCTAATCCTACCATACACCTTCTTAGGGTGTCATGGGTTCCTAAACATCATAAACCAAGTGGATCTAACAAGGATCTAACTATAATCACCTTCTAGGCTTTCAAAGTTAAAAGTTTATAAAATAAAGTGGTATAAATAGCATATGCATGTAGATCTAGTATATATAACATATGAAACTTGTAAAAATTATGAAATGAGTTTGGTTAACTTACTTGGAAGGTTTAAGGAGTTTAGATGATGAAAAACCTACTAATCCTTGAGTTTCTATTTCAAAACTCAAACAAGGATAACTATTTGAACAAGATTACACTATGATCTTTGAAAAATTGTTGTTCTTGCTTCTTGGATCACCCCTAGGCCGAGCACCCCATGGAGAGAAAATGAGAGAAAAGTTTACTTGCACCTTGATAATATTGTGAGAAATGGGATGAAAAATGGGTTAATATCTAGTTAGAGACAATTGTTAGGTATGCATTAATGGGTGTTGGTGAGGTTAAGCATGTGAAGACTAGGAGGGGGGGCCGGTTATGAAAGGAGGAGAAAGGGGAAGGTGTTTGTTGATTTAATTAGGAAGTGTAGTGTAGTTTGTGTTGTTATTAGTTAGTTTAGGTATAATCGGGTACCGGGTTTGCTAGAAATAAATTTTAACGAAGTTAACCGGGACATAATAAAGTCATAAAACTTGTAAAAATATGTTGGGTACAAGTATTGGATGTTTGGGTGATTATTGTTTAGTTTCCACGAAAACCGTCGTAATTAAATTAGACGTACGATATTAATTAGGTAAATTCCCAAAATACCGGGTAAATGAGTTTTACTAATTTTTATATTATAAAAAAAATGAGTATAAAAATATATTGAGATCATAGTCGGGAATGTCGGATATGTTAGTCATATTATTGATCGTTTGTTAACGTTTATTTAAAAATAAACATACGTAAAAGTTAATTATACTAAAAGTAGTAATTTAATTTTCCTACGAGTGGAATAGTATGCAAGTAACATAATGATGATACGCAGACTATTTCTAGTCCGTATGAAAATGTCCCTGGTAATGATGCATGAATTCGCTCCTGAACCAATACGGTTACGCGAATTTAAATACTCGTAAACTAATTTTACGATGACATGAGTAATGCACGTGAATAGTGATATTTCTTCCGGAAATGAATAGTGTCAAGTGAATAGTAAAATTTTTGAACGCTTCTCAGAATGTCGAATTGACCTCGAAAACGATGAATAGTGATCGATGAATAGTAAATGATGAATAGTAACTTGTGAATAGTAAATTGTCGAGGATTGGAAAATGACCAGAAATTACGAGTTGTGACAGTCTTCCCTTCTAACAGGAACTTCGTCCCGAAGTTCAGTTTGTGTTGGTCTCTAGAGTGGTATTGGTGAAAAGATGATGATATTTATTGTGTAAGCTACTGAGCTATGTGGGAGTTCAAGTCTGTAGGCCACTAGACCCATACTGTCCGAATCTCGGGTTTATCTTCCCAAATTTTTCTTAATGGTATCATGCCTTTCCTAGGCAGAATTTTCAACATAATCCTGCCATTAACTTGAAATTCTAAGAGTTTACAACTTATTGAACTTGTAACTGATTCTTGATTTGTAGGAAATTCCAGGTTATTTCATGAATGCCTACTGGGCTAGTGAGTTAGGCTTTTCCAAATTTTGATCCGTCAATGGATGTTGGCACTTCGACCATAGAGTGCATCAAATGGTATAGTCTCTACGCTCACGCGATAACTATGGTTGCAACTGAATTTGATTTATGGTAAATGGTTAGTCCAACTATTTCTAAAGTCAATCACTCATGCTCTGAGCATATCTCCCTATGTTTGAATCGTTCTCTAATCCTGCCCATTGGTCTGCCGATGATAGGTGGTGTAGTTCCAAAGAATCATTAATGAAATCGCTAGGAGCTTGCGGTGATAAAAGATAGAATATTCATTAGATCGGAATTCGTTAATAGTACATCAAACTTATACGATAGAACGTAGAATTAAACACAAAAGAAACACAACACTAGAGAGTTTAGGCTTTATTTATATACAAGGTAGGAGTTCTCTTTTTAACATTGACATTGTTGTTGTTTTCCCGACGAGCTTCGCATTTCAACGAACTCTTCCTCCATTCTGGTTCCTCAACTCTGGGCATTCACTCTTGAAGTGTTCAATTACTCCACACTCATGGCAGGTTACCGTGACTTTCTGATGCATTACGAGAGTGGGGGTCTTGCAATCCTTGGCTTTGTGTCCGACCTTTTGGCAGTTTCCACATTGAGTGGGGCAAGGTCCTTTGTGATGAAACTGACACTTGTTGCACTTAGGTAAAGTACCTGCATATCCTTTCTTTTCACTTGGCTCCGTAACGTAGGCCCTAACCACTTCATGTTGTTTGTTTGGCTGCCATACTTGATCGTCTCCTTGGTTGTCATCCCTTTTCCTCTTGTTTTCGTTGTTGTTGTTGACAGTAGTTTCTTGCTTCATCACTTGAGCCATAAGCTTTTGAGACATTCTGATAGCTTCCTCCAGCGTGTCTGATTTAGAAGCAATTACGTTCCCACTGATGTTGCACGGTAGTCCACCGATGAAATTTTCTAGCAGCTTTTCGTTATCTGGAACCATAGTTGGACATAGCACAACCAACTCCTGAAACCTTCGGATATATGCCTCGATATCATTACCTGCTGTCACTAGCTTATAAAACTCTGTTTCCAACTTCTGCACCTCAGTACGAGGGCGAAACTTATCAGTCATCAATTTCTTGAATTGCTCCCAGGTGAGCTTGTAGGCATTTTCCATACCCATCGGTTGAGCATAAGAATTCCACCATGACATAGCTTCATCCAAAAGCATGCCAGTAGCGAATTTTACCTTGCTGCCATCAGGACAGTTGCACATGAGGAACACATTCTCAGTCTTTTCGAACCAGCGAATCAAAGCAACCGCTCCTTCAGTGCCCTTAAACTTGATGGGATCACTAATCTTAAAATTTTTCCAAGTACATTCACGCCTTTTATCGGATTGTCCATCTGTCCCTGTCTGTAAAGCGGCCTCAGCAGCCCTTGCAGCTACCTCAGCTCTCTCGATCTCTAGAGCTTCGTCGATACTATCCTTAACCAATTTCCGAATAGCAACAGGTGTCATAGTTGGAGTAGCTTTAACTTTCCTTGGCGGCATAGCTCTTCAAAACGAGAAAAGAAGGGTGAGACATAATTAAGACGTTTCCTAGTAGTAGATGTTCGAGAGTGGGTTATTATAAAATGAAGGGTTGATGTTGCGATATGACGAGTTGACGTGGTTCGAGTGGTTTTGTGATATCCTGAGATTTCTGTTGAGTTTTAAATGGTCATAATGTACCTATGGATCCTCCTTATATATGGTATGAGAAGTCTTTCCTAGGGAGGTCATTGCTAATACTCACTTATCAATATTGGGAGTAATGAGTGATGAGTGACATAGGAATCTATAGAGTATCACCTAATTCCTTATATATATGGGGATGGTGAAAGGAAATAATAATGATGGTGAGAAGGGAAAAGACTGTGACATCTGCAACATAATGAGATTGTGATGAAAGTGAATACTGTGATGTAAAATGAAACATTTGGAAATTAGGTAGAGAATTCAATCCAGACAAAATTTTATTATAACCATTCTCAGTGTTGCAAAATTCATTTCTGAGTCAGACATAGGTAGTCAGCCTATGTCCCACTATCCCGGGTTGAATATAGGTGACTAGTCTATATTCCACCGAGGTTCCATGAATTTTGAAATACTCAGCTCAGTTATACTAAGACTATGTCCTTCACAAATACCAAGACGTTCAGAAAGACTAAGGCAGGTGACCAAACTCGAGGTCAAATGATGAAACTATGCAAGGAAAAACATAACGCGGTGACATATATGATACGTGAACATGCTTATATGAAAGACAATGATAGTAATCAACTAGAATAAGTGAATATAATATACCAGATAATGAGACACAATTCTCATCATCTAAGTCAGCAACAAACCACAAGTGAGGCATCATCTTGGCAGGCAGGCACGTGACGGTCATAGGGTTAAGTTTTCGTAAAAGTAGCTATAGTCTAGGTTTTAAAAACACTTAGTTCGCTATAGCCAAAGCTCTGATACCAATCTATCACACCCCCAAAATCGGGTCCAGCGGAAGCATACATGTAGCTGGGGTGTAACTCAATCGGTATTACAACACAGGTTCAAAACTGGTTTTCACTTGAATTATTTAGAATAAAATAGCTTAACCAAAAATGTTGAATTTACATTTTTAAAAGTAGTGCGGAAATAGGCCCTTAAAATAGTTAAGAACGGTCCCCATATGAATATCAGAGTCTTCTATGACCATGCCATGCCCTGCCAAAACCTCCTGTAGCGTGCCATATGCTTAAAACCTGAAAATACATGCTAAAGTGTCAACACGAGGTTGGTGAGTTCATAGAGTTTGTTTAACAACTAATGCCTATAGAGAAAATGATCGCCCAGCAAAGGCATTGTAAATCCACTCAGTTGCAAGTCCCGCCATAAGAGACTTGTAACCTGTGTGCCTACAACCCACTGCCAAATGTGTTAAAGTCTACGGAAACAAAAGTAATATGTGGACCAATAATCAAAGATAAGTGTAGTTTGTCCAATACATTTGGTTATGTTACCCGTACATTCGGATATGTGACCCGTTCATTCGGTTAAGTGACCCGTACATTCGGATATGTGACCCGTTCATTCGGTTAAGTGACCCGTACATTCGGATATGTATGTACATAGTGGTGAAGCTGGTTCATTTGGTTAAGTGTGCATCGTAATGGAAAAGACTTGGGTCCGAAGATAAAAGATTAAGTGTGATGCAAATGAATATACACTACATTCGAATGAGTAAGAAATTCATAAATGGAGCAAGTAAATGTTTGACTAAGCATGTAGCAAAAACCAATTAAATCAAGTATACATTTAGATGGAAACGAGCATGTATTCTCCCCCAAAGCCGTTATAAAACAAGTTAAAATAGTAGGGGTTATGACTCACCTAGAGCGATAGCTACGATGACAAGAATGGATACACTGAAATGAGGCACGATCTCTAACCGCAACCTAATATGAGTAATAACGATCTACCTTAGATCATGACGTGATGAAACGAATGCACGTGCACATGATGCCTATACCACTTGGAAATACTAGTTATTGTCAAAGTAAAATAGTTTCCATACGTAGGAAAAATAAGTCCAATTGGAGTTATAAAAACTTGTCGTAACATATATCGTATAAAAATGTTAGCGTTATATTTCCTCGTATCGAAAACCTTAAAATAACGTCGTTAAGTCGTATAAATATTCTTTTGGGTCATACGTATTTCATTTGTTAAGAATATAGTCCTTAGTAACATTTCTAGAAAATATACCATTTAGTGCGTAAGTTATTATTTTCTAGTAGTGACTATATATATATATATATATATATATATATATATATATAGTTTTGACGATGTTAAAACGCGTATAACTTGGTCGTTTTAAGTTCATTTTCCTCGTTCTTTATGTCCACGGATTCGTTTTAGTAAGTACTAATATATTTTTGATAACTCGGCTCCTCTAGGTTACGTTTAACGCTTCTATTTGTCCGTCGAAAATTTCCAAACAGCATGCAGTTTTTCGGGAAATAGTTTTCGTCAATTAATTTGCAAAAATCATAACTTCTTCGTTATAAGCTCGTTTTAATCCGTTCTTTCGCCTAAAGTTTCGTTTTTGAAAGTATTTTCTAAGTCTTTGATCAAAAATTACCCCTGAGTTCCTGAGTTTCCCACGTTTTTAAAATAAGGACAGTAGGTAAATAAATAGTTTCAAAAATCATTTTTCTAGTTTCAAACTTGTTCCAACTTCAACCAAACCACTTTCAATCACCACAAAACTAGTCTAATCCTACCATACACCTTCTTAGGGTGTCATGGGTTCCTAAACATCATAAACCAAGTGGATCTAACAAGGATCTAACTATAATCACCTTCTAGGCTTTCAAAGTTAAAAGTTTATAAAATAAAGTGGTATAAATAGCATATGCATGTAGATCTAGTATATATATAACATATGAAACTTGTAAAAATTATGAAATGAGTTTGGTTAACTTACTTGGAAGGTTTAAGGAGTTTAGATGATGAAAAACCTACTAATCCTTGAGTTTCTATTTCAAAACTCAAACAAGGATAACTATATGAACAAGATTACACTATGATCTTTGAAAAATTGTTGTTCTTGCTTCTTGGATCACCCCTAGGCCGAGCACCCCATGGAGAGAAAATGAGAGAAAAGTTTACTTGCACCTTGATAATATTGTGAAAAATGGGATGAAAAATGGGTTAATATCTAGTTAGAGACAATTGTTAGGTATGCATTAATGAGTGTTGGTGAGGTTAAGCATGTGAAGACTAGGAGGGGGGGGCCGGTTATGAAAGGAGGAGAAAGGGGAAGGTGTTTGTTGATTTAATTAGGAAGTGTAGTGTAGTGTAGTTTGTGTTGTTATTAGTTAGTTTAGGTATAATCGGATACCGGGTTTGCTAGAAATAAATTTTAACGAAGTTAACCGGGACATAATAAAGTCATAAAACTTGTAAAAATATGTTGGGTACAAGTATTGGATGTTTGGGTGATTATTGTTTAGTTTTCACGAAAACCGTCGTAATTAAATTAGACGTACGATATTAATTAGTTAAATTTCCAAAATACCGGGTAAATGAGTTTTACTAATTTTTATATTATAAAAAAAATGAGTATAAAAATATATTGAGATCATAGTCGGGAATGTCGGATATGTTAGTCATATTATTGATCGTTTGTTAACGTTTATTTAAAAATAAACATACGTAAAAGTTAATTATACTAAAAGTAGTAATTTAATTATCCTACGAGTGGAATAGTGTGCAAGTGATATAATGATGATACGCAGACTATTTCTAGTCCGTATGAAAATGGCCCTGGTAATGATGCATGAATTCGCTCCTGAACCAATATGGTTACGCGAATTTAAATACTCGTAAACTAATTTTACGATGACATGAGTAATGCACGTGAATAGTGATATTTCTTCCGAAAATGAATAGTGTCAAGTGAATAGTAAAATTTTTGAACGCTTCTCAGAATGTCGAATTGACCTCGAAAACGATAAATAGTGATCGATGAATAGTAAATGATGAATAGTAACTGTGAATAGTAAATTGTCGAGGTTTGGAAAATGACCAGAAATTACGAGTTGTGACAAACATGGTTATAGAGATCGACAAAGGTACCGTGTTAAGGCCGAGATTCCTAATTTTTGTGGGAATCTTGATCTTGAAGTTGTTGGGTTTGTTGTTCAGGCTGATAAGTTCTTTGACATTATAGATGTTCATGAAGAAGAGCAAGTCAAGATTGTAGCTTACAAGTTACGTGGAGGAGCTGGAGCTTAGTGGTAAAATAAGCAAGACAACGTAGAAGATAAGGCAAGCATCCAATCAACACATGGTAAAGGATGAAGGGAACGATAAAGGTAGGTTTTACCCCCGGATGTTTAACAATTTTATATCAACAATATCATACTAGTGTTCAAGGGAAAAGAACCGTGGTGAATCACACGAGTGAGTTCTTGAGGTTACATGCTAGGTTACTATAATACATAATAAAATTTCAAATTATGGCGTCCAAGGTTTTTTTTTTTTTTTTTTTTTTTTTTTTTTTTTTTTTTTTTGACTTGGTCACCTTTTTCATCAAAATTTTAGTCAACATCATACTTTCTGGCAAAAACATTTTTGGCGGCAAATTTTTCGGCTTCATCCAAGACACACAAACCAAGTCGCAGCGAGAAAACGAAAATCAACTTACCATTTTTTTTCCAAACAATTGAAAACACAATTTCTGGCAAAAGAATTGGTCTTCACGGACAAAAATCCAATTTTCAAACAAGTGAAATTTTTTGCTTCATGCAATACCACAAACAAAGACCCCACACACACACACACACACATATATATATATATATATATATATATATATATATATATATATATATATATATATATATATGGGCCATTCATGTGAGAAATCTAATTTTTGTGAGAACGCGAGAACTAATCCTAGCCACTCATTTTATCCTCCTTAAACTTTGATCTAATAGCTATTATTAGCAAACTATTTTTTTTTGAAAAATTTCAAAAAATTTTGAATTTTTTTTTGAAAAGTTTTCAAAAAATTTTAGAAAATTTTTTTGAAAAATTTTCAAAAAATTTTCGAAAATTTTTTTGAAAAATTTTAGAAAATTTGTTTTTCACATGTGACGGAATTTTTTTCACATGTGACGAAAAAAAAATTTTACATGCGACGAAATTTTTTTTTCACATGTGACGAATTTTTTTTAACACTTGACAAAAAAAATTTCGTGAAAATTTCAAAAATTTTTTTCACATGTGACGGAATTTTTTTTTCACATGTGACGAGTTTTTTTTTTCAGACATGACAAAAAAACATTACGTGAAAATTTCCAAATTTTTTTTCACATGTGACGAAATTTTTTTCCACATGTGACGGATTTTTTTTTTAACATGTGACGAATTTTTTTTTCACATGTGACGGAATTTTTTTTCACATGTGACGAATTTTTTTTTCACACGTGATAAAAAAAATTTCGTGAAAATTTTCAAATTTTTTTTCACATGTGACGAAAAAAATTTTCAGAAAAAAAAATTTCGAAATTTTTTTTTCTGAAAATAAAATTCAGAAATTTTTTTTTGAGAAAAAAATTTTTTCGAAAAAATAAAAATTTTTCGAAAAAAAAATTTTCAAAATTTTTTTTTTCGAAAAAAAAAATTTTCAAAAATTTTTATTTCGAAAAAAAAAATTTCAAAAAAAAATTTTTTTCGAAAAAAAAAAAAATTCGAAAATTTTTTTTTTTCGAAATTTTTTTGAAAATTTTCGAAATTTTTTTTAAAATTTTTCAAAATTTTTTAAGAAATTTTCAAAAAGTTAATTAACTAATATTAGGTAATAGATTAAAGTTATAATAAATTAAAGTTAAAGGAGGATAAAATGAGTGGCTAGGATTGCTTCTCGCGTTCTCACAAAATTTAGGCTTCTCATTTGAACGCTTCACTATATATATATATATAAGTTGCAGACATTAAAAGAAATTAAAAAATAAAAAAAATTAATAAAAATAAATAAATAAATCGATTTTCAAATTTCAATTTCATTACACAAATTACACAGTATTTGGAGGTTCTAACATACATACCTCATATTCAACAATAGAGTAAGACTTACATCAATGCACCAATAGAGTAACAAGTCAACACAAAATAGGATAATATAAAAAGAATTTGAACGTAATACCTTTCTTATATATAGTCAAAAGTTTTGACTTGATCTTTTCTTTCGAAAGTAACAACTTCCTTGCACATTCCAAACGGTTAACTGAAAGCGAGTTTCTTTCTAGATTGTACCAGTTATAAATTTTTTAAATAAATTTTTTAAAGAGTAAATTACTCCGTTCGTCCTTGTGGTATGCGTTAACTGGCGTTGTTAGTCTTTTTACCAAAAAAACGGCACCGTTCGTCCTTAACGGGCAAAAGTTTGGCATCGTTAGTCCCTCCCCACTAACGCTTGCTAAGTGTTGTTATACCTGAAGTCCCATAAGGGTATACTAGTCATTTCGCAAACCAAAAGGACGAACGGTGCAATTTTGTTTTTTGTTTTTTTATTGTTTTCTTTAAATACGTTCGTAAATTCCGTTTTAATAAGTTTTCGTCTGTTTTATTACGTATTTATTTGTTTTTTTCGTTTTAGTCTCTTTTTTACGTTTTCCTCCATTTTGTTACGTTTTCATCCGTTTTTTTTTCGTTTTCGTCTGTTTTTTTTTAAGTTTTCGTCTGTTTTTTTACGTTTACGTCCATTTTTTTTACGTTTTTGTCCGTTGTTCTAACGTTTTCATACGCTTTCGTCCATTTTTTTTACGTTTTTATCCATTCTTAACCGTTTTTTTCAGTTTCGTCTGTATTTTTACGTTTTCCTCCGTCTTTTTACGTTTTCATCCGTTTTTTCGTTTTCGTCTGTATTTTTACAGTTTTCTCCATTTTTTACGTTTTCATCCATTTTTTCCATTTTCGTCTGTTTTTTTTTACGTTTTCCTCCATTTTTTACGTTTTCATCCTTTTTTTTCGTTTTCGTTTGTATTTTAACATATTCCTTAATTTTTTACGTTTTCATCCGTTTTTTCCTTTTCATCTGTTTTTTTTTACGTTTACCTCCGTTTTTTTACGTTTTCATTCGTTTTTTTCGTTTTCGTCTGTTTTTTTTACGTTTTTGACAGTTTTTGTCTGTTTTTTTGTTTTTGTTTGTTTTTTTTACGTTTTCGTTCGTTATTATACATTTTCATCCGTTTTTTTTTGTCTGTTTTTTTTTACGTTTTTGTTCGTTTTAAACGTTTTCGCCCATTCTTTTACTTTTTTGTCTTTTGTTCTAACGTTTTCATACGTTTTCATTCATTTTTTGCATTTTCATACGTTTTCGTTCATTCTTATCCGTTTTTATACGTTTTCACAACATGGGTATTGAATGTTTATTGCTAATACCCTGTATTTGTTCTTTCTATTTTTAGAAATTTGATATTTTTTTTGTTGTAATTTAGCATACCCATATTTTAAAATGAGCTTTTTTTTTAAGTCAAAGAACTAGTTGTTGAAGGTTGATGCTAATAACCTGTAATTATTCTTTCTATTTTTTGAAATTGATGTTTTTTGGTTATTATTTGATATACCCATGTTGTGAAAACGTATAAAAATAGATAAGAGTGGATAAAAACGCATGAAAATGTAAAAAATGAACGAAAACGTATGAAAACGTTAGAACAAAAGACAAAAACGTAATAGAATGAGCGAAAACGTAAAAAAAGTGAACGAAAACATAAAAAACAGACAAAAAAAACGGATGAAGATGCAAAAAATGAACGAAAACGTAAAAAATAGACGAAAACGAAAAAACGGACAAAAATGTAAAAAAAATGACGAAAACGAAAAAAACGGATGAAAACGTAAAAAAACGGAGGAAAACGTAAAAAAAACAGACGAAAACGAAAAAAAACGGATGAAAACGTAAAAAATGGAGGAAAATGTAAAAATACAGATGAAACAGAAAAAAATTGTTAAGAATGGATAAAAACGTAAAAAAAAATGGACGAAAGCGTGTGAAAACGTTAGAACAACGGACAAAAACGAAAAAAACGGACGTAAACGAAAAAAAAAAGACGAAAACGAAAAAAACGGAGGAAAACATAAAAAAAGAGACGGAAACGAAAAAAATGGACAAAAACGTAAAAAAAACAGACGAAAACGTATTAAAACAGAACTTACGAACGTATTAAAAAAAATTGCACCGTTCGTCCTTTTGCACCGTTCGTCCTTTTGGTTTGCGAAATGACTAGTATACCCTCATGGGACTTCATGTGTAACAACACTTAACAAGCGTTAGTGGGGAGGGACTAACGACGCCAAACGTTTGCCCGTTAAGGACGAACGGTGCAGTTTTTTTAGTCAAGGGACTAACGACGCCAGTCAACGCAAACCACAAGGACGAACGGTGTAATTTACTCTTTTTTAAATGATGTATTTTTGTTTGTTTTGTTTTATTTATGGTTCTTAATTATGGTTTTTTTTACAGGCTTAATTAATGAAGAAGGGACGAACGGTGTAATATACATATTTTTTAAAAGTATTTTCGCAAAACTTTATAAACCAAGTTTACTTACCATTTTCGTTATATTAGGAAAGATAATGTCATCATGTCTTGCTATAACTTGGAAGGAGATTGTATTGATACATTATGGAACTGCAAAGGTCATGATCACTCATGTGTTAGCGTTGCTTGTTCATCCAGTAGTCAAGTTCATGTAAGTTTTTTTATTTTTACCTTAAAATATTAAGCATTAGTATGCATATTTATGAATGGTCTTTTATTTACATTTGAAAGATATTTTCTAAAGGATATTTTGATATGCTTAGTCATTGTTTACCAATGCGAATGGTTGTCATGTCTCCGAATACTAATGATTTTGTTGACTGTCATATTGTGAATGATGTTGTTTATGGTTTTGAGGGGTTGAGCTGGGAGTTGTTAGTTGGTTACAGAATGTTGCCGTGCTTTATTGATCATGGAACATTCCGTTTAACTGTATTTAACCATATTGGAGTTTAAATTGATGGAGCTTTTCTTGCTAAAGGTATTTTTTTTATAACAAAATCTTAAATTTTTTTTGGCCTTACATTGTATTTTGATTTTTTTTTAGTTTGTTGCAGAGGATATAAGTTTTGTTGACTTTTTAGAGTGTAAGATGGCTGGAATGGTTTTGCTTGAAGACATTCAAGAACCTATTGAACTTGCTATTGGAAACATGCACATCACTGATTAAACTGAGTTCGATAATTCTTATCTTTGAATGGAGCATTAATAAAATTTTTGGTCGTATAATAGTGTTTGGAGTTTAGTTCTTGGTGGTCTCATTTGATTTTGCTATTTGTTGTTCTTGATTGCATTTTAATACTTTTATGATGTCATGAATATTTTCAAATTGGATCACATTTGAATAGCAACTTTTATGTACCTGTCCTATCAATGTGAGTTTACTGTTCTAGAAACGTTACTATTATTTGAAAATTCTTTGATATGAAACAAAAGTATTTATGATTGTAGAAATCGTTGTTTAGACAATAATGGCTATATGATCCAAATAAGGGGCATGCTAAATAAACCCATTAATTCTACTAACCAAACACTAATTATATCTAATCATTACTTTTTTACTTAAAGTTCTCACATTATTATGCCAGTCATTGAATTTTTCTTCTTATTATTCTTTAGGTTACTAAAATGTACTAAGAATATTATAAGAATAGTTACTTACATTTTATTGAGTTTCTTCTTCTTTTTACGTATGAAAGAATACTACTACCTCCGTCCCATATTAAGTGTCCATAATGGAATCTTGGATTGTCCCAAATTAAGTGTCCATATTCTATTTCAACCAATGAGATGAGACTTTAGTGGGTAAAAATTATATTTGATTGGTGGAGAGTGTAGTTAGTGGAATTTTCTAAAACTTTGTGCATGATGTAAGTGGACACTTAATATGGGACGGAGGGAGTATAATTTATAAATTAAACAAATATTACATTTTATTGATTTTCTTCTTCTTTTTACATCAAAGAATATTATAATTTATAAATTAAACAAATATTACAAATTATTGCCATTATTATTTTTATTTTGATTTGATAACATTTTTCAAAGCATCATATTTCACTTGCCTGACAGTCAAGTAGTAAAAGGTAGGGTTGTGATCGACGAGCTCAAGCTTGACAGGGATTAAGCTCGGCTCGAAAATTATAAGGTAGACTTGAGCTTGATTTATAAGGTAGGCTCGGCTCGAAATTATATATAAACATTATATTCGATAGCCAAATATTTAGTTATGATACCAATATTTAGTTATTATACCAATATTCATGTTAGGCTTTAGGATGTTTCTATAAAAGTTATAGTGATACATGAAAGCTCGAGCTCAGCTCGTTATGTGTTTTGAGCAGGTTTATTGAGCTCGAGCTTAAGCTCGATAAAACAATAATAATAGGTTAAAAATATTTTAAATTCAACTAAAACTCAATGCAAACAGCAAAATCCAAAATGAATCATTCATTTTTAGCATAGTTGTTGATTAACAATTTAGAAATTTGATCCTATTTCTAATTTCATACCCATATCTGTTCGTATGACGATTCCGTATAAATTACTTGTATACTCCCTCCGTCCCATATTAAATGTTCACTTTTGACTTTTCGAGTCTTTTTTCTTTAACTTTGATCTTAAATATTTTGGTTTGTATTATATGATACTTGATAAAAATTATGTCAATAAAAATTACATTTAAAACTCAATTCATTCATATATTTTGCATCATAAATAAAAATATTTAAAGTCAAAGTTGATACAACAAGACTTTGAAAATTCAAAGTGGACATTTAATATAGGACGGAGGTAGTAATATTTTTTCTCATATAACGTCAAGTACAAATAAAATATACGTATATGCTTATTTCATAATGGGTTTTGCTAACGACAGTCCTAAATGTTGTCATTAAGCAAATAAGTTTTATTACAACACCATTTATGAATGTAATAAAATGATGTCGCTTAACGACAACCCTTAAGGCTATCATTAGCAAAACCCTTTGACAATTTATATTAAAGGGAGAATTAAATGAAGTGGGACCATGAGCTTTAATAAATATAAGTAGAAAGAAAAATTAGTGGTTGCTCAAACTTCTATACAGTCAAAAAAAAAAAAGTAATTAATGTTTAGTTAGTGAATTAAGGGTATATTTAGTAGGACCCTCCAAATAATTGCCGTTCAAGTATGAATGGAATGTGATGGGTTAAGTTTTAAGCTTTGAGTATGGTTAGTAATTCTTGGGTATATGCTGGATGGAAATAGAATTTCTCATGTGGGTATGACAGTGCAAAACATTAGTTGTTTATATTTCACTTTTGTTGTATTTTGTATGTCTTTACGTCCAAGTTTTGCTATGCTCACAGTTTATCGCATTTGAGTTCTCTAAAACAAAATTAAAACCCAAAAGTATAGTCCCACATCGTCCAAGTGAGGAATATAAATGTAATGGAACTTCAAATAAAAAGAAGCTCAATATCAACGGAGAAACTTAAATCGTTGCTAAATAATATAACTTCAATATACCTAATGAACCATCTTAACCTTTGTTGTTTTATGCGTGTGATTTTGATAGTTTTAGACATTTGTTCAAGAACTTGTTCACCTTCAATTTACTTATATACTTCCAAATTCATGCCTCGTTATATCATAATGAACCGTCACCATATCATTCTATACAAAAAGTTAAACTTATTCACTGAAAAGCTATACCTTTTTGGCTATAGTGTTACAATGGTTGGTTTTAGTCTTTTATCCTATATTCATGGTGGGGTGATGCCTTAAGTAGGGGTAACGTTAATTTTGGCATTATATAGCAACTCACTCGGGTGCAGTAAACAAACCATATATTAAGGCTAGTAATAAAAACACATCCAATAATGGTAAATGTGCTATTATCTGATTAAAACAAACAACATTCATAAAGTTGTTATTAACCTCAGTAACTTTTTTATTTTATTTTTTAAAACAATGTCAAACACCCCTTTCGATCATTATCAATTATGGGTCATTTGAAATTCTAATTTTAAGTCATACATAATGAGGAGCTGTTTTATCCCTAATTAGGACATATGGTTGAGGTAAAATTATTAGTTAAAAAGGGAACGGGTCAAATGGGGCAAAAGGGTCAAAAACATGTCCAAAGTTACATAATTATTTTACCAAAAAAGGATATAGTTTGGAACAATTGTATTTTGGGTCAACCAACCTGCACCAAAAACTACCCATTTTAACCCGCGGATGTTACCCAAGCCACAAGGCCGTTTGTTTTCCCACCTTTTAAATATGTATTAGAGGTGCCACAACCAGATCAAGGAAAGACCTCAACAACATTCACCTTTTGGCCCAACCACAACCACCATTCCGGTTAACTTAGCAATTAAAAACAAATCGAGACCTTATTAGTCTAGACACATTGAGCTGCAACTATAATAATCAATTTCATATCTCTATAAAAAAATCTTGAATAAAGAAAATCACCATACGATAGTTACAAACCAAATATAGAAAATAAATTCGCCTAAAAAAACAAATTACGTATTCTTGAAATGACACATTCTTGTGTCATTATTCTTGCTCACTCGTTGTTATGTTTTGTATCTTCTTGTTTTGATCTTCAGCGCCTTCATGCTCAACTTTTGGTTTCTTTTCATGTCAGGATTATCATGTTCCATGTTAGGATTATCACTTCACAACACTTAACAGGCCAAGCACACAAAGCCTCAATATATCCCAAGATTAAGACAGTCTAAACCGTCCACGATCAAAATTGACTTACTTAAGCTAACCTTATTAGAGATAATCAACACAGAAACGCAAAGCATATAATTCGAGAACAGGAGTGTGTGAATTTATGACTAAAATATGTGTGTGTGAATTAAATAGTTATGAGGCTTGTGGTATGTGATGAATGAGATTTATTCATAAAGGAGTGTCAGAGGCGGACCTATGCTTTGCATTGGCGGTGCCCGGGAACCACGTTGGACGACGGAATCTTTTAGAAGCGATGTATAAAATTTTTTAGGAACCTTATTTGGGAACTACCTTAGAAAAAATTTTGACAAAAAACTTACTTTTAGTATAAAATATTTTTAGCCCAAACCACAATTAGCCAAATTAACCCATTTAATAGTTAATAATGATTAACTTTTAAATAAATAAGAAAGAAGCAATTACGGCAGTTGTGGAAGGATTATACAAACACTTAGGATGTTAGTCTTAATAATGTGTTTGGGATATTTATGAATGAATGTGATTTAGTACGCGGAATTTACTAGAACACACTAAAGGAACAAAGGTGGTGAATAAGTGAACTTGAATAATTTAGAGTGATGAACACAACATGAATAACACAAAACGATTCAATATTATTTATGAAATAATACGGGTGATCTAAACTATCACCGGGATTACAAATGTAACCTTGAATCTTTGATATGTGAAAGGGATTTAATGAAAGAAGTTATGCATGCAGTGATCGATGTTTTAAGAAGGTGACTAAGGGTTCCTTTTATAGTATAAGGAGCCCTTATTACAAGTTGTCAAGTTGCTTAATATAATATACTTAGAGACTTATCTTATCCTAATATTACACCTTTCATGGTAAAACACTGCATATTATCTACTGAGACCTCTGTACTACTTCTACTAAACGTGTAACTTTGTACAAAGACTAATAATACAACTAAATATCTCTAAACAAAATATAACAACTTGTCATTTAAACTGGCGGGATCTTCATCAACTAGCAGTACCTTCTCACCCAGAAGGTACTGTTAGTGTATCTTCAACTTCAACAAAACTAAAAAGGCAGGTTTAACTTATCATCTAGCAGGCTCTTCTGGCAGACTCTTTGACTTGAACATTTTATTCCCAACAATCCTCCCCTAAACTTGTTATTCCTTATTAAAATAACCAAGTTTCTTGTGAATAAAATTCATACCTTGAGGATCTGAGGGAACTCTTCCAAAAACCTTATCATCTATTCCTCCTTAGGCTTTCATACTGATCAAATATGCTTTCCTTCAATCTTTTGACTGCATCAGTTTCTTCTTCACATAATAGTTTGTTGGAGATCAAGACTGATAATACTTCATAACTCAAAGGATACTCCTTCTCACCTAGCATAAAAAGTTCTATTCCACTCTGAATGGAAAGATGATGAACATGGCTCATGCTGAAGTATTCCCATGAAACAGATAAATCATAGTAAGGAAATTTCCAATGTGTATCAGTAGGATTTGGATCATATAATCTGCTGAACTCCACCCATAGCTCTTGCTCCTTTGCATCAGGTTTATACTTGGTTTTTAGCTTCTCTTGAACTAAGTCCCACAATTCATCTAGATCAATTCTGCTACATGCTCTAAGCAGATTTTCAAAATTCTTGAATATTTCAACCTTATTTCCAACTCTTGTTATCTTCCATGCTTTACCAAATTTGTCATTGTAGATTTCCCAATCTATGATTGGATGCCTTGCATGTAAAGGTTCAGCAAAGACAACTTGTGGAACATGGATAACCATTTCTCTTGACTGAACAGGAGGTAAGTCTGCTTTCTCTTTCTGGGCTGCTTGATCCTTCTGATCATCTCTTCTTCTTTTGGAAGGCCTTTCTGGTGAATCCATGAGGAGACTGGTTTTGTTTCTTTTGTAAGCCTCTAAGTATAGAAGCTTCAATTCACCAAATGATTTATTTTTGAGTTGATGATCCTTCATGTTCACTTCTCTTTTCAGATATAACCTGAAGAAATGCTTCTGATCTGCCTCAGAATGACGCATTTTGAACCCTTTCTCCTTATTCTTCTGGATCTGCTGATAGACATCATCCAATGCCTCTTGATTGTATTTCTTAGTGATGAAATCATTGACCTTGATTGTCATTTCATCTGAGCTAAGAGACTCATCACACACCAGAGTATAAGCTTCACCCCTTACAATTGGATCAATGGAAATGATATATTGCAGCTGAGCATCAAATTTTTCTTGTAATATTCTTGACTCTTCTTCAGCCCCCATAACCTCTTCTTCATGAAGCTGTTTGGTTAACATATCATCTACAGCCAATTGTACTTGTTCTTTCTTCTTCAACTTTTTAGGTTTTGGTTCATCTTCAAACATAATTTTCTTGCCCTTGTCTTTTGGTGTTGATTCTAGACTTGGAGCAGCAGATTGTTCATCAAAAACAAGAAACCTCCCCTGAGGCTGTGATCCCTTTTTTTTTCTTTTGTAGAACATTTGATCAGAACCTTTTAAATTCATAGCCAATAGCCTCTGAATCCCAGCAGGCTCTTGCTCTGCTTCAGCAGTCTCTTTTGTACTAACAGGCTCTTTTTCTCCACTTCAGCAGTCTCTTCTTCACTCTTAGAACTACCCATCCTCCCCTGTTTGGAAGAGAGACCCAAACCTTCTGCATCTGAACTTGAAGAACTTGAAGCAACCAACTGAGAAGTCCTTTTACCCTTCAACAACTTCACCTTTAACTCTAATTTCTCAACCCTCTTAACTAGCTTGGTGTTAATCTCTGTAAAGTGTTTGTTTTGACTTTCAAGAGTAGTTTGCAAGAGCTGCACTTGCTCCTTTAGTTCCTTTACAGTCTGAGCATCTAAACTTTGATGTGGAGGAGAGTGGGGTGGTGAGTTATGATGTGATAATGATGGTGATGTTGCAGATAGTATTTGTGATGGTTGGTGAGATGATGATGTGACTAATGGTGATGGTGGTGATGGTGGTGTGACTGATGGTACTGGTGATGGGTTTGGTGATGAATGATTAGATGATGTGGATGGTTCTTCAGTATGTTGTGGTAACATTTCCTCAAAAAGTGGTACTTCTTCTCCTTGAAAACCAATTTTCATATTTGAAAACACCTTGTGGGTAAGTTTTGGAGTTTTAAAAGGTTTGTTTGGGGGAAGTAACAAATGTTTGGATTTGTTGATGAGGCACAAAATAAACCTTGGGTACATTAAAAACTTTGTTTCACTATCCACATTTTTAACCAATCCTTCAAAAATGTATTTTGAAAAGTTGAATTTCTTGTTTGTTGCCAAGCAAATGAGAGCTGCAGCCATGTTACCACTAAACTGCTCCCATGAGGTTTTCTTTTGGCTTAAACGATGAAGGATGGTATGGATCAAAAATCTCCATTGAGGGGTAAAATGCTTTTTAAGAAATGTAAGCTTTGTAGAAGTCACATTATACCCCATTTTTGTCAAATTTTCAAAGATTTTAGTATCAGGCAATTGACTAATACCATCTGAATCATCCAAATGAAGATGTCTTCTAATGGACGATTCAGTAAAAGTCAGAGTTCTGCCATCCACTTTAACCTTTAACTCTTGAATCCCATTCCTAAGAGTTTTAACTCTAGCCGTTTACCAAAATTGTAAAATTTGAGATTCATAAATAGTAGGATTCACGAGTAAAGCAAACGTGATATAAGAATTGTTTAGAAAATCCACTGCTTGATGAAAAGATTCATTTTCCTCAGACTTTTCCAAAAATGCTAATTGGTTGTGACGTTTAACAAAACTTATATGAGCTGATGAGGCGAAAAATGAACCACTTTTAGGGGGTCATTTAAGCCCGGAATTGAATTTATTTGATCAAATATTGCCCTAAATCGTTCCTTTTGTGATTTTAGGTACTTTGGGAGTGAATTCTGGAAAAGGAAGCAATTCGAACGTTTTTGGAGCATAAAAGAGAAGAAAAAGCCAAAGACTTAATTTTCCATGCTGAGAACAGTACCTGACGGCATCAAGAGGAAGATCCTGACGGCGTCAAGAGTAAAAGTGGTGACGACCCAGTGCAAACCTGACGGCGTTACAACAAGAGTGTCAAGACTAAATTTTGTGACGGCCTGCATAAGGAGAATACATGACGGCGTCAGACCCAGATCTAGGCAGTCCGAGGAACTATTTGGCGGCGAGATGACGGCGTCAGAAATTTGTTCTTGACACCGTCACCTATCAAACTCTATATATAGTTTTCTATTTTTCATTCATAAAGGGAGGAACCTGTGTGGAGAAACTAGGGCCAAACTTTGTAAACCCTAGGTCATATTTTACAGTACTTTCAAGGGTTTTCACCCCTTGAATCCTTCCATGTTCTATTGAGATAAGTCTTCTCTTAATTCAATCAATATGTCTATGTGTTGGTTGATTATATCGTGTGCTTGTCTTGATTTCAACATGCTAGGCTAGATCTATTTTGTGTTTGCTTGGATCTAATGAAACCTAGATGTTAATTATGTGTTGATTACTTGTTTATGGTTGTATTGGATGAATGATTTCAATGTTAGGCTTAAGAAAACTGGCAGATCTCCATTGTGTAACATGCTTGAACGTCTTAGGAAACATGAACCGGTGTGTACTAGGTTTTATTGGTTGTATTTAATGCATGAGTAAATTCTAATAATCCCATGTTAGGAGCTTCTTAGCCGGCTCGACATAAGAGTGAAGTAGGCGCTCATAGGATTGGGGAAGTAAGTACGCCACCCCATGAATGGTATTAAGGAATACAATTCGTCATCCACGCAACTATAACAAGTAATTAACGTGTAAAAGATATCTAGGGAGTAGTGAAATCTAAGTAAACACATTTCTCCCACATATTGCTCACAACTCTAGTTTAATATAGTTTATTTTCATTTTTAGTATTTTATTTTGATTGCATCTTAGTATTGGGTTAGTTGACTAGCAACTAATTCTGCCCCAAATCCTTCAAACCCAAGATTTTTACTTGCTTTTCATAAAATATAAAAATATAAAAAGAATCATCCCTCATCTCTAGACCTAGTCTTTAGGTTTTCTAATCCTAGCGACACTATTCCTAGCTGAACGATCAATCCCCCGGTACTTGTCGTTATACTATACTACATCGATCAGGTACACTGCCTGGTGGGGGTTGTAAGCTTCTCGAGATCCCTCGAGAGGTCAAGCCTGGTGCAATCCCTACGCATCAAGTTTTTGGCGCCGCAGCCTGGGGAATAGTTATTGTCTAGGTTAGAATCTCTTTTTATTAGGTCTACTTGCTAGATTCCTTTCTAGTAAGATTTTATTTTTATTTTCTAGGTTCTCTTTAGTCTATCTTATTTCTTCGTGTTTTTGTTCGTAACTCTTCACCACCCGACATCATGGACGATGGGAACATCTTTGAACCCGTCATTCCACCACAACAAAACCCACCACTAGAACCTCTTAGGCCCCGAACCCTAGGAGAGTATTCCCGACCTAGCCGCCAAGGCTATCGAAACACTATTGAGCTCACCGGAGCCAATGTGACCCCCTTGCGATCCGACACCATCCGGTTGGTGCAAAGCGGATGTCCATTCCATGGACTTCGTTCCTAAGATCCAAACCAACATCTCAAGGACTTCCTTAAAATCGTAGATTCTATAGACCTTGATGTTACAACTAGAGAGTCAACCCGATTACGCCTATTCCAATTCTCTCTACGTGATCAAGCTAGCCAATGGCTTGAACGTTTACCCGCGGGATCCATCACCACATGGGATGATCTCACCACTCGTTTCCTTGCTCAATTTTTCCCACCGGGGTAAACTACCAAGCTTAGAAATGGCATCTTGATGTTCCAACAACGTCAAGGTGAAACTCTTTATGAAGCATGGACTCGATTCAAGGACTTACTCCAAAAAGTCCCTCATCATGGCATAGATCTTTGGCTCCAAGTCCAAATTCTATGACCATATCGATCTCTCCACAAGGCGAGCCATTAACCAATCGGCCGGTGGTAAGCTACGTGATCTAAGTGCGGAACAATCATGGGAACTCATAGAAGATCTTGCTCTCTACGACAACGAAAGTTGGAATGATCCCCGTGATTTGAACAAAACATTCAAGGAAATATCTTTGCCTTCGAACAACTCTAGCACTCCCGACCGTAGGATCATGGAACTTGAAGACCAAGTCAAGTTTCTCATGAAATTTTACAAAGCTCCTAAGCCTTCAAGCCAAGTGAACAAAATCACTTCTTCATGCGAATTATGTAGTGGTCCCCATGACACTCGTGATTGTGTGGAACTCCCCGGAACAGCTTTTGCGGACTACGCATCCTCGTGTACCGACGAAGCGGGAGATAAGTGGTACACTTTCAAACCCGAGCCAAACCCTTACGGTGATTCCTACAACCCTTCTTGGAAAAATCACCCAAACCTTAGGTGGAAACAAAATCAAGCCAATTCTTCCAATCCGCCTAATCGTTATCAACCGAACGGTCCACCCTCCAACCGTACTTTCAACAATAATCCTTCTAACAACTATGGTAGTACCAACAATCTTGAAGGATTGATGTCTAAGTTTATGGCATCTCAAGAAGCTCGCATAGCTAGGTTTGAAACCGAATTCAACCAACAACAAACGGAGATGACCAACAAGATAGACAACTTGTTGAAAGCCCTCAACAACCACGCGTTAACTACACCTAGGAAGGACACTAGGGACGCCAATAACGGAATCCAAATTAAGGACCCCTCATCATCCAAACATGTCCACTTTGTCAATGTTGTCACCATTAAGCCAATAGATAAGAATATAGAAGAAAGTGACAAAGATGAAGTTGAAGTAGAAACCGAGACTAGGGATGAAATTAGGGAAGTTGAGGTTAATAAGGGAGAAGAAATAGAGGAAGTAGAGACTATAGATAAGCACTTTGATAAGTTGCCCACCAAGGAAGAACGGGAATACCATAAGGATTTATTCGATGGCCCCGAGACACCATATATCCTTGGCACACCCCTTATCAAAATGGGAGACCCCTCTAACATCAACATACCATGCAACATCGGGCATATGCATATATGGAAAGCTTACATCGATCCTAGATCTCCTATAAACATCATGACTAGGACTTATTACAATTGGGTGCTGAAGAAACAACTTGGTTATAGGATGATGCCCAATAAGAATTTGATAAGTAATTTTGTAGGAAGAGTGAAGGGATTGCATGTGATTATAGGTAATTTCACCTATGAGATCGATTTTACGATAGTAGAAGACACTCGTCCGGTGATTGATGATTGCCTAAGCCAAGTAATATTCGGAAAACCATTTGTTGAGACCACTAGGATGAGCTATGATCCGACTTTAGGGATAGTTAGATTCAAGGAAGAGAATGATGGGATTGCTTACCAAATGCCCTATAAGATTGAGCAATACCGCCTCCTTTCTAATATAGAAAAAGAACACACACAAGCAGCTTACTATAGGAATGATGAGGATAGACGTAGAGTAGTGGAGTATGTGATGAATAGGATGCTTGGTTTCTACAAAGAATGCTTGCAACTAGGTCCGGAATACAAAACTGGCATAGAAGACGACCTAGAGAGTGAAACCAACGATGAGGTCACGTAGTAACCCATGACCTTGAGTCTAGCTACAAGACTCGTAAATAAAGAAAAGCGCTTATTGGGAGGCAACCCATGTTTTGTGTGATTTTTATTTGGTTTGTTTGTTATTTGCTTCCATATGCATGCTTTATTTTTATTGTTGGTAGATCATGTTTCTAAACTAAAATAGTGGAAATACTTTACTTTGTTGTTTGGCTTAGTCTTAACTTCATCCAAAGGTATTTTTGCAAAAGATAAGTGTAAGGGGAAACCCCAAATATGTTTTTAAGAAACAAAACCGATCATGATTCTCCACAATATTAAGTGAACATGTATATTCGTATTTGTTAGAGTCAAATGCTTGTATCGAGTCATAATGATGTTTTGCAGGATTTTCCAGGAAGTAAGACCAAGTTTTTCCAGAAATTTTTCGGAAACTTAACATAAGAATTTCTGCAGGTCACTTCTGACGGCGTCACGAGTTTACTCTTGACTGCGTCACGTGTAGAAATCTGGAAATTTTACCAGTTTTGTTTTTCTAACGGAGTCTTAAAGTTTTTGTTAAATTATTAGTTTTATAATCTCCAGGAAATCTGCAAACATCATTCCACAAGCATTATATCTTATTTTATTTTCTAGGTTTATTTAGCATATGTAGATTGCCGCCGATTTTATGCAAGGTTGCCTTGTCTGTTTTCTCAGGATTTACACGTTATGTATGACAAGAAGATGATTATTATTCTGGAAGGGAAGCTTTGATTGTTCATTTTCTTGGAGGAAGATCTAACCTGGCCACCTTATTATCCATACCGAGCGAATCAGGGGAGTATTTGATTTCATTCGTTTTACTTATTTCACTTTTACATTCTTTACTTGAACATTGGGGACAATGTTCATCGTAAGTGTAAGGGGAGGGTAAAATGATGATACCTTACAGATACACTTTCGCTTGAGTTTGTTTGTTTGATAGTAGATGTGTAATAAAACTATGAGAAATACTTGTTAGTGCAATTTTAGCGCCAAATTTAAAATTTTTTACAACATTTAGGAGTGAAACTTTAGCCATAGCAAGCGTCTCATGGATAGGAGATTGTATGACTAGCACAAAACCGTACTATTCAGAAAATTTTTTCACCCAAATATGTTAGGTTCGCCTTTAGATTTGATAAGAAAAGCATTTACTATTAGTGCTTATGAGTGTACCGGTAGCATTTAGATTCTAGAACTTGCGTTAGTGATGCATCCCGAGACCGCTAGTGAGACTACATTCGTGTAGTAGGATTTACTACATGATAAGAGGCATTAGGATCACCCTTGTGTTAAACCCGTATCATAATTACTTGACCATTTAAGTCATATTACTTGGCTAGTTAAGTCAACTAATTTTTCCCAAACCTTAGTGTTGTACTCATTTTTAGTACACGAAACCCCTAGTACACCCCTCCGAGCCTATCTTTTCGTTTCTAACTTTAAGCATCTTACTTAAAGGAAGAATTTGTTACACCCCACTTAAATGTACAACCAAATCGCCTAAGCCTTTCGTGTATGCACTCATTTTTAGTGCATTATTGTTATTTGTTAAACCCTAAGTTAATTATCTAATTGATTACATGGTTGCTAAGTCGAGTCATATCCTTGTACATATTGTTTTGGGACGATTGGGACTCACGGGTAAAGTATTTATTTTATGGAGTAATGGGGAAGAACATCATATATTACCCCCATATGTGCGTTAATCTTAAAAGTACTCCAAGTGTTTTGATTTTCTTAATTCGAGTCATTAGATTAGTTTATTGTAAAGTGTGTAAAAATTCAAGTGTAAGGGGAATTTTCATCCCCTATGATGTATTATTTTGGATGGTAGGGTAAGAGTGTATGCAAAAATAAAAAAAAATAAAAAAAAAAATATAGAAAAAGAGAAAAAAGATACGGACTACCATCCCTTTTTATTCTATGTTCATATTATGTTTTTGTTATTTTTCATTTATTAGCTTAAGTCGAGTCTAGTCTTGGCTTAGCAACGCCATATTGTACATGTAATTAACTAAGATTGTTAACTCGCCACCAGTAAAGACTGCCTGTATGCAACAAAACCGTGTATTTCATATCCCTACACCTAACGTTACAACCCTTTTAAAAGACCTCTTTGATAGTTTATCCTAGGTGCTTACGCCATGTGGTGGAGGTTTGATCCTTTCCCAAGCCTATGGTAATCTATTTTGCTATGACAGGTAGTGAGAGATATTTTCCGTTTCTATATTGTGATATTACTTTATTACACCCAAGAGATGTGAGTATCTAAACACTATTTGTGAGGTGCTAGTATATGACCTCCGTGCTTGTCTTTGGTCTTTAGCGGAACGATTATTTGTTGTAATTACTTTTATATTAGTGTTAAATGACCCCTAACTTGTATTTTGATTAGAATAAAAGCGCATTTGCTTGAGGACAAGCAAATCTCAAGTGTAAGGGTATATGATGAGGCGAAAAATGAACCACTTTTAGGGGGTCATTTAAGCCCGGAATTGAATTTATTTGATCAAATATTGCCCTAAATTGTTCCTTTTGTGATTTTAGGTACTTTGGGAGTGAATTCTGGAAAAGGAAGCAATTCGGACGTTTTTGGAGCATAAAAGTGAAGAAAACGCCAAAGACTTAATTTTCCATGCTGAGAACAGTACCTGACGGCGTCAAGAGGAAGATCCTGACGGCGTCAAGAGTAAAAGTGGTGACGACCCAGTGCAAACCTGACGGCATCACAACAAGAGCGTCAAGACTAAATTTTGTGACGGCCTGCATAAGGAGAATACATGACGGCGTCAGACCCAGATCTAGGCAGTCCGAGGAACTATTTGGCGGCAAGATGACGGCGTCAGACATTTGTTCTTGACGCCGTCACTTATCAAACTCTATATATAGTTTTCTATTTTTCATTCATAAAGGGAGGAACTTGTGTGGAGAAACTAGGGCCGAACTTTGTAAACCCTAGGTCATATTTTACAGTACTTTCAAGGGTTTTCACCCCTTGAATCCTTCCATGTTCTATTGAGATAAGTCTTCTCTTAATTCAATCAATATGTCTATGTGTTGGTTGATTATATCTTGTGCGTGTCTTGATTTCAACATGCTAGGCTAGATCTATTTTGTGTTTGCTTGGATCTAATGAAACCTAGATGTTAATTATGTGTTGATTACTTGTTTATGGTTGTATTGGATGAATGATTTCAATGTTAGGCTTAAGAAAACTGGCAGATCACCATTGTGTAACATGCTTGAACGTCTTAGGAAACATGAACCGATGTGTACTAGGTTTTATTAGTTGTATTTAATGCATGAGTAAATTCTAATGATCCCATGTTAGGAGCTGTTAGGAATACAAATATTTCTGTAAAAGTCTCGGTCACCTAATGATTGTAATAGCATTAAGTTAGCTCGTAGTTAGTTTGTTTATTAGTTAATTAGTATTAGTTTAAGTAACACCATGGAAGAAGGACGGGTCTTCACCCACTGTATGCCTGATCCACAGCCCGGGAGTGGGCGTTTTATTGTAAGTATAAATACCCCTCTCCACATGTGGAGAGGGTTGGACCTTCACTTAATCTTAATCTAATACTACATTTTTCTCTCAAGGTTCCTTCCTCTCTTCCCCTCCTTCTCTCTTTTCCAACGCCACACACAAACAACACCAATCATGTTTCCAACTTAGTTTGTATTCTACAATTGGTATCAAGAGCCAAGGTTTCATCTTAGGACCTTGTAGAATCGAATTTGATGGTATTTTGTGTGGTTTTGTGAGTTTGGTGTAACTTTCTTGTAAAACCTCTTAGTTTGATCTTCTCTAGTGTTGTTATTCATGTTAGTGATGATTTTTTTTGTTCATTAGTGTTTGTGGAACATTGTAGTTTAGTTTGTGTTACCATTTCCTTAATCTATTTGAAGTTTGGAGGTGATTTTAGGCGTATTTCTTACCTGCGGTTAAGTCTACTGTTACATTGCTTTGTTGCGATTAGTTTCTATAATCTGTGGTTAGTTTGACTGCGTTTACTATTTTGGGAATACAAACAAAACGCAAAGATAGTGACAGTTTTGGACCATTGTCACTGCGATTAGTTGTCTGCGATTAGTCTATTGCGGTTAGCTTTTCTGCGGTTTGGTACCTTCTGCGGTTAGTGTCCTTGGTTTGCGGTTTGCTCAGGTCGCGACTGGATTTTCCTGCGGTTGGAATTTGTCTGCAGTTTAGTTCTCTCTGCGGTTTGTGTCTTGCGATTTGGGTTCTGCGACTGGTATCTACTGTGGTTAACTTGTCTGCGGTTATTATCTCTACGGTTAGGTCAAGTTGCGGTTAAGTTTTTCTGCGACTAGTACTCTACATTGCGAGTATCTCCCACCTTGTGGTTTGGTAATTTCTATTTTGTGATGGCGACTTCTTCTGATGACATTCAAGCTGCGGGGTCTGACACCCGACCTTCGATGTTGGACAGAACTGACTATGAATCATGGGCACAAAGAATTCGTCTGTACTGTCTAGGTAAAGAAAATGGGGTTAACATCTTGAAATCCATCGATGAGGGACCCTTTCAAATGGGTACTACTAGAGACACGGTTGCAGCAGCAACTGATCAACAACCGGCCGTAATTTGGTCCTGATAGACCTCGCACTTACAATGAGCTATCTGATGAAGAAAAGAAACGCTATGATGCAGACATCAGAGCATCAAATATCGTCATTCAAGGGCTTCCCAAAGATTTCTACAAACTTATCAACTACAACACTGAAGCAAAGGCGGTCTGGGATAATGTCAAAATGCTTCTTACAGGGTCTGAGTTAACTAAAGAAGATCGTGAGTCTCAGCTATACGATGAATTTGAGCATTTCAAAATGAATCCAGGTGAAAGCATCACTGACTATTACGTCAGATTTCACAAGCTGGTCAATGATATGAGAGCCATCAAGATGACAATGCCCAACATACAGCTTAATTCCAAATTCGTGAATAACATGGCACCAGAATGGGATAGGTTTGTCACAGCTGTTAAGCTCAACAAAGGTCTCAGGCATACCAATCATGAACAGCTTTATGCATATCTCCAATCATGCTGCTTATGATCGGCTAATGCGAGAAAAGCTCAATCCGTCTGCAACAAATGAATCTCTTGCTTTTGTTTCTAATGTTCAAAAACCTAATCAAACCTCTAATGATCAATCTCAACCATCACAATCATCCTCCAGGTCTACCCCAACCAATAGTCAATCATCAACTCCCTCACCATCTGCTTTGAATACACAACTTGATTCTAGGTATTCTCACACTGACATGATGATTGATAATCTCTCCAACCAAGTCTCTCTACTGGTCCAACAGTTCAGGGCTGCACTTCCATCTACTAACAACCAACTTAGAATCTCATCTAATCCACGTAATCAGGTAGTCATTGAAGATGGTCGGGTGGTGGTGCAGAATGTGCAGGGAAGACAGAACTTCAACCAAAGAAATGCTGGTAGAGAGAATGGGCAGTACAGAGTTGGGAATGCTCTTCAAGCACAAGCTAAGCAGCCGAAATGCTATAACTGCGGAGGGTTGGGCCATATTGCTAGGAATTGCACTCTCATAAAACGTCCTTAAAACTCTGAATACTTCAAATACAAGATGTTGCTGATGCAGGCACAAGAAAATGGGACAGTGTTGGATGAAGAAGCTTTGCTCTTTCTAGCTGGTAATGATGGGAACACCTTTGATGCTGATGTGGATGATTAGCCTGTTCAGGACATGGCTCTTAATGACCCGAATATCTTTCAAGTTGAAGAGTGTGATGCATTTTACTCAGACGTGGATGAAGAACCTACTACTCAAACCATTTTCATGGCTAATCTGTCTGCAGCTGCATCCTCTTCACAGCATCCTGATTGACCCATCACATCTGCTATCTCTGAGGTACCAACATCTCCTAATCATGATCTGAATAATCATACAACTGTACAGGGGGCATGTGACTCTGTACAACTCAAGAATATTGTCAACACAAACGTCACTGATATGGGTAATACCAATAATATCCCATATGAAATGTATGTGAATGACAATGGACCGCCAGTTGTACCAAGTGACATGCCGTCTATTGATTCTAGTGAACATGAGGTACATGAGCACACGATATACAACCCTGATGATTCCCTGATCACTAGAATTAACACCCTTAAGGATCAAGTGAATATTTATGAGCAGCGTGCTAAGTTTGAGCTGAATGAACGTGAGCAGAAAATGGAATGGCAACTGCGTACTTACATATCTGAAAACCATTCCAAACAAGAATCATTGAAAAGAGAACTAGTTTCTTTAAAGAACCAATTGGATCAAACCATCAAACAAAAACTAGAGGTTCAAAAAGGTTTGGCTTCAATCAAACTAGAATTCAAAGATAAAGAAACTAAACTTCTAAATGATTTTTCAAAACTGAAAATGTTGAAAAATAAATTGGAAGATAAGTTGTACACACAGGGCCAAACCATTCAATCTGCTCAAATGATGGAAAACCATAGGAAACTGAGTGATGAATTTAGTGAACATGATACCTCCAAACCCAAAGCAAGATACCTTAGAATTGGTCTAGGTGCACAACCTACATTATATGATGCAAACACTATGCTTGAACCTAATCATGCCCCTCCTGATACACGATCCTATGACCACATCAATGAGGCAGAGGATAGAACTAGGGTAAAACTTGCTGAACGTCTAAAGGATCCTAAATGCATTGCTAAGAATATTGTGTTTCACTATGATTATGCGAATGACAATCAATCTGCAATTTTTGTTCCTCAAAAGAGAATTCTTCCTGAAAAAGTGTTTTGGAATATTGACATTGAGAAAATGCAAGCTGAAAGAGTTGTAGGTAACACACGCACTATGTTTAGAATTGCTAACCCAACTACTTACCCCCTGAACACACCTAGGCACCTTGTACCTTTCACTCTCCACACACAATGTAATACTCTAATTGGGCTGTATGTGCTAGGTCAATTGTTCAATGACTTTGAGAAAACCTGTAAAATAAGAATTACGCCTACAGGGATTACAGAAGGGGAAAGGGGTTTTGAGCAAACAAAACAGTGTTACCTAACTGAAGTTATGCCATTTTTTAAACTTCTCAAAGAACATTTTGAGGGCCTTAAAAATACCATTAATGATGATGTGACTCAAATGAAAAAGGTTTTTGATGAAGTGGAAAGTGAGGGTAACCAATTAGCTATTGATCTCAAATACAGTGAAATTGACAGGAAAAACATTCTCATCATGAATGAAAATTTGATTGCTAACTGCATTGCAAAAGATGTGTTTTATACTGTTACCGACTCTGCACTATCTGCTCGACAATTCCATGAAATGTCGGTTACTTTGAATGTCTTCCAGAATCGTGTAATTGATCTTGAGGGGGAGAATTACAAACTTACTGAAAAAATTCAAAACGACGACCATGATAACATGGTCAGGAATTTCTCAAAACTAGAAGTTGATAATCTAAACCTACAATTAAAATATCAACATCTAGAAGAAAGCATAAAAATATCAAATGCCAAGACATCTTCGGATGCTCCTGAGTTTGATACATGTTTTGAATTAGCCAAAAAGGATGAAGTAATACAAGCTCACTCAAACACGATTCGGGAGTTGAAGGTCCAAATTGCACAATTAAAATCGAACAAAAGCGATGTGACCAATACCAATTACCAGAAGTCGATAGATTCTCAAAACTTTCAAAAACAGGGCATTATCAATGAATTACAACATGAAAATGAGTGGCTTCGTGCTGAAATGTCTAACGCTAAACAACGTTATAAAGAATTGTTTGAGTCTATTAAAACAACACGTGACCAAAACAATGAAAGAGTCACTTCTTTGTTAAATGAAATTGAGAATCTAAAGACCATGGTGAAGGGTAAAATGCCCGTCGTTTCATGTGATCATGCAATTTCCAATCTACATGCTTGTAAGAAATATGCGTGCGATGCTGTGAATGTCTCTCTTCCCCTTAGGAACAATAAGTTAGTTCATAACAACTATCTTAGAAATCTTAAGGATTTTCTGGCCATACTTAGAGAAACCATTGAAGATGAGAGGATTTTTAAACCACTTGATGATGTTATTATTGGTATGTGCTTCCTCACTAATAGAGCCCAGGAATTATTAGAATATGGTATAGGATCATGCCCCAAGAATGATAACAAGTCGGATAGGACATTTGCATTGCACCCTAACAGTGGCAACAAGCATGTCACATTTGATTTTCCCCAAACCATGTCATAATCCTCCATCTTGATCACCGATAAACAAGTAGCAACTAATCAAACTAATGTTCCCGTCATTGCTTCTACAGGAGTAAAAGGTGTATCTAATGCTAGCAAGTCACAGCCTAAGTGCAATACAAAGAATGATAGGACTTTGCCAGTTAAGAGTACACTTATGAAGGAAGTAGAAGAATCATCTAGGAACAATAAAGTTATGCTTAGTGATTGGAATCGAGTTGATTCAAACATTTGTGTTAACAATGATGTAATTAATCCGAATTCTGATGCTATTTGTAAGACTTGTAACAAATGCTTATTTTATGGTAATCATGATGCATGTGTTGTGTCCTTTCTTAAATCCACTATGAAATCTCCAGCTATGAATGTCTCTAGTGTTAAACGGGCAAAACAAGTATGGAATAAAACAGGAAAAGTATTCACTAATGTTGGTTATCAATGGAAACCTACTGGAAGGAAATTCACTCTAAGGGAAAAGTGCCCAATGACTAGGATCACTAACGCCAAAGTTGTGGCTATTAGGAAGTGGAGACCTACTGGTAGACTGTTCCCAATAGAAGCAATGAATACCACTCCTAGCTCTAGTGCATCAAAATGTGAATACTCCAGTGAGATATCTGTAACATATGACAATCCAATATTTGTGTGTGCTAACCAAACGGACCCCAAATGTGTGTGGGGCTCCAGCTTTTTCAGTTATCCACGATTGTCTGGTTTCAAATGCAGGTCGTACAAATCGTCCTTTGGTATTTGGACTCAGGCTGCTCAAAACATATGACTAGAGATCGTCGCGGCTCAAGAATTTTGTGGAGAAGTTTATTGGTACGGTTAGATTTGGGAATGACCATTTTGGATCTATAATGGGTTATGGTGATTACGTCTTTAGAGACAGTGTTATATCCAGAGTTTACTACGTGGAAGGACTTGGGCACAATCTATTTTCTGTTGGTCAATTCTGTGACTCAGATCTCGAAGTCGCATTCAGAAAAGCTCACCTGTTTTGTTAGAGAATTAGATGGTGTTGATCTTCTCAAGGGGAGTCGGGGCACTAATCTCTACACCATCTCCATCGAAGATATGCTACGGTCCTCTCCAATTTATCTGCTCTCTAAAGCCTCCAAGAACAAATCATGTTTGTGGCATCGTCGTTTAAACCATTTGAACTTCGGTACCATCAATGAACTTACTCGTAAGGATCTTGTTCGAGGCTTGCCCAGACTCAAGTATGAAAAGGACCATTTGTGTTCCGCCTGTCAATTGGGCAAGAGCAAAAAGCACACCCATAAACCCAAAACTGTCAATTCAATCATGGAAGTTCTTCATACTCTTCACATGGATCTCTGTGGACCAATGAGGATTCAAAGTATCAATGGGAAGAAATATGTGCTGGTTATCGTTGATGATTACTCTCGATTCACATGAGTAAAGTTTCTAAGATCAAAAGATGAAGCTCCGGAAACCATCATCAAACTCATCAAGATGTTGCAAGTTCGCCTCAACAAAACAGTTAGAGTCATTCATACTGATAATGGAATAGAGTTTGTGAACAAACAACTTACTCAATTCTATGAAGGTTCGGCATAAGTCATCAAAAGAGCATCCCACGTACTCCTCAACAAAATGAAGTTGTTGAAAGACGCAATCGCACCTTGGTTGAAGCTGCAAGGACTATGCTCATCTTCTCCAAAGCTCCTATGTTCCTTTGGGCTGAAGCAATTGCCACCGCATGTTACACACAGAACCGATCCTTGATACATTCTCTCCACTGCAAGACTCCCTATGAACTGGTTCATGGCAGAAAACCCGATCTTTCGTTTCTTCGAGTTTTTGGTGCACTTTGCTATCCAACTAATGACAGTGAAGACCTTGGAAAACTCAAGGCCAAGGCCGACATTGGTTTCTTCGTTGGCTATGCTCCAGAGCGAAAGGGGTACCGAATCTACAACAAACGTACCAGAGACATAATGGAAACAATCCACGTTACTTTTGATGAGCTGACTGAGCAACCGGTTCCTGGACAATCAAGTTCTGGACCCGTACCTAACCTGTTGTCTCCTGGACCAATTAGTTCCAGGCTTGTACAAAATACCGTTCCTGCTGCTCCTTTTGTTCCTCCTACAAGTGAAGATTGGAAGAAACTGTTTGACCCAATGTTTGATGAATACTTTGAACCTCAACAGATGAGTGCTCCTGAAGCTACGATGGTTCAACCACTTGATGGGGTGGTGAATATTCCAGTTGACAATAACGGTCCATCCACTTCATTGTCATGGGATTCTGAAGCTCCCACCATCAGTCAATCGGTTAGCATGTCTAATGTCCAACCTTCACCTGTATAGCGAGCGGCAACTGTAGATAATACGTCTGAAGTAAATCCTTTTGCTCCACCTGATAATGAGCCATTTGTTAACATCTTTGCCCCTGAATCATTAAATGAAGTAACATCCTCCGACGAATCTAACACGGCTACATCAGTTCCCCATTCTCAACCCCATGAATACCTTAGAAAATGGACCCATGATCATCCTATAGACAACATCATTGGGAATCCGTCGCGTCCAGTATCTACCCGGAAGCAACTGGCAACCGATGCATTGTGGTGCTTCTTCAATTCTGTCCTTTCTAAAGCTGAACCAAAAAGCGTCAAGGATGCAATGTCCAAACACTCATGGTTCACTGCAATGGTGGACGAGATTCATGAGTTTGACCGACTAGATGTATGGGAACTAGTACCACCTCCTGAGTGCTATGATCATTGCTCTCAAATAGATATTCAAGGTTAAACTTGATGAGCATGGAGATGTATTGAAAAACAAAGCTAGGCATGTGGCAAAAGGATATAGACAAGAAGAAGGTATAGACTTTGAAGAATCCTTCGCACCTGTTGCTAGAATAGAAGCCATAAGAATATTTCTCGCAAATGCTGCAAGTCAAAACATGGTGGTTTATCAAATGGATGTCAAGACTGCATTCTTAAATGGCGATCTGAAAGAGGTGGTGTACGTATCTCAACCTGAAGGTTTTGTGGATCCAGAACGCCCTAATCACGTGTATCGATTAAAGAAGGCTCTCTATGGGCTTAAACAAGCACCTAGGGCATGGTACGACACCTTGTCTAAATTTCTTCTGGCTAACAAATTTTCCAAAGGCGTTGTTGATTCCACACTCTTTACCAGAAAAATGGGCAAAAACTTTCTACATGTACATATCTATGTTGATGACATCATCTTTGCCTCATCTGATCCCATAGAATGTGATCGTTTCTCCCATGAGATGAGTTCCGAATTCCAAATGTCTATGATGGGTCAAATGTCATTCTTTCTAGGACTGCAAATTTCTCAAAATCCCAATGGCATCTTCATCAATCAATCCAAATACGCCAATGAAATTTTGAAGAAATTTGGATTCGACTCCTGTGATTCAGTTGATACTCCTATGATTGAAAGATCGAAACTTGACGAAGATGATGTGGGAATTCCGGTCGAACAAACCATGTATCGAAGCATGATTGGCTCCTTAATGTATCTCACTGCAAGCAGACCCGACCTTCTATTTGCAGTTTGCATCTGTGCTCGATATCAATCCAAACCTACCAAGAAACATCTGGAAGCTGTCAAAAGGGTCTTTCGATACCTTAAAGGAACAATCCACATGGGCCTTTGGTACCCTAAAGAAACTTCTATGGCTCTCACAGCATATTCGGATGCTGATCATGCGGGATGTCAAGACACTCGTCGTAGTACATCTGGGGGTGCACAGTTTTTAGGGAATAAGCTAGTCAGTTGGTCGTCAAAGAAACAAATGAGTACATCTATCTCCTCCAATGAAGCTGAATACATTGCTATGTCATCGTGCTGTGCTCAGATCCTATGGATGCGATCTCAACTTTCTGACTATGGCTTCATATGCAATAAGATTCCCATGTACTGTGACAACAAAAGTGCAATTGCACTCTGCTGCAACAATGTCCAGCATTCAAGGACTAAGCATATTGACATTCGACATCACTTCATCAGGGAGCAAGTTGAGAAAGGAATTGTGGAACTTTACTTCGTGAGGACTGAGTTCCAGCTAGCCGATATCTTCACCAAAGCACTTTCTAGGGAACGTTTTCACTTCATTCTCCCACGCCTTGGTATGAAGAGTCTCACGCCTGAGGATCTCATTTGTCTTCAGGAAGATCAAGAGGAGTAAAGGGGTTGCTTCACATATCCTTGTATAGTATCAAATCAAAAAGAAAATAGAAAAATATAAAAACTATAAAAACCATAAAAATCTGAAAAATCACAAAAAATCCAAAAATATTCTTCCCACGACATGTCTCTTGTGTAATCAATATTATGTACGTTTCTAGAAATGTCATTCAATAATGACACAGATTCATACATATGCTTGAGCAAGAGTTTTCGGTTTCAAATAAAGTTTTCTTCTAAAACATGTCGTATCTCAAAATATTCTTCAAAACTATGGCTTGTAGTCATTTCAGGCTACAACCCGGTCTTCAAAAATATGGTTTGCTATTACTTCAGATAGCAACCCATTTTTCAAAATGGGGAAAACATGTCGCCAAAAAGACGGTTGTTCCTTTTACCGGGTGAAGTTCACCTGGGCGTGGATTACTTTATATCCATGTTTCCTCGATCTAATGTACGTTTCAGTGCATTATTTCTTGATAAAGAAGAGAAGTCTTCTTTTTATCGCCAAATACTTTCCCTTCTATGATTTTTCCGGAAAGTGTTTGTGCAAAACTTAGTGGTACCATGAAATTTTGAATGAAAATCAAATTGAACTCAAAAGTTTGATAAAATTTTCACTCAATCAATGACGTTAATAGTTTATGAAAATATTTATGCTTTAACATCCGTCATTGATTGAGGGGGAGAGTAATTTCTCAAAATTTTATGTATCATCAAAACTCTCCACACTTTGTACAAAAGAACAGCAACAATACGATTTGTGATGGTTATGTGTCAGAATGAGTAAATTTTCAAAGAGTTTTTGTTAAAACTTCGAATCTTTTGCAAACTCTTCAAATCTGACACATAACAACCTCCCTCACAGTTTGAGGGGGAGCAAGAAAAAGTTCCTTTTTTATCAGAAAATATTAAAATTGACCGCAGTTCTCTCCCAAAACGCTTTCTAAATTATTTAAATCAATTGAGATAAAAAATCTTGAAAGGTTTGAAATTTTTGATCGGGGGAGAGAATGTGATTTAAATAAGAAATCTGATAATCAAATGTGATCTTTTCGACTCAATAATAGGCTCCCACATATGTGCTAAACACTTTCGAGTATCGAAGCACATATTGAGGGGGAGCGAAAGGCGTTTGTGGAAGTAATACCTAAGACCAACCATTTACTTTAATGTACGGAGTTATAAGGACGGTTAAGGTTAGGTATAAGTTCCCATGATCCACCAGAACAGGAAGGATCTTCCCAGGGACAATCCATAGATAGATTAGAAGTCCTTAGGAATGATTGAAAAAAGGAGTAAAGTGAGAAAGGGAAGAGTGCGGACTGAGATAGAGCTAGGACTGGAACAAACCCAACAAGGTTCTAGTGGTGAAGTCTCGGTAAGCACTGAAGGGGTTGAAGAATGAAAAAGAAATGAAATGAGAAAGGGTGAAAAGAAATAGCCCTCCAAATATTCAACCTTAGGGCAGAAACTGGGTTCAATTCATAATCTACTAGGGGTTACTAAAGTAACACTAGTATTGAAGACAAGACGTCATGGACCCAGTGACGCACTGCACTAAACTTCCCAACCACTCAAGTTCTCTTAAAAGAGCTTGTTTCATTCTCACGGGGAACCCTGTGCAATGTATCGACCGCTCATTGCGAGCTATGTTGATACCTAAAACAGGAGACACCTCCCCAGTCTCCAGGAGCGGATCAAAATGCACTATTGAGTCTAGAGCCATGAGATCATCCATAAATCTCGATAGGACACATTCCAAATATGCTTATTGTTTCACACAATGTGGAAAATAAGATAAAATATTTAGAGTCCTACGCATTATCCTTGTGGTATTGCCAGAACATCCGAGTGATATGAAAATATTCACAATGAAGATGGAAATCCTTCTAGAGTGAACATCACTCAAGCTCTTGGTAGGTGACATGTGAGATCCATCTTGGATCAATGATCAAGTGACAACTGGAAAGCAACGATGGTGCGATTCATAATTGAATCAAACTTGTTCCAGGATATGGATTGACGGATACTTTTGCTAAAACCTCTCAATGTGCTCACCAACTAATCTTTTGAGCACATTGATTGTGTACAATATCTTTCAAACAAAAGTATTTTTGATGGAAGTGTGATCCTAAATACAAAACTCTCGTTGTGTCTCAAAAATGTTTATCATAGGACACACGAGTGATTTCTATAAATCTATTTCTCATCAATCCGTGAATATTCATTCACCGATTCACTCTATCGTGTTGTCTGCTTTGAGACGTTCTGGTATGAGAACATGCTAAGTATGAAGATTCCAAAGTGGATTCTTTGGAAAATTCATTACTACAAGCTGGAAATTCCTGTTAAGGAGAGTCTTCTTTAAATGAGACTCTACCTGATCACAGGTCGGTTTTCACAAAACCGGAGGGTAGTTTGTCCTCGCAGAATGAATGACAAAGCCATGTTCGTTCTCTATCTTTATTGCTAACTGTTTTATTTCAGGGACACATATAAAGATGGCGTTGATGGCTCCAGTTTCCAGCTGAATCGGGTCAATCCATACCTCATGCTCACACATCCTCCACACTATCAATGAAGATGAGAGACTTGCTACAACAAAATGTTGAGAGACTTCTAACAACGTTTCCGAAACTCTGATGAAAAAGTCTCCTGATTCACAAACTCCAATGCAACGTCTCCAGATACAGAAGGGCGTGAGCATGATGGTCCCTTGTCACTACATCACATGAAGGCAATACAACTATGGATGAGATTGGAGATTTACTTTGGCTGATGATCTCAAAGAAGCTCAAAGATCACATATCTCAAAGGAATTCAAATCACAAGTTCGCTTGCTTGAAGTACGAAGTGTGTTGAAAAGTGAAGAATCAGATCCTACGAGCTACAAAGACTAAAGAATGCTTAAAGACCAAAGATCTTAATTTCAAAGGTGACCTCGCTTAGGGAGAGATTGTTAGGAATACAAATATTCCTGTAAAAGTCTCGGTCACCTAATGATTGTAATAGCATTAAGTTAGCTCGTAGTTAGTTTGTTTATTAGTTAATTAGTATTAGTTTAAGTAACACCGTGGAAGAAGGACGGGTCTTCACCCACTGTATGCCTGATCCACAGCCCGGGAGTGGGTGTTTTATTGTAAGTATAAATACCCCTCTCCACATGTGGAGAGGGTTGGACCTTCACTTAATCTCAATCAAATACTACATTTTTCTCTCAAGGTTCCTTCCTCTCTTCCCCTCCTTCTCTCTTTTCCAACGCCACACACAAACAACACCAATCATGTTTCCAACTTAGTTTGTATTCTACAGGAGCTTCTTAGCCGGCTCGACATAGGAGTGAAGTAGGCGCTCATAGGATTAGGGAAGTAAGTACGCCACCCCATGAATGGTATTAAGGAATACAATCCGTCATCCACGCAACTATAACAAGTAATTAACGTGTAAAAGATATCTAGGGAGTAGTGAAATCTAAGTAAACACATTTCTCCCACATATTGCTCACAACTCTAGTTTAATATAGTTTATTTTCATTTTTAGTATTTTATTTTGATTGCATCTTAGTATTGGGTTAGTTGACTAGCAACTAATTCCGCCCCAAATCCTTCAAACCCGAGATTTTTACTTGCTTTTCATAAAATATAAAAATACAAAAAGAATCATCCCTCATCTCTAGACCTAGTCTTTAGGTTTTCTAATCCTAGCGACACTATTCCTAGCTGAACGATCAATCCCCCGGTACTTGTCATTATACTATACTACATCGATCAGGTACACTGCCTGGTGGGGGTTGTAAGCTTCTCGAGATCCCTCGAGAGGTAAAGCCTGGTGCAATCCCTACGCATCATGAGCCATGGTGAAAGTTTTAAGGAAAAACTTGATTATGATGGTGGGATTTTATTGTTGTACTGGTAGAAGATGAAAGGTGAGTGTAAATTGTGATAAGGATTGATTAAAGATATTATGAGAAAATTAATTTTGACCGACTATTAAAGATATAGATAAGTAATTGAAGAGGCGGTCAAAAAGATCTTTTACTATAATAACCATACCCTTAAATCGAGGAAAACATGAGGAATTCACAAAAATACCCTTCAAACAACGGCTATATTTTAAACTGACAGACTCAACGGCTATGTAGCAGTACCATTTTACTCTACCAGTACTAAAATTTGAACTACCAGTACCTTGTATTTAGAAATATAACTTGGCAGTCTCTTTAAAATTTTAGTAAAAATCCCTTATAGTTTTTAGCAAACTATCAGCTATCAACGGATTTGATAAGTCTTTACCAATAGCTGTTTGCTTTTAGACTAGCCAGCTCTTTAAGTTTGTAAAACTTGGTGAACTGATTACTTTATAGTTTTTAGCAAACTATCAGCTATCAACGGATTTGAGAAGTCTTTACCAATAGCCATTTGCTTTGGACTAGCCAGCTCTTTAAGTTTGTAAAACTTGGTGAACTGATTACCATTTCCACATCATGATGTTTTGTTATCAACCTTGAGTAACCTGAAATTTGTTAGTTGTAGACCAAAAGAACAGAGTGCAGAGCACTTTGTTTTATAGCATTGTCAACATTTTAAGCATCAAGATGAACAAAAACAGAGCAAACATTATACTAGCAGTACCATTATGAACTGACAGTACCTTATGACTAACTAGCAGTACCATGTTTAAAGGTCAGAACTTGTTATTTTATGTACAAAAACACATGTTTTTCAAAGGTTTATCATACCAATACCTGCTACCATGTATTTAAATCTACCTAAATCAAAAGCTTTGGTGAGAAGGTCTACAAAATTCTTTTCAGAATCAATTTTGACAACTTGTATTAACCTTTTCTCATTGCAATCTCTTATGAAATGGTGTCAGATTTCAATGTGTTTTGTTTTTGAATGTTGAACTGGATTTTTAATGATACAAATAGTACTGCTATTGTCAATGTAAATAATGGTGTTAAGAAAATTGTACCCATAGTCAAGCAATTGATTTTGAATCCAAAGAACTTGGCCACAACAACTTGCACTTGCAACATATTCTGCTTCAGTTGTAGAATTGGCCACCATTGTTTGCTTCTTGCATTGTGATTCGTGTGAAAACAAATTATATATAATATAGTATAGTATCAAAGTGATCCGCGTAAAATACGGATCACCCGAGTCGTTTTCCCAACGAAGGCGAATGGAATCGAGAATATCAATTCGTGAAATCGTGAATTGAAAAGTGAGAAAGTGAAAATAGCAATCAAATAGTTCACATATTCACAAACAAGTATGAAATATGCAGAAAGTACAAGCTAATTATGCACCAAATTGAAAAACATAAAAACGGAAACGCAACCGCAAAATTTAAAGCGTAACGTATAACGAAAAATGATCCTACAAACTTGAAAATATTTTTTAAAAATCTTAAACTATTAAAATGAATTTCCAAAAAAATAAAATTATTTTTTAGACTTTTCTTTTATTTTCTATGAATTAAAATTGAATTCTTTGAATTAAAAATGAATTAAAAATGGAGAAAAATAGAAAAATAAGGTGGAAAAATAAAAATTCAAATCTGAAAATTCTAAAATACTATTAAAAGAATTTCTAAAAATCTTTTTGTATTTTTCAGAACCTTTTATGACTTTTTATGAATTTTTGGTAATTAAAAACTAATTAACAATTGAATAAAATCAAAAGAAATTAAGAAAAATAGTAAAAAGCCTTGGAAAATTCTGGAAAAATTCCAGAAAATCAAAAATAATAAAAGAAACTTGGATAAAAAAATTTTGAAATGAAAATCAGCTTATTTAGTGCTTTTTTCTGACTAAACTGCTTATCACAAGTGCTTATTATTAAGCACTTGTAATCAAATCTTTTTGAAACTTTGAACACAGACTAAGAATGATGAATTAAGCTCAAATGTGACAGATAATGACCAATGATAAGCTCAGAAATACACAGATACACAGAATTATGGCAATAAGCTATGGTAATAAGCACTAGGTGCTATGCAGAATAAGCACAAGTATAAGCAGAAGTAATATGACTAATCACAATGCTAAAACTACTCAAATGAGGCACAAATAACTAGTCTACTCACAGTAATAAGCTCAAACTCAAACTAGCAGGCCACAAATTCAAAACAGAACTCAGTTACAACCTATGAACTACAAGGACCTATTAAGCTGATGAAATAAGCTGCAAATGATAAGCTAATGGGATCAAATGATACCCTACTAGTCTGAGATTACCAAACCACCAAGAATTTGGATCTCCAATCTACTAAGCCTATCTAAATCTTGCCTAAAAGTTAGACATTCACCTGTGGTGCAGGGGAATTGAGTGTCTGAATAGGCAACTTCCAAACTAAGTTCTAATAAGCTATCAAGCTTCAATCTCAAATTTTCTTTTTGATTCTTATTCTCTTACTACCAGACTTTTAAAATCAACTATCCAAAGTAATTTCTAATGAAAAATGAAGCCTACAAGTTATCACAAAGTTGTGACCACAAATGAGTGTAAAATCTTTTTGACTTTTTGATATTACTACCTAAGTTGACTTTTATGAAATAAGCTAAGATTTAAATGACTACTGAAGTTGATTTGAGCTAAAATTAAGCTGAGTTATGCTAACTAGACTACTAATGCAACTGTAGTAAAACTTATTCTATCAAAATTCTAAAACTAGTGACAGTTAAAGAATGATTTAGCTAATTTTGACTTTTATTGAACTACTTACCAATTTTATGTAATATTAAGACTAAAACTAGCCTATGTGAGCTGATTATGCTACTAAATCTCACCTACTAATTCTAGAACTAAGCTAAGCAGTCACAACCAAACACTCCTTAACTGTGACCTTAATGCTACAATTCAATGTTTTAAACTGCAATGCACTTATCAACTGACCTAATTAGCTTCCAAATGTATCACAGAAGCTATAAAATCAACTAGCTTCAACTGATTCAATCCACACTCAGAATCTCAATTTCACAAGTGAACAGGTTATCAACTAGATACTCAGATGATGTATTAAAGCTATTCAGAACAATACTCATTCAATCCACAAGCAAGGATCAACTTAGATCCACAAAATAATATAAACTCAGATCTAATATCAATCACTATTACAATAACTAGAATCAAGCTAGATAACAGATGATCAACAATCAAATATACTACTAAGATGCACAAACTTAGACTACTAGTTATCCAATATCAAAAGTAAATCACCAACACAGAACTCTATAATACTATTCTAAAACAGATCCAAACAATGAAATCTACTATCAAACAACTCTAATCTATGATCAAGCACAAAACTCAGATAAACTACTACTAGATTGAAACAGTTATGACTACTACTACAACTATTAAGCTAGTCTTATCCTACAAAATGAAATTGAGTACAGAAGTTACCACAACCTCTCCCTCAGCTAGAACAGAGGGAGTTCACAGAGGCCTATCTCTAAGATAGGCTGATGTCATCTCTTTCTGTATCAGCTATCAACACCTCAGCAACCATATGAACACCTCAATTGGAATGGAACAGTACACATGAACCACAAGCTTTCTGAGCTTGAATACACTAAGTATAAGCTGAATTGTGCTAATTGAAGATCTAAAACTTTGATTAGAAACTTTTTTTTATATATATATTTTTCTAATTTTTTTTTTATTTTCTAAACTTGAAGTATTTGTGACTGAATTGAAAAGGAAACTTGAATAAGCTATATTTGAAATCAAATGAGAGTTTAGAAGACAAAATAAGCAGAAACTTAATGATATTAAGCTAGTTATAAGCTAGATTAAAAACAGAATAAGCAATAGAAGTTTGAAGATTAAGCTGAAAATGTAATAAAGAAACTCAGAATTTTATTAAAAGTTCAATGAAACTATTACATTTACTAGTCTACATACATTTTAGCAGCATAACAATACCTAAAAATTACACAATAAGAAGCTAAAACAACACCTATTTATAGGAGTGAAGTGAGTAGAGGAGTCCCATTGCTAGGTTGGCAATCCGAGCCACTATTGTGCTTCTTTGAGTCCCTTATCAGCCATCAGATGTGATTTGTGTTTCTTTAAATCAATGAGAGCCCTCAGATCAATATCAATGATGTAGCCTGACCAATTAGCTTCCTCCATCTGTCCCATTCGTGCTTGTACTCTCTCTCCGTGTCAGATGGGAGTCAGACGCTTCTAGAAGAGGTTCCCAATGATTAGTATGACGCGTTCCTACCAATCTCACTCTGCCACGTGACCATTGATAGATTCTCTTATATTTCTGACATGTGCAAGGTCACGTGTGGCTTCTAGAAGGTCTAATTATTAGTAATTGATGGACAAATGAAGTGGCTTGAACCAATTGATGCTAATAGTGAGCTAGGGTTCATGTGGTTCTGGGTATGGGATGATTTGGGGAGGAACAAAAAGGCGCGTATGGTTTTATTAATATTTATTTGACCGGTGGAAACTTGGGCTCGGGTCAAAAGGTTTAGGATTGGGCTTTTGGTTTTATTAGTGGAATATGGATTGGACTTGTGGGAAATGGACTTGGACCAGGCTAATATATATTGTAATTTCAGATTTGGTAAATTGAAATCCAAGGACCATTTGTGTTAACTTTCAAACTCCAAGGGCTGAATGTGTAATTTTCTCAAAATAAATTTTAGGGACTAATCTTGCCAAGTCTGAATAGATGAAGGACTGAAATTGACTCTTAAATTCCTGGCTTTGACTATTTGACCAACTTCTACTCTCGTGCTCGTTTTTCCGGTATTCGTGTGATTTTTTGTCTTTTATTGATAAATCCGTTCCTGCACATTCACAACACAAAAACAAGTGTTTTCTTGGTATTTGTTAGCTCAAATAGTCGTTTTGGGTCGATAATTGGTAATGAAAAGGTGTGTAAATTATTACACACCAAAATCCCCCCGACTAAAGTATTGCCGTGTCCTCACGCAATGTGATCAATTCACGCTCTTGGGATAAATAATTCCGATACTCTTTTTACTAACTTTGAAAAGTAGCAAGGAGGTTCAAAAGAGATTACAAAATCATTTATTCCCGAAAACGCTCCGTTTTCCAAAAATTTTCCTTTATTCCATTTTATTCTATTTTTGGACTTTTCATACTTCATTCTTGTGACGGTTTGCCGACTTTCATTATTTATGCAATAACTATTAGGGTCAACGAGTAGAAACACTTTTCATAGAAAAGTGACTGTAAGGATAAAAATCGTCATCCTTGATTTTTCACAAGTCCCCAAACTAAGCTTACAAACGAGATCACAGCTTATCTATAAGTTAGATGCTAACACTACTCATAACAGTTACTTGTGGAAACTCCTTACTCCCATATCCTAGGTTTTGTATCTCAATATTTTATTTTGTTGAGAAATGAATTGCTTCATATATTCTCGTTTCAATAATTTTTAGTCCGATAGTGACACCTAAGTTTAAACGATAAGTAGTTATTCATTTTCTCTTAAGAACCACTATAATAGAAATTCGGTCCACATCAAGGAATTTGGGGTACATACAATATTAAAGATATAAGTTGCGGAGTACAATCCCGTGCACCTCATGTGACTGATTACTAATCACTAAACACATGCACCTCACGCGCCAACAACTTATTTATACATAAGCTCTTATTCGATAAAACTTTCAACTTTTACTTTTCTTCATTTTTCACTTTTCTCATATTTTTTCATACTTTTCACTTTTTCTTTCTTTCTTGACTTTTTTCTCAACATCAATGGAAGCTTATCGGGTAGCTCCAGAACCACATAGATAATCAACTTTTGACTTTTGACTTTTTGCTCTTATTTTTGATGTTCCTTGATATGTACCCAACTTCTAAAGCAAAAAATCTCTTAAGAAAACAAAGAACTAAATATTATTCAAACCGAAATACCACTAATTAACCTAGAACATCTATTATATATTGGTGACGTTTCTGATGGGAGTAAAAAGCCACAAGTACCTCTTATGAGCTCTAAAGAGAACCACTACTCCACGTTTAGCATCTAACTTCTAAATAAACTCTATCATTTCTCGCTCTTCGCAATTTAAGATTCCAAATAATGAAACCCGCGAATACTTAGCCGATAATCAGCCACGCATATATAAAGTCAGATATGGAAACTTGCAAATTCTAGAATAAAAATTCGCGTTTTCTAGCTCCTGATGTAAAAGACTAGCGAAAGCTTTTAAGCTGCGCATGTATAAAGTCAAGTACGGGAACTTGCAGATTCTTAAGAAAGAATTCGCATTTTATAGCTCCTGCTGTACAAGACTAGCACAAGCTTATATGATCATCCTTGGTTAAGGGAACAAGCTAGGGCTCAACACGCTCGGTCAAGTCAAAATATTTATTCCTACTCTCACCAGCAAGAAAGTCAACAAGGTGTCAAAACACTTATTCAAACTTTATTATATTTTTGCACAACTTTTCACTTTTTTCTCATTTTTTATGTGCTTTTTCATGACTTTTTTCTTCAAAATTTTTGAAATTTTCAATTTTTTCATATTTTTTTTATTTTTGGTGGAAAAACGGAGTTGCAAGAGTGCACGACATTGTGAAAAATGCAAGGTTAAAATCAAATCGAAGATTCACCCTCCCCCAGACTAGAATGAAACATTGTCCTCAATGTTTTTACGGGTTAAGGTAATCCTAACAAAATTCTAGGCCGTTTATTAATTATGCCAAAGAGAACGTTAGTCGATAAGATTCACGGATATAGGATTTCCAAGTAGCACCAATGAATGAAACTCGAGCAGAGAGATGATAACGAGCACAAGAGTCATCATAAATCGCGGACAATCCTAATAAACATCACAAACAACCACGGAACACAAGAGTAGAAGAGGCACCCCCTCCTCACGTTATTTGTTAGAAAATAGAAAAATAAGAAGATGAAATTGGATAAGCATGGGTTGCCACCCACGAAGCGCTTGTTTTTGTTCACCGAGTCACATGAGCTTGACTCGATCCCCGAATTAAATTGTCCTTGGGGAAAAACCGTGGAAAAATAATCTCAATCGGGCTTTTATTCAAAATATTCGAAAAACATATGAGTTATTTGAGAGTTCCATCCCGAAGAGATAACCGTTGGTATTTTAATGTTGAAAACTTCAAAAAACGATACCAGGGTCAAATACAACATCCTCACTCCCCACTGAGTGAAGGATAAGAGAAACCACACCAAACATTACGAATGGCAAGAAAGTCATGATAACAATCTTGAAAAACTCATCTTCGTCAAAAGAAAATTTCATAATTGGGAAATTATGAATTTTATCATTTAAACTCTTCTTAAAATCCTTTCCGGGTGGAAGGGTTGGGATAAACTTTTCTTTCAAATTCTCATTTTTAAGCACACCACCCGGATCTTGATCAACTTCAAGATCAAAACTGAATCTTTCATATTCAGATTTAGAAAACATTTCAATTTCATATTCAGATTCATCAAAGCGAAATGATTCAAACTCCGGAAGAGAGATAAAAGCATGAGATGTGGTACTGCCACGACTCGTCTCTTCTGAGTGATCGGTATCGAAATGAAAAGCTTCAAATGTCGGATCAGAAAAATCAATACGATAAGTGGGATTGCCACTCATCTCCTCATCGTAAAGGTAAAACTCTCAAAGTCTGGTAAAAAACCCTCGAGCTCGGGCTCCAGAGGATCGTCAATTATAAGCTCAATCTTCGTCTTAACTTTATCTGGAGGGATTGACGGTTCATCGTTCAACAATTTGTTAAGAAAAATAATATCCCCCTCCGAATCAAAGTAAGATTCGTCAGTCTCAGAATACTCATCATTTTTGGTCAAATCTGAACTTCAAAACGATTAAAAACACTCAAAAACGCATCAAAATACGAAGAAAATCCCAAAGATCGTGTTTTATATGTTTCTGATGCAAAACGAATGAAAACAAATGAAAAAGAAACAAAACTTGCATATTTGGCAGTTTCAGTTCCCCAACTTTCAAAGTTTTATAAAACTAGTCCCTGGGCATTTATTTCAAAGAAAAGTCAACCTTTGCTCTCTAAAAGTCAAAATAAATCATGAATGGTCTTTGGATAAAAACCTTTGGAAAATTTACGATTTTGGTCCCTTAACTTTGATTTTTGGCAAAAATGACCCCTGGGTGTTTTAAATAGGAAATTACATCAAAGGTCCTTGTGGAAATTTTAATATGTCAAGTTTGGTCCTTGTAATATTTTGGCAGGTTGGCGGTTCTAACCCCTCGAATTTGCAAACTACACTTTTGGTCCTTGTGATAAACAAACCATTAAAACCAAACGGATCAAAAAGAAATCCAACAATAGCCCAACCTACACCTTATAACACCACAAGCCCACCCAAAACCCTATTACGTATAATAATAATCACCTCCTCCCAACCTTTTGACCAGTCAAACACAACTTCACCCTTTCTTCCACCAACCTCTTTTTCCTACCGTATATCAAGCCCTCACCCCTTCCCTTTTCCAGTTAACCGCCAAACACCCTCCAATCCAAACCCTCCACCCACACCTTCCCCAAGAAACCTTTACGTGATTCCCCTCCCTTCACGAGATACCAAACTAGCTCACCCCTTTGGTCCCCCCTCCACCTTGGCAATCTCCAACTCACTTTTCTCATCAACGGTTCAGATTAGAAGATGTGGAGACCAAGTATATGATCAAAGGCTGTGGTTTAACTCAAGGAAACACAAAGGGCCAAACTGTCTTTCCTCTCACACAACTAACACAAGCATTCGAAGTGGACAAGAAAGAGAAGACCATGGGAAACCCTTGATAATTAGTATAAATAATTCATGCTTTGTAAGCCCATGGGCAGTTAGTTTTTAGTCAGTTTAATTAGGTTTTTAGTGGTAGTCAATTAAGAAGTGTTGTAGTTTTAATTCTAGTTTTTAACTTTATTTTCAGTTTTTTTTTTTTTTTAAAAAAAAAAAAAAAAAAAAAGCTTATTATGATTTCCTTGTACTAAATTTTCTAGATTAATACAAATTCAAGTTCTTCTAAAAGGTGCTTTTCAGCATTTTACTTACTGCTTATTCATGTTTCATGGTCGCTTATTCAGTTTTCAGTTAGCTTAATTCATCCTTTCTTATCTAAGTTTTGGTCTCAGATTAGTGCATCTTACTAGAAGTGTGGGATTGACCTGTCGTAAGCCTAGGTCCCATTCTTTTTTTTATTCGAACCAACTGTCCAAACGGCCTCAGTTATAGGGGTGTTTTTATGGTTTAAGCTTTTTGATAAAGTTGCTTGTTGGTACTAGCTGGTTTTGGAATCCAATTCTTACCCATATACCCCACTGCCTCAGCAGCTATCTGCTTCCCTAGCTATTTTTGATCTTCAATATAGGTAGGCTAAAGTTGGAATTTGTTGCTATGATTGATAGATTAAGTAGTTTGTAGTGCTTATTCTATAGGGGTATGCTTATTTTAGACATTAGAACTTATGCTTAGCTGGAATTTTGGGCTGCAAAACACCCCCACCCAAGGTCTGCATGATCAGTACCATTTGTCCCACACCCCCTTAGCGTAGTATTTATCATTGCTTCGTTTTTTGTCCTCATCTCCCGAAAATTGGTTTACAAGTAGTTTAGTGGCTGGTCTTTAAGTTTACAATTTTCTTGAATTTTATTCAATTTTTTCTTTACTGCTTATTCAGCCGCGAAATTGACCCCCTAGGCTGTTTTCATATCAGTAGGCTTAGGGTTTTGATTCATGATTTTCAGCGCTTATTTGCTTATACCAACTGCTTATATATGTCCTTCTGTTGCTTTTTAGGTTTCTCTTATAATCTCTTTTGCATGTTCCCTTCTAGTGTAGCTTTTAGCGTTTTGTTATTAGCCTAGTTTAGCTTTTTGCCTAGGCCAAACTTGCCCCTCAGCAACCTGTTACTGCCACATATCTGTTGCGTGAGAATGTGTGGACTTTGTTGTTCTTAATTGCCATTCTTGTTGTTGTTCTTAAATCTAGTTCTTGTTTTTATTCCTATTCTAGTTGTTGTTGTTTATTTTCCCTGTTGTTCTTTATTGTTAGAATTGTTTGTAAAAATCATTTTCAAAAGGATTTAGGTTTGTGATTGTGTGTTTAAAAAAAAAAAAAAAAAAAAAAAAAAAAAAAAGTGCAAAAACCAAGATTCAAACCACTGACCTCACACAGTCACAACACAAATACCACGCCCACACAACCAACTGTGCTACTAGCCTTTCTTGTTATGTCTTTTGTAGTTTAACATTTAAAGTAGTTGTAGTGTTATGTGCTTATTATTCTAGTCAGCTTCTGCACTGCTTATTCCCTGCTTATTGTCACTACCTATTTGATTTTCATATTTTTCTCATGTTCTTATTAGTATGTTAGATTTCTCCAAAAATTTTCATAATTTTCCAAAATGTTTTAGTATTTATTTTGTATTTAATTAGTTTAATTAGTTTTTAATCCATTATAAAAAATATAAAAGCCAAAAAAATGTTTTTCCATTTCTCAAAATTTTCTTTTACTTTTTAGAATGTAGGAAAATTAATTTCATGCCCGTAGGCCTAGCTTAGCACTAAATTTACGTTTTTACTTGCGCACTCGCGTTTTTATTATAGTTACTTTTACGCTTTTTAAATTAGATTGCGTTTAGTGTTTCCCTAGTTTCCTATTATCATTCCAATAGGATTTTTAATAAGTAGTTTTAAAGTTCTAATTTTCATTACGTGTTTGTATTCATGATTTAGTTACGTTTATTTTATTTTCGTACGTTATTTGCAATTTCTAGTAGTTTCACAATACCAAATAATCAAAATCAATCCTTACAAGCATTTTAATCTCACGATTTTGTCCATTCACACCTCGTTGGAACACGACCCGGGTAATCACTTACCCGGTATCACATATATATATTGTATTCACGAGTTTTCGCAAGTCTTCCTTTTCGTAAAGGTTGATTTGTGAATTCCACTCACGTCTACCTTGTATATTAATTTGATACGCGCAAAAAAGCAACTGTCAAAATGGCGCCGCTGCCGGGGAGGCTGTGTTGCAACAATATCGTTATGATTTCAACGATTAGTGACTTGTAGAACCTTCGTCAAGAAGTTATCGTTTTCAAAAAAATAGAAAAACACAAAAATATTTTCCTTTTCTTTTGTATATATATTTATCATAAAAAAAATACCAAAAACATTTTCTGTTTTTCTTGTTAAATAAACATAAAACACACCGCCGAGAACCAAGGCTGAACACCTACCAACTGGGGGTGTGAACATTAATAAGTTCCCAAACAAAAAATTAAAACTTGCCATTGTATCCTTGTGAATTGGTGTACCTTTTTCAAAGAAGCCATTTACATTGTGATTATTGGTTTAAGTTCGCAATTGTCTTTTTTGAGTTGGTCTCGTTTTAATTGATGTGTTTTTTGAAAAACCCAAAAATATTCTTCTTTACCCTCTATCCGTTTGTTTCTACCTTGTTATACCCCTCTCATGTATAATTCTCATGGCGTCTCTCGGCTACACGTGTTTTCACTGTAAAAGCCCGATTGAGAATGGCTATCGTTGTTTTCGGTGCATTTGTGAGAAGTGTGGAAACAATTGTAGTAACAGCTTTTGCACTACGTGCAATTTGTTCATACATCCAAATTCTCTCGATGATTCACCGAATTCTTCCAACTACCCATCACTGCCTGAGATACGTGCTATTAATGACAAATCATCAAGAATTGACCCTAACCTTTCAGGATTTACGGTTAAAGGTTTGTCAAGCAAACGTACAGAGCATAGAGCAGTGATTGAAACGAACGACTTGCCTAATCTTCACGAGTATCAAAAACAAAAACCAGAGACCATAACGAAAGTGGTGGAAATTCCTAGCTCTCAGAGCACACCACTTGTCCCACCTCTTACTTTTATTCCTTGTGTCGGTTGTGGTGAGCCACTTTTCGGGTTGCCATGTCGTTGGTGTACATGTGAACGATGTGGTAATGATATTCAAAACGGAAGTTGTTTGTTTTGTGGTTCGAGTAATTCATTCGCTTACGATTTTAATCCGAGCTTTTGCAATGAGCCACAAAACAATTTCATTTCATATGAGCATAATCCGTGTTATCAAAATTGCAATGCCAAATCGTTTCAAAATGCACCAACTTCACAACAATACGGTTGTGAGTATTGTGGAGGTCCGCATTTTAGCACCGATTGTCAAACTAGGAATCTTTTTCCTTATGACAACAATTATCACGACCAACCTCCACAATACCAAACTTTTGAAACACAACCTCAACCATTTCCTCAAGAACTTTTGCAAAATGTTTTAAATACTTTAAATGACCTTAAGGATTTGGTTAACAAACCTGCTCCGGAAGAACCTCGTCTGAAGTCTTACAAAGAAATACTAGCTCAAGAAGCAGAAGAAGCAGCTAGAGTAAGATTTCGAATGCGTAAAACTATCATCTACGATGACGATGACGATGACGATGACGATGACGATAGTGATGATGAAGATACCCTTGATATTCATCAAGGCTCATCAAATTCATCAGTTGAGGTTCCTTCCATGAAAGATCAATTTGTTGTTATCACACCTGAAGTTCACACTCACTCTCTAAACATGGGGGATGAGCATCTTAGCACTGTTCCTGATAAGGAATCGAACGAATTCATAAAGTCTAGTGTTAAGAACCTTGTCCCAATCCAAAGAGAGTCACAGGGAACTTTGGAGCATGTGTGTGATCTTACTTCCCCTCTTGAGTGTCCAAAAGATCAATTTGAGACTTTCTCCGATTTTAGCGATGATTATACATCTTATGGAGACATCGAGTATGTTGAGGCATCAGTTCCACATTTTGATGTTGATCATCTTCTTGAGGAGTTCGCCGATGAACTCACTCACATCAATCCACTTCCAACGGGAAGTGACGATGATCTCGTTGACTTTGAAGCCGATCTTGGAGAAATTGAAAGTCTCCTCTATCATGATCAGTCACTCAGTTCTTATCCCAGCAGTCCAATAGAGAATGATAATCAATTTGTTCCCGAAGCATTCAAAACGACTCTCACCAACCCTTTGTTTGAATTTGAATCTGAATTCACTTTGATTTCTGATAATCCAATCTTTGGTACTCAGATTGAGGATTGTGATGAGTCTACTCCGGAACATGAGTTCACAAATTCACATCTTGTGAATAATTCTCTTCATGAGGAGTTCTCCGGTGAACTCACTCATCATATCAGAACTCCTCCGTAGTTTAATAGCCCGGGAGGAGATGCACTCAATCATGAGAATTCGCAAATTCCCACCCACCCTCCTGGGATGTTTACGAGCTTAACCCTTGAAATCCAAATTCAGGCTACGGAGCCTGCTCTCGAGGAAGAATATCAAATCATGATTTTCATCATGGTTTTCTTCCTTTTCTTCACCTATACGGTGACTTCTTCTCTTCTTCACTCCTTCGGGACTGAAGATACCATCTTTGATCCCGACATTTTCATCTACCATTATTTTGAGCCGGGTACTTATCTCATTGGTGTGGAACTTTCACGTGCTTCAAATGTTTGTCCAAACATCTTGAATGAAAGTCCGATGGAGATTGCTTCTTCAACATCATGCTTCCCCAAGGACAAATGAATTCGGGGTCGAGTTAAGCTAGCGACTCGGTAAACAAAAACAGTAGCATTTACTTAGGGTTTTCACCCTCAGTGTGGGGGAGTTACCCCTATTATGGTTACAAAAGTGAAAATACAAAATGGTGTTTTCTACATTTAGCTTGTAATGTTGCCCTTTTACGTTCAAAGAGTCGGCATAATAACCGGGACTTTGAATATTGAGGACAATATTCAATTCTAAGTGTGGGGGGGGGGGGGGGTATTTCGCTATTCTAGCGAATTTTATCACATTTTACTATTTTATACCCCCGTTTTTGGCAAAAAATTTAAAAAATTTTTCACTTGAGCTTCAAAATTTTTTTGTGGTTATCAGTCCGCCATGTCTAACCAACAAAGGGATTGGCTAATCCAGGAGCAAACGGCTCTTGGTAAAGATATATCAAATCCGTTTATGGCTTGCAATTTGCCCAAAATTGTATGGTTCCTCAACTCCCCATCATCCTCAGAAGCTAATGAGTTGGCTAGCCCGCAAGATTATGGCTTGTGGTAAAGGCCGTGAAAAATCCATAATTGGTAATCAGCTCACCAAGATGTTGACTATTCCATCAAGAGCTGGCTAGTCCAGAAGCAAACGGCTTTTGGTAAAGACTAATCAAATCCGTTGACAGCTGGTGGTTTGCTCAAAATCACACGGTTATCAGGTGTGCCACAGTTCTTACACCTGGCTACTCCAGAAGTGATGGCTTTTGGTAAAGAGATTTTCAAATCCATCAAGTTTTTCACAAAAGATTGCTAGGGACTAGCAATAGTTTAGTGTGGGGGATTGATGAGTGTGTAAATACTCATCATTTTTGGTCAAATCTGAACTGCAAAACGATTAAAAACACTCAAAAATGCATCAAAATACGAAGAAAATCCCAAAGATCGTGTTTTATATGTTTCTGATGCAAAACGAATGAAAACAAATGAAAAAGAAACAAAACTTGCATATTTGGCAGTTTCAGTTCCCCAACTTTCAAAGTTTTATAAAACTAGTCCCTGGGCATTTATTTCAAAGAAAAGTCAACCTTTGCTCTCTAAAAGTCAAAATAAATCATGTGGTCTTTGGGTAAAAACCTTTGAAAAATTTACGATTTTGGTCCCTTAACTTTGATTTTTGGCAAAAATGACCCCTGGGTGTTTTAAATAGGAAATTACATCAAAGGTCCTTGTGGAAATTTTAATATGTCAAGTTTGGTCCTTGTAATATTTTGGCAGGTTGGCAGTTCTAACCCCTCGAATTTGCAAACTACACTTTTGGTCCTTGTGATAAACAAACCATTAAAACCAAACGGATCAAAAAGAAATCCAACAATAGCCCAACCTACACCTTATAACACCACAAGCCCAACCAAGCCCACCCAAAACCCTATTACGTATAATAATAATCACCTCCTCCCAACCTTTTGACCAGTCAAACACAACTTCACCCTTTCTTCCACCAACCTCTTTTTCCCACCGTATATCAAGCCCTCATCCCTTCCCTTTTCCAGTTAACCGCCAAACACCCTCCAGTCCAAACCCTCCACTCACACCTTCCCCAAGAAACCTTCACGTGATTCCCCTCCCTTCATGAGATACCAAACTAGGTCACCCCTTTGGTCCCCCCTCCACCTTGGCAAACTCCAACTCACTTTTCTCATCAACGGTTCAGATTAAAAGATGTGGAGACCAAGTTTATGATCAAAGGCTGTGGTTTAACTCAAGGAAACACAAAGGGCCAAGCTGTCTTTCCTCTCACACAACTAACACAAGCATTCGAAGTGGACAAGAAAGAGAAGACCATGGGAAACCCTTGATAATTAGTATAAATAATTCATGCTATGTAAGCCCATGGGCAGTTAGTTTTTAGTCAGTTTAATTAGGTTTTTAGTGGTAGTCAATTAAGAAGTGTTGTAGTTTTAATTCTAGTTTTTAACTTTATTTTCAGTTTTTTTAAAAAAAAAAAAAAAAGAAGCTTATTATGATTTCCTTGTACTAAATTTTCTAGATTAATACAAATTCAAGTTCTTCTAAAAGGTGCTTTTCAGCTTTTTACTTACTGCTTATTCATGTTTCATGGTCGCTTATTCAGTTTTCAGTTAGCTTAATTCATCCTTTCTTATCTAAGTTTTGGTCTCAGATTAGTGCATCTTACTAGAAGTGTAGGATTGACCTATCGTAAGCCTAGGTCCCATTCTTTTTTTTATTCGAACCAACTGTCCCAAACGGCCTCAGTTATAGGGGTGTTTTTATGGTTTAAGCTTTTTGATAAAGTTGCTTGTTGGTACTAGCTGGTTTTGGAATCCAATTATTACCCATATACCCCACTGCCTCAGCAGCTATCTGCTTCCCTAGCTATTTTTGATCTTCAATATAGGTAGGCTAAAGTTGGAATTTGTTGCTATGATTGATAGATTAAGTAGTTTGTAGTGCTTATTCTATAGGGGTATGCTTATTTTAGACATTAGAACTTATGCTTAGCTGGAATTTTGGGCTGCAAAACACCCCCACCCAAGGTCTGCACGATCAGTACCATTTGTCCCACACCCCCTTAGCGTAGTATTTATCATTGCTTCGTTTTTTGTCCTCATCTCCCGAAAATTGGTTTACAAGTAGTTTAGTGGCTGGTCTTTAAGTTTACAATTTTCTTGAATTTTATTCAATTTTTTCTTTACTGCTTATTCAGCGCGAAATTGACCCCCTAGGCTGTTTTCATATCAGCAGGCTTAGGGTTTTGATTCATGATTTTCAGCGCTTATTTGCTTATACCAACTGCTTATATATGTCCTTCTGTTGCTTTTTAGGTTTCTCTTATATTCTCTTTTGCATGTTTCCTTCTAGTGTAGCTTTTAGCGTTTTGTTATTAGCCTAGTTTAGCTTTTTGCCTAGGCCAAACTTGCCCCTCAGCAACCTGTTACTGCCACATATCTGTTGCGTGAGAATGTGTGGACTTTGTTGTTCTTAATTGTCATTCTTGTTGTTGTTCTTAAATCTAGTTCTTGTTTTTTTTCCTATTCTAGTTGTTGTTGTTTATTTTCCCTGTTGTTCTTTATTGTTAGAATTGTTTGTAAAAATCATTTTCAAAAGGATTTAGGTTTGTGATTGTGTGTTTAAAAAAAAAAAAAAAAAAAAAAAAAAAAAAAAAAAAAAAAAGTAAAAGTGCAAAAACCAAGATTCGAACCACTGACCTCACACAGTCACAACACAAATACCACGCCCACACAACCAACTGTGCTACTAGCCTTTCTTGTTATGTCTTTTGTAGTTTAACATTTAAAGTAGTTGTAGTGTTATGTGCTTATTATTCTAGTCAGCTTCTGCACTGCTTATTCCCTGCTTATTGTCACTACCTATTTGATTTTCATATTTTTCTCATATTCTTATTAGTATGTTAGATTTCTCCAAAAATTTTCATAATTTTCCAAAATGTTTTAGTATTTATTTTGTATTTAATTAGTTTAATTAGTTTTTAATCCATTATAAAAAATATAAAAGCCAAAAAAATGTTTTTCCTTTTCTCAAAATTTTCTTTTACTTTTTAGAATGTAGGAAAATTAATTTCATGCCCGTAGGCCTAGCTTACCACTAAATTTACGTTTTTACTTGCGCACTCGCGTTTTTATTATAGTTACTTTTACGTTTTTTAAATTAGATTGCGTTTAGTGTTTCCCTAGTTTCCTATTATCATTCCCATAGGATTTTTTTTAAGTAGTTTTAAAGTTCTAATTTTCATTACGTGTTTGTATTCATGATTTAGTTACGTTTATTTTATTTTCTTACGTTATTTGCAATTTCTAGTAGTTTCACAATACCAAATAATCAAAATCAATCCTTACAAGCATTTTAATCTCACGATTTTGTCCATTCACACCTCGTTGGAACACGACCCGGGTAATCACTTACCCGGTATCATATATATATATATTGTATTCACGAGTTTTCGCAAGTCTTCCTTTTCGTAAAGGTTGATTTGTGAATTCCACTCACGTCTACCTTGTATATTAATTTGATACGCGCAAAAAAGCAACTGTCAGAAGGGTTGGAATAAACTTTTCTTTCAAATTCTCATTTTTAAGCACACCACCCGGATCATGATCAACTTCAAGATCAAAACTGAATCTTTCATATTCAGATTTAGAAAACTTTTCAATTTCATATTCAGATTCATCAAAGCGAAATGATTCAAACTCCGGAAGAGAGATAAAAGCATGAGAAGTGGTACTGCCACGACTCGTCTCTTCCGAGTGATCGGTATCAAAATGAAAAGCTTCAAATGTCGGATCAGAAAAATCAATACGATAAGTGGGATTGCCACTCATCTCCTCAGTCGTAAAGGTAAAACTCTCAAAGTCTGGTAAAAAATCCTCGAGCTCGGGCTCCAGAGGATCGTCAATTATAAGCTCAATCTTCGTCTTAACTTTATCTGGAGGGATTGACGGTTCATCGTTCAACAATTTGTTAAGAAAAATAATATCCCCCTCCGAATCAAAGTAAGATTCGTCAGTCTCAGAAATTGGAATCGTTTCAATTGCAAGAAATTCATTGACCTCTTCCCAAAGAGAATCATATTCCTTAGTCGGAGGAAATGATGGGGAAGAGTCGGAGACGAAAGTTTTGACAAAATCATCAAAGGTAAAATCACAAACATCGATGCTTTTGACGGAGTACTTCTTCGATTTTGAATCATCGGCTTTAAAAATCATAATATCGTCATCATGTCGTAAAGTTAGAGTATCCTCAAAATGGTCTACTAGGGCTTTAGCGGTTCGTAAAAATGGTCGCCCTAGTATTAGAGGAACTCTCGGATCAGCTTCAAAATTGACAATAACGAAATCTGCCGGAAAAGTACACGAATTCACACGAACAAAAACGTCCTCAGCAATTCCAACTGGATGAGTGATCGATCGATTAGCAAGCTCCAAAGTCATTCTTGTCGGTTTAAGAGCCCCCATTCCAAGTTGTTCGTAGATCGATAATGGCATGAGGTTTATACTCGCACCCGAATCGGCCAGGGCGTTACAAACTTCTTGATCTTTCATAGAACAAGGAATGAGAAACTTTCCCGAGTCACCAAGCTTTTCGGGAAGCTTCTTGAGAAGAATCGCAGAACATTGAGCGTTTATCGGCGTTTCGGCTAATTCAAGCAATTTCTCTTTATTACTTATGAGGTTTTTGAACGTGGACGCAATTTTCGGCATGTACACGAGAGCATCCATAAAACTTATATCAAAGTGCAATTTTTGAAAAATATCCAGAAATTTTTCCATTTGTTTTTTAGATTTTGCACGGAGCTCTTCATCGTTAAATCGTGACGGATATGGCAATTTAGACTTGTATTTCACATTATTCTCAAAAACGACTTTTTCTTTATCTTTTGACTTTTGGACAACCGGAGGTTGGACGTTTTCAGCTCCCCCATTATTAATAGGAGGAACCGGGTCCTTTGTCGCCTCGGTCTCACAGTCTACTACCTTAGGCGGAGACGAAGAAGAAGAGGTAGTAGGAGCTGTGGGTCCATCATATATAGCACCACTGCGAGTTATGATCGCCTTAACTTCGCCCCTCGGGTTTGCGATCGTGTTGCTTGGCAAAGAAGTAATACCCGAACCCGAGGGTCGATCATTTAAACGCTTGTTGAGATCATTGATTTGAGTTGCGAATAATTTCATTGTTTCATCTTGTTTAGCAATTAAAGCTTGTTGACCTTGAATCAATTGTTTAATCAACTCTTCCGTGGGCGACGGATTTGTAATAGCAGCTTGATTTTGATTATTAAAATTTTGCCCACGGTTTTGAAAATTGCAATTATTTTGATTTCCATGATTATTCTGAAAATTCCCATTATTTTGAAAATTGTTCCCTTGAGGCGGGCCTTGTTGATAACTTCCCCGGTTTTGATTTTGTTGAAAATTCTGATTTTGTCCTTGAAAACCATTATTTCCACGGTTGTGATTCTGATTGTTATTGAATTGATGATTACGGTTTTGCGCATTGTTATTCTGATTCACTTGATTTGGTTGATCAAACCCGGGTAGTCCAAGGTAATTGCTAGAACGGTAGCTGAGGAGATTACGGTCTCCTTGAAGTTGTGGGTAACCGTTGCCACCCATATTCGTAGCATACACGTTCGCTTGAGCAAAGCCACCGGAGGCTGGGCATTCAAGGCATGAATGTGGACCACCACAAGTTTCACAAACGATATTGACCATATTAACTTGTGTGTTCTTGACTTGATTCGGCATCATTTGGTACATTCTTAGCATAGCCGTCGACAAATCGTCAAGTTTCTTATTCAAGACGGCTAGCTCGGGATTAGAAGAAGAAGAATTTAGAGACGCAGTCGATCTTATTGGCTCATTCCTCTCGGCTGAGGAATCCCAATAGTTGTAATGGGCCGTCATATTCTCGATTAGCTCGTAACAATCCTCGGGACGACGTTTCATAAAAGTACCACCAGCGGCAGCATTGATCGTGTCCCTATGTCGTAAAGTCAATCCATTATAAAACGTATCAATTATTGTGACGAGAAGCATATTATGATTCGGACAACGATCAATGGCAAGCTTGTAACGCTCCCAAGCTTCAAACAAAGACTCATCGGGGAGTTGTCGAAAATTACTAATATCATTCCTCAACTTCGTCACCATCGATGGTGGAAAATCTTCGCCAGGAACTTGGAAACCATTTCATTGAAAGTATGAATCGAGTTCCTGGGAAGGCGATCAAACCATGCGGTGGCATGATGCGTAAGAGAATAGGGGAAGAGAGAGAGACGGAGGGTGTCATCGGAGACCCCGTTTTGCTTCATATTTTGGGCGACGGTTAAAAACTTATCGAGATGCTTATTTGCATCGTCACCCGGTAGTCCGTGAAATTGGCACGAATTTTAGACTTGTTGTATCATGTGGTGCTTAAGTCCAAAATCCGTAGCCTCAATATTTAGAGGGGCAATTGGGCCACCTCTACCATGCATCGTGGGTTGGCACAGCTCCTCCATCGTTCGGAGATCAGGAGCCGGCATGTGTTGGTTTTCATCACCACCCACCGGAGGGTGTTGATTATTCATATCCATTTCCTCAACGTTAAGGAAATGGACACGGTGTGTGTGTGTCGTATTACCCTTTCGGGATTTGACAAAGGTGATATAAGACTCTCAAAAGAAGAGCGGGTGTGCATACACCAAAAACAAAATTAAAAAGAAAAGAAAAAGAAAAAGGAAAATCTTTTTGTTTTTTTATATATTTTTTTTTCACAAAAACTTTTTATTTCTTTTGTTTTTCTTTTCTTAAAACGTAACGTTAATCGAAAACCGTTTCTTTTAAAACCACGCGCGACGGGACGGGATAGAAGAATGGATCTCTCTTCAGCTAGCAATTTAATGTCTTAGCTATCCGTATTTCCCGCTTATACAGTTGTAGTAATTGAAATAGTCCGATAAACAACTGAATTACGTTTCCGTTATATTGCGAGACTTTTTTGGTTTACAACGCCCTTTCTTTCGATCGAGTCGAGGCTGTAACTTTTATTTTTTTTTTGGTATTTTGTAAACACTTTAGGAAAAGTGTTTTTGATTTTTCAATTTTTATAGAGATATATATACAAAGTAGAGGAAGGCTTAACAAAACACGATTTTTCAAAAAGATATTCAAAAATTCACTTCGGCCTTCCCCGGCAGCGGCGGAAAAAATTGATTCATGTGAAAACCAATTATATATAATATAGTATAGTATCGAAGTGATCCGCGTAAAATACGGATCACCCGAGTCGTTTTCCGAACGAAGGCGAATGGAATCGAGAATATCGATTCGTGAAATCATGAATTGAAAAGTGAGAAAGTGAAAATAGCAATCAAATAGTTCACGTATTCACAAACAAGTATTAAATATGCAGAAAGTACAAGCTAATTATGCACCAAATTGAAAAACGTAAAAACGGAGACGCAACCGCAAAATTTAAAGCGTAACGTATAACGAAAAATTATCCTACAAACTTGAAAATATTTTTTAAAAATCTTAAACTATTAAAATGAATTTCCAGAAAAAGAAAATTATTTTTTAGACTTTTCTTTTATTTTCTATGAATTAAAATTGAATTCTTTGAATTAAAAATGAATTAAAAATGGAGAAAAATAGAAAAATAAGGTGGAAAAATAAAAATTCAAATCTGAAAATTCTAAAATACTATAAAAGAATTTCTAAAAATCTTTTTGTGTTTTTCAGAACCTTTAATGACTTTTTATGAATTTTTGGTAATTAAAAACTAATTAACAATTGAATAAAATCAAAAGAAATTAAGAAAAATAGTAAAAAGCCTTGGAAAATTCTGGAAAAATTCCAGAAAATCAAAAATAATAAAAGAAACTTGGATAAAAAATTTTGAAATGAAAATCAGCTTATTTAGTGCTTTTTCTGACTAAACTGCTTATTACAAGTGCTTATTATTAAGCACTTGTGATCAAATCTTTTTGAAACTTTGAACACAGACTAAGAATGATGAATTAAGCTCAAATGTGACAGATAATGACCAATGATAAGCTCAGAAATACACAGATACACAGAATTATGGCAATAAGCTATGGTAATAAGCACTAGGTGCTATGCAGAATAAGCACAAATATAAGCAGAAGTAATATGACCAATCACAATGCTAAAACTACTCAAACGAGGCACAAATAACTAGTCTACTCACAGTAATAAGCTCAAACTCAAACTAGCAGGCCACAAATTCAAAACAGAACTCAGTTACAACCTATGAACTACAAGGACCTATTAAGCTGATGAAATAAGCTGCAAATGATAAGCTAATGGGATCAAATGATACCCTACTAGTCTGAGATTACCAAACCACCAAGAATTTGGATCTCCAATCTACTAAGCCTATCTAAATCTTGCCTAAAAGTTAGACATTCACCTGTGGTGCAGGGGAATTGAGTGTCTGAATAGGCAACTTCCAAACTAAGTTCTAATAAGCTATCAAGCTTCAATCTCAAATTTTCTTTTTGATTCTTATTCTCTTACTACCAGACTTTTAAAATCAGCTATCCAAAGTAATTTCTAATGAAAAATGAAGCCTACAAGTTATCACAAAGTTGTGACTTCAAATGAGTGTAAAATCTTTTTGACTTTTTGATATTACTACCTAAGTTGACTTTTATGAAATAAGCTAAGATTTAAATGACTACTGAAGTTGATTTGAGCTAAAATTAAGCTGAGTTATGCTAACTAGACTACTAATGCAACTGTAGTAAAACTTATTCTATCAAAATGCTAAAACTAGTGACAGTTAAAGAATGATTTAGCTAATTTTGACTTTTATTGAACTACTTACCAATTTTATGTAATATTAAGACTAAAACTAACCTATGTGAGCTGATTATGCTACTAAATCTCACCTACTAATTCTAGAACTAAGCTAAGCAGTCACAACCAAACACTCCTTAACTGTGACCTTAATGCTACAATTCAATGTTTTAAACTGCAATGCACTTATCAACTGACCTAATTAGCTTCCAAATGTATCACAGAAGCTATAAAATCAACTAGCTTCAACTAATTCAATCCACACTTAGAATCTCAATTTCACAAGTGAACAGGTTATCAACTAGATACTCAGATGATGTATTAAAGCTATTCAGAACAATACTCATTCAATCCACAAGCAAGGATCAACTTAGATCCACAAAATAATATAAACTCAGATCTAATATCAATCACTATTACAATAACTAGAATCAAGCTAGATAACAGATGATCAACAATCAAATATACTACTAAGATGCACAAACTCAGACTACTAGTTATCCAATATCAAAAGTAAATCACCAACACAAAACTCTATAATACTATTCTAAAACAGATCCAAACAATGAAATCTACTATCAAACAACTCTAATCTATGATCAAGCACAAAACTCAGATAAACTACTACTAGATTGAAACAGTTATGACTACTACTACAACTATTAAGCTAGTCTTATCCTACAAAATGAAATTGAGTACAGAAGTTACCACAACCTCTCCCTCAGCTAGAACAGAGGGAGTTCACAGAGGCCTATCTCTAAGATAGGCTGATGTCATCTCTTTCTGTATCAGCTATCAACACCTCAGCAACCATATGAACACCTCAATTGGAATGGAACAGTACACATGAACCACAAGCTTTCTGAGCTTGAATACACTAAGTATAAGCTGAATTGTGCTAATTGAAGATCTAAAACTTTGATTAGAAACTTTTTTTTTATATATATATTTTTCTAATTTTTTTATTATTTTCTAAACTTGAAGTATTTGTGACTGAATTGAAAAGGAAACTTGAATAAGCTATATTTGAAATCAAATGAGAGTTTAGAAGACAAAATAAGCAGAAACTTAATGATATTAAGCTAGTTATAAGCTAGATTAAAAACAGAATAAGCAATAGAAGTTTGAAGATTAAGCTGAAAATGTAATAAAGAAACTCAGAATTTTATTAGAAGTTCAATGAAACTATTACATTTACTAGTCTACATACATTTTAGCAGCATAACAATACCTAAAATTTACACAATAAGAAGCTAAAACAACACCTATTTATAGGAGTGAAGTGAGTAGAGGAGTCCCATTGCCAGGTTGGCAATCCGAGCCACTATTGTGCTTCTTTGAGTCCCTTATCAGCCATCAGATGTGATTTGTGTTTCTTCAAATCAATGAGAGCCCTCAGATCAATATCAATGATGTGGCCTGACCAATTAGCTTCCTCCATTTGTCCCATTCGTGCTTGTACTCTCTCTCCGTGTAAGATGGGAGTCAGACGCTTCTAGAAGAGGTTCCCAATGATTAGTATGACGCGTTCCTACCAATCTCACTCTGCCACGTAACCATTGATAGATTCTCTTATATTTCTGACATGTGCAAGGTCACGTGTGGCTTCTAGAAGGTCTAATTATTAGTAATTGATGGACAAATGAAGTGGCTTGAACCAATTGATGTTATTAGTGAGCTAGGGTTCATGTGGTTCTGGGTATGGGATGATTTGGGGAGGAACAAAAAGGCGCGTATGGTTTTATTAATATTTATTTGACCGGTGGAAACTTGGGCTCGGGTCAAAAGGTTTAGGATTGGGCTTTTGGTTTTATTAGTGGAATATGGATTGGACTTGTGGGAAATGGACTTGGACCAGGCTAATATATATTGTAATTTCAGATTTGGTAAATTGAAATCCAAGGACCATTTGTGTTAACTTTCAAACTCCAAGGGCTGAATGTGTAATTTCCTTAAAATAAATTTCAGGGACTAATCTTGCCAAGTCTGAATAGATGAAGGACTGAAATTGACTCTTGAATTCCCGGCTTTGACTATTTGACCAACTTCTACTCTCATGCTCGTTTTTCCGGTATTCGTGTGATTTTTCGTCTTTTATTGATAAATTCGTTCCTGCACATTCACAACACAAAAACAAGTGTTTTCTTGGCATTTGTTAGCTCAAATAGTCGTTTTTGGTCGATAATTAGTAATGAAAAGGTGTGTAAATTATTACACACCACATTGCCATGATATGAGTCTGCAGCCAAGAAATTGACATCCACCAGTTGTGGATTTTCTGTCTAGGGTTGCACCAACATAGTCACTATCTGAATAAGCTACCAATTCAAAAGATGATTCCCTTGGATACCATAGACCCAACCTAGGTTGACCCTTGAGGTATCTAAAGATCCTTTTGACTGCTGTGAGATGAGAAACTTTTGGATTTACTTGAAACCTTGCTCATACACACACTGAGAACATGATATCTGGTCTTGATGATGTAAGGTACATCAAGGACCCAATCATTGATCTGTAATTGTGCACATCAACATCTTCACCCTCAGCATCTTTGAGTAACCCCTTCTCTGGATCCATTGGTGTACTTGCAACCTTTGAATCTGCAAACCCAAATTTCCTTAGGATCTCTGCTACATACTTATCTTGGCTGATAAATATGCCTTCATTTGATTGTTTTACTTAGAGACCCAGAAAGAAAGTAAGTTCCCCCATGGAACTCATTTCAAACTTATTATGCATAAGTTTTTCAAACTCCACACACAACTCCTAGTTTGTGGATCCAAAGATAATGTCATCAACATAAACCTGCACCAGCAAGATGTCTTTCTTGGTTCTTTTGATGAACAAAGTTGGATCAATCTTGCCTCTTTGAAATCCATTTTCCAATAAATAGAAAGCCAGTGTTTTATACCATGCCCTAGGAGCTTGGTGTAGACCATAAAGAGCCTTGGTAACCTTGTACACCTTGTCTGGATATTCTGCATCAATGAAGCCTGGAGGTTGAGAAACATACACTTTTTCTTCAATAATACCATATAAAAAGGCACTTTTGACATCCATTTGGTAAACAGTGAAGCCTATGAAAGAAGCATAGGCCAAGAATAGCCTAATTGCTCCAATTCTTGCAACAGGAGCAAAAACTTCTTCATAATTCACTCCTTCTTCTTGAGTATACCCTTGGGCCACCAATCTTGCTTTGTTTTTTTTATCACTATTCCCCTTTCATCTTTCTTATTCCTGAATACCCATTTGGTTCCAATTGCCCTGTAACCTTGGGGCAAATCAACCAGTATCCAAACCTTCTGAAGTTTGAATTGAAGTAGCTCTTCTTGCATTGCTTCAACCCAACTTGAATCATCTAAGGCCTTTGTAATATTTTTGGGTTCAACCTGTGAGAGAAAGCATGAAAACAGGCATATGTGGGCAACTTCATGGTTCTTTTCTTCATAGACAGCTAAGACAAACCCTTCATGGTCTGAAGATAAGACTTGAGTTCTTGTTTTAACACCAGAATCAATGCTGCCAATCACATTAGGGGTTGGCAATGGCAAGGTCATGGACCAAAATCATCAAATGCCGCTCGGCATCCACGATTACCACCTGTGCGGCATGGCCAAATCGGCATGGTGGAGGAGTATGTGATACCGAATCGGCAAGGAGTCCCCCAAGAAATTTTTGAACTTTGCATTAATTGCATAGTACCGTTTGTGGCTTATTTTAAAAAAAACAAAAAAAACAAAAAAAAATCCCTTTAAATCATACCCACGAGAAAAACCCATTTCCTTACCTTTTGTTCTTAGATCTATAAGATTAGAACACAATAAATGGTGGTGGTGATGTTTTGGGTGGTGGTTAGTAACCAAAAGTGGTGATGGAGGTCGTTTGATGGCGCGTGAATGGTGTCAAATGAAAGAGGAGATGATGGTGAGTGTTGTGGTGGTGGTGGTTTAGTGGTGCAGGCGGCGGTCATGGTGGTGGTGTGTAACACCCCGAAATTTGATTAAGCAGCGGAAGTCTAATCGGGGTCATTACAGTTTAGTACACAGTCATACTCATAGAAAACAATTCAAAAGATTATCAAAATCATTCCATGAAAACTCAAATATTCAGAGTTACAAACATTTTTCCAAAATGTTAAGTGTTTCACAAAAGTGGTGATGAGTTTGTAAAGAATGATATAATTATTAAAATCAAAGGGAGGTCCTGTGCCCTTTGCCAGCTACGTGCCGCCATGCTTGCTAATTTCCTGAGATAAACATGCTTAAAAAGTCAACACAAAGGTTGAGTGAATCCATAGTAGTTTAAACAGTAATAGTGTGAACACAAGTCAAGCATTTGAAATAAACAAGCCAAGATAGACAGGTCTTGACTAAATCGGGTGTAATATTGCTCCTAAGCCTCACGAAACGCAAGCCTTAACATTGATTTGACATATCATAAAGATAATAATAATCATCTACACCACAGCGGATGTAAATGACAAGGGGCCCTCGGTGACAGGAAATGTGCCAAATTTCCATAATACCTCGAATATAGCACACCTCCTGCCAAGTGATCACCTTGACAGAGGTGGGCTGCCATCCAATAGATCTATCAACTATATTCGCGCTCACTCACAAGTGATTAAGGTTCGTGATATGAGGGACTTGTAGCACAGGTGTCAACTTAGGCAATATCAGGTGATAACAGCATACAGAAAAATACTTGTGTTCGATTTATAGCATGTATCTCCCCACGGGGTTTAAAAACAATTAAAAATGTGGGACCATGAACTCACCTGAAAGGTGCGTAATCACAAGGTGCTCAAAAGTGATGGTGTATTGCTATGATTAGCAATGAAATTCCTCCGACTTGCGACCTATAAATATATTGTAATCGGTGTTTTAGATTCGTGTCGTAAATGACATGTGATATGTCTCGTGTACGGTGATATTCGTTTCGGGTGTCTTAAATACATTTCAAATAACTTTACGTAGTTATTTGCATCGTTGTTACGAACCGGTGTTTGATAAATATTAACTCGTCGTAAGAAATAATGTTATTTAAAAATATTTATGATTAAATATTTTTAATAAAGTTATATATATATATATATATATATATATATATATATATATATATATATATATATATATATATATATATATATATTAAAGTTAAAGAAATATCGGTGCTTCACAAAGTCCTCGCTTCCTTCGGGTAGTGCTAATATCGGTGCTTCACAAAGCTTCTGCTTCAAAAACTGAAATGTCGATTCTTGCTCATCTCCCCATTCAAACTTCTTCTTCTTCTTCTGTGTTAACTCTGTCAAAGGTTTAGCAATCCTTGAAAAACCTTCAATAAATCTCCGATAGTATCCGGCAAGACCTAAAAATTGGCGTATCTCGGTAGGACTCGTAGGTGACGCCCAATTTTTAACAGCTTCGATCTTGGCGGGATCAACATGAATACCCTTACTGTCGATAACATGCTCGAGAAATTGTACTTTCTCAATCCAAAAATCACACTTTGAAAATTTGGCGTATAATTTCTCTTCTCTGAGCAGTGTTAGTATAGTCTTCAAGTGTTCTGCGTGCTCCTCCTTACTACGTGAGTAAATAAGGATATCATCGATGAATACAATCACAAACTTATCCAAATAGGGTTTGCACACTCGGCTCATTAAGTCCATAAATACAGCGGGTGCATTTGTTAGACCGAATGGCATTACTTGGAACTCATAGTGACCGTATCTTGTCCTGAAAACTGTCTTAGGGATGTCTTCTTCCCTAACTCTGAGTTGGTGATACCCTGACCTCAAATCAATCTTCGAGTAGACACTCGATCCTTGTAGTTGATCAAACAAATCGTCAATCCTTGGCAACGGATATCGATTCTTAACCGTAAGTTTGTTCAACTCACGATAATCGATACACATCCTGAAGGTTCCATCCTTCTTCTTCACAAACAACACCGGGGCTCCCCACGGTGATGAACTAGGGCGAATAAATCCTTTATCTGACAATTCCTCCAATTGTCCAGATAACTCCTTCATTTCTGACGGTGCTAGCCTATAGGGTGCTCGTGCTACGGGTGCGGCTCCTGGCATCAAGTCAATTTGAAACTCCACTTGACGAGTCAGCGGAAGGCCAGGCAAGTCCTCAGGGAAAACTTCTGGAAAGTTCCTGACTACTGGCACATCCTCGAGTCGCTTCTCTTCCGACTTCTTCTCGGTGACTTGAGCCAAAAAGACTTGACATCCTCGTTCGATGTACTTCACAACCTTGACGCAAGAAATGACGCTCAAACGTGTCTTACTTCGCTCTCCGCGAACAACCAGGGTTTCGTTATTCAGTGGGATGTGAACGACCTTTTCGTCACAAATGATCTTAGCACGGTTTTCAGATAACCAATCCATTCCAACAACGACGTCGAAACTACCAAGTCTAATAGGCATAAGGTCAATGTTAAATGGGGTGTCTAATAGTCGTAGGGTGCAACCTCAGAGTATAGTGTTAGTACTCACTAGCTTTCCATTAGCTAGTTCAATCTCATACGTGGTGTCTAGTTGGGTAGGTGTAATATTAAGCAGGGGTGCAAGTGAAATAGATACGAAACTTTGATCGGCTCCGGAATCAAATAAAACCTTAACGAGGCGGTTGCTTAGAAAGAACGTACTCGTGACTACGTTCGGATCCTGCTGGACATTCCCATCTCCCAGCACGTATGCTCTCCCATGTGCATTGTTATCCTTGTTAGGGCACTGACGCCTGTAGTGTCCTTTCTCTCCACAAGCATGGCATACTACAGCCACGGGTTGCAAGTTGGCTCCTGTCGCCTTGCAATCTTGTGTCTTATGTCCAACCCTTGAACACTTCCCGCACTTAGCATAGCAGGGTCCATTGTGATGCATCTTACACTTTTCACAGAATGGAAGAGGTCCAGCATACCTAGCATCTTTAACTGGTGCTGCGACATAAGCTCTGACAGCTTCCTGTCGTCGGTTCTGTTGGTTGTGGTGGGTGTTTCTGTCATGGTGATAGTTACGGTTGGGGTTACGGTTGTGGTTGTTGCTGTTGTTGTTGTTGTGATTGTTGTTGTTGTTGTTTGTCCTTCGATCATCAAACTTCCTTTTGTGATCGTTGTTTCCCTGAGCAGAGTTACGCTTAATCTCCCGGTCTAGCAGTCTTTGGGCAATGGACATTGCTTCTTCCAAAGATTGAGGCTTAGACGAGGTGACGTTTCCCTCAATGCTCCTGGGTAATCCTTCAATGTACCTTTCCAACAACTTTTCCAAATCGGGAACCTTTGAAGGGCAAAGCGTGGCAAGCTCCTGAAATCTCCTATCGTAAGCCCTGAGATCATTTCCTTTCACAACCAACGTGTGAAACTCATCTTCTAACTTCTTGATCTCGCCTCTAGGGCAGAACTTCTTCAACATCTTTTCCTTAAAATCAGCCCAGGTAATCTGATAGGCCTCCTCCACACCTATCTTCTGAGCAGTTGCATTCCACCAAGACAACGCGTCTTCCAGCAGTGTTCCAGTAGCAAACGAGACTCGGCTTTCAGCAGCACAACCGCTCCTTACAAACACAGTCTCAGTTCGCTCAAACCATCGAGCAAGCTCTGTTACTCCTTCAGTTCCTTTGAAGTGAGATGGTTTACAAGCAATGAAGTCCTTATAGGTGCACTTCCGAGTCGCAGCGGACTCGCTCTCAGCAGTGGCTCGGTTATTGCTACTAGTTCGTGCCATTGCAGCAGCCTGCTCTTCTAAAGCTGCAGCAACACTGTCGGCAACCAACTTTCTTATAGCAGCCTGGGTCATGGCGGGTGACGAGGTAGCAGTAGTGGTTTTCCTTGGGGCCATAATTCTATAAAATCGCAAGTGCATAAGTACAAATCCAAACATCAATAACAAGAGAAATAGTGTAACCAACTCATAATAGTCGAGATCATCACAAAGTACATATCACAACCACACCATAAATACATACATCAACATAAACCATATTATTCATAAATAAACATCACGACATGTAACAACACACATGGAAATTATAATGAATCTCAATATGGGAGCATAATAAAAAGAAAGATCAGACAACTAGAACATCATAAATCAATATCAATACGTTACAATCATAACCAACATAAAGTTTTAATAATTTTTGAATTCATTGTTACAAAACAATAAGATACAACAATTATTAATGCCACAGGCGGCAAGTTAAGATGTCTCTGTAAGTAATGACATGTCATAGATCTATGAAGGTCCAGGTGCGCCTCCTGATCTCCTCTCTAGCTCTCTGATGATCCTGATCATCCCCAACATCTCCATATCTCTGGATCTCTCACGGGCCTGAATCTCTTCAATAGTAGTCGAAAGTGCGTGGATGGTAGAACTAGATGCGGCTAACTCCTGTGCCTGATGCTCCATCATCTCCTATGTAATGGCTGCAATCGCTCTCAAATCATCAATCTCGTGCCTCTGAACATCTAGTCGATGACCAAACTCAGTGATGGTAGCCTGTGCCTCCTCGATCTCTGTCCCCATCATCTCAAATACCATCTCTAAAGCTGTCCTATGAACCACGAGGTTCGTGACCTCCTCCTGCATACACTCTATCCTCTCCAAGGATATATCCTCAATAACGCTCAACAGCTCATCAAGACGACTCTCATGTCTAACCAATCTAGCAGCCAAAAGAGGGATAGTATGGTGTATCGGCTCTCCAGTGACCGGTAACACCGCTGAAGAGCCATCTCCAAGCTCAGCAGCCCTAGGCGATCCCTCAACCAATCTCCATCTATGTATGCAGTCTAACAAAAACGACCATCGACGAGCATCAACCAATCTATGAATACCAGGTAAGGTGGGTGTCTCGGTGGGAGCAGGTGATGTAGCAGGTGATGGTATCGGTACAGTGGTAGTCTGAGAGTAGAAAACTGTAGGTGGTGGCATGGGTGGTAAAACCTCAGAGGTAGGAGGTGCGGTGTAAGTAGGCAGCATGTAAGGATGTGGCTCAGGTGGGGGTGATACAGGTGATGGTGGGGGTGCTGGTGATGCCACAGGTGTCAAATCTGGCACAGAAACAGGTGGTAATACAGATATGGGTGATGATACAGGTGTAGGTACAGGTGGTGTAACAGTAGAAGCAGGCAAAAAGCAGACTCGTTTCCGAGCCGTGCATTTGCGGGTATAGTCTCCCTCATGATATCGCAACAACTCTCCGAAAGGCTCAGGCTCATAGGGCTCAAGGATCCTCACTCGCTTGCGCTGACGAATCGGTGCAGGCGGGGATGATGGTGGAACAGAAGCAGCAATGTCAGAAGTATCGGAGTCAGAAGACTCGTCATCAGCATCTGAACCGGAGTGGTGACTAGCAGGTGGTGTAGGACGATCATCAGCCGCAAGAAACTGCTGAGATGTCAGGTACTGTTCATAAAGGTACTGTCCCTGTGTCATAGGTCCACAGACAGGACGAAAAAGAGGCTGAATAGCAAAAGAATCAATGGTTGTAGAAGCAACCTCACCCTCCTCAAAGGGCTCAGTGTCAGCAGATGGGTCTCCAGATGGGACCGGGGATGGTATAGCAGGTGATACAGGTTGGGTGTCATGGTCAGAATCATGGGTGTCTCGGGTGTCATGGGTGTCATAGTCAGATAAGTCAATAGTAGGGTGAGTGGATGATGCTGGTACGACGTCGTCACTGTCGGACAAAATAATAACCGGGGGCGACATGGTACTGTAATATCCCAAAAATAGCAGTGATATAAGTCATTTAGTCTACATAATGCTACATGCACAGTGATCATGGTGTCATAGTGAGCTAAATGCGATGGGTGCTAAAAATCAAACCTTAAAACATAGCGTTGGCAAGCGCTGGCACGGAGGGCACTTCGGTGATAAATAGTTTGTTTAAAAATCTGGTGAGGTTATAGTCCAATGTTTTGAAAAATCATTTGGTTCTCTATAACCATGGATCTGATGCCAATCTGTAACACCCCGAAATTTGATTAAGCAGCGGAAGTCTAATCGGGGTCATTACAGTTTAGTACATAGTCATACTCATAGAAAACAAATCAAAAGATTGTCAATATCATTCCATGAAAACTCAAATATTCAGAGTTACAAACATTTTTCCAAAATGTTAAGTGTTTCACAAAAGTGGTGATGAGTTTGTAAAGAATGATATAATTATTAAAATCAAAGGGAGGTCCTGTGCCCTTTGCCAGCTCCGTGCCGCCATGCTTGCTAATTTCCTGAGATAAACATGCTTAAAAAGTCAACACAAAGGTTGAGTGAATCCATAGTAGTTTAAACAGTAATAGTGTGAACACAAGTCAAGCATTTGAAATAAACATGCCAAGATAGATAGGTCTTGACTAAATCGGGTGTAATATTGCTCCTAAGCCTCACGAAACGCAAGCCTTAACATTGATTTGACATATCATAAAGATAATAATAATCATCTACACCACAGCGGATGTAAATGACAAGGGGCCCTCGGTGACAGGAAATGTGCCAAATTTCCATAATACCTCGAATATAGCACACCTCCTGCCAAGTGATCACCTTGACAGAGGTGGGCTGCCATCCAATAGATCTATCAACTATATTCACACTCACTCGCAAGTGATTAAGGTTCGTGATATGAGGGACTTGTAGCACAGGTCTCAACTTAGGCAATATCAGGTGATAACAGCATACAGAAAAATACTTGTGTTCGATTTATAGCATGTATCTCCCCACGGGGTTTAAAAACAATTAAAAATGTGGGACCATGAACTCACCTGAAAGGTGCGTAATCACAAGGTGCTCAAAAGTGATGGTGTATTGCTATGATTAGCAATGAAATTCCTCCGACTTGCGACCTATAAATATATTGTAATCGGTGTTTTAGATTCGTGTCGTAAATGACATGTGATATGTCTCGTGTACGGTGATATTCGTTTCGGGTGTCTTAAATACATTTCAAATAACTTTACGTAGTTATTTGCATCGTTGTTACGAACCGGTGTTTGATAAATATTAACTCGTCGTAAGAAATAATGTTATTTAAAAATATTTATGATTAAATATTTTTAATAAAGTTATATATATATTAAAGTTAAAGAAATATATATATATATATATATATATATATATATATATATATATATATATATATATATATATATATATATATATGTAATTATAATAGTGTATGAAATAAATAAATTATAATAATATATTTTTGTCACAATTCAACCCTTGGCTTTCACAAAATTTACACTTTTTACTCTTTGGTCAAAAATAATTACATTTTAGTCCTTTTGTACTTTTTGACACTTTATTCCCCAACTTAGGTCAAATGACGGTTTTTACCCTTTTTTAAAATCAAATCGACAGTTTCCATGTGGTCCGAAAGTTTTCATGTTTTGTCACATTTAGTCCCTTAACGTGGGACTTTTGCAAAAATAGTCCAAAATCTAGTTTTCGAAAAAGTTAACTTTTATTTTTATAAAAGTTACCATTTTTATCATTTAATATTTGTAAAAAAAATCAGTTTTTATAAATCAAATATTATTCGAAAATTAAGTTTTCAAATCGAAAATTTCATAAGGGAATTGTTTGGGCTCGTTAGCCCGGTAAAGGCCCAAAGTGGGTGTTTCTTTGTTTAAAATCATGTTCGACTAGCACTTGGTTTTGACTTTGTTTTTGTGGTCTAAAAACGTATGAGGTTTGCATGTCATGTTGGTTCGGTTAAGTGGGCACCAAAGAATTAGGGTGTCGAATAATATAGGCAGGTTGTACGTATAATAATGGAATGGCGTGATCATTCCTAGGGGTGTCGAGTAGTGCAAAAAAAAAAAAAAAAAAAAAAAAAAAAAAAAAAAAAAAAAAAGAACAATGGTCACAAGTGGTATGATGCTTAGTAAATATCGTGTGTCATGCGAATGTGCTATGCATGTGTGGAATGATATACGAATTGAAAAGGGAAGAATATAACTTACAACACCAAAAATTGGTGGTGATGAGGTCGTGTGTACGTGCAATGAGAACAAACCAAGGTGATGCCCTTCTCGTGAAGTGATCTTGTACCAAAGCTTAATTACCCAACTCGTTCTCTACCCAACCCTAGCTCGTGTCTTCCTTGCTCCTTCTTGACAGTAACACAACCGAAAGAAATAGTGTGTTTGACTTAGAAATTTTGTGGAATTGGGAGTGTGTGAGTTTTGTAGCATTTAATGTGATTTATATAGCAAGTTCATGGGTGGTTCGATGTCTCCAAGAGACACAACATCTCTTCGAAAGGTCTTGTCTTGCTCGACAATGTTGTCTCACCTCTCTTGTGTTGTCAAGTCGAATTGTAAGGGCTTGGGAGCTACATCTTCATGTCAAAGCTAGACTCTTAGCACAATTAGGCATGTGTGTACTTTAAAGATTAGTTTAAGGAACACGTTTGTGGTTAATGAAACATCCGATCCCATGGGTAAAGGGTTTAGCATGGGTAATTCGAGTGACCAAGGGTTTGACGGCTCAACATGGTGGTTCCTTGTCGCATGGTTCAAAGTCAAAGGGAGGGTTGTAAGGTTGTGTCGTGTTTGAGGAAACCAAGCAACAAGCATGTGTAAAATTCAAATGTAAAAGAAGTTGGTCTTTGCTTCGTGTGGTATACTACGCAAGGGGAAAAAAAAGACAACACAATAAGCCATACGGGCTTGGAAAGAAATGTACAGCCCAAGTGAAATAAAGATTTTGTGGAGGTGGGCTTGTGAGTAGTCTCGGCCCAAACGAAATAAGAAAACATGTGGGCTTGTGAGCGTTTTTGGCCCAAGTGAAATAAGAATAAAGAAACCGTGTGGGCTTGGGGTGTACTCGGCCCAAAAATAGAGGGGTGTCGGTGATCGTAAAATTTGTGAAATATATCTCGGTGTCGGTGTCGGTTTGTGAAAACCTTAAATATTTAAACGGTGTATATATATATATTCTCGTATATATATATAGTAATAATAATTAATATATACATAGTGTCGTGTATATATATATATATATATATATATATATATATATATATATATATATATATATATATATATATATATATATATATATATATATATATATTAATGATTTCTCGTTGTTTAATTTGGGTGTCGGGTCGCAAGTGGGAGTTACCGGTGTTTAACCTCATTGGGTGATATCCAAGAGTGACATTCGGGTGATATCGGGTGACAAAACGTAATCGGGTGTTAAACAAACGGTGTTTAAAACATTCGGGTGTTCAAACATACAGTGTTTCATATAAAAATTTTCAAATTAGCCCGCAAAAATGGCTTAGTTAAGAATAATGTTGGTAATTAGCATAAATAAATGACCTGGGATTTTACGGTGTATTACATGGTGGCTTGATCACAGCCGGCGGTGATGATGAAAGATAGGAGAAGATAGGGATAGAGAGGGATAGGAGAAAGAAGATGGGTGTTGGTGAGATATTTATTGATTTTATTTAATATATGAGGTATGGTGAATCATGGTTGCCACTAAAAAATGAAGGAAAGTCATGGTGAATTATGAAATGTGTTGATGGCATTTAATTGGTTAAAAATGTGTTGTCCACTTTTTTTTTTTTTTTTTTTTTTTTTTTTTTTTTTGCATCACCATTGCCACCCCCTTATCAATGGAGTGATCTTTGAGAATTCTTGTGTTGTGTGTTGTAGGAACATCATAGGTAATTGGAAGATTGCCAATCCCTACATCTTCTGGTAAGGAATCATCTGATAGAACATTTAATGGTTCAGCAGGACCAACTTGTGAACTGGCAGTACCATCTGGTGAACTGACAGTACCATTTGGTGAATTGGCAGTACCATTTTCATTTGCAGAATTTTCTTGATTCCCTTGACCTTGAGTTCCATGATCATCTCCAACACCTTCATTTGCTGTATTTGAAAGCTCTCCATGACTTGAAGATGAATCCAATCCTTTCCAAATTGGCATTAAGATGTAATCTTGATCATCAGTTGGTTCAACATTGTCTTCAAAACCTGCATTATCATTAGTATTTGTACCTGTGACAGGCACATAATTCATAGATTCTAAAAGCTTGTCAATGTCAAAACACCAATCTGGTCCAATGCCTGCAACATTAGGTAGTTTTTCTTGAAACTCTGTGCAGATTTTCTTCCACTAGCCTAGTGTAACTATTATACACCCTATAGGCCTTACTTTGCAAAGAATACCCTATCATGTAGCCTTCATCAGCTTTTCCTTCAAACTTTCCTAGATGATCTTTGGTATTGAGAATAGTGACATGACATCCAAAAGGTCTCATAAAACTTAGAGATGGTGTTCTACCAAACAAAAGTTCATAAGGAGTCTTTCTATGAGGTTTAATCACAAGAACCCTATTCTGCACATAACAAGCAGTACCTACAGCTTCAGCCCAAAATGAAATAGGCAACTTAGAGTCTACTAACATTGTTCTAGCAGCCTCTATAAGAGTTCTATTTTTCCTTTCTGCTACTCCATTTTGCTGTGGGGTTCTAGCTACACTATATTCTCTTTTTATTCCCTTTTCTTTGCAAAATTCATCCATAACTCTATTCTTGAATTCTGTCCCATTGTCACATCTAATTACTTTCACTTTCTTATCAATTTGGTTTTATATCCCTGTAATATAGGACTTAAGGATCTCACTAGTTTCATCCTTAGTTCTCAAAAAGAAAACCCAAGAAAATCTGTTGTAATCATCAGTAACTACAAGACAATATTTTTTACCATTCAAGCTATTCACAGATGTAGGACCAAAGAGGTCCATATGAAGCATGTATAAAGCTTGAGAAATTGAGTTATGGGTCTTGGGCTTACAAGAAGCTCTATGTTGTTTGCCTTTTAGGCAATCAACACAGGTTTGGTCATTTTGAAAAATCTTTTTGAGTAAACCTCTAACCAAATCATATTTTGCAATTGTATTGATTGTTTTAAAGTTTACATGACCAAGCCTTCTATGCCAAAGCATAGATTCATCCAATGAGGATTTTGCTACTAGACAGGTTAAACTCTCTTTAGGAACAATGTTCTTTAAATCAACAATGTACATATTATTCTTTCTTGGGATTTTAAGAAGTATCTGACTTTCATCAGGAATTTTAAAATCAGGAGAAAGAATAATGCATTCAGTGTCAGTAAAAAGAACATTGTTCTTTGTGTCACACATTTGTGAGACACTTAGGAGATTAAACTGAAGTTCTTTCACAAAGTACACATTTTCAAAATCTAATTTACTGGTTTTAATTGTACCTTTACCAGTAATCTTTCCATTTATTCCTCCCCCAAAGGTAACATATCCTCCATCAAATGATTTGAAGTCTGTGAGGTAAGACACGTTGCCTGTCATGTGCCTTGAACATCCACTATCTACATATCCTTGATCAGCAATATCATTTGAATGTTCCTGCACATATATACACATATTAGTTTCCTTGGGGTACCCAAGCCATGACTGACTTGGGTTTGCCTCGTGCATCAATGTAATCAAACCTCTTTAGGACTGTTGATGCACCATTTGATTGGAGTGGTCTCCAAATCCAACATGCTGAGGACTTAACAACATTTTCATTCTTAACACATTTTGTGGTTTTTGGTTTGACAGTACCAAATTTGGCAGTACCATTTGGTCTAGCAGGACCTTTTGGTTTTGGTCTCCAATCTTGTGTTTTAACCACATCATTCCTTTCAATGAGACTTTTCACAACTCTTGGTGTATGTTTGAAAATGTTACTTGCACCCCTAGTAGTGGATTTTGGGTAAACAAGCTCACTTGGTCTAACTTTATGATTGACTTTTGGTGTGTTAGATTTCACAAAACCTTTTCTGGGGTTTGTTTTATTTGTTTTAGACTTTGATGTACTCCCAGAAACCCAATTGTTACAATAAGCATGAGTATGATTAAAACTACCACAGTAATAGCATGCCTTATTGTACATAACAAAATTATCACCAAGTTGGTGTGACTTAAGATTGTTCCAATTTCTCTGACTACCTCTAGGTTTGCTATTACATTTAGCACAACATTCAATTGTTTTCAGAACAACTTTAGTCTTTGTCATACTTTCTACACTTTTAGGACTGGTTGGTTCTACTTTGTTTCCTTTCTTTGAAGCAGTCTCTTTTTCATTCTCATCAGACGTCCTATCTTCAATAGATGTATCATCTGAGCTCTTATCAGTGAGCACCTTTCCTTTAGAGAGTGAAGTATCACTTGCACTCTCAAAAGGTTCACTATTTTCTACAAGTTTTACATTTTCTAGTGGTTTATGAGTGAGTTCATGTAAACCTGATTCAGCAAGATCTATACCTGGGGGATAGGGAATTCCTCTGTAAGGAGGTGGACAAGTGTTGTATCCAATCCCAGATTTGATTTTCTTGTTCATTTGGTTTTCAACTATACTTCTAGTACAGGCAGAAGCATTTTCTAATGCTGTAACAGCTAGTCGAATATTATCTTTTGCTTGTTTCACTTTAGCAAACTCAGTTCTCAACAGGCTTATTTCAGCATCTTTTAAAAATGTGTCTCTATTAAGAATAGCTTTTGTGTCAGAAAAGGTGAGTTCATTTTCTCTAAAGTGAATTATCTGCTTCTCAAGTTTAGCCATACCGCACTTATGATTAACTAGGTCTTGATGAGTTTTTCTTTCTTCTACTTTCAGTTCATCATAAAGTTTTCTTAAAATTTCTAATTCTTTAAAAACTTCACAAGTAGCAGAACATTTAGTAATTTGTACCTCAGGATTGGAGAAAGCCATTAAAGCCATTTCATTTGAAGCTGATTCTTCTTCACCCATAAAGCTCCAATCAAAACCCAGCCCATCAATAGCTACCATAGCTTTTGTTTCAGTGATGTCCACTTCCTTGCTCTTGTTCTCATTGTTTTCCCTGTTCTTGTTCTCAAAACCTCTTCCCGTATCACTCTGCTTCTTTGGTCTTCTACAGTCTCTTGAGTAGTGACCCTTCATGTGGCAGTTGTAGCACTCCACTTTAGACTTGTCATACCCAGCAGGTTCATTACCATTGATGACAATCTTCTTTCCAGTTCTCATCAAATATTTCTTAGCCCTCATGCTAAGAAGTGAAAGCTGCCACTTTATGTCCATTTCTTCAAGATCATCATCACTGATCTCTTGAAGATCTTCAAAGGTCAATATGGAACCATTGTGTTGTGATGTTAGGAAAGCACAACCAATTGTTTCATCTAAAATGGTTTTGGTACTGCTAGAAGTACTGGCAGTACCAAAATTTGTGTTGGCAGTACCTTCTTCTCTACCATCTTTTTCTTCATCAACTTTCTTGGAAGTACCATGAGATGACACAAAGGCCATATTTCCTGAGCTTGAACTAGTAGACTTCTTTAGTTCATGCTCTACTATTTTGAAGTTGCTGTAAAGATCATTAAGACTCATGGAATCAATATCTGGTTTGTTTTTCCAGACAATGACATGCATGGCCCATTCAGAGGGTAGACTTCTAAGGAATTTGGAGTTTAAGTCTTCTTGAGATATTATTACTTCATGAATGGCTAACTGACTGGAAAGCTTTTGTAGTCTATTGAACATGCTGTCCAAAGACTCATTTGTTGTGGCTGAAAAGTTTTCAAACTGTTGTTTTAGAAGTGTTTTCTGAGTTTTCTTGGTGGCATCATTACCACCATATCTAGCCACAATAGCTTGAAAGAGGGTTTTAGCACATTTGTACTTGTTAAAGATTAAGAGCTGATCATTTGGAATAGACATGAGAGTCATACTCCTGGCTTTAAGATCATTTCTCTTTTGGATTCTTTCTTCTGCGGATGTTGGGTTTACTTGCACAGTTGTGACAAGTGCATCGTTTACTGTGGAGGTGGTGGTTATTGGTTTGAATGAGTTACTTCTTCAATAATCTCCCAAAGTGCACAGTCTTGCACTTGGAAGTATTGCTTAACCCTCAGTCTCCACATCTCAAACTCATTCTGTTTGAGTAATGGAAGTTTTGCAGCCACATTGGTTTGAATGTGCTCAACATCCATTTTTGCTTTGTTCTTTTATGTCGTAAATATCAACCTTGCTCTGATACCACTTGTGGAAGGATTATACAAACACTTGGGATGTTAGTCTTAATAATGTGTTTGGGATATTTATGAATGAATGTGATTTAGTACGCGGAATTTACTAGAACACACTAAAGGAACAAAGGTGGTGAATAAGTGAACTTGAATAATTTAGAGTGATGAACACAACATGAATAACACAAAACGATTCAATATTATTTATTAAATAATACGGGTGATCTAAACTATCACCGGGATTACAAATGTAACCTTGAATCTTTGATATGTGAAAGGGATTTAATGATAGAAGTTATGCATGCAGTGATCGATGTTTTAAGAAGGTGACTAAGGGTTCCTTTTATAGTATAAGGAGCCCTTATTACAAGTTATCAAGTTGCTTAATATAATATACTTAGAGACTTATCTTATCCTAATATTACACCTTTCAAGGTAAAACACTCCATATTATCTACTGAGACCTCTGTACTACTTCTACTAAACGTGTAACTTTGTACAAAGACTAATAATACAACTAAATATCTCTAAATAAAATATAACAACTTGTCATTTAAACTGGCAGGACCTTCATCAACTAGCAGTACCTTCTCACCCAGAAGGTAATGTTAGTGTATCTTCAACTTCAACAAAACTAAAAAGGCAGGCTTAACTCATCATCTAGCAGGCTCTTCTGGCAGACTCTTTGACTTGAGCATTTTATTCCCAACAGCAGTTGTGGCCTTGTGGGAAACAAACAGTTGACATGGTGATGGACTGATGGTCTTGATCGAATAAACAATTGGATTGAGTGACTTTTATTCTTCTAAGATCTCATCTAAATATTCAATTATAAGTCTTTATTCTATAGTTTTTTTCGTTACTGCATCTTGTTAAATTGGATCCGACAAGACCCGAAAATTTGACCGGTTGGTTGATTGACTCATTGCATTTTTCAACTTGACCAAATTAGGAACCACCTTGGATTTTCGGCTAGGTCCGCCACTGAGGAGTGTCTGAATTCATGATTGAAACAGTTTGTGGTTTTGTTGTGTTGGTGATGAGTGAATAAGATGATGGAGCCCGGTTTCTTTTTTAATGTTACAATTTTGGCTTCAATTATGAGTAAATAACATTGAAACCCATGTGTATTTTCTAAGTTTTTGTATATATGATTACAAAAACGGTTTTTAAAGAATTGTTGGTCAAATTTGAAAATAAATAGCTTCAATTATTTTGTAGAAACTAGAAGGAGTTGAATAGTTTCACCGTTTATTAGTTACGTTTTTTATTAAATTTCCTTATTTTTACAATGTTTTTTCGATTCGAATTCTTATGCGAGATCAACACAACAAGCAATATTAATATGCAAGTAAATAAAGAGAATAAAATAAACGATCAAAATAGGACACTGAGATTTATAGTGGTTCAGCTACGAAGCTCACTCTTCGCCCTACTCCACTCCTTGAGTCTCACACTCAAGAGTTTCACAAACACTATATCAACACGCTCCATTATGGTGGAACAAACCTTACACCAAGACTTACACAAGGTTTAACGACACCAAGCGGAATGTCGGGTCCTAATCCTAGCTAGAACCAATCTACTCCCGAGCCCACGTGGCTACACAACTCGAACCAACACGATGGAACGAGTCAACACAATACACAATTCCGAGCTTGCACTCAAGTTGGATTACACACAAGAATTAATGTATAAAGAATGGAGGTTGAGGAGAGATCCATAACAACGGCTTGAGAGGTGAAAGACTTTTTCTTCAACACTTCGTTTCTTGACGAATACGAATGTTCTTCTCTTGCACTTGGAGGAAGGATGGATGTGATCACTTGTAAACAATCTTACAACCCGATAATGTGATCAAAGAAAAAGATTTAGAAAGAGTTTGGAAGACAGAATGTTTTTGTGTGCAAAGAGGTAATTTTTTTTTTTTTTTTGAAATGGATAGTTCTGTATTTATAGGCGCTAGGAGGAGCGGGGGACAGTCCCTTAAAGGCGGATGGTCATCTATCGCTAAGAGACCGTCGTCCCATTTGGGGGACTGTCCCGACAGACGCTCCTCTTTTTGTCCTGACGTGATGAAAATTTATCAGGTGAAAAATCTCGTTGGGTTTAGGCGGGAAAAATGGCTGTTAGACATTTTAATTTTGAATTTATTTTCTTAATAAAACATTTCTTTTAATTTTACAAAAATGTTTTTGTAAAAATGTTTTGTCACATAAAAATGTGAGGTTTTAATGAAAATAAATCATTTGATCACATAAACAAGTTGGTAGATGTTTATTCATACATTAAGTGATGTTGTAGCCGAAAACGAGTTTTCTCGATTAAAAACATATTAGAGGTAGTTTTACGTAACGTGTATTTATATTTTGTGATTATCAAAACGTGTAGAGACCGGATAATGCAAATGACGTTTTTGACATTGTTTGTATTAACATATTTTACACTATCTCAACAACAACAACAACAACAACAACAACAACAAGAATACCCAATCCCGCAGAAGCGAGGTATAGGGAAGGTAGAATGTAGACAGATCCTACCCCTACCCCAGAAAAATTGGGAGTAGAGAGACTGCTTCCAGGAGACCTCCGGCAAGTGCAAAAGTGCGAATGATAGAAAAAGAGAGACCTGCAAACAAAGCAAAAACGCATGAACCAACAAACAAGGAACAAAAGAAATAAGACAAAGCAAAGCAAAGCAGCACACCAAACAAACGACAAGAGGCAAGACAAGCAAAAAAGCATACAGAGCAGGACAAGCAAGCGGGTAAAAGGGCCAACAACTAAGGGAAAGAGACCTAAACAAAGGCAAGGCAAACGCAAGGTGCCAACAGCTAAGGCAAACGCAAAGGGCCTACAACTAAGGGGAAGAGACCTAAACAAAGGCAAGGCAAACGCAAGGGGCCTACAGCTAAGGCAAACTCAAAAGGCCTACAACTACCACCTAGCCCGAAACTAGTCGCAAACTCTAATCCTGGCTCTCCAAGCTTTCCTATCTGAGATCATGTCCTCGGACAAGAGAAGCTCCTTCATGTCTTGTCTAAGTCTATCCTCCCACCTAAGTTTGGGTCTACCCCTCCTTCATAAACCGTCGACCATTACACTATCTGAATTAAAAAAAATGAATTTTAAATAAAAATTACTTAATAAGGAAACATTCTTTTTATTCAAAATGAAAAAGTCCCCACTAGGGGTTTTATTTTATTATATAAAAGATGTAATTAATGTAAAAATGCTAGCATGTTATTGCAATTTATGGGCTCATGTATTATATGTTCATATTATAGATCAATTTACCTAATAAATAAATATGTTATTAAAGTTTGCGAAAATATTCACTTAAATTAGTAAATTATTATTTTCTTCACTTGGGTTATTAACTCTTTTAAAACCTGTGTTATATAGGTAAATGAATATTATATTACTGACTATTACGTGTTAACTTGGTTACGTGACACTTGTGATATATTATAATATAAATCAAAATTGTTTTATATTTTTATTTATCCATATCAATATTACTAGCTTTAAGACCTGCCTGATGGGCGGGCTAGCTCTAAAATTACGTTTTGATTAAAATTTTATGATTAATGTATAAATCGATTATATAATGACACCATAACAAATATGTAAAACTTATAAACACGGATATAAATAAATCACCTCCTTTTATAATGTAATCAAACATTGATAGGTAATGATCATTTTTTGATAAACATATCATATAAAATATACATTTTTTTTATCGTGAAACAAAATAAAACATTAAAGTCAAATACATTTATAAGTCAAATTTATTAATAACTTATAGTTCATGAAAAACAAAACATTCATCATGCACCTTTAATGATCATTGAAAAGGTTTAAATCAATGATACCCTCACTTATATCGTGACTCATTGTGCGAATCTTGAGCCTTTAATTGGTTCTTTATAATCTTTTCGAGAAAATCTTTAGTTATTCACTCATTGCCAGCATTAAACTTCAACCAATCCATTAACGACTCTATATCATTGTCAAATGAAATAAAAAAGTGAATTAGATTTTGTTTTTTAAATGTCACTGTGTATAAACAAGAAAATGACAGAAAAAATGACATGTTGACATATCAAAAGGTATTTAAAGCAAATATATATACTCATGTGATTAAAATATAACATGACACTTTGTATTGATAAAAAAAAATGTCAAAAAATTAACCTAAAACATCATACCATAAGATAATGACAGAACATGAACCTTAAACTTTATATCATTTCAAGCCATTAGATATTTAGAGATGAGATTTAAATCCCAGCCTATCAACAAATCAATCATGGTGTTATTTTGAAACAATTACCTACTTGTTGGAATAAAAAATGAAAATTAAACGAAATCGGAACTACATGGGATACAAATTTAAATGACCAGTAAGTATAAGCACAAAAAATATCAATGTAAACATATTGAGAAGAAGATGAAAACCAAACGGATTAGGTTTTGTTCCTTTGTTTATGCCCTCACTAAATTTTGACCCATTTGATACTTTTGGACCCATTTCCAGTAAATCGTTAGTTTCCCTATTTCACATAAGATATACTCAAATCAACCATTCTCTTGGTAGACCAAAGATATAATTGACATCAGTAATTGAATGATAAATATTTTTGTGTAGATTATATACATCAAGAAAGTATGAACATGAAGACACAAACCTGAATGTGAGCAATTGCTTGGAACAATTAATCATTCTCTTTGATTTCTGAATGCAAGCAGAAATATGGGTCCATGCAACGTCTTCTTGCCTTCTTGAGATTCCAATAGAAACACCACAAAAGCATATAGAAACTTACAATTTTAATGGTTATACCTGAGTTATTACTGTGTAGATAAATGATTGTACCTCAAGCTGTCAGGATAATCTTTGTTTAATCCCACCTACAATGCTTAAATATTCTATAAGCTATAGTTGTAAAGGCATGTATAACCGGGCAAAAATGTTTCATAGAACTGTCCAAGAGAAATAGAAAAGAAAAGTTATCACCTTGTAGGTAAAACATGCATAAAAAAGTTATCACCTTCTAGGTAAGACATTATGAAGTATAAAGCCGTTCAATGGAGTTGTCCAATAGAAACGGCTATTTGAAGCAAATCAAATTACTTAAATGCTATCATAAGTATATTACTATAAAGAGTAAACATTATGTCTAATAATTGTAGCTTGTTTGACATATTAACCAACAATTATACCTTTCGGAATCCAAATTAAACCGGAAGTGGGAGATAATACGATGGTTATATAGAGTTGTATCTTCATTCGAAGCAATTTCATACTAATGCGCTTTCATAATGTATTAGTATTATTTTTATAGTTGCTATTCTAAGTTATGGTGGTTTCGTAAGTTTTAGTTGTAACATCGTATCGAGGATGTCGTGGAAACTCTAACTTTACATATCAACAAATAATATAAGGAGAGACAAATCTAAAAATGTAGAACTAACTGTATAGTTTTGTTACCCTCTTGAAAGGTTATACGATACACCTGGTATTATGTGTACAACTCCATCCGGTGACATTACAGCTGAGATATCAAGTTTATTTATAACATAATATTACCGAGTGTAAATATTTTGTTTATCTTTGATTAAGTTTGCTTATAAGATAATAGGTGTCACAAGTCACTGTCCAGTTTTAAGAAAGTTACTGCAATACAATAATAAGCAAACACAATAAAGATTCTATATTATACCAGGTGTAAATATAGAATATCTATACAAACCTTTTAAGAATGACATTTGTTACCCTCTTGAAAGGTTATATGATACACATGGTATTATGTGTACATCTCCATCTGGTGACATTACAGCTGAGATATCAAGTTTATCTATAACATAATATTACCGAGTGTAAATATTTTGTTCATCTTTGATTAAGTTTGCTTATAAGATAAGGTGTCATAAGTCACTGTCTAGTTTTAAGAAAGTTACTGCAATAAAATAATAAGCAAACACAATAAAGATTCTATAGTATACCAGGTGTAAATATAGAATATCTATACAAGCCTTTTAAAAATGAGGTTTGGATATATTTTTAATAACCATGTGACAAAATACTCACCTGAATTGATCTTCAGAATAGCCAGTGTGATGTTTGAGTGTTTGTACCCATGTAGGTGTCTTCTTAAGAGTGGACGGAAAAGCATAAACAGCTAAAGCAACCAACTTTGAAGGGTTATTTCCATTGATAACCATGTAATCCATTAGATCAATCCCAGTGTAGAAGAAAACCATATTCCCCAATTAGATTCAACAACAAAAAGAATATCGGTTTCCAGTCATAATTAGTACCAATACCTGTACACAATATGACTTTTTGGTAACAACCACTTCCACTTTTGGCGAGATTAGGGTAGTTGAAACATGATATTGTTGGATTAGTGTTGTTTCTTGCATCATGAAATTTTGACACATCCACCTCTTCTCATGAAATAATGTAATTGAATCTAATCAGAAGTCCAGAAAGTGTGTCCTTATTTACTATTGAAATTTTGACACGTCCACCTCTTCCCCAATCTTACTGGTGCATATATATCTGCATCAATTAGCACAGTGTGAAGCATTTTTTCAGTCGAGTAAATTCGAGTCCTTGTATATCATTGATAGCTACACAAAAGAATTAGTTGGATTAAAATTTGGTTTAAAGTCTTCTACACTTTTTTAATTCATAAAGCGTTTAAAATATATTCAATTAATCACATTATTTTTGTCATAATGTGAAAGACTCATGATTAACTCAACGATTTTGAATAGCAACTTCAACCATGTATGTGCTACATTTTTTTCCTTCAAATGCCTCTATGAGCAAGTAGAAGTGATAAGCGTGCTTTTAAGAATCCGCACTCCATAAATTCAAAACCATGGAGTTTGTTAGGTTCACCCGTCTTAACATGGAAACATAAGGTGTAAACACATAAGCTAATAAACACAAATATAAGCTTAAGAAACACCCCCTCATATCTAGTTACATAAAATGGTTTAATTTGATGAGTCATATGGGCTATGCTAAGAAATTTAACTAATAAGGAAACAGGTCAATGGATCGAGCGGGTGAAACGGGTCAAAGATCATCAAAAATGTGTGAAAATAAATATAACCTCATAATCTCCTAGATCTCCATATTAAGAAAATTTCATATCATTATTTATAGTATTTAAGTTTTGAAATTCATGTATAGCACATTAGTTATTCATAAGTTCTGCACATGAAAAGAAAGTTTTTGCATGTCATGCCACCAATGCAGTAAGCTGTTAAAAATGTCAAAACTCTCTAATTGAAATATTGCTATGGGTACACATCCAATTATTTCTTGAACTTAAGATAGGTTCTGTCACCATTGAAAGCTTTGTCATATTCATAACTTTCACCCTCCCATGCTTCCTTGGGTGCTTGCTCATTACCATCACTTTGGTTCTCCTTGATATTAAGTGACGAAATGCTTGTAGAGAGATAAGTGACATTCTTTGAATATTTCTCCTCCTGAGTATATATGTAAAAGCATGGCAACACTACAACCAATAACCGAACATTGGTTTATTCAAACCATGCAACACAACAATTAAGCATTCAAATCATAATATCATGAAATTCAGTTAAAAATTGATACATGTTGTTTTGTCATCAACTGTTCTACTTTTTAGGCTTGCTGGTGAGCATTTCTCAATAGTGTCAAAGCAAGTGTTGGGCTTTTTGGTTTTGCTAGCAGAAGCCAAAGTCGTAACTTCAGTGAGTGCTTTACCTATTCTTCTAGATCAAATTTATCGTCTTCATCATCAAAGTCGAATAACCAAAGATCAAATTATATTTTAGTTTCACCAAATCTTATTACTTCATTATATCAAGGCGCAACACATAAATGCGTAGTCTTTAGAGTATTAGTACACTTGATATGTTATACTCGACATGAAATTAAGTTACCAAGGATAAAAACTATTGTGCAAAAAGTGACTATATTGTTGTTTCTCTAAACATTAGTAAGAATGAAAACTTGTATATGTGTCCGTTTGTGAGGCAATATTATGCTGTTAAACACCTTCAGTAAGGTTCAACAGGTGCGCAAGCCACTTTGGTTTTCTTTAAAGTATAATTATTCTTTTCGCCTAAGTAATGGCGGTCTCATCCGACACCACACCCTTCTCACTACTTACATTCTCCAAATACAATTTATCGCATTAATCTCACAAAATATATGCTTGAAAAGAATCACATCTAATATTCCTATCAATAAGTAATTTGGGTTTATAAACATTACATCAAACATATGGTGTGTATAATTATTTCACAGAGAACATAAAACCCAAAATAAAAATCAATCCAATAAATCACACATAAATATGAGTTTTTACCTTGGATTAACATAAGCAGTCATCTAAATTTAATCGTTAACACTAACTTTTGAGTCTTGATGTGTCCATTTTTGTGTAGTGTGTTCGATAATAATGAGTTCCTTCCTCCTCATTTCTTTTAGGCTGACATGTCTCGTTGCTTCTATGGATCCCAAACATGCTTCTTATATTAAATAAGAACCTAAATTCTTCTAAAACATTTCTTCAAACACCTTTCATGCACAGTTTTTATAATTTAAAACATATTTTTTTAATTAAAATTGCAAATATCACTAATGCCATAGATATTAAATCAACAATTTGTACCTTGAAAAGGTTCACGGGATGATAGTTCTTCATTATTAGATCAGTCAAGCCATCGATTGCATATTTTCTGAAATTAGGGTTCTTCATTAATTGATGAGTCGATCTCACTTTGATGAAATTAGGGTTCATATGTGTGCCGTTTAAAGCACACATCATGAACAAGGATGAAGTTTGTTTTGTTATTTGAATAATTTACAAAAATAGGTTAATTTTGTGAGAGATTCTTGTTAGGGTTTGAATGATATTGAGAGAAGTATGTGTTTTTTAAATTAGTGGTTGGAGATAATACCAGGCGTGTTCCAACCTTGTTTACAGGGATTGTGATTTTTTGAGTGAGGAAGAAACTGTTTAGCATTAAGTGATGGTGTGATTTTAGGCAGAATAAATTATTTCAAAATTTTGTAAAACTTGCTATTATTGTTGTAAATGCCACATGTAGTTTTGTGGTAGTTTTGAGGTATTTTTCTTGATTTATAGCTTCTAAAATTAGAAATCAAACTTGTGCTTTATATAGGTTAGGATTAATTATTTCTTTTCTCCTATCTTTTCTAAAAACACAAGTTTAATAACCTCTAAACTACCACCTACCACCATAGCTACTGGCCACCACAACTACGAACCGACATTCACCCTCGTGTGCCGTTGTTAGACACTCCCACTCCTTCACCTCAACTACTACTGCGACAAAAGATCTTTTTCTGATATAGATCCAATTAATTTGTATTTGTTCCTTGGGTTTTGGTATGTGTTAATTCACATACCTTTTTGATGCGTGGGAATCGCACCTTGCTTTACCTCTCGAGGGATCTCGCGAGGCTTACAACCCCCACCAGGCAGTGTACCTGATCGTTGTAGTATAGTATAGTGACAAGTACCGGGGGATTGATCGTTCAGCTTAGGAATAGTGTCGCTAGGATTAGAAAGCCTAATTAATAGTTCTAGAGATGGAAGATGATTATTTTTGTGTTTTTATATTTTATGAAAGCAAGTAAAATCTCGGGTTTTGAAGGAGTGGGCGGAATTAGTTGCTAATCAACTAACCCAAAAACTACTTTATAACTAATTAACTAATGAAAATGAAATTAAACTAATATTAAACTAAGGTTGTGAGCAGTGGTTGGAGAAATTGTGTTTACCTAGACTTCATTACTCCCTAGATATCTTTTACATGTTAATTACTTGTTACACTTGTATGAATGACGGGTTGTATTCCTTAATACCATTCGTGGAGTGGCATACATAACTCCCCAACTCTATGAGCTCTTATCTCCTCCTACACCATGACCCAGCACAACTATAGGGATTGTAAACAGTGGCTCATGCATTAAATACAACCAATAAAGACCTAGTACGCCTCGGTTCATGTTTCTTAAGACGTTCAAGCATGTTACCATTTGGAGATCTGCCAGTTTTCTTAAGCCTAACATATAATATCATTCATTCAAAACAAGAATAGACAAGTAATCAACACATAATCAACATCTAGGTTTCATTAGATCTAAGCAAACACAAAGGAAATTTAGCCTAGCATAGTAGAATTAAGATAAGAACAAAAGATAGACAACCAACACATAGACATATTGATTGAATTAAGAGTATACTTATCTCAATTACAATGCAAGGTCTCAAGGGTTTGGAACCCTTGAAAAACCTGTAAAAGAGGCACCAAAATCGTCTTTAGGGTTTCACCAAAACTTCTCTCCCTTTAATGAAAAAACTAGAAAACTATATATAGGAAAATCGTCCTGACGGCGTCAAGAGTAAAATCTGACGCCGTCAACTCGCCGCCATATACTTCCTCGGACGCCCTAGATCCAATCGTGACGGCCTATGTGACGCCGTCACCACCCTCGGTAAATTAATCTTGGTCATTTTGACGCCGTCATCTCTTCATCTGACGCCTTCACAACCTTCGGTAAAATATTCATCCTTTCTGACGCCGTCAAGAGTAAATTCTTGACGCCGTCACCTTGTAATTCCAGCTTGGATTTGGTACTTTGTTGTTTTCTTCACTTTATGCTCCAAAAACGTCCAAAATAGCCTCTTTTCCAGAATTCACTCTCCAAACACCTAAAATCACAAAAGGAACGATTTAGGGCAATATTTGATCAAATAAATTCGGATTCGGGCTTAAATGACCCCCTAAAAACGGATCATTTTTCGCCTCATCACTTTTCATAGCCAAAAACGGACCCAAATAGACTAATTATGCTAACAAAATGCCAAAGAATGTGTATTTTTATGTTTGTGAACATGCAGGTACGGATAAATCACAAAGAGACAAAAATCAAGCAAAAACCGAAAAAACGGGCACGAGAGTGGGAAAATGTCAGAAAGTCAAAGCCTGGGATCCAAAAGTCAACAATAGTCCTTCAACTATTCAAGATTGGCAAAGAAAGCCCTTGTAGTCTACTTTTGAAGTTGGCAAAATTAGCCCTTGTAATTTCAGAAAATGTCACAATTAGTCCTTGTATATTTCATAATCCAATCCAAATGCTATATAAAAAGCCCAAACTAATTCATAAATCCAAAAGCCCAAGTTTCTTTTTCATACCCAAGCCCAATCCATGGTCAAATATTAAATATCCTGGGTCAAAGGTCAAATGGTCAATATAATAACAAAAACACTAACGCGCCTTTTATTCACCCCCAATTCCCAAAACCCAGAACCACCATGAACCCTAAATCACTACTTGGTTCAAATTGGCTCAAACCACTAAAATTGACCATGATTAGCTAGTCATTGGGGCATCTAGAAGCATACTCACGTGCAAGAAACATGTCAGAGAGAATGATTAGAGCATGATGAGCTTCGTGGACACATGGCAGAGTACTATTGGACGCGACACCTCACTATTCTCATTGGATTCTGCTTCTAGATGCTCTTACAAGGAAAGAGAATGAATGCACGTTTGGGGACAGATGGAAGCTTTTGATTGGACATGCCACGCATCAAATTTTGATCCAAGGGCTAGTATGAGATCAAAGAAACACAAATTTGATCAGAAGGCTATGAATAGAAGAGAGAAAGCACAGAGAGGTGTGGATTGCCAGCTTGGCATTTGAGACTCCAACCTCTTCACCCTTGGTTATAAATAGGGGTTCATTTTCTCATTTCTGTATGTAGATTTTTAGCCTAGTGTTACTCTGTCGAATTTTTTACTCAGCTTAATTAGTTTTGTAATTTTCACTTTACTTTGTAATTTCAGTTTTAGTTTTAATAAAAATTCTCAGTTTGTTCACTCAATTTGCCTTTTACTGTTATATTCTCAATTCATATTAGTGTGGCTTATTTGTTTCTTAAGGCTTTAAATCTGTTTTCATAAGTTTTCAAAAGCTCTTTCAATTCATAGTTAAACTTTTACTGTATCATTAGATTTCAAAGAAAATATAGAAAATAAATAAAAATCAGAAAAATAATAAAAAAATAAAAAAAAAATGTTTCAATTAAGCTTTTATAGTTTTTGAATAAGCTGAAATAGCTTATACTCAGCTTATACAAGCTCCTTAGCTTGATATATTCTGGTTTCATTACATCCTCTCAAATAGTAGTATGTTAAATTGAAGTAAAAAGGTTCAAATCAATGGTTGCTGAGGTGGTATATTGAGATAGATTGAGACAGAAAGGGAAGGTCTCAGCCTGTCTAAAAGACAGGCTAGCTTAGTGAATCACTCCTGTTCATGCTGGAGTGATAGATTATTGTAAGTTCTGTTTCAAATTTTATATAATCTGAGTTTAGCAATAGTATCTGATATTGAATTCTGTGATTGTTTTGTTTAGTACTGTTTCATTGATTTTTGTTGCTGATGTTTTAGTTATAGTTGAGATTAATGATTGTTTGATTCTGTTTTACATCTAGTTAGTAGATCTTAACTGATTTCTGTTGTGTTTTATTGGATTTAGTAGGTGAGTATTATGTAGATTTGTTATATAAGGTGACTGTTTTTGGGAGTGAGTTGTGATTTGTCATATCTGTTTGATCTAAGTACTTGAATTTGGAGATTTGAGATTCTAAGTTTGAAATTGAAGTTTGATATTGATATTGCTTGTAGTGGTGGAACTATAATCATAGAATCGGAAGTATGGAATTGATTTCATATACGGAGTGTTTGGTTTAGATTGTTTCAGTAATTGTTGAATGTGGAATATGAGATTGCCTGCACACTTAGGTTTAGTTTGAGTATAATTAGAGTTATATAACATAAAATTCAGTTGTAATTCATTTTAAAGTCAAAACTTAGATTTAGATTCTCATAGTTGTTAAAATAGAATAATACAGTAAGTAAATTAGTAGTAGCAGTTGTTAACTAGTTAGAATAGCTTAATTCAGAGTGGTAACTAGCTTATTTGTAACTTTTAGAAGTAACTTTGTTAGATTAAATTGGGAATTAGTCAAAGTTAATTGGATAATAAAAGTCAACATAATCAGGTTCAGTTAGTACTCTGGCTGTTTTTTTCAATTGAATTTAGGTTAGTGTTTGGTTGCTTTAGGTTTCTCAGTTAATTGATCTTAACACTCAGCTGTTCTATTGAGCTTTTGCCCCCATTAGATTGCAAGTTTGAGCTTATTTGTAGTCCTTATTGCACCTGTCCATTTGCTTGTTTGGGACAGGGTGTCTGTTTGAGTATTAGGCCTGCTATTGATCAATTTAGCTTGCATTAGTGATTTGAGATTGATTATGAGCTTCATCTGAGTAGATTTAGTGTTGTGTACCATTGCTTTGATACTGTTTCAGTCTGTGCTTATTCTGCTTAATTAGTGAGCTTATCATTTGAGCTTATTGCTATATTTTTATGATTCTATGGATTTCTGTGTTTGCATTTGTTCCATCTTTGCAAATCTGAGCATAATATAGTAGAATAAGACTGTTTTCAGAGTTTCATTCAATTTTGTTCACAAGTGCTTATAATTAAGCACTTGTGAATAAGCAGTTTGCATAAATAAGCACTTTAACAGCTTCTTTTCATTTCAAAATTTTTCTTTAAGTTCTTTTTATTGTTTTTGATTTTCTGGAATTTTTCCAGATTTTTCCAAATAGATTTAGTATTTTTCTTAATTCTCTTTTGATTTTATTCATTTTTAAATAGATTTTAATAAACAAAAATTCAGAAAAAGCTTTGAAAAATAAAAAAATAATTTAGGAAATTCTTTTATAATATTTTAGATTTTTCATAATTTAATTTTCATTTTTCCTCTTTATTTTTCTATTTTCTTTTATTTTTAATTCATTTAAAATTACAAAAATCAAAATAAATTCATAGAAAATAAAAGAAAAGTCAAAAAAATAGTTTTCTTTTTCTGGAAATTCATTTTAATAGTTTAAGATTTTTAGAAAATTATTTCACGTTTGTAGGATCATTTTTCGTTAAAAGTCACGTTTTAATAAACGCGTTTGCATTTCCGTTTTTACGTTTTAAACTTTGGTGCATATCTAGCTTGTACTTCTTGCATATTTCATCATTGTTTGTTAATAATTGAATTACTTGATCACTATTTTCTCTTTTACCACTTCTCAATTCACGATTTTCACGAATCAATATTCCTGATTCCATTCACCTTCAATCGGATACGACTTGGGTGATCCGTATTTCACGCGGATCATTTCGATAATATCTTTTATATAATAAAACAAAACCTCTATTGGGAATTTTCCATTTCAAAAAAATGCATTCATACTTTATTTAGTAATAATTGTATTATAAAAAAAAATTATTTTCTTATTAGGTAACATTTATATTTATTCATAATACAAATAGAAGATAAGTACAAAAAATATAGATAAGATGCAATTAACACAAATAGAAGATAAATACAAAAAAATATAGATAAGATGCAATTAATAATAGGATTAAAATTTTTAAATAATTATCTTTAATAAAAAAAAACTATAATTAAACATCGTAAATCAAAGAAAACAAAAATTAAATTATTTGTTTTTTAATAAATAAAAATATATGATTCAAAAAATTTTTAAAAACCCGCGCGTGTGCGGGCATTATAACTAGTGATTTATAAAAACACAATCTTTTTTTGAGCTTTAAATTCAAAAGCTCTTTTTAGTCCCTTCGATACCTTGAGCCATTTAAGGTAAGTTCTATTTGGCAAAAATTCTTAATTCAAAAGAGATTTGAAGATAAACTTTTTCTTAAGTATACATTATTACAATTTATTTAACATTTCCTTTCTTGAAAAATTATTATTCAATTCAAATGCGATATGGTCAAAGATAATTAGTTATTGAATTTCCATAAGGAGAAAAGCTAATGAACTTTTATATTGTGGTTTAAGAAAGATCAGCCTTAAATTCAAGAGCTCCTTTTAGAACTCTCAATTCCTTAAGCCACTCGAGGAATAAGGTGATCTACAGGTTGGTGTTTTTGTTTGACAATGTTGCTCATCTTCTTCTTGTACTTCAATTTTTATATTGTTAGGGGAAAAAGAAGTAGATGACTGGTTTTAGGTTATGTTTGGCAAAAATAGCTGTCACTGCTCACCGCTCACAGTTTTTTAAAAAAACATTGGAAGAATTAGTTTTCCTAAAAAAGTAGCAAAGCTCACCGCTTTTTTAACAAACGAACACTAAAAATCAAAAAGCTCATTGCTCACACATCGCCTCAAAAAGCTCTGTGCCAAACATAGCCTTAGTATGTTATCCCAAAAACCCTTTTTTGATTTTAAATTTTGATAACCTAGTAGTTTAGTAAAAGGTATACTTTTAGAGGCAATTCTACAAATGGCACAGTCGCTCAGGTCTCAGAGGGTTTTTAGACGCACTTCAGTTAGTTTCTTCAAATGGACCAAGCGACTTGCGATTTTAACACAAATGCGACATGTGTCATTAAAAAAAATCGCGGCCTAATCATTTGTGTCATACATGTGTAAGGGCTACTTTTGAGCTACTTATCACTTGCGACTTTTAAAAGTTTGAGCGATTTCTAATAATATTATTTTAATCTTTTTGCCCCTTCCCAACACTTCCCATTACTACCACCCTCTTACCACCACACAACCATCACCACCACCCTCCACCACCACCACCAACCTCAACAGAAATCAAATATACTCGTAGTACATTTCTTTTTATTAAATTTTCTTGATAATATCCCAATCAAACAAATAACCCATTTTAAGAACTATGAATCGGCTATTATCATCAACTTGATTTGTTTCTTCCATCATCAAACAAGAATCAAATTAAACCCATTAAAAAACCAATAATCAATCATTATATCAAAATCAAATTAAACCCATTATAAATCATGAACCACCGCTTCTATTTCTCCATCAGCCTCGACCATTGATGCCTCAACCATTGACTGCTGCAACTCGCCGGAATTCGACCGCCACAACCAATCTCTTTCAGATTTACACAATATATTTTTTGGGTTTGAAAAGAAAAAAAAAGGATTATATGAATTGTTAAATTCATTTGTTGTTTTAATATTTGTGATTTATAGGAATCAAGTTTTCAAAGATTTATGATTAAGTTTTCTGTCGTGTTGTGGTGGCGGATTGGCTGGCAAAGAGGAGACGGTGTGCAAGTGTGTGAAAAAGATTAAAATAATATTATTAGAAGTCGCTCAAACTTTTAAGTTGCTGGTGATAAGTAGTTCAAAAGTAGCCCTTACACATGTATGACACAAATGATTAGGCGCGACTTTTTTTATTGACACATATCGCATTTGTGTTAAAGTCGCAATTCGCTTGGTCCATTTGAAGAAACTAACCCAAGTGTGTCTAGAAACCATCTAAGACCTAAGCGACTGACGAGTCTCAAATTTGGCCCATATTTTTATGATGTCAAAATTTTGTTCATTCGTTAGATGCATATTGAAATGGACATCTTTATATGACAAAAAAAATGAAAGAAAATTTTGATTCAAAACCATTAACCTAAATAAAACAAATTTTCTAATAATTATCATGTAACACAGATGAAGATCACGGAGATTGAAACAAGCACGGTGATCCCAGCAGATGAGACACCGAAAATAAAGCTCTGGAACTCTAACCTCGACCTCGTGAGCCCATATATCCACACCCCAAGCGTGCATTTCTACCAACACAGTGGGGCTGCCAACTTCTTCGACACTAAAATGATGAAAGAATCTTTGAGTAAGGCATTGGTTCCGTTTTACCCATTGGGAGGGAGATTGAGTAAAGATGTAGATGGTCGGATTGAGATTGATTGTCAAGGACAAGGTGTTTTGTTTGTGGAAGCAGAATCTGACGGTGTGATCGATGGTTTGAGTGACTTTGCACCTATACTCGAGCTCCGAAAACTTGTCCCAGCAGTCGATTACTCCCTATGAATTGAATCCTTTCCTCTACTCGTCTTGCAGGTAACATCCGTTTCATCATGTCAAAACACAAGCTATGTATAGTTAAGTACTTCACTGTTATATAGCTAGCTAGAAACAAATCAACACAAATCACTTTTCAATTTCCGTATGACACTCAACCGTAAATGTTTTCATGTTCCTATTTATAACCATTTAAACACAAATTGTAAAAAATATGTGTCATGCAGTACTCCTTCATACATCTTTAAGTATATATGATACTACAAAAATTTATACAACCAGTCTTCAATACACCAAAATTTTGTAATATTATGTGTGGAGATTGTTAACTTATCTATCTTAACTATCTATAATGTAAAAATGGTCAACCTTGAAAGTGAATTCTTGAATTCTTGAAACTTTGGTCAATCGTGAAATATTGAACTCTTGAAACTTTGGTCAATCTTGAATTGTTTAGTGATCCCATATCCGTGTATAAAACAATTCATAAAATTCGAAAGTCAACTACTAATGGCATTCATAAAGGAAACTATAAAAAATTCATAAAGGAAACTATTTATGGCATTGAAATATTGAAACAATTCATAAAGGAAACTACAATTTGCATGGCTGGACAAAAATTCGCATGGCTGGACAACTACGAACCCCTGTTACGAAACAAAAAACAATTATAGAGATTAACAGATTAAATCGATATCAACAAGGCCATGGCATGGGTTAATCACCTCCTTTTTATTTCACGCAACTCATTACAACCATATAAGATTAAATGAATTAATCCAAGCATATCAAAATATGGAGACCAGTGATGGAAGATTGTGGAGGCGGCACATTGAGATGGAAGAAAAGGGACGTAAAAAATTATGTGATATCAATTAGAATGACATAGTTTTTAGATCCAACATTATAGGGACGGTTTTTAATATCATTAAAAGAAAATTTCATTTATGCCCCTAAACACTTTAAATTCTATCACAAAAAGTTCTACCTATCTTAATCTTAACTGTAACACCCTCAAAATTTGATACAGCGGAAGACTCAACAAGCTTTCGGGGTGCTACGGGAATTGGTATCCAAACACAAGACATAAAAGAACGAGATAAAGTAAACATAATAAAATACAACCACACAAGGTTTTAAGGTTTACATTATCCCAAAATCATCCAAAGTCAGGCCCAAAAGAAAATAAATATAGGTCCACAATAGTTATCAGAGTTTTAGAAATATAGATCCATAACCGGTGCCAAATGCCAAGCCTCCAATCCCAAGCATCCGCAGAGCATCACTTAATTACCTGAGAAAACGTGCTAAAAGTCAGCTTTCGCTGGTGAGATCATAGGTTTAGATTCATAATTCAATATAGTGGACATATACGCAAAACGCTTACTAGCTAGACTAGGGCTCAATCATCCAACCAAAATAATCCAACCAAATCAACTCATCCCTATAGGTGCACGCTATAGCTCAAATCAATCCAATCAATAGCTTACCTAGCTCAAGTCTAGGCCTCGCTCTATAATCAATCCAATAGCTTACCTAGATCTAGTCTAGGCCTCGCTCAATATGTATGCGTAAGGATACGACATACCCAACATTCGTAAGGATACGACATGTTCAACTTACCTAGATCTAGTCTAGGCCTCGTTGTTTAGCTTACCTAGCTCTAGGCTAGGCCTCGCTCTATAACCAATCCAATAGCTTACCTAGTTCGGGGACTAGGCCTCGCTCAACAACCAAATCAATAGCTTACCTAGCTCAAGTCTAGGCCTCGCTCAATAACCGAATCAATAGCTTACCTAGATCTAGTCTAGGCCTCGCTCTACCTAGTTCTATAAGCATAGCAAGTTTTGAGATCAAAAAGCGATAATAGTCCACATAAAACATTTGCACGTTTCTCACCCCAAGTATTGAAAACAAAGTTCAAGAGTAAAAGTGGGGCTATGACTCACCTCAAGTCCAGCAAAGAAATTCTCAAAAGAAATCGATAGAAGAAAGACGTAAGTAATCTCAAGCAACTCACGTAACGGTAACTACAGACTCGGCACTTCCTAACAATATCAAACTCGTTCAGAATCGTTTCCTCAAAAATCAAATATTCCCAATCCCGAACGTATTCCATTTAACTTTCCAAAAATATCCGTTTCTCGAATTATCATCATATTAATTTGAAATTCGACGTTTGGTATCCATATGGGTGGTGGGTCGACACAACTCAAACCAAGAAGCCACAACGAACGAAATAATAAACAAATCTATAGGTCTAATATTAGCCCGATATATTATTTAAATAAATCATCGAAGTTTATCAAATCCGTCGATTTGGTAATCCCCCATATTTATTTACGTAATACATCGCTCCAAGATTATACCCAACCTGAATCACATTGCACAAAGTATACTATATGGTAAATATCGTAGTCCAATAAATTCCCTATATATATCGTCCAATTTGCCAAATTCGTCAATTTAGCCAATTCCACGAGATATATAGTAATTTATCATCCTAATACACGTACCACAACCTATGGGCGTCGTAGGATACGATGCCCATTAATATACTCATTTTATATAGCTAAATAAACTCGATTTAACCCGTCGATTAAATAAGTTACGTAGTTATAGAAAATGGTTATATTAATCGTCATATATCCGTGACAACACAAAAGTCACATAATAAAGCCCACTTGGACTTACGTAACCACAACTCGTATAACTCGATAAGTTTTCCAAAATTATAAAAGTCTATCATGTTTTTATTTATACTTACCCGACGTATTAGTTCTCGACATTATTTATATTTATTATTTATAATAATACTCCGACATTTATTGCACTATTTGCATAGTATAATAATTATCGTTATATTATTATAACGTTCACTCGTGATCATTTTATTATTAATATACGCATTTATAATAATATATATACGTTTATCACGTCTATATACTTATATAAACGATTATATTACTAATAATATTATTACGAGTATTATTTTTAACATTTGATTTTAAATATTTATCGAGTCATAAGAATTTGGTCACATGTCCGAGTCATCACTCTCGGCTCATAGTCCAAGTCCACAAATAATAATAATAACCAAGTCACCATAATAAATCAACTCCGTCCAAACAATCCCATATCCACGTGCTACAACATGAGGGTCCGACTACGGCACCCGGCTAATCCTATCTCCGTCATTCTAAGTGACCGTCTCACAATCGGTCCCCATAAACTCTTTTCGTCAACACATCTCCAAAATACCAAAAATAAAATACCACAACGACAACAATATTGATACGCCAAAAGTAATATATCTCAACAACAATAACAATACCAATAGCAATGCCCAAAACAACCGTAATTAAAGCAACAAAAGAATTACACTAGAAAAGAAGTCATCCATAAAACCAATAAAATGGGTCGACTTACCAAGTCAAACCCCGAGTCAAGAGACTTATTGGAGTCTCGGCTCAAACATGAACCTTACAAGGCCATACCCGAGACCATTATGGTCTCGGCTAGCTCATCCGAGCTTGACACCAAAACAGCCCAAACGGACCCCTTTTTGGGTCACGACCAAAAATCCAATCGACGACAAATATGATGTTCCAATCAACCAAATATCATCCAATATTCCAAATACTCATCCAAACATCCTCCAAATCCACAACTAATGACCAAGAATAGTCAAGAATCAAAATAAAACCAAAAATGGCACAACCCGAGAGCATGAGCTCTCGGGTATGCCTCGACCCAACAACAATAACGAGCACCCGGATACCAAACGGATTTATATGACAAAAATATTAATTCCCCATCACTTTTAGTCAAGATTTCATCAAAACCCAACAAGAATTATTCGTGTACCCACGGTTTGAGTACAAATCGAAACACACGAGTTGGAACTCGTGGTTACTCACCTTCAAAATGACTCCAAAACTTCATTTCTTTAAAAACCCAACAAGAAAAGATGAAAAAGATGGAATATAGGTGGTGGTGGTGGTGGTGATTTCGAAATGTTAAAGTGGTCTAAATCGCGCGTGAGTTGTACCAAAAGATAGATCGGGACGAGGTGGTTAAGATGGTGGTGTTATTTTGTTTAGGGAAGGGGCGGTGGCGGCGTTATTGGTGGTTATAGGTGGCGGTGGTGTTGAGTAAGTAAAAGAGAGAGAGAGAGTTTGGTGATGAATTGTGTTGGTGATGGTTGTGTGTTATGTTCTCCAGGTTATCACAAAGGACGATTCATGTTATTTACTCTTTTTTTTTAAAAAAACTTTTTGTAATAAGAATAATAATACTTGTATGGTGTGTAGGGGATTTAGTAGCCCGATGTCAATACACGGACCAAACCCGAAACTTAAATAACCAAATATCTTTCAAACCGAACCCGTTTCAAAATAATAATATCCGATACAACAATAAAATATAATTAAAATTGTTAGGTTAACCTAGTGCCGGAGTCAAAGTAGTGCCAAAATAACGATCTCAAAATAAATCATTACGACCGAATCAAATCAAACCATAAATAAATATTTGAATCTCATAATTATCGTACGATTAAAAATCACGTTCCAACGTCCATAAAATATCTCGTCACGATAAACTTTTCAAAAATTCCAAATTTATAATTTTAATGTAATGCGGGTTTTATAAATGGCTCCCTATTTTGCCAGTTGTCACATTAACTACATATAATGTAAAAATGGTCAATCTTGAAAGTGAACTATTGAAACTTTGGTCAACATTATTGAAAGTGAAATCTTAAAATGTTAACTACACATAATCTTATTAAAGAAAATTATGAAATGTAATTAATACTCTTATTAAAACACTACATTACTTAAAAGTACAATGATTTATTCACATTGTACAACCAATTAAAAAAATATCTAACAAATTAAATACAACCAATTAATACAACTCACAAACCGGGTTGACCCGGTACGCTTCAAACCCGACGGGTTAAACCGGTTTAATTTGACCCATTTTCGGCCCAATCTAGCAAGTTGGCCCGGTTTAAATCGACCAATTTTTCGACCAAAACAGTTCAACCGGTTGAACCACCCGAGTCGAACCGGGTTTCAAAACATTATGTTTAATTCTCAATTCTTCAAACTTTTATTATTTTTTATTTATAACCTATAAACTTTTTTTTATCAATAACTATCTGTCGCTATAAAATCCCGTTGCTATGCACGGGTACTCGTCTAGTACTACATATAAAGGAAAAATGGTCAATCTTGAAAAAATGGTCAATCTTGAAAAGTGAAAATCTTGAAAAATCTTATTAAAGGAAATTATGAAATATAATTAATACTCTTATTAAAACACCCCATTACTTAAAAGTACAATGATTTATTCACATTTTACAACCAACTAAAAACATATCTACCAAATTAAATACAACCAATTAATACAAATCACAAACCGGGTTGACCCGGGACGCTTCAAACCAGACGGGTTGAACCGGTTTAATTTGACCCGTTTTCAACCTAACCTAGCAAGTTGACCCGGTTTAAATCGACTAATTTTCAACTGGAACGGTTCACCCGGTTGAACCACCCGGGTCGAACCGGGTTTCAAGACATTATGTTTAATTCCTAAATATTCAATCTTTTATTATTTTTCATTTATAACCTATAAACTTTTTTTGATGAATAAACTATTTGTCGCTATAAAGAATGTATGGCCAAATCTTGAAAAGTGAAATCTTGAAAGTTAAAGGTGAGAGAAATGCATAGTATAATTAATGCTCTTATTAAAACACCTCATAACTTTAAAGTACAATAATTTATTCACATTGTACAACCAATTAAAAATATATATATCAAATTAAAAATAACAAATTAAAACACCCCCTACTAAAAAGTACAATAAAATTTTCACAATGTACAATTTAAACAAGCTACAACGTAATCTAAATATAAAATAATTAACACACTAACTAATGTTATTTTACACATTTTAAAAATTAATAAAACACACAAAGCTTCATACAAGCTAACAAGTTGATGGTACATATAGTTTTGATAACTGGACCGGACCAACGGGTTCAACCGGGAACCGGTGTCGCCACCGGTTCGTCTAACTAATAAAAGCCACACGAAAACATATATTTCAAAATGAAACTATTAATACACATCGAAAACCGAGTTGACCTGAGACGCTTCAAACCCGGCGGGTTGACTCTGTTTAATTTGACCCGTTTTCGACTCAACCCGTCGGGTTCACTCGATTTAAATCGACCCATTTTTCGTCCAGAACGGGTGGAACCGGGTTTCAAAGCATTATGTTTAATCTCTAAATCTTCAAACTTTTATTATTTTTCGTTTATAACCCATAAACTTTTTTTTATCACTAAACGATCTGTCGCTATAAAATCCCGTTGCTGTGCACGGGTAATCGTCTAGTACCTAAAATTGATGGAAAATAATGAATTGCACGAGATATACTTTATTTGCACCTAACTGAACTGTTCTCATAAATTGAATTATTGATATTGATGATATGTTGACATGAGCAGGTAACTTACTTCAAGTGTGGAGGAGTTTCACTAGGAGTTGGCATGCACCATTACGTTGCAGATGGCCCATCAGGGACACACTTTACCAGCACATGGTCTCATATTGCTCGTGGTCTTGACCTTGCTATCCCACCCTTCATAGACCGGACCCTCCTCCGTGCTCGAGACCCACCAGAGCCCATCTTTGAGCACATGGAATACCAGTTCACTTCACTCGAAATCCCATCTGATGAGACAAAGCTTTCTATTTTCACGCTCTCACGAGACCAACTTAATCTGCTTAAATTGAATTCAAAAATAGACGGGAAGAACACAACCAATTACAGCTCCTTTGAAACCCTCGCGGGCCATGTTTGGAAGTGTATGTGTGCAGCACGCGGACTGCCGGATGATCAGGACACCAAGCTCTACATTGCCACTAATGGACGGGACCGCCTACATCCCCCTCTGCCACCGGGCTATTTTGGGAATGCTATCTTCTCAACCACTCCTATAGCGTTAGCAGGCAAAATCAAATCATATCCTAGTTGGTACGCTGCCGGTAAAATCCATGATGCAATTGTGAAGAGGAACAATGATTATCTAAGGTCAGCAATAGACTATTTGGAACTACAACCCGATTTAAAGGTTCTAATTTCGGGAGTTATAAAAGTTCTAATCTCTACATAACAAGTTGGGTTAGGCTCTCGATTTACGATGTAGACTTTGGATGGGGGCGACCTATATTCGTGGGTCACATTCCGAATGCGGGTGAGGCTACTGTGTTACCAAGCCCAATCAATGATGGGAGCTTGTCGATCGTCATTTCTTTGCAGGCTCAACAGATGGAGATTTTTAGCAAACTCTTTTATGCTATCTGATATGTTCGTAATTTATGTTCAATAAAAGATGCAATGCATCATATATACTCTGACTTTTAAAGTTTCTACTTTAAATGACTTATTGTCTTATTTTGACTCCTATCCTTTTGCATCTGAATATCTTCTAAACGTTCGTGAAAACAAGCTTATTATTTCAAAGTACCAACAAATAAAGCACGTACGTAGATCATTAACATAGTATTCTCATAGTTCTACAGAAGAGATGAATATTTTCTAGGAAAAGATACAAATACTATTTGCTTATTTTCTGTTATTGTTCAAGGTATAAATATAAACGAGTTTGGAAACCCGCGCGTTGCGGCGGGAGTGTTTAGATATGTGTTTTGTGTTGTATTTTTTTTGTTTTGCGTATTATAGGTTTAGTGGGTTTAAAGGCTACTTGATTTTGCAATATTGGTTTGTGTCGTATCATGTTGTTTCTCACAATGTTGTAATTCTGTTTTATGTATGTTTTGTGTTTTTATTGTTATTATAGAGGTGGTTAATTTTATTAGTATTTGTAAACTTATTGTATTGTTAAGTAATTTTTTTATTGTGTCGTAATAATCTGGGCTAATTTGTTATTAAGTGAATATGTATTTGCATATTTTGGGATATACGGTTTATATATTGGAACAATTATTTCTGGAACTTATATTGTCCTTAAGATTATCGACGCGTTGCGTCATTAGTCCCCGAAGGATTTACCTTGCAAAGACAATTATATAGATCCCCCTCTTAAACCACGAAACGAATCGAAAATGTCAACAATATTGATTCCAAGAAGTGATGCATATTTATATTTGATTTTATTGGGAAAATGATTTCGTGAACAATTGCGTAAGTTTCGTAATTTTTCTAATCCGTCTAGTATGTCAAATGGGTCTCGGAGTGTTTTTGTTAAAAGTTTAGCCAAGTGGGCAAGTTTGGTCCCTCCACCCAACAGTTGCGCCGCACCCCCATGGCTTTCCTTTTTGCCCAAGTTTAGCCCTTCTAATTTTTATAAAACTAAATTTGTATTTCATTTTTTTTTATTTCTTATGTTACTAAAAATCACTACTTTCTTCCCTCTCTCTTCACCGCCGGCAGCTTCACATCCGGCTAACTTTCCGACCACCGGAAATTTTTCCGTCGAGGGTTTTTATTAGCCGAATCAGTAGATCGGGAGATTCCCGTCCTTTCTGGAGCTTTTGAGCTCACGGCTCCCACCACTACAGCCTTCCCCTTTCTTTCTTGACGGTAATACCACTCACCCGCCCCCTTCCTCATTTTTATTAATAAAACCGAAATCCTAGTTTTATAAAGTTTTTATAAATTCGATTTTATTAACAAAACCTTTTATAAAAACACCCTTCCCCTTCTTCTTAATTTTAATCGGATTTTATTAAAAACTTGTGTGGATCTGAAAGTTTAGCTACGATTCGTGTGACCCGGTCACGACTCGGTGACTCACCGAGTCGGGTGAGTTAACCCGTTTTTTTAGATCTTTGTATAGCAACGCTTTTGGTATTTTTTTTGTTAGTGTAGCCGCTTGCCACCCCTGTAGCCGTCGTTAGCTCGCCGGAAGTGCACCGATGTTGCCGTTGACACGCCGGAATCTGCTTCTTTTGTTGGAAATGTATTGTTTGTTAATTTTTCAGAAAATATTTTGTATATTTATTTAAACTTTATTTTGTGAATTTCCTTGTCAATATTGCTGTGGAAAATTTGTAACAATTTAATGGTATTATTGTTATAATAAAAAAAAGAGAAGGGGGGGGGGGGGGGGTTTGCAACTGTTTTTAAAAAAATAATAAATAAAAAAATGGTACTGTTTAAGCAACTGTAGCAAGCATTGTTCATAGTGTACTGTTCATATGTTTTTGGCTTGTAGCGCCAGGGGTTTATATATATTGTATAATGCTTCATTTATTTTTGGTTGATCATAAATGTGTTGTTGTCGTGTTCTAAGGTGCCGTTTGGTTTGTTGCCCGGAATGACAATCGGTATGGATTTGATATAGGGGTGGAATAGGAATGACTATAATTTGAGGTATCAATCTCATAAATGTTGTTTGGTATGATAATTAGATAAAAATTGTAGTATAAATAATGTGAGGGAAAGTGGTGGGCCCGGGAATGAATCAATCATATACTATCCTTTTGGTGTCTATCAAGTATAAAATAAATTTGTATATCATTTTTACTTTTAATAGTCATTTGGAGATACCAAACACTTTGAATCGGAATGATATTCATTCCTCCATTCCGATTGGGGCATACCAAACGCACCCTAAATGTTCGTGGTTTTCTTACAAAATCACCGCCATAACCCTCCATATACCAAAATCCACAAAGCACCACAATATACCAACATGTACCACGTATCATCCATCATCATCAATGAAAACAAGAAATTAATGTAAAAGCAATTGAAGTCCCTAAAATAGTAGATCTTAAACATATAGATATAAAGAATCATCATCATCCATCATCATCAATGAAATCAAGTTGTATGGCATAATTATCAACATTCTAGAACTACAAAAAAATTACTGATACTAAGACGTATCATCACCACCACCATCTCTCCCACCAGGCCACCACAAAGTGGAAGTAAGGTGACGATAGTGGTTTAATTGCGCAAGTGAAAGAAATAGATAGAAATCTAAATCTATCTATCTTATATAATAAAATAGAGTTTTGTAAAACCCTGTTAAGCAATCTTTTGTACAACCCTCTTAACCCAACTAATTAATCTTTTATATAATAAAACAAAACTCTTATTGGGAATTTTTCATTTCAAAAAAATGGATTTATACCTTATTTAGTAATAATTTTATTTAAAAAAAAAAAGATTATTTCTTATTAGGTAACATTTTATATTTATCCATAACACAAGTAGAAGATAAATACAAAAAATATAGATAATATGCAATTAATAATATGATTAAAATTTTTAAATAATTATCTTTAATAATAAAAAAAAACTATAATTAAACATCATAAATCAAACAAAACAAAGATTAAATTATTTGTTTTTTAATAAATAAAAATATATGATTCAAAAAAATTTTAAAAACTCGCGCGTGCGCGGGTATTATAACTAGTACTACTATACTATAATAAGTTGATTTTCACACAATCAGGTTTTCATGGTGATAGCCGGAGGTCTTTCTGGAAGCAGGCTCTCTATTGTCGGGTTTATCCTGGTAGTAGGAGTAGGATCTCTCTACATCTCACCTCCCCCTTGTAAAATACCAAAGAGAGAATATTGATTGAATGACTTATGAAATACATAAGGTACCATGTCTATTTATAATAGGACATAGCTTTAAGAATAAGCTAACATTAACCCTAAATCTAATGGACCTCAAACCCACAATCGGGTTCAGGCAAATAATCTAATCGTCTAACACTCCCCCACAGTTTGAACGGGAGTCTTCCGGACGGTCAAACTAGAATGAATATTAAAAGCCGCTTATGCTTTTCCTCATTGTTTGAACGGAAGCATAATTGTATTTGGCAACATAGTTGTTTATTACTTGCAGCTTCCTCCTTTGTGTGACTTTTTTTTTTTCGTCATGACTTGCTTTGCCTTTAGGTAAGAGCAGCAATTTTGCGACCAACTATTTTCGAAAAACGACAGTTATCCCCAACGTTAAAACAAAGAGTAATAATGACACAAATTTTGTTGATCAGTTGCTAAATCAACATAATATGGGATGTGTTATGACGGCTAGAATTTTTGTGTTTTAGAGTTTATGATTTGGATGAGATGAAAAAAACTAATAAAACAAAAGTATAAAGTGAAAAAGATAAAATAAAAAATAAGTCGGGATCCCTCCGAATCATCGACGAGTAGCCGATGACCGGAGGATAACTATTTTGTGGTGGGTTGAACCTAAAGCTCCGATACCATGTAAAATAGCAAAGAGAGAATATTGATTGAATGACTTATGAATTACATAAGGTACCATGTCTATTTATAATAGGACATAGCTTTGAGAATAAGCTAACATAAACCCTAAACCTAATGGACATCAAACCCACAATCGGATTTGGGCCAATAATCTAATCGTCTAACATTACCCTACTCAAGCGGGATTGGGTTTTGTTGTTGTTGTTGGGTTTTCTTGGGATACATTTAGTGGTAGGTGATGGTGTATGGTGAGGAAGGAGGTTATTCGTGTTTATGAGTTTATGGGGTTTCAAATTTGTAGTGTTGATGTTGGTTTTGGTTAGGGATTTGAAGATATGAGATTTGGAAATTTGATGTTTGTAAATACCAAGTCTTACATAGTTTTCGAGTGTTTATGTTGCTTTTATACTTTAAAATCTAATAAATATGAAGATGTGGATTTGAAGATATGAAAACATGTGTGAAAATTTAATAGAATCTCACTCTATATATAGCACAAGTGTGATTGCTATTTTTAGAGGCAAAAATTCTCCCAAAATTCTAAAAGAATGACACCTGGAAACCTCACTACTAATAGAAAGATTTCGATTTTTTTTTAATCAAAATCGGTTCATTTTTTTTAGGAAAATATCCCTTAAAGCAGGAAACATATCATAATTCATATAACTGATTCAGGAATTTGGGATTTCTTCTTTGTTTTGATCCACAATTCAAAAACCAAATTCAAAATCACGTCTCTCCACTTTATCATAAATCAACTAGGCTCTTAATTTCTTTTGAGGTAATTGTTATTTTCAACTTTTGATACGATTCAATGAATTAGGTTAGTCGACACTTTAATTTATAATGAATTAGGTATGCATGTATCTCTTATGTTCCGAATTGATTTCTCAACTGTTGGAAGGTGTGAACAAGATGGACTTATGTGTTTTTATAAATCATATATCATATGGAGAAATACTTATTTATGAGATTTTTTATTCATTATATTTTATTAATTCTTAAAAATCGTTTTTAGACTTTGATTGATGTTAAGATCTTTTATTGCAGCCATATACAACGTTTCAAACCTTCGAGAATAAGGTAATTGTCTCGATGGTTTTTTTGTTGATTGAAATGCTTATATGTTTGATTTGTTGTGAAGTTGTTTATTGGATTTGTAACACATTGATCGATTGGATATTATGTGTGCCAAGTATTTGATGAAATGTTTAATAGATGTTTCAAGGTAACTGATGAATTTTTTTTTTTTTTTTTGCTAAATTCAGGTGGTTGTTTCGGTTGTCTCCATTGTATGGATAAGAAACGAAAGTTAAAGTGGTTCACAAGTTTATAAAGCGTCTCCAAAAATGTTTCAAGATAGACGATTAAATGTCGCGGTTTGGTGAGTCTTCTTCTACATTAGTTTCTCTTGAATTTTACTTCATGTCTTGATCTCCAATCCTGGTGCTATATAATAAAGATACAATTGGTGAGTTATGCAAGTATGCAATGTTTTGTGGTTGAGTAACTTTAGTTAGTTTCATGTGCACCAACCGTTCAATGAAATGTTGTAATTATAATTGTTATGTGCTTATATAGCTTTGATAAACTTAGTTTAGGGCCTGAATGGCTTTTTTTTTTAGAAAAGCTATTAAGCATTTTGATGGTGCTTGGATAGACTTATTTCACGGGCTTCTAACTTTTGTGATGAAGAAATAGCATGAAAACCATACTAAGACGACTCATTCGATGTAAGCCGTGACTCTTTTTTTTATAGGAAAAATGTCATTCGGTTTTGAAACTCTTCAATGAATTGCCCAAAGCTCAAGGTTCCAAGAAAAAATTGTTGTAACGGGTATTAGTGTTTTGTTGGTGTTCACTGGGTGGTCCTGTTTGATATAACTTAACCGTGATTTTAGATAGTTTGAGATTTTTGAAACTGGATTTGCTTGGTTTTATATCTATTATTGTTATTGTTATTTTTATTGTTATTGTTATTGTTATTGTTATTATGAAATTGTCGATAATCCCTCTATATTTGTACAATGAAATTGTTGATAATTCATTTTGGCTTCCCCTTTCAGACATCTTTTTTTAACTTTATAACTTAATTAACTGCATTTCAAGAATATTGTTACTTTTAATATTCCCAATGATCTCCATCTTTGTTTAGCAAACATCATTGCTAATAGACATCTTGTGTTGGTGTCAGTAAATTTCGAAGGCATAAATGTAATACCATCGTCTATTTTGTCAGAATAGTCCTTTAGGATACTTTGATGAATATGTTATGCTTGGTAGATTGGGAGACCTCCTTAACCGTAGAAAGCAATAAAGTTTACAATGTTCCTTCCTTCACCTCTAATTTGAACGAGAAAACATGTATCATCTATATATTGATTTCATCTTATTTTGACTTATTATTTTGGTAATATTAGCAGGAAAACCAGGGCAACAAGTGCTCACCTTCAATGATGACTAAAGCCAATTGTGTCATACTTGGGTAAGCAATAAGGTATTTTTGATCCCCTTTTTCTTAAGATGCTCTTCTATGACTATATACCGAACCTATAAAGTTATGGTATAATTTGTCACAGATTCCTAACCAATAATGATCAACTTTAGCCTCAAGGCCTATTATTGTCGTCAACAAAAAGCTATCAATCTTTATTAAAATGAGTTATGGTATAAATATTAACAATGGTTATCATGACTTATAAAGATTACTTTTGTGTTACATGATTTAGAGGGTGTGTGGATGTGCTTTTAGAAATTATCTATATGATAATCCAATACGTATAATTAGATAGTTAGTGGAACTGAAACAATGACAGATAGATAAATGTACTTTGTTGACGACAATATAATGATCGTAATATCATTTTTGTTGGTGCCTTTATAGGGCAGGTGGTAAGGTATACATGATTAAGAATTCTGGCAGCGAGGAGTCACAATTGGCGATTGAGACCAGTGGTCATGGAGCAACAAAGGAGTCTTTGATTAACGTTTATATGCGTTGGTAGATCAATTCCATCTCTATGGATGGTACTTCCGTAACCACTCTAACCTTAGACAGGTATTAATCATACATTTGTTTAGTTCATGCATTTTGTGAGATATAGTCGACATTTGACTTTCTAAAATCCAATTCACAAACTATTACAGTGATAAAACATTTTGAACTGAAAACTAATACGGAGTAAGTAATACAATAACATATATCCTAGAAGATTAATCCACATTACGGACTTAAGAAACCCTTGACCTCAAAAGTCAGACTATAGCATTTTTCTGCACTCTTGCAGCAAGACGTAAATTATTTTCTAATGATGCAAAGATATTAAAAACATACAAAGACTGCTATTCTCAAACTAATTTTATGCTTGACTTTTGACAAGGTAACAAAAAAACAATTATAAAGATAAATTTATATGTAAATCTTGGGTAAAAAGCGGAAATCTAAGCGTGGAGATATGGATCTACCAAAGATGCCCAAGACCTGAACTTTGTGTGGTTTACGGTACTTAAAAGAGAGTGACTGTTGACTTTGGATAAGGACGGTTTGACAAATTTAATGGTATAATATATGCAACTACGAGGAACTAAATGGACAAAAATTGCATTACTCAGGTTGTAAAAAGACATTCACAGTATGCTCTCGCTGTTCTTGAATCCATGTCATTTGCTAAACCAATAATCGTTTCTTTGCGCAGGCTTTTAAATGGGTGTTTGGATTAGCATTCTAAAGTTATTATCTTCTTGAACATAATTGCTTTTAGTCTTGGTTGAGCGAATAAGGAGGCTCATTTAAACACTAAAAAATACTTATATGCAGATAATCAGTTATATGAGCCGTTTGGATCAACTTATATTTAGGTTAATATGTTTCCTTTTTGGCTAAGTCCTTTAATATTACCATTTTAACTGTAAGAAATTAAGCATGATATTTGATATGTTTCCTAATCCCTAAATCTTTTAATATTAGCATTTGAACTATTAAAAATGAAGCATAATGCAGACTGACCATTTGTAACTGTGATTATATGGTTCAGAGGGTATACTATATGGCTTTTTGGACCAGTAGTGAAAGAAAATATTAATTTTTAGAAGTGATTTCCAGGATTATTACTATTTTTCATATTTTGTTTCACAGTATAATGATATGGTGATGGAAACAGGTGGGGCTAAGCAGAGTAGATCTAAGAAGAAAAGTCGTGAGGCAATGTTGAAGCTAGGCATGAAATCTTTTCTTGGCATTAGCAGAGTCACCATTAAAAGAACCAAAAAATGTAAGTAACTTAATGCCTTTCTTTTTAGTGTATAATTAATTGTTGTTGGATGCTTGCTGTTTTATTTGTTGTGTCGAGGATAAGGTTAACAGTTTGGAAATATTTTGCACTTATAGTGCCAAATAACCGCCTGCTTACAGCGGTGATTAGGTTAGTCATAGGAGTTAGTGAAGTAACTATTTTGGTTTTAGAGTATTTGTTAATGTTCTTTAGATTTCGGGTTTCGAAGGCAAATAAATGGTTAGTTTTTTGTTTCAAGCTTTGATTAGTATTAACTTGGGTACTAAATATGTTTGTATCAACCCAAATAGTGTGTTAATGCATATAAAAAAATATCATAGTCAAACCATGGGCACACGTTAAGGGTGATGCAAAGAAAGAAAAAAGCATGATAATTCATTTAGACTTGGGTATATTGGTATAAATTATGTGCGGTTGAACCTATAAATATTTAGGTCTGCTTTGCTAACCATCTGCTATGAAATTTATTTTTGGATATAAAGTTAGGAGAGACAGGACATGTAAAGCCTGATTCCTTCTCAGGTCACACATGAAAAACTACTCATAGGAGTGGCTACAAAAGGAGGTAGATATGTATTGTTTGAAAAATTATATTGGATTTATAAACTTTTGGATTACTGCCACTTGCAACATGTTATATTTTTCCATGTCATGGCAGAACATTCAGTGGTCAAGTTATTTAATGTTGTAAGTAACTGACTTGGAACTTCTTTCTGTCATAGCTATGAGCGGACATAACTCAAACATACAAGAAAGGCCTAAAGCTTTGGAACTTCTTCAGCTGCTGATGGAAAAATATTATGATGGCACATGTGATGTTGCAATTGTTGGTAAGTCATGTTATAAAAAATATTTTAATTACTTCTTTGATGCCATGACTTTTGATTCATTATTTTTATCTCTTTTTATTGATCTATTCAGATGATAGAAAGCTACAGGCACATCGTGAGACTGGTGAATTTTGAGTCATCTTTGGTGGATTTACTCCTATTGGCAAAAAGGTTGCAAGTGATGATGATATAGTTATAAAGAAGACTACACCAAACACACCACTAAAATATTTGTTGGTGTTAATTTATATAGTGTTTCATACAATAGGTTTATAATTTTCCCGTGTAAATGTTAGTTTGATAGCCAAGTCCCTTTAATTTGTTTGTACAGTTGTGGCTTGGGAGCTAAACTAACATAGCAAACTTTATCTTAATTTTTGCAAATTTATGCTTCTAGCACATACAATAATATTTTATACAAACACTTCGCGGCAACGCATGTGTATGTATAGACCGTTCATAATGCAATTATCTTTTCAATTGCTGCACCTTGGCATTAGAGTGATCAATAACCTACTCATCATAATAGGTGTATATTTATGTTCTTTTCCACTTGAACTATAGTGTATTATATGCAGTCTTGGTACGTTGATTATTATCTGCAGTCTTCACAGTTTTTGCTTTGATAATTACTAATATCCTTAAAATGTGTTAACAAAATATTTTTGCGGAAATCCTTTTTATTACAGAGCATAAGTAACAGGTGCAAAGTCAGAGATCTAAGCATAACTTTCTATTTTAAACGTTTATTCATATTAGTGATCACATGTAGAGATGTCAACTTTGATTTTCAACTCATTATATTGTTCATTTTTTATACATCACATGTAAAAATTCAAACGAGTACATTATGTGTTGTGGGGAGCACTCTTGAGGTTTCATTGTGTATATTTTGTAAAGTAATTTTAATACTCCCTCCGTCTTAAAATAATAGTCCATATTTCTTTTTAGGATGTCTCAAAATAATTGTTCACTTACCATTTTTAGTAATAAAAAAAGAATTTTGAGAGAGAATATCCTATTTGTGTGATTAAAAATTTTAATGGCCCTACTTTTTTATTAAACATTGTGTTTTTTGTCTTCTGACAATAATTTTGAGACGGAGGGAGTATGTATTTCTATGTATTAAATTTGTGGCTTTTTGATCTTGAATCCAATACAATGCATTGGGATTGAAAGTAAGGCAGCATGAAAAGCTATTAAAGAGGCGGGTTAAAGAGACTCCAATCATAATTTAGGACACCGAGAAGGTTGACACCTTGACAACTGAAGTAAAAAGTTTAAAGATAGAGACTCTTAAGTAGGGATCAGCACGATACTAGAATGGTACCGAATTGGTGGTACCGATTTTTTTTCACGAGCATTAAAGTGGGTACCGGTACCGTACCGTACCGGATCCGGTACTCGGTACCGGGAAATCGGTACCTATACGGTTCTTCCCCGATTTTTGTTAAACCAAATAGGATTTCAAGAAAATGCAACAAAAAATAGGAAATAACAGGCATTTTCATGTGATTTCAAACCACGACATGGCACAAAACGCAACCAACACTTAAATAAATACATCATCAAGATAATCGTAACAAACAAACGTTCAAAAACTTATAAAATAGGTCCAGGTTTAATTTTTGAGAGCGTTTACGAATTGCTTATTTAGTCGTATAGCTCTTTTATTTATTTGTATTTTAGTATACATACTTTTGGCCTTTTTTTTAATTTTTTTTAATTGAATGTGTATTCGTATGGTATTTTGATGTTTTATTTTATTAATATACTATTCATTGAAATAAACTGATAGAGCTAGCCCGCCCATCGGGCGGGTCTTAAAGCTAGTTTAAAAATAAATGAAAAACTAATTTGATTTGCTTTCTGACTATAAGTTAGAACACATGTATGTTATTCATTATCTTACAACTAAAACTCCTGAATTATAGATCCCCTATCCTCATATTCCTTCTCTAAACTCTAATCCTTCCTTAAAACTATATATCTAATTTTCGTTCACCTATTCAACTGAAAACGAATGAAGCAACATGTACTCAATTTCATCAACATGGTAAATGATTTTTTTTATTTTTTTTTGTAAAAGTGTGTTACGTTATCATAACTTCTTATCTCAATTTAAACTTGTATGTTTTAAGCAGGTAAAAGCAATAAACAAACAAGTCATTTGAGTTTACTTTTGTTAAGTTGCGAAATTTTTTGGTTTCTTAAACTTTGTTTTATTTTTTACTTCAACACTTTACATGACCTTTCGATTTGTTAATTTTATTTAAATTTTTAGCTCTTATAACTTCTAGACTATATTGTGAAGTTTACTTGAATTTGGTTTTTATGTTTTTAACCAAGGTTGTTAAGATCAAAATTTGGTATGGATCCTTTTATCTTCTAAAGATCAAAATCGTAAGATTGGATCAAGATATAAAGATGTTACTTTAATTTCAAATGTCTTATAAGTCTAATAATTCGTATTGAAAACGGACAGTATAACAAATTTATGAAAAAAGAGTTCAAAAAATCATAACATAATGAAAATGAAATTCATTCACATAAGTTTAGAATACTAATGTATCTAATCGGTGATTCTAGACGATGAGTTTTTAGTATAAATGTCTATATATTTTATGTTTATATGATATTTATGGTTGCTCATGCTTGTTTATTATTCCACTTTAACAAAATGCATAGGTTTATACTTATCTTGTTTAAATAATATGAGAGAAGTATGATCGAATCGGGTCGAGATCTTACGATCCTGTGGTAAGATCAAGATCCTACATAATATCCTACGTCTTCAAAGGTCCTATAGAGGATCGGCTCATTTTCGTTTAGTGAAGTCGTAAACTCATACGATCTTAAAAGTTAGATCGCGATCTTAACATCTATGGTTTTAATCAAAAGTAAACCGAATTATAATTTGATGTTTAGTTTGGTTTTCTCTATTCTATAATAGGTTTGGTTTTGGTTTTGACTTTACAAATTTTCATTCCAACGAACTCGAACCATACATCCCACAAACCCGAAAACCAAACCGATGAACACACTAATTTGAATATCAAAAACATTAAATCCATAAAACTAAAACTATTTGACCTACTCAGTTTTTTTTTTCTTGTCTCTCCTCCTCTTCTTTAAAAGTACCGTTGGTATGCTCAAATTCACCATAAGGGTTCTTCTTTTTTTCTTCTCATTTGTTTTGAATAATGGTGATTTAGATTGAGGTATGCGCTCCGATTTTCTTGTGTTTTAGTAGATGTGCGCTTTATAGTCACAGTGAAAAAATAGTTTTTATTTCCACTAGTCAGTATTTACACATCAGGGTATGAATGTGTATACCTTATTAATAAGCTAAATCCGCCCATGGGTACTCGTCTAGTTAATTCAAAAACTACTCAATTTTAAAGCAAGTTACTCTTTTTCTTTCTATCCATTTTGTCAGGCCCAAATATACTAGACTATTCACTATTGGGCCATCTTGTATTGCAATTTGTATACCATCAAGTTTCCAACAACAAAAAATTTAAAAAAACTAAAAAAACCCTTCACCACCATCTCTTCCATTAAACCCTCCCCAAAATGGACGACCAAAACGACGACGTCTCATTCAGCTTCAACGAAGAACAAGAACAAAAACTCGAACAAGCCCTCGCCAACACCAAACTCAAATCCAAAACCAAAACCAAAAGATCAAAAAAACAACCCGATGACGTCACCGCCACGTCATCAAAGAAGCAAAAAAACATAAAAGGAGTAATACTTTCAATCACAAAGCCTTCATACACTTTAAAAGGACAAATAGGACGGAGCTTGAGGTCAGAGCATCGTGATAGGCTTCGGTATTTGTTTAGGCAGCTGGTGAGGAGTCAGAACTGGGATGAGTTGTCTGGTGTGTTGAGTGTTTTGTTGAAAGCGACTAGGCGAGATGGCGGTTTGTTGTCGAATAGGCGTAAATATTGGGTACGGTTACGAATCGTGTTACAGATGCAGTTTGAGTTAGTTTTTTGTTGCTGTTTGAGTTTGTTAGAGCTTTATTTTTACTTGTTGCGAAATTTAGCGAGTATATGTATCAGTAGACAGAGAACTGTAGTTTAGATAAGCTGAAATAATGTATACGAGTAATAGTTTTACTGTTAAACGATGTATTAGTAGGTGTAAGGTTGCGAAATGCTGAAATATGGTACGGTTATTCGTTTTATTTACCTGTTTTTTAAGTAGTTATACACGGAGTTTCGTTCATCTAGAATCTAATTATGCATACCGTACCTAAAGAGAGTAGACGGTTTAGTTTATTTAGAATGCTATTAAACTATGTATCAGTTGGCCGTGAAATGTAGTTGAATTAGTGTATAGGATTAGGTTTTCGTTGTTGAATTGTGTATGTATAGGTTTAGTCTAATATTTTGGTTTAGTTTAGGTTAATTAGTATGGCGAATGCAGGATATGGCTTTGTATACTGTTAAACAATGCGTTAGTTGGCCTAATGTTGTGAAATGCTGAAATATAGTTTGTTTTTATGTTTGATTATGAGTTTGCGTATTGTTTAGGCTATCTATAAATATAATGCTGCAAGTAGAAGTAGATACAGATATAGAAGATGACTTTAAATACTGGTGCGTTGAGTGTGTTGTTGCAAGGGGTGTGTCGAGATAACGAGTTGTTGTCAAATAGGTGTAAATATTCGATATTGGTATTTGTTATATTGTAATTGGATTGGTATTTAACATACTGTTGAATTGTGTATCAATAGGCTTTCTGTTGGAGTTTAGTGTAAGCTAATCAGTATGTAGGATGTAGGATATGACTTTATATACTGTTAAATTTGTATTAGTAGGTGTAATGTTACGAAATGCTGAAATATATAGTTTGATTTTGTTCAATTAGTATGTAAAACAGGAGTGTGCATATTGTCAGGCTATGTTTTAATTGGACTGCTATTGTGAAGTACTTGTTTACTATGATATGATTAGTATGTTGAACAAGACTTCAAGTGCTGTTAAACTATCTATCAAATTATAGATGCAGTCTGGCTTGATTAGATTAGTACTCCGTATATAGATTTGGAGTTTACCTAGTGTTGAATTATATATCAACAGGCCAAATAGTGCCAAATGTGCTGAGGATACAGTTTAGTTAAGTTTAAATAGTATGTAGAACAGGAGTTTGCACACTGACTTAAACTATGTATCAATAGGCCTACTACTGCGAAATAGTTTGTTTTAGTTTTCGGGGGTGTTTGTGTAAGCTTATTTGATGGATTTAAACTATACTTTTATTCATAATTATATAAAATATTAAAATTATTTATAAATTTATACATCGAACATAAATTTTGGGGCCCTAAAAATTTAAGGCCCTGGGCAGTCGCCCAATTCACCCACCCTCGAGGACTGCCCTGGAAGTATGTATCAAATTATAGGTAAACGTTAGTTTAATTAAATTTGTATATAGAAGATGACGTTACAGATTGTTAAACTATGTCTCAGTAGGTTTAATATCGTGAATTATTGTTTATGTTGATTTAGTTAGTATATAGAACGGGACTTTGTATGCCGATAAAACTGTGTATTAACTATTAAGTGATCGGTACAGTTTTAATTTATTTTAATTAGTGTAATGAACTAGATTAAGGAGTGTGTATCAATAGGCTTACTGTTGGGGAAACATAGTGAGGATGCATGGTTTTGGAAATAGAGATGCATTTTGAACTTATGAAGTCGCCAACACTTAACATCAGGGGTGATTTGGACTGTGTAGGTCATTATGAAAGATAATAAGCTGTAACTAAACACAATGCAAGAATAGTATTTTGATGCTTATGGACTATATGCGAAGAATACATGCTCTTGGAAATTAGGGATACTTTTTGAGCTAATCAACTAATAAAGTCGTAATATCAGTGGTTTCCATGTCTGTTATGCTCCTTAGATTGTTTGGAAGTGCTATTGTGGCTCGAATATTGCAACTTCAGCAGTAACATGTTTAGATGAACCAATTAAGAGCCATGGTTATAGTATCTTTATAAACGAAAATTGCGAGCAACGGTAATGTATTTTAGGCCAATTTGTATTTGGGGTATTGTACTTTGCTTCCACCTAATAAAGTCATCTATATTTGGATTAACACAGAGTCATCACTCATCAGTAATGTACTAATGTGTGCGTTGGCTGCATGACCACTTACAGAGTAACGGTATACATAGTAAATCACCTATGGATAGTTCATGTTCACGCATATGTACCTGAATGGGAGAGTAAACAAAGAATGACAAAATCTCTAATCACATCTGACATGGAGCACTAGCACTTATGATTGTTAATTCTGTAGTAAATTCTCAAGATTTGAACTCGCTTCTATAATTTTAGGAATTTTTTTATTTTGAGAGGGTGTGTATTTATCTCTAAGTTTACGTTTTTTAATGTTGGTCATTTGGTTGTTTTATTCATATTTGAGGTTCATGATACACACTAAATTTAATATGTTTATGGTGGCTAATTAAAGGAATGAGAAATTGTTCTTCAAACATTACAATATGTATTATGTATATAAAGTTGGACAATCATTCGGGGAACACAGTCTGCCATTGTTTGTATAACTTAAACTCCCATATAGACATTCAACTAACTCGCTGGTTATACACTTGCAATATAGGCTACATTGGAGCTTTTAGAGCATATGGGAGTTGCAAAAGTGAAACCAAGAAAACTCCAGCAGGTTTACGAAATATGGATGAGAAAGGATTATGCGGTTACTAAAAATAAGCGATCACCATTAAAGGTATCGTCTAGATCCATGCTTTTTATATGATTTATAAATATGCTTTATACCTTTATGTTTATCAGGCAATCAGGCATTCATGTTCATGTATCTGCTATGTGTATATGTTTGCATTATGGCCATTTAGTTATATAATGTAAATCATGCATGAAAAAGCCTGAAGTTTGTACTACTTAAATATTAGATCGAATCTTGCATTTTTTTTACATCATATAGTACTCTATTTCTACAAGAAACTTAAGTTGATATTCTGTATTAAAAAAAGAACTTCTAAAAGAGAAATTTTTGTGATCCTAGCATTTCTCCTTCTAAAACTTGAAAATGTCTTGGTATTTAATGAAGTTTGGATTTTTGCCAGGGTAGTTTTGATGTACAGCTAGAATTCATTCTTTTCTGTCTTTCACGAGGCAATAATGACGGGGCATACCAGGCTGTTTTAAGGTTTGCATGCTAGCTTCATATGCTGTTAATCTACTTGTGTCAAAGTCGTATTACATGCTGCTGATCGTTAATAAAGTGTTTTGTTAGTTTTCCTTTAGAGAAAAGGAACATGTTTAAAGCAATTGATAGTAAATTCGGAATATGCCTACTTAATTGCGGTATTCTGAAAACATGAGATATAGTAGCGTGCTCTAAATTTCACAACTTCTTATAAATTAGATCTAGAGACCTTATATACAACGTAATATTATTCTTGGAACCCATTTTCCCCCAAATTCTAACTTTTTCTTAATACTCAGAGTATATCTCATTAACTTTTGAGTTTTGACAATAGACTTTATTTTTTGATGCCCCAAAACAAATTGCAGACTGAGGAAGTAAACCAAAGGCTTTTTAACGATCAACAACATTATGTTATCTTGTTACCTTTGGTTATGGTCTATCTGATACATATACGGCTGAATTCTAATCATAGTAAATTTTGTTCTATAGCCTTTTGCAAGAGAGTAACGTGACAAGCGACCCCAAAGCAATTTTGGTTGCTGGGTTAACCTTTTCTCATCTATGGTACAATTCTATCCAGAAAGAAATGCAATTACAGGATTCACTCGAGTCAAGTAGTCCCACTCAGTCAGGAATGTCTGAGCCCCAAAAAATCATGTCAATCGATCAGTCAAACGGTCAAAGTGCTGTTGAAGTGCAAGATTCTGGTTCTCACTCTCAACCGGATTCAAACACCTCCATTAGATTTGGCAAAGTAATTGATCCTGACGAAGTTGTTGACCGAGTTGCGAAAGTCAAAATAGAGGTTGACTATGACCTGAAAAGAGAAATACCAGAGTATGAGGATATACATATGGACTCTGATGAGAGTGATCAAAGTGGTGCTGTATCGCGGTTTCCTCACACTGGGAACAAGCGATTTGGTTCTGTATTTTATGCCCGTGGTGAGTTTTAGTCTTTGTGGGGGATTTTAGTTTAGTTAAATAATTTGAGCTCATGGCACAATACAAAATGGTATACTTACCTATCTAAATTCAAGACGATAAGAATAAAAGCCTATCTATCAATAGTAGTCAATTATTCATAATTAGAATAATAAATAAGAAACTTGGATGATCATAATACTAGTTGGTTGTATCAGCTCACTTATATCTTAAGAATATTATATGCTAATATGCAGTATCTGTTGATTGGCTGAAATATCGTATCGTCACACCAAATGCTTGTGGCTTTAACTTGCATGAACTTTCCCTTTTTTGCCACAGATCTGGAAACTTTCTTGTTGCCTTTTAGATATTCTAGCACAAATACATTTGAGGATTTCGTCTCTCTTCAAAGGAAAATAAAAAATGATCACTATAAGGCTGCAGTGAAGCATTTACAGAACGCTCTTCATTCTACTCCACCAGCTTTTGAGGCTTTACTTCCTTTAGTACAGGCAAGCAGCATTTTTTAACTTTTGTCAATTTGTCTAATTTATGTAGAAGGAATTTCTCTGAGGTTTAAGTTTTGGCAGATGCTACTTCTTGGGGATCAAGTTAAGGAAGCTATAGAAGAAGTGGAAAGTGCTGTTCGATGTTCTGAAGCTGCACTTCCTTTTAGGTAATTATCTTCATTATCTCTTTGTGAGCCGAAACCTCAAGTATACATGTTTGTGATATGTTATTGGTTAGGAATTGAAAAACTATAAGAGATGATACTATGTTAAAAAAATATAAGGTCATACACTCACCAAATTCTTCTGACTTTATTAACTTGTACTTGTAGATCTTAAGCTTTATTGCATTAAGTTGGTTGATCATGTTTGTGAATTTTTAAAGTTTTTGTTTTGACACTCTTCTATTAATTAAGGTTAAAAGCTAGTCTTCTGGAGCACTTTTCCAATGAGGGCGTGACCAAACTTTGCATCTGCTTTGAGGACGCATTAAAAAAGGATCCAACTTGCAGCCACGCACTTGCAAAGCTAATCAACTTACATCATGATGGTATGTTATAGAGTATTATCTCAAATCCTTCACAACATCTGCATGGGTAACATATTAACATATTTTCCTAGTTGCTTAGGGTGCGTTTAGTTGGGGGCACAATATGTTGTGGAAAACAAAGAAAACCGAGATCGCGTTAGTGTTTTCCAACAAAATTCTCTGCAAAATGCAAAATCTGTATTTCACACTTTAATACACAAAACTACAAAACATTTTTTTTTTTCCACCTATTTCCTTTAAAATACCCCTGATCCATTTCCCCACTCATTTCCCCTATAAAAGCTAATGTTGCTCTATGTACTAACCAAAGTGATAAAAAAAAAATTTATACGTTTTTATACTTTTTTGTCCGTTTTCATACGTTTATACATTTTCATACTTTTTTATACGTTTTCGTCCGTTTTTATACGTTTTTGCCTGTTTTATACGTTTTCATCTGTTTTTATACGTTTTTGTACATTTTCATCTGTTTTTATACGTTTTCTCCGTTTTTATACGTTTTCGTCTGTTTTTATACGTTTTCTTCCGTTTACATACGATTTCATCCGTTTTTATACGTTTTTGTCCTTTTTTATATGGTTTCGTTCGTTTTTATACGCTTTAACCTGTTTTTATACGTTTGTATACGTTTTCGTTCATTTTTATATGTTTTTATATGTTCATGTCCTTTTTTATACGTTTTCATCCTTTTTTATACGTTTTCGTCCGTTTTTATACGTTTTTGTACGGTTTTATACGGGTTTTATATGTTTTGTACGTTTTTTTGTGTTTTTATACGTTGCATCCGTATACGTATTTGTATGTTCTTATATGTTTTTGAACGTTTTCATACTTTTATCCGTTTTTGTATGGTGTTATCCGTTTTTATACGTTTTCATACGTTTTTATATATCTTTATACGTGTGAAAACGGATAAAAATGGACAATAACGGATAAAAACGTATGAAAACGTAAGAAAATATACAAAACGCATAAAAATGTACAAAAAGGTACTAAACGTAAAGAAATGGATAAAACGGAAAAAAATGTATAAATATGTACAAAAACAGATAAAACGTAAGAAAACGTATAGAAACGGATGAAAACGTATAAGAACGGACGAAAACGTATAAAACGTAAGAAATCGAACAAAAACGTATAAGAAATAACGAAAACGTATAAAAACGGATGAAAACGTTTAAAATAAACGAAAACGTATAAAAACTGATGAAAACATACAAAAACGGATGGAAATGGACGAAAACATATAAAACACTCAAAATCTCATATCTCATAGTCAACAACAAAAGCACATCAATGTCTAAGTATGTTGTCCAATATGCTATATTTATAAGTTATCATACATGAAAAATCTTATCTTTCGTAAACTTTTAGCTCTCCTTGTGCTCAGTTCCTTATTTATAAGTCTGCTGATTTGTCTGCATTGGGGTAATAATCCAGGACATTACAGCATAGAAAAGTTGGTAGAGATGATTGTTTTGCATTTAGATGCCACATATGCAGACAGTCATATTTGGAAGGAGTTCGCTTCTTGCTTTATAAGACTTGCCCAATGCGACGAGGACAGAATGTCAAGTTGTGGGAACAGCTATGGTGATAGTCACACAGAACGTGTCAAGCATGTTCCTGATATGTTTAAAGATAATGTATCAAGAAAAAATTGGAGATTACGTTGTCGATGGTGGTTGACACGTCATTTCACCCAGACCATACTCGCGTCAGAAGTTGCCTCAGGTAGCATTTCTTCTTTTTCAACTTTTATATGGGGTAAAATAGTTTATGTATTAATTGGTGGTTACTTTTGAACCTCAAACTCAATTGTGGCAAAATGAGCCGGTTGGGTAATGATACAAAACAGGTAACCTGTTGGTACTGTTTGAAATTCTTTGGGATGATTGACCCAAAACAGTATTTTCTGGGAAAGTTACCTTTTCATAAGTAGTTTAGCTATTGCATTTTTTTACTTCAACTTTTTGAGCGTATTTTGTAGCCATGGTGACATGTTAGTATGTTGTATCTTTCACAGGGAACGTGGAGCTTCTAGCTTACAAAGCGGCTTCCGCATGTCATCTTTATGGTCTGGAATCTAAGTACGTCGTGAATGCTTATAAATACCTGAAAAAAGAAAAGAGCCAAGAAAGATCGATCTTGAAAATGCACATGGAAAACGCTATTGGATTTTACACTAGATAGGAGGTTTTCTTGGCCGGACTTGGTATGATGATGGCCTTGTCTCTATATCCATTTGTATCTATTAGAGGTATTACAAAGTTTTGATAAAAGTAGGGATATATGCTACATTCAAGTATTGAAATATTCAATATCCCACGCAGCGTAAAGCTCATTGGGAGCATTTTTGTCACTCATATTATTTGGTCATGGGAAAGTTGTTTGGTTTGAGTTTCAAAAGAAGGTTGGATTTAGTCAAAATAACTCGGGAATCTAGAATGTCAATTATTTCAAAAAACATTGTTCTTAAAAAATAGAACTGTACAAGGGTGTTTACCAACACTGGAGTCTGGTGTGTGTTCAAGACTTGTACATCTTGAATCATTGACACAAGAATACATTTTAGTCTATTATAATCATGGATGATCAACAATCTCCTGTGTATGAATGTGTGTGCGAGGTAGTAATTTGCTATTCTTATTGTTCCCGGAGACTTTTTGGTTCATAATGCTATTGCTTTGGGTCTAAGAGTAAAAGGTGCGTTTGATGCACATGGTTCTAAGTTAATTTCAGATAGAAAGGATTTTGGTTCCATGCGGTGGCCCAAGATGAGGCCGGTACCTGTGACTGAGATTTTGGCTTGAGACGCATTTTATTTGGTAGTTTTTGCGGTTGTTAAATATACTAGTGGAGTTGATAAAACCATATAAGGGTAAAAAGGTGAGCAACTAAAAAAAAAAAAAAAAAAAGGTTAACGTGCTTAAACTGTAACAACATATTTTATATAATTATGTGTTTTGATAATTAAACTTCTATTTTATTCATTTCGGTTATTAAACTTTCATGTGGTGAGTCATAAAGGTTTTTATCAATATTTGGGTTAAATGTTTAACCTATCCTGCATCGTAAGTAATCCTCTAACATTGATAAAAGGAAAATGATTTAGAAACCTAATTCGTATGCCTAAAAATATGCCTAACAAGAAGATGCAGACAAGTGGCAAAATGGAAAGTGGATATGAGGAAAGATAAAATGTAAAGAAGTGAGGCCCCCTGATGTTACCAATAAGAGGATGACACCTCAGTTTAGGCATGCTTTTAGGCATGCCAATCAGGACTCTTGATAAAATTTGAAGTTTTTGTACTGGTAAAAGTAAAGAAATACGAAAAAATCTCACTTTTACTTAACATGACACCAATATACTTCAACGTCTAAGTATAATTTACAACACGTAAGTACAACAATAAAAGTGAATCCAAAAAAGATTAAAATACGAAACTATCCCAACTAATATGATTTTGTTTCATATTTCTTTCGTCTCAAATTAAATATTTATTTATAGGAAAAATTGCATATATATTCTTTCAAAATTGAATTATTGCATATATATTTTTGGTACAAATTTTTGATGCACATGATACAATGTTTTTTATGCATGCAAAGAATATATATGCAATTTTGCAGAGACTTTATATTGTGCTCCAATAAAATTCATACATACTTTGTAAAAACATTTTGATTGGTTAAACACTTGTTTTTGAATAACACATAACTAAAGAGTATTTTCTCTGTCTCAAAATAATTGTTCTTCAATAAAAATACATAGTATAAGAAAAACATAATGACAGTTTTACTCATATATAACTAAAAAAAACTTGTAGTAAGATTTTAACTAAGGATACATTATAAGTATTTTCTCTGTCTCAAAATAATTGTTCTTCAATAAAAATACATGGTATAAGAAAAAAATAATGATGGTTTTACCCATATATAACTAAAAAAGAATTTGTAATACAGTAAGATTTTAAATGAGGATGTACAATGAACTTGATTAAAATTTTATTTCTATTCTTAGCAATTCTTTGGACAAAGAAAAAGAAAAGAAATAATGAAGATTGGAATTTAATTTGATAGAAGGAAAGTACTAAATATTTTTTAAAATAGAGATGATATGCACAGTTTAACTTTTTATTTGCACACTCAAACATGTAATCAGTGGTGATTCGAGGCTGACAAAGACTATCTTCTGAGTAAGTATTGTGGAATCAAATCACTAACTATAGCATTATAATAACTCGCCGTTTAAAAAATAAATAAATAAAACCTGAATCTAATTAGGGCTGAGCATCGGGCCGGATCCCGACCCGACCCGACTAATCTCGATCTCGAAAGTCACCTAAATCGTAAACCGAATACCGACCCGAAACTAGTCGGTTTTTTAGTCCGTCCCGACCCGTCCCGAAAGTAGTCGGTTGTTGCTTGTATTTTGTCAGTTTTTTGCCCGTCCCGAATCCCGAAAATGCTAAAAATCCATCCCAACTCCTGACCCCGAGAAGCTATTATTCAGTTTCGAGACTATCGATTTATGTCGGGATCGAGTTACTTGTCGACACTCACCAAATTTTGCTCACCCCTAAATCTAATACATAATTAGAATGCTAAGAAATAAATATATCTAAAGAGACCCACGCCAGCCTACCACCCGAAACCACGTTATTACTTACTTTTTTACACAAATCACTCGATCCAATTCCAAAAACCATCTTTACTTTACACATTCATTCTTTTTTATTTTTTATATTTATATAGATTCACAACCAATTTCCCTAGATTCAATGGCGTATAAAGCAGACGATGATTACGATTATTTATTCAAAGTGGTTCTGATCGGTGATTCAGGCGTAGGCAAATCGAATCTGCTATCGAGATTCACTAGAAATGAGTTCAGCCTTGAATCAAAGTCAACTATTGGCGTTGAATTCGCTACCAGAAGTATTAAAGTTGATGATAAAACTATCAAGGCTCAGATTTGGGACACTGCTGGTCAAGAAAGGTGATTAATTTCTTCTTTTTTTTGTTTGATTTAGGGTTTTCTATGGTTTATGTGATGCTGAATTGGGGATTATAGTAAATCTATATGAACAATTGTGGTTATTGAGTTTGTATTGCTGTAGGAAGTGTGATCCAGATGATTGGTTTGGTGGGGGGGGGTTGCTCGGTTTAACGGAACACATGCTAATTTTAATGAAAAGTACGTGGTCCTAATACGTTGTGTTTCTAGTTATTGCTTAGTCGGTACATCAATAAGTGCAAAGTGAAGTTAGTTTTTTCTAAACTCGAACATTTGTATTGCAAATCGCAATTTTTTGTTATTTTTATCCGTGTATACCGAATAAAAAAAATATGAGCCCGGTCACTTTTTGTTCTGGTTCCGTCGTTGTGCATGCTCTAAGACTGTGTTTGGTGACAATCTTTTTGGAGCTTTTAGCATTTGGATTTTGTTTATACTTTATCTATTGTTATTAGTTTGTTGATTGAGTTTAGGTTAAAACGTTAGGGTGAAATTTTGGTTTTTTAGGGTTTATATGATGTTATGGAAGCAGTCCCTTTACCTTCAGGCAGGTGTGTGACTGATTTGTAATAACAAGTATAATTATTCAGATTCTACTGTGGTTTTTCGTTAAAAATCTAGTAAGATCAGAATTGCTGTCACCTAATGATCTAGTATGAGGGCGCCTGACTGCCTTGGTGGGTGCAGGGCAGAAATACTTGAGGCAGAGGGTATGCACGTGCAAACCCTTTGAGCACCTTTGTTAGTGTTAATAGAAGTATATTTTTGAACTCTTTTTAGAGTAACAATAATTGCATTACAACAACAATACCCAATCCCGCCGGAGCGGGGTATGTGGGAGGTATGATGTAGCCAGTCACACCCCTACCCGAGGGTAGGAACTTCTTCCATAAAGACCTCCGGCAAGAATGTGTGTAGGTATATCTGTGAGCAAAATAAATACAGCATATGTGTCTGTATTTTTTGTGAGGGAGAGATAAGACTAGAAGCATATATAAGTATAGATGCATTAAAGTATACAGTATTTAGAAATATGGGCATGGTTTGTGTTATAAACTATATTGGCTAGTATAGATACAGTCATACAACTCAACGTAAGTGTAATGGGTAACCCAATGATTATCACATTGAATCATTGATCACCCAAGCCATGTAAACGCATGTGTTCTGGGTTTTTTTTTTTTTTTTTTTTTTTTTTTTTTTTTTTTCCTTCTCAATTTATGTTCTTGTGTTCTGTTCTAGTGTGGTTGGTGATTCTACGAGGGTAATTGTTGTATACTCGACACAGATTTTAATTGAGGGCATTTGTTTTCATGAGGTGCTCTGTATTTGTTGTCAATATGAGCAATTATTTTCATGATTTCATCTAAACCGAAAATAGTGTTCTTTTTTATGAAGATTATTTTGCAGTCCTTATTTAATGTATTATAGTTATAGTTCATGGATTTGTTAATTGTTTTGGATGCAAAAGTGAAGTTGTTTGATAATAACTATGGAGTTAACTCATTTATTACTAGCTGTGATATGGCAATGGTAGCTTTTCTAAGAGTTGCCATCTTCGCACAAAGATGCGCATTATGATAACAAGATTGCGATGTGAAGAGCCTTAAAGCTTTGCCAGAGTTTGAAACTTATTGAAAGATAACGCCATGATTGATAACTTTTTTTAAAGCAAAAATTGAAAATAGAAGTTACAGAGTCTTTACTTCTTTAATTGAGGATCTATTTATGCTCACATGCATCTTCCTAGGAACATGGAGTCATGGAGTGTTTATATCAGTTTCTCGTTATGTGCACATGGAGTGTCTAGACTCTAATCAGATCATCTTTCTGTGAGTGTGAACATGGAGTGTTAAAGATCAGCTAATAGACTACTGTGAGCAGTATAACAGGGTATTTTTAGTTCTCAGACGAAAATATAGTCACATCTGTGCGATTTTAGAAGCCAAGATATGCTTTCCTGCCTCTCCCAATCAATTTCATATATGGGCAATCAACTATAGGCTTTATTAGACGTGTCCATGCTCAACCCTGGTAAAGGTATTGTGCATGACAAGGCTGCACATTTGTGTTGAGTTAGACACCTTTCTCAGTTAGATATAATTGAACTGAGATATTCCTTAAAAATTTGCTATATGTCCAAGGTGTAGACACCAAGCTTATTGTGACTATGGTTTTAACTAGATCTCCATGTGTGTAAAGAAATAAATGGATCTCTCTTGTTTATATCTGAAGTTGTAGAATCCATAAGCTGCACAATTTGCTAGGGGCAACATATATAAGAGTTTAACTTGGGTCCTTTTTGATAAAGAGTCTCATTCGAGCCTAAATTCATGTGTGTTCCAATCTCTGACCACAGGTACCGTGCAATCACAAGTGCATACTACAGAGGAGCTGTTGGTGCTTTGCTAGTCTATGACACAACACGCCACGTCACCTTTGAGAACGTTGAGAGGTGGTTAAAAGAGCTTAGAGACCATAGCGACTCAAACATTGTGATAATGCTAGTAGGAAACAAGGCAGACTTGCGTCACTTACGTGCAGTTGCAACAGAAGATGCCAAAACCTATGCTGAAAAGGAAAAGACCTATTTTATTGAGACATCAGCTTTGGAGGCCCTCAATGTTGAAAATGCTTTCACTGAAGTACTTACCCAAATATACCATGTTGTAAGCAAAAAAGCACTTGACATTGGGAACGATACTGGTGCATTGCCTAAAGGTCAAACCATTAACATTGGGTCAAAAGATGATGTTTCTGCAGTGAAGAAAGCTGGTTGCTGTTCTACTTAAAAGCAATAGCAGATTATCAGATTGTTTTTGAGCAAATCTGAAGTCTTTAACAAGAAAAGTAGATCAGGCTACTGGTTTTACTCACATTTTTTCTGGTCTTTTTGTATTTTTTTTTTAATTATTAACTGCAGTGGATCATGTATCATATATTTGGTTGCCTGTTTTTAGAATTTGAATCATTTTTCATTTTTGACATTAGATTAAAGTAAAATTTGATGTTTGGTGTTTCTTTTAAGGGATCTTGCTCTCTTACCATCATAAGGTCTTGTAATTTTAATGCTTCATAGCCGTAATTTGATTTGCAAGTACACTAAGTACGGCAGTGTGTTGCATTTACTGATGAGAGCAGCATTTTGTTACGTCAACTGATGACTACACTAGTACATCAATTTGTTCCATTAACATGCAAATGGGTGCCACGGTGCCAGCATAGAATTGAAGAGACATGATGCTCGGTTAATGTCGGCCCGAGCTACATGTGAGATATCACAACTCTATGTACTGATCTAGAAATGAATTGTTACAAAATGGCAAGGGTTGTAAAGAGTCATGAGGATACCTGCAGTTAGGTGATGAATTTAAACTTGAGCAAAGGTGACGATTTAAAAAATGGAAACCAATAAAATGGGCCGACTGGGTCTAATGGGCAATAATCAACCAAATGCATCAAATCATCACCTTTCGGCTTTCACTTTTGTGATAATGCAGGTTTGTGATCAAATTTAACACTTCAATCATTTGTAATCTAGAAAACAACAATAAAATGTTCATGGGTCGGTTCAAGCAGACCCAACTCATCCTGACCTTTTTGACCCATTTGTATGAGTGTACAATGACTCAAAAATCCCATACCTTGGGTGGCTTGTTCATGATATAAACATTCTCTTTGTATGTGGCTGCAGAATGTTTGTCCTTGTTATACAAAGAGAATACCATTGTACACTCTCAAAACATGCCTATATCATGAACAAGCCACCCAAGGTATAGGATTTTTTAGTTTCATTTGTCCATAGCTATTTATTTGGTAAACGCTTAAGTAGTAATTAGATGTTGTTGGATGCAACATTTTGAGGATATTGTCGCCAGGCATTTTCAAAGTCGTGCTTGTGATATTCTGTTGGCATGTGAAGCTTATATAGAAGGTGTGCAATTCGGCTGTCTTGTGAATCATATTGATGAGACGTGCTCTATCACGGTCAAAAATGATGTGGGTTCATTCATCAGGTGCGTCAATTTTGTGTTTTTTGGGTTTAGGAATTCTGCCACAGTATTTTGAGTTGCTCGTGTGGCTGTGGACTAAGATAATGACGTTGATCACTGGTAAACCATAGAGATCATGGTTGTTAAGATTCGATCCGATCTTACTTTTCTCGAACCACAAGCTAAAAAATTACAGATTTATGTATTAAGTTTATTAAAATATGAAAAAACAAGAGACTAATTGTATTAAACACTTCACAATCATAATTTTGACATACATTTTCATGATACATGATAATAAAATGTAAATTTTGCACAATTTTACAATGCCTATTAAACAAATGATACTATAGTAAGATTTTAAGATCCGAATCTGATCTCACGATCACGATCTTGAAAAGACGAAAACGATCCTGGAACCCAATTTTAAAAACCTTGCTAGAGATTAGAGCGCCCCAACTGTTAAGAGTTAATGTTGGATACAGCATCTGAGTCAATCAAAACTAGCAACATTAGCCCTTTTAATGTTCTCCAAATCTGATGGCTGCGGTTGATGTAAATTTCTCTAGTTTGATTCACATCAACACTGATTAAAAAACTGTATTGACAATTGTATGATAAACCATCACACTAAAATGACCAAATGGCTGGAAAACATATCAACAGCGCTAAATAGACCACACTTTCCAAACCATCGGCAACCATATGAAAAACAGAAACGATTCAATGAATGTTTAAACCTGATATTAACATTCATAAGTACATATTAACCCAGACAGATCAGATCATCCACTGACTGAACCAACAGGAAAAAAAGTCTGTACAAAAAGGTTCATGACGGAGATATCATTCTTTTTACAGTCATTGACTGATACATCTCAGAAGAAACAAAACCAAGTTTCGATATTTACCATAATTTATAAGAGAAAGAACCAACCCTCTCTTTACTTATATTTATATGAGAAAAAGAAACATGAGCCTAAATATTTTTTCAAGGCTTCGTACTTCTCTTCCCTTTTCTTTGACTTTCACTACTCCTTTGCTTGGTCGGCAAGTCCTGTGGATTTGCAAACGGGACAGGTGTTCTTCACAGTCAACCACTTTTTGACGCATTCAACATGGTACTCATGCCCACAATCTAGCACCCCGATCTGTTCCTCATCATCATAATTGGTCTGTACAACAACAGAAATCACCAATAAATAAACAAACCATGTAAACCAAACTTGTGAAAAAAAGGGTTATTTGCTTAGAATATCAATGTACTTTTTCATTTGTCTCATCTTAGTCATTGCTAAGTCATTTAGTAACCCGTAATTCTAGCATCTTAATAAAAAAAATTATCAATATATACAGCTGTAACGTTTTTATTTATATTAAAAAAAAAATCGAATTCTAAAAGTCCACTTCTAAGGATGCAAATATTTGGTTAGACAATGACTAAGAAAACACGAAAGCATTTTTCAACAACTCACATGTACAAAAAAAGTATAATGAAAAATGATAAAATGATCAATGAATAAGTAAAGTGATATTTTTTTACGGATAAAATCCTAACAATATGCCAAGTGAACTCTTTGCTTTTATGTTAGATCTTGAAATACCTGACAAATTACGCAATTAAGTTCTTGATCAACGCATGACTCATCTTCAGATTCAGAAGATTTGGATGTAGCAAACACTCTTGTTTTGAGATGTTGAAGAATGAAGTCATCTGACAAGCCTGAGCCTACACTGCCAATCTGTTCACCAAGTGCAAGAAGCTCCTGTACAACAAAAGAGGTTGCAAGAATCACAGGACAGTCTTATAAATCATCAATATGCATAAATTATAATTGGGTAGACATAACAAACCTGTGCGGACATTTATTGATACATGTTTATGAAAAAGAAAATAATTTTATTGTATCAATTCATAAGCCATAACCAAAAGAAGTTAACGAATAGACAGATAAACCTAATACATACAAATATATTTTGTAATTGATGTCAAATTCCTATTCTGAGTTTATCGAAAACTACTCGTAATTAGTTTAGTAATGACTAATGAGGCCAAATTTCATTAAATAGCAGCATGTGTTTCGAGATGTCAGCAGTACTTTTTTAAAGTCTCAACCCTGGTAATCAAAGTTTTCGAGATAGGCTAAATTGGTAATTATAGTGTAAGAGTTATTACAAATTGAATGGTTTACTTACTATATCAATTCATTGTCGTAACTTTGGTTACCAGATTTGGACATAAACAATCCACCATTTTGCAAAGTACATTGATATTATATGAAATTTGCCCTAATTATTAAATTAAGCAAAATAGTTATCTAGAGAAAAATAGGATAATGATAAACTTCACATAAGTGAAAAGTAGACTCCAGCAATATCCAACTAGCCAACATTTAAAAAGAAAATTATTTCTATAAGGTAATGGACCAAAAGTATATCTTCTTTTTTTTTCTTTTCTTTATTGGCATGAATAGAACATTATTTCGATGCTTAATAAAGTAAGTTTGACAACTTGCCTCATACGACATGTGATCTATGTCCAAGCGCATGTCTCTATGATGATCAACGGAATGTCTGACTTCATGAAAACCAGAAATATCAAGAATTGCAACCCCCTAAATGTTAAAAACACCTGAATTAGTAATAATAACAGCAAGTACGAAACATAGGTCCCGTCAAAAAATAATCAAATAATATGCAAAGATATCATTTTTTGGGAACAATACATCTTCCGGGAGAACTCTTAAGTGGGGAAAGCCGCGATGCCGTGCCGTTGCATCAACCATCAATTCCCGTCTATGAGGCCGATAAACTCTAAGACCAGTTGGCTGTAAGGGACCCACAAACCTAGGCGCCTGTTCCATCCCACTCTGAAAAGGGACTATGGCACTGTTTGATGGAAGTCTGCGTGAAGTAGAGGCCAATTGAGGATGAAAATCCATATTGTGGCTGGCTTGCATTTGCGGCATTGACGGCGTTGGCTGATGATGAAGATTGTGGGGACCAGTATGAGGTTGCTGATGCACAAAAGCTGTGGGATTTCTGTTGCTCGGTGTGACTTGATATCCATGTAAACCAACGTTTGCAGCCTCCATACCACCATTCATAGGTCCTACAATAAGGATTAACTTGGTATTTTCAACCACCTTTTTTTATGTTTCCGCAAGTTATGTAGTTTATAAGACAACCACCACCACAGGTAGCCTACTGGTTAGGCAGCCTGATGTCCTCACACGAAGTCTCACGTACAAACCTCACTAGGTACATACATATCTTGGTGGTGGCCAGGAAAAGGGTCGGAAACGGTCATGCGGACACCCAATTAGGCCGCGTACATCTGAGTCAAAGACTCACCACTCCCCGGTAACCTGAACAGGACCTCATCCATTTACCCGTTTTATGTACTACGTAGTTTATAAGGACACTTTCAGCTATTAGGTATTTAACCACACGACTACAATATCATTTAATAATGACGAGAAACCTTGCGTACCCGAATAAATATCACCAATTCTGCGTATTGATTATTAGGAATACCAAGTAATTAATTACAAGGTATGGAGTGTCTCTTTTTTAAAAGTTGCCAAAAAAAGAAATCTTGCTGACGTCCCTAGAAGGATATTATTGTAGAAGTATTTCTCATGGAAATAAATTTATACAAATTAGGGGGTGTCTGGATGTGCTTGTAAGATGATATTTTTCAACTCATGATAATCAGTTGAGTTTCAGCAAAAACTTGTGACCGAGATAAATGTAATAATTACTTGAGTATCCTTAATGCTAAATCAGCTGATTCTACTATATCTAGTTCTGATTTTAATTTTCCTCACAAGTATCATTAATAGCAATAAAGCTAAGATTAATGTTAAAACGAAAAAGAAAAAAAAAGGTTAATTTGGTAATTGTCATAAATTTATCTAAAAACGCTTACCTTGGAGATACGGTATACCAGGACCATGATTCCATGAAAATGCACTGCCATCACTACCATTAGCACAAAACTGCTGATCCAACCATGGGTTAGGTACCGCTTGAAGAGGCTGACCACCAAAATTTCCTGGAATCAAATGACCGCTACTATGAGCCAAGACCGGGTCAACCGCAATAGCACCAGAGCCTCTACTTCTTCCACTTCTAGGAACCGCCGGTTCCATTACCAACGGACCATCCATCATTGTTCCCTCGTTCATAGGAATAGCAGCTGAAGAACTAGCCCCCGGTGCTGGATAAAAGTACTGAATGTTTCCCAGGAACCCTTCAGCGTTTTTTCTCTTAAAAGCGCCATTAAGTCCATCAATAAACTGACCATTTTCAAAGGCTCCACGAATAGAAAAAGGTATTTGATCTTGCATCCCGTGATTGATTGCAACAGGAAAAACTCTGGTACCGGGAGAAGGTGTCATAAATACATTGTTACCAGGATGATGAGCACTGCTGTATTGAGTGATAGCAGGTGGTAAAGGCCCATGATTTTCGGGCATGTGTTGAGGGTTAAAAGTAGTCCGGGTTCCAGGCGGAGGTGGTAATATTGTTTGATTATTATTGCTATTAGTAGGTTGGGGGAAATTTGGTATACCAACATATGGTATTAAACAAGGCTCCGGACGAAGATTCCCATGTTCTGTTTCAAGCATTGGACCCGTATACACCATATTCCGTTGCCCCATGTTCTTTGATGATGATCAGTTGCAAGTAAATCCTAGTCAATCATGGAAAAAAAATACCCATAAGTTAACAGGAAAAAGAACCTTATGTCGCTCCAAAGATACAACCATGTAATCTCTACAATTTTGTAAAATGCATATCTCGGTACTCAGACAGGTGATAAGAAAAAAAGGATACTAAGAGGCAATGTGTTTTATATGATGCTTGAAGAAGTATGATCATCTACAGCGTGACAAGTTTAGTCAGATAATATGACATTGGCATGCCTTATAACAAGGTTGCAAAAGTCTGAGTATAATGCTGAATTCAGACCTCAACGTAAATTAAATCAATTAATGTGACTACCACCTACCGCTCTCTTCCTCTTTCAAGTTTAAGCTAAAAGGTGATACTAAAATAATACTATCTATGTATCGCCTTATGGACATAGTAATAAAACATATACTTTAAATGAAAGAAACCAAAAAAAATTTGCTGTGCATTTACAAGATCCCAATCGCACCGATGAAAAGAAATCAATTTTTTTTGTAATATGGGATGAAACTATAAACATGGCATAGATATCAAAATTACAAAAAGTGGCGTCATAGCGCTATAAATATCAAGTATAATAGCCGTTTTACGTGTACCAATTCGACCAATAGTTGCTATAGAAATGTCAAGCAAAACAGCAAATGACACGAGTCAAACTGACCAACTACAGACCAAATTTATAACTAACAATATCATGCGTGAGTTCACAACAAACAACCACACGGACAATTCACATGCATTTTCTTTGTTATCAAGATAGTAATTCATCTAATTTTCCGTTCCAACACAAGAGGTACTTTCCACTATACGATTGCTACAGAACCGCATCACCAGCATTGCAAGTTTTGTTCATAAAACAAGGGTATTTTAACATTAACGAATTCTGGTAAAGGGTTCGAAAAAAAACCTGCAAACATCTCCTTATATTTTCTATGGTAACGAATATACGGGTTGAAACCCTAATATATTGTTGTTGCCCTAACAAACTAACATACATTCATAACAACAGATACTTGGATGAAAAAAACCACAATTTCAGTCATTTTAATGCATTTTGTGCAGCACATTTACAAAATCATAAGCATCAAATACAACCATAAAAAAGCATTGTGAATTTATACTGTGAGATTAAACACGGAATAGAATTGGAAACCACAAAAACTGGCAATTCGAGCAATTAATGCCAAACATATCAATAACATGTATACATGCAGGAATTCGGTAGACAGCTCCAAAATGTGATTCAATCAGATGAAAATGCTAAACGACACAAAGCCAAACTGATCAACCGCAAACCACGTGTATATTAATACCCTGAATAGCATGTACTCGTTACGTTCACAATAAACAACCACATGGGAAATTCTTCACTTTCCATGTTATCAGGAAAAAAAATCCCTTAATTTGCGTTACAAAATAGAAGGTGCATTTCGCTACACAATTACTGCAATAACGTCAATGACCCACGTCACCAACGTTGCAGTTTCCGCTCATATCACAAGGCAGTGTATCATAACAAGTTCAACTAGAAGATTAACACACACATTACAAACACCACCTTCGTTCATATACCATAATAAACGTCACAAGTTCAAACCCTACTATATTTTACGTATTCAACCATAATCAAAAAAAAAAAAAAAAAAAAAAAAAAAAAAAAAAAAAAAAAAAAAGGGGTAAATCAAGCAATTTCCCTTATATGCATTGTTTAGTATCAATCAACAACAAAAAAGTGTAATTACTGATCTTTCAGTCACATTTGACCAAAAAAGCTACATTTTCCGGGGTTAATTCCAGTTTTTTTTTCTAGCAATCCACGATTACGCAGCAAAAGCTCAAATTTTTAAGCTAAATTTCACATCTGTATTCAAAACACACGTACCTGTAACAAAATTAGCATGAATTCAACCATCATCAATACCAATTATTTTCAATTAACAACAAAACACAATTACCAATCTTTTAATCACATTTAACCAAAAAAGGTCCAATTTTTACAATCCATCAATCCAAAATTCATCAAAGCAAAAAAAAAGTACATTTTCTTGATTTTCTAATTTTCTTAATCAAATTTCAATCAAACCCAAAAATAACAAAATCAAACAAACACCCAATACAATTCAACCAATTTCCAACAAAACCCACTTTTCAAAAATCAAAAAAATAAATTAAAAAAAAATTGTACCTTTTTATCATCAACAAAATCCTGAGCTTGAATTAAGTTATAGTACCAATAAAAAAACCAACCTAAAAACCAAAATTAAACAATCATTAACACATTTATAATCAATTTAGAAAAAACCCTTTTTGCAAAATCATAAAAATTGAAACTTTTTATAAAAAAAATATATATATTTTTTACCAAGAAATAATAAATTAGGAGATACCCAAATGAGGGTTTGATGATCGGATGATAAAAGAAGGTGAGAATTGATCTAATGATGATTTTTGAATAATAATTAATTGTTGTTGTTGTTTGTTGTTGTTGTTGTTGTAATAAAGATAAATAATGTCTATATAAATTTTGGGGGAAAAAAGATGATGAAATATTTCATTTATATTTTTATTTGGTTTTTTGGATTTAACTGTAATACGTTCTGGTTTTCTGTATTTTTACAAATTTTCCCATTTTTATTGCATAAGGAGCCTAAGGAGGTATATGCTGTCCATGTGCTTTTTCTTTTTCCTTTTTCTTTTTATTTATTTTTGCTTCTAGTCTTTATACTTATCTATATTTTGAACATGTTTAAATCGTTGAGTAATAATATTGTCTGTTTTGTCCGCAGATTTATAGTTTTGCTTTTGTAGCTTTCATACGAAGGCTTTCTAACAAATCATCCAAATCAGTACTATTTTCGGATGAGCAGTTGTGTAGTTGTTAACAACTCCACCCGTAATAGATCACAAAATATTGTGTCTGGTAAGTCCAAGATATTGTTTATTTCACTAGCATCTTCCTTATGTGTCAGCTGATGTGTAGATGATTATCTCTATACAGGTTTAGAGATAGTCATTCACACATCGGATACTAGTGACGAGTAATATCTTGGACTTACTCGAGACAACGCGTTGATCTATTGCGGGTGGAGTTATTAACAACTATGCAGCTAAGTGTGCTCATGTGAAAGTACTCAAAGCAGTATTGGTTTGAGTAACCTGTTAGGAAGTCTTCACATGAGAACAACAAAAGTAAAACAGTGAATCTGCGGGCAAAATGGATAATATTGTGATCTGAATTAGCGTGATGTTACATATTAATTGATTCATCCTCGATGATCTAATCTCGCGCGATGAGTTTTAGTTTAGTGATTTTTAGTTTTGAGTTGAGATAGGAACTTATGACTTAATTTAACGTGAAGGATATGCGTGATTTACTCAGCAGTTATGACTATCAGATACCCTGCGATTTAGTACATGTTATTTATTGATTTAAAAGTTTACCTTGTGTTCAATAAAAAAATAGTTGACAGTAACGTATAAGTATTAGAACAATGACACATGTTATAAGTTGTCATGTCAACCTGTATATAAAAAGTTTATCTCATTCGCAAGTACATCATGATGAATTCAAATCACATGAGCCAAGTCAGCTAAAAGATCAAAGGTAAGAATTATACTAACAAAAATAAAATTACAATACATAGTAGATAGGTGACCAAAAACTTGTCAATAATTGTAACTTGTAAGATGACAAATGTGCATGTAAAATTTGTGAAGATTTTGTTACATAAGTGGTAACATGATAGAAAGGTTTTGGACTCTAGTTAAATTTATGATAGTATGTATCTAAGAAAAGTTAAAATATATTAAGAAAAATACTCTTCATGCTTAAAAACTTGCATAACTTTGATCACTCTATAAATTTGATTAATGATGATTAATACAAAAGAATGAAAAGATGTCTAATCTGTTACACTTATTTGTGCACATATCAATTTACTTTTTTCCCGATTAAATACAAAAACTTTTCTTTTAAATTGAAAAGTGCACATTGTTAAACATATAAATCACCTTAAATATATCTAATTTTATCTTAATAAGAAACATCATTTTTTATTTTAATTCAAAAACCTAAAAGTATCCATTAGACAAAACCTCAATAATATTGCCTTTAGTTAGAGTGGGTCAACTAGTTCTTTGGATGCATACTTATCCCTTACTTTAATCTTCATTATATATAAAGAATTAAAGACTTTTATTTTATAAATCTTAAAAATTTTAAGCTTACACACTTGCTATTATAAAAAGTATTTTTTTTTTTCAAAAAAAAACTATACATTTCAGTTTAATATAAGTAATAATTATATATAATTATCAAATTGTAACTATACACATTATTTTAAACATTAAAACTCAAGTTAAAACAATATAAATGCAAATTTGTAACTATACAAGTCTATAATAATAGTAATTGAGTTCTTAAATACACATACGTATAATTTTCATTTCAATCTTGAAAATTCAGATTTTTAACTAAATATTTATATAATTATCACTACAATAATCTTAAACTAATAGGACTAGAAATTTTGCAACTTATTATCTCACATGACAGTTTTACGAAAGATTTTACGTAGCCATATCTAGAGCATAAACATTAAACATGTTGTATTAATAAGTTTCATGTAATTTATGAGACACAATTGTTATGGTTGTTGATTTTAATATTTATTTTGTATAAAGTTATATCTCATACTAAGAATTGCATAAACCTATCTTTATGACGATTTGCATAATATAATAAAATATATTCATTAACTTTTACGTTATAAATACACGACACATGATTCTCCTTTTTATAGCTACAATAAATAATACCACTGGTAACAATCACCACCGATATTTTCTTCTTTACTATTACTATATATAGGCACTATTACTATATATAGGCATAAATTATTATTTTTTCTGTATCTTTCAAACATCATTAAAATTCATATTTGTAACTAAATATTTATATAATTATCACTACAATAATCTTAAACTAATAGGACTAGAAATTTTGCAACTTATTATCTCACATGACAGTTTTAAGAACGATTTTACGTAGCCATATCTAGAGCATAAACATTAAACATGCTGTATTAATAAGTTTCATGTAATTTATGAGACACAATTGTTATGGTTGTTGATTTTAATATTTATTTCGTATAAAGTTATATCTCATACTAAGAATTGCATAAACCTATCTTTATGACGATTTGCATAATATAATAAAATATATTCATTAACTTTTACGTTATAAATACACGACACATGATTCTCCTTTTTATAGCTACAATAAATAATACCACTGGTAACAATCACCACCGATATTTTCTTCTTTACTATTACTATATATAGGTACTATTACAATATATAGGCATAAATTATTATTTTTTATGTACCGTTCAAACATCATTAAAATTCATATTTGTAACTAAATATTTATATAATTATCACTACAATAATCTTAAACTAATAGGACTAGAAATTTTGCAACTTATTATCTCACATGACAGTTTTACGAAAGATTTTACGTAGCCATATCTAGAGCATAAACATGAAACATGTTGTATTAATAAGTTTCATGTAATTTATGAGACACAATTTTTATGGTTGTTGATTTTAATATTTATTTCGTATAAAGTTATATCTCATACTAAGAATTGCATAAACCTATCTTTATGACGATTTGCATAATATAATAAAATATATTCATTAGCTTTTACGTTATAAATACACGACACATGATTCTCCTTTTTATAGCTACAATAAATAATACCGCTGGTAACAATCACCACCGATATTTTCTTCTTTACTATTACTATATATAGGCACTATTACTATATATAGGCATAAATTATTATTTTTTCTGTATCTTTCAAACATCATTAAACGAGAATTCATGGGCCTACTCGAGAGATTTTGTGGATAAAAGGTCAAGGGTTGGAGTCTCGGCTATTGCTCATTCTAGTTGGTGCCTCACTGAGTCAGGGGAATTATCAGAGCTAATCTTTGTGAGGTGAAAAATCACTAATGCCAAAAAGCACCCGAAATCAAAATATTCCCGACAATTCACACCTTTTTTGTAGATTTAATTTCAAGATAGTCACGCTAACTAGACACTAATCAAGATCTTAGAACTTGATATTTCATATATTACATGAAAATGGAAAAAAATTGTTCTAATCCATCTAACGACGTGTATATCTATATTACATATGTTAAAATGCTTGTGTACCAGTGATATTTCATGTTGTGTGAGAAGCTATCAAATTAAATAGTAAGACATGTGATATATATATATATATATATATATATATATATATATATATATATATATATATATATATATATATATATATATATATGAGGATAGCTTGTTGACTACAATTAATTGTAGCCAATTGACTACAATTAATTGTTGCTAATATTTTCCATATATAAGGATAGCTTGGCTACAATTTTTGTAACCAATTAGCTACAATCCTTCATAAAAAATACACTAGCATTGAATTAGGGACCCACAGAAAAAAATCAAGACCCACAAAAAAAATCAAGGACCCACATTTATAACACAAAATTGTAGCCAATTGACTACAAGTAATTGTAGCTAATATTTTCCATATATATATATATATATATATATATATATATATATATATATATATATATATATATATACTACAACGAGTAATTTTGTTACATTAAAATATTTCTACTTATAAAAGACAACACAATCTATTTAAGAGGTGAGTTATTTTACATACTAAGTTTTTGTTACAAACTAAGGGACAAATCCCCACCATCCATCTATTTTGATCTAATGGTAAGGATTAACCTAAGATTTAATAAGACAACCTAAGTCCATGTTTTTTTTCTTGTCCTTTTTATCTATCTTATTTATTCTTTTTTTTTTTTTTTCCTTTTTTCTTTTCTTTCTTGTTTTATTCTTTTTTTTCTTTTTTTCTTCTAACCTCACGTTTTTTCAATAATTTATTTTTATTTTTTTATTTTTTTTTGCGTTTTTTTTTACGTTTTTTTCGTTTTTCATACATATTCGTCGGTTTTTTACGTTTTCGTCAGTTTTCTTACGTTTTCGTTCGTTTTCATACATTTTCGTCCGTTTTCGTCTGTTTTCTTACGTTTTCGCTCGTTTTCATACGTTTTCGTCTATTTTCTTACGTTTTCACCCGTTTTCATACGTTTCGTCCATTTTTGTCCGTTTTTATACGTTTTCATCTGTTTTCAAATTTTTTTCATACGTTTTCGTCTGTTTTCTTACGTTTTCGCCCGTTTTCATACGTTTTCGTCCGTTTTCATATGTATATATTCGTCCATTTTCTTACGTTTTCATCTGTTTTTGAATTTTTTTCATACGTTTTCGCCCGTTTTCATACGTTTTCGTCCGTTTTCATATATATTCGTCCGTTTTCTTACGTTTTTGTCTATTTTCATACGTTTTCGTCCGTTTTCATATGTTTTCGTCCGTTTTCATACGTTTTCGTCCATTTTTATACGTTTTCATGTGGTTTCAATCTGTTTTCATTCATTTTCGTCCTTTTTATACGTTTTCGTCCGTTTTCATTCATTTTAGTTCGTTTTTAAATGTTTTCAAACGTTTTCATACCTTTCTGAATATCACAAGTGATATACTGTGATTATCATAATATCACTTATGATATTCAGAATATCGTGAGTGATATTGAATATCACTAGCGATATTCTGAATATCACAAGTGATTTTTTAAATTTTGTAACATGAAAATCACAAGTGATATTCAGAATATCGCAAGTGATATTCAAAATATTGCAAGTGATATCTGAATATCACAAGTGATTTTCAACAAATGTTCTGTGACATGAAAATCGCAAGTGATATTCAGAATATCGCAAGTGATATTCTGAATATCAAAAGTGATATTCTGAATATAAATCACAAGTGATATTCAGAATATTACAAGTGATTTCACGCTTTTTTTAATTCACGTTTTTTCAAAAGTGATATTTTGAATATCACTCTGAATATCACAGGTGATATTCTGAATATCACAAGTGATTTTCAACAATTGTTCTGTAACATGAAATTCACAAGTGATATTCAGAAAATCACAAGTGATATTCTAAATATTACAAGTGATATTCCGAATATCACAAGTGATTTTCAACTAATATTTTGTAACATGAAAATCACAAGTGATATTCTAAATATCACAAGTGATTTTCAACTAACGTTTTGTAACATGAATATCACTTGTAATTTTCTGAATATCACTTGTGATATTCAGATTATCACTTGTGATTTTCATGTTACAAAACATTAGTTGAAAATCACTTGTGATATTCAGAAAATCACAAGTGATATTCAGAAAATCACAAGTGATATTCCGAATATTACAAGTGATGTTCAACTAATGTTTTGTAACATGAAAATCACAAGTGATATTCTGAATATCAAAAGTGATATTCAGATAATTACAAGTGTTATTCAGAATATTATAAGTGATTTTCACATTTGTTTAATTCACGTTTTTTCACTTTCTTACGTTTTCTTCTGTTTTTGTTCATTTTCATACGTTTTCTTTCGTTTTCATACGTTTCTGACTATCACAATTGATATTATTAATATCACAAGTGATATTTTGAATATCAAAGAAAATCACTTGTGATATTAAGAATATCAATTGTGATATTCAGAAACGTATGAAAATGGACGAAAACATATGAAAACGAACGAATACGTATGAAAGCGTAAAAACACGCCTGGAAAGGGACAAAAACGTATAAAAAATTGATGAAAACGGACGAAAACGTATAAAAACTGCTGAAAAGTATGAAAACAGACGAAAGCGTCTGAAAACAGACAAAAATACATAAAAACGGATGAAAATGTTTATAAACGTATGAAAACAGATAAAAATGGATGAAAGCATATAAAAACAGACGAAAACGTCTGAAAACAGACGATAATGTAAAAAATTGATGAAAACATTTAAAAGCAGATAAAAACGTCTGAAAACGTATAAATACTGCCGAAACATATGAAAATAGACGAAAACGTTTGAAAACAGACAAAAATGGATGAAAACAGACAAAAACATATGAGTATCACCGAATATCACTTGTGATATTCAGAAACGTATGAAAATGTCTAAAATTGGCCAAAAAAATTGAAAAACGGACGAAAACCTATGAAAATGAACGAAAATGTAAGAAAACAGACGAATATGTAGGAAAAAGGACGAAAACGTCTAAAAACGGACGAAAACATAAAATAATAGAGGAAAACGTATGAAATCAGACGGAAACATATGTAAACATATGAAACCGGACGAAAACGTATAAAAACGGATGAAATCGTGTAAAAACGGATGAAAACATATGAAAACGGACGAAAACGTATATAAACGTATGAAAACGGACAAAAACGTAGAAAAACGGACGAAAACGTCTGAAAACGGACAAAAACGTATAAAAACGGATGAAAACATATGAAAATGGACAAAAATGTCTGCAAACATATAAAAACTGACGAAAACGGATAAAAACGTCTGAAAACAGATGAAAACGTAAAAAAACGGACGAAAACGTATAATAACGAACAAAAACGTCTGAAACAGACGAAAACGTAAATGGACAAAAATGTCTGAACAAAAACGTATAAAAACGGATGAAAACATATGAAAATGGACAAAAATGTCTGCAAACATATAAAAACTGACGAAAACGGATAAAAACGTCTGAAAACGTAAAAAAACGGACGAAAACGTATAATAACGAACAAAAACGTCTGAAACAGACGAAAACGTAAAAAAATGGACGAAAACGTATAAAAACGGTAAAAAACGTCTGAAAACGGACAAAAACGTCTGAAAACGTATATAATCATGTGAAAACAGACAAAAACGGACGAAAACGTAATAAAATGAGAAAAAATCGTGAATTTATTTAAAAAAGAAAAACTTGACTTAAAAAAAAAAAAAAAAAAAAAACGTGAATTGAAAAAAAAAGAAAAAAAAGTGTAACGTTAATTGGAAAAAAGAACCAAAAAAAAGAAATAAATAAATAAATAAAGTGAATAATAAAAAAGACAAAGAAAAAGGAAAGAAAAAGACGTGGACTTAGGTTTCCATGTTTAATCTTATGTTAATCCCCACCATTAGATCAAACTAAATGAATGGTGGGGATTTATGTACAAAAAAACTAGTCCCTAAATGAACTTTTCTTATCTATTTAATATTTAAAAATTTTATTAAAATTTAAGCTAAACTTTCTTCACTTTCATTTTCTCCATATCCATGTATATATATTAGAAAAAGTTGCACAAAAGATTTTAACGTTGTTATACAATGTAACCGCTATGCGTGAATAATGGTTCATTTTTCAAAAAGCAATATTGTCGAGAAATGTAGAATTTATGTTTGAACCCATGGTATGCTCCATGAGTTACTCATAACTTCGTGTTAAATAATTCAAGTTATTTTTGTTATGCGAAAAATATATTTAAATTCAGTTAATATATCTAAGGCATTTTATCAACCTAAACAAAATTCAAATTGTTGTAGGTAAACTTTGTTCAACAAATCATGTTCTATAAATAGTTCATGCTTGAAACATGAAAACTACTACATACGGCAATGGATTTACTTACAAGTTACAATTATGACCATGATGTACAATGAATGTTCACATGATATTGTTCGATTAAATATCGATCAACAACCACAATACGAAATGCATGCAACCGAAATGGCATATGTGTTCATTTGACCACGATTGTCAAATTCTTGAAATCAAATTGATAAAAAAAAAAAAAAAAAAAAAATTATAAAAAAATTATAAAATAAAAAAGTTGCTAAATTACGGATCACACATGTAGCTAAAAACTGATAAATTTTGCTCACACGCACATTTAGGGCATGTTTGGCGCGCGAACTTATCAAAACTTATAATAGCATGAGTTTTTTTTTTTTTTTTTTTTTAGCTATCATTAAAAATAAGTCTCATTTGTCTGACATAGCTTAATGGAACATGTAAAAAAAATAAGCTATTAAATAGAATGCTAGTTGAAGGAGCATGTAAAAAAAAGCTTCAACGACATGTTCTAGCAATCTAGCAACTAGCTCCAACAACCCGCTCCAACGATCCGGTCCAGCTCCAGCTAGTTTGAAACATACCAACAGTGTGTCTAAACTCTAAAGTTTCAAATGGTGCAAGTGTTTGACCTTCTATTGACCAAGTCTACATTACAATGTACTTTTACATAAATATTATTACCAAAAGACGCGTGAGCTATTTATTTTGTCCTAGGATTAAAATATTCAAATCGTTCTATTTACAAAGTTTTTCCAATCTTTGGGTTATGCCAAAAATTAAACGAAAGCAACACAATAGATTTTTATGGTGGTTCATAGATAGGTTAACTTGCAAGTTAATGTCTAAATTTCGGCCAACTGACAATATTCAAATCTTTTAAGGACTAATTGTTTGCCATGAAAACTACCCTTAACTCGTATAAAAAAGATATAAACAACTTACCTTATAAACTATTTGAAAAATTATTATATTTTAAATGTATTTAAAAGGTCAACATAAAAGGGCCAAAGGTGATGTATCAAATCATGAAGGTGCATAGACCCTTCACAAATACTTTCCACCAAGTTTATGTAATAGCATGTGAATGTCATGATATATATACAAGAATAGATTCGTATACTTTATAATTCAGCTGTTTAAAAATTGCAAATTCTAAAATAAGTATTGCTCATTATCATACTATCATACCATGCAAAAAATTATCTAATCATGTGCAAATCACTTTGTCTACAAGTTATATTTAGGCCTTAACAAATGTATCAAAAAATATATTAAGTTTGTTGTTGAAATTGGCCATGTTCGCTATATGAGTTATAATGTTAGAGTACAACAAAATAATTAAGTTAACAATAAAAAATGATCGTTTGGTCAATTATGTCGTATAAAATGGATATATGTTTTCAGACTTCCCTCATAAAGTATACTGTATTTTCATAAGATTATAAAAAGATGGATATGGTGGCCAAGGATAAAATAAAGAGTGATTAACCTAAAAAAGTAATGCTAATCATTAAAGAGTGTGACAATTCACATGTACGTGTAAATACAGACGAAAACGTAAAAAAACGGATGAAAACGTGTAAAAATGGACGAAAACGTGTAAAAACGGACGAAAACGTGTAAATACAGACGAAAACCTGTAAATACGGACGAAAACGTGAAAAAACGGATGAAAACGTATAAAGACCAGACGAAAACGTTAGAAAACCAAGTTTTCGGTTGTTCTCTAACGGTCGTTAGTCTAAAAGACTAACGGTCGTTAGTCCAAATAAGATGACAAGGGCTGTTTGGTCATTTCATTCAGAAAAAAAAAGTTCAGTGACTAGGCCCGTAATAACAGCAAACCACAGTGACTAGGCCCATCAAAAAAAAAGTTCAGTGACTAATAGTGAAATTTCAAGCAAACCACAGTGACCATCTATGTAATTAACTCTTAAATTTTAATTCAATAAAGTAATACTTATAGTTAAATAATTTTAGGCAGAATTGCATTTATATCCCTCTCGAAGTGAATAATTGCAAATATATCTTTTGTACAAGCTTTTGATGCACATAATACAATGATTTTTATGCATGCTTTGGATATATCTGCAATTATGCATTTTCAAAAGGATATATATGCAAAACCCCTTTAATTTTAAATAATTAATAACTTGGTCCTCTTTACTCTTTGCACATAAAGAGACCACGGTGGTTGAAAATGTAATCATAAATGTTTGATTCATGCATCAATAGCAATGTGATGGATTACTTGTGTGGTTGGCGAATGGTTTTGGGTCAATTGTGAGGGCTTAGTAAAGTTATGATTTGATAGAACATAAGATTTCACTTATATCTTAAGAGTCAAATTAGTTTTTGAGAGCATTCGAGTCAAGTCGAGTTGTCATGGAATCGAACATGTGAAAATAAGTGTGAAACACGTTATTGAAATTCAGTTGACACCATATTGGACGAATTTGAGATTTTACACAATATGTACTTCACTAATGTAAATTAACTTTGGCATTTTTTTTTTGGCAAATTTGAAAACGTGTGAACTAGTTATTATTATTAAGCTAAAACATGACATAAATGTGTGAGAACATTTTTCTTTTATACTACCGTTCTTTTAACTTCTATATAAGTTTGCTACGTCCCATGATAAACATCTACTTAGGGGATTGGCAATGCATGCGGGGAGGTGCGGTGCGGCATCCCCACCGCACGGGAACACCGCCGCCCTCCCTATTTTACCGTGCGGGGAGGTGGAAATTCGGGGAAGCTTACCGAGCTAAAATGTATCTGTTGGAGCATTAATGTGGTGAACGTTGGGCTTTGTTTATGGTAAACGGTAGGGCTGCAATCAAGTCAAGCTTTTATCAAGCAACTCGAGCTCTGGCTCGAGCTTGGCTCGATCGAGTCAAGCTTTTATCAAGCTCAAGCCCAAGCTCAAGCCCTAAAATTAGCTCGAAATATTTAACAAGCCAAGCTCAAGCTTTGGATAGCTTGGCTCGAGCTCGTATCAAGCTTTTATCAAGCTTTAATATAGATATTTTCATATAAGTAATTAGGATAATGTATTCTAGAAATCTTTAACCCTACCAAACGTCCAAACGATTTGTATTCTAATGATCTAATCTAAGCGTCTCCTCAATCTCCTCCACTCATTCAACCACCAAGTCCAAAGTTTCTCTTTTTTTTTTCCCAGAAGTATTCGTAAGTTCAGTTATCAATTTATCATTATCAAGATTTTTAATTTAATAATCTTAAGTGTTGCATCATCATTCTATATTATATACATGTATCTGTGTTTTTTATCTTGCCATTGTTAAGTGTTAGCATCATCAATCTATTTACGCAAGTACTCCATATATAAATATTTACGCAAGTATTACTTAATATTGTGTTGCTACTATTGCTTACTTAAAATACATATATTTATTGTTGAGTTTTGCTATTGAATAAAATATTTTTGTATTCATTCAAGCTTTTCAAGCCAAGCTCAAGCTTTGCTCGAACCTAATCAAGCCAAGCTCAAGCCTGGATGATGAAAGCTTGACAAGCTATCAAGCCAAGCTCAAGCCTAGTGTTTTTCTTTCAAGCCAAGCTCAAGCTTTGTTGAGCTTGAGCTCGGCTCGACTCGATTGCAGCCCTAGTAAACGGCTACTTTTGGTTTGAAGTGTATATATACACATTTGTGTTTTCAAATGTGAACACACAACAAAAACAAAACCACTCCGTAGCAAAAAAAAAAAAAAAAAAAAAAAAAAAAAAAAAAAAAAAAAAAAAAAAAAAACAATCCGTAGCAAAAAAAAAAAAAAAAAAATACCGAGAGAGAGATGGATTCAGGAAAGAATAGAGATCCGAGAAAAAATGTTCGTGGATCAAGAAGTGGATCGAGAGGCGCAATTCGTCCTCGAGTTCAATCACAAACCGGTCACGATGGTTCGTCACAACCCGGTTACCGACCGGAAATGTACCCGCAATCTCCACCATATTTCTACACCCAACAACCTCTTCCACATCTTCCTACAAACTTTGAACCGTTTGATTATCAATATACACAACAACCCCCACAACAACCCCCACCGCAAAATCCTACTAACTTTAATCCGTATGAGCCACGTTATAACCAACCACAAAAAAGGCGTGAACGGGTTAGTGAACCATTACCCATTCATCAATTGAACTCGAAATGGACTCCTATGCATACAATGATCGCTGCGTTCAACGGTTACTACATACAAGCGGTATATATATATATATATATATATATATATATATATATATATTTTTGTTCGAATATACATGTTTTTTCTTTTCTTCTTTTTTTTTTTTTTTTTTTTTTTTTTTGTTTGAATATATAATGCTTGTTTCATATATACATGTTTTTTTTTTTTTTTTTTTTTTTTTTTTTTTTTTTTTTTTTTTTTGAATATATAATGCTTGTTTCATATATACATGTTTTTTTTTTTTTTTTTTTTTGAATATATAATGCTTATTTCATATATACATGTTTTTTTTTTTTTTGTTTGAATATATAATGCTTGTTTCATATATACATGTTTTTTTTTTTTTTTTTTTTTTTTTTTTTTTTTTTTTTTTGTTTGAATATATAATGCTTGTTTCATATATACATGTTTTTTTTTTTTTTTTTTTTTTTTTTTTTTTTTTTTTTTTTTGAATATATAATGCTTGTTTCATATATACATGTTTTTTTTTTTTTTTTTTTTTTTTTTTTTTTTGTTTGAATATATAATGCTTGTTTCATATATACATGTTTTTTTTTTGTAGAACCGTTTGAGAGACAGTGGATTGAACGATCTTCAAGTTTATGAGAGAGCACAACTCGATTTTGAAAAACAATACAACAAAGCTTTCGCGCATACCAAAGCGTGGCACATCCTCAAAGATCAACGAAAGTGGCAAGAACAACCGGTGGTTAATCAGGCTGCGGAATCCACGGGGTCAAGCAAGAAAAGAAAGTCGTCGGAGTCAAGTAGCGCTCAAACGCCAACAAGTGACACGCCAATAACCGTAGAAGATTTCGACTGTGACTTACCGAACCTCAACGAGAACCCAACTCCATCACGTCCATCGAAAGGGAAAAAAAAGACGATTTCTGAAGATTCAAGCCGAAGCTCGATGCGTGATACTCTTACAAGTTACACAGCCGAAAAGAGAAGTTTAATGCAGCAACAATTAGAGGTGCAAAAGAAAAAGGACGACGAGTATTTCAAATTTCTTGATGGGGAGGTGATGAATCGTGACATGAGGTTCGTTATGGATCCGCACGACAATATCCCAGACGAGGCTTTTAAGGAATTCGTCATCAACAAGAAACGTCAGATTTGTGCTCAATACGGGTGGCCATGTAGTTTGTAAGAGTTTAGTTTTATATTTTTAATAATATTATGTAACGCTTTTTTAAGTTTTAATGGAATTTTAGACTTGTAATAATATTATGTAATGTTTATTTTAATTTTAATGAATTTTAGTTTTTAATAAATTTTAATAGAATTTAAAAAAGAAAAAAGAAAAAGGAAAAAAAAAATGAGTGAAGGGTGAGGGGTGTGCCGCCAACAAAATGTGAGTGAGTGAAGGGAAAAGTGGGAGGGTGATGTGGCATAAGGGGATTGGTTGTTTGTGAGTGAAGGGTGATGGGGTGAGGGGTGCATTGCCAACCCCCTAACAAGTTTCAACAATTAAAAGAAATACTTAAAAAATAAATGTGACCTATTCTTAGTTGACATAAATTTTAAATATACGAGGAGATTTATTTTACATATCAAATTTTTCTCACATACCAAATGACTCATCTTAGCAGACAAAATAAATTATACCGTCACGATCAACATTTAATTATCTATCTATAAACGGGCACTTTGATATACTTTCGACAAACTTTTTGTTTTTCGTTTTTACAATTTTTTCATTTTTTCTGTCTTTTTTTTTTTCTCCGTTTATGAAAATAGCATGACAAATCACATGTGACTAAACACTAATTTGAATATTTTAATAATACACATGTGATATTAGTGTTAAATCACATATGATATTCCATATCATTTATGACTTATCATATATGATTTAACACTAATATCACATGTGATATTATTAGAATATTCAAATTAGTGTTTAATTACATGTGATTTTTTCATGCAAATTTCAGTAACGAAAAAAATGTAAAAAAATAAATAAATAAAAATAAAAATTATCGAAAGTATATCAAAGTGTCTATCTATAGATAATGGTTTTTTTTTTTTTTTTTTTTTTTTTTTCGCTTAACGATTAACAGTTTGAAAAATATTTTTGTTTTCACAAAAAACAGAATTATAGAACCAAAACCCGGTTACATCTCGGTTTAGGTTTTCAGCAAATCTAAAAGCAGAAACCACCATAGAACCAAAACCATACACACCTCCTCCCGCTCTCTAATCACAATCGAAACCACACACATCTACAACTGAATCCACCAAAACTGACATACCTATCACCAAAATAGCCAAATCTATCACTAAGACCACCAGATCTGCTACCAAAACCACCAAAGCGCACCAAACCTGTGATGGTTGCGGCGGAAGTGGTGGCAGCGACATAAGGTTGTGGTGGTGTAGAAGGTGGTGTTATCCACTAAAAAGTAGTTGACCAGCGCAAAAGCCCTCACAATATTCATATTACACATTACTAATTAAAATTTCGTGTTTTATAAAATTTGTCATAACAAAGTTTAATAACCCATGGCAGAAGATTTAAACAAACAAATAAGGATTTACTACCAACAGCTACAAACACCAATCGCATAGTAAATACCAACCGAGCTGCTGAGCCAATATCTGGGTTAAATATCTCCCATTATTACGATGGTGAGATAAAGCAAGCCATATATGAAGCAATAATCATCACAATCTTCAAACATAAAACACAAAAAACATAATCATATAACCAAAACCCGGTTACATATCGATTTAAGTTTTCAGCAAATCTAAAAGTATAAACCACCAAAGAACCAAAACCATACATACCTCCTTTCGCTCTCTAATCACAATCGAAACCACACACATCTACAACTGAATCCACCAAAACTGCCAAACCTATCACCAAAATAGCCAAATCTATCACCAAGACCACCATATCTGCCATCAAAACCACCAAAGCACACCAAACCTGTGATGGTTGCTGTAGAAGTGGTGGCAGCGACATAAGGTTGTGGTGGTGGAGAAGGTGGTGGGTGAGTCGACCGTCATCAGAGGAGGCAAAGGTTTAGGTTTAGAGTGAGAAAGTATCTACCCGACTAGATCTGAACGAAGAGGACAAACATACATAAACCACTTACCAAAACCATCTAGCCGACCATAACAACCGAGAGAGATGTTGGTTATGGTGGCGGCAGTTTCAGCAGCAGCAAAGATGGGCTATGTGTGTGTTTTTTTTAGATAGAGATGAAGCATAGGTTCAGGGCCGTTTCATTGATTTGGGTGGCTCGGTGCAAAACTACGAATGAGGCCTTGTAAATCACGAAAAGCTTAACTATTATGGAAAATTCAAACATAATATACTTAAACATGTATAAATACTAATTGACATATACTAAATCAGAGGCCCCCTAACATAATATTTAAAAAAGGATATAAAATTGAAGTTAAGCATTTATAAATATACTTAGACATGTATAAATACTAATGGACATATACTAATCATATAATCACACAATCATATAGCAAATACTCAAATAGCAAGCATAATAGTTAAGGTTGTAAGAAAACTTACCTTGCCCTCTCGCTATCCTTAATAACACATAACCAAAACATGTGTTGTTGGTGATGCAAGACTAGATGATACTCACTTAGCAATTCGACCTTATGATTAGTTATGCACTTGGCTTGGTGAATCAACCATTTGATTAGCTTCATACTTAAGTCGCGTATTGTCTTCTCCGCTAGCTATCCACATTACATATTTTAACAGCACATTGTCTTTTTTAATATCATTACTTCAAAACTAGTAGATTGGTACACCAACTAGGTTGCTTAAGAAATCCTTGTCGGCAACATTACCTACAATAAAGGCATTCAAACTAGTAGTACATGATTCTACTTAAACTAAGTGTTTTTCTAATAACACATTTTCATCATCTTTGGCTTGAACATTTCCTTGATGCAAGTTTAAACCATTTTACCAAATGTCATTTGCCACTTGACATACAATTGTTTTATCAAAATCAATTTTCGGCAAAGATTCATAAGCCAAAATTTTTGCTTCAAATATTTCGCAAAAGTTTCTCATGAAAAATTTATTAGCGAAACTTCCTTTCATTAATTTTAAATCATCAATTGAAATGACATGTCAAAGATTATGATCTATTGATTTCACATAACTTTCAAATTCATTTTTCTAAATGACAAAATTTTCATTTTCAAAAAATGGTGGCTCATTCAAAGAACGCCCTTCTAGATATCTTTTTGATTCCATAGATCGATTCAAGTTTTAAAGTACATTATACTCTAAAGATCTTGATAAACAAAGCTCTGATACCAATTGTAGAAACTAGAAGGGGCGGTTGAATAGCTTCACCGCTTATTTTTAAACTTTACAAAGCGTTTCGCCGTTTTTAGGTCCGGTTAATTTTCTTTTGCAAACTTATTGAATTCTACTTGTTATGTGATATCTAATTAACAACTGGGAATATAAACAAACAAGTAAAGTAAAGAGTAAGAAAATAACACAACCAAAGAGACGCGACGATTTATAGTGGTTCGGCACGAAGCTCACTCCTCCGTCCTACTCCATTCCCCGAGTACCACACTCGAGAGTTATCAATCACTATATCAACACACTCCTTCAGGCGGAGCAATCCGTACACAAGCTTACACAAGGTTTATCGACACTAAGCGGAATGTTGAGTTCTAATCCTAGCTAGAACCAATCTACACCAAGGACCACGTGGTTATACGAACAAGCACTCTTGTCCCTCTTAGATCGACACACGATCTAAGCCTTCACATGAACGAGCACTCCCGTTCACAAGAATCTTCACACTTAGACACACTTGGATTATCACCCAATCCAAGTCTTCACACACAACACACATAGACACACTTGGATCCTATCCCGATCCAAGCCTTTACGCAAGACACACTTGGATCCTTTCCCGATCCAAGCCTTCACACAAAGACTCAACTAAGTCCTAACCTAACCACTTAGGACATCACTCTCCTAACAACAAATACAAGAGCTAATCTAGTTACAAGATTTCTTGGATCTTCATATTCTCCAAGTTTAAACACATATATCTCCATCCTCGATTCACACACAAGTCGGAATTATTACAATAATTACAAATCCTATAACCGTAACACTTGTTATGTTTGTGTGTGGACACCTATAACATCTCGAATCTTCATCGACGTCGAGAGTTCTTCTCTTGCACTTTGGTAAGAGGCATTGACTTTAACTTCACGAATCTTCATCTACGTCGAGAGTTCTTCTCTTGCACTTTGGCGGAAGAGGAAATCACTTATAAATATATATCGACATGTTATAGTGATCAAAGATAAAATGAACATAGACCAAAAAGTTTTTGTGTGTGTGGAAGCCTATTTTCTGAAAGAGAACAGTTCAGTATTTATAGGCGTTACAAAAGAAGCAGACGGTCCTTTAAATAGGCGACGATCCTTTATCACTAAGTGACCATCCACCACTTTAAGGGACCGTCCTGACAAACGCTCCCATTTTTTTCCAGACATGGTGAAAACTTATCTGGTGCAGGCTGAACTGATTTTTTTTTGGGGGGGGGGGGAACTAGCTGTTATAAGGTTTGAATTTGAATTTATTTTCTTAATAAAACATTTCTTTAAAAACACAAAAATACTTTTGTGAAAATATTTTGTCAAACTTAAAAATGTAAGTTTAGGAGAAAATGAAACTCTTTGATCGCTTAACTAATGACGGTATAATGTTTGTTCATACCTGAAGTGATGTTGTAGCAGCTACGTAGAAGAAACAAGCTTCCTCGATTAAAAACTTATAAACCGTAACTTTACGTAACATGTCTTTATATTTGTGATTATGAAAACATGAGAAGACCGAATAATGCGAATAACGTTTTTGACATTATTTGTATTAACAAACTCCAAACTCGAACCAAACACTTGAGACTTGAATTCAATGTTTCTTGGACGTTTTTACAGCACTTATAGACTTTCGGGCAATATAAATGAGATAGTAATGACTTTGGTGTAAGCCTATTACTAATTTGGAATGTCACACTTAGTATACATGCATATGATCCAATATATTGTGTAATAACACTTATTCCTCAAGCCAAAACGTCCCTACAGAGTTATTATCAAGAAATGATCACGCTCCAGTGATTAAATGGAAGTAAAGCCTTCATTTAATGCGAAATTAGTAACTGCAGATCAGTCCATCCGATCGGATCAAGCTCAATCCGATCGGTCGCTCCCTTTCATTGTGGCCATCAGATTTGGATGCAGGCTCCAGCCGATCGGCTGGAGTCCCTTTGTACTAACATTTTTTACTTATTTTTTACTTTTCTAGTTGCATGCTTAATCTCTGATTGTAGTACTGATTTCCTCAATAGAATTTGATATTTTCTTGACGTAGAATCATGGAAATCTTGATACATTCAATTCATTGAGTCCTTGCATGGTTTCTAACTTCTCTTCAATCTCGGGAATCTTCCAAATGTGCATAATTACTTCAATTCTTCGTCTTTTCATAATCTTTTCATGTATTTGGCTACATTCACTTGCATATACATTTTTTCACAATTAAGTAACAAGATTATATAAATATAACCAAATATGATGCACAAAACTAACGATAACGCAACTAAAAATATGCTCATTCTGAGCATTATCAAGCTCTATTTGCTTGATATCCATTTATGGATTTTAACAGAGGTCTGTGGGAACGTCAAGCAAATGAACTACAATTCGATTTTTTGAGCTTAAAGAAGAAGATATTGGCAGTGTTGCAACACTAATTGGTTAGCATCATCGATTATTACTATGACAACACCGCTACTCTTGGATTGGAGCAGTGGAGATACCCTTTGTGTGTGTGAGGGTGTGTGTAGTTTTGTAACCAAATGTAATGAAGTGGTACCTCTTCAACATGGTGGTAGTGGTGGTAGTTGTGTGATGGAAGTGCCGTCGTGTGGTGGTGATGGAGGTGGTGGAGAGAGATTAATTGAAAATTAAAAGAAAAGTAATTGTGGGATGAAGATGAGGGTAAATTAGTCATTTCAACGTGAAAAAGTTAACGAGCGTTAACTAAAATATATTTTTTGCAGCTACAGTAACCTTTCAAAGGCACAACTTGCAGAAAAATAAAACGTTAGGGACATCTCTTGTAGATTTTTTTTATAGGACATTTTTTGCATTTTTCGAAAAATTTTGAGACATTTTTTTGCAGTTTACTCTTTAATTTTAAAAACACATTTTATGCTTAAACAAACACCCCTTAAAAAACAAAAAGGCAAGTAGTAATAAAATCATAAAAACCAAACAGGCCCAAAACCTAAAAACTACAGTATAACGAAAAGCCGCCTGAGCTCAAACATTCCGATGAAAAAACCGAAGCAGCAACTTAACCCCAACTGGGCTCAGCTCCGTCAAGTAACCTTCTTTCACTCATTTTACACACACACACACAATCTTATCACCTTAACATCTCATGTATGAACTTGGTTTTTGTTGTTGTTGTTGTTGTTGTTGTTGTTGCAGAAATTAGGTTGTGGGTCAGAACTATCCTTAAAGAAATCATCCCAAGAATCTATTTTAGGTTTGTTTGATTCACCCTAGATGCTAGTTTATTATTTAATAGTCTTTTAGATGTTTAAAGATAGTTAATTTTGGATGAAAGATTAGTTTTTGCTTCCAAGATTTTGATTTTCATGTTTAGAATTTATGTAAATGTTGCAATTATAAGTGCCCAGTTAGATTAAAATGTTAAAGTTTGAATCTTTATTGGCAAAAGGTTGAATTTTTTTAAAGGGCTAATTTTGTGCATCAAATTGACCGTGCAATGGGGGAGCTTGAGCATATCGATTGGGGGGCCGAAACATTCTAGCGTAAAATGTTTTTTCTCCTATGAAGTTTTATTCAAAAAAAATTCTTAACTGTTACTATTAAGCGAGAGTCAAAGAAATACTATATATGATTCATTCAAGTTTAAACAAGACAAAAATTAAAAAACAAGTAACATATACAATAAAATAATGAAACCTTAGTGAATTCCTCTGGAAAAAACTCAAAAACTAACGTTTGAATGATGTGAATGAGGGTTCTTTCTCGAAACAATGACATCGTATGAGCGTTTATGCTTTGTTAGCATATTTTAAGGGGGCCATAATGTAAAATATGTTAAAAAATTACATAATTTTACTCAAAACTAGTAACTGCTGGTGAGAATTTTGGAGGGGCCACCACACCTGCCTGCCCCTATAATTCTCCATCCCTGTTTCCGCCCAGTTACTAAACCTAGTAAAAGTGTTACACTTTTTTTCACATTGATGAATTATATATTGACCAATGCAGAACGTTTGAGTAAGTACTTTGTTTTGTTTTTCTCTTTTTTTGGTAACCATAGTTTTTGAACTTTTGGCGATTAATCCACGGGGTTTGAGTTCACCGCTACACAGTCTCAAACCGGGTAAAGCACTCTCTTTTTTGGGATGGTTGATGTGACCACTTCAGAGTTGTTTGCACCTAGTAGGGATTGAACTTGAGACCTCTCACGTTTTAGTGATGATAGAAACAAGGTTTTAACCACTAGCACTAGGCCACCCCGTAGTTATTACATTGCTTTTCTATGACGTATAAGATGAAGGAAATATAACACTTCTATTAAGTCTAATGACTAAATTGGCATGACGTTTTGTGTAGTGACTGACCAATGTGGAAAACCCAAAGAAGCAAACTGCTATTCTATGGCATTAGAAATATCAGTTTGTGTTTCATTTTTTTTTTTTTTTTTTTTTTTTTTTTTTTTTTTTTTTTTTAACTAGATTATGAGGATGAGAATGTGCAAATTTTTGTAGGAAAGCGTAAAGAGAGGTCTGAGAATGGGGATGCTGATGAATGTCAGACGAACGTTCTTACTCCTACTTCATCTGATTCAAGGTACAAAAATGCTTTTATACCCCTTTTGCAAACAAACATACATAAATTGCTCTAGCCCAATCAGGGGGTGTTTTCGTTTGCGTTGTAAAGTGATTATTGGGAAGAATCACATAGGCAATTTTACGATTAAGCTCGATAATCAGTTTCGTTATAGTTACTTCGTACTGGACTTCAAATCTGATTATGTAGAGTTGTTGACCATATAAGAGATACTAGCTTTTTGCTAAATAGTCAAAATTGAAATCACAATAATCACTTTAAACACCAAACCAAACACCCCCTTAGACTGTGTTTTGCATTTTTTTTCTCTTTAAAGTCGTTGATGACTTGATATGTTATTGTGATACACTGTAACTAAGTAGCAAATTTACAGTATAACAGATGAGATAGCGATGGATTGTGAAATGGTTGGTGTCAGCCCTCTAGGAAACAAAAGCGCCCTTGGAAGAGTCACATTGGTAATTTAAAATTTATAATGGTCTATATTTTTATGAGTTAACTACATTTTTGGTCCTCGTGGTTTACCGGGTATAACAGTTTTGGTCCAAAATGAAATTTTGTAACGGATCTTGTCCAATATCCGCTGACCCGTAACACTTTTGGTCCATTTTTACTAATGCCGTCAGTTTGACTTTCGTTGACCGTTAAAAATGAGGATATATTCGTCTTTTCATCCCCCACCCACTAAAATTAAAAACCTATCTTCTTCACCAGACCACTTATCTTCATTTGATCTAAACATAAACTTCAACCTCTCTTCATTTTATCTTCCAAACTCACATAATCCTATCCAACACCACACAAAATCCAAATCCTTGATCTAAACACAAAATCCACCACCCACTTATCTTCCAAATCCTCGATCTAAACACAAAATCCAAATCCGGCGAACACAAGAAACCGACTCACTATGGCGATAGCCATGACGAATTAAGATTTGTGTTTGCGATAACTATGGCGATAGCCATGACGAATTAAGAACAACTCCAACTATGGGTTACGGTGGTTGTAAGAGTGATGGTGAGGGTCTTGGTTGTGTCTAGTTATTAGGATAATTGTTGTTGGTTTCGATTGATTTGTGAGCTCGATTTGAGTTTGTTTAAGATTTTTGTAGTTGGTTATATATTATGGGGTTGGGGCTTTGATAGCTCTACCTTAGTAATGAAACCGAAGGGATTGAATGGTAGTAGCAGTACCGAGTTGGCTTGGTGGTAATGATTTGTGAAGAAATTGTTGGTGAGTTTGTTTAAGATTTGTGAAGAAACCGAAGGGATTCATGGTGAGTTTGTTTAAGATTTGTGAAGAAATTGTGTTCCGTAATGATTATTTAGATCTTGACTTGGTGGTATAAAGTGTAAAGATGAATGGTAGTAGCAGTACCGAGTTGATTATGTAGATTTTTGGCTATGTGAAAATATGGCTGCTTTAAGGGGATTTACCATATTGCTATGAGGATTATGAGTCGAGACACTGTAGCTATGATCCGTGAATAACAGAACTTTAAGGGTGAAGATGGGGCGTTTGGTTTTGAGGGCTAAGATCCCCGATCCAGAAGCAAAGAAACCCGAGGATTGGGATGAGGAAGCACCTATGGAAATCTTAGATGAGGAAGCTGAGATGAGGAAGCACCTATGGAAATCTTTTGTTGATTAATGTTGTTGTTGTTGTACTTTTGGTTGTAAGATTTTGGACATCTTTTGTTGATTAATGTTGTTGTTGTAAGATTGAATCTTTAAGGGGATTTACCATACTGCTGCTACTTTTTTTGTTGTTAGATAGATAGGATCTGGGCTTGTTTATGTGGTGGGGTAGATGTTGATGAAGGAAGGGCACTTTTGTCATTGTACATAATCATTTGAGGGTATTTTAGTCATTTCATGGTTTTTTAACTAGTCAAACTAACGGTCAACAAAAATTGGACCAAAAGTGTTACGGGTCAGCGGATATTGGACAGGATCCGTTACAAATTAACGTTTTGGACCAAAACTGTTATACCCGGTAAACCACGAGGACCAAAAATGTAGTTAACTCTATTTTTATTGTCCATCATTGTAGTCTTGTCCTTGGTCCAAGGTTGACCCTAAAAAAAGCTCGAGTCAACTTAGCTATTCGGTAAATTTCTGACAGGTAAATAAGTTTGGAAACGTTGTATATGATGAGCACGTTCGTCCAGTTGAACGTGTGGTTGACTTTCGTACTCAAATAAGTGGCATCCGACCTCGTGACTTGAAAAAAGGTTTTCTTTTTGTCTGTTTATAATCATTTATCCTTACAAGTTATAGCATTTTGGGATTTTCAGCTGCATTACTTTAATAACACGAATTTGTATATTATGCTATCTTCAGCAAAGGATTTCGGGGTTGTGCAGAAGGAAGTGGCGGAATTGCTCAAAGGGAAAATCCTTGTTGGTCATGCTTTGCGCAACGATCTTAGGGTAAATTGCCAAACCCAGAAACACACAAAAACAGTATATAAAGTTTTTTTTGTAATTCAGGATTTGAGCGTTTTATAATCATTTTACAGGCCTTATTATTAAGTCATCCAAAGACAGATATAAGAGATACCGCAGAGTATCAACCGTTTCTAAAGTACTGCTTCTATACCTTGTTCCAGTCGTTACTTTATTTTTTAAAAGATATTATTGCAAATGTGGAAAAAATAGATTTCGAGGTATTTGACAAGATGAATTAGTATTTGGTTGAAGCCTTTACGGTTACGCTAATATTTTTAGCATGATGCAGAGAAGGGCGTAGCAAAGCACTTCGACATCTTGCAGCCGAAGTCCTTAATGTCAAGATCCAAAATGGCGAACATTGTCCTGTGAGTTTCGTTTCATAATAGGAGTATCGATTTTTACTCAGTTGCTTATGAATGGGTTGATTTTGGTTGTATTTTTTTCTGAAATGGCTCAATAGTTCTTTTTAGCTAACAGGTGTTCAGGTCAAACGAGTGAAATGTGACCCAAATTTCATATTCACACAGCCTTATAAACAAAAATGTTGAACGATTTAGGCTATGTTTGGCACACAAGATTGTTGAGAGATTGTGCTTATTTTTTCAAATAATAAGCTACTTAAAAAATAATATTTGTTTGGCAGACATAACTTATAAGAGATTCTAAAAAAAACAATCTTCCATAATCTCTTAAAACCAAAGGTTACTTCATGTAGCTTATAAAAATAATATCTTTTTATAACTCCAGCACCAGTTCCAAGTTCCAGCAACAGTTACTTTCGCCAAACATACCTTTAAATTATTATTATCGTAACAGTATTGTTTTTGTAACCGTAATTAATGCCTTAATAATGGATAGAAATTCTAAATATTGAAACTGGGAAGTGTTTCCGGATTGGCCAAACCTGTTTTGACCAGTTACGCAACCAAACCAACACTTCCATATTGCCTCCGCTACAAAGTTTACACTTTTGTAGTCGGGGCTACATGAAATTTTTATTTCTCTAGAAAGGAAACATTTTCTGGGCAAATTTATGTTAAATAATGCTAAGTGCACGCTGTCTACAGATAGAAGATGCTCGTGCTGCAATGATGCTTTACATGAAGAAAAGGCGGGAATGGGAGAGGACCGTCAAAGATTTAGTCAAGATGAAACTAAAGCAAAAGAAGCGTAAACCAAAGAAACATAAGAGAGCAGGTTCACCAGCATCAGCATCTTAGAATCACTGTCTAGCTTTCTTCACTAAAATGAATCTTAAAAGTTATTATGGCAGCTTAATGCAACGGTAACTTGCGGCATTTATGATAGAAATAGGTAATTTACCAAACAAAAATGGTAATATTGTTTCTCAATTAAGAATTCATAGAAGTTGTTTGTAAAAGGCCGATTTGAGCCAAAATTTTGTTAGGCAAACATGCAAAAAAGAAGGTTGAACTTTAGAAATATGATCGATTTGTGGAAATTTATCAAGGACAGTCGGTTCATGTAAATCTCTGATGTGCTATTTAAGACTACAGGGTATGTGTTGTTTGCTTAACAACATGTTTAGCTAATTGAAGCTCAAAAACCCAATCGTATAATTGATATCATTACTCTCGCTCAGTACGATCAATCATTAACAAAGCACACACCTGTTATACATAAATGGATCAATATGCTATCGTAAAGATTCTGCATTGAATTCATTACAGATAGTATTATAAAAGATCACGCTTCAACATAAATACCAAAATTTTATAGTTTTAGATTATTATTTATCAATATGGTGTGACTTTCAATCTATTACATTGATCCTTTTCATGTATTTTAAATAATGATATCTTTTATATAATAAAACAAAACCCTTATTGGGAATTTTCCATTTCAAAAAAATGCATTCATACCTTATTTAGTAATAATTGTATTTAAAAAAAAAAAGATTATTAGTAGAAGATAAGTACAAAGCAATTAACACAAGTAGAAGATAAATAAAAAAATATAGATAATATTCAATTAATAATAAGATTAAAAATTTTAAATAATTATCTTTAATAATAAAAAAACTATAATTAAACATTATAAATTAAAATAAACAAAGATTAAATTATTTGTTTTTTAATAAATAAAAATATATGATTAAAAAAATTTAGAAAAACCCGCGCACGCGCGGGTATTATAACTAGTTTAGCTATAAAAAAGTTGAGGATTTATATTAATTATTCGCGTATTTCCTGTGCAAGTGTTAGACCGAACTAACATTTGACACTAAGATACGAGAACACTTATTACTAATCTCTACACATATGGTCCATATGCCTTGTGATATATAGACTAGCATAGTCTTTTCCCTTTTAGCTATGTGGGATTCAAAGTTGTCAAGGCTTTCATGAAACATATCATTGGGATATAAGTTCATCTTCTGGTGAGACAAATCTGAACGAATTGTCATGTTACAGACTTGCATGTGAGTTAGAAATGTGCTAAAGCATTCACATCTTAGTTATAGACTTATAGGTGTCATATTGTGTGCGACTTTTTGTTAATATCTTATGTGGCCAGTTATAGCAACTTTTAAAAAGACCAAAATTGTAAATGAAGTCGCGTTAAGTGCACCTTTAAGCAGGGATGCACAGATCAGGTATGGAGTGACTAACTACGATGAATTTGATCAAGTGTAGGTGTATAACACGTACATGTATTTGTGATCTAATCACAGGCAGTTGCTTCTGGTGTACTTTTTAGTTTGGTTTGTTCTTAGCATTATGTAGTCGCCATAACATCTTGAATGTCAAACAACTGAAAACAACAATAAAAGTACTCATACTAGTCGGTGGAATCTTAACATATTAATCGAGCTTTGGCCTCGGTTCTAGAACTGTATAGTCAGAATATATATACATCTGCACTTAATCCATGAGTTTTGATCATAAGCAAGTTCAAATTACCAAAGTCTTGTCTTTATAACCATAGTCATCTTTCTAACCACTACTTCAATTTTCGACTCATTCATCTAATCGTCATCTCCAACTTGTGATTGAGCATGAACATTTTCCGTCGGGGCAAAATTACATTTTATCTAATTCTCATTCAATTATTTTTCGTATTTAAAATACACATATATTGAACTTACTAGCGTGTCTTAATCTATAGCTGAAAATGCCTTTTTGAAGGCAAAAATCTCATACTAAACCACCAGAAATCCACTAGTTCACATATCACCCACTTTCGAAACTTTTGGGTGCGTCTAGTTGTGAAAAAATAATTTTAATTTTTTATATCGACTTTTTAAAAAATTAAAAAGATTAAAAGAATGTTAAAATTTTAGAAAACATGTTTAGATGGACTTTTTCCAGAAACTAAAAAGTACAAGGGAAAGTAAGAAAATGAAAGATACAATGTCGAAAATTATGAATCCGGTTTTAAAAACATTGATTATAATTTAGATAAGTCACTTTTAAAAATTCCAAAAACTTTATGAAGATAATTTTTTTATCTAAACATGTTCTTTCAGAAAAAAAAATTTCTGTAAAGAACTCTTATTTTTCTACAACTAAACGCAACCTTTATCTCCTATAACAAAACTAAAACCAAAGCAATTAACAAACAAAAACCATTCTTTAAAAAAAAGAAAAAAAAAAAAATAAAGTCCACATATATCCAAATTCAAGACTTTAGGGACTATTTATTCAATAAACTAAAAGAACAAGGTCAAAACCCAAAGCTAAAAAACCGGTGAGAACGACAAGTATAACCCGACCCGTTTAAAACGCTCATCACTTGTAACAATTTATAAAAAGATTAAAAAAAAAAAAAAAAGAAAACCTCAAATTAAATTTTTTATAAATTACAGTAGTGTTGTTATTTGTTAAATTTGAATAAAGATTTACTCCAATTGAGTTAAATGGGTCGACCACCAAGTAATGGTGGCCCTTCCTTTCGATTTACTCCGCCTGAGGTAACTATTTTTTTTACCCTTTACTTATTGTTATTGTTATGGTTTTATTTATGTTGGAAATTTTTTATAAAAGTATCTTTCTTGGATTTGGTGATTTTTTTTGGCTGTGATTACTGGGTTTGTTTTTGATTATTTGAATTGTTATGAGTATTGTTTAATTTGACCTAGATATTGATAATTTAGAATTTTATTTGTTTTTTTAGCTAAGTGGAAATATGAAAATGTGTGCTTTTTGATTCAGTGTAAGGAGGGTGGTCGAATGGCGTTATGAAAGCGATTATGTGATACAGAAATAATTAGAATGAGGTGGCCGTAGGAGATAGTGTTTTTGATGTGTTGATTAAAGGTTTGAAATTTGTGAGCATTAGATGTTTTACGAGTGTAGAATGACCCGTAAATAATCAGAGTTAGTCTTGGTGTAGTTAAACCGTTGGTGGTTAGGCGGCTCATATGTCTCAGAAGAGACCCGGTTTTAAACCAACATCTTGGGATGGCTAGGGAAGAGTCTGTATCTGTTTACGGTTTAGTCTTTTTGTAGCTACTATTAAACGGATTATATGACCCCTGGAAAAACTAATTATCGGCCACTTGAAAAATGGAATACTTACATAATGCTTATAAACACGATGCCAAACACCCCTTTGAAATATGCAGAATTGATAAAAGTGTTGCCCTTTTCTTTTGCTAAAACAATTGAATCGAGTCTCTAACCTGCGTGTTTATGAAGTATGGTCTACATCTATAATGGTAATAGTGATTAAAGATTATCATAATAATGACACAATGGAGCCTTTTACATAACAAAAGGGTTCTCGTACATCTTTGTTCTTGATAAGATATATGCAACATATCATACGTAGTCTTTTTTAACAAGTTGGTAGTATTGACTGGTTTCCTTTTAAAAGATTGCGGAGATGGAAGCCATCTTGCAAGCAAACCATATTGCAGTGCCTGAACGCCAAATTCTTGTTTCCCTTGCCGAAAAATTCAGGTATCTACTAAATTACTTATAACCTAAGATAACGATTAGCTTTCCCTGGATCTTTTTATCATCGTCATTAAATGTCACATGGTTAATCTGTGTGTAGTGCAACTGAAGAACGTAAAGGAAAGATGGAAGTTCAAATGAAACAAGTGTGGAATTGGTTTCAAAACAGACGTTATGCGATCAAGTCTAAAACAGCCAAATCACCGGGGAAGTTAGATGTTACACAAATGCCACGAGATAACTCGGCTATGGTAAAGCCTGCACCTCAGCCTACACAACCGCTTGCTGCTTCTACAGGTGAGTTACTTTTTGTAATTTTTTCTGTATATGTCGTAGATAACTTACTATGTGTTTTACTATAATGCAGCTACTGTTAAAACTTTGCCTCAAGCACCACAACATCCGACTGTTCCTGCAGGTAGAACAGACGTCACTTTATATGATTATATCAAAAATTTTAAGGGTTATTTGCATTAAATACCAACTTACTTTCCATCTGTCCCGTTTTAGTCATTGTATTCTCTCATCTAGGTCTTATTGTAAATAAAACCCTCTAACAAAAACTAGCTTAAAAGACTGATAATTTTAATATAAATATGATAAGAGTTATGTATAATTGCTTTTATATTTACAAAGTAACAAAGTGGGACATATAACCATCTTTTTATGGCTTGGATAGTCGATGTACAAATAGATGTTCAATGATTAACGGGACAAATGAGAAGGAATGTTAGTATCTTATGCAAATAACCTAAGTTTTAATATCACGTTCCCTAATTTGTATTCTGGATCACTCAGCTTCGGTTAGAACTTTCCCACAAGCACCCCAACATCCACCCGCATTTTCAGGTAGAATTATTTTCTCGCGCGTATTGATTTTTTTATTTATATTTTTTATTTTATTTTTTTAAATCTATTTTTATGATGATGTTGGTCTATGGTATATAAATAATGTATTGGATGACACATTTCTGATAAGGCAACGTGTTGCTTTTTTATTTGTAGCTCCAAGTTCAGGAAGGTTCACAGATAATTCCCAGATGGAATACGAAGCTAAATCTGCTAGGGATGGTGCATGGTTAGTACCTAGAAGTGACTTTAATTTAACCCTTTTTTGTTAGATAAATAACATTAAATCTTTGTGATCTTTTCGTAGGTATGATGTTTCGACTTTTCTATCACATAGGGCTATTGACACGGGTGATCCGGTAATTATAGAACCCAACCAATACTTGATCCGTCCAATTCTTGTTATAATTTATAGGATAAATTAATTATATTACATGATAATATTAGGAGGTTCTGGTCCGATTTGCGGGTTTTGGAGCAGAAGAGGATGAGTGGGTCAATGTTCGTAAGAATGTTAGGCAAAGGTCTCTTCCATGTGAAGCATCTGAATGCGTGGCTGTTCTACCTTCTGATCTCATACTTTGTTTTCAGGTAAATTAAAATATATATATATATATATATATATATATATATATATATATATATATATATATATATATATATATATATATATATATATATATATATATATGGAGAATAAAAAAAGAGAATTGTCTTATAAACATTTGAAATTTTACAGGAAGGAAAGGAGCAGGCCCTGTACTTTGATGCCCATGTTCTAGACGCACAAAGGAGGCGCCATGATGTAAGAGGTTGTCGTTGTAGGTTTCTAGTCCGTTATGACCATGATCAGTCTGAGGTATGCAACTGCATATATATTATTTTTAAGAACTTCCTTTTTTATTCGGTAAATATTTGGTTTTTATTCTTTGAATTTCAATTTTAGGAAATTGTGGCTTTGAGAAAGATTTGTAGAAGACCTGAAACTGATTATAGGCTGCAGCAACTTCATGCTGCGAATGAGTTTATTTCTGCTAACCAGAACAAAAGCGGCACTAATATTAATAGTACAGTCAACACTTTGAGAGTATATCCTCCAGCCGAGGTACAACCAAAGCAGCAGAAAGTGGAACATGTGGCCCCATCTGCGCCAGCTGAAGCACAACAAAAACGCCAGAGACTAGATTCAACGGTCCCACCAGAAGGATCACAAATGAAGGCAAATGTAGAACCTGTTGCGCCAGGTGCTCCTCCTGGTTTTGTACCACAAAATCAGCAAAGAGTACAAGCTACAGTACCTGCCCCATCAGCCCAACCGTCAGTTCAGCCGCAAAAAGTGGACACCGTGGTTCCCCCTTCGTCTAACCAAGCGCCACTAGAGCCAAAAAAGGTTGAACCCGTAGTTTCTGCACCAGTGGATAAGATAGAAACTACAGTAGCTTCTTCTGGTAAAGCGAACCAGGAACTGCAAGCTGCATCCCAAGAGGCGGAAGCAGCGGGACCCACTGTCCCTGCATCAACCAAAGTATCACCTACAATAGTTGCTCCTTCTGCAGATATGCCAGCAGAAGCACCAGCTGAATCAATAGAAAGGAAACCTGAGGCAGCTGAGCTTCCTAAAGAACGTGTGGTCTCTGGCTCTTCAGTTGAAGTGCCAACAGAATTGCAAGTACAAACTGCAACTAAAACCGAGGAACCTGTGGCACCTGTTTCTACTAATGACACTAATGTGGCTCAGGAGTCAACAGAGACAAAACCCATGGCGCCTGTTTCTACTGATGATCCTAAAGTGGTTCAAGAGTTGGCAGAGACTAAACCCGAAGAATCCATGGTGCCCATTTCTACTGATGACCCTAACACGGTTCAGGATGCAATAAAGACTAATACTGAGGAATCTGTAGCACCTGTTTCAACTAACGTGGTTGGAGAGGCAACAGATGCTAAAACTGAGGAACCTACTGTGCCTGCTAATGATCCTATGGCAATTGAGGGCGAAAATGAGCAGCCAAAACTTTCAGAGACTAGGGACAGTAACGAGAGCCATGCAAAGGATGAAGAGATCCCGAGTGACAATAAGGTAGAAAACTCTGATACAGCACCAGAAAACGCCGCTGTAGCTATGGAAGAAGGGTAATTTAGAAAAATAATAGTAGGATTACTTAGTACTCGATATATTCTTTGTTGTCAAAGTCTTTAGCTTTAGTGATTTTGTAGTCGACTCCTGATAAGATGAGATCACGTGTTCAAATCTTGTCTGGTTTTTTGCTATTAGATAGGTCTGTTGAGCAGGTATTGCGAAACACTGGTGCTATTTTTAAAGATGGTTTTATTTTATGCCACGTTCTGCGCATACAAATGAGTAGTAGTATTCTAGTAATCCTAAAGAAACATACTGCAGGAATATTATGGTAGTGATATGACTGAAATGACTAGGTTTAATGACAGTAAAAATATGGAGTTGTTCTAAAGATGTGAATTATTTAGAATTCATTTGCATATGTTCCTGGTTAGTAGTCATTCACATCTGCATTCATAAGCAAGTTTAAATCGGGCCAAAGCAAAAATTTCACGAGTAACAATGTTAAAATTGGAGCAATCTAAACAACTACAGTTCAAGTTTATTGTATAACTGCTTCATTCTAAAATATTGATCAAGTATGACTTAGAATTGCTGACGACCCGAATGAATTTTATCTAGGCATCATATTCGGAATATGCTTTGTAATGTGACTTGAAATTGGTGACGACGTGAATAACCAGAACTTATATTATTCAAATTTCGAAACACCATGGCACTGAAGGGAGCATGGTGCTATAATTTGAAACTTACAGAGTTGCGGATATATGTTGTTTTATCTCTTTGAATGATTTTTTTCGTTGAGAAAATTACTAATCACAGTTTGACACGCATAAAAAAACTAAAAGCTGAGTGTGAGAGCCGTGACCGATCGCGCGAAAGGTTTACACAACTGCACTGTATAATGAGTTCATAGAAACATTCGATGACAATTTACGCAATTTTTGAAATTTTGTGATGATTACTACATATGAGGTTTTCTCAGTTGAGGTTATCCAATGAAGATAGTGTTTGACTTGAATGTACGTGTATTTTACCAGGATATTCATGAAACCATTTTCGAACTTTCTATCTTACCACCATCAAAATATGTAAATATGCATCTAATGACTGCTTGTGCAAGAAACCTCGTAACAATGCAACGACGGACCACTAGGTCAAATGTTTTTGTGTTAATAAGCACTTAATCAAATACACCGTTAAACTATCAATCCAAACTAAGGGTGTAAATGAGTCGAATCAAGTCGAACTTTGATGGAGCTCAACTATGTTGGTAGCAAAGTTGTAGATTTCTTGTTAGGTTAAGATAATCAATTGACCGGATATTACTTAGAATCGTGTAATCACTTTCTAGAAGAAACTATTCAACTCTAATGATTATGGCTATGTTTGACAAAAGTAGCTGTGAGCAGTAGCAGTGAGAGGTGTGAGCAGGAGCTGTGAGCAGTAACCAAAAAAGCTCACAGCTTCATAAAGAAGCATTGGAAAAATGAGCTTTCCTAAAAAATAGCAAAGCCCACAACTCTCATGTCAAACGAACACTATAAATAAAAAAGCTCATTGTTCACCGCTCATTGCCCAAAAAAGCTCCAAACAGCTTTGTGCCAAACATAGCCTATGTATTAAGAATATCTCTTTGGGATAACACCAAATGTTTGTTCTTGATTTTTGCACAAATCTAAGAACCCTTTCGCTTTTAAGTGTTCAGGTTTTTCTATGTGTTTTCCATTAAGATGTGAATCTCTTATATAGAGATGAACTCTAGTAAATAAAATTATGAAAATTAATCGTCTCATTAATTTCCTTATAAAACTCCTTTAGGATTGCAATAGTGGTTACATGAAATATTAAACGTGGTCATTAAGCACGAGTTGATGTTGCCCTTGAATAGGTCAAAGCCAATATAAGTTAGTTAGAATTCAGTTCCATTGTGATTACTAGTTGATGTACATGCTCCCTGAAAAAGATGTTCCGTGAGTGTGCTCGCTGATGTTCACTCACTAAAGAAATGAACCCTCTTATGAGACAACTCATTAATGATACCATTTAGGGTCTTACTCTATGAAGAGTATGACACTGAACTCATCAGCCTGATGGATATCGTTCAGAGCGTTACTCATGCAAAAGTAAACTCACATAACTACATCAGCTACATGAATTTCACTATACCACTATTAAAGTCAAGGTGGTTAGTGACCTGATGGATGTACGCTCCTTACCTCCAAACTCAGTACCAGGTGTGACCTGATACCCTCAATTGCACTTAGGGGTGTCACAAAAAGCCAACTCGACTTAAACAGAATTTGAATGCGATTAAGCCTATTCGAGTTGGGTTACTCGGGTCAATAATTTTATTCAAGTCAACTCGAATACTAAATAGAGTCGTGCATCAGTTGAAAAATGTTTGGCTAATTCGAGTTCGGATCAACACGATTGACTCAAATACGGTTTTTTTTAAAAAATATTTTAATATATTTTTATAGATTATTATAAATTGACAATTTTTATTATCATTTTACTCATATTTTGGTTGACCTAAACCCGAATGAACACCCAAATCCGACTAAACTGAATTCAAATAAAGTTAGGTTCGGATATGTTATTTTTAAACTTGCCCAGCTCTGACCCAACCTGACTTTACCTGACACTAGGGGTGAGCATCGGTCCAGGACCTGACCGGACCGACAAGACCGAAGACCGAATTAGCCAAAAATCTAAGACCGAGGACCGGACCGAATGTAGTTGGTCCGGTCTCGGTCGGTCTGGTCCAACTAGGCCAAATAATCGGTTTTTGGTCCGATCCGAACCGGACCGACCGGACTGAGGACCGAATTAGCTAAAAAACCAAGACCGAAGACCGGACCGAATGTGGTCGGTCCGGTCCGTTCGGGTCGTTTGCTCAGCCCTACCCGACCCCAACCCGATTAACACCCCTAATTGCACTATATTTCCAACAGACTCGACGTCTTGGGATATTATTATGTTCGGCTCAACCTCGATAAAAAAAAACTCGACTCGTTTTAATAACTCTAGTGAGGGAAATAATTTGAAACGGTATAATAAACTTAATAATAAATAAAAATTAAACACCAAAAATAGAATTAATTCATTCAGTTATGAATAACCTCCTCCTCTGCGGATACAAACGGAGACACGTCCAGCGTCACTCTCACACTCACTAAAACACCGTCCACGTCACCAATTTCCCGATCACAACAAACAATTGCACCATGACGTCATCATTACACCGATTCAAAACAACGAATAATAATTTAATAGAATGCAAATTAGGTTACGGAATAAGGAATATCGTAACGACCTGCAGAGCGGTGTTGTTACCGCGTTTCGGTAACGCGGATGTGATGGAAATACGAGACGACGTTCGGGTGCCGGATTTGAAGGATAACGATGTCCTTGTTCGCGTTCGCGCTGTTTCCGTTAATCCTTTGGATACTAGAGTGAGTGAATTGTTATTTTATATTTTTATTAGAAAATTTATTTCGATTTTTATATATATTGCGAATTGTTGTTATTTTATAAGAGAATGTGAAATGAAGTGATCATTATATGTCAAACTACGGAATTTCGATATAATAGAGACTTGTCGCTTTGGTAGTTAATTGCTGCATTTACATACTCATATATTAGGCTGGGCTTACCAAAGGGCTTTGGCTCAGTTGGTATCCACCTACGAAAAACCCATGGGACTACCGGAGAGATTTTGTGGATCAAAGGTAGGGTTCGAGTCTCGGCTCTTGCTCACTTCAGTTGGTGCCCCACTGGGCCAGGAGCCCAGGAGAGTTGCCGGAGCTATTTCTTGTGGGGTGGACAATGGCTGGTGGGCACACGGGGTGAGAGTGTTCCCGCCAATTCACACCTTTTGTGGATTAGGCTGGGCGTAATGGTGACCTACAACCTTCTTCACGACCGAGTTATGCATCGACCAACAACATGTAATGGGGGGACATGTCCAAAAAGGGTGACCGACAGAAGAATGGACCATCCATTACGGATGATGGTCTTAGTCCCATGGTTGAAATCAAATTTATGGAATTTGCATGAATTAGTAGTAGTTTTGGCAATGTGTTATAAGGAGAGAGTGTACTTCTTGGTGTGCTTTTTTGTTTTTTTTTTCCCTCTCTCTAAGTTAATGTTAAAAGAGCAAACTCATTATAAAAAAAAAATAACGAGAAGAGTAAAATGGCTACCAATCTATTGAAAAGTATTTATTTGCTAGTAAACGTGATTAAAAGGGAAAATTTGCTACTATTTTGCTATGCTTTGGATGACAAAAGTCTTGCTATTTTAGGCGAATTTCTTTTTTCTTTTTAGAACTGTTTTAAGGTTCTGTTTTTTCCGTTTGCCCTTTAATACTTATTCATTTATTTTTAGTTTGATCAATTTCGCAAAGCAATTTGTTGACGCAGACTAGCTTGATTATTTGATACTTGCAGACATAAATTGTTGTGTCATGGAACTAGAAGTATCACTAGCATGTTTTTTGAAGTTACGGGGTGTACAGGTAGAAAAGTTATTGTGAGAGTGTCTTTGTAGATGGGTTGTTGACGTCTAGGCGTTTAGCATTGTATCTTTTTGCATTACCATTTAAGCAATATTTTTTGCATCTATATCTTTTACTGTAAGTTGCACAATGACTGAAATTCATACCCTAAGCCAAAGACACCATAGTTAAGATCTGTTATCAAAACTTGTGAACAAGCACCGACTAGACTCGACTAGCATTCCCCCCCCCCCCCCCCCCCCCCTTGAAAAATGCCTGAAAGCAGCTTGTGCTCATCTATGATAGGAATAGGATACTGAAATTATCCTGAAGAATATTAAGATAACCATCAGAAATTCTGAGCAAACCAACATGTATACTTGATGGACAGGGTAGCCAGTTAGGATAATCCTTGAAAATAACTATTATACAGTTAGGAAGTGATTTCATGAGCATTAAGTATCTCCCAGCATCCCTTTCACCTTGTTATGTGCCGACGTGCCGTATTATATGATTAGGCTTGTAGTTACATTTTTTTTATTCGTCAAATGTGATATTTTCCACGTTGTATGAAATTATTTGTGGGGCATATGCTCAGCTATTCATGTCCCATTTCTTTTTTCAGATGCGAGCAGGATATGGTCGTTCCCTATTTGAGTCACTTCTTCCATTGGTTTTGGGCCGTGATGTTAGTGGTGAAGTTGCAGCCATTGGAGCATCTGTACGGACGCTTAATGTAGGGCAGGAAGTCTTCGGTGCCCTACATCCAACTGCTGTGAGAGGCACTTATGCTGATTATGCTGTTCTTGCCGAAGATCAGCTTACACCAAAACCATCAACAATCTCACACGTGGTATGTATAGCGGCTTTTGGATATCATGAAACTCTTTATATAGTGTTTTTACAGATACACACATACATGTCTATAGAGAAGTGTTAATAATTAATAGATATGGTTCAAGATTGCAAAATGTACCCTATTGAAAGTTACTTTGGTCTATATATGCTTCAAAATAATTAGATTATAGACAATAGTTTCTTATTTCCACTTCATCATTCATGGAAGAAATTAGCCATCTATATAATTAATTGCATGTTTTTTGGGGAAATGACTGATGGATAAATGTATGTTTATTTTGTGATCCTGTAGGAAGCAAGTGCAATTCCTTTCGCTGCCCTGACAGCATGGCGCGCTCTTAAATCTACTGCCAGGATAACTAAGGGGTAGGTTCATGAACTTGTTTACCTATATTCTTTGTTGATGAGAATATTTCACGTGCAATTATAAAAGCTGGAAACTGACAGAGCAGGACTGAATTCCAATTGATAATGGTTTGTCATTACACATTTTAGTTTAATTTCGTTGTGTCTAAAGTAGCATCTTAATTGCTTATGTGAGTTCCTACTGTGATTACAAATAAACAGAAAAAGCTCTTGCATGATCTATATGCAATAGGATGAATGGGAAAGACCTTCCATTTGGTGCCTGTAAATGTCAAGTGAATTATTTAAATTTGGAAAACCATAGTAACATATAATCCAACCATTAACCTGCAAGCAGAAGAGAATGATATCTCGCTCTTCGCCTCCTATTCTTACTATTTGAGCATTATATCCTTTGCTTCGATATGGTGCAATGATATATTCTTACATACGATGTCTGAAGAGAATGGTCATTTTGCTGCAACGTAAATCTTTGTTCTCCATGATCACTACTACTTTATATTTTGTCATGCATGTGTGTTTATATGAAAAAATCAATAAATTGAAAGACATTTCTAGATGTAGCATACAAAAAGCTCTGCATAAATTTAGGAGATCAATATGCATGGATTGAATTTTCCCAACCATTAACCACTTGTTGTTTTTGAGAGTGATTATGCTCATTCATTCCAGGTCATAAAATGATGAAACATATGGTTTAAAAGAAGAAAAACACATTCTGCTCTCTCTTAGCTTATTTTACCACATATTTTTGTGCTAACATTTATAATTGAATTGTCCACAGACAGAGAGTGCTAGTCATCGGTGGAGGAGGGGCTGTAGGTTTTTCTGCTATCCAACTAGCTGTTGCAACTGGCTGTGCTGTTTCATCTACATGCGAAAGTGAAAGCATAGAGCGTCTTTTAGCAGCTGGTGCGGAACAGGCACTCGACTATACTGCAGAGGTAATTTCAATTTCAAGCAGTATCTTCTCTGGTTTAGTAACATCTTAAGTGTCCCTTTTTGATTGGTCAGCTGTAACTTTGCCGTTGGTTTATGATCTACAGGATCTGGAAGTAACCTTGAAAGGTCACTACAATGCTGTCTTAGACACAATTGGTATACAACAGACGGAAAAACTGGGCATCAGTTTGTTAAAAAGAGGCGGGCATTATATGACATTGCAGGTTAATGCCTACGCGGCTTCTAAATGATTTGTGAATATGGGATATTACTGTTATCTTTCTTGACATGTGTTCATTTTTGGTTTAGGGGGAGTCTGCAAAATTGACTGATAGATATGGTCTGGCTATTGGGCTTCCTACCGCAACGGCCATTTTACTGAAGAAACAGATGCAATATCGATTATCTCATGGAATAGGTAAAATTTTTAGTTCCCGTCTTTGTCATGTTTATGGATGCCGAAGACTATATACTGATCATATGCCTCTTTTTGCAGAATATTGGTGGACTTACATGAGGACGGATGCAGAAGGTTTAGATGAGATTCGAAGGCTGACCGAGGCTGGTAAGTTAAAAGTACCTGTGGAGAAAACATTCCCAATCACGCAAGTTTGTGAGGCACACGATGCTAAAGATAAAAGGATAATTCCTGGTAAAGTTGTTCTTGAAGTTGACTGATATACTCCATTTTTATGATTTTCTTCGTTCAGTAACCATATGCAAAATGACCTTTTTTTGTTTTATTTTTCCAATCTATGCAATAATCACAAGCCTTTTGTTGTAAGAATCCTGGATTTTGATAAGTAGCATAGCATGCCAGGGTAGTTTAAAATATGATGCAAGTATGCAACATTTGGTACTATCATATTTTGTAAAGGAAACTTGACATTTGTTTAGTGCATAAAAGTGTCAAAACTAGAGAAAAAGAAATAAAAAATATATGAATAACGAAGGACATGATTGGTACACAGCTAATATTTGAAAGTGTACATAACAAGATACAAGATCAAAAAAGGCGATCTTGTGGTTGGTACCTCTTTACATGAGGTCTCAAGTTCAAAACTCACTAGGTACACATCTTGAGGGTGGCCAAGTAAAGGATCGAAACGGTCACTGGATACCCAGTTAGATCGTGTACATTTGAGTAAAACCTCACCTTCCCCCGGTAGCGTGAACCGGGAAAATTTCATCTTATCAATAAAATACGGTAGGACACACGCATAACAATTTTTGTGTTGTACCCGTCAATTTACTTGTATACAGTAGCAGTAAAAAGCTCTAGGACGAAACTGAAAATTGGCGCCATTTGGTAAGAATACAGTTGGGACCTATCAATATAGAACAGGTACTACACAAAGTGTTTGTTGGTACATGTATTTTAAATTTTCACATCCAGTACTCAGTTTCCTTTTGGATGCATTTGGTTTCAAACAACACAAGTTCAAACGTAAATCATTCTGGTTGCCCCAAGGAGGCAACGAGTACAGTTATTATGATTGTACTATTAATCATTTAGAATACTTGTTTGAATTGAACTAGTAACATCAATTTAAGATTGCGACCCATCTCTGCAATGAAATAATTCTACTTCGAATGGTTTCGTAAACCTTACTTCATTGATACTTATATATATTTATTAAGAATGTATTTATGTTGGTACTGACGTTTGTATTAAAGACATGTTATGGGTAAAATAATTTATGACGAGAGTTGGGTAGGTGGGGATGTTATACGTAAGTTAGTAATCATTAGTAAAGAAGATAAATTACTAGATTGTTTTCATTTGATTTCATCAAATGATACGAAATGATTGTTTAAGAACATCATTAAAAAAAGCAAATTTTTGACACTGAACTTTTTATATATGAAAGAGTTATTTCCTATCCATTAGACGTGTAGAGTTGTGAATCATAGTTATAAATCGTAAATATGATTCACAGTTTATTCGATTTTGAACCATGAGACGTAATTTGTAAACATGATTCACAGTTACTAATCGTAAATTCATTCACAATCTTGTAAATCTGTTCAGGTTTATATTTTGAATTGATGTAAAAAGTTCATTTTGTCTATATTTGTTGCAACTTTTTCACCCCAAAATGGCATTCTCACTAGATCATCAGTTAATCTTTGTGGAAACAATATATATGAAAATTAGTTGGGTAATTTGTTTAAACAAAGAATGTGTCACTATTGGTAATAATATAATGATCGGCAACATTAACCGATTCAAATGTTTCATATCAAAGAATTAAGGAAGTATGTACAAGTCGATGTTCAAGTTAGGATTAATGGTATCTGCAAGTCGATGTTCAACTATATCATAAAAAACTTTCAAAAATGGTATAATCGCGTGTTGCTACCGAGTATAGCAACACATGTTTTATTTTGTCATAATAACCACGTTATCAACTCATATTGCTTACAATTAGTAACCAAAATGCAATTAGATTACTCTTGTAGTTTTCTAATATCTTCATAACAAAGGTAATAACTCTAAAGTATTCGTTAAGACCATCCATAATGGGGATGTTAAGCACGCATCCTGCACCCCTTTCACGTGTTGTGAACCATTACAGCACTCCCTCCTTCACACGTTAATTTTGAAGATAGTTTGGTCATAAACTTGACCAGACGATTTTCTTAGTTTTTTTATGTGAATGTATGAAGAGGTATGTTTATGTTTAAGAGGGTTATTTGTGTGGAAGTGTTTTGATAAATGGTTCATGGAGGTATGGGTTATTTGTATGTAAGAGGGAAGGGTGTGGGCTCGTTGCCCTCCTTCGTCGTCCTACGTGGACTTCATCATAGCTCATCACCACACCATCATGCCCTCGTCGTGCCTCTTCATGTTGGTGTTGCCCGTCTGCACGACGAACCAAGAGGCTGACACATTTTGTACCTTTTTTTTTTTTTTTTTTTTTTTTTTGAGTGTAAATAAAATAAAGGTGTAAGTGGTTGGCCCCAAATAAGTAAGTTGAGGTTAGTTGTGAGTGAGGAGGGGTTAGTTGTGAAGAGGTGTTTGAGTGATGTGGCACCCGTGGGCCCCAAATGAGGAGGTGAATGCTCATCACCACACCTCTTGCTCTAAGTGTTTGATAAATGGTTTGGGGACAATTTTTTAAATTTTATTTTATTTTCTTTATATTTATTTATTTTTGTAAATGTACGGGAGATATGTTTATGTCTAAGGGCTTGTTTGTTAATTTTTTTTATTAAGTCATGTTTAATTAACAGATGATTTAATGCAGACAACCTCAGTTTTATTACTTAATATTTTAAGTCATTTTCTTTATTAAGTTACAAACAAATAATTTTCATATTACTTAACTAATATAATTTTTTTTCATATTAAGTGAATTAAGTAACAATCAAATACCCCTAAGAGGCCTGAGAGGGTTATTTGTGTGGAAGTGTTTGATAAATGTTTCGGTAGTAGGAATGAAAGTTAATGTGAAAGTGATGTAACCATAAGGGTGCGTTTGGTTCGCAGTATGTTTTAAAAGGAATTGTAATTCAAATAGTTGGAATGTGTTGTAATTGTAATGTGTTGGAATTGTAATTGATGTATTCTGTCACTTTGTTTGGTTGGATCTCAACGTAATTGTAATTCAAAAAATATAAAAAAAAAACTTAATAATAATAATAATAATAATAATAATAATAATAATTATAAGTATTATTATAATTATATAATAATAATAATAATAATAATAATAATAATAATAATAATAATAATAATTATTATTATTATTATTATAAATATTATTATAATTATTATTTAAATATAATAAAATTAATAAATATTATTATTATATACATATTAATATATTATTATTTTAATATTTATATTAAATATTATTATTATTATTATTATTATTATTACTATTATTATATTATTATAATAAATATTTTATTATTATATAAATATTATTATAATAAATATTATTTATTATTATTATTATTTAAATATAATAATAATAATAATAATAATAATAATAATAATTATTATTATTATTATTATTATTATTATTTGTATTATTTTAATAATAATAATAATAATAATAATAATAATAATTATTACTATTATTATTATGATTATTTTTAAATAATAATTATAATAATATTTATTATTATTATTTATTTTTATTATTTAATAATAATAACAATAATAATAATAATAATAATTCTGAATTACAACGTAATTCAGAACTTTCCATCCAACATCCTATGTAATCTGAATTACCTTATTTGATGTAATTGTAATGGCTGAATTACAATTACAACGAAAACCAAACATCCTACGTAATGTAATCTGAATTACAATTCCCTCTATTCTGCGAAACAAACAGCCTACGTAATGTAATTAAATTACAATTACATCCAATTACGTCAAATTACGGCGAACCAAACGGCCCCTAAGTTTATTTCAACGTAAAATTGTAGTTTGAACTTCATAAGTTTATTAATTAAAAAAAAAAAAAAAAAAAAAAAAAAAAAATCTTCAGAAGCTCGTAACCAGCAAGGCAGTTTGTTGGGTTTGAGTTGGCCCACTGGACTTCGAAGCACGTGTCTCCTATGTGTATAGAATTAAGACGCGAGTGCAAAGCGCGTGAGGTGTTAATATTAAGGCTGTCATACATTACATTCGGTTGGTCACGTGCCTTCTTGGATTCTATATGTTGTCCCTATTCCAAGACTGACTGACCATGTGACCTTTGAAGTTGGTATTCTATATGTTGTCCCTTTTTGTTCCTTTTTGAAAAAGATACTTTTCTTTAACTCTTTTGTTGCATAAGATAATCTTTTATATGCATGTAGATTGTAGATAGATAAATATTCATGTATAAAACTGAAAAGTACACTGAACTTAAAGTTAGCACATCTATTGATTGCCACAATGAGGTTTGTAAAAGTTACTAATAAAAGCCTCTTGGGTGTTTGATGATAAAATCCGAGTTCATTACTTCTTTTTCTTTCTTTATCTAGGTTTAGGAACTTTAATGTCAGGGGCATTTGCATAACTTTTATAAAAGTGAGTAGTTACATTAACCTTTATAAAAAAAAAATAGTATACCTGATTTGAGATTGTGTGTTAATGGGTACAAACCCCATATATATATATATATATATATATATATATATATATATATATATATATATATATATATATATATTTAACGGCAAGTTAGTAGTTAGTGATTCGTGTCTACAATGACATTCAATTGGGCAGTATGCAAGCATCGAACTTTTCTCTTTAAGGGATAAACCCCATAAATTAGTTGGTTAAATGTGAGAAATCCTGATTAAAAAATTCTCTTTTTAAACTCTAATATATTTTTCAAGATTAGTTTGAAACTATCATTTAGCTTTGAGCGTATCTTTATAGAAAATCTCGATACCAAAGCCATGTCAGCGGCAAGGGGGAGAGCACATCCCTCGTCCTTCTTTGCGTCAAACCCTTCCATACCTCCACATATTCTCCTAGGTTATCGGTTTGATTTTTCGACTTCTTTATTCATTTGGTTCGAGTTTTCAAATTCGTGAGTTTTTTTCTAAACCATAAATCAACTTAACCGAAGTTTGGTTCAAACCAAACAAAAGACCGAATTTGAATTTGGTTTCGCTAGTCTTTGTATTTGCACCGTGTGGTTGGATATTTGCATAATTTAACTAACTAAAACTGATATATTTTTATTCATCACTTCAAACTAAGTGACATTAAAAAAAAACTGTAGAATCATAGAGAGGGGTAAATACGTTCTTTTGAATTCTTTTAAAATGTAAGTGTGTTAAGTGTCAAGTTTATAAACAATGTATTTATCTACAAATAAGCAATATAATTATCAAAGTGTAAGTAAAGAAAGTAATGAAAGAGTTAAGGGAAGAGAGAACAAAACAACAATATATATTGGTTCACATTAAGGGTATAGATCATCCGTACGTCCATTTTTGAATCTGTGACACCTATTACCATTCACTAAAACAAATCCTTGTGGTGGATAAACCGTACAATAGCTATCACTAATCTACACCTATACCTATGCTAATTCCTGAGAGGACCCTTCACCAAGGAACCACCCACAATGGCCTCGCGAACTCTAGACACATACACAAACACTTCCACACCAGTAACAAACCCCTTTGCTTGACCACACCCGGAACAAGACTTTACACCCTTTGCTTCTCCGCACACAGAGTAAGACGTATACACACTTGCTTCTCCGCACCCGGAGTAAGACTTGACACTTAGTTACAATTTAATAGATGAGAGTTATAGTATTGCTTACACAAATACATGATAGATAGAAAAGATATAATAAGATGACTCTTGTTGATAACACATAAAGAGGGGATCAAGCTCTTGTGATGTTCTTCTCTTGCAAAGAAGTTTGTTTTCAATAATGATCAGAGATGTTAAACACAACCGATTTATAAAAAACCTAGAGAGAGATAAGAGAGAAATAGGAGGGGAGAAAATAGTTGGCAAAAGGCGAGGTTCAAATATGACAAAGGTCTCTATTTATAAGCAAGATAGACCTCGGCTCACAAGCCCAGCGTGCTGGATCTCTTGTGTCTCTTGCCAAATAAATGGTCGTTGCCGCTTGCTAAACCCCATGTGAACTTCACTTTTAAGCATCACAATAGCATTTCAGAGCCCCAAGAAGTGTTAGGTAAGGATAACTCATTAGTCAAAATATCAAAGCAGGTAAAATGGCTTTAGTTAAAGAAAAAGGATGAAGCACAAGTTTAACCAAAAGGTTAAGTCTTGTAAAGAAGGAAAGGAGCCATCATTGGTTTGTCCAAAAGAATTAGCAATGCGAAGAAGCTTTTGGTTTAAAATTCAAATATGCTAGTTCAAATGCAACTAGTTTAACAAATGATATGACCTTCTGGTTATACAATCATCCATACTTAGTTGCACAAATCAAACCAAGTTAGTTACTTTACATATTTAGTAAACAATTAATCATAAGTGGAAAGTGTTTGGACTAAAGATTAAAAAAAGCTTGTCTTGCATCCTTAAAATGAAATAAAATCATTTAAAAATTAAGAGTTGCGTTCAATATAGATCTAAAATTCTTTAAAGATTCAATAAACAAATCTTAACCACTCATTTTTTTTCTATCAAAATTTAAAAAAATTCAATGTCCACTTTTTTTTTTTTTTTTTTTTTTTTTTTTTTTTTTTTTTTTTTTTTTTGAAAATAAAATATCTTGCAAATGGTAAAACGTTAAGCGACAAAAAATACACCATCGTAATAACTTTTTTTTTTTCACAGTAAACGGGCACTTCGATATACTTTCAACGATTTTTTTTCGAGTTTTGTTTTAGTGTTAAAATTTGTGTCTGAAGAAATTACATGTGATTTGTTAGTTTAGAAATCACGTGTGATTTCACAAAATCACATATGATATTAAACATGTGATTTTTTCAAGCGTAAATTTCAACACTCACAAAAAAGGGTTCGTGAAAAGTATATAGAAATGTCCATTATAGAAAGATAATTTAATTCTCGTCGCGATAGTATGATTCTTCGTGCAGCGATTAACAGTTTATGAGATATTTAATTTTTTAAATAATGAATATAAAGTGAGATTCTTTTGTTTGATGAAAAAATAAATGATCATGATTTGTTTATTGGATCTTTAGAGAATTTGAGATATATATTGAAATTTTCTTTAGCAATTACTCGTAATTTAGATGTAATGAAGACTATATTCATTTGTTTAATTGCATTCGATCATTTTATAAAAACATGAACTTGTAAGTGTTAAACTTGTTTATAAAATATTTTGAGTTGGGTTTTATAAAACGTGACTTGACATTTGACACAATCTCTCTAAGTTCGAAAACCAATTATGATATTGTTAAACACCTTAAATATCATGTACGAACTTGTATTGAAAGACCAAAAGTTTTCGGGTTGCATAAGGTCGATATTGAAAACGTTGGCGCTCAAAGATAGACTGACGCGCTAGCCCAATGTGTTGGACGTATTGTCTTTGTTTTCTTGTATTTTAAGCTATCGCTAATGATTTTAAATGTTCAGTAACATATTTTTATTATCATTAAAAACTAAAGGAGATATATGTACATATTTGCACCAACAATCTCTCCCTTCTTTATGATAAGAAAAAATATATTCGAAAGCAAGACCATGTGTGAGCCTTGATAAAAAAAAGTCACTTCTCACACACGAGGGGTGCTTTTACGGGTAAATGGTGAGGCCGCTCACCGGTTGTGGCAAAGGTGAGATCGTGTGTTTTGTGAGTGTGCATGCAAGTATGGCATGTATAATTAAATATTGAGACATATGTAAATGACGCTCGAGGATTAGGAAAATTTAAGTGTCAAATAAATAAAGAGTGAAAAAATAATGTGACGCTAATGTCTGTTGAACGGAAAATAAAGTAATCTAACAAATACATGTGATAAACCATATAATGTCATGAAAAGATTTCTAAGGGGTTGGTAACTCATCACTCACCCAAAATCCCATCACTCACTCTCAACCAATCCCCTTATGCCACATCATTCACCTACTTTTTACATCACTCACTCATTTTTTTTTGGCAATGGGTCACTCACTACATCCCTTCACTCACTTCATTTTTTTTAAATTCCATTAAAATTTAAAAAAAAATCCATTAAAAAAAACATTACATAATATTACTAAAAAACATAAAATAACATTACATAATACTAAAATACTAAATTTCATATTACTAAAAAACTATATTTCATCGTCTTCATCGTCCACCTCGATGTATGGTAAGTGTTGAGCGTGAATATGCTCCATAAGATCAAATCGGAGACGAAAATGTGTTTCCTCATGTCGTATCTCGGCTAAGGCTGCTTCGTCAAACACCGGTTGGATCGGAGGATCCCGAATATGAACTGGCGAGATTGCGTTACCGGCGTCATGTATAATCATGTTGTGCAATATCACACACGCATACACTAGTTTTCTAATTTTGTCTAGTGTGTGTGTCCGTAAGAGTCGATTCATTATACCCCTTTACCCTTGAGAACACCAAATGCCCATTCAACATCCTTTCGAGCCGATTCTTGTACTTTCTTGATCTTTTTCTCTTTCGGGTTGGATATTTGAACGCTTTAACAAAGGTAGACCATGTAGGATATATGCCATCGGTTAGATAGTAGCCACACTTGTACGTATGGCCGTTCACAACAAATGGGCACTTAGGTGTCGTACCATTACACTCGGTGAGGAATAGCGGAGATTGCATGGTATTGATGATCACCACTTTATGTTGGCCCTCAATTCGATTGGACAATTCCTCCAAATGAAATGTGTGCAATCTAGGCTACCAATCATACCCGGAATGTGATGTCTCTCTTCGTGTGCTTCGTACAAACGTGCAACATCATGGCTTGTTGGCCTACGTAGGAAATCTCGACTGTGTAACTGAATAATAGCGTTACAAAAAAATTGAAGGCATTCACGTGACATTCTTTGTGCCATTTCTAAATATTCGTCAAACTCATCCAGTGGATTACCGGTTGCGAGTTGTTTAATGGCAGACGTACATTTTTGTATGGCTGTGAAACTTTTTGGCGCTCTAGCATCATAACTGATATGCGGGATTGTGCCCTCGCAACAGGTTTTACCTCTCAAGGGATCTTGAGAAGCTGGCAATCCCCGCCAGGTAGTGTACTTGATCGTTGTAGTATAGTATAGTGACAAGTACCGGGGGATTGATCGTTCAACTCAGGAATAGTGTTCGCTAGGATTAGAAAGCCTGCTAAACTAGGTCTAGAGGTGAGGGATGATTCTTTTTGTATTTTTATATTTTATGAAAGCAAGTAAAATCTCGGGTTTTGAAGGAGTGGACGGAATTAGTTGCTAGTCAACTAACCCAAATAACTAAAGATGCAATCTATATAAAATAAAAAGAAATGAAAATAAACTAAGGTAATTATGTGGTGGAAACAATAATAAGAAAAGATGTGTTTACTTAGATTTCATTACTCCCTAGATATCTTTTACCGGTTGATTAGCTTGTTACAATTGCATGGATGACGGATTATATTCCTTAATACTAGTCGTAGGGCCGTGTACAATATTCCCTAACTCTATAAGCTCCTACTTCACTCCTATGTCGAGCCGACTAAAAGCTCCTAACATGGGATCACTAGAATTCACTTATGCATTAAATACAACCAAAAATCGTAGTACACCTCCGATCATGTTTCTTAAGACGTTCAAGCAAGTTACCAATGGAAGTCTACCAGTTTTCTTAAGCCTAGCATCGAATACAATCATCCACAACAATTATAAACAAACCATCAACCAATAATCAACTTCTAGGTTTCACTACATCTAAGCAAACACAATAAAAACCTAGCCTAAAATGTTAAAAGAAAAACAAGCATAAGATAGAATCACACAACACATAGACATATCGTATGATTATTGGAAAACTTATCTTCAATTAAGCATGGATGGAACAAGGGTTGAAACCCTTATTTTTACAGAAAATTCGTCTAGCGTTTAAGCTCTCCAAAGTTCTCCCAATGTTCCACACTTCTACAATGAAAAATTGGAAAAATATATATAGATAAAACATCCTGATGGCGTCACGTTGTAGTGTCTGACGCCGTTAACTCGCCGCTAAATTAAGAATCGTATTGCCTAGATCCAATCTTGACGCCGTCAATAAGGAATTAAGCCCTGGGTCGTCACATACATTTTGACCCTGACGGCCTTGGTAACGCCGTCAGGTCAGTTGCACTAAAAATGTTCTGGGTCGTCACGTGTATTTTCCACTTCCACCTCTTTTGCCAAGCTTGACGCCGTCATGTGTGAAGTCTTGACGTCGTCAGGTACTGTTCCCAGCAAGGATTTTGAGACTTTGTCGTTTTCTTCACTTTTTCGCTCCAAAAACGTCCAAAATGCTTTCTTTTATAAATTTCCTCTCAAAAGTACCTAAATTTACAAAAGAACGATTTAGGGAAATAATTGATCAAATAATTACGAATTCGGGCTTAAATGACCCCTTAAAAGCGGCACACTTTTCGCCTTATCAATAACTTTCTTGAAAATACTCGAATCTAGACTCAATAGCTGGTGTGAGTGAATACACACACCCTTTATTGACCAAATTAAGACCCAAAAAGGCCAAAAACTAACGAATAATTGCCAAAAATATGTGTTTTGTGCTTTTGTACATGCAGGTAAGATAATATGAGAAAAGGACGAAAACCAAGCCAAAACTGGGAAAACGAGCACGAGAAATGGAAATAGTCAAAGTTCGGAATCAGGAATGCTCAAAAAGTCAAAACAAGTCCTAAGAAATTCAAGAATGTTACAAAAGGCCCTTGGAATGAAGATTACAAAATTGGCAAGACAGGTCCCTATAAAATCAGATTATACATATTTGGTCCCTTATGTTTAAACTTATAAACCCTACACTAATAAAACCTTAACAAACAAACAAATCCACAATCCAACACCCTTCAATCCATTAATCACCTAGGCCCATTCCTCCTTCACCCAGTCCACACTAAAGCCCAAAACTAAAATTAATCCTACCCGGTACCCACTTTACCCATTCTACCCGTAATAAACCCGAAGTCAACCCCCATTAATATCCAGTCAAACCACAAACAATAAAACGCGCCTCTATACCCCTGGTTACTATTCACCCATCTCCCACCTCCAATTCACCTCACCCTGGTTAGCCTCCATTACACAACCTCGATTCCCCTAGAACCTTCTGACAACGTGTCAGTAAACACGTCACACTCTTCTCACGTGGCAACGAACTCGAATTCAACCTTCGTCGGGAAAACGACCCGGGGATTCATATTTACCCGTGCAATCCTCGGAGATATATCTATATATACTATATATAGCGTATCAAAATTTTGGCGCCGCTGCCGGGAAAGGTTTGAAAAGAGTACGTCGTTTTCGTTCGTTGTTTTTTTTATTTGAAGATCCTTCCTCCCCGGAAGTTACGTATTTTCGTTATATTATAAAAAACCAAAAAATAGAATAAATAAAACACTTTTCCTAAAGTGTTTTCATAAATATACAATAATAAGGATCCTCACTTTCCTTCGAAAGTGTTGTAAACCATTCCGAAAAAAAACAACAAAAGAAATCGCAAAGTTAGTCGTTTATCGGATTATTTTGAGTCTTACAACCGAATAAACGGGGTTCTAGGTAAGCCTTGACATTAAATTGCAGACTGAGTGAGGCGGGTTTTTAAGCATCTTCGGAGCACCTTTGCCTCTCCGCCCCGCCGCGCGTAAACTCAAGAGAAACGGTTACGGTTAATTGAGTGGTTACCAAAAATAGAATAAGATAAACATCATTTTGTTTGTTTTCTTTAAAAAACTTAAAAAACCCAAAAATATTTTCCAATCTCTAAGTTTATTTTTCTTTTTGATTTTTGTTTTTGGTGTATGAACACCCGTTCTTCATCCAACAATCTCGTTTCTCCTATTTCTAATCCCGAGAGAATTATCCGTCAAAACACTCGTACTCCTTTCCCAATCGTTGAGGAAATGGATAATCTTGATCAACACCCTCCGGTGGGTGATAATCCTAACCATAATGCCGCTCCCGATCTTCGAACGATGGAGGAGTTGTGCCGACCGACTATGTTCGGACGTGGAGGCCCGATTGCCCCCATTAACATCGAAGCCGCCGATTTCGGGCTTAAGCATCACATGATTCAACAAGTCCAAAACTCGTGTCAATTTCACGGACTTCCGGATGATGATGCTAATAAGCACCTTGATAAATTTCTCACTATTACACAAAGTATGAAGCAAAACGGGATCTCCGAAGATGCCCTTCGCTTATACTTATTTCCCTATTCACTGACGCATCATGCCTCTAATTGGTTTGATCGTCTCCCCAAGAATTCCATTCATACCTTTGATGAAATGGTTTCTAAATTCTTGGCAAAGTATTTCCCACCTTCAAAGGTGACGAAATTGAGAAATGATATTTGTAACTTCCGACAAAACCCAGATGAATCCTTATTCGAAGCTTGGGAACATTACAAACTTGCCATTGATCGTTGTCCAAACCATAACATGCTACTTGTTACCCTCATTGATACATTCTACAATGGTTTGACATTACGACATCGTGATACAATCAATGCTGCAGCAGGGGGTACTTTTATGAAAAGATGACCCGAAGAGTGTTACGATCTAATCGAAAACATGACCGCTCATCATAACTTCTGGGATTCCTCTGCTGAAAGAAGCGAGTCAACGAGATCTATCACTACTTCCACCCCTTCTCCCGAGATAGCCGCACTTGCTAATAAGTGTGATGATTTGTCTACTGCTGTATATCGAATTCATCAAACGATCGAGAATCAAAATAAAAATACTCAGCAAGTGAACTCTATTAACCCAAGTTGTGAGACTTATGGTGGTCCACATTCATACTATGAGTGCCCAGCCTCCGGTAGCTACACTCACGAGAATGTTTATGCTGCAAACACGGGAGGTAACGTTTACCAACCGCAAGGAGACCGTAATCTCCTCAGCTATCGTTCCAACAATTTCCTTGGACCACCCGGTTTCAACAACCCGAATTAAAATGTGCCAAACAGGAATAATCAAGTGAATCAGAATCAAAATAGGGTTAATCAGGGTTTTCCAAATCAGAATCAAGGTTTTTCAAATCAAAATCAAGGTTTTCCAACTCAGAATCAGGGTAATTTCAATCAGACACAAAATCGGGGTTTTCAAAATCAGGGAAATTTTCAAAACCAAGGCCCGAATCAAGGGAGTTTCTATCCAAATCAAGGGAATTTTTATCAAAATCAAGGAAATTTTAATTATGGAAATCAAGGAAGTTTTCAAAGGAACCATCAAAATGCTAATAATTTTCAAAATGTTAATTATGCTAATCAAGGTCAAAGTTTTCAAAACACCCGTGGGCAGAATTTCAATCAAAATGTTGCTCCAAATCCGTCGCCCACGGATGAATTGTTGAAACAACTTACTATTCAAAATCAGAATCATCAAGAAATGACTAGGATATTGATTAAGGAAATGACCGAACTCAAGAAGTCTTTAAATGATTGACCCTCGGGTTCGGGTACTACCTCTACTCTCCCAAGCAACACGATCGCCAACCCGAGGGGCGATGCAAAGGCGATCACTACTCGTAGCGGTGCTAAGTATGATGGACCCACGGCTCCGACTACCTCTTCCTCAATTCCTCCAAAGGTATCGGAATGTGAGACCGAGGCGACAAAGGACAAGGAACTTCCTACCAATGGAAGGACCGAAGACGTCCAACCTCCGGCTGTCCAATTATCTGAGCCAAAAGAAAAAGACGTTCTTGAAAAAGATATTCCCAATAAGACCAAACTTCCTTATCCTTCGAGACTCAATGAACAAAAGCTCCATGACAAGGCTAATCAACAAATGGAGAAGTTCTACCAAATCTTCCAAGATTTGCACTTTGATATTAGCCTCGCGGATGCTATTCTCTTAATGCCGAAATTTGCGTCAATGATTAAAGGCTTATTGAATAACAAAGAAAAAGTGTTCGAAATGGCAAAAACCCCGCTGAATGAGAATTGCTCGGCGGTTCTTCTTAAAGAGCTTCCCGAAAAGCTCGAAGATCCTGGAAAGTTTCTTATTCCATGCAAATTCCCGGGGATGGCTGAATGCTTCGCCCTAGCCGATCTCGGTGCTAGCATCAACCTAATGCCAAAATCCTTTTGGAAAAAGTTGTCTCTTCCAGAGCTTACCCCGACTTGTATGACCCTCGAGCTAGCTAATCGTTCTATTACGCGCCCCATTGGAATAGCCGAGGATGTTTTCGTCAAAGTGGGGAAGTTCCATTTCCCTGCTGATTTTGTGATCGTAGATTTCGATGCCGATCCACGGGTACCTCTCATTCTCGGAAGAGGTTTCCTACGGATTGGCCGTGCTTTAATCGACGTATATGATGAAGAGATTACCCTTCGAGTTGGTAATGAAGCAGTGACATTTAATCTAGATCAGACGGCGAGATACTCTTCCAACTACGATTGTATGTCCGTAAACCGAATTGATATGATTGATGCTGCTACGGAAGAGTATGCTCAAGAGATTCTCGGTTTTGTTGCAAAGGCTACAAGTGGCAATCCCACTTCTGATATTTCTGATTCTTCTTCTACTGATAATTCTGACTCTTCTACCTCTACTGATAATTCTTTCCCTTCTACTCTTACCGATAATTCTTCTGCTTCTATCTCTATTGATGATTCTTCTATTTCTTCTGCACCTATCCTTTCCGATCCTTCCCCTTCCCTCACTCCGTTTGAGGGAAGTGATTTCGTCTTAGAAGAGATCGAGGCTTGCCTTTCTTCGGATTCAATTTCATCAGAAATTGATCAATCTGATATCGATGTTGAGGGAGACATTCTTTTGATCGAGAAAATGCTAAATACGGATCCTTCCCCATCCTTCCCTTCCGAAGAATTAAGAATTGAGGAAATTAAGGAAATCAAGCCGTCTAGTGAGAATCCTCCGAAGCTCGAGCTCAAGGATTTACCTCTGCATCTTGAGTACGCCTTTTTAGAAGGAACCGACAAATTTCCCGTTATCATTTCTAAAGAACTCAAGGAAGAGGAGAAGACCAAACTCCTAGATGTGCTCCGGAAACATAAGAGTGCAATTGCTTGGCAAATTTCCGATATAAAGGGCATCGACCCTCGTTTCTGCACTCATAAGATCTTACTCGAAGAGAATTCTAAGCCATCCGTCCAACAACAAAGACGGGTTAACCCAAAAATTCACGATGTTATCAAAAAGGAAGTTATCAAATTACTCGACGCCGGAATGATTTATCCGATTTCCGATAGCTCCTGGGTTAGCCTGATCCATTGTGTTCCGAAAAAGGGAGGTATGACCGTCGTTACGAATGATGATAATGAGTTAATTCCCACACGTCTCGTCACGGGCTGGAGAGTGTGCATTGATTATAGGAAACTTAACGAAGCCACTCGTAAAGATCATTTCCCGCTTCCATTTATGGACCAAATGCTCGAACATTTAGCGGGAAATGAATTCTATTGTTTTCTCGATGGTTTTTCCGGTTATTTTCAAATTCCTATCGATCCTTTAGATCAGGAAAAAACTACTTTCACATGCCCTTATGGAACGTTTGCTTATCGTCGTATGCCCTTCGGCTTATGTAATGCTCCAGGCACGTTCCAAAGGTGCATGATGGCCATATTCCATGACATGATCGAAAAAACCATGGAAGTTTTCATGGACGACTTCTCGGTTTATGGAGATTCGTTTTCCTCGTGCCTTTCTCATATAGAACGCATGCTTAAACGATGTGAAGACACCAATATCGTTCTAAATTGGGAAAAGTGTCACTTCATGGTTAAAGAGGGCATTGTCCTCGGCCATAAAATTTCTAAATCCGGAATCGAGGTAGATCGTGCCAAAGTAGATGTTATCGCTAAATTACCCCATCCTACCACTGTTAAAGGGATTCGTAGTTTCCTCGGTCATGCCGGTTTTTACCGACGATTTATCCAAGACTTTTCTAAGATAGCCCGGCCTCTGACCCACCTTCTCAAAAAAGATGCTCCGTTTATCTTCACAAATGAATGCATCGAGGCATTCAATACTCTCAAAAAGAAATTAACGGAAGCTCCGATCTTAGTTGCCCCCGATTGGGACTTGCCTTTTGAGCTTATGTGTGATGCAAGCGATTATGCTATCGGGGCAGTCCTGGGGCAACATAAGACTAAATATTTTCAGCCCATACACTATGCGAGCAAGACAATGATCGACGCTCAATCTCATTACACGACCACTGAGAAAGAGTTACTAGCCGTCATTTATGCTTTCGAGAAATTCCGACCATATCTTGTTTTGACGAAGACCATAGTGTATACAGACCATTCAGTGTTAAAATATCTTTTGGCAAAGCAAGATGCTAAGCCACGTTTGATCCGGTGGCTTCTCCTTTTACAAGAATTCGATATCGAGATTCGTGATAAGAAAGGAGCGGAGAACCTTGCCGCCGACCATCTCTCTCGTTTAGAAAATCCACACCAAAGTGATCTCGAGAATAAGGAAATAACCGAAACATTTCCACTCGAGACACTTGGAAGTTTATCACATGATTCTAATACCCCATGGTTCGCCGACTTTGCGAATTACCATGCGGGGAATTTTATTAGGAAAGGGATGTCGTCCTAACAAAAGAAGAAATTCTTTAAGGACGTTAAGCATTATTTCTGGGACGACCCCTACTTATTTCGAGTCTGTGCTGACCAAGTGATCCGTCGTTGCGTTCACGGCCAGGAAGCCGCTGACATCCTTATGGCATGCCACAGTGGACCCACGGGGGGACTTCATGGTGCCAATTTTACCGCTAAGAAAGTTTTCGACTCCGGCTTCTATTGGCCAACGATATATCGTGACACACATGACTTAGTAAAATCTTGCGACTCGTGCCAGCGTTAAGGAAAAATCTCTCAAAAAGACAAAATGCCTCAAAACGCTATTCAAGTATGTGAGATCTTTGACGTCTGGGGTATCAATTTCATGGGACCGTTCCCATCGTCTAGAGGAAACAAATATATACTCGTGGCCGTCGATTACTTGTCCAAATGGGTAGAAGCGAAGGCGCTCCCCACAATGACGCCCGAGTTGTTGTTAAGTTCTTAAAAAGTCTATTTGCACGATTTGGTACACCTAGAGCCATCATAAGTGATCGTGGCACACACTTCTGCAATGATCAATTTGCAAAAGTCATGATGAAATATGGTGTGACTCATCGACTCTCTACCGCATATCATCCTCAAACTAGCGGTCAAGTCGAGGTGTCCAATCGAGGTCTTAAGCGTATCTTAGAAAGAACCGTAGGTGAACACCGAGCCTCATGGGCTGACAAATTAGATGATGCACTCTGGGCCTTCCGCACCGCTTACAAAACACCCATCGGGTGTACTCCTTACAAGTTGGTGTATGGAAAGGCGTGCCATCTCCCCATTGAGCTCGAGCACAAAGCCTACTGGGCATTGAAGCATTGTAATTTTAACCTAAAGACCGCGGGAGATCATAGGAAAATCCAATTGAATGAGTTAGTCGAGCTTAGAGATCAAGCCTATGAGAACTCCTTAATCTACAAAGAAAAAACCAAGAGAATTCATGACTCGAAAATTAAAGATCGTATTTTTAATGTTGGTGATCGAGTTCTTCTCTTCAACTCAAGATTAAAGATGTTCTCGGGCAAATTGAAATCCCGTTGGTCTGGCCCATTCACCGTAGCCCAAGTATTTCCGTATGGTACTATTGAACTTTCTCAAGATAATGGGCCTAATTTCAAGGTGAATGGCCATAGGCTTAAACATTACTTTGGAGGGGACATACCACCCCTGGTTGTCCCGGATCTCCAAACATTCCCCAAGGACCAATAAATGCGGGGATCGAGTCAAGCTACATGACTCGGTTACCAAAAACAAAGCGCTTCGTGGGAGGCACCCCATTCTTATCCTTTTATCTTTTCTATTTAGGTTTTACTAATAAATAACCATGAGGATGGTTCCCTTTTCCATTTTCTCGTGTTTCGTGTTTGCACTTGTGGTTTTATGTCCAGATAGCCCAAAAATGAAGACTCTTGTGCTCGTCGTGCTGTCCTTTCTCCATTCGAGTCTCATTTTTCGATGCTTCTCTCATATCCTAATCGTTTCGATTAACGTTTATCTATTGGCATACCTAATAAAAGGCCTTAGATTCTCGTAGGTCACCCTTACCTTTGAAACATTGAGGACAATGTTTCGCTTTAGTCCGGGAGGGGTGAATCTTTCGATTCGATCTTTACCTTGCATTTTGCCATGAACTCACGCAACCCCGTTTTTCCGAAAAATTTTGAAGAAAAATACAAAAAAAATGAAAATTTTTTTGAAAAAATCACAAAAATATAATAAGTTTTGACACAATGTTGACTTTCCGCTGGTTAGAGTAGGAATAAAATTTTGACTTGATCCGGGCGTGTTGAACCCTAGCTTGTTCCCTTAACCTATATAATCGTTAAAGCTTATGTTAGTCTTTTACACAAGGAGCTAGAAAACGCGAATTCTTTTATAAGAATTTGCAAGTTCCCGTAATTGACTTTATATGTGCGTAGCTTGATTATCGGCTAAGCATCCGTGGATCTCATTACTTGAGATTTTAAATTTGCGGAGAACGAGAAATGATAGAGTTTATTTAGAAGTTAAATGCTAAACGTGGAGTAGTTGGTTCTTTTTAGAGCCCATGAAAGGTACTTGCGGCCTTTTTGTTCCCATAAGATTGTTTCACCCTATTTAATAGATCTCTTAGGTTTAATTAAGGGTGCACGGTTTGGGCAATACTTAGTTTCTTCTCGTTCCTAAGAAAATTTCTGCATATGGAGGTTTGGTACACATAGGGGTACTGCCAGTGTTACGGTGAAATAGACTATCACATCTTGCCGGTTCGCAGCCGATGTGGTGATCTTAATAAAGACCGTAGGACTCGGGGTTTGGCAAATAATGATGAATAATGTATAATGTATAATAATAATCCAAAGCCATAAAAGTTTTCTACATCTTGCCGGCTCACAACCGATGTTGTAGACTTCAAAAAGGCGGAGGAAAAATCCAAGGTCATAATAAGACTATTACATCTTGTCGGCTCGCAACCGATGTTGTAATTGTTGTAAAAGACTAAGGACCAAATACGTTAATGTGCTTGATAATGTTAAATAAAAGCCAAGCTTCGACTCCGGGAGTGTCCTAATAAAAAGCTTCCGTCTCGGGTCTCAGACATGGGATGTTTCGGTCGTAAATAAAAGGGATGCCCCCACAATCGTGTTAAATCAGAGACCTCCATGTGGACCCGATTTTTGTATGCAGGGATTTTCGAGGGAAGGTTTGGAAACTACTTAGCGTTCAAATTTTGTGCTCTTATCGGACTAATAATTATCGAAACGAGAAATTCATTTCTCACAAAATAAAATACTGAGATACAAAAATAGGAAATGGAGGGAAGGTTTGGAAACTACTTAGCGTTCAAATTTTGTGCTCTTATCGGACTAATAATTATCGAAACGAGAAGTTCATTTCTCACAAAATAAAATACTGAGATACAAAAATAGGAAATGGGAACAAGAGGTAATTACACAAGTAACTCGCATGGGTAGTGTTAGCATTTAACTTGTAATTAAACAATGATCTCGTTTTTACGCTTGGCTTGAGAACTCGTGAAAAATCAGGGACGATGAATTTTATCCGAATGGTCACTTCTCCATGAGTCGTGTTTCCTACTCAATGAGCCTAAAAGTTATCGAAAGATAATGAAAGTTAACATGCCGTCACACGAATAAGATAGGTACTGTAAATAGGTAGGAGTAAGTAGGATAACCGGGGCATTTTTGGGATTTAAAATTTAGTAATCTCTTTTGAATATTTTGCTACTTTCAAAGTTAGTAAAAAGAGATGAGGAATTTTAGACTTCAAAAATGTGAGCTTATAGCATTGCGTGAGGACACGGCAATATTTTAGTCCGGGAGATTTTGGTGTGAGTGAATACACACACCCTTTATTGACCAAATTAAGACCCAAAAAGGCCAAAAACTAACGAATAATTGCCAAAAATATGTGTTTTGTGCTTTTGTACATGCAGGTAAGATAATATGAGAAAAGGACGAAAACCAAGCCAAAACCGGGAAAACGAGCACGAGAAATGGAAATAGTCAAAGGTCGGAATCAGGAATGCTCAAAAAGTCAAAACAAGTCCCAAGAAATTCAAGAATGTTACAAAAGGCCCTTGGAATGAAGATTACAAAATTGGCAAGACAGGTCCCTATAAAATCAGATTATACATATTTGGTCCCTTATGTTTAAACTTATAAACCCTACACTAATAAAACCTTAACAAACAAACAAATCCACAATCCAACACCCTCCAATCCATTAATCACCTAGGCCCATTCCTCCTTCACCCAGTCCACACTAAAGCCCAAAACTAAAATTAATCCTACCCGGTACCCACTTTACCCATTCTACCCGTAATAAACCCGAAGTCAACCCCCATTAATATCTAGTCAAACCACAAACAATAAAACGCGCCTCTATACCCCTGGTTACTATTCACCCATCTCCCACCTCCAATTCACCTCACCCTGGTTAGCCTCCATTACACAACCTCGATTCCCCTAGAACCTTCTGACAACGTGTCAGTAAACACGTCACACTCTTCTCACGTGGCAAATTAGAGCAAAATGACTGGCTGGAAGGACCTGGAAACACAGCGAAGGATCAAGTGGCTAAAATTACTTGGATTCAAGAATATTCTAGGTGGGATAGGATCTATTGAAGAGGATAAGCATTCCTGAAGCTTCCAAACCGCCTTTGAGAGGCTATAAAAGGAGCACTCCTCATGAGCTCAGGTCGTGTAGAGTCTAGAGTCAAAATTAAGGTTTAATTTACTGCTATTGTAATGTTTTTATATTTTCCTTAATGTAATACTGTCTTCAATTTAATAAAAGTCATAGTTTTCTTGCAGTTTCTCTTTAATCTGTTTTTAAGCTTTAGTAGTATAAGCTCTTATTTTCTTTTAAGTCCTTATTTCTCAGCTTCTTTAAGTATCTTTTTCCTAAAATTTTCTTTTATCATTTAGAACTTAGGAAAATCATTTTCATACCCGTAGGAGTAGTCTAACTTTAAATTCACTTTTTATTTCGCGCACTTACGTTTAATTTCCGTCTAGTTTACGTTTTTAGTTTAAATTACGTGTTAGGCTTACGTGTTTACTTATTTGTGCATTATTAATTGTTTATTTGTAGTTTAATTAGGGTTCCCCATAAAACCCCCTCACATTCACTTCACGATTCACGACACCGATCCAACGAACTCGAATTCAACCTTCGTTGGAAAAACGACCCGGGGATTCATATTTACCCGTGCAATCCTCGGAGATATATCTATATATACTATATATAGCGTATCAATAGCATGTATGATTTTAAAAATAAATGTTTAGGCATACGATACGTATCTTCAAAAAAATAATCGTCGAATTTCGGATCATCACAAAAATAATCACGATGCAATCTTTCTGCAGCTTTGATCCGATTGCGGTTTACTAATTTTCGAGTCGACCTTGCTGTAACACCCCCATTTTTCACTGATCACAACGGATTAAGTGTTTATGGTATTATCTCATGGATCATAGATACAATAATAGGGAATGACTCAAAAAGAGGCATTTTATAAAAATGAGTTATCATTCATTAAAATTATCAGAGTTTTATAAGTTGAGGTCCCGTGAATCAAAGTGTGAGATGTTATGTTTGAATGATAACCAAATAGAAAGTCTTTCAAGCCTCGTGCCTCTCCATGCCATAAATTCCACAGAGCTTTGTTACCTAGAATACATGCTTCAAAAGTCAACACTAGGTGTTGAGTGAGAGTCATAGGTTTAGGGGTTAGTAAATACAAGTTCCTCAAGGTTCAGTTATTACACCCTTCAAGGAAAATGCAGTGTGTGTGTGTGTGTGTGTGTGTGTGATAATTGTAGTGCATGTACAATTATCATGAGTTGGTCAGTTGGTCTGTTGCACTAAGCTCATGAACCACACGTTAACAATCTGGGTCATGGGGGCTGCAGACCCAACCATGAGGGGATAGGAAGGATAACTTGCCAAAGTTAATCCTTCAGTGAGGGTTCAAATATAATACTTATTGGTACTCTCCAGTGAGAGATAGTACCAACGGGAGTTGTCAAACTCCAATAGATCTATCTATTATATTCGCGTTCGCTTGGGTAAAATATCCCAAACGATTAGATTCATGAATTTTGTTGTGTAGGGGTGGCAGATAGTTTACTCATGCAACAACCAAAGAAAAAGACTTGTATTCGATTTAAAGCATTTAGCATGTATCCCCCTCACAGGTTTTGTAAAACATTTAAAAAGAGTGGAGCTATGAAAACTCACCTGGGCTTAGGGAAATCTAATTGATGTGAAAAGTGGCTCGGAAACTAGACTGCCTACTCACGTATCCTGGTGGTTTTGTTGGTGTGGATGTATGTCAAGCTTTAATTATCTTTTTTAAGTTTCTTAAGTAATCATTCTTAGGTTTTTTAATTTTTTAGATATAACATAACACCATTCGGGCTATCACAATCCAGAAGTATAAGACTCCTCACATGAAGCTCCCTACTATTGTATTATGTTATCAACATAATACCGTTCGGGCCATCATAATTCAAAAGTTAATACTCCTCACTTGAAGCTCCCTACTATTGAGCTATGTTGTTATTAAGTTTATTTATAACATAACACTGTTTGGGCCATCACAATCCAAAAATACATGCAATAATCGTTTGAGGAGCCAGGGCACTTTAATTCGTAAACCTAGCAAACTCGTCAAAACGAAATATCCATATGGTACTCCTCACATGAAGCTCCCTAGTATTGTGTTATGCTTCTAACTTTAATTAAGTTTTATATTTATATAATATTTTCACTTTATACCCTTATAGTTTATATATTTACAAAATCTACCCTAGACTTATATACTTATATTAATAACTATCTAAATTTAGTAGTTTTAGTCCCTATACTTATATATTTTAAGAAAATGGAAAAAGTGACCCTTGGACTTATAAGTTTTCAAAGTTTATTATTTATACCCTTAACTTTATAACTTTTGCAAAACTAGTCCTTATTAGTTTATAACTATTTTACTTTTTATCCTAAGGTTATATAACTTTGCAACAAGGGTCCTTATACTTTATAACTTCTAAGAAATTTCAAAAATAGTCTCTAGACTTAATATTTTCATAAAGTTGCTATATATACCCCTATGCATGGAAAACTTTGATAAACTAGCCCTAATTCAATGCAAACTATATTTTTATAAAACAAAAAGATTTCCTAGCTTATGTTTAACTAATATTAGCTTATTTAAGTTACTTAAACTAGCTTATAGCTTATTATAAGGTATTATAGTATATATTTAGTATTTAGTGCATAGTTAGGGTTTAAAAAGAAAACTAGCATGTTATAGTGATCAAGGCTTAGGCAAGGGTTCCTATGTGATCTAAGGCATCTAATATCTATCCTAGGACTGTAATTAAGCTAAGAGAGCAAGTAAGGAAAGCTTACGAGACCAGAAGTTGGTGTACGAGTGTTTTAGGGTTTCCTAGGGCAAAACTAAGCTCGACAAGGGTTCAAGGCTTATGGTACTCGACTTCTATGGCTACTAGGGTCCTAATACTACTACTAAATACAGATTGTAAATGGTGAAGAGAGGAGAAAAGGTGTGGAATGAAATGGAGAGGGTACGGGGGTATTTATAGGGTTAGCGAGAGGTTTAGGTGGCAAAGGTAGTGGTGTGGTGTCGAGGAGGGGGGGGGGTGCTGAGTAAGGAAGGCTAGGGGAGGTCTTGGAGGGTCTAAAGGGTGATGAGGATAGGCTATGGTATAGCTAGGGGCGGAGTAAGACAATAGTGGTGGTGGTTTAGCCGCGGGCTTAAGGTGGTGACAAGGAGGTGATGCACCTCCTCGTGTGGGTGCTTAGAGGTGCTAGGGTGTGTGCTAAGCATGAATAAGGTGCTAGGTTGAGGTGCTTGAGGTGCTTATGTTTAGGTTTTAACTAATTTAGGTTTAGTTTTATCCTAATTTGGCTTAGTGGGAGATTAGGGTCTAGCTTAGGGTTTAGTGCCTAATGTCCTATGAGTGTTTAGTGACTAATCCTAGGTCATAAGAGGCTTATACTAAGTGGTGGTAGCTTATGGTGAAGTTCTGGGATAGTTTAGACCTAATTCCGGGAAATTATGACCTAGTTATGGTTTTGTGCTTAAGGGACTTGTACCTAAGCTCTCGGGGGTTGTACTAGGGTCTAAGGGTGCTAAGATATCCTATTGTTCCTAAGGTAACTCATACATAATCCTTGTACACGTTCAAATGAGTTTAGATAAGCAATTAGGGTTTTGTGAACACATAGGCCTGATTAGGGCTTAATTAGGGTTAGATTAGGGTTTTGTGATGAGTTTAGTGTGTTAGGTTGGTAGATTACTTATTGTGGTGTTGTTGTGATCTTATGCTTGACATACTAGTGGTTTATAGGATGTGTGGGTAGAGATATTTGGCTTATGTGGATACGTGAGCAAGTCTAGAGAGTCATGCAGGTAATTGCATATAAAAAGCAAAAATTTACCTGTGAAATACCTGACACACGTATTTGTAGTTGAAATGATAGTGATGAATTTTGTGGGTTGTTATAGTCTTACCCCCTTGGAGAAAATCTCGTCCCGAGATTTAGTTAGACATAGAAGTTGTGGGGAAGAATTTCTGATACCAAAGAAGAGTAGTGCGAAAAGAAGGGGAGGTTTGTACAAGCGGAGTAGGAAATGCTTGCACAGATGCCAGATACTTAGGCTTATTCATTTATATCTCATTACTTACAAATAAAGGCGTCCCAATATTTTTAAACAAGAGTTTAGAAATTCATAATCCATTTGATTTATAACTTTCTCATTAAAATAGAGTGTCCTAGTTCATTTTAATAGGATAGTCATTATAAATCATCCTTAAGTAGTATCGGCGGAAAATGGAGAGAGTTGACCACACTTATGGAAATGTAATACAGGAATATTTTATAGACAAGTTCCAATCATGATGAAGACTAGTTCTAGTCATGGTGGAGATAAGTTCTAGTCGTGGTGGAGGCAAATTCTAGTCACGATAGAGGCAAATTCTAGTCATGATAGAGACAAGTTCTAGTCATGACAGAGACAAGTTCTACAGTCTCCCTGTTTAGCAACTTGTCGCATGGCAACTTCCCATATTATGACTAGAATGACGGGCGTTGAAGATCTCATTTTTGTAACTTTTGCAAAGCGAGATTTAATATCATAGTCGAACATAATGAGGATTAAAGTTCTATGTAGATATTCTTACAAGTTCTAACTAATAGAATCTTGTGATATGATGAGAAATACAAGTTCTAACTTTTAGAACATTGTAGGATGAGGTAGGGAGAGAGTTTAGAGCGAAGAAAATAGAGTGTAAAATGACGAAGGGATGAAAGGATGGAAGAAAATGGGAAGATGGATCTTTTTATAGGAAGGAGTGAATAGGAAGAGGGAAGGAGAGGGATGAAATAGGAAGGTATGAAGGAGTGGGAGGTAACAAAAGGATGGAAGAGTAGGAATAGGTGGAGTGGAAAAAGGATAGGAGTATAGGATTAAACGGTAGAGTGAGGAAGGCGGAAGAGTAAGATTTAAATAGGAGCGTGGGAAGAAGGTGGTAGAATGGGATTTAAACGGAAGAGTGAGAAAAAGGCGGGGGAATGGGATTTAAACGGAAGAGTGAGAACAATGCGAGGGAATGGGATTTAAACGGAAGAGTGAGAATATAGGATACCTGAAAAGATGATATTCCTAATGGAATTAAGATTTACTAGATTCCTTCAAAGTTTGTTTTCCCCCTAAGGTTCTTCTAGTTTTTCATAACTAGTCCTAAGGCTCTAAAGGTGGAGTACTAATCTTAACTGGTAAGGAAGATCCTATGTTGGGAGAGGGGCTAGGTAATTTCTTACCTAGGGGTTTACTAGGAGTGTTATTATGCTTAGGTAGGGTTTCACGCTTAGTCTTTTGTCTTATGTTGTCTAGTACTACGAGTATCACTATTACTACAAGTATCACTATTCCTAGGTACTTAAATCCGACTAGGGTAGTATCCATAGTATGCTCTAAGTAGAATTTCTAATGAATCTCCTATAAAATGTCAAATCCTAATAAACTAAGTATGGGTAGACTAAAATCCTCAAATGTTTTATTCCTAGTTATAACTAGTAACCTCGAATTCTAAGTCTTGTTTATCCTAATGGTATATCATTCCTAGGAATTTCTAAATCCTCAAATGTATATGGAAAATCTTAGTATGGGGTATGCTACTTAGGTCTAGGTAAACTATATCCTCAAAATGACTTATATAGTGAGATCTTAACTAGTCTTTCTATCCTGTAACTAGACTAAGTGCTAAAGGCTTAAGGTAGTTTACTAATCTAATCCTCAATTACTCCTAAGCTTCCTAGGTTGTATCTAAAGGCTTCTTATATCTAATCTATTTCTAATATCCTCGAATTTAAGTAAAATTACTATCTTAAACTAAATTCATCCTATTGTATTACTTTTCGGGCATAGGTTCTATTTTGGTTTCTAGCTAATAAGACCTAGAAAATTTCTAATCTTATTTTTCTATTTCCTCAATGATTTCTTAGAGATAGTCTATTCAAAGTATTCTATGTCTATTTTTATGTTTATCTAAGGGCATCCTAGAGTTATTTCTAACCTCAAGTATGGGGATCCTAAAGTTATTTCTTACCTCAAGTATGGGAATCCTAGAGTGTAATATGTTTTTTCTAAGGGGAAATAACTATTTCAGGAATCATAGTTATGTAAGGAAGGGAAGATTGAGAAGGAAAAGCTAGGGAAGTAGTGAGGGCTAGGGATACTAAATTTGGAAAGAATTCAGATCTCTATGATGTAGAATAGGAATTCTCATCATTAGTATCATATAAAATGATAGGGAAGGGATTTTATGGAATTTGGTTTTTAGGAGGGGGGGGGGGGAAAGAGTTGAAGTTCAAAGGAAGTTGTTATTCATGACATATAATATCATGAGATAATGGGAGTGGAAGTTACAACTACATAAGGTCATAAATAACTTATTTTTCAACAAGTATTGCTATTTATTTCCAATGTCTTGTTGTTAGATTTATGAAGATAAGAAAAAGGAAGGTTGGGATTGGGAATAGGGAACATACTCTACAGAATGACAGTTTAGGCTTCCCTATAATGCCTAAAGTTCAAGAATAAGTATCCTTACGAGACGATTCTCAGCAAGGTTTTGGGTTTGAAATTGAAACCCAAACGAGTTAAGACTTAAAAGCTTTTGAGAATCTATGAATCTAAGGGATCGGGACTATCTATCCCAGGTTTCTAAGGGTTATAGTGGGGTAAGGGTTTAAGGTAGGTTATAACAAGTACCCAACTTGTCATGTCTTATGGGATAATCCTAATTTCCTAAGGGTTCTTATAAGGTTTGGGATATCCTAGGGTAATCAAGAAGAGGCATACCTAATTCTAGGTTAGCTAAGTTATTCTAAATTGAGGGGCACTAGGAGGTATCTAAGGCATAACTTATATTATTGGTTTCCTATCTTACATATCCTACAGGTATTATTCTAAGGCTAAACTCCTAAAGGCATATTATTTAGGGATTTCTTCCAAAGTTTTCTTAAATCTAAGGGTTTAGGGTTGTAATATTTTCTAGATTTGATTGATGACTTTCCTCATCATCATTAATCATCTTTTCTAAGGTGCATATTCTAAAACGGGCAAAGACTATTTTATGGTGGTGTCTCATTTGGTTTTTCTGTATTTTAGCTATCTTAAAACGGGATTGTTGTAGGGTGTTTCTTAAATTACTATAATTAGGTCGGGTGCCTAGGTTATTATCATGACCTTCTTCTATCTTATCAATAAGGTCAAGAAATATTTCATCTAAGTTATTTAAAATATCTTCTACCCGATTTTCCTGTTTTTCTAAAGTTGTCCTAGTGAATTTTTCTCCTAATTCAGATTTCCAAAGTGAAGTGGGAGGGTTTACTAAGTAAGGTGTGGGTGCTAAGGTATAGGGTTGTCTAGGTTCATATATAGGGATATAGGTAGGGGTAGGTTTCCTAGGTATATAAGGTTCTCTAGGAAGAAAGAACCCATGTGGTTCAAATCTGGGGGAGGGAAATGGTGGGTGTAAAATACTGTTTGGGGGAGTAATAGGTGATGCCTTATCATAGAATTCTCTTATATGTTTTAAGTGTGGGTCATCTACGAAAGGTGTAAAACCTAAGGGTGAAGGTGTATCTATACTATTCCTAGGGCTTTCAGGGGAATTGGGAAAAATATTTTTAAAACTAAGATCCGAATCATTAGGAGAGGGAAGAGCATTCTCCGTAAGTGATTCGGGTGGGGTAAAGGTAGAGTAGTGGGGAGCAGGCATAATTATCTAATAACCGATAAACTATTGTAAGCTAGCATATAAGTTAAGGAAATACCTATTATGCAGATCTAATGCACATAAGGCTCTGGGAAGTAGGCATTGGGGAGTGGAGTGGCACGAAAGAATTTCTCGGGTATCGGGAAAGGTAGTTGTAGTTTAGGTTTTGACCTTATTCTCTACAACTGAAGCTCTGATGCCAATCTGTAACACCCCCATTTTTCACTGATCACAGTGGATTAAGTGTTTGGGTATTACCTCATGGATCATAGATACAGTAATAGGGAATGACTCAAAAAGAGACATTTTATAAAAATGAGTTATCATTCATTAAAATTATCAGAGTTTTATAAGTTGAGGTCCCGTGAATCTAAGTGTGAGATGTTATGTTTGAATGATAACCAAATAGAAAGTCTTTCAAGTCTCGTGCCTCTCCATGCCATAAATTCCACAGAGCTTTGTTACCTAGAATTCATGCTTAAAAAGTCAACACCAGGTGTTGAGTGAGAGTCATAGGTTTAGGGGTGAGTGAATACAAGTTCCTCAGGGTTCCGTTGTTACACCTGTCACAACTCACCATTTCAGGTCATTTACCGTTTCAGGTCATTTTCCCAAACTTCGACTTTTTACTATTCATAAATCACTATTCATCAAAACACTATTCATCGTTTTACTATTCATCATTTTCGAGGTCAATTTGATATTCTGAGAAACTTTTGGGAAATTTACTATTCACTGAACACTATTCATTTCCGGAAAAGTTTTCATCATTCACTTGCATTACTCATTTCATCGTAAATTTAGTTTACGGGTATTCAAATTCGCGTAACCGGATTGGTTTAGGTGCGAATTCATTTCATTAGTGCTAAGGACACTGCATACGGACTGGAGATAGTCTGCATATCATCATAACAGCATTTTCATGTTATACCACTCTCAGGATTTTCAAATTTATATATTTGATACATTTAACGTTTTTACGTATAAGTATTTATAGTAAACGTTAACACCCGGTTTATACACGACGAATATATCTAAATATTCCCACAATGGTCCCGACATATTTTTATATCCATTTTAACATCATAAAAGTTATAACATTCAGTTACCCAGTATTTTGGAAATTTATTTTATTTATAACGTACGCTTATGAATATAACGACGGTTTTCGTGAAAACTAAACAATAATCACCCGATCACTCAGTAATTGTACCCAACATATTTTCAACATATTTTTATCATTATTATGACTTTATTAAGTCCCGGTTAACTTCGTGAACATTTATTTCTAACAAACTCGGTACCCGGTAGCACCAAAAACACAACTTAATCAAATCAAACACATATAAATTCCAAGTTAATGCATTATTTACCCAATCTTATCATTCACTCCTCCACATGCCGCCCCCCCTCCTCCTAATTCTTTCATTGTTGACTATTATGACTAACCAAATCTTATCAAGACTATATAGATATTTTTACCACATTTTATTCATATAATATCAAGAAACTAGCAAGAAACTCTTTCATCTTATCCTATCCTCTCATTTTGCTCGTTAACCACAAGGATCAAGCAATACTCCATCATTTTTCATAAGATCAAGTGCAATCAATCCATTTTATTGGTCTAAGTAAGGTTTTGATTTCAAAACCATAAGGGTTACTAAGTTTTCATCTCTACAAGCCTTCCAATATTTCAAGTAAGTTTACAAAAATTATTTTTATGATTTTACTATGATTCTTTCATGCTCATATGATTTATTTCAAGGTTTTCATGCATTTGTTGTTATATACCACTCTTTATATATTTTTCTCAAAGTTTCAAACCCTAGAAATCTATTTAAGTGAATCCTTGATAGATTAGCATGATTGAGGTTGTTTAGGAAGCCATGATACCTTAAGAAGGTATATGGTAGGATTAGATTAGTATTTGTGGTGATTAAAAGTGGTTTAGTGAAGTTTTGGACTAGTTTTAAACATTGGAAAATGATTTTTACAACATATACAAACCCGCTGTAAGAAAAATGAAAACGTGGGAAACTCAGTAACTTTTGGGTTATTTTTGGCCAAATATTTAGAAAATACACTCCGAGACGAAGCCGTGGCCGAAAACGGGGATAAAAACAAGTTAATAACGAAGGAGATACGATTTTTATGAGTTTAACGACAAAAATTGATTTTCCGGAAAAATAGTTGCTGAATGGAAACATTCATCAGCCTATTTGAGGCGTTTGGCGAAACCTAAATGAACCGTGCTATTAAAAATGTACAAGTATATTTTTTTACGAAACCGTGGACATAAAATACGAAGGAAACGAGCTTATAACGACCGAGATACTCACATTTCAAACTATATATATACACTATAATGTGACAGCTTTTAAATCTAGAAAAGTTAGTACGTACTAAGTATATATTTTCAAGTAACGTCAATTGAAGGGCCGTTTTCATTAACCACTGAGACATGTAATGTCATGAGTTACTTTCACGTCGAAGAGACGACTTCAAAGGTTTTCAAAACGTCAAACCAAGCACTAATCTTAACACTATATATATATACATTTACAAAAATAGTCACTACGTACTAAATTCTAGATTTTCTAGAAATATTAACGCCAAAACTACGTAGTAACTAGATTTATAAAAATAATACCAAGTACCCAATTTTATAACTAATGAAGTATTAGTTATTACAAGTATATTTTTATCACTACAAGGCGTTATTTCAAGGATTTCAACCCGAAGATTTCAACACTAACATGGAAACATACGATATATATATAAGTATATATATTGCAACTAGCTTTATTTTTCTAATAGCAATATTTTCCTAAGTCTTGAAATATATATTTTTGATAACACAAGTGTTTTTCCAAAGAGTAGAGTGGTATAGGAACATGTGCATGGACATTCATAACATCATTTGGTGATCTAAATGAGATCGTTCATCATTCATATTAGGTTGCGGCAGCTAACCGTGCATTGTTGTTCACTTCATTTCATTCAAGTATCATCACTTAAGGTGAGTTTTCATGGCCCCGTTTTCAATTACTTATTTGATTTCAAATCCCACGGGGGAGAATACATTGCATCAATTACTTTCGTACATGCCCAAGTATTACAAATTCCTTACATTGCTTAAGTTGCCTTGCTACCACGACACGACAAGTCCCCTTTATTTCATGGACCGTTAATTACAGTACGAGCGAGAGTGAGTGAATAGATCTATTGAGGGTGACTCCTCCATTCGTGTTTGGGTTGCTCCAGCGGAATTACGAATGCATTTCATTTCTAAATTACGAGTGTCTGGTAAACACTCACTTGGGGCAAGTTTTAGTACGTCTAGCTTCGGGGTCATGAGCTTAAGAGACAATGTAGCATTTTTGACATTTTTGTCGGCTTACTTTATACTTGTGGCTTATGTACATACGATTTAACTTACAAACCTATGATTATTCACCAACATTCGTGTTGACCGTTTTCGCAATGTATTTTCAGGTAACTAAGGCATTATCATATTACATGCATGGAGTCACATTAGGGTGTGCCAGGGATGATGCACTACATTTTGGATTTTTCATGCACTTGTGTAAATTATCGTTTGACATTTCCTGAACTTGTTTTCTGTAAACGTTTCAACCTTTGGGGACCTATGTTTTGTAGCACTGGATGCTTTTAAATAAATCAAACGATATGTATTTTCCAAACGACACTTTAGGTCGTTCAATATTTCCTTGTTATGGTGCTATGACAGTTACACTCCCAGGCATTCCATTCCGCTGCAAGTCAGGTAAATTGGGGGTGTGACAACACCCTTCAAGGAAAATGTAGTGTGTGTGTGTGTGTGTGTGTGTGTGTGTGTGTGATAATTGTAATGCATGTACAATTATCAGGAGTTGGTCAGTTGGTCTGTTGCACTAAGCTCATGAACCACACGTTAACAATCTGGGTCATGGGGGCTGAAGACCTAACCATGAGGGGATAGGAAGGATAACTTGCCAAAGTTAATCCTTTAGTGAGGGTTCAAATATAACTCTTATTGGTACTCTCCAGTGAGAGATAGTACCAACGGGAGTTGTCAAACTCCAATAGATCTATCTATTATATTCGCGTTCGCTTGGATAAAAGATCTCAAACGATTAGATTCATGAATTTTATTGTGTAGGGGTGGCAGATAGTTTACTCGTGCAACAACCAAAGAAAAAGATTTGTATTCGATTTAAAGAATTTAGCATGTATCCCCCTCACAGGGTTTGTAAAGCATTTAAAAAGAGTGAGGCTATGAAAACTCACCTGGGCTGAGGGAAATCTAATTGATGTGAAAAGTGACTCGGAAACTAGACTGCCTACTCACGTATCCTGGTGGTTTTGTTGGTGTGGATGTATGTCAAGCTTTAGTTATCTTGTTTAAGTTTCTTAAGTAATCATTCTTAGGTTTGTTAATGTTTTAGATATAACATAACACCGTTCGGGCCATCACAATCCACAAGTATAAGACTCCTCACATGAAGCTCCCTACTATTGTATTATGTTATCAACATAATACCGTTCGGGCTATCATAATTCAGAAGTTAATACTCCTCACGTGAATCTCCCTACTGTTGAGCTATGTTGTTATTAAGTTTAGTTATAACATAACATCGTTCGGGCCATCACAATCCAGAAGTACATGCAATAATCGTTTGATGAGCCAAGACACTTTAATTCGTAAACCTAGCAAACTCGTCAAAACGAAATATCCACATGGTACTCCTCACATGAAGCTCCCTAGTATTGTGTTATGCTTCTAACTTTAATTAAGTTTTATATTTATATAATATTTTCACTTTATACCCTTATAGTTTATATATTTACAAAATCTACCCTAGACTTATATACTTATATTAATAACTATCTAAATTTAGTAGTTTTAGTCCCTATACTTATATATTTTAAGAAAATGGCAAAAGTGACCCTTGGACTTATAAGTTTTCAAAGTTTACTATTTATACCCTTAATTTTATAACTTTTGCAAAACTAGTCTTTATTAGTTTATAACTATTTTACTTTTTATCCTAAGGTTATATAACTTTGCAAAAAGGGTACTTATACTTTATAACTTCTAAGAAATTTCAAAAATAGTCCCTAGACTTTAAATTTTCAGAAAGTTACCATATATACCCCTATTCATGGAAAACTTTGCAAAACTAGTCCTAATTCCATGCAAACTATATTTTTATAAAACAAAAAGTTTTCCTAGATTATGTTTAACTAATATTAGCTTATTTAAGTTACTTAAACTAGCTTATAGCTTATTATAAGGTATTATAGTATATATTTAGTATTTAGTGCATAATTAGGGTTTAAAAAGAAAACTAGCATGTTATAGTGATCAAGGATTAGGCAAGGGTTCCTATGCGATCTAAGGCATCTAATATCTATCCTAGGACTGCAATTAAGCTAAAAGAGCAAGTAAAGAAAGCTTGCAAGACCAGAAGTGGGTGTACGAGAGTTTTAGGGTTTCCTAGGGCAAAACTAAGCTCGACAAGGTTTCAAGGCTTATGGTACTCGACTTCTATGGCTACTAGGGTCCTAATACTACTACTAACTACAGATTTTAAGTAGTGAAGAGAGGAGAAAAGGTATGGAATGAAATGGAGAGGGTACGGGGGTATTTATAGGGTTAGCTAGAGGTTTAGGTGGCAAAGGTGGTGGTGTGGTGTCGAGGAGGGGTGGGGGTGATGAATAAGGATGGCTAGGGGAGGTCGTGGAGGGTCTAAGGGGTGATGAGGATAGGCTATGGTGTAGCTAGGGGCGGAGTAGGACGGTAATGGTGGTGGTTTAGCCGCGGGCTTAAGGTGGTGACAAGGAGGTGATGCACCTCCTTGTGTGGGTGCTTAGAGGTGCTAGGGTGTGTGCTAAGCATGACTAAGGTGCTAGGGGTGCTAGGTTGAGGTGCTTAAGGTGCTTATGTTTAGGTTTTAACTAATTTAGGTTTAGTTTTGTCCTAATTTGGCTTAGTGGGGGATTAGGGTCTAGCTTAGGGTTTAGTACCTAGATTAGTGTCCTATGAGTGTTTAGTGACTAATCCTATGTCCTAAAAGGCTTATACTACGTGGTGGTAGCTTATGGTGAAGTTTTGGGATAGTTTACACCTAATTCCGGGAAGTTATGACCTAGTTATGGTTTTGTACTTAAGGGACTTGTACCTAATCTCTAGGTGGTTGTACTAGGGTCTAAGGGTGTAAGATATCATATTGTTCCTAAGGTAACTCATACATAAGCCTTGAACACTTTCAAATGGGTTTAGATAAGCAATTAGGGTTTTATGAACACATAGGCCTGATTAGGGCTTAATTAAGGATAGATTAGGGTTTTGTGATGAGTTTAGTGTGTTAGGTTGGTAGATTACTTATTGTGGTGTTGTTGTGATCTTATGCTTGACATACTATAGGTTTATAGGATGTGTGGGTAGAGATATTTGGCTTGTGTGGATACGTGAGCAAATCTAGAGAGTTATGCAGTTAATGAATGCATATAAAAAGCAAAAATTTATCTGTGAAATACCTGACATAGGTATTTGTAGTGAAAATGATAGTGATGAATTTTGTGGGTTGTTATACTTGCCGTATCATCTTCCTCAATCGCGTTCATAAAAACCTCGAGACTACTATCGTTTGACCACTCAAACGGCTCATCTAACAATATAGTCGAACCAATTCTTTTATGCTTCATATGATTGAGTTTTTTATTTTTTATTTTTTTATATGTTTTTTTATTGGTATATTTTTTTTTCTCGGTATGTTTTTTTTTATTGTCTATTGTTAATGTTTGTCCAATATATATACTCCAAAAAATGAGCCGTTTGTACCTTTTCAACGTTCAAAAAAAATGCCCCAACAGTCGAAAAAATAGCCCATCCCATGCGTGAAACTTTCCCGTGCGGTACCGTGGTGCCGGTGGCGGTGTTCCCGCACGGGATCAATCCCTTCCTGTGCATTCACGCTTCCACTGCCAACCCCCTAAGACTCAACGTAATAAGACAAAAGGCCTAGCCCCCTTTACCATTTCAGATGCGCCCCCTTTTTACGGAAACCAAACCGAATGCGTACCCCTTAGAAAATTTCATTTGTTTGGTCTGTTGTTGGACCGAATGAATTGTTTGGTTTGTGTATATGTTTTTTGTTTTAATTTAATTTTGTGGGTATGTTTTTGGTTATGAGTGCGACCCCCTTACTACAATTGTTTGATCTATGAAAGAGAAAACTGAATTGTCGTTAATGTGACGAAGTTATTTAGAGCAAAGGGTAAGTTGCCCTTCCCCTGCGTTAAAACTTAATGCACCATCATTTTGACTGCGTTATACCTTACCGGGTATGAAAGGCAAGACATGGTTAAGACATGGTTAACTTGGTGAATCTGAGTTAAGGTGAGTTATAGGTGAATTATGCTATCAGGGTGAAAAGTGATAAGTTAAGGTTAAAAGGTAAAAGCTGATGTACCGGTGACATGGCAATGAGTTATAACTTAATCATAAGACAACTTACCTCATGCTCTTATTACTATCCGTCTAATGTCCGAATATTAAACTTTATTAATCTAAATATAAACTCCTATGCACTTATTAATCACTAGTCTAAAGAAAACAAAACCTATTGATTACTACTCTACTACTAGTCCAATTCCCATGATTAACAAAATATTTAACCCATGTTACCCATTGCCAATTATTTTGTCTGACATAGATACAATATAAATAAGCCAGCTAGGACACAAAAAACAACAAACACCCAAAACACAAGGCCAATAAAGTCATTTCACAGTACCTAGTCTATAACCCTTAACCCCTCACCCTTTACTCTAAACACAATCTTTCATTTCATCCCTCACACCCATACCACTCTCCACCACCATAAACCATCAATGCACTCCACTCAACCACCATAAATAACAACTATACTCGAGGCACAGAGTATGCGCGTGCATATATTTTTTTGAACACTTATAACTACTATAAGTAGTGTAACTTTTTTTTAATAGTTTAACGCTAAGTGCATACCCTTTTACAAATAACAAATTTCTGGATCCACCACTAAAAAATTATGAAGATCACATCAAAATCAATCTTAAGCCCAGGCAGATCCAACAACTCAAGCTCACTCACAACTTCACTCAGCCGCAAGCTCAGAAACAGTGGCAGTATAAAAAAAGGTGGCGCATCTCCAGCCATGTTTCCCGCCAAAAAGAGAGGCGCATTTGAAAACCAACAACAACAAGAACCATCTTCACCTAAAGTCACCTGCATTGGTCAAGTCAGAGTCAAATCCAAGAAGAAACAACACCAAAAAGCTTTATCAAGAAGACACAGCACAGGTGAAATCAGTTTTAAAAAACTTGACTCAAATAGTTCTAGTTTTAACCAGAGTTTGAATATTGGCCAAAAGGGTACTCAAATCTGTAATCAGAATCAAAATCCAGAGTGTTCAAGAAGCTGGGTGCATTTTCCAGTGACTGTTTGTGATGCTTTGAGGGCTTTTGGTTCTGAGTTTAGTTGCTTGTTTCCTTGTAGAACTGATAGAGATAGTAATAGTACTAATAAGGAGAAAATGGTGGTGGTTAACAATGGTGAAAATGAGGGTCAAGGGAGCTGTGGTGCAGTTTTTGCTAGGTGGTTAGTGGCAGTTGAAGGTGGTGAAAGAGATATTGAGATGGTAGTTGGAGATTGTGAAGATGATAGTTATCATGATGGTTATGAGAATGAAGGTAGGAAAAGAAGGCATGTGTTTGAGGATTTGGAGATTGTGAATGATAGAGTTGAAGGTGTTAAAGATGGAGCTAGAGTTAGTATTTGTGTGCCACCTAAGAATGCTTTGTTGTTGATGAGATGTAGATCTGATCCTGTTATGATTCAGGCTTTGAATAATAGATCTTGGGAGCCTAATGTTGGTGGTGGTAATGATGTTGAAGAAGATGAATTTGAAGATGCTGTTGGTAATGATAATGATAATGAGGATGAAGTTAGAGATCTTGAAGTGGTGGAACATATTGGTAATGATAAAGTTATGGGATTGGATCAAGATGATGAAGCTAATGATTATCAAGATTGTTATAATGTGCAACAAAATGAAGTGGGTCAAGATCAAGATTATGATAATGTGCAAAAATGTGAGGTGGGTCAAGATCTAAATCAAGAAAATGTGCAACAAGCTGAGGTGGGTCTGAATCAAGATTATGATAATGTGGAACAGAAAGTTATGATTTTGGATCAAGATCACGAAAATGTGCAAAGATGTGAAGTGGGTCAAGATCAGAATCAAGAAAATGTGCAAACAGATGATATGGGTCAAAATGAAGATCAAGAAAATTTGCAAAAAGATGATATGGGTCAAGGTCAAGGTCAAAATCAAGAAACTGTGCAAAAAAGTGATATGGGTCAAAATGAAGATCAAGAAAAAATGCAAAAAGATGATATGGGTCAAGGTCAAAATCAAGAAAATGTGCTAAAAAGTGATATGGGTCAAGACCTAGATCAAGAAAAAGAGCCAATAGAAGAAGAAAGTTTGTATCTTGACTTGCTATTTCAAGAAAATGTGAATCAAGATTATGAAAGTCAACAAACCCATGAAGAAAAAAGTGTGGAAGAGCCAAAAGAATCCAATAATGAAGTTGTAGAGATAGAAAATGATGCAAAAGAAGTGAAAAAACCCGAGAAAACATTGCCAGAATGTTTACTAATGATGATGTATGAACCCAAGTTATCAATGGAAGTATCAAAAGAAACATGGGTTTGTAGTCAAGATTTCATTAGACGAAATCCTAGCCGGAAAAAGCCTCCTCCAGCGCCGGCACCGCCAACATTGACTGGCGCAGAAAATGAGTCAAATAGTGGTGGTTTCACTACTATTAATGATGTTTTAAGGGTGGCTGACGGTGGTTTTCCAGCAGCGTTACCGCAGCCAGCAAGGTCATCATGTTGTTTGCCGGCTGCACCGTCAATGGCGACGGTGTTAGGGCAGAAGCTAGCGGATGCGGTAGGGTATGAGCCGTTTGTTTTGACTAGGTGTAAGTCTGAGCCGATGAAGACTGCTGCAGCTAAGCTGTTACCGGAGAGTTGTGTTTGGGAGAATAGGATGTTGGATCGGCTGAGCCGAGCTACGTTTGGTTTCGGCTCGGCTAGGTTAGGGTTTTGAGTTAGCGCTTTGGATGGTTGTACATTGTTTTATATGAGTATTGTTTAGTAGCATTTGGGTAGTGTGGTAATGTACAACTTTGCAGTTAAGGTAGGGAATGGGATAGTATAAGTATGTGATGCATGCATAATGTGTATGTGTTTACATTTTTTTCTTCTTTGAATTGTAACTTGGTTTATTGTTATTGTTATTATGAATGTGAGATTACTTCTTTGGTTATATTGTAACTTGATGACTTCTGAAAAGCCTGACTTTGCCGATGCGCTTGCCATATAAATGGACACCCAAACTTGAAGTTTCTGCGAGACAGCTAAAAAAGTGGTCGATTTGTATGGTTTATAGCATCAAAGACACATGGTTATGTAATGGATATGATGCAAAAGTGGTGATGCAGAATGATCTCTTTGGTTTCACAAACCTTTAAGGCCAGGTTTGCTTAAATCAAACAACTTTTACTAGTTTTTTGAAAACCAGAAGTCCATTACTCAAGTGGTTATAATCATTTTTCTCTGATGGCAGTTTGTCAGGCCTTGATATAATGAACATGATTATATAGCTTTCAAAGCAATTTGGTCCTCTTGCATACATAAGATAATTTTGCACATTCAGTAGTCTCGAGCATTTTTGTGTTCATTTTGTATGCTTTTCACATTCCAGAAGAACGGATTGTCTAAAATCACCTAATCGCTTTACAATCACTCTTTGCAAAAGGATAAACCCTATTTGGTTGATCTAAAATACGAACAAATAACCATTCTTCATGGAGTCTTGCATTCAACCCTATCTTCTATGATTCCTAGATCAAAATCACATTTTCCCAACACAATAATCTGATGGGTAATGCTAGGGGCGGAGCCACAAAATTTCTTGAGTAGGTCTATATCCAAAATTAGCAATGTTTGTATACAATTCAGCAACTGAAATTATACTAGAATTACACTAAAAACATACACCCATAAAAAATTGTTAGGCGGGTTGAGCTAAAACTTCTAGGCTATATGTGGTGCGTCCCCAAATATGTTGGACTGGAACTACATACAATGATCATAAATCATCTTTATATGAACTGTTGGACTATTAATGTTATAGAAGCAAAGATAGGGTAGTATATTGTATTAGTTATTAATTTTAGAATTCTGTAAACCCAAGTTATATGGGCTGGGTCAATATGGGTCAAGTTGGGTCGTATAGAAACAACGGTTATAGTTTATACCGTTTGGTAAAATAGGGTTGTAACGTTTAGAAAGGTCGTGTCTTTAGGAATCGTCATGCCTCTTCATAGGCACCGATTCACATAGTATATATATGTCGAAGTCTGTAAAACATATTTAATACAATTCAATCAATAAAAGTATCGTTTAGTTTAAATCAAAATCCTGTTGTTTATTTCATATTCAGTCGTATTTCAATAATTGGCATCAGAGCTTACGGTTTAATCGATTCGAGGGAGGCAGAAGATTGTATTCAGGAAAGAAGAAAAGATCGAACATAAAGGGTGCTGCTTTGATTCAGAAACAGAAGAAGAGGGTTCGGTTTTTTTTTGGGTGGTGTTTGTTCGAAGATTGAAAAAAAACAGAAGTACGATTATCTTGTTGCTGCTGTTCGGAAAAACGAGACAAAAGGAAACAGTTATTCTGGTTTGTGGTTCGAAGAAATCAAAGGCAGAATCGGGTATTGCGGAATCGAACAGTCAGATAAGTTTTTTTCTCAATTTCGAATTGTGGGTATTTAGTGTTGGAATTAAGAAGTATTATGATTAGAATCGATTAGAATAGTTGTGTTGGTTTTGTGGTGAAACCAGGAAGTTGTGTTGGTTTTGTGGTGAAACCAGGAGGTTGTATTGGTTTTGTGGTGAAACCAGGAGGTTGTGTTGGTTTTGTGGTGAAACCAGGAGGTTGTATTGGTTTTGTGGTGAAACCAGGAGGTTGTGTTGGTTTTGTGGTGAAACCAGGAGGTTGTATTGGTTTTGTGGTGAAACCAGGAAGTTGTTTTGGTTTTGTGGTGAAACCAGGAGGATTAAGGATAGTTGGTTAATACTATTCTTGGAGGATACATTTAGGTGTTAGAACAAGATTGGAAAAGGAAGGAAGAACGGATGAAAATGGCAGTCAAAGTAGTGGATGGGTCGAAGTGGCATGCAGTTTGGTTTTAATGAACTTGACTGGGTTAAGTTCAAGGAAGTGTATGAAGAGTATTCTGGGAATACTAGACATTGTGTACAAAGAATAAAGCAAGATTAGGAATAAGTGATGGGGCTAGACAAAATGAAAGGGCTACCAAAAGTGGACTGCAGAAAGGAAAGACAACAGGAAGAATGGAGAAAGAAACAAATTGCAAGAGACTCAAACGCTGGAAAGTGGGACGTATGGAAAAGATGATATGAAGTCATCAAAGATTGTATTTGAAGACAAAGATGAGAAGACCTGCTACAACATGTTCAAAGATAGATCGAATTGAAGACTTTGCCGTCTATAACATTAGGGGGGTGAATGTTGGACTATTAATGTTATAGAAGCAAAGATAGGGTAGTATATTGTATTAGTTATTAATTTTAGAATTCTGTAAACCCAAGTTATATGGGCTGGGTCAATATGGGTCAAGTTGGGTCGTATAGAAACAACGGTTATAGTTTATACCGTTTGGTAAAATAGGGTTGTAACGTTTAGAAAGGTCGTGTCTTTAGGAATCGTCATGCCTCTTCATAGGCACCGATTCACATAGTATATATATGTCGAAGTCTGTAAAACATATTTAATACAATTCAATCAATAAAAGTATCGTTTAGTTTAAATCAAAATCCTGTTGTTTATTTCATATTCAGTCGTATTTCAATATGAACCTCATACTGATCAAACATTTGTATCAATGCTGTGAAAATGAATGATATGTATTATATAACGAAAATATCGTAGTACAGTCAGTATGCTACAAAAAGGATTCACAACATTGAAACCTGTTTTCTACATTCTTATCTATGTTACTGTTGCTTGTTATTTGATTCTTGATCTCCATCACTGATGTTTGTTTCAGAGTCACTAGAGTTGAATTGTGTTTCATCCTTGTTCTGGATTTCGTCATTCGTAGAATCTCCCATTATTGAGTTAAAACCAAGTTGGCCTGAGTAGAGTACTAACCCTACAGCATTGATGCCAAAAACAAATGTGGCAAGGTAGCATATCCCGTTTATAATAGTCCTACAAGCGATGCATGCAAATGTATTCTCAGCAATTTGATCATCTTAACACTTAGATCATGGGATTATGTTAGAAAAATAAATCTTAAAGATGACATGCTGTGATATCTAAGCTTACCTTATCGTTATTGTGATCTGTCGCACCTGCAACGCAAAAGATGAGTAAAGATTTTGTTACAAAAAGTTGAGCTGAAAGAGCATAATAAACACAAAACTAAATATGCGACTGACAGCAAGATTATAACTGTTTCTTGATTGTGGCTATGATTACAACAGAGGGATCAACATTGCGGATCATACACAGTACAAAAAGCAATTGAATATTATCAAAATCTCCTACATATTTACCTTATAAACTTCAAACAATAATATATTCATGAAGCCGTGAAGGGTCAATTCATAAAACACATAAACCCTGGATTAATGCGCAAAGTCTTGATTGTAATTTGTGCAAAAAAATTCGACTGTAAGATCAAGTTTGTAGATCATACACAATACAAATGGTAATTGAGAAGCATTAAAAGTTCATAAATTTACCCCCAATGAACATCAAACATTACTAGAGTTATAGAACCGTGAATGGTCCATTCATAAAAACACCATTGTTGATTGTGCACAGGTTATAGCCATGAGATCGATTTCGCAGATGATATACAATACAAACAGATAACGGGTAGCATTCAGGTCAGATTATCACCTTATGAACTATAACACAATATAGAAACACTTACTGAGAAATTATCTGAAATTGTTTGGCGATTCAAAGAAGCTTCAATGGTGGTGGTGAATTTATACAGAATAAGTGCAATAACTCCCGCAGATAAACCTCCCAACAACGCCTGAAGAGCCGATGGAGGAGCATTTTTATCAACAGGTGTCATTGCTTTCAAACTCTCTAGTGCCTCCTCCTTCAACGTCTTTTTAGCTCCTGTTGACCTAAATTGCTAATCCAATATACAAAACTCCAATTCAATAATTTCATAGAAAAATTCCAGAAACCACTGACATTACTCTCACATTTTCCTGTATCAGTCATTGTACTTAATTTGTCCCAAATGAAACGTAAAAAAGATGGTTAAGTGTTTTAGTTTGGTCATTCGTTAATCTTATCAAGTGATAAAACCAGTGAATCGCAATCTTGCATGGTGCAAATGTGAAAGTATGTTGGTATTATGTCAGTATCGCCTATTCAGGTAAGCTTATTTGAAACTGCTTATCTAAAAAGCACTTTCCGGCTAGCCTTTGAAAAAGTAGATTTCAACCTTAGATAAACGCAATAAGCAACTTTCATCCAAACGCTGCAAATGCCTTACACGATGTTTGGGATTGCATACCTTAAGTGCTTATTCCAACTTCTAAATAGAAATAAGCATTTTGAAGTGTTTGCATTTCTAGGTGCTTATTGGCTTACTTTGCTAGGAAATGAGTACTTTTAAATAAGCAGATGGGCAGTTGCTTTATTTCAAAGTGACCATACGCTAACTCCCCTTAATGCATTTTGGTTTCGATAATACAATAGCCCGATAAGCTACTTAAAAAAGCTTAATAAATCATAATAACGACTCCTAAACTAAGCTCTTACTTGATAAAAACTATCATTAAACCAATAAGTTCAAATGCGGTGGGGTATCATAACTAATGATTTTACACTAAGGACAATTCCAAGTTCCAACACATTCATATCTATACTTCTATATCTATATCTATATCTATATCTAAACTATATATAAAAGAAAAAACAAAAAGTGAAAAGTAAAAACTCAAAACTAATTTAAGAAACTAATTTGTTCTTTTACTAAAAATCATTATATATTACAATAATTTACAGTTACATTTTAATTTTTTTACGTTGTATGAATAAATGTTATACGAAACACCAAACCAAAATATCACAATCATAATTATGTGCCGTGATAAAATCCTGTTGCTATGCACGAGTACTCGTCTAGTTATTAAAAAAAGGGAGGGAAAGAAAAGAACCAGTTGTTTAGCGCGCTTAGCACGGCGACGAAGAGAGCGAAAAAGGAAAACAGAAATAGCACCAGTGAGAAGCACACTGGTAGCCACTTGAATAGTAGAAGGGTCATCATCAGTAGCTATAAAAGAAGGCATGGAGAATGATGGCAGCTCAACTGGTCCATCTACAGGACCACCTGAATCCGGGAGCTGAGCTAGCAACCTAGGATAAAAATGTCTTGTGGGATATTGTCGTGATAGAGAGTGGAAGGGTTTGGTGGGTGTTTTGAGGAAATGGGTTGTGGGGAGGAAGGTGGTGGTGGTGGTTGTTGTGGAGTGGCGGAGTAACGGTGGTGAATGCAGCAACATTGGTGGTGATGGTGGTTTGTGGTGGTGGTGGATTGAAGGGGGCAGGGGCGGAACTAGGAGCCAAGCTTAGGGGTAGCGAAATACGAAAATTTGTTTAGGGGTAGCGAAAATTTGTTTCAGGGGTCGCGAAATCGCCAAAAATGGCCAAAAATGGCCAAAAATCGCCAAAAATTCCACTACCGGGTAAAAGTTCAGGGGTAGCGACCGCTACCCCTGGCTTACATGTACATCCGCCCCTGGAAGGGGGATATGTGGAGTAGGATAATTTTTTATTTTTTTTTTTAAAAAGGAAAATATATCTTTGTGTTTTAATATATTTATATATTTTTATTTTCTTCCAAAATTAATTTTAGAAACTTAGAACTGCAAAACATAATAAATAAAAATCAATAACAAAATTTTGGGAAGGATGGTGTAAATACTTTGTAAAAAGAAAAAGAAAAGGAAACGATCACATTTTGCATCAACGAAAATGTCATATCCTTGTTTGAAAACCATTTTGATTTCATCAAATGTAAAGAGTCAAATTTGTAAATATGATATGAATAGTAACTGTATTCCAAAATTAGCATTTTTTTTTTTTTTTTTTTTTTTTTAATGTTTATCGACTTTGAATTGCATAGGGTTATCTTTTAACGAACGAACATAAATACAAACAAATGTTAGTTAAAGTGTTCGTATTAGATCTTTGTTTGACTAATTTTTTCTTTTAAAATGTTTTATGATCTTTTAGCGACTGATTCATACAGTTTTGTTTGATTAAGCTTAAACCAACGAACAAAACTTGTCTGTTGTGTTCATACGGTTTCTCATTTTCCCAATCTTCAATAGACTTTTGATTTCTCAAAGTTTAATTAGTTTCAGAGTGTCAAAAACTAAAATACCCACAAATGTGCCTTCAAAAAGCCTGAGCCGCTCATTGCGAGCAATGATAGAAGATACTTTGTCAACTTTTATGAGGATACAAATATCATATTTGGAACATGCAAATACATGCCAAAATATTAGGGAGTATATGTTTTTTTTTTCCTAGAATATTCTTTATTCTTGAAAAAAAAATCAAGTTTATATACTCCATAAGTAAGGTCAACAAGTGTCTTACTATTAAAAGGGCTGCAAACCAGGTGAAAATTTGCATTAACTGAAATGCATATCTATCCACTTGTGAAAACAATGACCCTGCAAGTATGCATTAGTCATGTTTTAGTCTTATAGAAATTTTTAAGGTTGTGCAGTGATGGATCTCGACTCTCCTTGTTCGTATATCTATAACGTTTATAAGACGTTTTGTGTTTAACTTTCGATAATGATTATGAAAGCACACTTTTTTATAGTGTCTCTTTCTTTAAGATGAATTCTACACATGATAGTAACAGTTTTATTCTCAGCGTCCTCAGATAATTAATTTGAGTTTTATTCTCAGGGTCATTGTTTTCGCAAGTGAATTCTACACATGATGATAGTTAAATCGCAGAGTTGACAAGAAACTTTACTCGGTAATAGACCTGAGTAAAGTTCAAATATGGAAACACACATGTATCACATGACTCGTAGTCCATGCTTTCATCTCATCATACTTGAAGTATTATACATACTAGTATGTGCGCGTACATATAAACAGATGCAATAGATCACAGTACAAATTTTTCTTATTTAGAAGAGGAACGTAACTCACTTACAGCATAATGTGTCTATTAAGTTAAACCTTAAACATGAGGATTCACAGTATTAAATGTTAGACAGTATGTGAAGCTGGTCCCTTCAATATTACTGATGAAGCATTGTCGCCATCGCGTTTCAGCTTCTAGATTTAATGTACAAAACAATCCAGGGACCAAATTAGTAATTCACTGAAACATTTATGAATCTTAGAAGAGACAAAAATATACAACCAATCTTACAAGAATGAGACATACAATGAATCTAAACAAAGTTTTTAAACTTATTTGTGTCATAATCCAGATGTATTAATTAACTTATTCTCATTAAAAACATATAACTTACTAGTTAATATCATGAACACTCTTGGCGCACATTAGAGGCAACGGTTCTAGCCCAAAACTTGAGATGTGCTTTCATATCTTCTGATAAATTCTTATGATCAACTAATCCTCCTGGAATTAATGGCGCTCCGCCATTTTTGTTCTTTGTGCTTTTGCTTCTGTTTCTGTCCATCTTTCTCACATCATTAATCTTTTCTTGATATGATTCAGGTCTATTTTGCATGTTTTCCGTCACTGCAGCCTGCAAAACATAACTCTAGTTATACCTATAAATCTTGATATTCAATACAAATATACAATCTTCTGCGGCACAAGTATGTAATATGGATTATTATGTGTACCTTAGATGTTTGTTTAGGTGGAGTTGATGTATGTGAAGTGTTCATGGATGCTTGCCTTATCAGTCTACCTAAACTAAACTCGCGTTCTTGATCTTCTTCATCTTCTTGATCACTTAAAGAAGTTGACTTGGATGATGTTCGGCTCAAATCATGACTTGGGTTCGGGTCTTTTGTTAGGACAGATTTTTGTTCTATTGAATTTGGCAAAGATGGTCTCCTAGTTAGACATGGAGGTGCAACGGGCGGTTGCTTTCTTGAAGAAACGTGTGAGCTTTTATGCTCATTCTTCATGATGGCTTTTTCTTGATTGTTAGGACTTGGGCTAGGATTTTTCATTAAAAAAGTTGGCAAAGATGGTGTTCGTGTTAGACTTGGAGTGATAGGAGGTTGCTTTCTTGATTTAAAGCTAGAGTTTTCGTCCTCATTCTTGAGAACGTGTTCTTGAGTTGAGCGTAAGGGAGGATGAGGATAAGATTCAATAGGAAAACAAGAACTAGAAGCAAGATCAGAATAACATCTTGATATACTTCTTGGTTTAGTGTCAAGCAAGTTTCCAAAGAACCAACTATCTTCCAACAGATCACTAGCTTCTTCCATACCTTCAAACACACAAAATTGACCAATCTTTATGAATAATGATCTCAAATGAAATTTATGTTATGATGCTGGAATAAGCTGTCCATATAGATGGTTATGATTGGAGAGCTGAAGTGGGATACACTCATGTGGTTTTGAGATTGATGCAAATTTAAATAAATGATGCTGAATCTGTCAAGACCCGCCTTTTTTTAATACAATTAAGCGCGCAATGAATGTAGGATCAAAAGCGACATTATTTTTGTTTACAAGTATGCATGACAATGTGCATGAATATATATGGAAGAGTGATTGTTTATTAACTTATGGAGGTTGGGAGATGAATATGAAAATGTATAATGCCAGCAACTACCCATGTGCAGATTCTTTGTTTATGGACTACTACAGTACCACAATCATATTATATCCATATGAATAAAAGACTTCATATGGGTTCTCCCATTCTCATAAATGGTTTTTTGTCACCATTTGCCTTATTCAATGGTGTTATGGATACTTGAGGGTCGGTGCAACATACCAGAATATTTACATAATAATTTATTTGTATATACCATGGGCTTATTGGCTTGAGGGGTGTTTGGATAAACTTATTTTGAAAGCTTATTGACTTGTTGTATTTGCGATACACAGTAAGCTCAAGAAAACTATTGGAGTGCTTATTGGCGTATTTAGGAGGAAACTTTATGTCTGCGCTTTTCAAAAAAGTAGTTTCTGGTAAGCTAATCCAAACAGCCATTAGGAGTTACCATGACTCCAAACCCAGGCAATACCTAATATTCAAGAAGTATTGTGACCTAATCCAAAATTGGGAATTACAACCGGTTTATAATCTTCAATGTGCGTACCGAAGTTATTTTTTTATTTTATTTTAGATAAACGACAGATGCAAAGAAACTCAGTTAGATAGGGCACCCTATAGATGTCTTAAGATGAAGTTAAATAGGTCCAAAAAGGAGTGTCTTTGAAAGTTTGTTACAATCCCTCCAAAATTATGTTCTTGGAACAAACATACACCATTTTCATGTTAGTATGCCTTTTAGATCCAACAAGACACAACAAAAGTACCCCACAAGAACATAAAAAAGAACCACACGTTTATACATCCAAACAACTATAGTCAAGATTAACGGCCTACGAGTCATGTGATTGCATAATACGTTGTTTCTTAGTCTTCTTCGTCTGAATCCAACGTGAAATCCTCTACGATATTTGGCCGTTCAGTTTGCTCAGTCATGGTGCGAAATTCCCCAATTTCAATAATTAGCAAGGGGTCACATACCACTTTTTCTGCAATAAGGATTTTAGGACATGCTGAAAAGAAGAGAGAAAATGGTTAGGAATGGAGGCGAAGTCAAAAAATTTATAAATCATAAGCAAGGTGTAAAATAAATGTACCTGCCACTGGACATACAACAGGCTGGCCATGTTTAGATCTTATGTATTGCATGATAACTGCCTTCTCGTATATATGCTTGCAGTCAATACTGTCAAATCATACCATAATGAGATCGTTATAACAAACATAAAGCTAGCAGTTTTTTAAGATGTTTTAATTTTTATCCTATATCATTTGAGAAGAAATGCAGATATGAGATATGATTGTGGGTTATTAAAAAAAAATAATAATAAATAAAAATAAATAAATAAATAAATAAACAGGTGGTATTAATTGCCTGGTTCTTATTTGTAATATGTTTTAGATAAGCAAAGGATTGCATGTAGAATGTTAGCTACAAAAGGATTCATGTATCCATCACATGAGATGCTAAAATACGTCTGCAAATATAAAACTATCCACTATAAGATTAGATTATAGACAGCTTCTGATCTAACCAGCAACTGAACAAAGTGTGAATGTATGAGCATGAGCACCAATAATTTGAAAAATAACAAATCAAGCTACAGAAGATCTTGGCAGTGTTTTAGATGAAGGCAAAATCTTTTTGAAGCAAATGAAATTTTAAAGTGAATAAAATGAGTGTGCAGGGTAGCTGGTCAAAACGAATATGACAACAAATTCTTTGCGGTTTGGGCCGGGTTAATCCGCATACCACTTTCGCAAGTTTAAAGCAGATTAAATGGGTGGGCCTGGGCGCAGTGGGTAGCGGGTCAAAACAAGTTCAGATGAAACAAATTATTTTCAGTTCGGCTGGTTGATCCACATGCACCTTTTTCACCCTTTATTAAAAGAATCATATAAATACTAAATGCATCAACTATGATTACAAAAAACATAAATGTATAATACAAATTGTGAGGTTATATAATATGTGCATGAAGAGTGTGAAGACCAAATCTCCATTATTTCCTTTTGTTTTTCACATCCTTCATACACGTTTGAGTTATTTCATGACGTTAGAATTTAGTTGTTAGTCTCATGCATAGTGGTCCACCCACTGACTTTGTCTTCCCATGTTTTGGTTAGTTCCTTAAGTTTAGCACATGCGTTGTGTAACTGGTTTCCTATTTAAAGAGTAATTCAGTAGTTCTTAATTTAGTTGTTAAGTTTAATTACGTAGTATTATTTTAGGAGAGCGATCATCTCAAATAGATCTCTCTATCATTATATGCATAAAAAAAGACTTCGTAATTTTTTTATTTTATTTGATCCTTTGACATAATACTCAAACCAAAATTGGCCTATTCATAATAACTGGGTTAAATGTGAACATTGGCACCGCTTAGCGGACAAGTATTATTCTTATTTGATCCTCACTCTAAAAGAGTTTTGCGTGCGGTATTAGATCGACACAGAAATTGAGCTTGTATGTGATACCTAATTAAAAGGTTTGTATATGTGTTACTCTTTACTTACATTATGTATGCAAACACAAAATTAACTGCTGAAATAGCACATCACGCGTATAAAAATTAATACTATAAGTGAATAAAATGAAAGAGATCAAACCTGCGAACAGGTTCTGAGAGTTCAGTAACAGGTTTTCCACTTAGCGGACAAGTATTATTCAAAAGGATGTTTTGTGTACTAGTCATTACAATATCTTCCTGTTCTTCACCAGGCATTGGTTGTCCAGAATTATGCACATTCTGTATTAAAGGAAACGAGTCAAACAACAACTTCACATTAAAAAAAACTTCAGCATACTGAAAAAAAGAAGACCTGGTAATTATGTTTTATTTAAAATGGGCCAATTCGGTTATTTTTCACCTAATTTTGTGCTTCAGTGCCCCTTTTTTTCCAGATGAGGTGTACGAAACTAGTCTATCTTAATAAAAGGATAATTACCAAACTAGTTAATTTCAGAAAAGTAAAATTACCAAAATAATCCATTTCTAGAGAAGTGTAGTTACTAGGTCGGTGTGAAAACAAACCACCAACCTAAGTATGCTGCTATACTATAACATTAGACCCCAAGAAAAAAAATACATTGATACATGACTTGCCACTTACTCAGCAATAACTAAATTTATACCAAAAGTCAAATGCATCAATTAACCATAGTACAGCAGTAAACAGGGCCCGGGTACATGGATTAAAACTTCAACAGCACTATTTAATACTACACATCTTTAACTCTTGATAAATAGTACATATGAATACTACACATCTTTAACTCTTGATGAATAGTACATATGAAATCCCAAAAGGCTAATAGTGCGTCACATGAAGTGACATCATTTTCAAATTACCGGAATTTATAGGATTTCTAGAATAAGAAATTCAAAAACATTTGTAAAAGGTACAGAAACTTTACCCATATAGCTTCTCTGAATTGGCGTAGTAATTGATTAACTTGTGAAGAAGCTGGTGAACGGCGTTTTATTTTTGCCATCTCATTGTCTATCAGTTTCTTGAAATCAGTCGGCTGCAATTTAAGTTAATCAGCAAAATTTGTACAATATAATAAACAAAATCCAACCAAAAAGAAGCAAATTTTTAGAACTAAGAAGGGAGTAAATAAATTGCAAATGGGGTAACAATGACCAATTCCCAAATACCTGTTCAGTAGGCTGATACGTGTTTCCAACAGAATCAATTGCAGAAGACAGATTAGCACAATCCTCATAAGACTTCAGTAATTCCATAAACTCACCTTCAAGCTCCTTCACCTGTAATCGTTACACATTTAGGTATCACTTACTAGTTACTATTTAACTCTTCCATATAGCAAGATGTGATGTTATTGTATTCTCATGGAGTGACAATTATGGGGTAATTGCACAAAAATGTAACAAACTTTCACAAATTTGACATTGCATAAGACACATTTTTCCCCCATTGTATGCAAGTAATGTAACATACTTAACTTACATATACATGCAACTATATGTGATTATATAACAAATGTTGTATGTTAAGGGGTGTTTGCGATTGCTTTTTAAAATCGCTAATTTGTTTGAAAGTAATAATAAATTGCAATAAAATATAAAAAAAAAAAAAATCAATATTGCTCGCAATTGATCAGTTTGAATAAGCTACCTTCAAACACGCTGAATATTGCTGATGTAGTGTATCAAAAACATAATAAGCAAATAAACAGTTTTAGAGGCTTAGGGAGTGGTCATCTGAAGTGTTTATGTGATTACTGCAAGTTCCCAAAGCTAGTGTCAAGCCAGTTAAAGTAAATAAGCACTTAAAGGGTGTTGCATAGCTTAGTTTTCTCTGCTTAAAAGCAAATAAGCAGTTTTAAGTGTTTGTTTCATCCAAATTGCTTCTTATTTCATAGTCCTTATTTAACCTTTTGTTTTGATGGATCTAATTGAAAATTTCTAATTAGTAGTATTCTTTCATTTTTTTACAAGATAAGGCTAAACGTAATGGCTACCCTCCTTCCACATCCGCCTCAGCACCACATCATCCCCCATTCCCACCTCCCTCTCACGTAGACCCCCGTAACAATCACTCACCCTCAGACCTTCACCACATAACTATACCCCCACTAGACACGCACAATTACACAAATCACCCCCTTACCCGGTGATGCCCGTCACCTTCTTCCCCCTTATTTTTCCTTCCCTCACACATGGTGCCCTCCCTCTGTACAGGATTTACGCCAACTCTAAGCAAATCCAAACACTATTACCTTAAGTGCTTATTTGATAATCAGAAAAAGTAAACAATCCCAAACACCCTCTTAAAGTAAGCAATCATAAAAGCCCCTTAAATGCAACACTTTTACATACAACAATTGCAATAAAATTGACAACACAATAAACCCGGAACGAGGTACAAGGGACTTAGGATTTAGACAGTCACGTCCCTACCCGAGGGTAAACCTCGAATGAAAAAATAAATAAACTATGTACATTTTGATGCAACTAATGGGGTTTTAGTTTAAGCTCATTTATGGGCTTTATGAGCATATCTTTTTTCCGCTTATGTTTCATGAGAAATGCTAGAACCACTCATAAAATCCACACAAAAAATTAATTCGCTGATAGCCAGTCAGCGGGTGATAGAAAATGCACCAATCACCCGCTGACACGTCAGCGAGTGGATTTTTTGCGTGGATTTTATAATTGGGTCTAGCATTGCTCATGTTTCATAAGCCCTGTTTTTTTGGCTTATTTTGGGACTTATGGGCTTACATAAGTCTATTATGTCATAACAAACCTCACAAGTTTAAAAATAAGCCAAAAAATTTGAGCTTATGAAATATAAGCCGAAAACATATAACCTTAAACAAACACCCTTTAATAATATAACAAATAGAAGTTAAAAAAAATAAAACCCTAAAAAAAACACAAAATTAGATAGTAATACCTTTTGGGTATTACGTTGTCTCTCCAAACTAACCCCAGTCTCCTTCATAACAACCATAGCTCTTCTAATATCCTATTATAAAACAACCCAAGAATAAATAAATCATTTATTCAATATATAAACACTATATAAAAATAAAAAAGGGAGTAAAAAAAGTTTACAGCAAGGAGAGTTTGGTTATCGGAAGAGAGGTTTTTAGCGGCTGTTTTCATCCGGGATAAACCTGCATCACTGGTTCGAGGTGCTGATGTCGATGCCATTGATCGGTTGATGATGGTGAAAGTGTGTGTGGGTGTTACGGCGGGAAATTGTGGAGGGAAATATATGAGTTTTCCTTTATAAACCTAGAAGAATAATGAGGGGTGTATCCTTGTTTATTTATTTTTATTTTTCTTTTAGTAAATTGCAAAAACCACTTTTTTTTTTTTTTTTCTGCGCGCGTGCAAAAAGTGATTGATATGATAAGAGAACAAAAAATGATCTTATGGGTACATCGAAGGTTTGGAAAGAGCAAACCAATGGAAAAACATAACCCTAACATCTTGAAAGTGGAAGTGAAACAAACAACGATTGATTACTTGAAATTCGACTATTGAACATAACCACAATCAGACATTCAATATTCGTCATCAATATAAGGTACAAATGCTTGTCGTTGCTTGACTTAATGGCTAGAACATAGATCCAAAAATGGATATGATGAATTTCTCCGCAAGAAACTTCAACAAACACAATCTCATATACCAAACCCACTTACGGGCGACACGGAAATGGTTTGACAAGAATCTTTAATTGTAATACCCCAAAACCGGTTTTTATGTATTTTATTAGTTAAAGTGCTTGTAATAGCTTGACTATGAGTCTATGACATTTATAAGTTTGAAGACCTTATATGATGGGTTGGTCAAAGGTTTAAGTTGGAAGTCAAAATAAATGGTCAAATTATAAGTCAAAGTGGATGGTAAATATTTATAAGATTAATTTAGCCAAATTATGATTAAAGGGGACTTAAGGGACTATTTGTGTCATAGTGACAAACCTTCACCGAATTTATAACTAACCTCCACCCAACATTCCAGACATTTATAGTTTTGGTCTTATGTGTGTGGGTGACCAGCCAAACAAGAAAAGAGAAATTATTGATGGTCCATTCATAATTAAGGATTTTCGTCCTATATGTCTGATTGGTAGTGTTTACAAAATTATTGCGAAAATCTTGGTATATAATGCTAAAATGTAAATAACGTTTTTAGGACATTATTTGCATCAACACAAGTAATAGTGTGGTTGAGTCGAAGTTGATGGTATATGATGCTACAATGCGTAAATGATGTATGATGTCATATTATTGTCGTTTAACTTACTAGGCGAAAGCTTACGGTTATAATTGCAATGTTTTATAGGTTGTACATATGGTTTAAGGCCTTGGATAAGACCTTAGGATCTTGGAAGCGAAATGGATTTACTTGCCGTTTTGTGTAGGCCAGTAGAACTGGTAGATAACCATGCTATGGAAATAAATTAAACCCCTAATGTGTCGTAAATTGTAGTCCTTTGAAAATGAAGATTATTGTTGGGTCGTGTTATAGTTGTAAAGTCATGTTATAGATTTTAAAGTACGTTATAGCATATGTTCAAGTTGTGTTGAAAGTGTTTACGAGGATGTTTGGGATGAGGTCCATTATTACCCATTTTGGGTCAAACGGGTCAAGAGTTGTATGAAACAATGTATATGATGTATTTCTAGCTGTATGTGAGTTATATGTGTTTTGCACAGGTCTAGAGTCTTTGTTATAAGTTAAAGTGGGTTTGGGACAAATTGTAAAATGCGGGTCCTGGTGAATGCAACTTCTGCGGCATAGAGGGCTAGTAGGGTCTACGGCGTAGATAACTTATGGTTTTCAAGCTTTTGTCACAAAAGCTTATACGGCGTAGAGGCCTGATGACCTCTACGGCGTAAAGCCTTTATAAAAAATGCAAAAAAAAAAAAAAAAAAAAAAAAAAAAAAAATCGAGTCTGGAATGGGGGTTTCATGAATATCGAGTGCCGAAGTCAACTTGTGAGCTGTAATGACGATGCAACCCAAGTGAGTTGTGGTTTCGCGAGATATAAAAACAAAAACGGAGATTTAATTGTAAACGAGAAGCTTTCTAGATGATACACTATTGTTGAAAAGATGTCAGTTTTGGAAGAAACTTTGGTTCTTTTGTGAAAACCACTTTAGAGCTAAAATTGAAAGTTGAAATTGAGAATTGAAAGAAGCTAGGCTTGTTGGTGAGTTATCTAGACCACCGACATATAGCCGGTGGCCAGAGGAAGCGGCATTTGTGAATAAGTTAGGTGAGATCTAAGGTTATAAGAAAGGAGGAAGGTTTTTAGAGAGAACTTACACAGCTGATGTTGAATCAATTATAGTATATAAATATTTCTCCAAAGAAATACAAAGGAAGTATGTATTTCCAGGGTCGTTTTCCTAACGAAGTGTGAATGAAACTTGTGATTCAGTTCGTGATTATGTGTTGTGAATAGTGAAAAATAAATGATATTTTTGGATTTTTAGACTTAAATATAACAACCCACAAAATTCAGCACTATTATTTCCACTACAAATACCTATGTGAGTCATTTCAAAGGTAAATTTTTGCTTTTTATATACATTCATTATCTGCATGACTCTCTAGACTTGCTCACGTATCCACACAAGCCAAATATCTCTACCCACACATCCTATAAACCTCTAGTGTGTCAAGCATAAAACCACAACAACACCACAATAAGTAATCTACCAATTTAACACACTAAACTCATTACAAAACCCTAATCTAACCCTAATTAAGCCCTAATTAGGCCTATGTGTTCATAAAACCATAATTGCTTATCTAAAACCATTTGAAAGTGTTCAAGGCTTTATGTATAAGTTACCTTAGGAACAATAGGATGTCTTAGCACCCTTAGACCCTAGTACAATGTAACACCCCCAAAAATTAGTTTTGACAGCGGAAGACTTGTTTGGGTGTTACGTAGAGGATCACAGTCATAATTATAAAAATGACTAAAAAAATCCTTTTTGAGCATTTATTATTGAATTAAAAGCAAGGATGTATCATAGTTATTACATCACATCGTTGTTTGAAAGTGACTGTTTGTTTATTTGTTACACCACTAACACAAGGTCAAATACCCACTCCATGCCTCTTGAGCTTTGCTTCAATTACTTGAGATACATGCTAAAAAGTCAACAAAATTGTTGAGTGAATACATAGCTTTTATGTTTAAAAGTAGTTGAACACATCCAAGTATTTCAAAAGCAGTTCAGTTGTGTGGTTTCGTATGCTATTGCCATAAGTCTCATGAACTCAACGTTAACAAGTATGTGAGCCATCGCAATGACATTACATAGTATGAGGGTGCCCTTGAGTAGGAGTTTGCCAGTTTCTCCTAGAGTGTCAAATAAAGTGCATTTGTCTATATGCCAAACCCGGCTAGAACAAATGGGCCTATCAAGCACCAATAGATCTGTTCACAGTATTCGCGTTTACTTACTGCCTCAGCAAGTGACTAAGGTTCATGATAGAAGGGGCTTTCAAGTAGTGGCACAGTTGTCTTATGCAATATTCCGTTCGCATACATAAAGTGAAATACTTGTGTTCAAAAAGAGTAGCATGTATCCCACCCACATAGTTGTAAAGCATATAAAAAGTGTGGGACTATAGACTCACCTTGAATGAGTGTGTATGTAGGCAAATAAGTAAGTCAAGTGCAACTGGTAAATGGCTCCAACACGCAACCTGGATAGTATGAGAAACCTTAGTTTCTTGTGATAGAGTTGGTTCGTTTATGTGTATAATGTTTGAAGTTCAAGAACAATATTATACGTAATATTGTCTTGTCTTTATGTGTCACGGTTAAGTCATGCCAGACTTATAGAGTTGAGTTACCCTAACAGGGTATAGTGTTTCAGTGGAATGAGTGTTTATTCTATTCCATGTTTTTGATGAGAGTTTACCCAGTAAACTTTATGATGTTCCTAAGGTTTATACATTAAACCTTAGTAGTGAAACGTGACGGTTTCAGTCCTTGAGCTTTATAATAATGACATATTGACATAATATGTCAACGGTGATCTTTTGTTATCTATTTAATTCCACAGATATTGTCACAACTCATCATTTCAGGTCATTTCAGGTCATTTCCCGAACTTTGGGAAAACACTATTCATAAAATCACTATTCATTAAAACACTATTCATCGTTTTACTATTCATCATTTTCGAGGTCATTTTGATATTCTGAGAAACTTTTGGGAAATTTACTATTCACTAAACACTATTCATTTCCGGAAAAGTTTTCATCATTCACTTGCATTACTCATTTCATCGTAAATTTAGTTTACGGGTATTCAAATTCGCGTAACCGGATTGGTTTAGGTGCGAATTCATTTCATTAGTGTTGAGAACACTGCATACGGACTGGAGATAGTCTGCATATCATCATAACAGCATTTTCATATTATACCACTCTCAGGATTTTCAAATTACTATATTCAGTACATTTAACGTTTTTACGTATAAGTATTTATAGTAAACGTTAACACCCGGTTTATACACGACGAATATATCTAAACATTCCCACAATGGTCCTAACATATTTTTATATCCATTTTAACATCATAAAAGTTATAACATTCAGTTACCCAGTATTTTGGAAATTTATTTTATTTATAACGTACGTTTATGAATATAACGACGGTTTTCGTGAAAACTAAACAATAATCACCCGATCACTCAGTAAATGTACCCAACATATTTTTAATATGTTTTTAACATTATTATAACATTATTTTCATCCCGGTTAACTTTGTGAACGTTTATTGCTATTAAACCCGGTACCCGATTTTAACGAATAACACGTAATAATACTTAACGCTACACTAGATTTCTAATTAAATCACAAGTACCCTACCCCCCCCCCCCTTCACCCTTGAAAAACCGGCCCATGTAACACCCTTTTAACCCTTGGCATTAACTTCCTAAGTATTTAACTAATAAACCTATCAAAACCATACTTTACCAAAATTACAAAATCATAATCCATGCTTTATTAGAAAGATCAAAAACTATCTCTTCTCCATCCCTCTCCATACCCACGACCCATAATTGATCTCCATGATCAAGTGATCATTTTCCATAAATTAAAACACTAAACTTGTTCATTTTACAAGCCTAATCAAGAATCAAGCAACAAAAACACAAGAACATCAAGCATAATCATCCTATAATCATCTCATTTTATCAAGTAAGTTTTCATCTTTATTTTTTCATGGATCATCCTATTTTTACATGTATTTCATAAGTATCATGCTAAAAACCATGTACAAGTAGCTATACCACACTTTATTTTGGCTAAAAAGAAACATACAAACCCTAACTTTTTAGTTATGAATCCCCTTGCTCTAATAACTTGGTTAGGAGTCCATGGCACCCTAATAAGGTGTATGGTAGGATTAGATTAGCTATGTGGTGGTTACAAGAGGTTTGGTGATGGTAGAAATTAGTTATAAACCTTGAAAACTTGATTTGGAACCTATTTTAGACATGCTGTCCCGTTTTGTAAAAATCTGGAAAATCAGTAAACACCAAGGAAACTTTGGCAAAATTTTTAGAAAATAATTTCAAAAACGAATCCGTAGGCGAAAGAACGGATTAAAAAGAGCTAATAACGAAGAAGTTATGATTTTTGCAAGATTGTTGACGAAAAGTGTTTTCTGGAAATTAGTTGCTGTTGGACGTTTTTCGTCGGTCAAAAAGAGGCTTTAGACTTAACCCGGAGGAGCCGAGCTTTCCAAAATATATTACTACATACTAAGACGTAACCGTGGATATAAAGAACAAGTAAAACAGACAAGTAACGACAAAGATATTCACGTTTGAATATCGGCTAAAACCATTTTATATTTGACAGCTTTTATATAAATTTGGCGCAAAAACTACGAAGTACATTTATAAGCTAGACATAATATTAAGAACCAAGCTTTATAACTAATGTAGTATTAGTTATTACGAGTATGTTTTCATCATTTCAAGGATTTCAACTCGAGTATTTCAACGCTAACATGGAAACTTACGATATATATATATATATAAGTATATATATATTACAACTAGCTAATTATATTTTCTAATAGCAATATTTTTCCAAATTCTTGGATTATATATTTTTGATAACACAAGTATTTTTCCAAAGACTAGAGTGGTATAGAAACATGAGCATGGACATTCATAACATCATTTGGTGATCTAAATGAGAACATTCATCATTCATTTTAGGTTGCGGCAGTTAACCGATTATTGTTGTTCACTTCATTTCATTTCAAGTATCATCACTTAAGGTGAGTCATAGCCCCTACTCTTTTATAATTGTTTTATCAACTCTTTGGGGGAGATACATGCTACTACTTGCTTACTTGTACAGATTCACATAACATTTATACTTGGGAAACATTATACTTGATAACATTATACTTGATTACATTATACTTGATGTCATACATACGTGATTGTGTTATACTAAACTGTGATGGATACATACATACATACTTCCAATGGCCCCAGATTTAGTTCTGGGCACAACCATGGAGACATATATACTTCTTATGGCCCCAGATTAAGTTTCTGGGCACAACCATGGAAGTATACATACTTAAGTGAGGTCTTCGGAGATGAAGTGTAGACTCACTACTAATTGCTCAACTGTTGTTATGAACTTATACATATCTTACTCATACTATATATTGTAGCAGTGGGTTGTGAACACACAGGTTACAAGTCTCTTATGACGGGACTTGTAACTGAGTGGATTTACGATGCCTTTGCTGTGTGAACATTCCTTATAGGCTTTTCAACTGTATTAAGACAAACTCTATGAACTCACCAACCTTTGTGTTGACACTTTTAAGCATGTTTATCTCAGGTTAGAAAGGCGATAGCAGGTGTATGGAGCTGAGAGTCTTAGGGCATGCTTTTGGAGACTTTCACTTTTATCGTTTACCATTCGATACACTTTAAAAACTTATGTATTATTCTACTTTGGGATCTTTGTTTTGTAAACTATGACTTTTATCAATTCGAATGGTAACTTTTCAAAAACGTCTCATTTAGAGTTCGTTTTCTATATCTTGTACTTTGTGCCCTGAAGTAGCATCCCAATGACACAGTCTTCCGCTGCGGTATTTTGGGGGTGTTACAGATTGGTACCAGAGCCTTGGTTATAGAGAACTAGGTTGTTTTAGAGTCTAGACTATAACTACTTACATGTAGACTCTCCTCCCTATCGCCTTGCACTTTACATACACATACGCTTGCTGGTAATTTATTTTTAGACCTACGCTATTAGATACTTTGGAGAAACCGTTAGAAACTAGACTTCCCGGTGACTTTAACACTTAAGGGAGAATCCTTTGTTCCTTTGTACTAAGCGTGACGTTCCCTAGATGCCCATTTAAGCAACGTCTACCACTGAGATATGTGTGCGTGGTGATATGTACACTTGTGAAAGGAAACATTTATAATTGTGGTGGCCAACATAATTATAAGTGCTTCACGACACACGTGGATATATGACTATGCAGATGTAGATCAGTGTTGGCACAACTTAGGAAACAACTGGTGGCACGGTATTATATAGGAGGATGTGAAGTATAGACTTTGGTTAATCAATGGTTTTCCCTCATCTCTGACGTTCACTAAATGTCCTTCCTCTTAGGAAATCATGGCACCAAAGAGAGTGACTCGTAGCTCTGTTCGAGGAGGCGCAACACCAAGGGGTGGAAGGACTGGTGGACGTGGAGGTAGAGGAGGTAGAGGAGCTGCTCATGACACTAGTAACCCAAGTAACGATGGTGGAAGAACTGGTGGACGTGGAGGTAGAGGAGGTGGTCACGGCGTTGAAAACAATGATAACAACGACGGTGGAAATACTGATTTTGAAGCCATCATCGCTCGACAACTTGAAAACTTTCTCCCCACTATTGTCACTCAAGTTGGCGATCATATGAATAATTTGGCAAACCACGAAAGCGGAATTAACAACACCAATGGTATAGGCCAGAATGGAAATGGCAACAACAACATTAGGACCGGATGCACGTATAAGGAATTTACGTCATGTAAGCCAATTGATTTCGATGGTGTAGGAGGCGCGTTGGTGTATACTCGATGGGTTGAAAAGATGGAGTCGGTGATCGACATTAGTAACTGTGCAGCACATCAGATGGTGAAGTATTCCATGTGCTTACTATCAGGAAAGGCATTGACATGGTGGAATACGCAGATTCAAGCTAGGGGTAGAGCGGCAGCTGTAGGTATGACATGGGACGATTTTAAGGCATTACTGAAGGAGGAATACTGCCCGGACAACGAGATGCAAAAGCTGGAGGATGAACTCTATCATCTCTCTATGATAGGGGCTGGACATGCAGCCTATACGGATCGATTCCATGAATTAGCCAGACTAGTTCCACACCTAGTTACCCCTGAGTCCAAGAGGATCGAGAGGTACATATATGGCCTTGTCCCAGAAATTCGTGGGATTGTAAAAACAACTGAGCCTTCTACAATTCAGAGTGCAATATTGAGAGCAGGGACTCTGACAGATGAGATGGTTAGAAATGGAAGCTTGAGGGACAGTGATAAAAGGAAGGGAACAAGCGAGTCGAACAAGCAGACTGACAACAAAAGGGCAAGGACCTTTGCGGCGACTAATTCGGGTCAGAGAGAGTATTTAGGCCAGCATCCTAAATGTACGAAATGTAACTTTCATCACCAAAAGACTGTGCCCTGCCGTATGTGTGCTAATTGCAGACAGTCTGGTCATTATGCAAACCAGTGTAGAGAACCAGTGAACCAAAAGACATGCTATGAGTGTAACAGCCCGGATCACTTTCGGAACAACTGTCCTAAGTTGAAAAGGAATTTTAACCAAGGAGGCAATCGTCCAAACTTAGCAGCAGCAATTGAAGGGCCACGAGATGAGGCCAATGAGATTCCACCCGCAATTGGCAGAGCTTACTTCTTAGGAAATCCTATCACCCAACATGTCCGCGGTAGCACATCGGGTACATTCTCTTGAACAACTATCGTATTTTAGTAGCACTTAAGTCTTAATATAGGACCTATACACAACATTGACTAATCTGAGACCTAGCAGCATTAACCTTAGTCACCCTAACATTAGTAATTTGATTAGTGTAAGCAATTCCAAAGTCGAGCCAATCTTTCAAAAGATCTTTTTCAAGGATGTTGAATCCAGACCTTGATTTTTAGCTTGGTTCTAGTGACTGTTCTTGTTTGATTGGGTTGCGAAAATCAAGCTAAAAGTTAAAGTCATCACTCAAACCGATTTAGCTTAATCTCGTGACTGTTCTTGTTTGATTGGGTTGTGGGCTTAAGTGAAAATCGGTTACCTAAATGATTAACCTAAAGGAGGTCTTTTGAGGATTATGCTCGGGATTGGGAAGGTTTGCCTCATCAAGTTTGACCACGAGAACATACCTAGTTGGATAGGAAACCCACATACATAAGCTTTGACACATTTTCTTAAACACACACTTAACTGGTTATCATTAACTGAACTTCGGGACGAAGTTCCTTTTAGAGGGGAAGACTGTCACAACTCATCATTTCAGGTCATTTCAGGTCATTTCCCGAACTTTGGAAAAACACTATTCATAAATCACTATTCATTAAAACACTATTCATCGTTTTACTATTCATCATTTTCGAGGTCATTTTGATATTCTGAGAAACTTTTGGGAAATTTACTATTCACTAAACACTATTCATTTCCGGAAAAGTTTTCATCATTCACTTGCATTACTCATTTCATCGTAAATTTAGTTTACGGGTATTCAAATTCGCGTAACCGGATTGGTTTAGGTGCGAATTCATTTCATTAGTGTTGAGAACACTGCATACGGACTGGAGATAGTCTGCATATCATCATAACAGCATTTTCATATTATACCACTTTCAGGATTTTCAAATTACTATATTCAGTACATTTAACGTTTTTACGTATAAGTATTTATAGTAAACGTTAACACCCGGTTTATACACGACGAATATATCTAAACATTCCCACAATGGTCCTGACATATTTTTATATCCATTTTAACATCATAAAAGTTATAACATTCAGTTACCCAGTATTTTGGAAATTTATTTTATTTATAACGTACGTTTATGAATATAACGACGGTTTTCGTGAAAACTAAACAATAATCACCCGATCACTCAGTAAATGTACCCAACATATTTTTAATATGTTTTTAACATTATTATAACATTATTTTCATCCCGGTTAACTTTGTGAACGTTTATTGCTATTAAACCCGGTACCCCGATTTTAACGAATAACACGTAATAATACTTAACGCTACACTAGATTTCTAATTAAATCACAAGTACCCTACCCCCCCCCCCCCCACCCCCCTTCACCCTTGAAAAACCGGCCCATGTAACACCCTTTTAACCCTTGGCATTAACTTCCTAAGTATTTAACTAATAAACCTATCAAAACCATACTTTACCAAAATTACAAAATCATAATCCATGCTTTATTAGAAAGATCAAAAACTATCTCTTCTCCATCCCTCTCCATACCCACGACCCATAATTGATCTCCATGATCAAGTGATCATTTTCCATAAATTAAAACACTAAACTTGTTCATTTAACAAGCCTAATCAAGAATCAAGCAACAAAAACACAAGAACATCAAGCATAATCATCCTATAATCATCTCATTTTATCAAGTAAGTTTTCATCTTTATTTTTTCATGGATCATCCTATTTTTACATGTATTTCATAAGTATCATGCTAAAAACCATGTACAAGTAGCTATACCACACTTTATTTTGGCTAAAAAGAAACATACAAACCCTAACTTTTTAGTTATGAATCCCCTTGCTCTAATAACTTGGTTAGGAGTCCATGGCACCCTAATAAGGTGTATGGTAGGATTAGATTAGCTATGTGGTGGTTACAAGAGGTTTGGTGATGGTAGAAATTAGTTATAAACCTTGAAAACTTGATTTGGAACCTATTTTAGACATGCTGTCCCGTTTTGTAAAAATCTGGAAAATCAGTAAACACCAAGGAAACTTTGGCAAAATTTTTAGAAAATAATTTCAAAAACGAATCCGTAGGCGAAAGAACGGATTAAAAAGAGCTAATAACGAAGAAGTTATGATTTTTGCAAGATTGTTGACGAAAAGTGTTTTCTGGAAATTAGTTGCTGTTGGACGTTTTTCGTCGGTCAAAAAGAGGCTTTAGACTTAACCCGGAGGAGCCGAGCTTTCCAAAATATATTACTACATACTAAGACGTAACCGTGGATATAAAGAACAAGTAAAACAGACAAGTAACGACAAAGATATTCACGTTTGAATATCGGCTAAAACCATTTTATATTTGACAGCTTTTATATAAATTTGGCGCAAAAACTACGAAGTACATTTATAAGCTAGACATAATATTAAGAACCAAGCTTTATAACTAATGTAGTATTAGTTATTACGAGTATGTTTTCATCATTTCAAGGATTTCAACTCGAGTATTTCAACGCTAACATGGAAACTTACGATATATATATATATATATAAGTATATATATATTACAACTAGCTAATTATATTTTCTAATAGCAATATTTTTCCAAATTCTTGGATTATATATTTTTGATAACACAAGTATTTTTCCAAAGACTAGAGTGGTATAGAAACATGAGCATGGACATTCATAACATCATTTGGTGATCTAAATGAGAACATTCATCATTCATTTTAGGTTGCGGCAGTTAACCGATTATTGTTGTTCACTTCATTTCATTTCAAGTATCATCACTTAAGGTGAGTCATAGCCCCTACTCTTTTATAATTGTTTTATCAACTCTTTGGGGGAGATACATGCTACTACTTGCTTACTTGTACAGATTCACATAACATTTATACTTGGGAAACATTATACTTGATAACATTATACTTGATTACATTATACTTGATGTCATACATACGTGATTGTGTTATACTAAACTGTGATGGATACATACATACATACTTCCAATGGCCCCAGATTTAGTTCTGGGCACAACCATGGAGACATATATACTTCTTATGGCCCCAGATTAAGTTTCTGGGCACAACCATGGAAGTATACATACTTAAGTGAGGTCTTCGGAGATGAAGTGTAGACTCACTACTAATTGCTCAACTGTTGTTATGAACTTATACATATCTTACTCATACTATATATTGTAGCAGTGGGTTGTGAACACACAGGTTACAAGTCTCTTATGACGGGACTTGTAACTGAGTGGATTTACGATGCCTTTGCTGTGTGAACATTCCTTATAGGCTTTTCAACTGTATTAAGACAAACTCTATGAACTCACCAACCTTTGTGTTGACACTTTTAAGCATGTTTATCTCAGGTTAGAAAGGCGATAGCAGGTGTATGGAGCTGAGAGTCTTAGGGCATGCTTTTGGAGACTTTCACTTTTATCGTTTACCATTCGATACACTTTAAAAACTTATGTATTATTCTACTTTGGGATCTTTGTTTTGTAAACTATGACTTTTATCAATTCGAATGGTAACTTTTCAAAAACGTCTCATTTAGAGTTCGTTTTCTATATCTTGTACTTTGTGCCCTGAAGTAGCATCCCAATGACACAGTCTTCCGCTGCGGTATTTTGGGGGTGTTACAGATATTCACTTTTAGTCCTTTTAGTTATCAAATTAACCATTTTACCAAGTTTAGTGAAATTACACTTTTAACCCTGTACTTTATAAAGTTTACATTTATAACCCATAAGTTTATGAAAATGGCATTTAAGTACCCCAAGTTTATATTTATTACATTTATAACCTTTCTTTTGTCAAAATAACAGTTTTGACACCCTTTTCTAAATATTTACAAAATTGGTCCTTGTACTTTGCAAATTGACACTTTTAGTCCTTATAAAAAGTATAATTACATTTCTAGTACTCAATATATTAAATTACTCAATAAATGACAAAAATATTCCAAATGTACTGTTTTAACACCAAGTCTGGAGAATTTACAGTTTTAGCCCTTGTAGTTTAGAAACTTTGCAAAACTAGCCCTTTAGGTATAAAATGTTCATTTTAGGTCCTTAGACCTTCAAATTTACACAAGTGACTCCAAATAGTTTATATTTACTTTTGGTAACCTCAAGTTACAAAATTTACAGTTTCTACCCATAGTTTCCATAGTTGGCAGTTTTAGTCCTTTAACTTTATACTATTTTGCACTTTTAGTCCAAAACACTATTTTAGCTTATGACTCCATTCCAAATGGTTTATTAAGTTTCCAGGAGCTTAGAAAGTTGGGTGTGAGCTTATCAGTTAGCTTATATGAGCTTAAAGCTTATTTATTTAGTTAAGTAGGCTTTATGGCCTGTTAAGGCCCATAGGGTGTTTCGTGGGTCTAATGGGCTTCAAATTGGTTTTGGTGATTCTTGGGCTCATATTGGACCTTTCAAAAATAAGGAGGGGGTTGGTGGGCTGTGAAACAGGCCAAAACAGTTTGGAGTGTGTTGGGCTTTAGGCCCGTTAAGGGTGTTTTAAGGTTTTTGTGAACGATATAGGTGCTCAAGCTTTGAGTTTGTGAGACAGCTTAAACAAGCTTGTGAGGGTGTGAGCTTTGTGTAGCTTGTTTGTGAGTGTTTCAAGGAGACAGTTTGTATAAAAATACATATACGTATATGTATAGATTTCATATACTAGGACCAAAGTGAAGTGAGTAGATACGTATTAAACACTTAGTAATATTTTCTGTTTTCATTTAGGGTGCACACAACCATAAGGAACGTGTGGTTTTTATGGTCTTATGGTTGGTTTAAGCTTATAGAGAGTTCATAGCTCCTTTTATACGTATATAGAGATGTGAGTGAGCAAGTTTGTGAGACATGTGTTTAACGAGACATAGGAGTAATTTGGTGAAAGTGTTAAGGCAATATACGAATATAAACATGATAATAAGAGTGAAAAATAATCTAAGTGTGGGAAAATACTTACAACACCTACAAGAGGTGGGTCATTTGTAACTGTGGGATTGAAGTGAGAGCTTGAGAGCTTGTAACTTGATAGATGGCACACCAAGGACTTAGGAGAGACTCAAGGTGAGCTTGTACGAGCTTGAGAGTAGCTTGATCCTTCTTGGTTTCTTCTCGGTACTAGGCAGTGAGCAAGAGAGGGTGTGTGTGTGTTGTTTTGAGTTTGTACGTGAGTTTCTTTGCATGAGAGTATAATACATGAGGATAGCGACCACTTGAGGGACAAAGGGAATATGTGCAGTAGGATAACGAGTAGGGTAGGGGTATAGCTTAGCTTGATTGGTTACAAGTTGGGGTTCCAAGTGTTATCGAGGGTCGGTTTATGTGATGACGAGGCACAAGGGTTCTAGAAACCTGATTTTATTTCGAGTGGCAGTATAACTAGTAAGCATGAGGGGTGGTGAAGTTCCTTGGTCCTTGTAGTGTCATATGTACTAGTGTGAAAGGGTTTGAGGGCACGTTTGGTTGTAGAATTATCAAAGGGTCCGTTTGGCACATCAACGTGACTAAAACTCATAATTGTGGTCGAGCAGTGATCTAGGGGTGTTGTGGTGAGTTATTGATAGGGTTATAAGACCTTTAGAGTCAATTGTGAGGTTTGTAGAAGTTGTGGTTCGGTTAGGAGTCCAAACGAGTTAATACGTGACCAAAACAAATATGTATCGGTCAAAATAATTGATAGGAGGTCTTGTGAGCTTAGACACGGTTTTTCCTTAGGTAGTTTGACTCAACATGAGTATTAATGGATCTCTACTTGCCTTGGGAGGTCTCATGCAAGCTTGTGCATGTTTTGAGTTCTTGTGTGCACGTTTATATATATATATATATATATATATATATATATATATATATATATATATATATATATATATATATATATATATATCGAGACAAAGGAATTGAGTTAGGGCATGTTTGTGAGTTATGAGAGTTGTAGTTGATGAGAAACACTTAGGAAGTCATTTGACTGAGTTTGGAGCTCATTGGAATCACTAGGAATGCGTTTTACATATTGAGACCAAAGTTGGGCACGTTTAGGATACGTGGTATACTCGTATAGCTTTGCCTATGTTTCACTGTTCATATATACGTATTATCTCCAAATAACTGTTGATATTGATTCTTTTGATGATAAAACAATGAGTTCATGCATTTTATTCCATGTGTTGTTTGTAAGAATCGCAAATAAACGAGCCAAAGTGTTTGTATGTTTTCATGTTTTCGTATAACATATTAGAGTTTGGATTGGGCTTATGTTTGGGCTTACAAGCCACGACCCAAGTGGTTTGGTTAAGTTGGATCCGTTTGGTTTATAGTGTGATCTATGGGTCCATTTGTGACTACATGAAGTGGTCCAACATACGTGGGTTCCACTTGAGTGAAATAGTTACTCATAGGCAGTGTGGGGTCCACATGGGGAAATGTGGGTCCCATAGAGTGTATTATAGCTCGTTTTTAGTATTGTGGGGTCCACTGAGGTGTAATCCTCATATGTGGGAGTTAGGGAGGTTCCACTGAGACATCATCTCATATGTGGGAGTTAAGAAGTTCCACATAGACATAATCTCATGTGTGGGAGTTAAGAGGTTCCACTGAGATACAAATCTCATATGTAGGAGTTATGTGGTTCCACTGAGATACAAATCTCATGTGTGGGAGTTATGTGGGTCCACTGAGATACAAATCTCATAGTCTGGGGGATTTTGATGAGTGCTTAATCACACATCCTTTTTAGGCCTTATTTCAGACCAAAAATACCAAATACTAACCAAAAATGCCAAGAGAATGCATGTTTTTGTATTTGTGTATGTGCAGGTACGGATATGAGAAAAATGAACGAAAACAAAGCAAAACCGACAAAAACGAGCACGAGAATGGAAAAAGGTCAAAAGCCGAAGCCGGGGAAGCAAAATGATCAAGGAAAGCTCATGTAATCAATAGAAGTCCTCAGAGAATTACAAAAGTGCATAAATAGTCCCTGGACAAAGTTTGAGAGAAATGGCGAATTTAGTCCCTCAACTTTCAGATAATGACAAAATTGATCCCTTGAAGAAATATTCAGAGAAAAGACAAAATTGGTCCTTCATAAATCAAAGGATGGCAATTTAAGCCCTTGGAAGAAACTTTGGAAAATTTACAGCTTTGGTCCCTGAATTTCGGATTTATACAACATTGGTCCTTGTTAATAAAACTAATCCTAAACCTTTTTATACAACCTGATCCACTAAATCAGCCTGGTCCAAAAGTAACAATCCAATACCACTCCTTCTAGGCCCAAAGAAATAAAAGCCCACCACCCATTATTAGTTTTACCCAACCCGGCCTGCACCTCAACCCGTAGTCAAACCCACTTTACTCGGTCAACACAAACAATAAAAATAAAATCACCCCCAATCCATTTCCCGCCCCCCAATTCCCTTTTCACTCCAGAAAAATAATTGTTCCAAGAACCCTAGCTTTACCCCCTCCAAAATTACCATGATTGGGTAATAATTACCCAATCATATGATGCTTCTAGAAGACTGACAGGGTGTCAGGGGTCAGAGAATGAAACGTGTGCCAATCAGAGCACACACGTAAGATTGAGGATGTCACATCAATCTAATCCAAGGGTTATCATTCAAGGATTGGGCACCACGTTGATCAAATGGCTTAGAGAGACTCAGAAGAAACACAACATTCACCTGGATTGATGATGTAGGATTTCTAGGACCTTCCCCATTCGTGTATAAATACCCCCCTCCCCCTAGTCATTTAGTGTGCCTTATTTTCTTATTGTTATGCTGTTAAAATCATTTTGTAATACTTTTTAATATTAATGAAAGTTGTTTAGTTTAATTCATTTTGTTTCCTTATTTACTTATTTCATATTAAAACTGCTTATTACTTATAAGTTGTTTCAGCTTATTGTTATTCCTCTTATTGTTCATTTAAATTCAGTCTTTACTTTCAAGTTTTATTTACTTATTAATGTTTTTTCAGTTTACTTAAATAAATAAAAAAATAAAAATAAAATAAAAAAATCAAGTACTTAATTCAACAAGCTTCAAGAAGCTTGTACTTTGTTTAATCAGTCTCATATAAGTTTTATATAGCTTTTGTGAAGTTTAATTTGGCACCAAATATTATTCACTCTCAAAACCTCAAATAGTCAACACTGGTCAACTGTGAGGGCTTATTGATATAAGCTGAGCTTATTTGGGTATAAGGCAGCCAATAAGGTGCCATTGGCCTGTCAAAAGACAGGCAAGCTTAGTGAATCCCCCTCTATTTGAGCTGAGAGGGAATTTTGGGTTGTAATACCATTCATTTTAATTTATGTCTCATCTTATAGTAATAGGAGTTTGGATCTGATTTTATTGGTTTATTATTGCTTATTGCTGTTATTTTACTCTTTATATTGCTTAGTATTTGTGGTTTAGTCATAATTTGTTTTTGAATTTGTTATCTACTTAGTACTACTGTTTCATTATCATCATCTGTCCTACATATTTGATCTTTGTTTCTGAGTAGTGGTGTTTCCTAGATCTGTTTTTCTGTGTTAACTCATGATATTAGATCAGATATTGTAGTTTGGATTGATTTGGAATTGAGTTTGACAAGAACTGTGGTGGTGTATTGTTTAAATCAGGCAGTTAGGGGTGTTTGGATTATAGTTACTTGCTGGTTTCAAGGGTATTACTGAGGTTGTATTTAGTTTTAATCAGTTACTTAGGCTGCATTGAGGTTCAGTATAGCATAAGATAGTTGTTCATTTAACAAAAAGTCAAATCAATTTAGTTTTTCATTTCTGCACATCAGTCATCATAAGTAGTTTGCATAATTAGTTAAGTGATAGCATAGATATTAGTTTTAGCTTATTTCAATTATAAATCAGCCTCATATTTCATTTTCAGTAGGATTTAAGCAAGTAAAATTCATTTAAGTCAAAATATCTTTGAAATCAAAAAGTCAAACAAAGTTGTGAACTCAGGTTTTGGACAGATTTTTGTGAGTTTCTCTAGTTTTCAATTTTTGTTGAAGATACCTTTTGTGTACTGATTTGTGGAGTATAGCAGTAAGGGAAACCAGTTCAAAAAGAAAAATCAAGTTTGGAAACCAATTGCTGTTTGAAAAAGCACTTTGAAGTGGTCTGTTTGAACACTAAACTCCCCTGATCCTCAGGTTTAACCAGATTTCTAGGGTACTTTTTAGGCCATAAAATTGATTTAGCATCTAATTTATTGGTATTTTAGTAATCTCTGGTGGTCAGTGTATAGTTTGGACCCATAAGTTTGCTGGTCTCAGCTTATCTATTCACCTAAAGAGCTTATTCAAGTGAGTACATAGAACATAGAACCTGTTTGGCATTTGAGGGCTGCTAGTGCTATAATCTGATCTTACTCTGAGATTTATTGTTTATTTGAGCTTATTAGTGCCTATATTAGTTGCTCTCAATCAGTTTTTGCTTTTGGCTTAGTTGGCTTTACTTTTGCTTATTCATTAAGTGCTTATTCAACCTGTTTTGGCATCTTTCTGAGTTTTTGAGCATAATTTGGCTTTCTAACTTTTCCATTAAGCTCTTATAAGTTCAAAAATCATTTGGGTCAAGTTTCAAGTCAATTGGTCAACTGTGCTTATCAATAAGCATTTCAAATAAGCTGTTTTTAGCCCATTCAGCACTTATAATGCTTATTTTGCAAATTTTATATTTTTCCTAGCTTCTAAATATTATTTTAGATTTTCCCTGAAATTTTCATATTTTTCTGAGCTCATTTGCTATTTTTCCTATTTAATGTTCATTTTTAATCATTTTTAATTACCTTTTAATTACTAAAAAATATAAAAAAATCAGAAAAACCCCAGAAAAATCCAAAAAAATATTAGAAATTCATTTTTAGTTATTTTAGAATTTTAGAAATTTATTTTGCATTTTTTTTCAATTTATTTGCATTTTCTTTTAATTTTTAATTAGTTAAATAGTTTTTAATTCATAAAAAATAAACAAAAAGTCAAAAAAATATTTTTCTTTTTCTCAAAATTTTCTTTTATCATTTTTAACTTTTAAAAATTATTTCCAAGTCCGTAAGGGTAGCGTAGCTTAAAAGTCGCGTTTTATTTCGTACGTTAACGTTTATTTTCCATTTTAGCTTACGTTTTTCGTTTCTACGTTACGTTTCTAGTTGCCTTACTTGAATTACGTGTTTAGTTGATTATTTGTGCTTCATTTACTATTTCATTAGTGTAATCCCATCAAAATCACTTTCACGACACGTTTCACGAATCGGGAATTCGAAATTCCATTCATCCTTCTCACGGACTACGACCTTGGGTTATCCGTATTTCTTTGCGGATCTCTTGAGTATACTATACTATATATTATATTGATTTTCAATCAAATAAATTTTGGCGCCGCTGCCGGGGAAGGTTGAAGTGAATTTTTCGTTTTCGTTTTTTGAAATTGTGTTTTGAAAACCTTCCTTGTATATATTTTCTATAAAAACTATAAAAATTGAAAAATCAAAAACACTTTTCCTAAAGTGTTTTCAAAAACACCAAAAAAATAATAAAGTTACAGCCTCGACTCGACCGAAAGGAAGGGCGTTGTAAACCAAATAAGTTTCTCAATATAACTACGCGTGAAATTAATTGCTAGATGGATTACTTTAATTCTACAACCGAATAAGCGGAAAATACGGAAGCTTTGACATTAAATTGCAAGCTGAAGAGAGATCCATTCTTCTCTCCCGTTCCGTCGCGAGTTGATTAAGGGAAACGTTTTACAATTAATGTAACGTTAGAAAAAGAAAAAAAAAAAACAAAAGTATAAGTTTTTGAATTTTGCTTTATAAAAACAAAAATACAAAAAGATTTTCCTTTTCAAATTTGTTTTTCCTTTTATTTTTCAAAAAATTTGATTTTTGTGGTGTATGAACACACGTTCTACGTCTAAACGACTTGTTTCACCACTTTCAAATCCGGAAAGTTTGTTTCGTCACACACATCGAGTTCTATTTCCTAATACGGATGAAATGAACCCGAACGAACAACACTTGGGACCCCCGCCGATGGGTGGTATCCAAAACAATGTGATCCCGCCGATGGGACCACAACCGGTTTACGATCAACGTACTATTCATGAATTGCTCCAGTGTCCCACCGAGGGATACGGGGATGCAATTGTTTTACCACCAATTCTTTCCGATAATTTTGAACTTAAAACTGGATTGATTCAACTTGTTACGTCAAAACAATTTCACGGTTTTGAAAGGGACGATCCTCACGCACACATCCGATGGTTTAATAAGTTAACTTCGACTTTGAAATTTAAGGATGTCCTTCACGATGCTATCAAATTGATGTTGTTCCCATTTTCACTCGAGGGTTCAGCCCGGATTTGGCTCGAAAAAGAACCCCCTCGATCAATTCACACATGGGAAGAACTCGTCTCGAAATTTGTTAATCATTTCTTTCCGCCGTCCAAAACGACTAATCTTAAGAATGATATAACTAATTTTCAACAACGTTTTGATGAGAACTTTGGTGAGGCTTGGGAACGCTTTAAGGATCTTATTCGAAAATGTCCTCACCATGGTTTCTCCGAGTTACACCAAATCGACACGTTTTATAACGCTTTGACGCAAAACGATCAAGATTCTTTAAACGCAGCCGCCGGTGGCAATATCTTGAATCGTACGCCTAGGGATATTTTGACGATCATTGAGAACAAATCTAAGGTTCCGACTTCTCGTAACAAACCGAATGTTTCGAAAGTGATTTCTTTTACTCCTCCTTCACCTTCGTCGGTCCAATCATCGGAATTGGCCGAACTTACCGACTCTATCCGTTGTATGATGAAAGAGTTTAAGTTGCAGAACCAAAAACCCGAACCCGTTAAAGCTGTTAATGAAAAATGTGTGATTTGTGGTGGACCGCATCCGTATTATGATTGTCAATCCACCGATGGCCACAAACTAACATAGCAGCCGTGAACTACAATCAAAATCAAGGTTTTCGTACTAACCAAACAAGTCCACCTGGGTTTCCACCCGTGCAAACTAATCAAAACCGTTATCCTCAAACCAACCAAGGTTACAATCAAAACCGTGGAACCAATTATCAAGTCCCTCCACCACAACAAGTTTATCAACCACCGCAACCTTCTCCTGAGCTTGCTAATTACATGAAAATGAACGATGTTAACATTCGAGCAATGCAAAATCAAATCAACAATATGAGGGTTGAACTTAAGAAGGAGATCGACACAACCATGTCTCAACAAACGAATGAGCTTAAGCAAATGATGAGCAGTTTTATGCAAATGAATCAAGCATCGACGTCTGGTTCTCTTCCAAGCAACACAATTGCTAACCCGCGAGGTGATGCAAAAGCAATTACGACTAGGAGTGGTGTTGTAATCGATGGACCAACGGCTCCGACTACCCCTTCTTCTTCTTCGTCTCCCAAGGTAGTCGTCCGTGAAACCGAGGCGACAACGGATACGGGAATTCCTACTGATAATGGAAGGACCGAGAACATCCAACCTCCGGTGGTCCCAACGTCTAAAGATAAAGTTGTTTACGAATCTGAGAAAGAAATACCCGTCAAAACAAATTTGCCTTATCCGTCACGCTTAAACGAACAAACGCACCGTGAGAGAGATAAAATTCAGATGGAAAAATTTTACCAAGTTTTTCAAGAGCTACATTTTGACATAACTCTCGCGGATGCTATACTTTTGATGCCTAAATTTGCTTCTATGCTAAAAGGTCTTTTGAATAACAAAGAAAAATTGTTTGAAAAATCTCGAACCCAGATGAATGAGAATTGCTCGGCGGTTATCCTCAAAAAGCATCCCGAAAAGCTTGAAGACCCCGGTCGATTTCTCATTCCGTGTAATTTTCCTGGGATGGTTCAATGTTTCGCCTTGGCCGATCTTGGTGCTAGCATTAACCTAATGCCGTTATCCATTTGGAAAAAGTTGTCTTTACCCAATTTGACTCCGACTTGTATGACCCTCGAGCTAGCCGACCGAACTACTTCCCGCCCGATGGGAATAGCCGAGGATGTCTTTGTTAATGTGGGAAAATTCCATTTTCCTGCCGATTTTGTCGTGGTTGATTTTGATGCTGATCCGCGGGTACCTCTTATTCTTGGAAGAGGTTTCCTAAGGACCGGCCATGCTTTAATTGATGTTTTCATTGAAGAAATTACCCTACGCGTTGGTACCGAAGCCGTAACTTTTAACTTGGATCAAACCGCGAGGTACTCCTCCGAGTTTGACAAATATTCCGTTAACCGAGTCGACGTTATCGACAAAGTTACGGAGGAGTACGCTCAAGAGTTACTTGGTTTTTCTGAACATGCTTCGAGTGGCAATCCCACTCATTCTTCTGAACCAATAATTTCCGATCCTTCCCCTTCCCTTACTCCGTTTGAGGGAAGTGATTTCATTTTGGAAGAGATCGAGGCCTTTCTTGCTAATGATTCGATTTCACCGGAAATTGATCATTCCGATTGTAACCCGGAGGGAGATGTTCTTTTAATTTAAAAATTATTAAATGAAGATCCCAACCCGTCCCTCCCTCCGCTTGACCTTAAAATGGCCGACGTTAAAGAAGTTAAGCCGTCTACTGAGAATCCTCCTGAGCCCGAGCTCAAAGATTTACCTCCTCATCTCGAATACGCATTTTTGGAAGGAACCGACAAACTTCCCGTCATTATTTCTAACGATCTTAAAGATGATGAGAAGAAACGTCTCTTAGATGTGCTCAGGAAGCATAAGAGTGCTATCGCTTGGCAAATTTCTGATATTAAGGGTATCGACCCTCGTTTTTGCTCGCATAAAATTTTACTTGAAGACAATTACAAGCCGTCCGTTCAGCAACAACGACGGGTTAACCCGGAAATTCATGAGGTTATAAAAAAGGAAGTTATCAAACTCCTCGATGCCGGAATGATTTATCCAATCTTGGATAGCTCCTGGGTTAGACCGGTCCACTGCGTACCAAAGAAAGGTGGAATGACCGTCGTAACAAATGAAGATAATGAATTGATTCCGACACGTCTTGTTACCGGATGGAGAGTTTGTATTGATTATCGTAAATAGAATGATGCGACTCGTAAGGACCATTTCCCACTTCCATTTATGGATCAAATGCTAGAACGCCTAGCAGGAAATGAGTTCTATTGTTTTCTTGATGGATTTTCCGGCTATTTTCAAATACCAATTGACCCTCCGGACCAGGAAAAGACTACCTTTACTTGCCCTTATGGTACGTTTGCCTATCGTCGTATGCCTTTCGGCTTATGCAATGCTCCAGGCACGTTCCAAAGGTGTATGATGTCGATATTCTCGGATATGATCGAGAAAACCATAGAAGTTTTCATGGATGATTTCTCGATTTATAGAGATTCTTTCACTTCGTGTCTCTCTCATTTAGAAAATATGCTGAAACGGTGTGAAGACACCAACTTGGTTCTAAATTGGGAGAAATGCCATTTCATGGTCAAAGAGGGCATTGTCCTCGGCCATAAGATATCGAAATCTGGGATTGAAGTCGATAGAGCTAAAGTCGACGTGATTGCAAAATTACCTCATCCCACCACCGTAAAAGGAATTAGAAGTTTTCCCGGTCATGCCGGCTTTTACCGACGTTTCATTCAAGACTTTTCTAAGATAGCCCGGCCTCTGACCCACTTGCTTGAAAAAGATGCTCCGTTTATCTTCTCAAATGAATGCGTCGAAGCATTTAATGTTCTTAAAAAGAAGTTAACGGAGGCTCCCGTCTTAATTGCCCCCGATTGGGACTTGCCCTTTGAGCTAATGTGCGATGCTAGCGATTATGCCATTGGTGCAGTCCTGGGGCAACGCAAGTCTAAGCATTTTCAACCGATACACTATGCCAGTAAAACAATGACTGATGCTCAATACCATTATACGACTACTGAGAAAGAAATGTTAGCCATCATTTACGCTTTTGAAAAGTTTCGACCTTATTTGCTTTTAAAGAAATGCATAGTGTATACGGATCATTCGGCTCTTAAGTACCTTATGGCAAAGCAAGATGCTAAGCCACTCTTGATGCGGTGGGTTCTTCTCCTTCAAGAATTCAAAGTTGAAATTCGAGATAAAAAGGGAGCTGAGAACCTTGCTGCTGATCACCTATCACGTTTAGAGAATCCCCACCAAAGTGTTTTCGAGAAAAAGGAGATTAACGAAGCTTTTCCTCTCGAAACACTGGGGAGTTTATCACATTGTGATTCTAGTACCCCATGGTTCGCCGACTTTGCGAATTACCATGCGGGAAATTTTATCCGGAAAGGGATGTCGTTCCAGCAGAACAAAAAATTCTTCAAAGATGTTAAGCATTATTTCTGGGACGATCCCTACTTGTTTAAGATATGTGCGGATCAAGTGATCCGGTGGTGCGTTCACGGCAAAGAAGCCGCTGAAATTCTTATGGCATGCCACAATGGACCCACGGGGGGACATCATGGTGCCAACTTCACCGCTAAGAAAGTTTTTGATTCCGGCTTCTACTGGCCGACGATTACCGGGATGCTCATGAGTTGGTTAAATCATGTGATTCTTGCCAGCGTCAAGGAAAAATTTCTCAGAAGGACGAGATGCCTCAAAATGCCATCCAAGTCTGTGAAATTTTTGATGTCTGGGGTATCGATTTCATGGGTCCATTCCTGTCTTCTCGTGGTAACAAATATATACTCGTGGCCGTCGATTACTTGTCTAAATGGGTCGAAGCGAAGGCGCTACCCACCAATGACACCCGAGTTGTGGTGAAATTTCTTAAAAGTCTCTTCGCCCGATTTGGTACACCTCGTGCTATTATAAGCGATCGTGGGACCCATTTCTGTAACGACCAATTTGCTAAAGTTATGCTCAAATATGGTGTCACACATCGTCTTTCAACGGCATATCATCCACAGACGAGTGGTCAAGTTGAGGTTTCCAATCGTGGCTTGAAACGAATTTTAGAAAGGACCGTAGGTGAACATCGTGCTTCATGGGCCGATAAGTTAGATGATGCACTTTGGGCCTTCCGTACAGCTTACAAAACACCCATTGGGTGCACTCCTTACAAGCTGGTTTACGGGAAGGCCTGCCATTTGCACTTTGAACTTGAGCACAAGGCCTACTGGGCCTTGAAACATGCTAATTTTGACCTTCAAACCGCGGGTGATCACCGAAAAGTTCAATTGAATGAATTAGTCGAGCTTCGTGATCAGGCCTATGAGAATTCTTTGATCTACAAAGAGAAAACAAAGAGGATTCATGATGCTAAAATTAAAGATCGCGTCTTCAATGTTGGTGACCAAGTCCTTCTTTTCAATTCTCGGTTAAAGATTTTCTCGGGCAAGTTAAAAACCCGTTGGTCTGGGCCATTCACCATTACCCAAGTATTTCCTTATGGAACCGTTGAGCTTGCTCAATCTAATGGTCCCAATTTTAAGGTGAATGGTCATCGTGTTAAACATTACTTCGGAGGGGACATACCACCCATGGTTGTTCCGGATCTCCAGACTTTCCCCAAGGACGATTAAATTCGGGGATCGAGTCAAGCTTATGTGACTCGGTGAACAAAAACAAGCGCTTCGTGGGAGGCACCCCATGCTTATCCATTTTCATCTTCTTTATTTTCTATTTTCTTTAATAACGTGACGTGAGGGGGGCGACCCTTTCCAATCTCGTGTTTTCGTGGTTGTTTATGAATGTTCAGGAATTTCCCCGAAGTTTGAGGACTCTCGTGCTCGTGGTTTGTCGTTCTCTCCCCTCAAGTCTCATCCTTCGCTGCTCTTTCGGAAATTCACCATATCCAAAATCTTATCGACTAACGTTTATCTCTTGGCATACTTAATAAACGACCTTAGATTTTACGTAGGATTACCTTTACCCTTAAAACATCGAGGACAATGTTTCACTTTAGTCTGGGGGGGTGAATCTTCGATTCGATTTGACCTTGTACCTTCGTCTGAGCTGTTAACTTACGCAACTCCGTTTTTCACAAAAAAATTTTAATTTTTGTCACCGCTTTATTATGCAAAAAAATAAAAAAATAAAATAAAAAAAAAAAAAAAAAAAAAAAAACCGAAAAATGAAAAAAAATATATGATATGAATAATAAGTTTTGACACCTTGTTTTGACTTTCCTACCGGCGAGAGTAGAAATAAATGTTCTGACTTGACCGGGCGTGTTGAGCCCTAGCTCGTCTCCCTTAACCAAAATAATCAAAATATTATGGCTAAGCATCCGCGGATCTCATTATTTGGGATTTTAAATTTGCGGAGATCGAGGAGTGATAGAGTTTATTTAGAAGTTTCGTGCTATACACGGATCGCATTACTGGGATTTAAAAAACCCACGAGAGGTACTTGTGGCCTCCTTGTTCCCATCAGAAACGTCACCAATATATAAATAGATGTTCTAGGTTAATTAGTGGTATTTCGGTTTGAATAATATTTAGTTCTTTGTTTTCTTAAGAGAATTTTTGCTTTAGAAGTTGGGTACATATCAAGGAACATCAAAAATAAGATCAAAAAGTGAAAAATCGAAAGTCAAAAGTTGATTATCTATGTGGTTTTGGAGCTACCCGATAAGCTTCCATTGATGTTAAGAAAAAAAATCAATAAAGAAAGAAAAAAGTGAAAAATATGAAAAAAAAAAAAAAAAAATGAAAGTTGAAGTATTGTTGAATAAGAGCTATGTATGTATAAATAAGTTGTTGGCGCGTGAGGTGCATGTGATAAGTGATTAGTAATCAGTCACATGAGGTGCACGTGATTGTACTCCGCAACTTATATCTTTGATATTGTATGTACCCCAAATTCCTTGATGTGGACCGAATTTCTATTGCAGTGGTTCTTAAGAGAAAATGAATAACTACTTATCGTTTTAACTTTGGTATCACTATCGGACTAACGAATATCGAAATGAGAAAATATGAAGCAATTCATTTCTCACAAATTAAAATCTTTAGATACAAAAACTTAGGACCTGGGGACAAGAGGTAATACACAAGTAACTTTTGTGGGCAGTGTTAGCATCTAACTTCTGATAAACAATGATCTCGATTTTACGCTTAGTTTGGGAGCTTGTGAAAAATCAAGGATGACGATTTTTATCCGTACGGTCTCTTCTCTGTGAGAAGTGTTTCTACTCGTTGACCCTGAAAGTTATCAACAGATAAGAATTGATAATGAAAGTCAAGGCAAACCGTCACCTATATATAAATGAAAAAGTACAAAAAGAGTAGTAGTAGTTGTTATTCATGAAAATCGGAAAATGGAGCGTTTTTGAGAATAAATGATTTTACTATCTCTCTTGAACATCATTGCTACTTTACAACGTCAGTAAAGAGATGTTTTGAAATTATTTATCTTTTAAGTGTGAGGTGATGACATTGCGTGAGGACACGACAATACCTTAGTCTGGGAGATTTTGATGAGTGCTTAATCACTCATCCTTTTTAGGCCTTATTTCAGACCAAAAATACCAAATACTAACCAAAAATGCCAAGAGAATGCATGTTTTTGTATTTATGTATGTGCAGGTACGGATATGAGAAAAATGAACGAAAACAAAGCAAAACCGACAAAAACGAGCACGAGAATGGAAAAAGGTCAAAAGCCGAAGCCGGGGAAGCAAAATGATCAAGGAAAGCTCATGTAATCAATAGAATTCCTCAGAGAATTACAAAAGTGCATAAATAGTCCCTGGACAAAGTTTGAGAGAAATGGCGAATTTAGTCCCTCAACTTTCAGATAATGACAAAATTGATCCCTTGAAGAAATATTCTGAGAAAAGACAAAATTGGTCCTTCATATTAATGAAAGTTGTTTAGTTTAATTCATTTTGTTTCCTTATTTACTTATTTCATATTAAAACTGCTTATTACTTATAAGTTGTTTCAGCTTATTGTTATTCCTCTTATTGTTCATTTAAATTCAGTCTTTGCTTTCAAGTTTTATTTACTTATTAATGTTTTTTCAGTTTACTTAAATAAATAAAAAAATAAAAAAAATTAAAAAAATCAAGTACTTAATTCAACAAGCTTCAAGAAACTTGTACTTTGTTTAATCAGTCTCATATAAGTTTTATATAGCTTTTGTGAAGTTTAATTTGGCACCAAATATTATTCACTCTCAAAACCTCAAATAGTCAACACTGGTCAACTGTGAGGGCTTATTGATATAAGCTGAGCTTATTTGGGTATAAGGCAGCCAATAAGGTGCCATTGGCCTGTCAAAAGACAGGCAAGCTTAGTGAAACCCCCTCTATTTAAGCTGAGGGGGAATTTTGGGTTGTAAGTACCATTCATTTTAATTTCTGTCTCATCTTATAGTAATAGGAGTTTGGATCTGATTTTATTGGTTTATTATTGCTTATTGCTGTTATTTTGCTCTTTATATTGCTTAGTATTTGTGGTTTAGTCATAATTTGTTTTTGAATTTGTTATCTACTTAGTACTACTGTTTCATTATCATCATCTGTCCTACATATTTGATCTTTGTTTCTGAGTAGTGGTGTTTCCTAGATCTGTTTTTCTGTGTTAACTCATGATATTAGATCATATATTGTTGTTTGGATTGATTTGGAATTGAGTTTGACAAGAACTGTGGTGGTGTATTGTTTAAATCAGGCAGTTAGGGGTGTTTGGATTATAGTTACTTGCTGGTTTCAAGGGTATTACTGAGGTTGTATTTAGTTTTAATCAGTTACTTAGGCTGCATTGAGGTTCAGTATAGCATAAGATAGTTGTTCATTTAACAAAAAGTCAAATCAATTTAGTTTTTCATTTCTGCACATCAGTCATCATAAGTAGTTTGCATAATTAGTTAAGTGATAGCATAGATATTAGTTTTAGCTTATTTCAATTATAAATCAGCCTCATATTTCATTTTCAGTAGGATTTAAGCAAGTAAAATTCATTTAAGTCAAAATATCTTTGAAATCAAAAAGTCAAACAAAGTTGTGAACTCAGGTTTTGGACAGATTTTTGTGAGTTTCTCTAATTTTCAATTTTTGTTGAAAATACCTTTTGTGTACTGATTTGTGGAGTATAGCAGTAAGGGAAACCAGTTCAAAAAGAAAAATCAAGTTTGGAAACCAATTGCTGTTTGAAAAAGCACTTTGAAGTAGTCTGTTTGAACACTAAACTCCCCTGATCCTCAGGTTTAACCTGATTTCTAGGGTACTTTTTAGGCCATAAAATTGTTTTAGCATCTGATTTATTGGTATTTTAGTAATCTCTGGTGGTCAGTGTATAGTTTGGACCCATAAGTTTGCTGGTCTCAGCTTATCTACTCACCTAAAGAGCTTATTCAAGTGAGTACATAGAACATAGAACCTGTTTGGCATTTGAGGGCTGCTAGTGCTATAATCTGATCTTATTATGAGATTTATTGTTTATTTGAGCTTATTAGTGCCTATATTAGTTGATCTCAATCAGTTTTTGCTTTTGGCTTAGTTGGCTTTACTTTTGCTTATTCATTAAGTGCTTATTCAACCTGTTTTGGCATCTTTCTGAGTTTCTGAGCATAATTTGGCTTTCTAACGTTTCCATTAAGCTCTTATAAGTTCAAAAATCATTTGGGTCAAGTTTCAAGTCAATTGGTCAACTGTGCTTATCAATAAGCATTTCAAATAAGCTGTTTTTAGCCCATTCAGCACTTACAGTGCTTATTTTGCAAATTTTATATTTTTCCTAGCTTCTAAATATTATTTTAGATTTTCCCTGAAATTTTCATATTTTTCTGAGCTCATTTGCTATTTTTCCTATTTAATTTTCATTTTTAATCATTTTTAATTACTTTTTAATTACTAAAAAATACAAAAAATCAGAAAAACCCCAGAAAACTCCAAAAAAATATTAGAAAATCATTTTTAGTTATTTTAGAATTTTAGAAATTTATTTTGCATTTTTTTCAATTTATTTGCATTTTCTTTTAATTTTTAATTAGTTAAATAGTTTTTAATTCATAAAAAATAAACAAAAAGTCAAAAAAATAATTTTCTTTTTCTCAAAATTTTCTTTTATCATTTTTAACTTTTAAAAATTATTTCCAAGTCCGTAAGAGTAGCGTAGCTTAAAAGTCGCGTTTTATTTCGTACGTTAACGTTTATTTTCCATTTTAGCTTACGTTTTTCGTTTCTACGTTACGTTTCTAGTTGCCTTACTTGAATTACATGTTTAGTTGATTATTTGTGCTTCATTTACTATTTCATTAGTGTAATCCCATCAAAATTACTTTCACGACACATTTTACGAATCGAGAATTCGAAATTCCATTCATCCTTTACACGGCCTACGACCTCGGGTTATCCGTATTTCTTTGCGGATCTCTTGAGTATACTATACTATATATTATATTGATTTTCAATCAATCATGGGTCCACTGAGATACAAATCTCATATGTGGGAGTTATGTAGTTCCACTGAGATACAAATCTCATATGTGGGAGTTATGTGATTCCACTGAGATACAAATCTTATATGTGGGAGTTATGTGGGTCCACTGAGATAGAAATCTCATATGTGGGAGTTGTCATGGTTCCACTGAGTCCTAATTCCTCATATGTGGTGGTTGGGTAGTCCACTGAGATATAATTCTCATATGTGGGAGTGGTGATGTCCACTGAGGTCATAATTCCTCATATGTGGTAGTTGTGTTGTCCACTGAGATATAATTCTTATATGTGGGGGTAGTGATGTCCACTGAGGTCATAATTCTTCATATGTGGTAATTGCGGAGTCCACTGAGATATAATTCTCATATGTGGGAGTAGTGATGTCCACTGAGGTCATATTTCCTCATATGTGGTAGCTGTATGTTCCACTGAGATATAATTCTCATATGTGGAGGTTGTGAGTTGCGTGTGAGCACATTCTAGAATAGTATTGATCACATTGCACATAATGATTCAAAGTTACACAGTGTAAACAAAAGTTTTAAATTTTGCCTAAAAATGGGTACATGAACAGTAACATGCAATTATTTCCTGATTAATGTTTCCTATTAACTGGGGTTTTTCACAGGGTATTACATACAACCCCTTAGAGCTTAGGTACAAGTCCCTTAAGCACAAAACCATAACTAGGTCATAACTTCCCAGAATTAGGTCTAAACTATCCCAAAACTTCACTATAAGTTACCACCACTTAGTATAAGCCTCTTAGGGCCTAAGATTAGTCATTAGGCACTCATAGGACACTGATCTAGGCACTAAAACCTAAGCTAGACCCTAATCTCCCACTAAGCCAAATTAGGTTAAAACTAAAACAAAACTAATTAAATAAAACTAAACTAATTAAAACCTAAACATAAGCACCTCAAACACCAAGCCTAGCACCTTAGTCATGCTTAGCACACACCCTAGCACCTCATAAGCTAGCACACAAGTAGGTGCATCACCTACTTGTCACCTAGTTCAACCCGCGGCTTCATCCCCTCCACACAAACCCTAGAACCGCCTATAGCTTGTCTTAGTCACCATGGTAGCTTAGGATAGCCACATATAACAGCCATGAGTCACCTCCCCTCCCCCCTCGACACCTCCTACTCCCGTTTCTTGGCCACCAAGCCTTAACGAGGCTATATAAACCCTCGTACCCCTCTCATTTCACTCACACCTCTTCACTTCTTTTCACCTCAAACTTTCTGGTCCTAAGGTATCAGTAGAGTCTTAGGAAACTGCGGAAAACTAGAAGGGGGGGGGGGGGTTGAATAGTTTTACCTCTATTTTTTTTCATTATGAAAACTTAGTTTAGTTTTAAAACCTTGTTTACTTTTAAAAGTTTGATTCGATCTTATGTGAACTCAAATCTTGAACAATATGTACAACTATATCTAAGTATGTGTTATTTGTGGGTAACCCAGAAAATGGCCCAACGGACTAGACGGATCCCAAACTTGGGATCCGCCTGTGTATTCCCAGGGTACCGCTAGTCCTGCATATTCCTTTTAGATTTTCATTTAAGTCCCTCACTCAAGATTACTCACTTTCATCACTAGGATTCTTCTCACTGATGTTCACTCATATTAGGATTAGGACATCTCACTTGCACCTATAAGATAATCATCTATAATAATACTTTCAAATTTCACAAGAATGATCCAAGATACCTTTCGCCATAAAGGAAGGAATCCGAAAACTTGTTCCTTGCAATTCTCGAATCATTGAGTATTTGTGATCACTACACACACTTACTGCATTCTTTTGTCCTTTACCCATTTATTAGCTTGATTTGTAAATTTACAACTTCCTAACTAACCCGGACTCATTATTTACAAAGATTACATATAATATCAAAATCACAAGTCTAACTTATGACTGTAGATATTGTCTTGTATCTATGTATGTTACCTCACTTGGTTAACATGAAAGTAATGTGTCATCCTTCAAGACAATAAGGATTTAAATCAAGTCATAACTTATACTTAAGTTATAGATGTATCATCAAGTCTTGTTATCCTTGGATATTATCCAATCTCATCAAAGTAGGATTGACAACCTAAGTATTTCATCCGAAATATTCAAGTAAATCTGATTTACAATTGTAGTCATTAAAAGTCATATCTGAAGGAATCATCACCCAAGTATTTTAACAACTTATGTTGAAACACTTATCCTATTACCTAAAGTAGACTTGTACTTTCACCATCGTCCCATAACATTTACCTCTGTGATTTATCTACGGCCTTAAGTTTCTAATCCACCATCCTTACCATCATTTGAATCTGTTGAGCGCATTGCTCAAGAAGACCTTCGTCCAACACTCATACCAAATCAAATGCACATTGAACAAACTCAACCATACTCTCTCACCTATGAGTACTTAGATAGTTTATTATCACTAGAACTCCACTATTAAATTAGCATCGTACTCCTGGTCATTCTTATCAATTTCCACTAGGTATAAGTAGTACTACGTTTACAACTTATCAAAGTATTGGTAATACTTTATCGTTGAACTTCTGCAAAAAGTCTAGTTAAACATTAAATCAACATATTAACAACATATGTTAAAATGCAATCTCAAAGCCAACCTCATGTACCCCGAGCAACAATGACTCTTGAGGAGTATACATAAGAAACTCGAGTTAATTCCTCTTGTCATCATCTAGTATAATCTTGAGACCAAGTATATTTAGGATAGCACTATCCGACTCAAACACTTTGGCTTCATACCTTCATCTAGAAAAACACGATGTCTTGAAAAACATTATGCATAAGTAATCATGAGTTTTCATCTTGTTAAAAGGATAATGTATATCCTATGTATCACTCTCTCTTTGCGACATAAATGGTTGTGTTAAAAGAGATTTCTTTTTACCTCATCGAGTAAATGATCTTAAATAAACATCTGCAAGTTCTATGAACTAGAGCTTCCTCATCATATTGTCATTCTTGTTTTCATAAGCATGATGACTCTATTCCACGTAATAATCTTACATATTGACAGACACCATATGGGTCTATTTCTTTTCAAGCGTTCATCATAACCACACCTTGCTCATAACCTAGTTCAAACCTTATGCATATTCTACACATCTCTAGAGCATACACAAGATGTATTGAAGTTGGTAATTTCACTTAGATTCCTGTTCCAAAGAGCTTTCTTGAGAACATTCTTATCATATTCTATTATTACACACAAACACATCTCTTGGTCTTGGATGACCAAATCACTCACGTAACACATACTTAAAGTCAACATAAAAGATGTCACCCTTTAGATCATTCAACCTTAGATTCCAAACACAAAGTTTAAAATCTCTTGCATTATATATACATGTGTCGATTACATATTATTTGTTTGATATGATTGGACATCTTAACATAACCATGATAACTATTTGGTTGATTCATGTGTAAACCTTGGCTATTTCTTTATGATGCCTGCATGCCTATATGTTTCCTGTTACTATATATTAACATGATGTATATGATATTTTCATTCTTTATTTTTATGATGTTTTACATGATTAACATGTTACTTGTTAACTCATGATATGTCATTTTGATACATGATATTTTTATATGATATTTATATATATGAAAGCTCGTGTCTTTCGCTGTCATTTACTAGATCCATGCTTAGGATGGTCTATATAATACATGCTCCAAAATGTTATCATTTAAACATGGGTTGCATAAATTTTTTTGTCTTGTTTCTTTCATGACTTTATCACACTATTTGTTCACTGCGTGTGCACTTATAATTTGTCGAAGTACTTTTGGTATGATAAACATTTAGAAGTCGTTTTATTATACAAATTAATCACATAGATCATTATAAGCTTAAGTGTCCAAGCCTAACAACAAAACAATTTTACAAGGAAAGTATTTCGTATTATGTCATGCTCTTGCTTAATATGATTGTTTTTGTTGATGCTATCTTGCCATGTGGTAACTTTATGTCTAGTAGCCAAATATGTTGTCTGAATAAGATAATATCTTTAGATTTTTATCTTGTTGACATCTTTTCTCACTAACAAATTTGTTTTAGTGGATTAAGAACTAATCATTTGCCATCTCACTTCGTTCTAGCTTATATGCTCATCTCGCATAACTGTAATCCCTTAACTTGCATATAGTTTTAATGCTAATAGGATTGAGTCATAGAGATTTGAAATTAGTGTTTGGGTATCTTTCAATCGACCTCTTTCCAAATCGCATAATTGCTTCCGCTTTCCAAAAATCACTTCCATCACTATTTATCTATAACAATTCTCTAATCTTTTCCACCTCCTTTGAGAAAACAACATGCCTCGTCATGCGATCATCTCGCATTGACAGAGAAGAGCTACGTGGCTTCATGGATGAAGTTCTTTGTATGCTAACCAACAGCCGCAAAAATATTACTAAGCTTATTGATTTCATTAACCTTCAACCTCCCAAACACTTTATCGTCATTATTTATACGATGCATTACACAATATGTTGGATGTCCACCTATTAAGGCGGAGAGATATTCATTCACATATTTGTATTTTGTCAAAATGTATTTAAAGAACATTTACTCATGTTTCTTATACCCTAAAATACCAACACATAGGTACACACCATTTAGTTATAACCAGTTCACAAAACCACAAGTGCTTCAAGCCTTTTTAACCCAACATCACTAGTTTGTACCAATACCTCATCTAGTGAAAAACACATCATATGTTTGACAAAGTTCTTCATCTCCACAACCAACAACTAATTCAAATGGAATCTAGGATTCCTCTCAAAACTAGGACTTCACAACTTCATTTTCTAGAACACAATCATAGGATCTCATCCTTTTTCTTATCCAACACATATCATGCACGTCATTGTCAGTGCAAACGATATATTAATCAAACTGTCATTCCCAACACTTTCTCAACACATCGGTTTAACCAACACTCTCCTATCACATAATGTCATTCTCACCCTCATATAGGTTCTTAGTATTCTTTGTTCCTTTCTTATGAAATGTTTGTTCATAGGTGCTTATTGTCTTCACTTCTGTTTGAATCCATTCAAGCTTATATTATGGCATGATACATCATATTTGGTAGATGATAATGTCATTAAAGGTCATGTAGGTCTAAACCATGTTAGTACTCTTTCATCCATTGTCTTTCGGTATAGGTCATTCTTTCTAAACGTATTTCATTTTCATTAGTGTCAATCCTAATCGATCAAAGCATAACCCGTAGCCGTCATTGAATATCAATGTCCATTCACGTTTTCTTTTTCTCTTAACATTACGTAAGTCGTATTCCTTTATCCCTTAAGTTGTGAATTTTAGATTGCATAAGTCCATATGTTCAATCTTTATATTCGTTATAGCATTTGCTATACATACGTGTTTCTAATTCTTTAAATATTTGTCTACGTTATCACCACCACCTTCCATCATCACTTTCACAAATCATTACAACCATGGATTAGCAAAAACTTACTTTTATTAATCCTGTATCATCTACCGAGTTATCACCACATGAATCCTTCTAGTAAACCAACCAACACTAGTACCACTTACTTTAAGTATACTTAGCGAAACATTTTTCATATTATATTCCGCTTCAATGGTAATTTGATACATGGATCATGCTCCATTTTAAAAACCATTTATTTTGAAAATAAGAGCTACGAGGCTCTGATACCAATTGTGAAAACGTAGAGGGGGGGGGGGGGGGAATACGTTACCTTTTAAAAACTTTGAACTTATTGTATCAAATATCCATTTTTAGCTTGTTCTAATATGAAGGATGTGATGTATAGTTAGTGACTAGCATAATTTAAAACATGTTATCACCCAAGTACAATCAACAAGTCACAACACAAGCAATCACATAATGCAATCATTAAAGTAAAGTAATAAGTAAAATAAAGCGCAAACCGAACACGAGGATTTATAGTGGTTCGGTCACGAATCTCCTCTCCGCCTTACTCCACTCCTCGAGTACCTAACTCGAGAGTTGCTTCACTAGATTAACAAGCTCCCTTCTCGGCGGAGAAAACATTACAATCAACGCTTACACTTTATCCGGTACAAAGCTAAATACCGGGTTCTTTTACAAGGGTACAACCACTCCCGCTAGTTCTTTTACAAGGGTACAACTACTCCCGCTATGTTTTGTGGCCCAACATAAACGCCTTGTGTTTTATGGCACAAACACATAAACCATCTACTCAAGTTTGGTGAATAGATTGTGATGATACAATGATGATTCAAGACATAAAAGTCTAATGGATATGAATGACTAATCTACATGAACTACTTGAATAAGAAGTCTTCAATCATTGAGGATGTCAAGTGCCCTTGAATCCTCATATGTTGGTATGCTTTAATGAATGATGACTTCAAGATCTTCTAACCTTCTTGGTGGATCATGAAGTATGCTATGCTTTAGACTCGTGATCTTTGAGCTTGCTTCACAGGATCATTACGAGTGTATGCTTACAACATAATGAGATTTAATAATTATGATCATTATAGAAAAGGTGATTAATATGTGTTTCTATATAGTTTACTACTGATCTAGATGTTGCTAAAAGGGTAGAGAGTATTTGTGTTCTTATTTCTTGAAAACCATGGGTGAAAGAATGGGCAACTATTAATAGAAAAACAACCTGATCACCCCGCAGATACGGCGGACCCCTTTTGAGGGATCCGTCCGTTGTCCCCCAGGGATCCTTGGGGACCTGACAACAAACTTCCAAAAACTAACAATTTTACTCAAAATCTTTCCATATCTTTCAAAGTCAACTTTTAGATGCTTGTGTGTAAATCTAAACAAGATATATCATACCTCTTACATAGATAATTTGACAAGACATGTATGATGCAATGCATGATGTACGTAAATATTTCCATTTTTAGATTTACTTAAAAATAAAAGTATACTTGTAAGATACTAGAAAATGTATATGTTAGCTAGCTATATGATGTTTAGTAAGTTACTAAAAATGTTTTATGTACTTATGTTATTATAAGACACATTTTTATAGATTGTAAACTTACTAATATTATTTAGACACCTAATGTAGCACTTATTATATTTTACACCTAAAGTGCACTTTGACCCCTAAAATACTTAAAGACTCTAAAAGTATTTTAAACATTCTAAATGGTTGGTCAAGGGGTTTGATCATAATGCCACATAACAAACATGTACGAACCTGTGTTGTAGCATACGAGGACTCGAGACGTTGAGAGGTGTTGAATGTATGTTGAGACAAAATATGATTACGAGTAACTTGTACATTTTACGTTATGTATCAAGTTATATGTTTGTCATCAATCAAAACAAACGGGACTATATAGATTAAATATCGTAATATTTGCACTAACACAATTATTACACTTTGGCATCAATAAAGTTTCATATTTAGTTTTTAAAAGAGTAAATTGCAAAAGTTGTCCTTGTGGTTTAGCAAAATTTCAGATTCTGACCTTATGGTTTGGAAATTGCAAGCGGCCTCCTTGTGGGGAAACTTTGAGTTTGTTTTCATCCCTTGTCAAAATTAAATGACTATTATTCCCTTGTATTTATGCTCTTTGATTTTTCTTTGCATTTTTAATATCTTTTACGCCTAGAAATACAAACTTTAAAGTTATAGCTAATCATCTTCATCCCCTTCTAAAGTAATACAACATTGAATCCCCAAAAGTAAAGAATGTACTCCTGTTAAAAACCAAAATCCATTTAAAACTCTATAATTCAACATCCATTTTGAAACCATAAAATTTTAAATCCAATGAAACATATGGATATTGTTCAAAATAAAGTTCTAAAACTTGAAACCCAGTCGCGTTCGCTACACCACCAACGAACTCTAACCCTAATTCACCGTGTGCTACTGGTTTTTCCGACCATTTTCTTTTTTAGCAACTAATTTAGAGGTGTTTCATGTGTTGTGTATTTATATCATTGTTTTATGGTGTCATCATGTGCGTTTGGGATGTTGGGATGATTGAATATGTGGTAGTAGATGTCTGGACCTGGGTGTTTTCTTTTTGGTAAGTAAACACATCACTTACTAAGTCATGGATGATTATTCATTTTAAACAAGTATGTCTACAACTTAAAAATAAAGTGACAAAAATTGATGCTTCATTGATATTCACATCATTAGGTTTTCTTACCAAACCTCGTATAACATCATCTTGTGATGCTACTACGATCGTTGTGGCAAAACTATCATGAATTAAATTTTCCATATTTTGGCCTAAATATGAAGGATAGCTAGCAAAGACTTCATCACTCCTAAGGTAGTCTACACTTTGGGTGGTGAGGAGTGGAGCCGATCATCCTCTTTTTTAATATCAACCGTACTCAGAGGAGTAAGCGATAGCATAGGTGGTTTTGCTCCATGGCTTAATGAAATAGGTCATTGTGGAGAAAGATCTAAGTGGCTAGTAGGTGGAAGTGCATGAGCAGTTGGGCAAGCAGTGTCTAGTTCAATGTTGTCCTCCAACACCGATATTGCACTCGGAGAATCACCAGTAGATGTATTGGCCCGGTTGACTGAATCATGTTGGGAACGATCCATTTTTTCTTTCTTGTGTCTTTTCCACACCAACGGATCATGCTTTGCCTTTGATCGTTTTTCTTTCTTTTTATTTTCTCTACTCAACACACCACCTCCATCGGAAATATTGTCATTATTGTCATCATCGTTATCATTAGAACGTGTGTTTCTTTCCATTCTTTTGATTAACTCTGACTCTGACTCATCCGCTCCCTCAAACTCTTTTTCAATCTCACTCACTAACCTTCCTTCTTGGGTTAGTTCCAAAGGCTTTGCCGAAACCATAGAAGAAAGACTTTTCCTATATTTGACCACACCCTTAGACTTTGGATTTGCATATGCTAACAAAACATCAAGAATCTCCATAGCATTGACCTCCATATGTCCACAAAATTCTATGACACCCTTCAAATGATAATCTTTCGGACATTGAGATATTCGAATGTTGCTTCAAGAGTGCGTTAATAATGAGTTTGATGAATCAAATGTAAGGGATATAAGGTTTCTTCTTGTATCAAACCACTTCAATAAAGTCATTCCAAATCATTTAGGAAAAATCACAATGCTTGTCATGTATGATCGCCTGAAATGCTTTCAATGTTAGAAGATTAAGATGCTTATGATGAAGAGTGACATTCATGATGGAAAACAGTATGACAATTAAATAACCAGATTAATCATATCAAATTGGACAACGGAAATCTCAATTAAAATTTTAGTTTACACGAAAAGGTTCCCGCCATGAACCCTTATACACCACACGTTTAATCAATCATGCAAGTAATCGTAAAATTACATACCTTGTAGCAAACCTGCAAACATAAACAAGTATATATTGACTGCACACAACTCCTTAATCAATAATGTGATTTGACTAGTTGGTAATCCACACTAGCACTCCAGCAATCTCCTATAGCTGCTAGGCTTGAATTATCTTCGAACTACAAACAATACACTTGATCAAATCAACAACAAAACACCAATAGTGTTTGGTTTGGTATTTAGCCGAACAAGAAAGGAGGAGGAGGGAAAGAGAGATTTTAGGGTTTAACAAAATTACAATAATTATTTTTTCTTAATTTTTAATTAGGCTTATATTTATAGGTTTCTTAATAGTTATCCAATCAGGAAGTAACTATAAATTATCCTTTAAGAAATTAAATATCTTTTAAATTTTAAAAGATATTTATCTTATTCCTTAAGATAACTTATCATCCAAGTCAAGTCACAAAATCAACTCAAATACCCCTTAGGGTGTTCAACGCTGATTATGGGCTCGTAAAAGTGGTTCTCGGTCTTTCGTCCAATCCAATAAACTTAAATGCTTATTTACTTGTTAACTTAATTATGCCCAACCGCTAATTAAGCACAATAAGTAAATAACTCATCTAAACTCTCATTTAATAATTCACAATACATATACACTATTATATAGCGTGTGTTTCTTCAGAACCAAGAAAAGGTCGAGAACTGTAAGAACCACCAATCTGAGCCATCTATTTTTCAATAAATGTCTAAAAAAAAGTTGGTATTTATGTAATTATTAAAGCAATTGAGTATTATCTTATAAGAGAAAAGGGATAAAAGAAATTTCCTAAATTCTTAAAATGAAAACCGCCCCCCCCCCCTCCCCCTTTTTTTTAGCATATGGATGGATGAACTCAATTTTGAATAAAAATCCCTACTTCTAATTCATTTATGGGTTTTGCTTAACAAAGCAAGACAGATTTAAAAATCATTTCTTTAAGTTAAATTTTAAAACAAAATTTATGATTGCAATTCATGATTCATGATGAATGTCTTGTACTCTGTATATAAGTTAAAATGAATCAATTAAGGAAATAATAAGATTAGTAACTATCATAAATATGAAAATAATGAGTTAATAAATGATTTTTAAACTTTGCCCGGTAGGCATTGTTTAGCAAAACACTCATTTATCTATGTCGGTTTCTCTCATTATGACGGCTCACATCTCAAAACAACATACATTCATCGGGTGAGTCTAAATACACCATAATAATTAATTAATCATTGACTTGTTACATTAAACAAATCAAAATAATCAGTGTAATCATTAAACATATTTTTATTTTTCATTAAAATTAGGGTAAAGTACATAGAATGACAACGTACTTTCTCAATTTTACCGAGATGAAACACTTACTTTTTTATTAACATTTAAGCTAACGAAACTTTCAAATATTGTTCTGAGGTGAAACACTTACTTTTTTATTAACATTTAAGCCAACGAAACTTTCAAATATTGTTTTGAGATCAACAAAAGTACCCTTGAAAAAAAGTGTTTCATCTCAGAACAATATTTGAAAGTTTCGTTGGCTTAAATGTTAATAAAAAAGTAAGTGTTTCACCTCAGAACAATATTTAAAAGTTTCATTGGCTTAAATGTTAATAAAAAGGTAAGTGTTTCATCTCGGTAAAATTGAGAAAGTACGTTGTTATTCTATGTACTTTACCCTTAAAATTATCATATTAATCATTACTTTTTATTTTTCTCTTACTTCTTTTTATGTAATTAAATTATTATCATTTATTTCTTTAATTTATGTTTTTCTTTTTACTTATCTCTACATTATATATAACAGGAGGCATTTGAAGGAAATGCCCAGTCATTGTCCAGTCAATGCCCAGTAATTCAATTTCAGCCATGTCATCAGCCATGTCATCACAATCTGTCCATGTCAGCAATTTTATAATTAATTTCGTATTTTTATAATTAAATTCGTATTTAAATTATAAAATTCGTATTTAATTAAATTCAGATTAATTTTGATTAAAAATTTAATATGCAAGTTTCGAACCTAGGATCTTATGCTCTTTAGTAACCATTTTTACCACTGGAGCAACTTAATTTTTGAGTTAAATACTGCAAAGCCAAAACTATAATGTTTACCAAAAATTTTAAAACTAGAACTATCATAACATAAGAAACCCTAATCTCACGTAAAAAAACCCGCTCCATTCATACGTTTTCTCCTCCATCCACGTAAAAAAAACTCACTTCATTCGTAGTATAATTTTTCTGAAAACCCTAATTTCATCTTTTTCTCAGCTGTGCTAAAGAACCTGGACGTCCCAAGTCAGAAAGCTCATATTGGATCGGTGCATATGCTCTTCTTGGTTTTGCAATTCTCTTCAATATCCTCTTACTATGACAGTGGTTTTCAATGTGCAAATCAACCCACAGGATCTGTTCATTACTATCAGCTAATAAATATATATCATTCCTTCATATCTAGACTACTGTTATATCTCTTTCCAAATCAAGGTTTTCCATTCCTAAACTCGACTACATATGTAGCTTTTATCAAATCAAGGTTTTCCATTCCTAAACTCGACTACATATGTAGCTTTTATATGTTGTAATTAAGATAACAGTCTTTCTTTGCTTCAAGAATTCCAACTGATCTGATTTTATTAGTCAATAGGTTCAGTTTGGTGGAAAAAGGGGATGATAAATATTTATTCAAATGTATTTGTTTTTGCCAACTGCAGGCTATGTACACCAATACAATATGTTGGAATTCATCCGGTTGTTTTCAAGTCTTTGTATCTGAGGTTTTCTTTTAGTTGAATAGAGTCGGTGTTTCTATATATGTAGATTTAGGTTTCTTCTGAGGTTTTAGTAAGACTTATTAATCAGGCAGAATTAATGGGTTTTTTAATTTTTATTTGAGTTTTTTTAGTTGATTAGAGACACAAACAATTGATGTATGCAAAATCTTATTAGTCAATCATAAGCAATGGATATGTTTTTCAGTTATGATTAGTTGTTGTAACCATATTGATTTTACTCAGATTGAATTTTTGACCTAATCATTCATTATATTAGGTTGAGACTGTGCTCTACTTGATACACCTATTCTTAATGCCCACAGAACATGCATTATGGAAAGTGCTTACATCTTTCAGCGGTTAATAATGTTAAACATGAGACCGTTTTGATTCACCCACATACTCAATATCGATTAAGTATATATAAGCTATTCAGAACCTTAAATGTTACATTTTTACCAAAATCTAATGATTTATGTAATTCAGATGCATTTGTATCTTTTGCTAGAGGTATTGCAAAGGTGCAATATTATATCTATTATAGTTCCTGTTATGAAATGGGTCGACTTCATATATTAAAGCTTATTCCTTTTTATATTTGCAGATTTTATGAATGAAAAATGCCTACGACCTTTATATATGGTGTCCTTTTTATATACGGTGAAAAGGTTAAGAGAACTACCAGGTGCAGCTCTATTTTATCTTGCTTTCAGCATGAAAAATGACTATAACAAAGGATGGTCAAAGGTAAACATGTAGTACACCTCTGTATTTGCTACATTGACTGAAGCTCCCTTGATAGGTTCTCTCATCACTGCTCACACAAAGGCTACAAAAAACGGCACCATTTTTGTTTATTTGCAGATGCTAGAGAATGGCATTCAAGCCACCAATGTTTAGACGATCATTTCCTGATCAGGGTAATAAGCAACATAAGTAGTTTGTCACTTATATTATAATCATAATTCGTACGGTGTTACAATTTTACACTCATAACTCCATATCACGTAAAATCAAATTTTCATTCGGCAAATTTAATCTTAGAGGGTGTATGGACAAGCGTTGCCAAAGGATCCACAATCATTAACTTCTGCTAATAAGCAAGCGAGCGCGGCTATTAGAGGTGACCTATAATGCTACTTTGAATTTTGTTGATTGTTGTATATATGGTGCAGGTTACCGATAAATTTACTGTCACCTTTCCTAATTTTATTGTTACAGGTGTTTGTACTACTGTTAGAACAACTGGCGTGCGCTAACCACCAACCGGTTCGCATAGTTAACCTATGCCTCAAGGTAACTAGCGTTGTTGTTATCTATCTTCTTAGGTATATGCAAAGATGGGAATTGCTTCAGACTTTGATAACGAAGTGTCAAATACAACTGCTTATATCTGTGCGACCACAAGCTGACTTTTATGGTCCTTATTTTTTAGGTATATGGGCCATAATAGAGGTGGAGAGGAAGCACCGTCTGCACTTTCCCATGCGTTTATAGAGCTGAAGCAACTGCAATACAGCGTTGCCTTTAGCCAGTGACAAATCTTGGAAAAAGGCAATTTTTTATGTTTTTGGTATTTTATTTTTTAAACATTAGTTATATGATTAAATGGGTTAAACACGTCGTGTTTGGGTTATTAGTAAACCCGTAGTTTACGGTCGACTCACCAAGCTGAACCTAACCTCAATGGACACCCTCCATATGGCATTTAATAAACTATATAGGAGCACAGGACGAGTTCAGGTAAAAAAGTGCATCTAATAACAATAATATACACATTTTATAGATCAGTTTGTTTATGCATGGATAAGTTTTAATATTGTGCCGCGTAAACATGGGTTGTTTTTAGACAACACTTAAAGGGATTTCTAATAAAAAAGGATATAACCCCATAATAAAGGGGTTGTTTGGGATTTGTTATTGAAACTCCTTAATTGTTTCTACATTAATATTGGTTGTTTGGGATTGCATATATACATGGATATCACTATACTAAAGGGGCTGTAAGGGAGTGCTTATTGAAACTCCTTAATATCTTATACGATTAAGTCCTGCAAGTCTACACCTCAAATCTTAGCATACAATCATTAAATGGAATATCCCATACCTTTCGCTTCATTTATGCAGTGAGTTTGAAAACAATATAGACACATCCGGGGAGCTCATCTGTATTCAGAGGCTGAGCAATTCCATTGAACAACAAAATTCTTAGACGAAAACAAATCACGTGCATATCTACCAAGGTCGTATCAATGCCAACTCATTTCGGCTAATGGAAGACATTTGGCAACTATTGTTATAGATGGTAAGTTATAGATATGCTATCTGTCATATATAGTCATTGCCTACAATCTATATTCTTCATAATCAAAAGTGATAGCCCCATTGTTGGTGAACTTGGTCTTTTTTTTATTTATTCTTAATTGGTGTTTAGGTATGGGTAATTGCAGGGATTATATAAGCAAGAAACTGCTGATAAATATGGGAAAGAACAAGTTCATGAATGGCGTCGTATAGTTTTGATATCCCTCAACCAAATGGTGAGATTTTGGAAATGTGTGCTGAAAGAACCATTACATCCTTCAAAGAACATGTAAGTGCACCTTTTATTTGATAATCAGTTTTATAGAACGGGATTTAGGAGGTAGTGTTTGAATGTAGTTTTGTTGTTTAAAGTTGTAATAATCTGATAATTAAACTTAAATCGTGCAGGTTGAACCTCGACTACAAGCGGGAAAGAATGTAATGATCGCAGCACAAGGGAATTCCTTGAGGTCCATTATAATGTATCTTGACAAACTAACTTCTCAAGAGGTGAGTGATTGGACTTACAAGATTCTCACAATGCGTTTATTTAGTTTTTTCCACTTGGTTTTTATTTATGATTTTTGCCAATATAAAGCATATATATTCCTGTCATTCATTTTTATATAGCCACATTGCAATACCATCTATAATAAAAGTAATCTTCACAAGGAAAAGATCACAATATATGTATCATATATCAATAAAAAAGTATTAATCAACTACCTATATGATGCATAGCACAAAACATAGATATACTTCATCCTGACAACTACAGCATGAATGCACCAAGAATGTCAAAATTCAAGACAAGGTCAATATATGCTATAAAAAAAATATAAGAATGTATAGTGGCAAAAAAAAGGACTCGTCTTGGTGAGGTACATTTGATGAACACAACACACATAATAATAAGGTTATTAAAAATGGCATGATCTCGAGTTTTGTTCATGGTTGTTTTTGTGTTGGTAGTAGCTATTCATTCATCCATGGTTAATGCAAGCTTCCTGAAAAGTATGTATTTCAATTGGGCTGCACAGCATTCTTCAATTGGACCAAACTTCATCAATTGCTTATTGTTGAGAATATGATGCTTTGATTTGAACCTTTCTTGCAGGGAAGATGTAAAGTATTCGTGGTCATCAAGATCTCAAACAATGAATGAATAATTTGGTATAGTCTTGATATATATGACGGCATATGCACAGAGAACATCTAGAATTGCTGAAGCATCACAAGAACCGAAAACATTTAGCCATGCCAGTTCCTCTAATTCACAGCCTCATGATAAGCGCCAATGTCAGACTGAAGTTGTGCTTTTGAAGCATGCTGGTCAAGTAGTTTAAAGAAAAATAATAAATTTGTTTCCCCTACTACTACTCCTGAGAGAACAAGTATTCAGAAGTTAGAGGCAAGCCAGGCAACCGAGGAAGATCTTTTCTCATTCTCACATTTGGTCTCATGGGAGATGACCAGGTCTCAAAAAGGGGGGCAGCTTATGATATAATCCCCAGAAAAGGAGATTCATGGGCCCTCTTCAAGAACTGGAATATAAACTGGTGCACTGATGAGAAAAGAAAGTATGAATCAATGTCAGAATGGCAAGTCCCTTAAGTCTATCAGAAGGAGCTGAGGTAAGTGGCGGCGGATTACCAAATTTTGAAGTTGTTCAGGCGTTCCGAAGGATAGAGGAGCAGTTGAGTTTGGGTGAGGAAAACTTGAAAGATATCAGTGGTTTCTATATTGTGAATGAATCTGAGAATAAAATGGGGTATTCGGTTAACAAGCATAATTATGGTGTATCTCAAGCTATGCAATATGATACAAATAACAGTTTTGCATCTGAACAATAACCAGGTAAGAGACGAGAGAGAAAAGCAGAAGAGAAAGGCTCAACGTGTCTTTATTTGACCCACAACAATCATAAATGGGTCAAAATAATTTTGTTTTGGTATTTATATTGATTTATTTCGTTGTGGAGGTCTTTGTGTTTTTATGTTTATGTCACTTTCGTTGTGCTATATTAATTGTTTCAGCAAAATCCGGGTCCGATCCATTCCCGATTAATCATGATTATGGAAGAATTCAACGTTGGAGTGTATATAACAAACCAAGGTATGGCTTTTGTGTTGACATTAGAACTATAATGGGTGACGAGCATTTGATCTACTCGGTTTCGCGTACAACCTTCACACCAGGATTGCTACTATTAAAAGGTACCCGTGCTAATCATATGTTGCATTTAAAGTTTTTAAATTGAAGGGTAATGTAGTGTTTGTTTAATTTTTATAGTGTGTTTAAAACGGTGCAAATAAGAGGTTGTTTGTTCTTTGGGTCGCTTGCAATGGGCATCATTAAGTTGCTAATTCAAAATAACTATTTTTAGACTAACCTGATTCCGAACATATACGCGTAGCATTCCAGTGAGATAAGCAGCATACGTGTTTTTTGTTTCTTTTGATGACATTCTGTATTTCCTGAACCTATTTGAGCTGATTAAAAGAATGTCCATTTTCATTTAAATTTGGAAAGGTAACATGAAAAAAGCCAAAATGTTTGGTACTACTGCCGCAAATACTAATTTGAACATAAATACAGGTAAAGATTTTTCTTAATACATATATGTAACTACCGTTACTAAAGAATAATATTGAAAACAGAGTTCCTTATTAAGCTTCCTATAAGTTTCTTTCCAGTTAGGATCAAAGATATAGATAAAAGAACCAGGTCCGCATGTAGTGACATTAACCAATAACTTCATTTATGTGAATTCAGTCATTTTTGCTTTGTAATATATGTCATATGTACAATAAAAATAATTGTCCTTCTCAGTATGCAAAAACAAGTGTTAATAAAAAATATAAGCATCAGTTCACTTTGTTTAGTATGTGATGGTAAATATGTTTTAAAGGGTGTTTGGATTTCAATTTTAAAACTGATTATCAGTTTTTAACAATTGGTTTCCGTGGTGGAACAGGTTCACAAACATCACAAATCGCCAATTTTAATGTCTCGGTGCAAGGTGGCAACATCTCGGATGATAATGGCGATGAAACACATTACAGGTTCGTATAACATACCCACTTTAAGCTTATCCAACTGGATAATATGTTGATGGGAAATCATAAAATTATCAAAAGGTGACAAAATATCACGTTTAGGCTATAGGTCAAAACGGGTGAGTTTTATAACGGGTCATTCCATTGTAAGTGACCTTCAAATTACTATTTTCAAACATTGATCTTTTTATTTTGTGCTTATCCATGTTTGTTGATGTATTTATGGGCTTATAGGTGACAACCACGTTTAAGACAAGAAAGGTTAAATACGTCCATTTCAAGTCTAGATAACAACACATATGACCCACGTAGTTCATAATCAACTACTCAAACAATGGCAAAGCGACGCGAGCTACGAAGTGAATTGATAATGTGGCAAAGCGATCAAGAAACAAAACAATGCGAGTAACTAAGTTAAAATACACTTTTATGTTGATGGTGACTTATCTCAAGCATCGATAGAATAATACACCGATGTATATCACATAGAATGGTGAGTTCATGACTTATATGATTTGGTATCACCTTGTGTGAACACTTACGAGGATATGGGATCCCCAATGACCCATTTATATGACAAATGGATTCTATTGTCCTAATTCGTTAATCTTCTAATTAATAAAATTTGTAAAAGTTACTCCCCAATGAATTGTTTTTAGCTTCATCTTGTATTTTATTTACAATAAAATTGTTACAATTATATAGCTGACAGGTTGATGATATAAATATCCTCAAATTGCTTGAAGGACTTTGTTCAAATTGTCCGGGATGTTTGTATAGCCATTCTAAGCAAAAGGAATTTAAAAAAAAATAGTACCTTTTTCAATAATTAATAATGACCAACTAATTTCCATTGTTAACGCACACAAAAAAAAAAATAAATAAATAAAAAAAAAAATCTTTAATATCTTATTATATCGTTAACTAATACCTTCAAATGATATTTATAAGTCATGCCCGCCCATCGGGCGGGCTTCGAAAGCTAGTTTAATTATATATTCATATATGAAAAAATAGATACGTGTTAGGGTAAATTGGAAATTTGGTCTCTAAGTTATACGAATATGCAAGGATTATAACGAAATGATTTTTGTTGGAAAATTTAAATAAAAATAAAAAAAATAAAACCCTCAACTAATGTTTACGCTTTTTTGCAAAACAGCCATTTAGAGTCACTGTTCACTAACTTTTATTTTATTTTTTTCTCGTTAAGTTGCCTCATCACTGATAACCATCCAAGCTTGGGCTTGGCTCGAAGAATAAAAGGTTGGCCCGAGTTCAGCTCGATTGCTCGTCAAGCTTTAACCATCCAAGCTTGGGCTCGGCTCGAGTAGGATTCGAGCAAAACTAGAGCTTAGCTTGAAAAGCTCAAAATTATATATATGAAAAGTTCAAATTTGTGCCAAATGTATTTGCAGCTGAACTAAGCTCGAAAAAAATAGCGGATACGCCATTTTGTGTCAAAATGAATTGCAAATTACTGCTGTCACAAAAAAATATAGTCTTCACACCGAACTTGTATATGATCTCGAATCACAAACTGGAAGAGAAATACTTCACCATTTGAAAATTAAATTAGATAATTTTAAGAGTAATAAAACCAACAATAAAATTCTCATAACCGTGGCCAACATTAGGGTTTAAAGGGTACGTCTAGAATATAATATTTTATCTTTTATAGAGTTAATCCTTAGAATTATGTTAATACTCAAATAAGCCCTTATTTACATATTTAAAAATAATATGAAATATATCTATACTAAGGCTCGAAAAGCTCGATAACCACTCGAGCCGAGCTATTAAAAGCTCGAGCTCGACTCATTATATGTTTCGAGCCAGTTTATTGGGCTTGAGCTCGAGCTCGAGCTTAATAAAAGCTCGGCTCGGTCGAGTCGAGCTTGAGCTCAAGCTCGAGTTGCTTGATAAAAGCTTGGCTCGTTTGCACCCCTAATCACTGAGGGTAGTATCGTCAAAACAACATGTTGATTGGAACTCATTGATGTGCTACAACCTTGTGCAAGTTTCAAAATTTATAAAACACGATTTTACCGATTATCTATTTAACACGTACGAGCCAGTATAGTCAACCATAATAGTAAATGTGAGTAAGTCAAGATCGTCCTAAGAAATTTTTAAAAAAAAAAGAAAAAAAAGAAAAGGCTATTAAATTATATGTTATATCGTATCTTCTTGACTTCAAGTTAAAATACATTTTGAAGAAGTCCCCCCCCCCCCCCCTTTTTTTTTTTTTTTTTTTTTTTTTAACATAATTAGATTTATAATTAGATTTTAGTTGGAAGTTGATAAAACTTAAATAAATAATAAAAACGTAGATAAGGAAATCAAAATGGCATTGAGAAGCATAAAAGAAATATCTTGATCATCACTTTTAAACCTAATAGGATTCCTACTTAATTACATTAATTATTTCTAGGGTGCATATTACGAGAACAAAAGATAACAATTAATGATGTTTAAAATCTCTTTGGTGTTTTTAGTAGAACTCCATTCATCCAACTCTTTTTTAATTCTCTTCTTAAGGTTCGTCTTGTGATTTAGTTCTAATTTATGGACATATGCCGTGTTAATTTGTTTTTTGGGTAAAGGGGAGTAATCCTGCACCCTGGTGAATATATTAAAACCAAAAACGTTTAAGTACAAAGGATATGGGTGAAATCCCATATCTCAGCCCGTTACATAGGCGATAAAGCTTACATAACAAGGTAGACAGCTAAAAAAGCTTGGACAAAAAACAAACAACTAGTGCTCATGACATGCCATAAACACATAGCCATAAGAAAGAAAGAAAAAAACAAGCTAACCCACAGCTACCGTGAAAGATGGACTTTCATTAGTAATTGGATGAGCTGATCCTTCACTCACATGTGCAACATGGTCTTCAATGTCATCTTCCTCGTTCACCAATGCAACATACGGATTAGATGAAGTAAAAATACCTTCCTTAGAAGTTGAGCCAGTAGTCTTCAACATAGACATTGATTTAGATGCATTACCCATAGTATTGACTTCCTTAATAGGTACCCTAGCTGTCCCCTTCGGCTGATAACTGACAGTCTGTGGACCCGAGGGACCTACAAACTGATTGGCATTAGTAGACTGGGCTTTACTCTTCTTATTCTTCCTAACCACCTTATGGAAACCATCATTATTCGACACCACAGTGGGAGTAACAACATGTGATGTAGACACAACAGGAGTACTCACCACCTTTTTTGGACAGTGATCATGAGCATGACCAAAGATTTTACATATGTCACATCTGGGAGGCCTCCATTCATATTCAACACAGATAGTCTCTTTGGTAAAATCCTCCCCAACAAGAGAAGGAAATCCAATGGTAACCACCTCCACAAGATCAACACCAGAATTGACCTCAATAAGACATCTAGCAAAACTACTTCTACCCCACGAATCCTTGCACATAGAGGTTGTGTAAGAGTCAAACAAAACAGGTTTACCAATAAAAGAAGCAATCAAATTGATACCCTCCTCTTCAAAGACTTGAAGAGGAACATCATGCAATTTAACCCAAACCGGAATGCTGGTCAATTCTTCCTTACGCAATCTAGTGTCCATAGACCATTTCTTAAGAATGATTGGAGAATTACGTATCATCCAAGGACCTCCTTCCAACACAGCTTCTAACCCAACCAAAGTATCAAACTTGAAAAAGAAGAAGCCTTCGGAATTCATCATAATCTTTTTCAGCCCATGTTTTGCCCAGTTAGTCTTAGCAAAGTATTCAACAACTGGATACGCCATCCTTTTACCCATAAAATAGCCATATAAAGTATGTTCAAGTCGAGAACTAACCTTTTCAACCACTTTGCGAGGAATAAATATGTTTACACCTTCACATACAGGAGCAGTAGATGGAGAGCTATTAGATTTATTATTCACAACATCCATAAAAGACTCCCACAAACCATCAATAGCATTCGTAGTCTTGACACGAACATCACGATCCAATTCAGCCCACTTTGGATATTGACCATTATCCAAGTCTTTAGTGAAGTCATCAATATCCTTAGGTGTTTTAAGTGAGACACCAAATAGATCTTCAATGAAGTCATGGTTACTCTTAGCTGATGTAGCAGCACCAGCTTTTCCAACAAACGAATCAAATGTAGAAGGATCTATGACACCTGTAACATCCTTAGACTTCTTATGTTTCCTCATATTCACCTTCGACAAATCAACAGTAGCAAATGATTCTTCAATAACATCAACCGACTCAACACCCACTTTCTCCATAACCAATAAAACAACAGTAGCGAAACCCTAAATAGCAATAAAAGCAAAAAACAATAAGATCACCGTCAATCTTAAACCGAAATCCTCAACCAAGTCGAGGCATGATTGAATTCCAGACAAAATAATCCCTAACCGACTTCCATGACAGAATCGCACCAAGAAGAATAAGGAAAAATCGAATTAGATATAAAGAAAACCCTAGGTAGCGATTAACAAAAAACCCTAAGAAAAGAAACCCTAACTTAATCAAATCGACATCCAAATAAAAATAATGTTATAGGACTGAATTAACGTCCAAAACACGATCGTTATAAGGAATTAAACAAGATCAGAAGGTTAGACATCGATTAGATGGTGAGGGTTTAGAGATATCGCCCATAGTAGGGAGAAAGTAGGGTTTTTTTTTTTTTTTTTTTTTTTTTTTTTTTTTGTTACTAGCTTAATTTTTATGCCGTGTTAATTTGTTTAAAAATCTAAAAATTGATCTGGTTTTCATACATGTGAAAAGGTCACTGATTTGGGTTATAAATACGAAAAAGATAATTCGATCAAAAGTTGGTTGTGTGATCAACGTGATAAAAAGTTGGTTGTTCGATTGTGTTTATAAACTTGTTTTCAATCATTCGATAGCTTATCGTAAGTGCAAAACTATTCGTTTTAAGATTCTTAATTTGAAATAAAAAAATTTGTTCACATAAAGCTTTACGGGGAAATCTATATAATGAATTTGGTTACGCATATCTACCTTCTTGGTAATCTCCTCGTCACTTCACAAAGTCTAGCTTGTCCAGTAAGTTTAAAGAAAGTGAAAAATGTTGAACGAAGTCAAATAATGCTTTATTTGTAGATTTAATGCTACTGGAAAATTATATTTGTGGCAAGTTGTTTTTCCAGTAGTTCAACGAAGTGAAAAATGTATATACACTCCATTAAACTGATAATAATACAAGTAATCCTAAAAACATTCTGATATTAAAAACATTCTGACATAAGAATGTTTTTACACTTCTGAAGTTTAAATCTATTGAAAGTGAATATATGTTTTTAGTTTTGATATAAGAATGTTTTTGTGTTTAGTTCTGATTTAAAGGTGCACTTGTATTTTGTGTTTAAGGCTGGACTAATTTCTCAAAGACGTACATTGTGCATAAGTAACTAAAACATTGTGCATTGTTTTGTCAGTTGTTATGATTAAACGATTCATTTTTTAATTGGTTGTGGTTCGGTATGAAGGGTACATATGTATTTTTATATACTGTCTAGCGAGAAGATAGTTATGATAAAGAAGTAAAAAGTAAAGACACAAATGCATGCGGTAGATATAAGTGCACATAAACTAACTTGAGTACGTATATATAAGGACATATGAATAAACTCAAATGCACATATACCTACAAAGAAATCGAGAATCTTTAATGAAAGAAAATACATGTGCATATACAGCAAAACCAAACATGGTTATACATCAATGAAACTTTCATTTATTCTTTACTTTTAGAATTTTGTATATGAATCGTATATCTCATGATCTTAGATTTTGTATATAAGGTTTTTATTTTGAATGTATAAAGTACATGTAAAATATTTATGTTTGTCATTTCATGCACTTGTATAAATATTTGTGACCAATACACATTTTAGGTTTAAACAATTGAACAATAAAAATATATTTAAATTTACATATATGAAAAAGAAACTATCTAAAAAAAATCCTAAAATTTAGAAACTAAAAAATGTTTTTTTATTAAAAAACTAAAAACAAATATATTATTATTATTATTATTATTATTATTATTATTATTATTATTATTATACCTTTTTAAATTAAATATTAAAAAAAAGAAAGATATATGATTGTTGATGCTTGCCCAAAGACAATGATAACAAGTAACAATTTGAGGAAAAAAAAAAAAAAAAATCAAATATTTATATTCATGACAATATTCCAACAATAACTTTGTTCAAAGACAATGATAGAGAAGTAGATGTATCATAAAAATCTATTAATATTCAAAAGAATGAACAAGATGAGTACATTAAAGTTACGAGTAAACAAAGAACTTCATGAGCTTTCGATATGAGTTATGGACATTTTTTTGTTGTTGTTACTTAAATTTATTATGCATTATAAAAATTTACGCTTCATTAATATCTTTACAAGTTCGAATATATTTTAAAATACTTCTTTATCGGAATGGAAAGACTTCATGGTTCATGTACAATGTGAAAACAAATATAACCAAAATATATCCTAAAACCTCGCACGTGCACACTTATCTAAAACTAGTTTGCTTTAATAGTATTTATAGAGTTATGTTTGACTCGTCCAAAAACTACTTTTTATTATGAGTAGTGATAGATCTACAAAAAACTTACACAAAATAAATCTGCAAAATAAGTTGAACGTGTTTGATTCGCTTAATGAAAAAGAAGACAAAAAACCTTTACCAAAATACACCAATCAAACACATCCAACTCATTTTGTGAAAGTTTTTTTGTGAGTCTAGCAACACTCTTTTATTAAATATCTGTATTTGTGAATGATAAAAACATGTTAGATATATATATAGTTGTCCTATCAGATAAGAACAAAACTATTCGTAACATCTGTTTGACAAGAGAAATTCAAAATATTAAATGTTGAATGCCACCGATGGCCACGACCAGTGACCAAGTTGGCTTGCAAAAGTTGAGCCATGACTAACTGCTATCAACTTGTTACAAAGTCAAGCAAGTTACAAAATGTTATTGTCGCCTATATACAGGTTTATACAACTTTACATTAACAAGAGCAAATGTTATAGTTATAGATGTTCCAGTCCTTAATTGTTTTGAATTAACATCACATATTTTTCTAAAAATTTAGATCGTTTGGAAACTCTGACGTCCGTTTATTTTAGGTGCAGACTAACCATTTCTAAAAGGTTTTAGCCTCATATAATAACCACATATCTCAGTGGCTTCTTATCATAGTTAAAATTCAATCTATATATGATCTATTTCTTCAAGTTTTGATCAATGAACTAGACGTTTGCGATCATAGTATGATACCGTTATGTCAATACTCCAAGGGCAATCAACATACTTGGTTATTTGTGTGCTTGACTCCCTAAATAGAATTTACGTACCGGAAATTCTCGAAAAACTGCTAAAAATGAAAACAAGTTAACAAATTAAAGCTAGTAACTTGAGTTAAAGATGGAGAATTAAACAAGGACAAAGTAGTATAGCCCGGTATGGAATTGGCTTTATAGATCTTCACACATAAAGTGTTGTCAAGTAACTCCATAGTCGATTTGACATCGTTAGTAACTATTAAGCTTTTTCGTGACTTTTATGAATAATACAAGCATCATAAAACGAAGCTTAAAGGCTAAAGTGTGATATCTAGGCTACGCATCCTTGTCTCCCACCCACGCGTGTCTCTTAAAAAACCAATCCTCACTCACGCATCTTTGGTGGTGAGAGAAAAGGAGATTAGTCTATCAGTCGACTGACTTGTGTGTTGGTTGTGTTGTGTGACATTGATTTTTGTGGAATATATTTATATCTAAATGGAGTATGTTTAATTGATAATGATACTGATTGTCTTATTAAACTATGTTGGTGATGATGTTTGTGATATTGAAAAGCTAATATGAGGTTAACTTGATGTTAGTAATAACAATTACCAATTCTACCATTTACCATTTACCATTACACTCAATCTAAAATTGGAAGGACTAGGGTGCCAATATATCGAAAAGGACTACACACTTGTCCGCTAGAACAAGATAAAAAAGTAAGTCTTCATTAATTTATTGCGATATCAGAAGGTCATCAATTAAATGCGACAGTTAAAAATGCCATTAAAATACTAATATTTCATAATTAAAGAACGTTTGACTTTAGTTTGGAGGATGGGAGATGGATTATTTATTTGTGTGAGGCACATTAATATATTTTTGCATGATTGAGTCTAAACGCCAAAAACAGTCCAGAAATATTTTAATATATGCTACTAGTTGTGAATATAAATCAATTTATCTATTGTAACCAAACAAGTCATATTTGTTTCATTATAGACGCGTAGGTAATCAAAAAAGACAAGAAACACAACTTTTTTGAAATTCAACGTATTTGAAATGAATCAAGATATTTTACAAAAATTAGCAATAAAACGGCTATGTTTGTCAAAAGTAGTTGTGATCAGTAGCAGTAGCAGTAGCAGTGAGCTGTAGTCATAGCTCGTTGCTTACCGCTCACAGCTTCTTAAAAAAATATTGAGGCTATGTTTGGCGCGGAGCTTTTTTGGAGCTTTTTTGGGTAATGAGCGGTGAGAATGAGCTTTTTTATTTTTGATGTTTGTTTGGCATGAGAGCTGTGGGCTTTGCTATTTTTTAGGAAAGCTCATTTTCCCAATGCTTCTTTATGAAGCTGTGAGCTTTTTTGGCTACTGCTCACAGCTCACAGCTACTGCTCACTGCTCCTGCTCAATGCTACTGCTTACAGCTACTTTTGCCAAACATAGCCTGAAAAAATGAGCTTTCTTATAAAATAGCAAAGCTCACCGCTATTTTGCCAAACGAATACTGAAAATCAAAAAGCTCATTATTAACCGCGCATCGCTCCAAAAGCTCCGAAAATAAAAAGCTCCGAAAATCTCAACGCCAAACATAGCCATACAATTTATAGGTGTCCTTTAGTTACGTTCCTACATGCAACAAACCAATGTCATTTTGCTTCTTTAAGAATATAAATGTTGAACATTGTGAAGTCTCGATTTATATCAAACTACTTATCGAATGCGTGGTGTTTGCTAATTTTTTAACCGAGCCAAAAGTCCAAAATAGCAATAGGAAACTAGGACAAATTCAACAAGGGTTGTGTTAACCCAACCCTCTCTATGATGTCACATCATAGGGCTTTAGTCAAACCGTACAACTCCGAATGTATATTGTACAAGCCAACGATGCACCCAATCATTGCAAACCCTCCCTATGAGAGGGTGTGAATAAGTTAAGCCTTCACACTATGTTGCTATAACAATATTGCTTTTGATGTTCCAACTTATTTGCACAAAGGAATAAGATTTTTTTTAAAAATTTCCCATCACTAAAACAGGAAGTCAAACTATGACGCATGAACATTGACTTCGTGCACTTGGTGATTTAAGTAGCAATCAAATGTCATGTCATTAGCATTTCTTTACATTATATTCACGTAGAATAACTTGATCAATAAGTTAGTAAGATTGTGCATAGCTTTAGACATGACTAGCTACAGAGTAAAGAAAGCTAAGTATCCTCGATACCAAGATAACATTATTTATAAAAAAAAGGAGATGCAAATTAACAAGCACAAAAATAAGAAATATGACCATCATGAACTTTATAAAACGAAAGATCGAGTCGCATTCTTTTGGTCCCATGTCGATGGCTTTCAACTCATAGTAATATAACCTAACAATGGACCACAAAATAGTAACACTAATAATAAAGACCATTTAATTGTTCGATTAGTAGGTCTAGCTTACGTTTGATAGAGTACGACAATAAATTTTGCTCATATAACTAGCTATGAGAATTTAAGATCAGTTAAATTTGAAATTTTGGACATCTGCATTGTGACAACAAGCATTAACGTAATAACTCACTGCAGAAAATTAATATATGATAAGAAGATAATTTTTACATGATACAACTATTCATGCAATATTTCAGCGAATGTCTAAAATAACTTTTTTTGTGACGCGAAAAGTCCAAGATCAGAACTCATCAAAGAAGCAGTTGCATACATCTCCTCGACTTCGAAAACTTGTTGCCCAAAGCAATAGATGTTGTTCATATCGTCTTCTAAGCTTCTTGATGAACTTCCACCTTCTTGATCACCACATATTGAGAATGAAGAATCCATAGCCATAGGTGGCCTATGATTGTTGTTGTTGTTGTTGTTGTAATACTTATGGTATCTTGCTTGTTCTGCTTTAACTTTATTGAGCTCTGCTCGAAGCTGGTCAACTTCCTTTTGAAGTTGTCTAGTCTCGAACAGTGTGGCCTCCAATCGGAGCTGGAGCATGTTGTAATCATGCTCCAGACTCTGGTTCTTCCAACGGGCCCGCTTGTTTTGATACCATATTGCTATTTGTCTAGGAGGGATACCAAGTTGGCGCGAGAGCTGATGTTTCAGCTCTGGCTCAAGTTTTTTGCTGGAGTCGAAACTCGACTCCAGCAATCTCACTTGTTCTTCCGTTAGTCTCTTGGAAGTGTGTTTACGTTGGGAGGGTTTGTGGTTATGGTAAGTGGAATGGTTCATGATTGGAGTTTTTTGATTGTTTTTGTTTAGAGATAACAAGGGGGTAGTGTGTGTTGGTTGATGGTGGCTATGAGTGTGAAGAGAGTTGTTTCTATTTATGGAAAGCGAGCCGGGTCCCACAAGTTGAATATTTGGAACCCCATGGAAATTATGCCAAAAGAAAGAGAGAAAAAAAAGCAATAGACAAGTTACAAGCAGTTGTTCACTAATTTGACAATTGGCGGTGCACATTGCGAATTTAATGGTTGCTCCATGCATTTTCAAACAAGCAAAAAAGTTAATTTATTATTTTAGTTGTCGTTGTAACAAAGATATTGGTTAGATGGTCTACGTACTTTGACATGTTTTCAATTATTTTCTTAGTAAAAAGGCTTTTAGATTATGGATAAATTAGTGAAATGCTTTTATTAACTATCAGTTAGTAATTGTATGCCAACGCCAAGTCAGAGGTTAGAATTTAGAAACTATTTTGAGAAATGGGAATCACGTAACCTGTATCCTTTAAGGATACTAGAAGTCTAGAATGGTACCCGAGCAATGCGGCAGCGGGTATCATGTGATTATATTTTGCGTTATTCGATTACACGTTTACTTGTTTTCATGTTTTATAAGTAGAGATATTTGAGATGGTTAAATCAAATAATTGTAGTTTGAGTAATCAACCGCATTCTAACAAACTTCCTAATCAACCTTCTTTATAACAAATTAATTTTGAAATCTTTCCATAATAAGCCAGAAAAAAGTCTAAATTTTAAGCATTTTTTAATTATACAATAGTCTCAAATGCATTATAATATAGTATAGATGTTTGTTAACATATGTTGCAAGGTTTTGAATCTCAACTTTCATATCTCAATGTAAACGACTAATGCATGCTAACAACTTAAATGTAACTTTGTCCCAACTCTTTTTACAAGAACAAGACAACCTTTAACATTAATATATATATTATTTACAATCACTTACGACACCGTTTCGGTGCCTTTGTCGCTTCCGCGGGCTACCCTTCTTTTTTTGGCCCACCCTTTTGGTCCGTCTCATTGCGATAACCCAACCCCATTCAATAGGCGGTTTGATTTCTCCCGTGATAAGATGAAGAAGCTAGAACAATCGACACTTTACCAACAAAGATTCAAGACGCGGATGTCTCACCAAGCTTCTTCCACTACAACATTGAAGCCGTTGCGGTATGGTGATGGTGAAGATGAGGTTTGATCTAAACCCACATTTTCCGATGGCCGGATTAACCCGAAAAGAAATTGTGCCTTGGCAGTCAACGGTTCTCACAGGTAGCATGCCTTTGTTAAACCTGTAAGTTGAGTAGTTTAAAGAATATATTTATCTAAAGTTTGATAGAACTTAAATGAAGCTTTTGAACTTATTTAATTAGGTAACATGATACACTTCTGATAATGATGTGTAGTATGGAAAAGTTTCTGCAAGTGTTATTCGCTTATTGCTTTTGATACGCGTGTTGCAAATCGTAGGCGAGTGTTATTGAACGCCGATCTAGAGTAGGCCTTGAATTTGCTACTCATTTTCGGTTGACTATCAAACTCAGGTATGAAGTTAAAGGTTGAAAAAAAAAAGTTAGGCGTTTTAGTTTTTGACGTTTCATTGGTCGAAGGTTAAAATAATTTTGCATCATTTATGATTGTGGCTTAAGTTTGTGGCTTTATGTTTATACAGAACTTTGCTTCCAATTTTGGTTTTTGTAACTCCAACTAATGGCAGGTATGTGGTCTAATTTTCCGTATTGAAGTTTTGCTTTTTATCTGTTTTTTAAGACAAGGCAATGATTTACATACCACAAGATGATACAATGGTTTGGACCACTTTAATCGGTACATTTTGTAGTGCTTATTCGATTCATATTTCTGATACAGAGTAACGAAGTGAATCCGGAGGAACTCAAGAAAATGTCAACAGATTCTGTTGTGACCAAATAGTTAGCCACCAAAGGTCTTATCCCGCTTGGAGCAAACCTCATTCTGTCACTTAAAGCAGAGAGATGAACTACTTCCTTTGAGCTATCTTATCGTCACCTAACATGATTCCAACGGTTCAAGACCATGCAATCAGGTAATTTTTTATCGTTTCGGTATTGTCTTGGTTTTTTGCAATGGGTTTGTTCGGTGTTTGGTCTCAAGCGGTGTGTTTAATGAACGTTTCAGGGTGATGGGTTCTATAAGCGGCCTCTGTTAGTTGGTTTAGTGTGTTGGTTCAACTTTTGCGTTTACCATACGGATTTAGTGGGGTGACAGAGCTGAGTCACACAACGGTGTTATATAGATGGTCCTAGATAGATAGTGTCATATAAAGTGTTGTGGCTTATAGAAAGGTAAAGCAGATTAATATTTTCGCCATTGTAGTAAAACATTTGAAAAAAATACAAATTTATTATATAACTTAAAACCTTTAATTATCGACTCCTAAATCAAGAAAGAATGTTTATATTGATAGTATATAACCTTTTCATCGGGTTTACAATGTTTCTGGTATGCAACAGATGATCAAAATGCATATATGGAAAGTATATAAAATTCCTTTATGCAACAGTTCATTAAACTATTTCTGGTATGCAACAGATAATCGATATGTTTATTAACCTATTTTTTGGTATGCAATGTAACAGCTATTTCTGGTGTGCAATGCTTATATTGAAAGTATATTGATTCAAAAAATAATTTCATGTTTTCATTTAGGAGGGAAAGGAAGAGGCGGCTGCGATTGTTGATCCGATTCTTGCTTTTTATTATTGCAGATCATTTGCGGATCTGTTGAATGGTGATGAGGAAAAGCGTGAGAAGTATCGGGAAATGATGGTGCAAAATTTCATGGTAATATTTGGATATAACAATCTTTTTCTTTATGCTTTGCTGTGAATTTATCATGTTGTGAGTTTATCAAAAGGTCTTGATGAAGTCGTATACTTAATAGGAATAACTGATTCCGCAGGAACTTTAAACGTGACCTTAGAGAAAGAAAGATAGGCATCAATCAAGGAGAAACTGCTGTTGTTTGTGTACGCTAGGGGTGTAAACGAGTCGAGCTTTTAGCGAGCTACTCGAGCTCGAGCTCGTTTAACTCGAGTCGAACTTGATAATTTTCGAGCTCGAGTTGAGCTCAAACAAAATGTCGAGCTCGAATAATTTCACGAGCCGAGCTTTTAAAACTGGTATTTAGCTCGGCTCGTTCGAAAGCTCGTTTAGTTATTCGAGCCGAACGAGTTACTCGAGCCGAACGAGCTAATCGAGCTAAATATGTAGTTACAAAATATTTTAATTATAAATTTTTAATTACTATTAGTATTATAGGTTAAAAACCAAAACTAATAATATGTTAAACTTCAATCACATCAAAGATCTACACTTTAGTTTATATATAAAATATAAGTTTTAACTATTAAGCTTGAGCTTTTGTTTTTATAGACCCTACATTATTTTTCTTTTGTTTCACTCATCCAATGTGGGATGTGAAATATAATTTTTTTCTTTTTTCATTCAAGTTTATAAGTATTACTTTAGATTTAGCATTAGAACAACTTATATAATTGTAAATGAGCTTTCGAGCTCGAGCTTGAGTAAATAAATGAGCATATCAAGTTCGATCTTCTATACGAGCATTTTAACCTTGAAAGTTAGTTTATTATAGGATTACAAAAAAGTTAAAAATATTAAACGAGCTTCGAGCTCGAGCTCGAATAACAAAAAAATATTCGAGCTCGAGCTCGAGCCAATTCTTAAAAGTTTATTCGAGCTCGAGCCGAGCTCGAGCCGAGTAGTTAATAAACGAGCCTAGCTTGTTTAGGCCAAAACTCGACTCGGCTCGGATCGTTTACACCCCTAGTGTACACACATCATGTTACAAGCTATGACATCAATTATGACAGCGGTAAATGTATTTCTTTTTTTAAAAGAAAAATAGTTTAGGTCGACAGAAAGTCAATATCATTGGTAGAAAGATCCCAATTTCGTGTATCCGGTTAACCAATCAATCTATAAAGAATTTTTAGCAAATTAGAAAACTCGGTGTTTATGATAGTAATGCGGAGTGACGACTTTGGTTTCGTTTCGTGTGTATGTAAACAAATTGTTTAATGCTTACTTTTATGGATATATGTATAGGACTTTCTAAAGCAGATATACCTGAGCTGAAGAATGATACCATAACTTTCGTCACACAAAAACTACCCACCATAACAAAATTAAGAATCCGATAAAACCAACACTTCAGAATAACGTTTTAAAAAAATAACCGCCAATTACTGCGCCCCGCCGCAGCGCGGCGGACCGGTGCCCGACTAGTTATATAACTAATAGACATGCATCGTATACAACAAGTAAATAACATTTACACGGTCCAAATTTAAAATTTCAAAAATTTAATGTATGAATCAAAGTTAATTTTACGTACCACACGACATGGTTAATTGTCACTACTGTTGTAAATTTGTAACAAGGTCAACCCAAAAGCTATCAGCCTATCACTATCAAGATTCAAGCATTCAAAGGCGATAGTATCAATGGCTGCTGATCATATTGTACTATTTTCATATTTTGTGGTTAAAGTCAAAATTTTAATTTGAACCCCAATGAAAGATGGAAGACAAAATTTACGAGCAATTACTGCATAAACCATAAATATGTTCAAGTTTCTAACCATGAAACAGTGACATATTTTTTCAAATGTTCCAATACGATACGTGCACTTAAAGTATTACTCGTATGATGTGTGTACTTTCATTTTTAGGTAAATTGCAAAAATGATCACTAACGTATCACGAAAATGCAAAAATGGAACCGAGTCATAAAGGCATGCAAATTTGCCACTAATGTTTCGCAAAAATGCAAAATAGCCACCGAGAACGTCTTTTTACTAACGCCGGTATGTTTTTTCGTTAGTCAAGGGTATTATCGACTGAAATGACTAATATACCCCTTTATGTTCAGATACAACGCTCATTGATGGCGCCACTCTAACTCTATACCAAATTAACCCGAACACCTATTCATATACAATTCTAATTAACGTATAGTTCCGGTTAGATAACTTCGATCGTCCGTGCCTTTGAACGATACGGTACGTCGGTAAGAACACATTGCATTTTTCTATTTACTTGAACAGTATTTTTGGTTATTTTTTTAAATGTATATTCGTTGTTAATGTTATAGACTTACAATTGTAGGTGGTCATATGGGAAATGTGAAAGAAGTAGAGGTGGATATTGAAACAGAAGAAAAGAGTGGCGAGAGTGGTTCAGAGGATTTGGATTATAATCCAAATGATGACGAAGTGTTTCATAATGATGATGATGAAGTGTTTCATGATGATGGTGATGAGCTAATTGAAGATGTTCCCGTAAGTAAGTATGATTTGCTATGCAATAAAGACTGTGAACGTCATTTAGGTATACCTGTTTTTACGAAACATTATGCATTGCTTAAAGAGTATGCCCATGAGTTGGTTACTCAAAATCCAGGAACTACTGTTAGGATTGATATACAGCTGGAACCAAATCCAGAGAGTGCAACAAGAACTTTTAAAAGGGTTTATGTGTGTTTGGGAGCTATGAAACAAGGTTTCAAAGCTTGTGGCAGAGAATTCTTAGGATTAGATGGATTATGCATGTCAGGTCCTTTTCCAGGTCAATTACTAACAGCATTTGGGATTGATGCAAACAATGGGATTTATCCAATAGCATATGCTGTAGTTGATGCACCAAATAAGGCAACTTGGTGTTGGTTTTTGAAACTACTAGGAGAGGATCTTGGTATAGAAACCAACTGCAAGTTCACTTTCATTTCTGATAGGCAAAAGGTGCACATTTCTATTCTATAATGAATCATGTGTTTTATGCACAATGAGAACGTGTAAAGATTTAACACCATCCATAACCTTAACTGTTCACAGAAATTGATACAAGCCGTTGCTAGTGTGTTTCCAAATGCTGAACACATGGTATGTGTTAAGCATATTCATGAAGAGATGAAGTCACATTTTAAAGGAGGTGTTTACAAGGACATGCTTTGGAAGGCAGCTAAAGCCACTACTGTTGTTGAATTCAACAAAGAGATGGATCATCTCAAGTATTACAATTCTGCTGCTTATGATTGGTTGATGAAGATTCCAGCTGAACAATGGAGCAGATCACATTTTTCAGGTAATTCATTAAGTTTCAATGGACAAAAGCATACTGCTAATTGATCATATAGTAATATATAATGTGTTTAACAGGAAAAGCCTAATGTGGACTACTCTTAAACAACATATGTGAGGTGTTCAATAACCATCTAAATGATGTCAGAGATAGAAGCATCATCAGTTGTCTTGAATATATCAGAGAGTACTTAATGAAGAGGATTGTGGCAGTTCACCAAATAATAGAAAATAATGTTGGACAACTTACTCCTACTGTGAAATCCATGTTTGATGCAATAAAAAAAGAAGCTACTGATTGCGTTGTTGAGTGGATTGAAGGTTCTTTATATAAAGTATATGTGCCTAACGAGGATCAGTGTGTTGTTAACATTGACAGGAAGGAGTGTGGTTGTAGGAAGTGGGAGATGACCGGAATACCATGTAAACATGATGTGGCTGCATTAAACTACATGAATGAGGATGGAAGAGGAGTTGGTATACTTGAAGAGTGGGTTCATGCTGCTTACAGACTAGAAACATGGGCGCGTATGTACTCACTCAAGATCAATGGCTGTTCTAGCCACAAATATTGGACAAGAATTGACTCTACAACAGTAATAATACCACCCAATCACAGACCTCAGGTTGACAGGCCAACTAAAAAAGATGAAGTCAGATGATGAGCATGCAATTCCTAGTTCTTAATGTGTTACCCACTGATCTTTGAACAATATATTTTACTTTATTGTCTGTTGGATTCTATGTTTGTACTCTTTGTTTAAATTTATTTTCTTTAGAACAATGTTTTGAACTATGTTTCGATTCTATGTTTGTATTCTATGTTTGTACACATTGCATTTGGACATTCAAAAGTCAAACTTGCAAATGTTGAATGGGAGTGATCTAGACACTCATTCCCTTGTACCCATTGCATTTTGACTTTACAAAAATCAAACTGCAAGAACATTATGTTTGCACCCATTGCATTTAGACTTTCAGAAGTCAAACTGCAAATGTTGAATTGCATAAAGTCAACTGTCATATAAGTCTTTTTTTAGTCCAACACATGAAGGCTACACAGTACGTGGCAATCTTATAAGCCCTTTTATAGGCAAACACATGAAGGCTACTTGTAATACCCAGACCAATGACACCACAACTTACTTCCTCTGCTGTTGCACAACTTGCCTTTTCAAGTATCACAACACTATGCCTTCAACACTTAACATCCCCACAACAGATACAACATCTTTCGTCCAACACCTCTATCTTTGCACCACCCCCTTCTGTTTTGTTCCCACTTCTGATACCAAGACCAATTATACAACCACTTACTTCCTCTACCTGTGTATCATTACTACTCATTTTCATATCTATCTTTTTGAGAAGTTTGGAAGGAGACTTTACTATCCTAGTTGGTAGGATAATTTACTTCATTATATGAGGTAGGTAAAGGAGTATTAACTTCTTACTAGCGTTAGTTAATAGATTTCACCCGTTTGACTTTCACAGTTTGACTTTCATGTCAAACATCACCTATCTAATACTTTGTGCATAAGCTGCATAGGAAGTACCCACTGATTTCAAAAATGAAACACAAACATAAAGATACAAAATCAAAACACAAACATATGAGTAACATAAAAATTAAGACTTTCATTGATCAACACAAACATATCAGTAACATAAACATTAAAAGTTTCATTGATCATTGGAGTTCACAACCATTACAAATTTTCAAACAGATATCTAAACAAACACTTGTTTAGTAGTTTGAACCACTGCCCTCCGCATCACCCCTTTTCTTCTTTTTCTTCAATTCTTTTTCTTTCTTGTCCTTATTCTCTTTTAGATACTTGAACACCTTTTCAAGATTGGAAATCTTCTGTTCCAACTCATCAAACTTGGGTAAAACAGTATCCACAGGCTCTTGCTTCTCCTCCTCCTCCTCATCATTATCACTCAAAAGCGCTTCATAGTAGCCATCTTGTTTCTTCAGATGGTTCAGAATCTTAGTTCTCAACTCCTTAGGTATCTTCCTATAAGAACCATACTCATCAATTGGTTTTCCGCCAAATGCATCAAGAAGTAAATCATTTAGATAATACGTTCTTAAAACTTTGTCAAATTCCTCTTCCTCGGTACCAATGTAGATACCCTTCCCTTTAGTATTGTTTGCCATCGTCGGTTGTTTTGATCATTGGGATTATGTGTGTTTAGGTGGGATGTGTGTGTGGTTTAGTGTGTTTAAATAAGCAATAAAGGTTCAGTCGTTTCGATTGCCCTGTTACTTTGGGAGTGAAAGTTTCGGCCTTTGCAAAATTCTGGTTAGTCGTTGAAAAAAGTCCAAAGACAATCTCTTCGGTTGCCACGTGGGTTTTTTTTTTCCTGCAAACCTAAGTTACGAATTTGCAAATTTGGTCATTTTCATAAAGTCGGGCTAGTAAAAGGCGGAAAAAGAATGAAATGTCGATAATACCCTTGACTAACGAAAAAACATACCGACGTTAGCAAAAAGACGCTCTCGATGGCTATTTTGCATTTTTGCGAAACACTAGTGGCAAATTTGCATGCCTTTATGACTCGGTCCCATTTTTGCATTTTCATGATACGTTAGTGACCATTTTTGCAATTTACCCTTCATTTTTATACCATTATGATACGTGAGTAACTTGTTAACCGGTTAAACCTGTTAAAAAGTTATTTTTGACCAAAAATTGTCCCATGTGATTTGTTTCTTTAGCAAAATAGCTCCATTTTAATATTTTCTATTGCAAAATAGGCCCGTTACAATTTCTTTTCAAAATAAATGCTTATGCGTTTTAGTCAATGAAAAACTCATTTTCCAAAAATTAACCATTGTTTTTAAATTTACAAAAATGGTCCCTATGAGATATATTTTTAGGGAAAACTGCAAAAAATGTCCCTAAATTTTTCTAAAAATGCAAATATTGTCCTTTTACGAAAAAATATGCAAAAAGTGTACCTGAGCGGTTTTCAATATGCAAATAATGTCCTTGAGGGGTTACTGTTCATGCAAAAATGGTTTTTTGGCCTAACTCTCGTTAACTTTTTACGTTAGTGGCGTGTGAAATGACTATTTGTAGAATACTAATCAAGTCACAAACATGGTGTAACTTTAGATTTAGGTGGGTTTGTAATTAAGTATAGTAGAAGTAGTGGTGTGAAGAAGAAGTAGTGAAGTATTGTGAAGTAGTAGTGGTGTGTACAAGTTGTGAAGAAGGTGTGCCAAGTCATGAAGAAGTTGTGAGATTGGTTCTAGCTACCATTAGAACTCGACATTTAGCTTAGTGTCATAAATTGGTGTAAGCAAAAGTTGTGTAAGGTTTCTCCGCCACAAGGGAGTTTGTTGACATAGTGAAGAAAACTCTCGAGTAAGAGACTCGGGGAGTGGAGTAGGGCGAAGAGGAGCTTCGTAGCCGAACCACTATAAATCCTTGTGTTGTGGTTTGATCTTTCTAACTCTATCTTTTCATTACTTTCAAATTTACATTATATTTGCTTAGTTAGTTAGATTAAATTGTTCATATAGTGCAAGTGTTGAATTTCACATAAATAAGAATCGAAGTTTTTGAAAACAAAGGTTTTATAATCTAAATCAACATAAAACTATTCAACCCCCCTTCTAGTTTTCCACAATGATAATGAGAATGTAATGTCATCATTATGTCTTGTGTGATTTTGATCAGTCTAGTGACCGTTCGAGAGATGCCTGGCAACTTGGTATTCAAAAGAGACCAAATTCAACACATGTTGCAGGAAAAAGAGACCCATGACCTGGTTTCTTAGATGTCGAGTTCTTTTTGTCGTGGGTTCACGGGAATTGAACAATAACTGACTTTGGGCATAAATAAAGCTCGAAAGATCCATCGGTCTTAGAATGACCTGAAAGAACATGGTTCCAAATGGGCAGAAATGCCTGATTTGTGGAAGAACTTGGTTTCAAATGGGGATGATTCACTTTGCTAACAGTTTGACCTTTAGAAGTTGCACCTGACCATGGAAAATTGACCCTTGACATGGCACCAAAGTATGCAAGTGAACAATAGCTTAATTCCATGTCTTGCCACATAGTCCATGATACCTACTTGTATGACAATTTTCATGATCATGTAGTCACCATGGATTCTACTTGGGTCTTTCATCACTTAATGAGAAACAACTTATGACTGCTGAAATGGGGATACAAACGTGTTTTAAGATCTGGGTAGTGAAGATATTAGTGCAGCTGCTAAAGCTTAGCCAGTTGGACTCTTCGGCCTAGTAAGATTTTAACTGTCCATGCTTAAATTTTTATTCGTTAAGATTTCCTTTTGATAATATTACATAGTTACATTATTATGGCTACAGGCCTCGATTTTATTGTTCACTCCCAACCTTTCAAGAATTATCCTACAACTTCAACTCCAACCGCAAGAATTTGTTACAGGTGAGGCATTTAGACATAGTTGTGCAAATAAAAAATTTAATATTAACTCTCTTTACTTATTTGTGACTCGTAGGAGTACGAAGATGTAAAAGATATATGTAGGGGTAAGGCTACCTTAGGATTGATTAGCTATAGTGGATAGTGATAATGATAGCGGTAACGGTAGTGGTAGCTGTGGAGTTTGTTAGACTCCTTGGATCGTTTTGAGCACTAGGGTTAAACAATAACAATGATTAATAACATGATACGCATCGGAATAAACAAACATCATTATTATTGAAACAAGGTTTCTTCGTCATCATCTCTAACAACTAATAACTTACAAACCCTAGGCGTCCATTGTAGGAACTTGACGCCTAGACACACACACCTTTACTAGTCGACTACATCTTTACTTTGTGCCCACCAAACCTAATGACCCATGTCCTCTTTATATACTAGAGGATTAGGGTTTACAAAATACTACGAAGGACTAAATTGTAAAAACTTCTTAGTAAATCAAGTCCCTTGTCTTTTTCATTGTCTTCATTCTTTACTTTGTCTTCTTAAGTCCTTCATCTTTCATGTATTTTGTTATATCAACTTAAATATTAGACCCAACAATTTTCCCCTAGTTGATAATGACAAAACCAATAAGCATGAACTTCCCCTGAAGTTAATATGTCATGAAAGATATAAATGAACTTCCCCTTAAACCATGCTATATCACCAAGGCTCTTCAAGTTGCAGCTTCTATGTATATCTTCTTCCCCTTTTTGTCATCATCAAATAGGGGACAAATGTAAGAAACTTTGATCTTCACAACCACGAACCACTATCATACTTCTAATTCATCTTTACAATGTCTCAAATTACCCACCATTAAGTTTTTCACGCTAAAAATGAACTTGAAACAATAGAAATCAAAACTAGTAGTAGTAATAACAATTAGCAGTTGTAAAAATCTTCACCTCAAATGATGCATGTGGATGGTTAAACATTTAATCAATAAGCTTCCCCTAAAACAAATATGTTTACCATCTCTTGAATCTTCAATTCTGTAGGCTCTATGTAATGATCACATGTGAAAAAAACCAAATATAATGAACTTGATGAAGAAGTAGAATAACCCAAACTTGTGCCTTATGTCTTGTACTATCCACATGACTTTGAACTTATACCCAAAACCGAATATATAAGTAGACCGCAATCTCTTGACAAAATCCTCATCTTCAATGCGACACTGAGCACAATAACGTAACTCCTTTAAGTGATAGTTAACTAGGTCTTTGTCCACCCTCCCCTTGACCTATGAAAACTAGATTTGACAAGTCTTCATCACATCAATAATCACGAACAAGTTATCTTCAAAGTGTTACACTCACTTTGAGATATGATAAGAACACAAACTGGTGAAACTCAACTACAACATCAAATAAATGATAATCAATCCTCTTCGTAATCAATTCTTCAATAAAAACGAGCCTTTAATCTTTTAAGAACATAAACCAAAACAATCTCCTTGTGTGTGTGAACCAAAATCCAAATCTTCCCTAACCAAATCCATGTACTTGGCAGTAGAATGAAATAGCATAGCAGCAGTATAACCAAGAAACGTAGCAGCAAAATCATTCGATAGACAACAGTAGTATCAAATAGTAAACATCAGTAGGAACAATATACTAAAAGTAGCAGTACTTTTAATCTTTAGCCAATTGACCCAATACCAGTACCATCGATCCACCATGAATTGTCTAGTACGAGGTAAAATAAATCTCCACCTTAATTGCTCCATAGCAACAAACAAATTAATGCTGTTTCCATAGTTTATCTTGACCTTAGTAGAACAAATCTTGATACCCTAATAAAATACTCCACCGTCCCATGTGATGCATCAAACACCCAATCTTGACAATGACAGCTCATAGAAACTCAGTTCACAATATACTACATTAGAAAGCGACACAGCAGCAGTACCAAGTTGTATGTCAAACAATACAAATCATCTTTTGTATCACATTGACCCCACGTTCTCACTGACCCTCGTTAATCCATGATCAGTTAATATATAAAATCAATTAATCAAAGAACTCATTATTCTCGATCTGAATTAGTACAAGATAATCATGATAAAGCAATCATCATGTAGTAGACGATAAACCAAACCTTCATGATATAAACCATATGCGAAAAACCATATTTTGTCCCATAAATTGATCAGTACGAGAATAAAATCAATTAATCAAAGCAATTGTATATGAATGAGAAAACTGTATGAATCAAACTGTTAGCTCCAATATTATTAATAATAATAATACGAGTGATCTTTGTATCACTAGGGTTACAACCTTGTAGCTATAAGAAAAACGTATATCTAACCTTAACCTAGGACCTCCTTTTATAGCACAAGGAGTCCTCTTCTACAAGATACGTATAATGATAATAGAATAAGATATACACAAGATCTATTCTATATTTATCTATACAAGTTTCCTAACAGTTATCCTAACAGCAGTGGTAATAATATGTACTAGCAGTGGTAATGAGTTTCCACTGCTAGTGCATTATTCAGCAGTTGTAATCTTCATACTAACCGTGGTAACTGTTAATATAATTCCCAACAATCCTCCTCTAAACTTATGATTAACATGTAAATCAATAAGTTTCTTCAAGTAGTCAGCATATTTGAGGATATGGGAATTCTTCCAAATACTTATCTTCTTTTCCTTAACTCCTTATCAGCTCTCACACTTTGATCATAAATCCTTTGTAGTAAATCTTGTATGATTTCACTTCTTTCCCAACATCTGAGCTTAACTGACATCATAACAGTAAGAACACCAACTCTCAATGGATATTCCTTTTCAGCTAACATAAACACATCAACTCCATCTTGAGTAGAAACATGATGTACAGCACTTGAATCATAGAATTTCCATAGAGTATTCATATTATGAGCTTCAAATCTCCAATACATGTCACTTGGGTCAGGTTCATATAATCTTATAAAGTGAACCCACAACTCTTGAGCTTTGACATCAACAAGTTCATCTTTCTTGAACTGATCTTGTATTATCCTCCACAAAGTATCCAAATCTTCTCTATCACAAGATCTAACAACATCTTCAAAATCTCTGCAAATACTTGTGACATTACTAGTTATGACAATCTTCCATGCAACACCAAAATCATCAGAATAGATTTCCCAACCAACTACTGGATATCTTGCTTGTAAAGGTTCTACATTCAGCACATCAGTTTCAATAAACACCATATTTGTAACTTGTTTTTCAGTCAACTTGCTGACACCTTCTTTTGCTTGAGATAACTCCTGAGTCTTCAATTTCTTAGCATCTTTGGATTCAAGACTCACACCTGACCTTTCAATAGCAACTTCTTTAACAAATTTTGGGCCATAGGTCATGGTTGGTTCCTGAAACTCTTCTAACCCTGTGTGTGCTAAGTCAATACCAGGAGGTGATGGAACACCTCTTAGGGGTGGTGGAACTATTTTATATCCTACTCCTGATTTGGCTTTATTTACAAATTGGGCCTTCCAAATTTTTTCAATGCACTTAGATTGATGATCTAGTGGATTACAAGTTATCTGTATGTTCTCATTGGCCTTTTTAACTTTCTCTAACTCTTCCCTTAGAGCCTCATTCACAGCTATCTGATAATCTAAGTCTCTTTTTAAAACAACAATATCATCATTGAACTTAGATTCATTGGCTCTATAATGCTCTAACTGTGCTTCTAAAACAGCAAGACCTCTTTTATGATTTGCTAAGTTATAATTAGTTTGATTTAACTCTAGCAATTGATCATCATATTGTTCTTTAAGTTTCTCATAATCTTTTAAAGCCTTACAAGTTTTAGAACAAGCATTATTAATTTGTACCTCAGAGTCAGAAAAATCCATAAGTGCAAGCTCAGTAGCAATCATTGCAGACTCTGAACCATCTTCTTCATCCTCAGCCATATAGCTCTAATCATAGCTCACTCCATCAATGGCCAAAAGCACCTTTGGTTCTTCAGTTGTAGGTTCTTTCTTCTTGTCCTGCTTATACCAAGTTGACCTGTTATCAGGCTTTTTTGGTTTCCTGCATTCTCTTGCAAAGTTCCCCTTCTTATGACAGTTGTAGCACTCCACCTTCTTCTTATCAAAACCTACAGTTTCATTGCCATTTATGGTGATCTTCCTACCCGTCTTCCTCCAGAACTTCTTTGCCTTTAAGCTTAGCAATGCAACTTGCCATTTAATGTCCATCTCTTCTATGCCATCCTCATCAATTTGATCCAAGTCTTCATGTGTTAGAATTGAACCATTCATTTGACTTGAAAGAAAGGCATAAAAAGTAGAATCACTAAGACCAGCAACCTGCCTTTTTGAACTAGCAGTGGGAACACCTCCACTACCAGTGGAAACAACAATGTTAGCATCATCATCATCACTATCACTCTCTTCATCTGAACTATCATCAACAGATGATGATACAAGTGCTAGATTTCCTGATCCTGAACTTAGTTTGCCAGCCTTCTTCAACCTCTGTTCAATAACTTTAAAGTTATTGTACCAAACTCAGAGGGTAAACTTCTTAAGAACTTTAAATTGAGGTCTTCCCTTTCCACCTTAATTCCAAACACTGTGAGTTGAGTAACAATCTTTTGAAGCCTTGTGAAGATGCTGTCAATAGATTCATTACTTGTTGAACCAAAGTTTTCATAATTCTGTTTCAACAAGGTCTTCTGTGTCTTCTTGGTGGAATCATTACCACCAAAAACATTGCAGATCTCCTCAAACAAGGTCTGTGCAGTCTTGTACTTGCTGAATGCTAGAATTTGATCTCTGGGAAGGGTCATCAACAGCAAGCCTCTGGCCTTCAGATCATTCTTCATCTGAAGTCTTTCATCATTAGTGACTGGTCCAGTGTTGATCTTTTGTACTACCTTGCCATCAATTGTTTGTGAGGTAGTACCAGGTTTGAAAGAATTTCCAAACATAATGATCTCCCAAAGTGCATAGTCTTGCACCATAAAGAATTGTTCGATCATTAGCCTCCACATCTCATAGTCATTCAACTTAAGCTTGGGAAGCTTGGCAGTAATGTTGGACTGACTGGTCTTTGTCTCCATTGAATCTTCTGAGTGAACTAGGGGTCTTCTAAATCAAAGTATCAAAACCTGTCTCTGATACCACTTGAGGAGTTTGTTAGACTCCTTGGATTGTTTTGAGCACTAGGGTTAAACAATAACAATGATTAATAACATGATACGCAGCGGAATAAACAAACATCATTATTATTGAAACAAGGTTTCTTCGTCATCATCTCTAACAACTAATAACTTACAAACCCTAGGCGTCCATTGTAGGAACTTGACGCCTAGACACACACACCTTTACTAGTCGACTACATCTTTACTTTGTGTCCCACCAAACCTAATGACCCATGTCCTCTTTATATACTAGAGGATTAGGGTTTACAAAATACTACGAAGGACTAAATTGTAAAAACTTCTTAGTAAAGCAAGTCCCTTGTCTTTTGCATTGTCTTCATTCTTTACTTTGTCTTCTTAAGTCCTTCATCTTTCATGTATTTTGTTATATCAACTCAAATATTAGACCCAACAGTAGCTAAACTTTAACAATGGCATAATCAATCGTCCCCTGTGCCCTTGTGTTGTACAGGAGGAGAGATGCTCTGCTCGACTTTTAAAGTGAAGTGACTAAGCTGAGTGTTGTCCAAGGATTTGATAGTTGAAAGTGGAGCTTGAAACTAATTATGCTGAAGCTTACAACTTGGATGCATTCATCATTCGGATGGAGTTTCCGTTTCTGGATAGCTTGTGGTATGTCAATTTGCAAATGTTTACAGAGCTTCCATTTCAATTTTGTTTGTAAAGCTAGTTAGGATTACTAGTAGTAGTATCAACTTTAAACTTGATGAACTTATTGGAAATTTGAAAGTGTAAGAAGTAATAATAAAGAAAGACTCCGAAATGGTCAAAGTCACTACCCCGTCACTCCTTAGTTAGCTCACCAATCTCCTTAGTTAATAGATGGTAGATGGAAGTTGGTTTTTTTGTTGACCGTGGTTTGGTGGGAAGTAAGCTAAACTTTAAATAGTTCGTATGGCTTGTGGAGATTTGACATGTTCAGTAGCTTTTTCGTGTTACGTTGTCGTTTTATTCAATTATTTTAAAAGCTTGATCCTAGCATCTGTTCTCCACATCTTTGTATTAAAATGTTCATCTCGAAAAGTTTGTTAATGAGCTTTCCTCAGTCATCTGATGGACATAGAAGTTGTAGTTATGTTAAGGATCTGTTTCTACGACCTCTAAACTTTTGGGCTGTAAGATGACATATCAGGTCATTGTTAATTGATTAGGGTCAACTGATAGACGTACGGTTGCTGCTATCATATAGGAACAAATGGTAATGAAAATCAATACAGCAAAATAAGTGTCAGATATAGGAACATTTTTGGCTTTGGCTTGTTAGATGCTAAATTAGTGCAAAAGAATTTGTCCATTATCATTGTTTTCTAAGCCAACTGCCAACTTATGTTTTTTTTTTTCTAAACTATTATAGTATTATATCAAACAATTTTGTTGGCTTTGTTAAGTAGATTGTCTTAAGCACGCCTTTTGGATATGTAAATGCTGGTGAATCAATGGATTAGATAGGAACTTAGGTCGTAATTGGTATGGTAGGTATGTAGCTCAATTTTAAGTTATTGAAGCATATGGTAGAATTTTGAGATTATATATCCAAAAAGTTTGGCATTGAGTTTTGGGTGTGTTAACATCTTACACATTGGTTAGTATATAATGCATTGGTGAAACAACTCAGTAACATACAAAAAGAATCGTAACATAACAATCATGTGTTGTCTACTTTTTTCGTGTGTGGAAAAGGAGTAAAATAGAGTGACGATACAACATAGTTGGCAACACGAGAAATAAGGACTACGTTCAATTTAAAGAATTAGCCGAGGGGAAGCCCTTGTAAGGATCTTGTAGTACTGCACTATTTCCAGGCCTTGAGAACACCACCTTCAATCAACCATAAAACATGTATGTGTGATTAGTTGGCTAGTATTACAGATACAAGGCCAAGTTTGTAGAAACATTCTTTTTTAACGTACCAACAAAAATGTGGTGATAATTGTAGAAAATTTACCTGATAGTCCCCAAGTGTATGGGTCTTAAAACTAGCAACACAGTTATCAAAATAATACTCCCAAGTACGAATGAATTGTTGGTCGAAACCCAAAGCAAGGATTTTGCTACAATAGATTACCAACCAATCAGTGAATGCAACAAGTCATGTTTTATATTGAAACGCATATTTGACTATAGTCACTTTTTACCTTTGTTTTTCCAAGAAGTTAGTGCAAACATGCATACATATATTCATGTCCAACAGCTTCTAGCATTTCACTGCAAACATACATACATACCCATCTATGTCACACAATTGTCAGGAAGAAATTTCATATATATATGAAAGAATGTAACTGACCATGATATTATTCTGTCGTATTTGTAAGTTTCCGGCACTTGCCTATAGTCGCATAGTAGGAATCTGATTTGGTCCTGATAAAAACATGGAGTTTGACTGTTTGAGACAAATCTAATTTCCGGATATTCAAAGATGAATAACAACCAACTACCTACCTATAAACCGGCTTCCTTCACCTTATTTTCTGCATATTTGAGTTGCTCTTCAGATAAGGTGATTCCAGTGTATGAGCACCCAATTCGTTTCACCAGCTCGATTGCTAAAGTTCCCCCAACCACATCCTATCTCAAGAACTCGATGGTTCTTTTTAACTATTGCCAACACATGTTTAAGGGATACATTTCAGCATGACATAGGTGTAGGATAAATGACAGCAATGTATGTAAACACTCAACTTCTCAATCAAAGAAGTGATTTTTCTCATCTGTGCTGACTTTAAGTCTTCATCTTCATTCTGTTCAATTTTCACACGATGAAAGGGTTATACTTGAACGCAGTAGAAATAATAAACGAAAGCTTTTTGATTTCGAACCATTACCTTGAATACTACACATGAATATGTCATGGTATCATCCAAGAATAGGGCAAAGAGGTCGTTACTCTAAAAAGCACACGTATGAGAGAATTCAAAAACGAAAGTCTTTACAACTTAAAAAAAGAGTATTTAACAACTTGAAATACCAGATCATAGTGGCGAGATATGTTTCTGCGTGCTTGAGTAAGAGAATTTTGCCTCGAAATATGATGATAAAAATATTTAGCAGATGCTAGCCAGCTATTAAAAACATCGGTGTGAGAATGCTACTCACATTAAACTGCCCATACCAATATAATCTTGAAGGAACCTAGAAACAAAAAACCGAGCACCAGTTTCCATCAAAGAGGGTACCATATGTTTAGAGTTGTTGAGAATTTCACAACTCATATTAAGCAGGTCATTTGCAGCAAGCATGCCAGCCTGAATCACAGTAAAAAACTTGAGGTAAATACTCTTAACTCTTCTTCACAAGCCAATATTGTGTGCCAAATTAAAGCCAACCATCCACCAGATACATTAGTAGGTAATTTCACTAGAGGTTTATGAATTTTAAGAAATTAGTTACCTTTAATCCATCCTCGTGGAACCCGTAACCTACAAAGTAAGATAGAATCAATAATGATAATCAATAGTTGAACTAGTTCCAAACGATACTACTTTCATATCTCATTGGTACTGTTTGACTTTGCACACTTAATTGTATGGAACTCGACACAACTTTGACTTCATAAAGTCAATCATCCTTTTATGAGGTTTGTTGGATTATATACAAGTATACAACCGCTGACTTTTTAAAGTCCTTCATTTTCTAAAAGTCTGGAAATTACGGATGTTGCAAAACGGGCATCACAAGTTGATTCTGTTACTCCCCTTCGTAATAAATTTTCATTTACCAAATAATAGGAAGAGTCGAGAGGAAGAAAAGTGTGTACCTTGGTATGCTCCACTAAATCAGATTCTCTCTTCCCTTGAATGTGATGAAGCTCAAGTGAAGCCTTTGATGCAGCAACTGATGGTGTGCGGAGAAGATGATGAATAGTTGATTTTTAATGGGTTGAAGAAGATGGTGAATCACTGGGAGGTAGATGATGAATAGTTGATTTTGAATGGGTTGGAGAAGATGGTGAATCACAGGGAGAATATGAAAGAGTTTTAGTTTTGCGGGAAAGAAAATAGTGAAATTATGGAAGAAAAGGATGGTAAAATAGTCATTTCACACGCCACTAACGTGAAAAGTTAATGAGCATTAGGCAAAAAAACCGTTTACAGTAACCCCTCAAGGACATTATTTGCAAATTGGAAACCACTCAGGTACACTTTTTGCATATGTTTCGTAAGAGGACAATATTTGCATTTTTGGCAAAGTTTAGGGTCATTTTTTTTTGCAGTTTTCCCTTATTTTTATAAACTTGTGATATTTCAAATTTCTCAAATAGTTCGCAAATCTTACGAATTTCATGGATATTTTGTTTTTTTTGGTAAAAATTTCTCAAATAGTTCGGAAATCATTACGAAATTCATACTCTTTTTTGGGTATTTTGTAAAAAAGTTTTGCAAAGACTAAAAAACTGGAAAACAATTTATATGTTCTAATCAATTTTTAACTGTTTTCATCTGTTTTATACGTTTTCATCAATTTTTAACTATTTTCATCTGTTTTCATACGTTTTATCCGTTTTTATATATGTTCATCCGTTTTCATCCGCTTCATGCGTTTTTATACGTTTGTATACAAATACTTATAACAACAGAGGAAAACGTATAAACAAGCATAAAATGTATAAAACGGATGAAAACGTAAAAAAATAGAGGAAAACATATAAAAACAGATAAAAATGAATAAAATGTATAAAAACGGATGAAAACTTATAAAAACGTACAAAACGATGAAAACAGATGTAAACATATAAAAACAGATGAAAACGTATAAAAATGAATACAAACGAATGAAAATTGATGAAAACGTATAAAATATACAAAGATCCAATATAAGAAAAAAGTTGACTATGAAAAAAAAAATGCTTGAAAAAAGCTTCATCTAAACATATTTTTATTTAAAAAAAAAAAAGGAAAAACATATAGTCAATTTAAACGGGTTTTCAAAATTCTCAATTTTTCTCTTGAAAAGAAAAACCGTTCCTTTTTCTTGGAATCTAGAAACGGAAAAATATGAAATAATTTCACCAACTAAACGCACCCCAAAAACGCACAAAGACTTATTTTGAAAAAAATCGCAAGGGACCTATTTTGCAAAAAAATAAAAAACAAATCACAATGGACAATTGTTGCTCAAAAAATCATTTTTTAACAGGTTTAGCCGGTCAACAGATTACTCACGTATCTTTTATATAATACAATAAGACCCCTATTGGGAATTTTCCATTTAAAAAAAATGCATTCATACCTTATTTAGTAATTATTATTATTATTATTATTATTATTATTTTTTAAAAAGTTATTTTCTTATTAGGTAATATTTTATATTTATCCATAACACAAGATAAATACAAAAAATATAGATAAGATGCAATTAATAATAGAATTAAAATTTTTAAATAATTATCTTTAATGATAAAAAAACTATAATTAAACATCATAAATCAAACAAACCAAAGATTAAATTATTTGTTTTTTAATAAATAAAAATATATGATTCAAATTTTTTTTTTAAAAACCCGCGCGTGCGTGAGTATTATAACTAGTCATAACTAAAAGAAAAAAATAAAGTGTGTCAATCATCTCCCTAACAAAATGAAAGTACATATATCGTACAAGTAATATTTGAAGTACATGTAGCATATGTTTAAATCATCGTTTAAGGAAAAACTTCTCACATAATTTATTTCATTTTTGGCTTGAAAGCTTTTGTTATCGCTTTTTGTAATTAACAAATGAATGTTAAGTTGTTTTCTTTGTTCAATTTACTAATGTGTCATCGCAATGAGTTTTTTCGAAGGGTTTTGCTAACAAGAGTCCTAAGGGTTGTCATTAAGATGCTTTGTTCTACTACAATTTCTTGTAATAATATAATTCATCAAATCAAAATCAATCATTAATTGTAAATGTAATATTTTCGGAATTTTTTTTCACTTTTTTCGGGATTATCATCCAATAAAAATAATTCAAAAGAGATATTGTAATGAAAATTATTTGCTTAACAACAACCCTTAGGGCTGTTATTAGCAAAACCCTTTCTCGAATCATTTTTTAGTCATCCGATGTTTTCCTACGGAGGTTCTGAGACATAACATCAAGAATTCAAGATGTTTGACTTCTTATCGTACGTTTTTTTATTATAAAAAACATGTAACGTTAAATTGGTTAGTTGTAACAACATTTTACACTCATAAAAAATTACACTCATCTAATTTTATTAAACTTTGGACCACCAAGTTTCAATGATCGATTTTAAGTTCCATTAAGTTCCATTAATACGTAATAGACTTTTGAATAGAAGAAATCTGGATCAATTGGAAAGTCATTTTATTTTTGAAAAAAAGAAGTGATCATATATTAAACTTGAGTTTAGAGTATGGCGTTCACGTGAAAATGGCCCTACACGTATCTTAATTAAATACTTCATACCCCAATCCTTATCCAATAATTATCTATAAAATCTACTTATAGTAAGCTTTAACATAATTAAAATTATACTCGAGGGATCATATGAATTTGGACATCCACTTTTGGTCTTCCTATCTCAAGTCTCAACCACTAACTTTAATATTTGGTTATGTCGTACTTTGATTATGTTGTACTTGATATGAGAAATGAAATTGATAGTTGCTGATTGAAAAATGGGACGTCCAAATATATCAACACTTAGCAAGTGGTGTCATTAAGACATGTTACAACCTGTGGTACAAGTTAAAAGTCGTTCAAATAAGTAACTGGATAAAGCAACATGAAAAAGGATATTTATATAGTTTGTAACTTTGTATACAAGGAACATGAAAAAGCGATATTTTGAATGGTTATTCAAAGTACATGAAAAATGTATTTAACTTGTCAATTTTTGTAGTTTTGTATAGCTTACTATTTCTTTTTCGTTTTATATGTATTCAATTTTTGAATTCACTTAGTTTCATATACCGGGTAACCAGTTGTGTACTTGTGTGTACTATTTGATCAGTTGTGTGCACTTTTTGTTTCATCTTTATACTCAACTTTTGGGCATATCCGTCAAATAATACACAGAATTGATCACTCGGTACATGGAACTAAATGAATTTAAAATTGAGTATATGGAACTATAAAAAAATAATATGCTGAATAGAAATATAAAATGTGACAAGTTAGATACATTTTCATATAATTATCCCTTATTCAAATAAGTAATTGGATAACATGGTGTTCTAAATTAATCGGTTTGTTTCGATCTTAAACACTTATGAAACGGCATTTAAAATGAGTGTATTGAGTTTCTTTTAAACTATAGATATACGGGTATGTTTGTTAAAAGTAGCAGTGAGCTGTGGAGCTCATCGATAACAACTTTTTAAACAAGAATTGGAAAATTAGCATTTCTAAAAATTAGTCAAAGCTCGCCGCTTTTTTACCAAACGACTACTAAAATTTAAAATGCACATTGCTCACTGCCCCAAAAGACTCTACAACACTTCGCGCCAAACATACCCATAGAAAAATTAAACCTATGGATTTATTAATCTCTCTCGGTCTCAAGTATGTTTTCTCAGCTTCAGCCTTTCGAAAAAAAAGGTATGTTTTCTTCAGTTTGTAGCCTATTTTATCTTGCCTTTTGCTATAAAATTTGATGTTAAAAAAACAATCTAAACCCGATTTTGTTTTGTAATAGTATTACATTTATCAGTTTGTCGCAGTCGTCGACATGACCATTGTGTGTGTCGAATTAAAGATATGTAAGTATCAATTTGAAGGGGTGCAGGGTCCCCTTCTTAGCTAATCACATATCTTTGTTCATGCATCTTGCACATAAAATAGAAAGAAATTTCACAACAATTAACATTTCATATTTAATTATAATAATGACCATTTATGGAGTACTATTTGTAATTAAAATTCTTTTTCCAATATTTCAGTTGAGACCCACGTATTTGTCTATTAGCAACAGTTAAAAGACAAGTGTCACAACTATTTTGGTTTATAGTTATATCAGTTAAAACTTTAACATATTTTTTTCAAATTGGAAAATGATTGTATGCCCTAAAATGCATATGCAAACACATGCCTAAAAAAATATGATGTCAAGTATTATTGAAGTAGTCATTATTAGTTTGCGCATATGTTATAGGTATCTTTATAATTTTCATATCGGTTCATCACATCTAACGGTGTTGGACACTTCTCGTGATTGACTATAACATGTAAAAAAAATAAAGTTTAACTAAAGACGGAGTAACTTAATCTACTGAGTGAAAAATAATACAGATGAAACAAAAAGATCAGCAAGGTATCAAATCAATAAACCATAATACAACAGTTACAGGAAGCTTCACTAGGCATACGGCGAGATTTGCAACAACGGCGCAACAAATGCAGCAAGGGCAAATGCAAGTCAGTACTATCCTGCATGCACATGTGTATATATTCATGTTCAGATCATTTGCTTTACATAACATTTAAGTCGTTGTTCTAATTAGTTCACACGATCTAATTAACAAAGTTTAATTTTCTAGAACAAAAAGTAAACACGGTGGTAAACAAAATAAGTATGCACTCCATTAGGCTGGAGAACCACGTCTGGGTACCGCTGGGCCACAAACCCATTAGGTGTATGACTCGAATCACACTTGTTTAACTTCGAGTATTATAGAATTGAACAGTATGTAAACACTAATAAAAAAAGCAAATGCGCGCAAAGAGTTCCACCTTCCCAGGGTAATAAAATTGTGCAAGTTTCAATCTGTCACAAATCAAACAGATAGAAACACTAGCATAGGCATGCATGGTCCAAACGTGACAAGTGATATCTACTGAGTCTCATGTTACTTAATTAAACTGATCTAAACCGAATAGGTGTCCCCTAAAATTAAATAAAAGTGTTGCTATCAAAGAAAAACATCTACATGGTGCATGCTAGCAACCTTAATGTCGATCTTTTGCTATCAATCATGTTTCATGCAATAAAACTTCATGTTGAACTCAACATTGACCGAAAAAGCGACACATTTCATATAAAAATGACATGGATTGGTAACGTACCCGAACACGAAAACAACACAACCAATGATAGACAAAACTGAAGCAACTAAAGCAAATGGTAAGCTTATCAAAAAAGCTAATGGTCTGCAACTACAACCCATCGTTAATTTTATTGAATGTGGTTTTTCTGTATGATTATTATTGTTTGAATTTTGCTGTCCACCAAACCATAACGTACCATAATATTTGGTTGAGCGGTCTTTACGGCTTTTGTAACTGTTTTTAATGGCGGTTTATCTTCACTCATTTTAAAACGCGGATATTTTTGACTTTTTTCTTGTAAAAGTAGAAAAGATTTCAACTAAGTTCTTCTTTTTACAGTTTTGCTATAAATAATTGTAAATAATATTGATTTTAATGTGTAAATGTCCATGGAATAAACGTGTATAAAACATTCAAATCATTACACAATCTAGTTCATGTTTTTGGAAGAAAAATAAAATTATATGGTTTGCAATTTTGCATACCAAAAATGAAGGTTACAATGACATGACACGTATCAGGGCGGAGCCAGAATTTCATGTTAAAGAGGCTGATATAAACTTTAGAATGATAATAATATAATTCTAACCAATATATCAGAGCATGAAAATTTGAAAAAGTAAACAAAGTGCCAAATGTCTAATAAATTAAAAAAACACATGTTTTACACTAATACAAAGCCTTAATCAATCTTGGTAAAATTTCAATAACCGTTAGCAACTTAGCAATTAGCATTTGACCTCCTTACTTCTAATAAAAGAAAATATAGTTCATCTCCCTTAGTTAATTTTTGACTCTTGATTGTCAAAAAAAGTACTGCTATGGATGTAGCAGTACCTAGAGCATCAAAGGAAGCATTTGACCAAATAAAGTCTGTAGCTAAACAAGTTTTCCTCAACGTCGTATCACCATTTTCAAACCTTTTGTCTCATGAACTAACCCAAAAAAAAAAAAAAAAAAAAAAAAAAAAAAAAAAAAAAAAAGATTTATGTTAATGATATATAAGAAGTGAATAAGTAACCATTAATAAAAAATAACAAGTCAATTAAAGCATTCAATAGCTTATGAGGTAAAAAAAATAATAAAAAATTCTTTTGATTGGTTTATTAACTTGTTACACTCCTCTTCCTCTTGACTCTTGAATTTCAAGTTTCAACAGTTACAATATTTTTATCCGAAAATGGAATATTGAATCGGTAATATTGATAAGGGCCGACTGTTTCTATTCTTAATATATTAGGCTTTTGGGCTATATTATAGTGGACTTATTAGGCTATTTGGGGGAGGCTTAGCACCCGCTAGTCCCCCATTGCCTCCGCCCCTGGCACGTATACTTTTGAAGTTTAAACTTGTATCATGTAAAGAGCACAATTTTATGTATCGTAAAATATGAGCGTTGCATAAACCCGATAAACTCGCCAAATCAGTCGGGCTTTACAAATTAATTGAAGGGAAGCACATACTATTGCTGAGTTGTTAAGATTTTGAGTAAAGAGAAGTAAAACATTTTTAGGTTGTAATTTGGGTCGGGAAATATTTTACTTCAAAATTAATCAAATCATATATTTTTTTTCTTTTCAGTTATCTTCATCTTATTTTCTTCCTTAAGTGATACTCGAGAACACAATATTTTTTGTTTCACTTATTTTTTTTACTTTACTTCCTTAAGTGATACTCGAGAATATAAGCTTAAAAGTGGGTGTTCCCCCAACACACACACCCCCGTTTGCTACCAATTGTTTCTGAAACCGTAAATAGTATGCATTGCTAAAGTTAAACTCTAGAAAAGAAATCTGAAAATTGATTTTACACTACGGACAGTTTTGCAGTAAGCGTAAGCTTCTCTCTGTCTCAAGAATGTTTTCTTCTATTTGTAGCCTCTTTAATCTTGCCTTTTGCTAGTTGCATTAATAAATTCTGATGTTAAAAAAATAATCTAAACCAATTTTGTTTTGTAATAGTATTACATTTATCAATTTGTCGCAGTAGACATGCCAATATTGTGTGTCGAATTAAAGATATGTAGCAATTTGGAGGGGTGCAGGTCCCTTGCTTAGCTAATCTCATTTCATTGTTCATGCATCTTGCCTATAAGCTGGGTTGGTTATACATACCTGCTTAAATGGATATTGGCATGTCGGTTTTTTTTTAGTTTATTTTATTTTATTTTTGTTTTTATAATTTTGTTTTTTTTAAAAGCACTAAATATGAATTTTGATAAGTTAAAAATATTAATAAGAAGTACAGAACAGAAAACGGTAAAAAAATACATTTATTATCCACAGAGCGAGTAGAAGCGTCTTAGGGCGCCACTACTAGGGGTGCACCATGATGACCATTTATGGACCACTATTTGAAATAAATTTTCTTTTTTCACCATTTCAGTGAGACCTACCTATTGTATATTAACGACAATTATAAAACAAAGGTTACAACTATTTTGGTCTATACTTAATAAGGTTATAAATAGCGTAAGGCGTGACGTAGCGGCAAGGTCAAGCCTCAAGCCTTAGCGTGAGGCATGGCGGCATAGCGTTTTTAAGGCGTGAATTGAGGCGGCAAAAAGTATTTATAGATTTATAGATCATCGGGTCAAACCGGGTCGACCACCGGGTCAAACCGGGCTTTTATTAAAATATTTTGAAAAAATGAAACCTGGTCGGGTTTCGAGAACCGGGTTGACCCGGGTCACTCAAAACCCGGCGGGTCAAACCGGTTAACCCGGTTTTAGAAACCCGGGTTATTTTGACCCGTTTTTTCTGCCGGAACCGGTTGAACCGGTTAACTCGGCCGGGTCGACCCGGGTTTCAAAACCTTGATTTTACCACTTTTTACTTCGATATTAACAGTAACAGATTTTTCATTTTTTTATTTTTTTTAATTAGTTTATGTTCTAATATTTCTTGTCAAAATATATATTTTTGTTTTGTACTTTCTGTTTCGTAGATATATATATATATATATATATATATATATATATATATATATATATATATATATATATATATATATATATATATATTTTTAAATTGAGGTGTTGTGATGCCAAAAATGTATGTTTAAACACAACCAAAATAAGATGATGTCAAGTACAAAGATCAAAAGTGAAGATTTAGAGTAAAAAAAAAATGCATAAAGGATGTGTCGAAGTGTTAATTGATTACTATATTAGTCATTAGTTTAGTCATATATGTTAGGTCTCTATCATTTTCATACCGGTTTCATCACATCTAACATGTACATTGGCGTATTGGACACTTCTTGTGATCGACTATAACATGTAGATATATCAAGTTTTGCTAAAAGTGGACTAGCGGAGTAACGTAATCTACTGAGTGAAAAATAACATATATGAAACAAAAGGATCAGCAAGGTATCAAATCAATAAACCATGATACAACAGTTACAGGAAGCTTCACAAGGCATACGGCGAGATTTGCAACAAGGGCGCAACAAATGCAGCAAGGGCACATGCAACTCAGTACTATCCTGCATATACATGTATATTCATGTTTAGATCATTTGGTTTACATAACATTTAAGTTGTACTAATTAGTTCATACGGATTAAACAAACTTTAGGTCTCTAGACCAAAAAGTAAACACCACGGTAAACAAAATAAGTATGCACTCGGACACTCGGTTAGGTTGGAGTACCACGTCTAGGTACCGCTGGGCCATAAACCCATAGGGCGAATGACTCGTATCACACTTTCTTAACTTCGAGTATTATAGAATTAAACAGTATATAAACACTAATGATAATCTTATATTGTATCTATAAAAGGAAAGCACTACCATTATACAAGATTTCCGCCTTTCCCGGGTGATAATAATGTGCAAATTTTGTCACAAATCAAACAGAAAGACTAGCATCCAACCGTGACAAGTGATATCTATTGAGTCTCATGTTACTTAATCAAACTGATCTAAACCGAATACGTGTGCCCTAAAATTAAATAAACTGTTGCTATCAAAGAAAAACAACTACATGTGCTAGCAACCTTAATGTCTTTTGCTATCAGTCATGTTTCATGTAATAAAACTTCGCATTGAACTCAACATTGATCGAAAAAGCGACACATTTCATATGAAAACGACATGGATTGTTAACGTACCCGAACACGAAAACAACACAACCAATGATAGACAAAATTGAAGCAACTAAAGCAAATGGTAAGCTTATCAAGAAAGCCAATGGTCTGCAACTACAACCCATCGTTAGTTTTATTGAATGTGGTTTTTTTGCATGATTATTATTGTTTGAATTTTGCTATCCACCAAAACCCTAGCGTACCATAATATTTGGTTGAGCGGCCTTTACGGCTTTTGTAACCGTTTTTAATGGCGGTTTTTCTCCACTCACTTTAAAACGGATTTTATGACTTTTCGCATAATTTTTTCTTGTAATAAAAAGTATTTCAAGCAAGTTTTTCTATTTAGATTTTTGCTAAAATAATATCGGTTACATAATCTATAGCTTATGTTTTGCGAAGAAAAAAAATGGTTCACATGCTAAAAATGAATGCTACAATGACATTACGAATTTACCACACATATAAGTGGGAGGATTGATCAACAATTCAACCTACACAAAGAATCTTACATGCTAATTTGACACCTATGGTTTAAACTTGTACGTATCATGTAAATTAAAGCGCATAATTTTGTGTAGCCTAGTTTAATAGCAGCAAAGTATCCGCGTTATGCAGCGGAGATAGAAAAACGGTGAGTAAAACTTTTCACAACATTTTCTAAGATCTAAATATTGAGTAGCACACGGTCGCTTTGTGTGGTGTGAATTTAGATGGGTTGTGTACTTGTGTTGGTTTATTGTGGTGGTAGTACAAAAATACTGATATTTGGAATACTAGCTTTGTTTTCCAAAAAACTTATCATCACACCTAAGTTTTTCATCTCCTATCTTTCTTTCAAAACGACATTCATTCACAATCATGTATATATGTTAGACATGAGCAAAATGGCTAACGTCTAAGCTCATACTTCGGTTTGGCGTGAACCCGGTCCTAATATAGATGAGCAAAAAGATAGACTAATTGGGCTTGGACTCAACCGAGACCGTCCTACCATGCCTGAAAAGCCCAACAAAGCTCGTTGTTAGGGTCGGACTTTACGAAGACCATACTTTATTTAAAGAGTAAATTACACTGTTAACTTGTATCAAAACAATACGCTGAGGTTTTTTTTTTTTTTTTTTTTTTTTTTTTTTTTTTTTTTTTTTTTTTGTAATAAATATATTAACCCTCCTCAGCATCTCCATTTCTTAACCTCAATAATCCTTCCTACAAACGAACGTTATTTTAAGTTGGAAACAGTTGGCATGAGATAGTCATATGAGGGCATTTTTTCTTTCATATCATACGTAATTTTTCTCTTCTACCCATGACTGAATTTACTCTTCCATTTTTTATATATAGTTTTTTTTATTTTTTAATTTTTTTTTTATTTTATTATTTTTTTTCTCACCAAACTCATCCCCTACCTTCACGCTAACCACAAAATCTAAACCCTAACTATGGTGAGGTGTTGGTATGGAAGGCATTCGATTATCCGAACATCTTGGATTTCACAAAACTGCGACGGACAATTTTATGCATGCTCTGAACTGGTTTGTTATTTCTCAAATCTGTTATCGTTTAGCCTTAGAAACTTCACAAATATTAGCAATCATGATGTTTGTTAATAAGTTGTTAGTTACTATCATAGGGATTAAGTTGTAGGGTTGTTTGATCCACCAATGTGTGCAAGGTCTTTGGATATAATGCCCGGATGTAGCAACTCGCATTTTTCAGGTTATTATTTGTCTTTGAACTCAAAACTAATCACTTTAGCCTTAGAAACTTCACAAATCTGTTATCGTTTAGCCTTAGAAACTTCACAAACATTAGCAATCGTGATGTTCGTTAATAAGTTGTTAGTTACTATCATAGGGATTAAGTTGTAGGTTTGTAGGGTTGTTTGATCCACCAATGTGTGCAAGGTCTTTGGATATAATGCCCGGGTGTAGCAACTCGCATTTTTCAGATTATTATTTGTCTGTAAACTCAAAACTAATCACTTTGAATGTTTAAACATTTACTTTAACGTACAACTGTTAAGTTAAATCACGTAAGCCGGAAAATGACGTTAAACGTAAAACGACACTAGAGTAAGTTTAGTCTACGTTAGATATGTGCTATATGGCTTTTACAATCATGTTTATTAGTCTACGCGTTCTATTTGTCAAGTTTTATGTAAAACGCTTACGTTTTATATTTAAGCTCATGCATGCATGCTGCAGAAAACTAGGGGTTGAATAGTTTTCTCGATTAAAACTTCATTTTAGTTTAAATGTTTAGATCGACTTATGTCAATCTATTTTGATGTGTAGATATTGATTGTTAAATAAGATGAAAATATAATATTAGTTAAAGTAAAGAAAGATAAAACCATTGACACAAGTATTTATAGTGGTTCGGCTACAATGTTACCTTCCTTGCCCTACTCCACTTCCCGAGTATCCAACTCGAGAGGTCGTAAACACTACATCACAAGCTTCTTAGCTTGGTGGAGAAGCCTTCAACACGTTGCTTACACTTTATCCGGTACAAAACTAGATACCGGGTTCTTCCATAAGGTAGAACCAAAACTACGTTGCCAACACTTTATCCTGTACAAGGCTAGATATCAGGTTCTTCTAAAAGGTAGAACCAAACCTACGTCTCCTACACTTTATCCGGTACAAGGCTAGATACCGGGTTTCTTTATAATGGAGGAATCACAACCTCACGACACCAACTAACACAACATATCTATAATATACTTAGAATGAATCAACTACAAGAAACACTTCAGTGATCTTGTGATAAAGATGAAGTCTAGCAACCCTTGTCTTCGAGCTTGCAAGTCTTCTATGCAAAACGTCGTGATCTCGCCTTTAAGAGGAACCTAGAGAATCACTAAAAGAAAAGCTACATGATTGATCATAAGATCTGAAGTTAGAGAAGCAAGAATACAGAGAAAATATATGGGTGAAAGTGGTTAGTGAGATGAAGAAATGACTAACTATTTATAGACAAATAGTTCTCTGATCAGCCGGTTCTGGCGGATCCCTTGGAAAAGGGATCCGACCAGTGTAAACCAAGGAATCTAGCAGCTGGGTAATTCTAGTCCAGATTTTGGGTTACAATTCCTGGTTTTGGGTCATGGGTCATGGATACCCAACATGATATCATGCATGATGTAAAGCATATATTGCATCATGGGTTATGGACTTTGGGTCGTGGGTCATGGACTTTACCCATTTTGATGCCATGCATGATGTAATGCATATTGGCTATGGGTTACTGGTCATGAGGCATGGGTTTTGGGCTATGGATCATGGATAACCCATCTTATTTTACTTGATATTTATTTAATTAATTGAACTATGTATTTTTATAAAAATGTATGTAACAAGTGATACTTATAAGTGTTTTATAAAATTGGTTTTAACTTTATGTAAACTAGAAATGTTTGATGGTTTGTTTGTTTAGTGAAATGAGTTAATCAACTATTGGCTCAAAAATTTACGTATTTTATTTTTCTCGTTAAAATGATTTTACGTTTATTTTTAACAAAACATAGAAATATAGTAAAATATAAATAAACGTTTTTATGGTTTATTTGTATTAACATATGCAATGCCTAACCAATTCATCACTTTAGCATTATAATACATACACGCACATTATCGCTTTCAAAAAATTCAAATCTTCCCTCCCTCACCTTAACTAAAATCATCCAACACCATAAGGATACCAAACCATGTGCTTGTTCAAGACAAAAGTCCATGTACTACACCTAAAGTCTTCTAATAAGCCAAGATACAACCTATCCACACCTCTTACACAAGGTGACACCATCATGGACCACCACACTCCCATCCAAGACTTGCAATCTAGGCTAGGCACCACCTTTGTCATCTCTTATGCCACCCTTATTCCATTACCAAGTTTGATTCTATATAAATTAACCTAACTAGCTAACTTTCATACACAAAATCAAAACACCAGCACATTTCCTCTCCTATTCATATTTTGGTAGACCCAAGGCTCCACAAGGGTGCATTTTTAGTTTGGGCATTTTAGTTTAGAGCTTGGAAGAAAATTTTGGGGTTTTCGGTACAAGAAACTAGGGTTTTCTAGTAGTTGAGTAGTTTTTGTTCACTTGTTCATCCATTCATCACTAACACTTGTAAGCTTTCATTTCACTCATCTACATACACATATTTACATTTACACAACATGCCATGTTCATATTATCACTTATATATACTTGTGGTGTTGAGAAAAACTAAAATAAAGTTGAGTTATGAACACGAGTTTCTGTCCCAAATTTATAATAGTGTGTTTTGACATAAAAACCTATCTTAGACATTTTTCTAGACCTTGCCAATTTTTGTATACTTATATATATGTCTTAGGTAGTTCCCTAATTTATTATTATTATTATTATTATTATTATTATTATTATTATTATTATTATTATTATTATTATTATATTTGAAGTTGATTTGGTATTTTAATACATCATATGAAAATGTTAGTCAATACCAGCACGAATCTGAGTACCATTTTTAATATGAGAAAACGACCACCTTAAGGACTAGATCTGTATGGCACACTTAAACCTAATCGTATAGAGTTGAATCGAGTCGTGACAATATATATCGAAGGAGATACGGCCCCAGAAAGATAGGTCATGCTTTCTGATTTTTAACAACTTTGACACCCTTGTACGTTTTTGACTTTATAAAATAATTGGTGAGGAACCAAGACGAGTGGCTTGCATTTTTGGAAAGTAGACTAAAAAAAGAATGAAGCTAGGATTTTGAAATAAGTGTCTTCTTTAGGAAACAAGGGAGATATATGATGCATTATATTCATCATGTTTTACATTTATAAACTTGGAGTTATAAGGATTAACACATACTAACGGGCAGTGTACCTGGTCATGTGTAGTATTGATGAGTGTGTAAATACTCATCATTTTTGTCTTATATGAACTGCCAAAACATACAAAAACACCCAAATATGTATCAAAATACTTAAAATATCTTAGAAGTGTGTTTTATATGTTTCAAACACAAAATATGCAAAAACAAATGAAAAACGTACAAAGTTTGCATAATTGGCAGTTTCAGTCCCTCAAGTTTCATAAATTTGCAAAACTAGTCCCTGGTGAATCAAAACTTGTACAAATGTCATAAAAGGTCCTTGGGATTCATAAGTTGTAAGAAATAGTCCTTTAAAGTTTAAAATCACATATTTACAACTTTGGTCCCTCAACTTTGAAAAATGTCAAAAATCAGTCCCTGGGTTATTTAAAATGGAAAATTTATCAAAATAACCCTTGAACTATTCCTAAATGACATATTTGGTCCTTTGTGTTAATATTTGATATTTACAGGTTTAACCCTTCAAGTTTCAGAAAATTACAAGAATGGTCCCTGGGGTTTGGAAATTGACAGAAAAGGTCCTCGGATATAAAATAAAGGGAAATTATCGAAAGTAGCCTTGTACTATTCATGAATGACAAATATGGCCCTTTGATAACTATGGGAAAATCACATTTTCAGTCCCTATAGTTTTCCCAAATTACAACTTTAGTCCTTGTGATTTATTTTAAATACCAAAAACCAAATTCGGACCTTCTTATTAATAATAAACCCACCTAACTAAACCTAAGCCCACCCAAGCCCAAGTTACCAAATGGCCCAGTCCATACCTTTGTTTGACCCCGGTCAAACCCCCAAACAAAACCACCCCGTCCCCTACCTCACACCCCTGCTACTTGCATACTCTCCCTGCTACCTCAACCACTTGCACCTTCAACCTCCACCTCATACCACCCCCTGTCACCCCCTCAACCAAACCCACTCCTTAGGTTAACCTTAGGATGATGCCACGTGGCAAACCTACATCAACCACCACCCCTACAACCTGCCACCACCCATACTAGCCTGCAAAACCCTGCAACACTCAAACTCCACCTCCTTTTCCCACCATCTCACCCAATTGTCCCCTCCACCTCTAAAATCAACCAATAAATGCCCTCACTGTCCCCAATTGCTCAAATTGCTTTTTCCCGCCAAATTGATAAGTGAACAAGAGACTCCCATTGGCTGCTATGAGAGGTGGGATATGACCAGTGGGACCCACAAGACCAATTGGAGGCTATAAAGAGAAGAGAGAAGCAGGGAAGAAAGACAAGTAGAATAGTTGTAGTTTTAGTTTTAAAAATGTCTTATTAGTGTAACTTTGAATTTCAGTTGCTGTAATTTGTATTTCTAGTATGTATTAAACTTTGTGTAACCTCAATTTCAGTTTTTCTAATAAAAGTCAGTTTCACTCTTTAAACTCTTTGCAAATCATTTTCAGAATTTAAGCTTAAAATTCCATGTATGTTAGTATAGGTTTAATGAACTCTCACAAGCTTGTTACTTGTTACTATTAGCTTATGATAGCTTTACATAGCTATTGGTAAGTTAGAAGGTTCATGTTCACTGATTTGCCCAAGAATTCCTTATTAGTCAACAGAAGTCAACAAGTATTCAATATGATGATTCTGAGTATTTTGGGTGTTTGATCATTGTTCTGGGTGAAGTTTGAGCCTATCACAAGGATAGGCATGTATGAGGTATCATCCCTGTTCAGCTGGGATTCTTTCAGTAAGCTCCTTTTTTATTTCCTAGTTTAATAATTTCATATTTAGTTAAGTTTATTAGATCTGCTAGTAAAATTTGTTAAACTGTTTTAGTTGTTTCATTTGATTGATATTCAGTGGTTATAAGTGATATTCAGTATGCTTGATCAACTGTGGTTTACTGATTTGAAATTGAGCTTTGACTGCAATGAAAGTTGTTAATCTATGATTGTATTGTTTAGTTGTTCATTGTAGTTGTTTAGTATTAATTTAGCTCTTGTAATACCTCTGTGATTGAATTTGAGCTTTACTTAAGTAATTTAAACCTTAGAATCCGTAGGAATAGTGTTAAATGATAGTTAAAGGGGTGTTTGGATTGGTGTTAAACTCTAGGCCCTTGTGGTATTAATTGGTTAAAACTTGTTCAAACAGCATGCTATGGGTTAAAACAGATCAGTCAAAACATAACTTTGGTAGTTTTCTCACCAAAAGTCAAAATCCATCCTCACTCACTCCAACAGCTTAACTGTTGGAGTTTTGGAGTTCCAATCCCTTGATTTCAATGTGAAGTTAGATGAGATTGGAAGATGTAGACTTATTTAGGCTTAATAAACATGTACTAATCAGTAAATTAGCATTAAAGTTCATTTTAGTCAAAACATTAGGTTTCTATAAAAAGTCAATTGTCCTTGTCTCAGAGTTTTACCAAATTTGGGAGAATTGTTTAGAATTTAGGATTGGGTTTTAGGCCTTGAGTTTTTGAGGTATTAAAACCCCCCACCTCAACTTTGTGTTCCAACCCTTTTTATAATTTTAGGAATTTTGTAAGTGGGCCCCACTCAACCCTAAACACAACTGCAGGGCAAGGTTGTGCCCTGCTCACCCAGTCACCCAGTCACCACCATCACTTTGGTGGTGTTTTGTGGCCACCACAGTGGACCCCACTCCCTAGAGTTTGGTTCTCCCAACCCCCCTCCTACCATAAAACAGCCATTGACCATTTCCTTGACCCCAAGACTTGTGGACCCCACCTAGTTTAGCCTCTCATACCTGTCCCATTTCTGAGTCATTTCTTAAATTCCCAAGTGCTTAATTCTTTCTTTTTAGCTTATCAGTGGTAGTTTCTTATTATTTCTGGCTTATTTTAGTGTAAGTAACCTATGTGTACCTGATTTATCCATAGTGGGACCCACCCAAAGCCATTTGACCTCAATTGACCACACAGTCAACCAAAGTCAACTGTATAAGCCAAAGGGGTGTGCACAGCTTATTTTGAAGTTTTAAAATAGTTGTTTTCATAAAAAGTCTTTGTTTTTAGGTGTAAATTAAGTTTGTAAAAGAAAAATCCAAAAAAATTAGTTTTAAAATAAGTGATAGTTTCTATTTAATTCTAGTTAATTTTAATTTTCATTTTTATATTTTAATTAAGTCACTAGTGTTTTTATATTTTTATTAAATTCCTTATATATTAAAGTAGTTATAATAAATTTTTCAGATTTTTATTTTGTCATTTAGTGCTAATTAGATTTAATTTTAATTTTCTTTATTATTAATTAATATCAAGTAATAAATAGCTTAATTAGTTTTCATAAAGTAAAATCTAGTTTTTATAATTTTCCTAGTTTAAATATAGTATATTAGACTTTTAGAAAATAAATTTTGAGATTCTACTGTTCATTTTGTATTTTTCTTATTTTAATTGTTTAAATTAGTATTAAGTTAATTAAAAGGGAGATAATTATTAGTTTAATCTTAAAACATAATTTTTAGAGTTTTTATAATTTTGTAGGATTCCTGTAATGGTTAAGTAATTTTATAAATTTTATCTTAATTTTCTAAGTTAATTTAGTATTAATATAAATTAAAAGTAGTTTAATTAGTTTAATTAAGATAAATAGTTTTTAATTAATAACATAACCACAAAAAGACAAAAATATTATTTTTAATTTTTTATATTTTCTTTAAGTTCTAATTTAGGTTTAGTAAATATTTTGGTTAATTTTTAGTATAATTTAAATCATTTGTCATTTTTAGTTTATTTAAATTAGATTTTAATTTAGATTTTAAATAGTTTAATTAATTAAATAATAGTTTAATATTATTTTAATCACTTTTATAATTTCTTTTTCATTTTTAATTTTAAGTTTTGAAAAGTGTCAAAAGCACCCCCTGTAGTTTGATAATTACCAAAATCCCACTTTTCCAGTCCGATACGTGATCTTAATTGTGAATACGTGTATATATCTGTTATCTGATTTTTATGAATATTATATCTGTGTACAAATACCAAAATAACAGTAGCAATATCATTCCCACATCATCTGGCTACTGTCCTCAGTGCCACTTTCTCAAAAACGATTTCCAAAGCACCATTTCAATCTCGCTGGGACTTTAACGACCCGGGAATACACTATACTATCACCGGAGTATTGATTCTAGGCTATCTTTGACTTGTTGACCTTGGTCAATAATAATCTGACGGTTCTGAACCAATCAAGTATGCCTTTAGATAAATCCAAGTGTCATCCCAAGAGCTATTGTTCTGGCGAACTAAGATAAGTACTAAAAAGGGGTATTAGTTGAATAGAGTAAATAGTAACCAAGACATAAAATAAACAAAAGAGAAAATAAATATACTAGGGCATAAGATAGGTTACTAAGATATTAAGGCAAAGCATATTCATATTTTAATGTTCTATGTAGTGGGTGCAAGTCAACAAGAGTCAAATGGTCATATCGTCAGCCCTATCTTGCACCTCTTCCTATTCTCGACTATTGTAAGGCCGAGAGTTCATCGGTCAAGATACAAGAGTCATTAAGTGCCATGTTTAATAGACTTGTTCTAGTGGAACCTGGCATGGTCAGATCTTAGATTCTCTCTAGCTTCTTAAGCATACCCGGTTGGTAGGTGTTCCTAGGGTTAATTCGCACATAAGGAAAGGTGGTACTATGGCCAATTCTTACCAATCCCCACAACCTACTAGTCTAAGGTCCTAGGGTTAATTCACCTAGACTTAGTAGAGTCAACCAAGCTTATACACTACAGAAACGAAAGAATAATGAACAAGCTAAGATAACGTCTACATAGATTAGTATGAATGATAAACTAAAACCAAATCTTAATAAAGAGAATTCATGAATGTAAAACAAAAATAGAATTCGAACATGTATTAGACTTGGTGGTTCCTAGTCTAATTATACACCATCTCTCTAGCCTTTGTGGTCTTCATTCTTCTTCTAGGTCGTTCTCCCCAAACCCTAGTGCAGGTTTGGGGGAGAGGAACTTGACAATTTGTGGATGAATTTTCTTTGGTATTTATAAGGCTCGTCTTTGCTACGGCGTAGTCGTATGGTAGGACTACGCCGTAATCTTTGTAATAACCTCTACGACGTAGCTTGTTGGATTGCTACGCCGTAGTCTTCGTAAAATCATTCCTACGCCGTAACTCAATGACTTATTACGGGCGTAGTCTTCAGAAAATCCTTCCTACGCCGTAACTCAACTACTTGTTACGGGTGTAGGGCTCATATCATCAATATTACGCCATAGTCCAATAACTAACTACAGCGTAGACTTTGGTAAACTCTGTTACGCCGTAGCTCATTTGTTTGCTACGGTGTAGTCTTCATTTCTTGGGGTAAAACATCTAACGGTGTAGTGTCATCACTTAACTAGACCGCAGTGTTTGTGTCTTCAATGTAACTTTAAGCGTAATTCCCACTCTTAAACCAATAAATCATCAATAACATACTTTTACTTATCTTTACCCTGAAACTAAAATAGGAAGAAATAAGAGTAGATATTCTTCATATAAATAGAAAAGATGAGCAATTCAAAGGGAAATTAACGCTTAAATCATGGGTAAATTTGATGTTATCAAATATCCCCCCACTTAAACTCTACTTGTCCTCAAGTAGACCGTATTAATAATTAAAAGAGTATCCTCCTCATCACTTAGAAGACACAAATTTAAATTAGTAAAGCTGCTAGAATAAAGTTAAGCTGAACACCTCACGAAAAGAAGGGAAGAAATTCACTCATACGCTCCCTATTCTAAGTGTTAAATTTCGGGGTGTTCTCATAAACGCTCAGTCATAGCAGGTATTCTATCATAAGCTTGGCATTTACACAAAACTCCACCACTAGATCTAAGGGCGAAACAGTTTTTGAAAATAACATTGTTTAGATAATCATAAGGTTAAGGGTGTAAAGTTGTTACTAATATACTACGGCAAGGGCGACAAAAGCAATGATACATGACGGGAATGCCGGGCAAGACACCACCGACTGCTCGAATTCCTCACCTAAGAATACTTCACAACTAAAATGGGTATGTTATAATGTTGAATATTGTAAGGTTAAAGAGGAAAAGTAATCTTATCTTTCAACCGAGTAGTCACCGATTGCCCTTTTGCCAGAAAATGCCAATCTTTCGAAGTGTTGCATCATATGAGTGACAAGTGATACAGTTTTTCTTCCAACAATTCTTCCGGTGAAGAGAGCCATGTCTTCCATAATAAGCTATCTTATTGGTGCTTATGATTTGCACGCTTTATTTTTCTACTTTCTAAATACTGAAATTCACATTTGTTTTAACGAACTAATGATAGACGGATAATATAATCCCCCCACTTGAGATGAACTTAGGTAGGGAACATTGGGGGGTATTCGATCATAACTTTCCTTTCTTGATTCTTGAACTAGGCATTTCATGACATTGAGGCAAAAGGAGATTTCTCGACAAAAAACATAAGGTTACAAAGTTGGTTAGAGTGTAAGGGTGTAATGGGATAATAAGGTATGGAATGAAAGGACTGATTTAATAAGGTGTATCTAAGGGTATCTAGCACTAAAAGTGAGTGAAAATAAGGGTTTAAGTGTGTAGATCGAAAAGTCAATGCGACTAATCGAAGGGTTTAGGTATATATGGTTATGGTTGATAATCCTAACAATATTGTTTTCTCAAAAAGTTTCTTCCAATCGTATTGTAAAAACACATTACTCGTTTATGGTCTAGAAATGATGTAAAAGCCAAGTTCTAAAGTCTACGCTACTACCGGCACACTCAATATTTGGTGGATTTGGAGTAAAATAGTTGGAAACAGAAAGGTTAGATCTCACCATGTAATCAAGGGTTATAGTGTACTCGGGATTAAATTTATTCTAGTTTTGTAAAAATGTGTCAAAAATTTTCAAAATGGCACATTTTGTATGTTTTGTAAAACTAGACTAATGAGGACAAGTACTAATTTAAGTGATAATTTCGTATTCTATTTCCAATCCCCCCCCCCCCACTTAGTTTGTGTAAAGTCGAACAAAATAAAAAATAGAAAAATAGAATAGAAATAAAAAAGAAAAACTCCCCTCTCACGCTCGCGCTCTCGGAAGTTCTCTCACAAAAATTATTCCCAATGGGTACTAGCTACGGCGTAGGTCTGTGGACCTAGCTACGCCGTAGCTCCCAATTTGAGACAGAATGCTCAATTGTCTCTTCCAGGTTGTTACGGCTTAGGTCAAAGACCTCCTACGCCGTAGCAACAGTCTGCAACAAATTCTAGAAGCTAAAAACCTGCATGTTCCCATTCCTAATACCAAAATGTAAATATTAGTAGCAAGTCATGTTCTCAAAGTTATTACAGACCCAAAAATGATGAATTGTTAAAGATAAGGATGGAAAAGATGGTATGGGCCTAGAGGGTTCATTCTCGATCTTGATCCTGCTCCATAGGTGTATCAAATTGAGTGGTGGGGCCATGAGCATCTTGAGGGGCTGAAGACGAAGTGCTTGGATGCATGAAGCTAACACCGTGCTGGACTCCCATGTCTGGTATGTCGGACCGATCCACATAATCCGGCCCGTTCCAACGAGGGTGGCTCAAATGCATGTGTTCGAGTATCTGACTGGTACGATCGGCGTTCCATCGATAATAGTTGGCTTGTTTTACCTGCAAGTCTCTAAAGTCAGCACAAAAACTTTCAAACTGTTCACTCATGCCAGCGATTACTGCCGTCATCTCGTCCATGTCATTGCTAAATTTGGTCATGCTCGTCTCTATTTTCCCCATGCGTCTATCCATGACGTTCATTCTTTCCATCATTATCATGGTGGGTCGCACACGCTCTTCGACTACAACTCGGCTTCCACTAGCCCTAGAACTACCTTCACCACTAGCTCTCCTCATCACCGGCCTCAACACGGGTTCATTCAAAGGGTTGTAGGTGATGATCCAAACTCGTCCAACTTAGCAATTCCAATCAAAGATGTTTCGGCTGTCTGATTCACCTTGGCTAAGGCTGCTGTTGACATCAACCCAAAACTCCTAGCCAATGTCCCGATGAAGTGGGCCCCCTGAATAAAGTTGCCCTGTTGTGCTCCCTTAGCTTTTCCCATCATAAACTTAGCCAAATACCATGGAATATCAACAAAGTCCCCACCATCCATACTTTGCATTAAGAATAGATCTTCAACGGTCACCTTTTCTCATGCCGAATGTGATGAAGCGAAAAGTGTACCGCTTTTAGGGGTTCATTTAAGCCCTAAATCGAGATTGTTTGATCAAATATTGCACTAAATCGTTCCTTTTGTCATTTTAGGTACTTTGGAGAAGAAATTTGGAAAAAGGAAGCATTTTGGACGTTTTTGGAGCGAAAAAGTGAAGAAAACGACAAAGTCTGCAAATCATGCTGAAAACAGTACCTGGCGGCATCACGTATTGCATGTGACGGCGTCACGCTCTGGCAAAAAGGTGGATATGAAGTTTACACGAGACGCGCCAGAAAGATTTTTGGGATTAAAGAGTGACGGCGTCACGTTATAAAATGCCAAGGTCGTCACATATTAACTTAAAGAAAGACGGCCCAGAGGAGTTAAAGAGTGACGGCGTCAGGGTTGAACCTGACAATGTCAGATGATTTAGAGTGACGACGTCAGGAAGAAGGCTTACAGAAGAAGAAACCTTAGTTAAACCGTCACATGTTGATCAAGACAATAATAACGTACGCGTGGAGTAGCTGACACTATTTTGGCCATAACTTTTGCATACGAACTCGGATTTGAGCGATTCAAAAAAGGAAACGATCGGGTGAAAAAATGGTCATGACATCGTCAAGTGTACGGGCTTACGCCGTCAAGATGGGCCGGTCAGAAAAGTGCCTATAAATACAACCTTATAACTTTATTATATTTAAGCCCTAAACCCTAAGGCCGATTCTAGGGTTTAGGTAGGTGTTTTTCCAGCAACTTAGAGGGTTTCAATCACTCCAAAAACATCTTGTATTGGTTTATTGATTCTATCTTAATTATGTTTTCCATTATCATTGTTGCTTGTTCTTCTTTGATGATGTTTTGCTAATTCACCTTGTGTCTACTTATGATTGTGTGAAACTTGTATATAATTGATTAGATCTATTTGATTCTTTGTTGATGTTTGTGTCTATCTTCATCAATTTGGGTGTGACACTTCGATAGGTCTAATTGGTTTAGCTTATAATTCTTGTTTCCTATTGTCTCTTGTTTGATTGAATGATATCTATGTTAGGCTTAAGAAAACTGGCAGACTTCCATTTGGTAACTTATTTGAACGTCTTAAGAAACATGATCGGATGTGTACTACGATTATTTGGTTATATTTAATGCATAAGTAACTTCCAGGGATACCATGTTAGGAGCTTTTAGTCGGCTCGACATAGGATTGAGGTAGAAGCTTATAGAGTTATGGAAGATCGTACACAGCCCTACGAATGGTATTAAGGAATATAACCCGTCAATTAAAACAAGGTGTGACAATTCAATAGGTAGAATTGGATAGCTAGCAAGGAGTAATACATCATAGGTAGATACGCTTCACTTCCCTTGTAGAATCTTAATTTACTTTTCTTGCACATTAGTTTAATTAGTAGCTTCTGGGTTAGTTGATTAGCAACTAATTCCGCCCACTCTTCCAATACCCGAGATTTTTACCTGCTTTTCATAAAATATAAAAACACAAAAAGAATCATCCTTCACCTTTAGACCTAGTTAGATTAATTTCAATCCTAACGAACACTATTCTTTGAGTTGAACGATCAATCCCCCGGTACTTGTCACTATACTATACTACAAGATCAGGTACACTGCCTGGTGGGGATTGCAAGCTTCTCAAGATCCCTTGAGAGGTAAAACCTTTTGCGAGGGGGCAATCTCACGCATCAAAATGCCTGGCACGAACTGATACGGCAAAAAGTCTATGCACTAGATGTCGAATAGGATCCATGATGGTTTTGTAGGAAGGTGGGTTTCTTGACGTGAATCATGCTAAACCTGATATTTCCTGATAGTACGGTGCAGGGTCGTAGTTATACGGCCTTTCCCTTAAACACAAGCTGTAGTAGTCTTGAAAAACTTGGGAATCAACAGTTTCCCTACAATAAAGTCCCATGGCCGAGATAAATTGCCTCATATTCATCTCTCTTCTCACACCACCAAGCTGAAAGAACAAGCAATTTTCGGTCATACTAGTGACTTGATCTTCAAAATCAACAGTTGCTAAAAACTCCTATACGTATTCTTGGATGACCGGTTCATTCACAGTAAAGACCTTCAACCAAGCCCTGCATGTAAACTTATCTTCCCCTTGTCTGAAGACAATGTTGCATCTCCTTTTCAATTGCTTAGCGGCATCCCCCTCACTGACTCTTTCAAATTCAACCATGTTAAGAGCTTCCAGAATCTCAATAGTCTTGGCTTTAAGCTCCTTGAGCTCCTTCTTGCATGCCCTCCTGATTTCCGGAGAGTAGTTCAAGAACTTAAGCCATTAAGAGGGGTTGTCGTTGTTGTTTCCTGCAAAAGATGAAAGTTAGAGACACAAAATAAATAAACATCTATTACCTATAGCGTAGCGCTATTAATAGCTACGCCGTAGCTTTCCCAATTCAGACTTCTACGGCGTAGTTCCATTACTAGCTACGCCGTAGTTATAAAAAATAACGTTCTTTATAAAAATTAAAGCTACGGCGTAGCGCTATAACTAGCTACGCCGAGTTTTGAAAATATTGCTGAATGAACTGAAGCTACGGCGTAGCGCTACAACTAGCTACGCCGTAGTCGTCAATTTTGAAAACCTGGTACTTTTAAAAACAGTTGATACGGCGTAGCGCTATGACTAGCTAAGCCGTAGCGACTGTTCTGCTGTCGCAATCTACAATTGTTACGGGGCAATGATCAATTTGTTACGCCGTAACCATAAAAATTCCTACCAAAGTTTCAAATAAAGGTTTCCCACTCAAATATTTAGTGGGGCAAGTTCAATTACATCGATTAATAGCAATTTAAACCTAACCCTAATTATTTATTAATTTGAATCAAACAAACCTAAACCAAACTCATTCATTTGTTCAAAACATCAATTAACAGGTTATATCGTTACCCAAATCGCGTTTAAATCCTACCCATATAATGCTAGCAAGAGCAAACCCTAAAAATTGCAAATAAATTATAAGAAAGGTCAAGATAAGAAGTTAGGGGTGTTTACCTTCCATTGTAGATGCCAAGGAAAGGGAATGAACAAATTTCTTGAAAAATTTTTCGAAGAGGGGTCGTGTGTTTGTGAAGAGTGGGCTGAAAAAGTGTTTGTGTATGCAGACCCACGTTTTTATACCCTCAGGTTGCTACACCGTAGCTCTTTGAATGAGCTACGCCGTAGCTAGTTCAAAATTTCAGTGTCTATTTTAACCACCTAACATTGCTACGGAGTAGTTCGTTTAGCTGCTACACCGTAGTTAGGTTAAAATTTAAATGATAAATTGTAAATTTGCGTACCTGGATTTCGTAACGAGGTCAAAACTCGTATGTAGATCGTCAATGCATGTTTTGTCTTGATCTTTTAATGTATAAATTGAAACATACCTTAATTCGCCTAAATAAACTGCTCCCCGGTAGCGGCACCAAAAACTTGATGCGTTATATTCATCCTGTTTTACATTTATAAACTTGGAGTTATAAGGATAAACACATACTAACGGGCAATGTACCCGGTCATGTGTAGTATGCCTTTAGATAAATTCGAGTGTCGTCCCAAGAGCTGTTGTTCTGGCGAACTAAGATAAGTACTAAAAAGGAGTATTAGTTAAATAGAGTAAATAGTAACCAAAACATAAAATAAACAAAAGAGAAAATAAAGATACTAGGGTATAAGATAGGTTACTAAGATATTAAGGCAAAGCATATTCATATTTTAATGTTCTATGTAGTGGGTGCAAGTCAACAAGAGTCAAATGGTCATATCGTCAGCCCTATCTTGCACCTCGTCCTATTCTCGACTATTGTAAAGCCGAGAGTTCATCGGTCAAGATACAAGAGTTATTAAGTGCCATGTTTAATAGACTTGTTCTAGTGGAACCCGACATGGTCAGATCTTAGATTCCCTCTAGCTTCTTAAGCATACTCGGTTGGTAGGTGGTCCTAGGGTTAATTCGCACATAAGGAAAAGTAGTACTATAGCCAATTCTTACCAATCCCCAAAACCTACTAGTCTAGGGTCCTAGGGTTAATTCACCTAGACTGAGTTGATTCAACCAAGCTTATACACTACCGAAACAAAAGAATAACGAACAAGCTAAGATAACGTCTACATAGATAAGTATGAATGATAAACTAAAACTAAATCTTAATAAAGAGAATTCATGAATGTAAAACAAAAATAGAATTTGAACATGTATTAGACTAGGTGGTTCCTAGTCTAATTATACACCATCTCTCTAGCCTTCGTGGTCTTCATTCTTCTTCTGGGTCGTTCTCCCCAAACCCTAGTGCAGGTTTGGGGGAGAGGAACTTGACAATTTGTGGACGAATTTTCTTTGGTATTTATAGGGCTCGTCTTTGCTACGGCGTAGTCGTATGGTAGGACTACGCCGTAATCTTTGTAATAACCTCTACGGCGTAGCTTGTTGGATTGCTACGCCATAGTCTTCATAAAATCATTCCTACGCCGTAACTCAATGACTTGTTACGGGCGTAGTCTTCAGAAAATCCTTCCTACGCCGTAACTCAACTACTTGTTATGGACGTAGGGCTCATATCATCAATATTACGTCGTTGTCCAATAACTAACTACGGCGTAGCTTTTGGTAATCTCTGTTACGCCGTAGCTCATTTGCTTGCTATGGCGTAGTTTTCATTGCTTGGGGTAAAACATCTAACGGTGTAGTGACATCACTTAACTAGACCGCAGTGTTTGTGTCTTCAATGTAACTTTAAGCGTAATTCCCACTCTTAAGCCAATAAATCATCAATAACGTACTTTTACTCATCTTTACCCTGAAACCAAAATAGGAAGAAATAAGAGTAGATATTCTTCATATAAATAGAAAAGATGAGCAATTCAAAGGGAAATTAACGCTTAAATCATGGGTAAATTTGATGTTATCAATATAGTCCAATTACAACGAAAATTTTCTGAAAAAGTGTAACAGCATGTCACAAGTTGTTTAATATAAAACAATGCCCAAAACTTATTTTCAAGAACCGAAACTTTGAAATAATAAAAGTAGACACGTTCACCTTCGTTTAGGGTGTTTAACGAAGAAAAACTGACTTAAAACGAATTAGATACGCTCAAATGAATTTGGGATAAACTTAAAAGTTAACAAAACTTATTTTAGAGTTTATAAAGTATTGAAAATGCATTTTGAATATTTTACTTTATTGATCGACCTACATAACTTTGTCACAACAAGCATATAAGAGTGATATAACTTTATAAAACTCATATGCATATAGTACATATCATATTTCCCCTAAAACGAATTAATTACTTAGGTCGCGGTTGAGATTCATTGTACGTTAGATTTTGCTACTTTCCCGATTGTAATACTTCATTGAGGTGAGTTTTCGTAGCCCCATTTTGACTCGTATTTTCCTTGAGGGAAAATGATACTCAAATGTTATTCTAAATGCTTTTAATGTTGTGTTACGTTTTCGTATCTTGGACAAGATGTGTGTTTTGATTGCAATATGTGCCTTATAGTACTATTCAGGTCGGACAAGATGTGCATTTTTACGTTTTTATTGAATATAATTGTGATGTGAACGTGCACAACTGTTTAACTCCAGATTTGAGCCGGATGATGAATTGATAGTACTATTCGGGTTGACACCCCCACCCTTGCACATTGAGAGTTAACAGAGGGTGAATTTCATCTAAACTATTTATGCGTGTATGCAGTCATGAGGTTCAATTGTTGCTAGCTTGTGATTTCGTTAAGTGCTTATATTTGCATATCTTACTCACCATTGTCCCATAAGTTTTATATGTATAACAAACGCCGTTTATACTCTAAACTAGGGCTGAGTATGGATGACCCAAAACCAAACCGGACCGACAAAATTGACCGAACCGAAAAAAATCGTGCCGACCCGACAACCCTTCGGCTCGGTCTCGGTTTCATGTTTTTCCTATTTTCGGTTTCGGTTCGGTTCAGTTTGGTTCGACCCAAAACCGACACAAACACACCTAACCAAACCAAACAGATCATATTCGGTTCAGTCTTGGTTCATGTTTTTCATGAAATCGGTTCTTGGGTCAGTTCAGTTTTTCTCGAGTCGGTTTGGTTTTGTACCTTTGCTCAGCCCTACTCTAAACCTGCTAGCTCACCAACTTTATGTTGACGTTTTCGAGTATCCATTTTCAGGTAATACGATAATCATGATTAGGGAGGATAGAGCTCGTGCCTTACCTAGAGAGACTTAAGCTTGGACCCTATTGAGTTGTGTTTCCGTGGAGATTTGCATTTGTGCTTTATTTTGGACTTCGTTGCTTTATGTTGTATATTGGTTTGCTTTATCCCGAGTTGTGGGATTTGTATGACTTATGACTTTGGTTGCATGAATTTCATTTAGTGACATCTCTATTATCTTATACCTTGTGTTTTGTGTTATGAAGTCATACCCCGATTATCATTCCGCTGTGATATTTTGGGGGTGTGACACTGGGTTTCTAGAGGTCTAAAAATGAACTTGAAGCATCACTCCGAAACCAAGATGAAGCCAAGAATGGAAGAAATATATTATTTTTAATTGGATTTGTTTTCTCATTTATGCTATGTTTATGTAATGGTTTAGGACATTGTAATGTAATGGTTTTTGTAACATGTTAAAGTAATTGTTTTTGTAACATTTCAATGGTTAACTATTTTCCTATTGCAATTGTAACAAAATTGATTCCACATCAAAGTATTAAAAACATAGATTAACATAGATAATGCAAATGCATATAATTCCAAACACATAAAATTTTATTACCTAGAACATTAAAAGGTCATTTGTTATTGCATATTTGCACTAGTAGCAATAACATTAAAAGCATATGACCTACTAGTTTAACAGTTGCATAACACACATAATTGTCTAGAAAACATAAAACCACAACACAAGATCTAACAAGATTGTCCATGAGAATACTTCCAAAGGTATTATTTTAGATTTTTACTTAACTAAAAGATTGGGTAGAGGCTCAGTAACATGATCTACAAGGCCGTCTAAGAGTAATTGTTTTGAGCATGATGGAATACGTATAGCTGCCTTCCTCTTATCTTTTTCCATGTCATTAATTACTATCCTAATTGAGTTTGGAGACATTTTACGAAGAGTCAATCTTGTCTTTCCATTTTTAACATACATTTCTATCATCTTATGCTCGTTAACAACTGTCTTTCAATAATCTTATTCACTCTCTCACTACAAACTACTCTCTAACTTAGTACCAGACTTAACAAAATAGTAATGATTGGTTTTCTTCACAAACATAATCTAGTTGAACCATAAAAGTATCCATCTCTTCAATTGAAAAGTCAACAATATCAACCAAATTAACTATAGTTTCCTTACCTTCATCACATATTCTCTCAAAAAATATTCTGAATGGGGGAGGTTGAGACGTAGACAACCTTACCCCTACCTAAGGTAGAGAGGCTGCTTCCAGTTCTAGCAGTAAATATTTAAAAGGACATCCAACCTTGCAAGGGGTGAGGATCGAACCCTTGACCACTGTCTTCAGAGATAAGAATGATAACCACTTGATCCAACCTTGCTCTTTATTTTAAGATGCATGTATGTTAGTTAAAACAATATACAAGTTAAAAATGTTATAAAGCAAAAAAATGTAGGGATAACATATATTTGTACTTAAAAGCTATATTTTTTGTAAAAATATATTATATATCTAACTTTTTTTGTACTTAAAACAAAAAAGGTAGTTATAATATGTATTTTAAAATGCATTATAATTGATACTTTTTGTAGTTCTTTTGAACCATGAATCCGATTATTTCGTGTACATCTTTTTAAAATTTGATTATTCTGTGTATTGATTAATGCATTTTTGTGAATCAAATCACGTGATTTTGGAAAGCGAATCAAGTATTTTTAGAAATCTATACACAAAATAATCAAAATTTGAAAAGGTGTACGAAATAAGCAGATTCGAAAAATAATACACACAACTACAAACGTTGATAGGTATGATACATTTTTAGACAATTATCCCAAAAACTAACCATATCTCTTCTAAGCATAGTTATAAAGCACCAAATCATCAACTGAATCAAAGTTTGTTCGTATCTATACTACTTATAAAGAGAAAAAGGTCAAGTGGAAAAGTGAAATCCCTAATTTTTTGTCAATGCCCATAATGCCCTTGCAGGCTTGCACCATATTTTGGAAAGTATTGCTATATTGAAAAGAGTATAAAAGGAATTGCTGTAGCTGTAAACTATAAGGCGTTTAGACATTGCACCATATTTTGGAAAGTATTGCTATATTGAATGATATGGCTGTAAACTACTATATTGAATGCTATTGTAGACAACTATTAAAGTATTACTAGGAAAGTATTGCTATACAAAATGCTATGGCTAACTTCTTCAATCTTCAAGGCGGGAAGTTTAATTTTTAGATGAAGTTCAAACTTATGAAAATATATATGGCAAGGGTTTTTCCATTACCTATATAAACAAACCTTGTAAACTTTCATTTCATACTGATATATACTTTTGTTACAGGTAGAAAGAAAGGAAGAAATGGAAATGAACAAGCAAAAAAAAGTTGATGATCTGAGGTTGGTTTCTCTTATATAATGTGTCAAGTATCTATATGTACGTACTCATATACTTTTGTTCTAAAATCTCTTTTTATTGTTTTGTTAACAGTTTCATCCCCTTCCTAACCGTGCTCCACATTGTAACCTTTTTTCAACTCTAACTTGATCAATTGTAATTGGGATGACGTCATTTTCATATCAAGTGATGACGAAGATGGTGAAGAAGAACAAATCCCAACGCCAACCATTGAAAGTCGAGTAGTCGTGGTTGGTCAGAAATGAGTTTATAGTCTCATTAATGAAAGTGAGAGTGATGAAGAATAAAATTATGTTCTTTGCTTTTTGTTAAACCATCTTGTTTAACATGGTTTACAAACTATGTCTTCGTTTCCTTAGTTTATTGTCCTATCAAAAATTAATGAATTACTCTTGTGTTACTCTTTGTTTACATAAAGACTATCAAACTAGCTGCATTCATTTTCTACGAAAAAAGTTCTTTCCTACATTGCATGGCCTCTCTATTCGAGTAATGTTCGGAACAAATTGAACAATTATTTGAACCATTATTTTGATAAGTATATCAGTTGGATTCGAGTCAAGTCAAGTCGTGGTATTCTGAGTGATTTCTTCTAAATTGATTATTATGATTCATTATCAATCAATATCAATGATTGAACTTAATTTAAAAATAAAAAAAGTATTACACGATTTTGGTGATCTTTTGCAATTGGTAACAAAAGTATTACAACAAGCTTATGGTAAATTGTTCGAACCTAGACTTATTTGGGTAATCTTTTGCAATTGACAACTAGCCACTCATTGTCTACCATCCTTAATCATAAAGGGTTGAAGATAGCAACATCATACATCACATTCGATGCGTACATTATTATAGTATTCAACGATTGGCATAACGTAACTGATGTGTGACTAATTTATTTCAAACTTCACTAATTTAGGAAAATATTTTTCCTTGAAGAAAACGCATGTAATATTAGTATACGAATAATATTACTATGAAAATATATTAGAACCAAAATTTGATTTATATCGAAACGATTTACCACTATCCTAATTTCGTGGAAAATGAAAGAACATTGTCAAACTAACAAAAAATAGAAGATCTCTTGGTCATTTAAAAACTTGCTTTAATGATATATAAAAAAGTCTAAGATATAAAAAAGTCAATATTAAAAAATAGAAGATCTCTTGGTCATTTAAAAACTTGCTTTAATGATATATAAAAAAGTCTAAGATATAAAAAAGTCAATATTTGAAATATACTATACGTAAGGCTATTGCACCATGTCGTCTACCAAGAAGTTTTATGCGACGACTAACCTGCATTGTTATTTTGTATCTTATAATTGATGTAATGTTTTATTTTTCAGCCTCACTAAATATTTTTATATGTCAGTTGACATATGTTAAGAATTTTTTTCTAGAGATGAATTATCACATGTTACAACCGTTTGCAATTACATTTTGATCTTTTCACGTTCTATTTTAATTGTTATACGAAACACTTATTATAATATCGCATATCGTTAATTGTCTGCCGCTAGGAACCGCTGCCGCTAGGTGCGGGTACTCGCCTAGTACTCCAAAATGTAAAATGCATCTTGCTATTTATTTTTTTTTTTTTTGCTCAAACCCAAAGATTAGGGGTTTCCGACATTATACTAGGGTTTGTTAAAAGGTTAGATTGGAAGTTTGGGGATGAAGTGTTTCAATGTATGTCGGTTTAAAGCGGCAGGAATTATAAGACAAGAGCACGGAGTGTTGTAAGTGGAAAAAGACAAAGGATGGAAAAGACAAAAGTGCCTTCGTGTGACTATCACGTGACAACTTATACCAACCTAAACTAACGGCCATTTGAAGAAAGGACTACCGGGATGTTGGGGAGGGCTGATTTATTTATTTCAAGAAAAAGACTCGGCGTACGCATTCTTTTGGTACGAGTTCAGGGACGAACGGTGTAACTTTCTTCAGATAAAATATGTTGCAAAATTTTGTGACATGTCAAGAAAAAAACAATCTTTAATAACTTCGAGTTGAACTCTAAGAAAAAAGTGGCAAAAACCATACCACCACTCTTCAGATTTATATCAACCACATCTTTGAGTTACTTTATCTATACTACACTATAATGCATTTAGTATTATTCTATAATTAGATTTTTTTCTTGCTTATTAAGGAAAGATTTCAAAATTAATTTGTTAGGAAGCAAGTTGATTAGGAAGCGATTGGTTGTTCGAACTAAAATTATTTGACTTAACCATCTCTAATATCTCTACTTATAAAGCATAAAGACAACTAAATGTGTAACCAAATAAAGCAAAATATTATCACACGGTACCCGCCGCCGGATTACGCGGGAACCATTCTAGTCTTTTAAAAAGAGTTTTTAATCACTTTTTATGCTTTTATTCATGACATGTAAAAATATCATGATAGGTAAAATGATATACCGATGCTCTTTCTATGTATCCTTCTACACATTTTTGAAATCTAGACGCAAATATCTTGTCAAAATCTTTACGTAACCATAGAGAAGTAGAGAACAACTCATCTTTTAGACCACCTAAACGAATAACAATGATAGCCCTATAAAGGCCCATTATATCCAAATATAGCTACTGGAATACCAAAAGATTCTCAAAAAGCAGACGTTCAAAAATAGTATTACTTCATCTTTCAAATACATGCACTTATAACTATACACAACTACACAACACACCAACCAAACATCCAAACATCTAACAATGTCTTCAAGCAACTCACAAGGACAAGGATCATCATCATCAGGTCCCACAAAGCCACCACTAAGAAAACCTGTTTTTACTAATGTGGACAGTTTGAAACCTGGAACATATGGTTTGACACTTGTGGTTAAGGTTGTTAGTAGTGAAGCTGTTAATCTTCGAACTGCTAGGATTGCTGAGTGTCTTGTTGGTGATGAAACTGGTGCTATTTTGTTTACTGCTCGTAATGATCAAGGTATATATATATGGTATATTGTGTTTTTGTTATTTTGTCGTTTTGTTGTTGTTGAGTTTGTTTATGGTTAGGAAATACTAGATTCTTAGGTAGTTGTACATATTGTTGGACTATGTTGTGTTGTAGTTATGATATAATGTTGCTTGTGTTTGTTGTTGTTTATGAGGAGTTTTGATTACCGGAAAGGATCCGGTGAAAAGAAAAAATAAAATAAAAATGTTGAGAAAGATTTGTAGCCACACCTAAATGAGAGGGAGAAATTTAAAGGATATACATATATTTTTGTAGATTGATCTGAAATATGTGGTTATATCTCATTTGATCTTAATACTTCATTTATGTTACAAAATGTATAATCAAAATGGCTCTACACTTCGCAAAAGAAATTTAGAGAAAAGAGAGAAAATTGCCAAACTGCAAAAAGTGCCAAAGTTTTTTTATTTGTTTTAGTAACCATGGTTTCAACTGTCGCAAAACCGTCCACAAGGTTTTAACCTACCGCCACACAAACACAAATGGAGTAAAACTTTTTTTTTTTTTTTTTTTTTTGGGAAGATAGGCGTGACAATGTTAGGGTTGTTTGCATCTAGCAGGAATTGAACTCGAGACATCTACATTTTAATGCTAATACTCACAAGACTTTTACCCACTAGGCCAACAATAAGAGGTTGCAAAAAGTACAAAGCTTATGTACTATGTACACAACTCCTGAAAAAGTGTTATGTTAAAACTTTGCGAAAATCAAGAAATCTTGCAAAACCATAAAAAGTAGAGAGTTTGTGTACAAATGTTAGAATAAGTTTACAACTCTTGAAAAGGTGAAATGTTGAAATTTCACGAATTTAGTTAGAACTTCTGGGAAAAATCAAATTTTTGGCTATTTTCAGTGGTTTGCGAAATTTCATTGTTTCCGCCAAATTTCTTCAGCAAAATTTGGTCAAAACTTGGTATAGAGGAACATTATGTTATAAGTCCCACTACAAATAGGCCAAATTAGTAATTATATGTTAGTTTATTATATAATGTTCATGTTTAGGGAACTATGGTCTGAAGTTTTGCTTTTGTAACACGGACTAGTTGTGTGTTAAAACCCGCAAACCTAACCTGATCCGGACTGGACTAGGCCAGGTAATGTATGGACAGGACCATGTTACGAGAAAATATTTGGTTCTTGGTTCGATCAAGTTTGCTACCATTTTAGTTTCTGTCCAATCCAAACTGAAATATTTCTTTTATCTTAATGAAAAATGGGACTTGGGGACTGAAACGATGGTCCAATTTTTTTGGGCAGTTCATGGTCTATTATAGGTCTAAATCGCTTATAAACTGGAACCAAGCCAACTTGAATATTTTGGTTCCGGTCTGGATCTCTTTTAGTTGTACACCCCAAACATAACTTTGCTCTTTACGTGTGTTTGTTTATGCCACAATTATTCTATGAATAAGTGGTCAATGTTTGACTTTTTAGGGTCTAAAATGAGCCATTTTTTAGCTCATGTTTTGGGAATTACTGGACTATCTGAACTTTTTGGGATAGACTCATAGAAGCTCTGGGGAACAAGAATTTACAAGAAACCAAGTATGAGACTGTTTGTTCATTGTTGTTTTTTGCAGTTGATCTTATGAAACCTGGTGCTAGTGTTATCATTCGTAATGGAAAGATTGACATGTTCAAGGGATCGATGAGGCTTGCAGTCGACAAGTGGGGTCGTATTGAGGTCACTGATCCTGTTGCTTTCGAAGTCAATGAGGACAACAATCTTTCTCTTGTGGAGTATGAGCTGGTTAATGTTTCTGAGTTAAGTAACTAGACTGGTGGTATTACTTAACGTTTAATCCTTTTTTAGTTATGCTGATCGATGGCCTGATGTAGCACGGGTATGAATCAGATTAGAAACATGGATCTGTCTACTTTATTATGAAAATTATTTTATGCTGGTGGGATTTTAATTGGACGTGGATAGATGGTGATTGTTAATGTTTACTCTTGCTTTTTTATTACGTTTGTGTTTCGCCGTTTTTAGGTTTAAGTGCAAGAAAAGTAATCAGCCACATATGCTATTGCAGATATAACTCTGTAGCGATAGCACCATGAATAAATATAATGGGCTAATTTATTATTGATTTTTTGGATTATAAACACCCAATTAGAAGCCAAGGACATATACATTCTGTCCACATAATTAGGAGAATCACATGAAGTGCAAGCAGCGGTTAACTATCATGTTATTTGGTTCACAGTCATGTTAGTTATTGGTCACTTGAATGTTGAATTATAGTAAATCCTTTTGAACCTTATGTTAATGGGAGTGTCTTTGGTAAAACAACATGACTCTGTCGAGAGCTTCTTCTAGGGAAGATGGCTCTACAGCAAAAGATATACGGACCCAGTTTTTGAGACCCACCGTAAGTCCTGCAAAACAGAAAAGACATGTAAGGTTATTTTAAAAATTAGTATGTGTATTGGAAGCGTTCTTAATCTATTATCTAAGTGCTCATTACCTGGAAGAAGGATTACAGACTCTTCTTTAGCTAGCTTGAAACAGAAGTCAATGTCGTCACTAATATCTTTTAGCAAGGAAACGTTCAGTTTCACCTGCATAAATCAACACAGATTACATAAGATAAAAACAAATTTTACGGCTATTGGAAACTTTCAATTATTTACAATGAATGTGAATCGAAGTGGCTAAATACTTACCATTACAGACATTGCTCCTTGAGGCTTTTGTGGGCATGTTAGACAAGGTATATCTTTAATTTTATCAAAACAAAGATCTGAGGTCTGCTTCAGTATGCTGAGAGTTCTCGTGAAGAACACATCTTTTGTCTCTTTAAGAATACGAGGAACTGCTGCCTGCAACACAAATAATGTTTTATATATAATTTGAAAATGGAAGTTAGGTGGCTTTATAAGGTTACACATAGCATTTAGCAATTAAATTCATCTAGCCAATAAATGTAGACAACAATAGAAGTATGACCTGCATAAACGTCGTCGCCGTACCACCACAAATGTCAAAGTACTTGTTCATCCGCTCAACAGTCTGGGAAAAAAATAAAAATAAAAATAAAGTCTTTGGAAAATGATATATCAGTAGCTGATGTAAAAGAATCGTTAGAATATTTGCTTAGTACCTCTGCATTCTTGAAGATGCCATTAGGATCAGCAGTGACAAACCACCCGAGCCTCCAACCAGGCACCAGCCATCTTTTTGACAATGAACCAAGTGTAATAACAGGAACCATGGACCCAAACACACCCATAGGCACAAACGGGTTCTCACCAAATGCTAAATGCCCATAAACTTCATCTGCTACAATGATAACTTTGTGCTTCTTTGCAGTTTCAGCAATCTGAAATAACCTCAGCAATTAGTACCTTAAACCTATTTTTGTAGGCATCGAAATCTAGAATAATTGAGACAAAGTACAAAAAAAATAAGGACTAAACCATTGGGGAAAAAAGTTTAAGAGTCAAACTGTAAATTGAGTGAAAGTTTGAGGGATGAACCATAATTAACCTCATGCAACTTACCTTCTTTAAATGTTGATAACTATAGACATTACCACAAGGATTCCCGGGGTTAATAATTACAATAGCAACCGTATTTTCATCAACCAGTGCATCAATGGCATCTAAGTCAGTCTCCCAACCAATATCGGGAAGAAGGTCATAATGGCGGATTTCCACATTTCTAAAAGCTGCACAAAGCTCGTAAGTTGGGAATCCTGGTTTTGGAACCAAGATATTTGCATTTGGTTTAGCTAGAATTGATGTAGTGACTTCTATAGCTTGAGTACAGCCTGCAGTTATGTATACATCATCCGGTGATAATTTGTATGGGAGATCGTTGGATAAATATTCAGATATTGCCCTGATAACACCAGAAAGAAAGAGGCCACTTGATTAGGGTCTAATATTCATTTTAAATTTCATGCATGTATATTCTAGTTTGGAAATATGAAGGTGACGTTTAATCTCTTCAACATTCTTAGCTCGATGCTTATAATATCATTTCCAGAAGTAAGTTGTTTGAATTTAAAAGTTAAAGTGGACTATAATTGGTACTACTTACAGGAATATTAAGACTATCTCAGAAAGAAAGAAAAAAACATAAGATAAATTTAATAAAACCTATAAAGAATATCACAAGAATTTGTCAAAAAACATACTGTCGTGCTTGTGGGAGTCCAACGACAGGTGCATAGCCATTATATTTCTGGGATTCAAGAGTTTGAACCACAGAAAGTTGAGCAACATCAGTGGTGGTGAAGCAAGTATGAGCAGTTGGGTCTCCCATCCCTAAAGAGATTACCCTCTTTTTATTATCTTCATCTAAGCTTGCCATTAACTTACCAAGAATACCCTTTATCGTCACATTTGTTGGTGTCTCCATCTTCATCATCCCATTCTCCATGTTTGCACATATAGAACTCCAACGTGTCTGATGCATCTTCGGCCAAATACCATATCCAAGTTGGACACGCGCTATGTGCAAACTGTGCCATAAAAACTTTTTCCGCATTTCTTTTCCCAACCCTTATTCCAAAGTTACCTTAATTAGTTCTCCGCACATGTCTCTAACAGACGTGCCTTTAGCTACAAATAAAGACCCCGTCGTTGGCTTCGAGGTTTAGTGAGTAGCACAGAACTTAAATGAATCGTTTGGCATATAAAGGATATATTTGTCTCTGCAACAACAGTATGTATGCATTCGTGAGCAAATGGCTATGTTTACTTAGAACATTTATATAGATGAATTGGCTCTATAAACCATGAACTAATTGGTAAAGGGGTTGGATCTCTATCATCTATGGGACCAAATGATAGCTATAAGTCTTTGTAAACGGGCTACATTCATGCGTGCAGTGGTGCAGAGTTTCCACACGATATCTATTAAAACTACTAGCTAGCTAGTATGTAGTTTTCTAGTACGACAGGTTGACAACATTAGAAAATCGTTACATTTATTTCGGTCCACAACGTGAGCATGTCTTCTTTACTACTTTCATAGTTTCATATGTTGATTGCACTATAAATTACCTTGCGAATATAACCACCGTATGGCCAAGACATATATATTTGTTAAAAAATATTTTCATGTTGATTGCACAATGAAACGTTGTAAAAGTGAAAGTAATTCATGGTAACAATTCCACAATTTTACATGACCACTAGTTACAGTGAGATCAAAGTGAAACATGTTGTGATTAATGTACTTTCGAGAAAAGTAATTAAATAGAACAATTGCAAAATAAATAAAGACACAAGGATTTAACGTAGTTCAGCAATCACCTACGTCCACAGGCAGAAGCGAGACTGGAATTTCACTAGCAAATATGGAGTACCGGGGTTACACAGTGTATCGCTCAAAATCTAGACTCCGAGAAATACCCTTGAAAGTATTTTGGACCTTTACTAGATTTTATACATTCCTTTCAAAAGCTCACTCGTATAGAATTTTAAAGTACAATTCTATACCACTTTTTTTCTCTCTACAAAATACTCTCACTAACTCTATCAAACAAACAAGTATGTTTGCTGAATTTGGGATGTCGAATGAAGCTCAGCTCCATCTTCTTTTAAAGAAAAGCAAGTTGCATGCATGTGTTAAATGAGATAAATGAAATAGTTGTTGTCCACCTTTAATTTGTTGACGTTGACAAACGCAAGAGCAAAAAATGCAATTGAAATCTTCTTTGGCGTACCTGTAGAAACCAAAAAGGCAAAAAGTACAATAACCTGTACAATATATAAGTGAAATGATATTGAGATTTTTGTTACAACGTGTGTTTAGCAAAAAAGTTGGATACTTGAATTGGATCTTATTAGGGCTGAAGCTCATGAAAAATGGAATGAAAAGCTGAAAGCTACTTTGAACTTTTTTGCAGAATGACGTATACTTGCCTTTCAAGGCAAGAAATGATAGTTGTGTTCAGTATGTGTTTAGGTCGGCTAGCTAGGATAAGTGCCAAGAGTCTCCCGGGTCGGTTAGGGCTAGGAATATCGACATAGGCTCAAATACACACATTCTTTTTATTCCTTCATTGTAAACCGATTGAGGTGTTGATAAAACTTAATCGTTCAGTTCTTTGTAGTCTCTCGTCTGCGATCTGGTTTCCGTGACCGAACTTCTGGATGCTATCATAAACGTCCAGTTTTTAACACAAAATTATTCTTATTACTTTTCTCAATGTATTTGTATGCTGAAAAAGCTTATAATCATATCAGAAAATAAAGTTAAATCTCTTGTACGGCAAATAACTCCATGACTCTCACAAGATAACAACCATGAAAAAACTTGTCAATTTAGCGAAATCAGAAGTGATTAAACACGCTTTTACTACAATAGACAATTACCCGCACGCACTGACGACGATGTATAGAAGCGTTAGTTTGCACGTGTAATCTTCTTTTGTATATTATGAGTATGGAGTAAGTAAAAGTTAATAAAGTTAATGGTTTAAATTATAATAAAGTACTTAAATATTTAATACATTGTATCTTATACGCAAAGTTATTTTAGTCTAAAAATATTTTTTAGTTTTTAAGTTTTAATTAAATGTGTTTTATCTTTATTTAATGTTGACATCTAATTTTTTTTTTGAGCAAAGATTAATATCATTTCATTACAAACCTCACAAAAGAGGAAGATAAGACATAACAAATTACATCGAAACATAACCTCACAAACAGAGGAAGATAACAACATAATAAGTTACATCACAAGACATACACTTAAATATTTAATGTTGACATCTAATGATTTGGCCCACATTTGTGATCTTTTGTCAAGGCTACAACTTTAATATACTAGTAGTAATTAATTAACCTCAGTTATTATTATTCTTTTATCAAGCCTACAACATTTGATTGTATTTCACTATTTTGTTCCCAATTGTTATTTCATATTTGACTTGTGTGAGATTATGATGATAGGTGATCTGTTCTTACATAATAATATATATTTTTGAGTTGTAATTTAGTCGTCCTTGTAGCAAAAACTTCAAATTTAATCGATCATTAATTGTATATATACATTTTAAACTTGTGATTTAGTCGTCCATGTAGCAAAGGTAAGTATAAACTTGTGAGTTTATCGCTTTGATCGTATGTTGTTTATTGATGCAAACGATGTATTTATTGTCTTCTTATTGCTGCGTAGTTAGATCAAACATGTAATTTTGTAGTGAAGGGATAATATGAAAAGTGAGGTGAATAGTAATTTTACTATGTTAGTTTACTGGTTATAATGTGCACGCACGGCGTTTTTCAAAAAAAAAAAAAAAAAAAAAAAAAAGAGCGTCTCAGCTGGCCATAAAGTGAACAACACGTTATGCACTCTCAGTAACAAAAAATCATATATAACGCACATTAGATCTAAAATAGGAATGAACTATACCAAGTCAAAGCACTATCTTTTAACTCAGAAAGCTCATGGGATGTTTAGCCTTAAAAACTTTAGTCCATACATTATTTTAAGCTATAATCAAAAGTATAAGAGAAGGATATTGGACCATAACCAATATGGGTCGAATTTGTTCTATTTTGAACTCCCACATGTCTAACTTCAAAAGCCAACTAACAATGAAAGGGTTCAAATGAGTAACAATAATCCAAGTGTCTTCAAATGCCTATTACTTCCTATTCGCTTTAATCGTGAAGATTATATTAGTATGTGAAATACCGTTGAGAAATCAAATTCACACATTGAGTACAAACACTCTAGTTATTATAGCCACGTGACTTTTTGGCTAAAAAGTTAAACTCAATAGACAAACCTTGAACTCACAAACCAAATGATCTGATCACCAGCCACGTTAGCAATATCATAAATAAGCAAACTGCTAACAATTAATATCTACTTAATTGATGGTAGAACCATCAGTTCACCATCGGTTTTTAAGCTGTAGTTTTGTTAGATGCTTTTTTAGAATCCTTATGTGGCTTTTATTGTAAGTTTTGTTCACGCATGGGGTTTGGACATGGTTCAAATGTTTAGATGTGATTTGGTTTGCTTTATGCAATCTATTCAATTTGAGTATTGCTCCAAAAGATATAGATAACATTCTCTAGTTACATAAGTAATACGCAATTACCAACCTGCAACCCCAACACGTCAATTACAAAAATAATGTATAGCTATCAACTTACTTATTTCTTTGAAACACCACAAACATCCCAAGTGCTCATTATTTTTAAAATAAGAAGATACTCCGTATATCTTATGGGGTGCTTCAAATAGTTGCTTTAGTAGCTTTGAAACAACGCAATAAGCACGGTTGTCTCCATGGCTCACCCTAACTATTAATTAAACAACAAAATACACATTTTTATCGATATAAGACTAACTATGATAATCAGTGGCGGCGTAGAGGGTGTGCAAGTGGTGCGGTCGCACAGAGCCCACAATCTAAGGGGCCCTAGCTCTTTTCTTCTAGTCCAGTAACATTTATAAGCTACGTTTGTGTACTTATATTATATATTTGAATGACTCTTCTTTGTAAATTCAATTAGTTAAATACAACTCATCTTGACACAATAAATAAAATGTCATTAAGAGGCCTCGTTATAAGAAATTGTTATAAATGAACACCTTTTATGCATCACACCTTTAAGTTTTTTTAGTGTTGATGGGGCTCCTTTTTAATTTTCGCCCGGGGCCTCCAAATTTATTTGCCGGCCATGATGATAATACACTTGGCACAATACGCATATTCGCTGCAATTGTTGATCCAAAGATAGTCGTTCTGAAGAGCTTTGGAAATGAGAAAATGTGACAATTTTGTCCTGCTATGCATTAAATATTGAATGGTATGAAAGCTCTGAACTCTAAGCAAATAGTAACGGGCTGAAATGGGTCAAGTCGAGCAAACCCACCGACATTTTTTGTTCGTTTTTCCTTCGAGTTTATAAAGAATTGATATACAAATTATTGTATTAATCAACTATTAGTTAAATATTAATCTAACCTAATTTTAGTAACTGTTTTTCAAAAAATTCCCTTTTGACCCGTTAGACGTAAAACATATTTGCATTCTCCTAAAGCTTACCCTTTTGAACTCTCTTTCATTTAGTTGTCATACATCCATATAAATGTCTCTTACCACAGAAGGGGTAAAAGAGATAGGGTGGTGATCTCATGCTTTTTAGTCATTGCCTTTGTTTTCAAAGTGTTCTCTATAAGAAAAAGAAAAAAGAAAAAAAAAAGGTTGGTTGCTGAAGTGCTCAGCTTCAGTGTATTGAATAGCCGATTGAATCATATTTAAGCACACCATTACACCTTTGGTCTAAGAAAGCTTTATCTCATTTTGGCTAAACATTGAAAATTTTGAGGGATAAATGTAGGAAAGTGAAGTATGATGACTTAAATAAAAAAACCACAAAAGTTGATAATATGTTCCATAAGTAAAATAACTTCATGATAAAGTATCAAATTGAAATGAAATACATTAAAAAATTTATAAAATGCACAATGTAATCAACTAAATATGACAAGCAATCTATGTATTCTAATAAAATAGAGTTTTGTACCACCCACTAAAGCAGGCTATGTAATTAATGGGCTGATGTGTCTGGATGAAGAGGGCACTGATATTTTAGGTAGGTACAACTCTACCGACAATAAACTTCTTCTATACTCTCGCTTTGCATTATTTCATTCAAAACACTTCAAAGCGTCAGTTTCAAATCAACAATTAATATATTTCTTCCTCTATACGATTCAGTTTCAATTGTATAGTTTAATCTCACAATTAATGTCAACCAATTCAAAAAAAACATACAAATTAAACAAATCACCCAACAATGAGTTTCACCGATTCAAAAACACACATGCAAATCCTCTGATTCATCAACCGATCGGTAAGTATTCACATCTATTCAAGTTTTTCTTTTTAGGGTTTTGATTTAAATCCATAGTATAACTATGTTTAAGTGCACATCCTCTAATTACGGTAACTTTTAATTGTATTTAATCGATCTGGTTTATGTTGTTGTTGGTTTCTTTATGATATGTGATGTGGGTTTTTAATTTTGTTAGTTGTTTGATCCATTAGGTGTGGCGCATTCATTCTCTCTCAAATTCCAGAAGCTTACTATTTGCAGGTATGTGGTTTTGTTAGAATCAGTTTTGATTTAGAGTCTTGGCAATACGTCTATGAATTTGATTTTGTTAATAATTTATGAATATTGTTTCCCCTTTGGTTTTATTTATGTTTGTCAAGAGTGTTTGATGATTTAGTTGAAATCTTTTGTACTTCCTTTAGAAATATATAGATAAAGTTTTGATTTTCAATGTGAAATTTAGGGTTTTATTTTTGTGGGTTTTCGATTTTAGTTTGTAAACCAGCTGAAAATAAGCAGGATGTTTGGATGAGTCATGGAGATCAGGTGGTTTGAAGTTGTGTCGAGAAGTGAGTAAGGTGCGCTTGCAGCTATGGAGTGCGTCGGGAGGCGGTATTATGGGTTGCAATACCATCCTGAGGTATAAGACTTTTGATTTTGGTTTTTGTTGCGAAATTGAGTCAGTTGTGCAAAAATGTTAGTTTGTGTGATTAAGAGTTTTAGCTAATTGTTAAAATCTAAGGCGTTATATGTTTAGTATAAAGTTTAAAACTTATCAATACTAAAAATCCATGTACGCACGAGACTATAACTCACACATGTTAATGCTTTTCGTAACTGAAATGAAATCAGAACCCATGGCATATTTAAAACTTTGTTGTTGACCATGCTTTGCTTATTCATGAATTCTTAACCTTTGGAGCATGCTTTGCTTATTCATGCTTTCCATGAGCATGCTTTACTTACAATAACAAGGTGGTATTTTGTATCTAATGAGGCGAAAAATGATCCGTTTTTAGGGGGTCATTTAAGCCCGAATCCGACTTTATTTGATCAAATATTGCCCTAAATCGTTCCTTTTGTGATTTTAGGTGTTTGGAGAGTGAATTCTGGAAAAGAAGCCATTTTGGACGTTTTTGGAGCATAAAAGTGAAGAAAATGGCAAAGTATCAATTTTCCATGCTGGAAGCACTCGGTGACGGCGTCAAGAGTTACACCCTGACGGCGTCAGACAGCAAGAATAAAATACCGTAGGTGGTGACGGCGTCATACAGGCCGTCATAAGTGGATCAAGGCCGTCCGAGGAAGTACTTGGCGGCGAGGTGACGGCGTCACATGTTTGTCTTGACGCCGTCAGCCCAGTTTTCCTATATATAGTTTTCTAGTTTTTTCATTAAAAAATGGAGAAGTTTTGGTGAAACCCTAAAGACGAATTTGGTGCATCTTTTACAGGTTTTTCAAGGGTTCCAAACCCTTGATACCTTGCATTGTAATTGAGATAAGTGTTCTTCTAATTCAATCAATATGTCTATGTGTTGGTTGTCTATATCTTGTTCTTGTCTCAATTCAATTATGCTAGGCTAGATCTCTCTTGTGTTTGCTTAGATCTAATGAAACCTAGATATTGATTATGTGTTGATTACTTGTTTATTCTTGTTCTTGGATGAATGATTTATATGTTAGGCTTAAGAAAACTGGCAGATCTCCAAATGGTAACATGCTTGAACGTCTTAAGAAACATGAACCGAGGCGTACTAGGTCTTTATTGGTTGTATTTAATGCATGAGCCACTGTTTACAATCCCTATAGTTGTGCTGGGTCATGGTGTAGGAGGAGATAAGAGCTCATAGAATTGGGGAGTTATGTATGCCACCCCATGAATGGTATTAAGGAATACGATCCGTCATCCATGCAATTATAACAAGTAATTAACATGTAAAAGATATCTAGGGAGTAGTGAAGTCTAAGTAAACACAATTTCTCCAATTACTGCTTACAACCTTTGTAATAATTAGTTTATTTTCATTTTTATTATTTTATTTTGATTGCATCTTAGCTTTGGGTTAGTTGAATAGCAACTAATTCCGCCCACTCTTTCAAAACCCGAGATTTTAATTGCTTTCATAAAAACATAAAAATACAAAATAATCATCCCTCACCTTTAGAACTAGTAAATTAGGCTTTCTAATCCTAGCGACACTATTCTCAAGCTGAACGATCAATCCCCCGGTACTTGTCACTATACTATACTACAACGATCAGGTACACTGCCTGGTGGGGGTTGTAAGCTTCTCGAGATCCCTCGAGAGGTAAAGCCTGTTGCGATTCCCGCGCATCAAGTTTTTGGCGCCGCAGCCCGGGGAATAGTTATTGTCTAGGTTAGGATTTCTTTTTATTAGATCTACTTGCTAGATTCCTTTCTAGCAAGATTTTATTTTTTATTTTTAGGATTTCTTTAGTCTATCTTTTTCTTTGTGTGTTTGTTCGTAATTTCCATTGACTCTTCCGTTCACCATTATGGAGTACGCGAATCCACCACACCACCAACCACAAAGACCATTCTACCCTATTGACATCTCGAATTTCAAACAATATCGAGATGAACCCCTATATGATGCATGGACTCGTTTTAAAATTTTACTTTGAAAATTCCCTCATCATAGTTTCTCTTTAGCATCCCTAACCGAAACCTTTTACTATCGTGTAAGCCGATGTGACCAAATGTGCATTGATGATTTTGCCAATGGGGGCCCTAGGGAATTAAGTGCTGAAGAAGCATGGGATACCTTAGAAGACTGTGCCCAATATTATTATAGAGTAGACATTCCAACAAACAACATCACAAATCAATCAAAAACAAGTTTGAAGGAGCAAACAGGAAGTTTGTCTGGGGATGATTACTCAGGGATACCTGTGTGGATGTCACCTAAAGCCATAGTACAAAACAAACACATAGGTAATCTAGATACAATGGAGGATGAGGTGGATAATCCAAGCCCACAAAGTACCCCACAAGTCCTACCATCATTTGAGGCACATACACCGCCCGTGACTTACCCGGAAGAAGTAGAAGAGACTATAGGAACTCCAATTGAGGTAGAATCCTTGGACCAAGCACCACTAGAGGATATAGGTTTGAACACTTGTAGTGATAACCTTACTCTTTGTTCTAGGGAAGTTCCTAGTTTTGATGAACCGGAGCCTCAACCAAAACCATTACCTAATCTTCCATCCTTGGATGAAGATTTAGGAATTGAAATAGGTCCCGATCCACCCATCAAACCATGTAGTCCGGGTAGTTTTACGTTGAAGGTAGTAGACCCCAAGCCTTGTAGAGAAGAAGCCAACATAGGAGTGAACCATGACCTTACATACTTACATCACCCATTCATTATTGATCGTAAGAAACATTATGGGTTTAAACCGGGTTTATTAGGTCAAGATAGATCCCCAACTAGGAATCTCTCGAAGTTGATAGAAAATGATCCCTTCTTAGGAGAAAACTTCAACTCACTCATTGACCAAAGTGAACTAGGTAAGGTTATGATGAAAGGAGCACACCCCTTTGAGCATATAATTCACTCACCACTCTTTCCTCACGTGGCATATTCACACCCTAAGGGTGTGTATCGCTACTTTCACCCACACTTAATCCTAAGTGTAGGGAGAACCTCCTCTATTTCCATTAAATAAGGGTAGAGTCAGGCTCGTGACTCGAACAAAAACAAGCGCTTCTTGGGAGGCAACCCATGTTTTGTGTGTTTTTATTTGTTTGTTTGTTTGTTTGTTTGATTTTATTTGTTTCCGTATGCATGTTTTATTTTTATTGTTTGTGGCTCATGTTTCAAAGTAAATTGTGAAAATGCTTTATTTTGTTTTTAACTTCGTCTTAATTGCATATAAAGGTATTTTGCAAAAGATAAGTGTAAGGGAGATCCAAATTTGTTTATAAGAACGAAATTGAGCATGAACCACAACAATATTAAATGGACATGTGTATTAGTACTTGTTAGAGTCAAATGCTTGTATCGAGTCATATTGATGTTTTGCAGGATTTTCCAGGAAATAGGACGAAGTTTTTCCAGAAATTTTCCGGAAACTTAACATAAGAATTTCTGCAGGTCACTTCTGACGGCGTCACGAGTTTACTCTTGACGGCGTCATGTGTAAAAATCTGGAAATTTTACCGGTTTTGTTTTTCTAACGGAGTCTTATGGTTTTTGTGAATTATTAAGTTTTATAATCTCCAGGAAATCTACAAACTTCATTCCACAAGCATTATATCTTACTTTGTTTTCTAGGATTTAGGAACTCATATAGGATGCCGCCGATTTTACGCGAGGTTGTCTTGTCTATTTTGTCAGGTTTTACAGGTTATGTTTGACAAGGAGATGATTTATATTCTGGAAGGGAAGCTTTGATTGTTCGTTTTCTTGGAAGAAGATTTAACCTGGCCAACCTAAAATCCATACCGAGCGAATCAGGGGAGTATTTGATTTCATTCTCTTTACTTTTTCACTTTTACATTCTTTACTTGAACATTGGGGACAATGTTCATCTTAAGTGTAAGGGGAGGGTAAAAAGATGATACCTTACATATGCACTTTCGCTTGAGTTTGTTTTGTTTAATGGTAGATGTGTAATAAAACTACGAGAAATACTTGTTAGTGCAATTTTAGCGCCAAATTTAAATTTTTTTACAACATTTAGGAGTGAAACTTTAGCCATAGCAAGCGTCTCATGGATAGGAGATTGTATGACTAGCACATAACCGTATATTCAGAAAAATTTTCCACCCAAAAATGTGAGGTTCGCCTTTAGATTTGATAGGAAAAGCATTCACTATTAGTGCTTATGAGTGTACCGGTAGCATTTAGATTCTAGAATTTGCGTTAGTGATGCATCCCGAGACCGCTAGTGAGACTACATTCGTGTAGTAGGATTTACTACATGATAAGAGGCATTAGGATCACCCTTGTGTTAAACCCGTATTACAATTACTTGACCATTTAAGTCATATTACTTGGCTAGTTAAGTCAACTAATTTTCCCCACACCCTTAGCGTTGTACTCATTTTTAGTACACGAAACCCCTAGTACACCCCTCCGAGCCTATCTTTTCGTTTCTAACTTTAAGCATCTTACTTAAAGGAAGAATTTGTTACACCCCACTTAAATGTACAACCAAATCGCCTTAGCCTTCCGCGTATGCGCTCATTTTTAGTGCATTATTGTTATTTGTTAAACCCTAAGTTAACTTTCTAATTGATTACATGGTTGCTAAGTCGAGTCATATCCTTGTACATATTGTTTTGGGACGATTGGGACTCATGGGTAAGTACTTATTTTATGGAGTAATGGGGAAGAACATCACTTATTACCCCCATATGTACGTTAATCTTAAAAGTGCTCCAAGTGTTTTGATTTTCTTAATTCGAGTCATTAGATTAGTTTAATGTAAAGTATGTAAAGATTCAAGTGTAAGGGGAATTCTCATCCCCTATGATGTATTATTTCGGATGGTAGGGTAAGAGTGTATGCAAAAAAAAAAAAAAAAAAAAAAAAAAAAAAAAAAAAAAATCGAAAAAAACAAGGAAAAGAAAAAAAAATAGAAAAAAAAGAAAAAGAGAAAAAACATACGGACTACCATCCCGTTTCATTCTATGTTTATTTTATGTTTTTGTTATTTTTCATTTATTAGCTTAAGTCAAGTCTAGTCTTGGCTTAGCAACGCCATATTGTACATGTAATTAACCAAGATTGTTAACTCGCCACCAGTAAAACTTCCTTTATCCAACAAAACCGTATAATTCATATCCCTATACCTAACATTACAACCCTTTAAAAGACCTCTTTGATAGTTTATCCTAGGTGCTTACGCCATGTGGTGGAGGTTTGATCCTTTCCCAAGCCTATGGTAATCTATTTTGCTATGACAGGTAGTGAGAGATATCTTCCATTTCCATAATGTTATATTACTTTATTACACCCGAGAGATGTGAGTATCTAAACACTATTTGTGAGGTGCTTGTGTATGAACTCCGTGCTTGTCTATTGGTCTTTAGTGGAACGATTATTTGTTGTAATTACTTTTATATTAGTGTTAAATGACCCCTAACTTGTTTTTTGAGTAGAATAAAAGCTCATTTGCTTGAGGACAAGCAAATCTCAAGTGTAAGGGTATATGATGAGGCGAAAAATGATCCGTTTTTAGGGGGTCATTTAAGCCCGAATCCGACTTTATTTGATCAAATATTGCCCTAAATCGTTCCTTTTGTGATTTTAGGTGTTTGGAGAGTGAATTCTGGAAAAGAAGCCATTTTGGACGTTTTTGGAGCATAAAAGTGAAGAAAACGGCAAAGTATCAATTTTCCATGCTGAAAGCACTCGGTGACGGCGTCAAGAGTTACACCTTGACGGCGTCAGACAGTAAGAATAAAATACCGTAGGTGGTGACGGCGTCATACAGGCCGTCATAAGTGGATCAAGGCCGTCCGAGGAAGTATTTGGCGGCGAGGTGACGGCGTCACATGTTTGTCTTGACGCCGTCAGCCCAGTTTTCCTATATATAGTTTTCTAGTTTTTTCATTAAAAAAGGGAGAAGTTTTGGTGAAACCCTAAAGACGAATTTGGTGCATCTTTTACAGGTTTTTCAAGGGTTCCAAACCCTTGATACCTTGCATTGTAATTGAGATAAGTGTTCTTCTAATTCAATCAATATGTCTATGTGTTGGTTGTCTATATCTTGTTCTTGTCTCAATTCAATTATGCTAGGCTAGATCTCTCTTGTGTTTGCTTAGATCTAATGAAACCTAGATATTGATTATGTGTTGATTACTTGTTTATTCTTGTTCTTGGATGAATGATTTATATGTTAGGCTTAAGAAAACTGGCAGATCTCCAAATGGTAACATGCTTGAACGTCTTAAGAAACATGAACCGAGGCGTACTAGGTCTTTATTGGTTGTATTTAATGCATGAGCCACTGTTTACAATCCCTATAGTTGTGCTGGGTCATGGTGTAGGAGGAGATAAGAGCTCATAGAATTGGGGAGTTATGTATGCCACCCCATGAATGGTATTAAGGAATACGATCCGTCATCCATGCAATTATAACAAGTAATTAAGATGTAAAAGATATCTAGGGAGTAGTGAAGTCTAAGTAAACACAATTTCTCCAATTACTGCTTACAACCTTTGTAATAATTAGTTTATTTTCATTTTTATTATTTTATTTTGATTGCATCTTAGCTTTAGGTTAGTTGAATAGCAACTAATTCCGCCCACTCTTTCAAAACCCGAGATTTTAATTGCTTTCATAAAAACATAAAAATACAAAAATAATCATCCCTCAGCTTTAGAACTAGTAAATTAGGCTTTCTAATCCTAGCGACACTATTCCCAAGCTGAACGATCAATCCCCCGGTACTTGTCACTATACTATACTACAACGATCAGGTACACTGCCTGGTGGGGGTTGTAAGCTTCTCGAGATCCCTCGAGAGGTAAAGCCTGTTGCGATTCCCACGCATCAGTATCCGTGTATGTTCCTGCTCATAAGGATTAGGCCTCCTTGTATTGGCTAATTGAGTTTTGTCATTTTTTAATGCAGGGCGAGGAGTTATTCAGTTGAAGCGTGATGTTTACAAAGCTCTTGAAGAGGTATATATTTATATGAGTGAATTATGTTTAGTCAGGCTGCTTTGGAGATCCGTTTATTCGAAAAGGTTTCAAATGTTAAAAGATGGTTCTTTAGTATGTTCAAAACAAGAAGACTTTAGCAATTTGAAAGCTGTCCATGGGAAGACAGAGCTTAATGTGTGCTCCTTCCAAGCTCCTAAGCTTAGGCTACTTTGGAGCCTTTTTATTGAATCAAGTGATGGTATGTGCAGGTAATGCATGCTCTTTTGAATTGATGGTTGTTTATTATAGTTGTTATCTACATTTTTAATGTTACCCGGTGTCAATATGCTATCAGTGACATAAATATATTACCTATTGCAGGGACCTTAATCCTTTGCACGAAGTCATGAATAAAAGGGGAGTTTCCTATTTTACAGTGAAGATGAAAGGCGAGGTTCCTACACGGATTGAAGAAAACATTATGTGAGTATAATTCAGATTATCTTGTGTAATTACTGTAAAAGTAACTATAATTAATGTAAAAGTATATGTTTTATATAATTGATGATGGTGCTGAAGCGCTTGATCGTATCTATGAGTGTTTGGATGCTATGGATGCATCTGCTGCCGAAAAACGTGCAGCCGAGATTTTGAATGCTCTCGGTTTTAACAAGCGGATGCAAGCAAAGAAGACCAGAGACTTCTATGGTGTTTGGAGAATTCTTATTTCGCTTTGGCACGTGCTCTGTCTATTAATCCAACCATCCTGATGCTCGATGAACCCACAAATCATCTTGGTGAGTTATGTTTTTCATGTTTTAGAACTAAAGAGAAGGTCTGTTAGACTATTAGTGAACACAAATCGTCTCACATCAATTCGATCCATTTTGTCCGTATTATTGAATTTAAATGTGTGATGAATGGCTACACCCATTCAAGTAGCACAAAAAAATGGGGATATGTGGAGAAACATCTCCAAATAAAATTTCATTTTCATTCTTATCTTTTAACCATTTTCTACTAACATAAAAATTGCAAATAATTTTTAAGAATATTGTCTCTTTTTAAACGATTTTGTATAGATGAGTTTACGAGATTTCTTGCAAGATGAGTTTGTCAAATACAAGTGTTTCTTATGTGTGATCTCATAAAATTTCTATTGTAGCTGGACAAGAAAGATTTAGGACATTGACAAGTTCTTACTATAGGGGTGCCCATGATATTATTCTTGGTACGTAATGACTATATTTGCACCGTTGTCTCCTATTTATTAGAGTATTCAACATTTTCTGAAGTATTTACAGATTGCATATGTTTTAGTAAAATATATTATTTCTATTATATACTGTCGTAAATAGAAAGTGAACTGTTCATCATATTTAATTTAACTTAGAGCAAACTGAAACAGTAAAAATTTGAAAAAAAAAAAAAAAAAAACACACTTGGAAAGCTGCTACTTTTACACCTATGTCGCAAGCATTTCTCAATTTTTATAGAAAATCAGATCATTTAGGAAACATGCCTTCGTTGAGTAGCTGTAAAACTGATTTAACGCATCTCCGGTACTTGATTATTAAGCTTTAAATTTAAACAAAATAACTGAGCATAAACTACGATAACAGGGTAACAAACAATCCTCATTTCCTTCTAATGAAAATTTTACGGTGGTGCCGTACTGAACTTTTAAAAAATACTAAAGATTTACGAAAATTTAATACCTTGATAATATTAAGGTTGACTTTCAGTCCTTTTCCTTTTAAGGTATTTACCAATTTGACCAGTTAATGAAATAAACATAATTTGAATCTACCTATTCATAAGAAATTGGATCAAAATGGCCACTTAACTTGAATTTTTTGCCGGCAGGGAGTCTTTCAAACTTCTATGAAGTTTGAAAATGATTGAAGCCTGCTCAGTTCTTAGAGAGGTAAATTACACGTTCCAGTGTTAATCAGCTTACCGTATTACGTTGAGTAATAGTTGGTAAAGAGATATAATTGCTAATTTAAACTTCTGCAGCATCCACAATAGTTTCTTGCAACCGTGGAAGAGCGCATAGGAGAAGCCACATATGGCATCTATTCCAGTGAGACGTTGGTACGTGTGCACTTAGTATTATATGCTTGAAAGCAAATATTTTATTTTTTATAGGAATTTCCCCGATGGCTTATGCTGCTTGACTTATAAACCAGAAGAAAGCACTGAGTTTCGCGAAGATGCAAAGGCGATTGAGGAATCATGATGTGTCAAGTGACTAGCCTGACCCTTCAAGCTTCCCACACCGGTTCTTGACAATTGTTTTTTCTTTTCTTTTTTTTTTTTCTTTTTTTTTTAAATTTTTTGTCCAGCTTTTTTTATTGCCTCAACCACCATTCAAGCCCATATATTACACACTGGTCATAACAGACCTTTGTAAGGTATGATTGCTTCTACTTCTTTTTGTAAGGTTTTATTGCAAATAATGAATGCATAATATATTAACCACAATGTTTTGATTATCTCTTCCAGGCACTTTCCCTGCAGTTGTAGGTGGGGCTGTTCATGCCCTTTTCGATAGAATAAGTGAGTTATATATGGAGTTTAGGACATGCCTCATTCTTTGGTTCTCACATCATTTGTAAGGTGTGTGGTGTAGTTCAAGGATGTAGTTCAGGGGTGTGATATAGTTCACGGGGTGTGGTGTAGTTCAGGGGTGTGGTTCAGAGGGTGTGGTTCATCGGTGTGGTTCAGAGGGTAAATTTAAAAGCATTGATGCGGCACTAAAAGTTCTGTGTAAATATGAATTGGGAGCTGAGACTGAAACCACCCAGGGCGTTGGAACTGAAGGTGAATAATGTTCTTTCAATTTATTTCCTATCACATTGTACTTATGCCATTATATATATTTTGATTAAGTTTTTTTTATTAATATTTTGTATCATGTAGGGTTGAACTCAATCGTGGATTGTTCAATGGGTTATACAATCTTTTTCAAGTTCAACAAGCTAAAAACATGTCAATCTTAGCTTCATGCCACCATAGATCCATGCCTCTACTATTTTTAACTATTCAGTTCTATTTATTGTGGTTGTTTCTTTTTAACCTTTTCTCAGATACGACTAAAATGATTCATATTAGAGTAAATCCTTTATAAGTGCTTATCGGAAAATTATGCAATCCTAAACATCCCCATATCAGAGTAAATCCATATGAAGCTATCAAGGGATGCAGAAAGTGCATTCGAGGCCGACAACTGAAAGAGATGGGGTGGCTTATATTCATAGACATGTACTTATTTTGTATCCAGTATAAACTTACACGTCCGTATTGCTTTATATTTACAGTAGCAACAACATATGCTCAACTTTATATTTTGTAAATGATGTGTACATTGTGTGTGAAATGGTGCTGATATGTTTACTGTATCTTTACAAAATGAAAAAAAATGGTGTGTAAGAATTTGGAGTTTTAACTTAAAACTAGATGTTACACTTATATTGTTGATTTTGATGTTAAGTTTATCAGTTGCACTGTAACAAACTGCAAAAGTTCATTTGCTTCTTATGCAGTCTTTAGTGTTGTGTAACCTATTACAGACCATAAGAAGCAAATGACACTTTTAGAACTTTCTGAAGGTTCCTTCTTGAGCAGCAAGTGTAGACCATATAAGCGTATAGAATAACGAAGATCTTTTTTCAATTGTGTTAAAAGTTTTTGAATTAAAATCATAAAACCAAAAAAACTCGCCGCAATGCGTGAGCTTCCTTACTTGTGTTAAACAATGTAAAAGGATGTATAAAGAATCATTTATTTTACATGATTATGTTAAGTCATATCGTAACATGCTTTCGGGTACTATGGAACAATTAATCAATTAATACAAGAAAGTTGAAAACCTAAACGGAATAATTGTGTTATACTTTCACTATTATACCGTAACATGCTTTCGGGTACGATGTGAAAAAGTTCAAAGGTACATCCTGATTTAATGAAAAATATCTTTGTTATTCTTATATATTATTTATTCACAAACATCTACCGTATTTCTAAGAAGATACAAACATAATTTATCAAACATTACTACAAATGTAGTCTACAAAGAGGTTCTTTACGGTCTATGATCATGTATCGAGAGGTATGTACCAATTGGAATATGATGTGATTTATGCCGTTTTCTTGATTTTACATAAATTATCAATCATACAAAATGTTTTACTTACACTTTCTTCTTATAGTTATTATGTTATCAACAAATGCTCATTGCCTTACAAAGGCTATCAAGATTTGCTTTTCATCTACATTATCAAGATTGGATCACGCGTGCATGGCCGTTTATTACATTCTTAGTTACAAGCATTGTACTTTATACTATCATTGACTTATTAGTTGATATTCCTTTCGAATAAATGATTCATCCTGTTTACTTTGTGGTTTTTCTTACTTTGTTTACAAACACTAATTTTTTTTGCATGATCTCATCTAAAAATCCGTAGGTTACCACGGGTCTATAAGCTAGTCTTACATATATGTTAGAAAGCTATTATTTCCAATCCTGAATAATTACAGGCCCACCAAATGAATTACAGTTACTAAAAAAGGATCACCATATTACATCAACTTGAAACAGTTCCTTTTTCCTAAATTTTTCAACATCATCACTAAACTTTACATTTTCTGTTGCTTCACATTTGCTTAGACTGATGTTGAGACCAGTGTGAGTGTGAAGCCAGGACGCTGTCCAAAAGATTCCGAGGCACCGGCTCTCCCCTTGCTGACGCTACAACGACATGTTTGAACTTTTGTTTACCATATACTACAGGAGGCAAGTTTGTAAACTTACATAAATACACTGATTCAGGTCAATCATTATAACTAATGGGTCAAGTATTTGTTAGTTTTGTGGATGTATATTAATAAAGTATGACTGGATTCGAACATGAGACTTCGAGATTGCACACGTTACGTATGAGTTTCAATGTTTTAATAATTAATATATTAAGTTGGGAATATATTAGCTACAATTTTTTGTAGCCAACTCCCTACAAATTTATTTTATAATTTGTGGGTCCCTGAATTTTTTGGTGGGTCCCTGAATCATTTTTGTGGGTCCTGAATCATTTTTTGTGTAATTTTAATAAGGATTGTAGCCATCTTGGCTACAATAATTGTAGGCAAGATATCTCCTATTAAGTTATGATTAACAATTAAATTTACAATAAACGACTAAAGAGCGTTAGGTAAATGGAATTGACTAACGGTCGGTAAAAGTCAATGGGATATAAAGAAAATGAAACAAGACAAGAGAAGGTTTTAAAAATCCTCTCTTGGGCTTGTTTATGGCCAAACAATGGAATCCCACATCGAAAACCATTATAAACTTGATCTCAACCATAAGGGTACAAATACATCCCTATGTATTCATCCATTGGTAGTTGGTACACTTGATTTCAATGGAAGACCAAACTTCTTCTTTTCTCCTTTCTTGTTCATAGGTCAACGGGTGAAGTCCCAAGAAAAGGGATTTGCGAGTAACCTGAACATTACAAAGTGTTTGGTAAATCTATTGTGATTCAAGAATCTAGCTTTTCTCATTGAAACATTAGTAATACGTGTGTACGAGAACGAAGAACAAACATACTTTTGTTTGTGTTTTTCCCTATTCGACTTGGTGTAGGTCGATATTACTAAACCCTAATTTAGGGTTTAATTGGTTCTTGATTGTTTGATTTCCTGTTTCGCTAGAAATCATTAAGGTACAAATATTCTTTTAATTCGGTTAATAATTATATGTATTATGATTCTTACTTCCGCTGGATGCTTTGTTGATGTTTACATGTTTTATATAATTGTTATGATATATAAATTCTAACAGTGGCATCACGAGCCGTTAATACTGTGTAATTAATTACCGAAACACATAAAATTGGATCTTAAGTTATTATTACATGTTATGATTTTCTAAGATTTTTAAAATTAGTAAACCCTAATTTTTGTTAATGATAGGTCGATTACCTATTTTTTTATAATTAAGTTTTTTTATTTTGTTAAACTTGTAGAAACCATAGGATGCATGTAATTTTTTATGTGATTATTAATGGATATTTGTTTTATGTCATTAATTGATATGCGATCCTTATGACTTGATTATTATTATAATAAGTGCTATGCGGGAATCCATGACAGAAACATACATGTTTTGTCATGGATTATAATGTATTTGATATGATTTGTAGAGAAAAGTTCATTTGCGGATCAAGTTTTTTCTACAAACTGAGGGACAAATCTCCACCATCCATCTAATTTGATCTAAAGGTGGGATTAACCTAAGATTTAATATGCAACCTAAGTCCATGTTTTTTTCCTTGTCTTTTTGTCTTTCTTATTTACTCTTTTTTTTTTCTCTTGTTTCCATTCAAGTTTTTTTTCCCTTTTATTCTATTAACGTTTTCTTTCTTTTTTTCCTTTTACCTTTTTTTTCTTTCTTTTTTACTTTTACGCTTTTTTTCTTTTTTCTATTTACACTTATTTTTTACTTTTTTTAATAAATGTTTTTTTAATTCATTTTTTTTTCTTTAAAAAAAAATCACGTGTATTTTTTTTTAAATTCACGTTTTTTATTTAAATTCACATTTTTTTCAATTTGTTACGTTTTCGTCCGTTTTCATTCGTTTTCGTCCGTTTTCTTATGTTTTTGCCAGTCTACGTCTGTTTTCATACGTTTTCGCCTATTTTCTTATGTTTTCGTTTGTTTTCATATGTTTTCATTCGTTTTCGTCCGTTTTCATCCATTTTTTCGTCCGTTTTTAGACGTGTTTTTACTCTTTCATTCATTTTCGTCTGTTTTCATACGTTTTTGCCCGCTTTCGTATATTTTCATACGTTTTCATCCGATTTCGTTCATTTTTGTCCGTTTTCATCCATTTTCCTTTATTTCATCCATTGTTTTTGCCCCTTTTCATATGTGCTTTTACTCTTTTATATGTTTTTGTCCGTTTTCATACATATTCGTCCATTTTCTTACGTTTTCATTTGTTTTCTTACGTTTCTGAATAGTACAAGTGATATTCATAATATCACTTGTGATTTTCAGAATATCACTTGTGATTTTCTGAATATCACTTGTGATATTCTGAATACCACAAGTGATATTCAACTAATGTTTTGTAACATGAAAATCACAAGTGATAATCTGAATATCACAAGTGATATTCAGAAAATTACAAGTGATATTCATGTTACAAAACGTTAGTTGAAAATTACTTGTGATATTTAGAATATCACTTGTGATTTTCATGTTATAAAACATTAGTTGAAAATCACTTGTGATATTCGGAATATCACTTGTGATATTTAGAATATCACTTGTGATTTTCTGAATATCACTTGTGACATTCTGAATGTCACAAGTGATTTTAATGTTACAAAATATTAGTTGCAAATCATCTGTGATATTCAGAATATCACTTGGGATAAATGTCACAAGTGATTTTCATGTTACAAAATATTAGTTTAAAATCACCTGTGATATTCAGAATATCACTTGTGATATTCTAAGTATCAAAGAATAATACTTTTGATATTCAGAAGCGTATGAAAACGTCTGAAAATGGCCGAAAATATTTTAAAATGGACGAAAACGTATGAAAGTGGACGAAAACGTAAGAAAACGGATGAAAATGTACGAAAATGTTTGAAAACGGACAAAGATGTATAAAAATGGACAAAAACGTCTAAAAACGAACGAAAATGTAAGAAAACGAACGAAAACGTTTGAAAACGGACGAAAACGTATGAAAACGGGCAAAAACAGACGAAAACGTATAAAAACGGACTAAAACGTCTGAAAACAGACGAAAACGTAAAAAACGGACGAAAACGTCTGAAAACAGACAAAAACGTATAAAAACGGACGAAAACGTCTGAAAACGAATAAAAACGTATATAAACGTGTGAAAACAGACGAAAACGTAGTAAAGTGAAAAAATCGTGAATTTATTAAAAAAAAAACTTGATTTAAAAAAAGCAAAAAAAATGTGAATTAGAAAAACAAAAAAAAAAGGAAAAAAAACGTTAATTAGAAAAAGGCAAAAAAAAATAATAAAGAACGTGAATAATAAAAAAGACAAAGAGAAAAGGAAAAAAAACATGGACTTTTGTTTCCATATTTAATCTTAGGTTAATCCCCACCATTAAATCAAATTAGATGAATGGTGGGGATTAGTCCCTCAATATGCAACAAAAACTTGGTCCTTAAAATAACTCACCTCATAATTTGTAGTAATTGTTACGTGTTTTAGATTACATGCTATTATTATTATGGGATTAATATTAATTAATTAGGGTTTTAGTAATAAAATTGTTAGACACGTTTAAATTACTAAAAGTTATTTAATTATGTAATTAGGGAAGACCTAAAATTGGGAAAGACCCCATATGAATCGTTATATTAAATCATTTATGTGTGTTTATTGATTTGTTTAGCATGTACATTATTTAAGTCGTTTATTTTTTTTAATTGCGTATTTGTTTATATATATATATATATATATATATATATATATATATATATATATATATATATATATATATATATATATATATATGTTTGGTACATGATTGTAAGCAAAAGGGTAATTTTTGAATAAAATTATAAACTGGACTTAATAATGGTGAAATATTTTAAGCTATCAAAATCTTATACTTTTAATTGATTGATGCGACTGTACAAATGGTCGAACGGCGGACTTAATTTGACAAACTATAAGGTGGGTATAAGGTTGGTTCGCATTAAATTGTGACTTAATTTGTCAATGTGACCTCAAAGAGACTCCATTCTGTCTCTCCGCTCGCTTGTGTGTCACTTTAAACTTACCAACTACAATTATATATGTACGAAGCATCTTAAGACAAAGTTGTAAGTTTTTCAACGCCTCAACTAAAACTTTGTTGATTTAAGCTTAGTTAAGAAACTAATGAGTAAAAGTCTTTTAATATAAAACATATGATACGAAGATGAATGCATGACATCTTTGTACATATTTTTGATTACACACATCAAAACTACTACCTTTTAATTTAAGTTATATGCCATCTAATAAAACGGAAACACATGAGGTTGCTATTTACGTTATTGTGAGACTTAGCTAGATGGTAATCAAAGGGTAAATCTCCATTTGTCATGGGACGGACATGGATGAAGTTGCAGTTTCTTAAGTTGGTTAACTTAATTGAGTTGATAGTGAGAACTGATCACTCAAGGCATGAGATGGGGATAAAACATGCTTACATTGCAGCTGAAATTGGCAAATATGTAAATCCTATTATTTCTAGGAATTGCAATTGAATATTGGCAATTGAGGTTTGACTCGATCGTACCTTATTGAATATGTTCATCACTAGCAGATCAACTGATGTGATGAAACTATGTTAATTTGAATCCTAGTTTTTCAGTGAAGATTAAATGGTTATATGTTTATTTACCATGGGTACGGTATTTAATTTCTTTGAAATTTTTATTATCGAAAGTACTAACTTTTGAATTTTTTCCGTAGAAATGGCTCTACCCGAAAACACTAATGTTAAAGATCGTTTAAGCCCATCTAGGATATAGTAACAATGATTTGCACAACGGAATAATAACATAAGAATCAATGTTACTTCAAGGTTCTCTTTATTTATCTATATCAAACTAATAATCTAACTACTATACGTGTACACACACGTTATGCTAGACGACTCTCATGGGAGTTCTAGTATTTCTGGATCTATTCTAACTACCCTGCATCTCTTTATATACTAGAGAATGCTAGGGTTTAGAAAGAGATAAGAATGAATATTAAGAAATCTTTTAAATAAAGTAAATTAATTTCCTGTATCTTGATATCTTTGAAACTTTATCGAAGCTTTATCTCTTTGTCAATATTAGCCCCTCTTGTTTTCATTATTCTTGTTTTGTAAGCATCAAATTATATTTCTTAACAACCTTCTCGTATTTGATATTACAAAACTATCTCCATAAATAAAACAATGCTTCCCCTTGAACATGCCACCACTAAGCTGCAAACCTGTTTGGTCCTCGAATTCGTATAATCATTTCATACACCATCTAAAAAAAATCGATTTTTTTTACATGTTTGATCCTCGAATTCGTATAATCATTTCATGCAACATCAAAAAAAAAATGAAAAAAAAAATTGAAAAAAAATTAAAACTAGAAAAAAAATGATTTTTTGTTTAATATTTGAGAAAAAAAATATTTTCATTTTTTCAAAAATTTTTGAAAAGAATTTTATTTTTTAAATATTTTAAGAAGAAAACATTTTTTCGATAATTATTTAAGAAAAAAAAAATTTGATGTTGCATGAAATGATTATAAGAATTCGAGGACCAAACATATAAAAAAATCGAACCAAACATGTAATTTATTAACTAAGTGAATTAACGAACATTAGTAAAAAAACCCAAATTCGCCAAAAAAATTTGTTGCGAACCTTTTTATGCAAGAAAAAAAGAATAGTACCTTGATTGAAAATGGACCCTAAGTTTGGTACCTTTTTGTGCCATTTACCCTATTAATTAAAGGTTAGTATTTTACGTGTTTTACTTTTGTGTTTTAATTCATAACATTAAATTAGATATATCCATCCAAGGGCTCCCCCAACTAGCCAAATAAGTCCACTATCATATAGTCTAAAAGCCTAATATTTAAGAATAGGACCAATCTGCCCTTACCAATATTATCGATTCAATATTGTGCTTCTTTGAAGAAAAAAAATTGTAACTGCTTAAACTCAAGAGTCAAGAGGCAGTAGAGTGTAACAAGTGAATAAACTGATTTAAAAAAAATTGTTTTTTCTGATAAGGTATGGAATGTTTTTATTGATTTGTTCTTTCATTAATTATCACAATTACTTATTCACTTCTTTGAATCTTTGTCGAAATATTGAATTGTGATTTAATCGATAATTTTTGTTCTTTCATTAACGATTACTTCATTCACTTGATAACTATTAAAGTATTAATTGCTTGTAGTCTTGTATGATTATAAATTTATCACTTGTTGTATGATTGATTATGTATTTGCCTTTAAGAATTATTAATGATCATATTAATTATTAACTATTTATGTATTTGCCTTTAATTATTAACTCATAAGATGAATATAACAGAGCAAACTATTTGGAGGTAATTCATGAGACAAAGGATTTGAATATAGTGATACGATGTTGAGGAAATCTTGTTTAGCTACAGACTTTATTTGGTCAAATGCTCCCCTTGATCTTCTAGGTACTGTTACATCCATAGCCTTCACAGATGACACATGTTTGGCAATCAAGAATCATAGATTAACTACCGAAGATGTATGGTATATTAGTAGTAAGGAGGGAAATGCTAATCTCTAAGTTGCTGACGGTCATTAAATTCTTACCAAGATTGATTAAGGCTATGTATTAGTGTAAAACACGTGTTTCTTTAATTTATTAGACATTTGGCTCTTCGTTTACTTTTCTAGATTTTCATGCTTTGATATATTTGTTAGAATTATATCGTTATCATTCTAAAATTTTAGAGTTAATTGCATTTTTGGTCCTTGTGGTATGGTGAAATCGCATGTATGGTCCCTAAAACTTTGAAAGTGTAGTAATAGTCCCCATTTTGAAGTTTGGGTTGCATTTTTAGTCCTTAAATAAAGTTAATTGACTAAAATACCCTTTGTTTTATTTAGAAAAGACAAGGCTAATTTGGTCATTTCACACTGATCAGGACCAAAAATGCAACCCAAACTTCAAAATGAGGACTATTGCTGCACTTTCAAAGTTTTAGGGACTAAACCTGCAATTTGGCCATACCACAGGGACTAAAAATGCAATTAACTGCTACTGTACTTTGGTACAACTTAGGATGGGCATGGGCATGGGCCATGCACTCAATAATAGTTCTTGGATGGGCATCCACTCAATAATAATTTGATCTCCGGCCATATTGTGAACAAACGATTAGAGAGCAAAAACGAAAGGTGCAGTACACCAACACTAGCTAGTTGATTCTATTATATATGTTCTTTAATTTCAAATTATGCTATAACTAGCCAATGCATAACATGAGCCAGCTCATGATTTTGTGCTATTCGACTTTTCAAAGTGATCGAACAAACTTATGTAAACTTGTTACGTTTTAGTACCTTTCGTGTTTTATTGATACATGCTTCTATCTTAGGAGTTATTCATCCTACTCAAATCAGATATGCTCGGGCCACAGGCAGTGGCGGACCCAGGATTTTCCAAGGCGGGGGGCAAAAAAAAATTTTTTTGATAAAATTTGTGATCAACTTTAGTAAAAAGGTCATAATTTTTTTTTAAACACTAAAAACTAAGGTTTTTACATTTTTGGCTTCAAGGTGGGGGGCAATTTGATTTTTTGGAGGGGTGCACTTTAATAAAATGGTCCTAAAAAAAAAATTTTTACACTAAAATATGAACTTTTTCGGCGAGTCGTGGAGGGCACCGCCCCCCAAAGCTAAAGCATAGGTCCGCCCCTGGCCACAGGTATCATGCAAGAATATGTGACGCATGTACAAAGCTTCATGGCTACGAACAAGAACTAGAAAATAATATTTGGCATAATTTCCAAAGTGAAAAAATTCTCAAAATCCCACTTGTTTTCGTAATCATTTAATCTTGTATATTATTTTTAGATTAAGAACATATTTATTTTAAAACTTAGTATCTACTAAATTTCTGTTTGTATTGAAAACGCAGGTCTCTCTACTTTACTATTATGAAAAGTACTCCGTATTTATGCTAATGGGATCTAAATTGAATGTGAGGATAGTTATTCTTAATGCTTGATCATGCTTTCGCTATGTTTTTGTTCAAATTTTCTTTTTTAGTTTGAGTGCAAGTACTATACGTTAACCAACCATGATCCGTGAATGAACTAGTAAAAGATGATTGCAGATAAAATTTTGTAGCAATAGCGCCATGAATAAATACAATGGGAAAATTATTTTACACATCATTTATTCACAAAACATACATATAATCAATAATATTAGCATGAAGTATTCAACTACATTAACTGTTATGTTATATATTGTTCACTTTAATTATAATAGATCAATCTGAACCTTTTGTTGATGGGAATGTCGTTGGTAAAACGACTTGACTCTGTCAAGAGCTTCTACGAGTGAAGACGGTTCTGCAGCAAATGTTATACGAACCCAGTTTTTTAGACCGACTGTAAGTCCTGCAAAACCCAAAAGAGTTAAATGTTTGTAGCTCATTTTACAAATCTTAGAAGTTTTGTCAGGTAGTTCTTATATGTGTGCTTATTATTTACCTGGAAGAAGGATCACTGATTCTTCTTTCACTAGCTTGAAACAGAAGTCAATGTCGTCACTAATATCTTTTAGTAATGAAACATTCAGTTTCACCTACATAAGCCAACATAGGAAACACAGAAAATTTAACGAGTTTAACAACACTTTGAATGATGTATCATTGATTTTAAATACAAGTATCTAAATCCTACCATAACAGACATAGCTCCTTGAGGTTTTTGTGGGCATGTTAAACAAGGTATCTCTTTAAGTTTCTCGAAACAAAGATCTGATGATTGCTTCAGTAAGCGTATAGTTCTTGCGAAAAACACCTCTTTTGTGTCACTAAGTATACGAGGAACAGCTGCCTGAAACACCAAATATGTTACAGCATATAATATTTTTTCAAATCGAAGTTCGGTGAAAGCTAAAGGTGCATCATGTATTTTAAGCGTATTGCTAAATTTAACTAGCAATTTTATATATAGAAATAGAGAAACATGGAAAGAATACCTGTATAAAGGTTGCTGGACCACCACATATATCGAAATATTTCTTTAGGCGCTCAACAGTCTGATAAAAAAACAAAAGAAATAAGTTTGGAATATGATATATTAGTAGCTAACGTTTATGGATCGTGACTGTAACTGCTAAGTACCTTAGCATTCTTGAAAATGCCATTAGGATCAGTGGTGACGAACCACCCGAGCCTCCAACCAGGCACTAACCATCTTTTTGACAAAGAACCAAGTGTAATAACAGGAACCATGGGCCCAAACACACCCATAGGCACAAACGGATTCTCCCCAAATGCTAAATGTCCATAAACTTCATCTGCTACAACAAGAATTTTGTGCCTCTTTGCAGCTTCAGCAATCTAACCAATAACCTCGCAGTAAGTACCTAAGTATTTTAAGCAAATCACAATAAGGAGTTCATAAGCAATCATGCATAATACCTTTTTTAGATGTTGATAGCTATAGACATTGCCACAAGGATTGCCGGGATTTATGATCACAATAGCAACGGTATTTTCATCAGCTAATTCATCAATGGCATTTAAGTCAACCTCCCAGCCTTTTTCGGGAAGAAGGTCATAATGGCGAATTTCAACATTTCTAAAAGCTGCACAAAGCTCGTAAATTGGAAATCCTGGTTTAGGAACTAAGATGTTTGCATTTGGTTTAGCTAGAATCGATATAGTGACTTCTATAGCTTGTGTGCAGCCTGCTGTTATGTATACATCGTCTGGTGATAGTGTGTATGGAAGATCATTGGATAGATATTCAGATATTGCCCTGATAATTTAACATGAAATAAATAAATAAAGTTTAAGGTCACTTAATACTTTAATAGAGTTTTCAAATCATTTCAAAATTCCTGCACATTACTTCTTAAAAGAGACTTCAAAATTGGTCTTTCTATAACTTCGTTAGCCCATGAACTTATGCTATCAGTATACTTTTCATATATTATAAATGGCTATATTTTCATGTCTACTTTGCAGTTTAGAGGTAACTTGGTTGACTCTAAAAGTCAAAGGTGGTTCTAGTTACAGGAGTAAGAGAATTCTACAACAGAAATTACTAAAGAAAAAAATTGCATAAACTGAAAAATATCGACTAAAACCATTAAGGAAATGAACAGAAATTATGGAAAAATGACATACTTTCGTGTTTGCGGGAGTCCAATGGTAGGAGCATAGCCATTGAATTTTTGTGATTCAAGAGTTTGAACCACAGAATCTTGAACAACATCAATGGTTGTAAAACAACTATAAGCAGTTGGGTCTCCCATCCCTAAAGATATTACCCTCTTTTTGTTCTCTATATCTAAGCTTGCCATTAACTTACCAAGAATACCCTTTATCGTCACATTTGTTGGTGTCTCCATTTTCACGTATAGGGGGTATATTTGTCTCTGCAATAAAACAATGTATGTATTGTTTAGCAAATAGCAATGTGCATAGTGAACTTTATATAGTTGCACCAAGTTGCTCTAGACCATGAGCTTCTTAGTTGAGATGGACGTTATAAATCTTTGTTTTACGGGGTACAATGGTCGTTTAGTGATCTATTGTGTGGTATAGAGCTCCCCACATGGTATTGATAGCGATCACATATGACAAATAGACAATTCTTGTATCGGTCCATACGTTTGTATGTCTGTTTTAATCCAATTAATCTTATATTGCTTGCACTATATGTTACCTTGTACCAAACGTGTAAAAAGCAAGAAATGTGATGTATATGTTTCTCGATATACATTTATACTTTACGTAGTAAATGAAAACAAAGAGTATTTGCTCGATCTGTAACTTAAGCAGCAAATATGGTCATCGTTTTCGTATGTCTTACTTGCTTGCAAATCTTCATTAACCAGCAACTTACACGTGTTCAGGGACGGAACTTAGTGGGGCCGGAATAAGAAGGCCCCCATAAAAATCTCAACAATACGGAGTAGTACATTTTTAACCTTTACACTTTGTAATAGTAGTCATTATTAGTAGAAATGTTAAATGAAAATGTAAATTGGACCCCCTAAAGCAAATACATTACAGTTTGGCACCTCCAATTAAACTTGTCAAGTTCCATCTATACACACGTTATATTATTACTATCAACATTACCATACCAAACAATAATAGAACAAGAATTGAACACATAATCATTTGGTCGATACCAATAAACAAGTTAACCAAGATGCTATAGACCAAGTTCATATCAATTGTCTAGAAAAATTGAAGAAAATGGAACATACCTTATGTTATAACTAGGAAATTGACCAATTTGCTCTTCCACACACTACGTAGTACGTATCCTATAAAGATTTGTATGCATGTATGACCAACCATTATCAAATATAAAGACATTGAACTAGGTGTTCATTATTTGTTGGATATAAACTCCACGACGTTGATTGGATAACCTTTGAATCCTAATAAATCAACCATGATGACTCACCACAGCAGTCCTTCACGTCTCTCCTATATTGTACTATTTCATTTTCCGAAATTTGTTTTATATATGGCATAAAAGTAGTAATAATAATAATTTTTATGATGCATGAACCAAGGTTACGATATTACTTTTTAATTTCATTAACCAAGAAATTTGATTTTGTGATTCTAACGAGGTTAAAATATAACTTAGGGGTGCTTGGTGGGGGTTAAGAGGGTGGGGGAATGGGTAAGATATTGATTTTGGCCCACCTCCTTCAAATACTTGTGCTTGGTTAGTAAGAGGTAAGGGATTGATTACCCCGTACTAAGGTATTGATTACCCATCTCACTCATTCTTTTGTATTCTCTTACCCTTACCCTTTCTCTTTCCCTTTCCCCACTTTGAACCAAGCGGACCCTTAGTAACGTGTGATCAAGTAAGTACATGAAATCGAAACTCGAAAGTCTTGAAATGGGCTAAAGGCCCAACTTTGATAGATGCCTTTTAGAGTTTAGAGGTTTAGAGATGGTAAAACAAAACAAAAAGTTATGTCGGTCCTATCAGATTCATCAAAACGTGTTAAGTTTAACTAAGGTTATCAATCTTTTTTGACGAAAAATAATTAAGCTTATCAATCTTTTCTTTTTCTTTCTTTTTCTCTTACGAAAACAACACTCCCATCACAATGGCTGATTATGACTATACGTAAGAAACATTGATCTTGTTTGGGAGAAAATAGAGGTGATCAAACACGTATTCTAATGGAAAGCCTAGAGATGTTGCATAATAATTGATGATACATTATTATTAGATTATAAAAGCTAAAGATGTTGCATAAAAAACCTAGAGATGTTGCATCAATCATTATTAGATTATAAAAGCTAAAGATGATGCATTAAGGATTTCATCTTTAGCTTGATGCAAGCATTCAAATGAAAGAGCAAATCACCATCACCAACTGCACCTAGTTGCCAAAATATTTATTGACGCTGCATGTTAAAATTGTTATAGTTGAAGATGATGATTATATGATGACAATGATTAAGATGAAAATAATTATATGAAGGATGATAGTGATGATTCATATGCAAATTTAGGAGCTGTTTTATAAATTGACTGGTTTAGAGACATATTCAGTTGAGTCTTTCAATTGATAGAGAGAAGTTTTTGTGGACCTCCTCGAAAGAGAAAACAAAATTTGGGCAAATTCATTAAGTGGAAAGAAACACCTCTTAAAACGTAATTTAAAATGCGGTTTATGCAATTGACTATGATGCCTCCTTGATTCAAGGATGGGGAAATTTTTTTTTTTTTTTTTTTTTTTTTTTTTTTTTTTTTTAACAGGGATTTCATTTCACTCCTCACAAATGGAGGTAATTTGAACATAACAAGTTACATCGAACGTAATGGGCAAAATCGAAACTGACTTGCCAAACAAAATACACAAGGTAACAAGTTAAGCCAAAACATGACATACATCATAATAGTTATGACAGACTATAGCAACACCATACAAGGGTGGGGGGAATCACCAGAGTGAGCTTTTGGTAGACACAACCATATGAATGTATAGCTTGACAAAAGTACATAAAGTACATAAAACATACAAAGAAGATAAAACTAAGCATCATAAAAGGAGCCAGACCTAAACCAAACAGATCTAAAGTTGAAACCCAAGGCACCATCAAGCCAACGCTGACGGACCACAACAAATCTGAGCAGAAGAGACCGGAAGGCAACTAATCTGCCCAGAACAGCGGTGGCGGCAGTGAACGGCGGCAACTGGGAGATGACATATCTGTGGGTAAGGACCTTTATTGAAGGAAGGGGAAAGTACAAAAAGGATTGGATAAGGAGGTCCGGACGGCCAACCGAAACCAACTGCCGGATTTTTTTAGAGAGAGGGTGGAGTTAGGTTAGAGAGAAGGTGGAGGATATTTTTTAGAGAGAGAGAAGGTGGAGTTCTCCTGCCAAATGTGTGTTAATTGAATCTAATCATCCATTCAACTGTTGAATTTAATTTAGAAAGAAAAAGAACACTCCCTAAAATGACGTTGAAGATGCAGACTAAAATGGCACAAGTGTTGTAGAACCGTAGAGGGGGTGAATAAGGCTTCTTAGGCTTTTTGCATGTTTAAAAACTTTAAGCCTTAAGAATCACCAAGTGGTTGTATAATAATTCAATAACCACAAAAACAACCAAAGTATATAAAGCTAGTAAAGAACACAATGATATATACTGGTTCATGATGGGGGGTTTATACCATCCGTACGTCCAGTTGTGAATCCACGACACGATACTATTCAACTAGTATAATCCTTTCGGTGGACTACAAACCGTTACAACTTCACTCCACCGATATGCCCAAATATCGATGCTCACAAAGAATGAGTTACTCCCACGGTATTCCGCCCTCGGAAACTACCCTAAAGAATCTCGTGATTCGACTTACACTTGGTCACCTAGACCACTATCAAAACTTCCACCTAGAAGTATCAAAACCCCAACTAGATCCCCAATTATCTAGGCTTGGTCACCAAGACACAAGACTTGCCTGACAAACAATTGAATAAATGAAATTTTGTTTAATCAAGCCCTAACCTAACCTAGAGACTCGATTTTAATAGAAAAGGTATAAGAAGAAGACCCTCGACACAATCACAAGAGTGGATTAGGTTCTTGTGATTCTTCCCTTGCAAAGGGAATATGTAAGAATGGATGTGATGAGTAGTGTGTGTAAATTTGAATGTAAAGGTGTTGAAAATATAAGATATGTGTTGTAAGGATAGGATGTGTATAGGGATTGAGTTGTATGTGTAAGGAATATGTAAGAAGGATGTGATGGGGAGCCTTGTGTATGTGAAGAGAGGTATGTGAGTGAAGTGTGTATATTTTGAATGTAAAGGTGTGTGTATGTGAGTATGTAAGTGTGTGTGTAGAAAAGAGTGTATATGTGTGTATAGGGAAGAGTATGTATGTGTGTGTATGCGAAAGGTGTATGGGAAATGTATAAAGTGAAAGGAATATTGTGTGGCGTTTGTGAGGAGACAAAGGTCCTTTATAAGGAGGTGTAAGGGAATATGTAAGAGGTTGTTGGGAAAGGATTTTGGAAAGAATTGTGGGAGATTTGGTGGTTTTGTGTTTTGTGAAAATAAGATTAAGAAAAGATTAGGAAATAATCTAATTGTCATTAAGAAGAAAAGGTTTAGGCAATTAAGATTATGAGTTGAGAAAATCAAAGGTTACTTATAAGTCTAAATAATACAACGTCGAGAATCCATAGTTTCATAACTCGTGACTTTCCACGACTCGACGTACTCAACTAACACCTTGGTACAAACAAGTTAAGTTCTTTGCCATGATGTAAAGCATAACCCAAGCGGGAAAGGATGCGTTTACGCAAAGTGACCTTTGACTTAGTTTGACCAATAAGGGAGTAAACCCGTTACGTGATTAGAGAAGACGTAAGCACGGGATATGAGCATATGGATGCTTTCACGTGATGTTATGTGAAATATATAAGCTCCCTAAGTTTAGAAAAGCCTTGGCTAGAGGCAAGAGATAGAAAATATGAGTTGGTGTTTTCCCGTAAACAGGTGTTTCAAAAGTTGAATCTCTCTAATCCCAAAACTCGTTTTGAGTGTTCTCAATTAAGCACATAGCATATTCATACCTGTATTGAAAGATCCACATTTGTCGGGTAAGGGGAAAGCCGACTTTCAAAATTCATCCCGAACCATACAGTAGCCTGGCGCGTCAGCCACGCGTCAACGCGTGGGTGACGCGTCAGGAACTTGTATGGAGTTCGGGGAATTTTGGCTAACGTTTGTTATCTTATGTGTCTCGAAGGTTTATTTGTCATCATTAAAATATTAGGAGATCTTGATAATGTTGCCTCAACAATCTCCCCCTTTTAGATGATGACAAATAAAAACCGAAACCAAATAAAATTAAAAAACGTAGCGAAGACAAAGCGCACCTTTGGTGTAGCTTGCGTCTTGACCTTGCCTTGTAATTTGGTGAAGCCTTTGTTTCTTAAACTTAAATAGGTCTTCACGCTCTTGCTTTCCTTCTCCCCCTTTTGTCTATTCAAAAAGGCGGGACTTCCAACGAATGAGAAAGTAGCTTGTTAAGGCACCGGAACGTGCTTCCCCTTGAACATAGCTCCCCCTAGATCGTTGCTCCCCCTTGTTTCAAGGAGGGGATCCATGGGTCAAGAGCCTCACCTTTGCGGTGGCCTAGCTACATAAGACATACACGTAACAAACAAGAAAGCCTCGCATGTGGAAGTCCAAAATGGGTTAGGTTACCATATGGAAACTTGCAACATGGGTTAGTCCATACTAGTAATATTATTTTTCCAATATGACTCCAATAACCATTTGTTGAGCATGGTACATAAATATATGTATTTTAATAGGAATCCATATATTTTGCTCTATAAATATCATTAGAAGATATCATACCCCAATATCACAATAAACTCATAGGCATTTTTTTAAAACCACATAACATGTAGAACGAACAAGAAGGCTAATATGATCCTAACAGAAATTATTTTAACAAGCTTATGATAGCTTCTAAGCAGTCATCACTAGGACTACAAGGTCTCTCCAATGCACTCTTTATCATTGTCTTGGAGAAACACCCTAGAGATGTCCTTAAGAACCGCGGTCATCACCAACACATCATTGTTGATGAACTTATGAAGTTCTCTTATTTCCTCACGAATGGAGAGGACGTTACGCTCTATGACATCAATGGTGGAGTAACATCCACACCTACGGGTATGTTTGTCCTCAAGGGGTTTACCAAGATCTTCTTTAATCTTGTACCAAACATCTTCTTCCACCAAACAAATTTTGACGAAATCCTTGACGATTGGAATTTCCGCACCATTGATGTTATCCCACTCAACACTCTTTTCCTCGTCTCTTGTCATCATTCTTCTACCATTGTTGAAATGGTAGGATGAACCAATAAACTCTCCATCAAGATCCATTTTTCTTAAGTGTGTTCAAAAGTGAGCTATTGTTATTTTGCAAGATTTGGTGTTCAAGAAAGCATGCAAGATTACTCATTTTATAGATGGATTAAGATGGTAATTAGGATTCTTTCTTCTAAAAATTTGGTCAAGTAATCAAAATCAAGGTACTTAGATGATTGATAGGATGTCCAACCCATCAAAATCATGTACTAATATGCATTGATCACATGTTATTAGGAATATTTATTCAAGGAGTTATGAGTGTTTTAGTTTGAATTTTATTGAGATTGGATGATCTAGTTTGTCATGCTAGTTCTCATAATTTGTCATGCGTGCACCATAATTAGTTAAGCCACGCATGAAGATCTTAAATATAGTTGGATGAGAAGTATGACTAGATCATCATTTTAGGATGAAATGATTCAATCCATCACAATATAGAGCCTACAACTCACTTATCATGAACCAAGTGCAAGTATTTCATGTAGGATATTCAATGAGTGTAGTTGTATGTGTGTGATTATTAAGTGTATTTTTATTTTAGATACACAAGCTAGATCCTATGAACAATCACACATTATATAGAAAGTTAATACACAATACATGATATCTCCGGTTCATAGTTTGTTGTGTAGTGTGTCGACTTTAATAACCCTTATGTGTTACTTGCATTAACAACATAAGTTCCTAAGTTTTCGGATGAGGACCTTAGCTCATTAAGTCTATTAAATGGGTATTTTAGTTTGTTATGCAATACCATACCGAATTTGAATTATTGAATTCTCATCAACTACGTGAGTAGTTTGTATGCTTGCATAAAGCTTATTTTCTTTTCTTTTCTACCCTAAAGCACAAAGCATGCATTCTTCACATAAATTAAACAAGTAGATTTAGATATAAGTCCTTCAATACGATTGTGAGTCGAAATCCGAAATTTTATCCAATCTTGGTAATTTGACACAAATGACTTTCAATCTTATTAAGTGATAATAAGATATTTGTGTGTTAAATTTTCTTGTTCATTACACATAATATAGACATGTAGAATCTTGAATATTATCAATCATCGTTTGAATAATGAATTGATATATATCTTACCTCTCGGAAAATATCTATATGTATTTCCTTCCATGCCTTCACATAAGACCTAGATACATAATCACATAATCTCTAAGAGCACCTATGTAGGACAAAGCAAACATCACCTAGACATCTAGCCTTTTTTTTAAAAGATTGTGTGGAAAACTAGAAGGGGGGTTGAATAGTTTACCGGTTTTTAACTTGATTTTCTTTCAAAACTTTTACTTGTAATCGACAACTAAAACTTACCAAAAAATAAATAATATGCAAGAATAAAAGTAAGAAACGATCAAACCATAACACGGATGTTTATCGTGGTTCGGCTACAAGGACTCTTTTTCCTTGCCCTACTCCACGCCCCGAGTATCCAACTCGAGAGTTTCTTGCACTAGTCAACAAGCTCCTTTAACTGGTGGAGAAAACCTTACACATCGCTTACACACTATTTTCGACACTAAGGTCGAGTTCTTTCACAAGGTTTTAACCACTCCCGATAGTTCTTTTACAAGGGTACAACAACTCCCGATACACTAAATATTTTGATTTTGAGGACTAAAATACTAACCGATCACTACAAGTGGATACAATACAATGATGTATAAACTTTACTAGTTTACACTATGCTATGCTTAACAAGTCTTGCAACATTGTGTTGAAGCTTGTAAAGTCGTGATCTTCTTGCTACAAAGAAAGACTCACAAATGTGAAATGGAATTGAGTTAGAAGAGAGAAATGAAAGTATAGTAGTATGTTCTGATTGTAAGTGATAAGAAAAACACAAAGAGTGGGTTGGTATTTATAGGCAAACTTCCAGACCAACCCACGGATACGGCGGAACCAATCCTTTGGTTCTGTCCGTTATACCTGAGGGTTCCGCCAGCATGTCTGACAGAATCCTGCACAAAATATTTCACAATCTAACTCAATATTTTCAAGATCTCACAAAGTCAACTTTGAGATCTTTAAGTATGAATCTACACAAAATAAAACATGTCTCTTACACATATGTTTCCTTAAAGGGACATGTGTGATGTAAGTATATATATTATTTCTAATTTTAGATATACATAAAAAAGAAAGTATTCTTGTAAAAGAGTTTATGTAGATACTTAAAAATGTTTGTTTGAGATGTTTAGCAAGTGAATGATTTACTAAAAAGTGTTTGATTACTTATATCCAAATAAGACACACTCTTTTAGAAAACTTACTAAATATACTTATATGACATTTTTAACATATGAAATTATACTAAAGTATACTTAACCATTTTACAATCACTTTATAAAAACATGTAAATGTAGTTCGAGTGATGTTAAGTAAAAGACTTCAAAACTATATTTATGATTTGCTAAAAATAAACTTTACCTTTTGTCGTTAACAAAACTAAGAAAGATCGTAAAATATAAATAACGTTTTAGGCGGTATTTGTATTAACAAATTGTTCTCTTAAGATGCATGTCAACCACGATCATCAAGACCTATCCCAAAACAATTTGGACTTTTGAAAAATGTCATGCCAAAACTTGAACCTTGTTTATTTTGTGACCTACACTAGTACAGATATGGCCTTTTGTCACACATAGCGTATTTCGAATGGTCACACAGCAACATATTCACGTGACTAAATGTACCAGCCTTAAATAAACAACCACACTTGATCCGACTTGTGTGACCATTTCGTAAAATATATGTCACACATTTGTGTATATATGTGACCAGAGGATAACTGGTAAATGTTTTTCGACATTTAAGTTACTTTTAATTCGGGACGTGTGACAGATACAAATCAGCTCGAAACATCAGTCACACTATAGATATACATATGTGACAAATATATGTCACACAATTGATCATTGTGACCAAAAAGATATATGGTCACATGAAGTACTTGCGTATGTGGCTAAATTATATAGTCAAGTTTGTCACACATTATATACATGTGACTGGTATTCTTTGCTGAATAGTTAGCCACATATGAATTTGAAATATGTGACAACTAAAAATTCAGTTTGAAGCGTTAGTCACGAAATGTATTTAATAGTGACAAATATATGTCACACACTTGAAGAGTGTGACCAAATGTCATATATGGTCACACTAAACCATAGAAACATGATTAAGTGTAACTAAAATTCGATACATATGGTCACGTAAGTTAATATGTGTGTCTAAATTTTAGTGTGTGTTTGTTTTCCAAATCCTAATGTGTATAGCTACACTTAATTGAAGCACGATCATGTGACTATAGGCTTTACAATAGTCACACCATATCACACATGTGTATCTAAATGATGTTTATGGCCACATCATAAGGGTATTATATGTGACCAATACATTCAAAATAGTCACATTGTGAAATATTCATGTGACTATTATTTATAGCAAAATGTGAAGTCAGTTATCATTAACCTTGATATTAGTCACATTGAGTTTTTGTGTGACTAAATTAAAGATGCTATATATATGGTCACATGAAGTATTTATTTAGGTGTCTAAATCATAGAGTCATATTTTGTCACACATTATTTAAGTGTAGTCACAAATTGATACATATGGTCACACATTTCTGATAACTTATGTACTTTGTAACCCCTATAGGAAGAGTGTTACTTGACTTTCTAAAGTCAATTTTGTTAATACAAATATCGCCTAAAAACGTTATTTATATTTTACGATCTTTGCTAAGTTTTGTTAATGACAAAGTATGAAGTTTAGCTATAAGTAAATCATCACTTTAAGTGTTTAAGTCTTGTTTAACTAAGGTTAACATTTCCTTTTAAACAAAACATTGTTTTTACTTCTTAAACTAAAATGAGTCTTGTCACATCATATTTATTTCTTAATATAGTAAGGTCACATCACATTTAGGGCAAGTTTTGTCACTATGCATTTATGGAAAGAAATGTGTTTGACTAGCTTTGATGTTGCTTACAAGCTTTGTATTTGACTTGATTTAAGTGATGTGACATTGTTTGGTTGCTAGGAGTTATGAGACAAGACCTTGTTTGGTTTGAAGAGTTATTGCAAAAACCTACTGCAGACCCGGCGGTACCCTGGGGGTACACGGGCGGAACCCATCTGAGGGTTCCGCCTGATCCGCCAAGCAAGCAGTGTGGTGTGCTATAAATACCAAGCCATAACTTGATTTTTGGCTAACCCTTTTAGGACATATATTCACATATTCTCTCAACTAACTCAGTAACCTTTTGATTTGTGATTCTCTTATGTAGCAAGGGGCTTCACAAGATCATTCAAGAAGTTACAAGCTTCAACACTAAAGTTGCAAGTCTTGGTAGCTTGGTCATGTATAAGCTTTGATAGTTGATACTTCATGTGTGTCATGTATATAGATGTAAGTGGTTAGTATTTTAGGCCTCAAAATACATAGTGTGTCGGGAGTTGTTGTACCCTTGTAAAAGAACTAACGGGAGTGGTTATACCCTTGGAAAAGAACTCGACATCTAGCTTTGTGTCGGTAAAAGTGTAAGCGACGTACGGGAGTGGTTGAACCCATGTAAAAGAACTCGACATCTAGCTTAGTGTCGGTAAAAGAGTAAGCGACGAATGGGAGTAGTTGTACCCTTGTAAAAGAACTTGACATCTAGCTTAGTGTCGGTAAAAGTGTAAGCGACGTTGTAAAGGTTTTCTCCGCCGGTGAAAGGAGCTTGTTGATTAGTGCTTATAACTCTCGAGTTGGAAACTCGGGGCGTGGATGTAGGGCAAGGAAAAAGAGTCCTTGTAGCCGAACCACGATAAACAATCGTGTTGTGGTTTGATCGTTTCTTTCTTTATCTTTGCTTATTACATGTTGTCTTTTAGTTATAGTTGCTAACCACATATAAAGCTTTCCAAAAGAATTAAAACAAGTAAAGTTGTATTTATATCTTGAAACAAATGTAAAGCTTTTCAAAGAACTAAAACAAGCAAAGTTAGGATCATCACAAGTAAAGTTTTCCACAAATTTTCAACTTTAATGAAGTAACATGTTACTAAATTGCCTGCAAGTGCATATACATGATAAATGGAAAATGCAAATAGAATAAAGCTTGCCTGCAAGTAGATATACTAGCGAAAACTGCAAATTTTTTCATTGCCATAGAAAAGCTTGACTTTTGGAGTCAAAATTCATTACAATAGGCTAAATTACACAAACAACTATTGTAATAGCAGTAGTAACTTAATAATAGCATTAATAACTTTTGTACAAACAACAGAGTGGTAATCTCACAAAAGGTGAATTATATTACTTACCAAAAGCATTTTTGCAACATAAACAATTGCTGATATGGGCATTCCAAAGATCAGATACAAAGAAGAACATACAATTCTCTGTTTAATGAAAACAGAGAAGCTACACCCCTGCTACCTCCAAACACCTTATCTTCTTTTATTCCGTTCTTGCATTTGTCTCTCATACTGAGCACGAATTCTTTCAATGAGATCTTTAACTACCTCTGTACTTTATTCACATACGATCTTTATAGATATCATCATAGCAAGTAAACTAGCACTCAAAGGATACTCTTTTTCTACAAGCATAAAAACATCAACTCCACCTTATGTTGATAACTGATGTACATTGCAGCTATCATAAAACTTCCATGAAGTTGAGAGATCATGAATTGGGAAGTTCCAATAGATATCAGCTGGATCATGTTCATATAACCAGTGTAACTCAACCCACAACTCTTGCTCTTTCACATCTAGCTTCTCGATTGTTTTGAGTTTTTTTTAGCCAACTCCCATAATCTGTCTAAGTCTTCTCTGTCACTTCTTCTGATCAATTCCTGAAAACTTTTGCACACTTCTGATCCTCTACCAAGCCTGATTATCTTCCAAGCCTTTCCAAATTTATCTTTGTAAATCTCCCAGTCTATGATTGGATGTCTAGATTGAATAGGATCAACATATAATGTTTCAGGAACAATCACCATCGTCTGATCAAGAGAATAGATGTCTTCATTTCTTTGTGAATCATTCTTCTTCTCAGCATGCTTGTCTTCAATGATCTTTTGTTTCTTTGATGGTGTTTCTTCTGTACCCATGGGGATAAACTTTTCTTCAATATATCTCTTGCAGTGGTAGTATAGATGTTCAATTTCATCATATGTCTTTCCCCTGAGTTGATGATGTTTATAAAAACCTTGATTTTTTAAGTATTTCTTCATTACACTAATGAGCGGAGACTTTGTGGGATTTCTTTTCCTCTTCTGACTTTGAACTTGCTTTATTGACTTACTTAGTTGACTCAAAGCTAATTCTACACCTCTTTCATTTATCAAATTAGCAAGTCTTTGTACTCTGTTATCATTAATTAAAGTCTTATCTTTCTAAAGTTCTGCAACTCTAGCCTGTAGAACTTCATCCTCATCAATAAAAGCTTGCATTTTTTCTGCATGATCTCTTTTTTTCTCCTTTTCTTGAAGAATGAATGCTACTTGCTCTTCTGTTTCCAATTCAGAAACTTTAGATCTCCTTTTCTCATCCATAAAGTTAGCTATTTCAGCTTCATCAACTCTCTTTGCAACCTCTTCAGCAGTAGAAACTTGATTTGTTGTAGCAGCAGAAACATCTTGTACCACTTTAGCCAGTTGTTCAACATTACTAGTAGCAACAGTTTCTCCCAAACTAGTATTAGTCTCCACCATGATCTTTGAAGCTTGTACAATATTTTCACCTGGAAATTCCACTACCTGCTTTTTATTTACATCTTCCAAAACCGCCTCATTACCCTCATTGTCAGCAACTACATAGTCATCATCCATATTATCACCACTATCAATCCCAATATTCATATCCACATGCATATCAGCACAAGCACCTTCAGCATTTGTTGTTTCCTCCCCTGAGACTCTGCTTTCATTCCTCCCATGTTTGGGAGCATCCTCCAAACTAGCAGCCTTAGAAGAACTCATCCTGTGTGTTGTGCCCACCTTCTTCAAACGTCTGAACTTAGTTTTTCTTGAGCTATGTTGACCTTCCAAATATCGAAGTCTCTTTTTCAACTTTTTGATCTTTTCACCTTGTTTTGTTGTGCGCTTTTGGAGGCCAAGAACATCCTTTTCTAACTGGGTACAATAGTCATTCAAATCCTATATAAGTTTCATTCTAGCCTCACGACTTCGGCTTGTGTTACCTAGCCCGAGAGATGGATCATTGGAACTGACTCTTTGTACATCAGTATCTATCAATTCATGTGTTTCAGATCTACCCTCATCACTTCGGGATGTGTTACCTTCCCTGAGAGGTGAATCAACGGCTGTATACTCAGTCTCATGTATGTTACCACTGGCCTGCTTTGCTTCTAAGCTAGCAGCAGAAGTACCAACCCCTTCCATGACATCCTCACCCTTTTTTGTGGAAGGTTCACCATATATGGAAAAAGTGGTATAACCCTTCCTGAAAAATCCTTGCCATTATTTTTCAGATTTAAAAATACTTTCTTTTGTAGTGATGTGGCATAAAAATTTCCTCTATGTGTCTTAATAGTAGTCAATTGATTTGGAATAATAAGCTGCAAAAACCTTGGATATAATAAAGAGTTACCATCATCATCCAAGGTCTTGATCATAACCTCCAAAATCATTTTTGAAAAATTAAAAGGTTTTCCTTTACTAAGGCATATCACAGCTAATGCCATGGTAGTACCAAACTTATTCCAACCTGTTGTTTTAGGACTCAAATAATGCAAGAGAGTATGAATCAAGAATTTCCACTGAGATGAGAAGAGACCTTTGTAAAATTTAATTTATTATTCTTCTTCTCATACCCCATTTTTTTCAAACCTTTGAAAATGGCGGCATTTTCAAGACACACAATCACTTCATTATCTGGTAGGTTAAGAGATTCCCTAATAGATGACTCAGTTATGAGTATATCTTGGCCATCTACTTTAGCCTTAATTTGTTTTTCTTCATTAAAAGTTATGACCTTAGCAGTAGCCCAAAATTGCTTAATAAAAGAAATGCATATAGGAGGATTCACAGTTAATGCATACCTAATAGGGGTAGCATTCAAGAAATCGATTATCTATGTGAATCCTTCAGAACCATCTGTTTTCTTCAAAAAAGCGACCATGTTGTGTCTGTCAACAAATGTGCGTTTTGATTCAATTGCCAACACCATCGTGAATTAGGGTTTTGTGATTTTGGGATTTTGAAAATGATTGATAAAAGATATTAGTGTTTGTGATTATAGAGAAATTATGTGTGCGTGAAACTGAATTATCGATTTGATTGGGGATTTAAACCGTTAAGTGTAAATGTTACTAATCCACCCCTGCACCCTCAATTCTAGCAGTACAAACCCAGCTGCAGTTACGTTTTCTTAGCAGCAGATTTTTTTTTTTTAGTGCAAAGGGTGAATCATTATATTAATATCAACAAGTAATGAGAAAATTGAGCAATGACAAAAGTACGGGAATTAAGATTAAACATTTTCCATTGAAACTTGAAATGAAAAATTACAAAATAATGTACAAAACCAGCTGCAGTAACGTTTTCTTAGCAACAGAATCTTTTTATAGTGCAAAGGGTGAGTCATTATATTAATATTAACAAGTAATGAGAAAATTGAGCAATGACAAAAGTACTCGAATTAAGATTAAATATTTTCCATTAAAACTTGAAATGAAAAATTACAAAATACTAGAAATAAAAGTTACACATTCTAAAAATCTACTAATCTAATTTTGGAGATTTCTCCGGGTCAAATGCCACATGTGCATCTTCGTAATCCAACCCATCAAACTCCACATCAGATAAATCATCATCATCCAATGTCTTGTACGCCTTGGGATGTTGTTTGAGAGATGGTTTTTTGTTGCTTTGTACTCCTTTTCATCATCAGCATGTTGTTTGATAGATTGTGTTTTTGCTGCTTTCTTTCTTTCAGCAGCCCACCAATTGTACCACGCATTTCCATCCCATTTAATTTTTTTTACACTTTTTGCCGCTTTCTTTTTTGAAGCAGACCTGCTTGAACCTTCTCCTTCAACACCATTGTGCTGATCTTTTGTTGTTTGCAGACATTGTTTATGAATACTTCCTGCAGGTTTTTGTTTAAAGATTTGAGAAACTAGGATTTGTGATTTGAGATACACATGGAAACGAGTATAAAAAGGGGATATGGGTAAACCAAAAGACCTATGTTTAATGCAGGAAAGGATTGATGTTTCCCACAGGTGGCTTGAACCTTTTCAACATTTTCATGCCAACCATGATCCATTGGGAGGAGCGTTTGCCAGGGATCAATGCTTATAATTCTTGACAGAACTATATACATATTAGTCGCCAACAAAGACTGGCCACAATGGAACATGATTGACTTGAAGAAATTTACAAAATTTCATAATCTTTGGGCATTTTTGGTTCCCATGGTGCCTCATCCAAATATCCCTTTGTAAAGTAGTCAGACCATGGATTTGGAGGACCTTCAGAATTTCTTGATATGTGAAATGAACTTGAGTCACTGCTGTCAATGTATGATTTCTGCAATATATATATATATATATATATATATATATATATATATATATATATATATATATATATATATATATATATATATATATATATATATATACATATATTAATTTAAAAAAATATAGTGTAAATGAAATGAAAGATAATGTTGCAATTCAGGGTGTGTTTGAAACAACCTTTGTTCTTGGAACTCCAATGGCCACATTACTTGGTGGATGGTTGGTTTTAGATAATAAAAAAGAATGGAATGCAATAACCCAACATACGTAACCCTTCTCAGTTCCCGCTACAGCTCATTTTGTCGTTTCAACTCCCTTTGAGCAAAGGACTGCACCAGCCGCATTGCCAGATTGTTGAAAAAACAAAAGGAACAGTATGGGAATTGAGAATGGAAAGGTATGTTGAAATCGGCACACAGGTTGAGTAAAGAATATATACAAATGTTGAGTAAAGAATAGAGTCTAAGTAACATCACTCATATTGAATGCGATAATGAACTAGTGTGGCCTGTCATGAACAATACACACTTTATCATTATTGCATTGAAGACGTCTCAATTATCAGGCCAGATCCATCTAACGTTGCAGAAAGGTTCCATTGCTTTGTTTTTTGGACACCGTATAATAACGGTAGTGTGCTTCATCTTGATCACGCTTTGGCACTTTCAAGAATGTATCTTATTGAAAGAGCCAAAACTGGTGATCAAGATCAACCACATAAACAGTAGTAGACGTTTTTCAAATTAAGCAAGGGAACCAATCTACAACGTTAGATAGATCTTGCCTGATAATTGAGCATTAATTTATTAGAAAACAGATTCTTACTATTATTTATATTGCTCCCTTAGATGTGATGAACATACATATTAATTATGTAGATTCTACGACATTAGAGAGCTAATCGTGCATGAATGACAAGTTGAACATATACTTGATAATTGTTTCTGTATTTTGGCAAAGAGCAAAGATGAATCAGTAATCGATGAACAACACCAAAACAAGTTTATGTTCATACTTGAAAGTGGTGTCTTTTCATCCATCACTGATACTTCTTCCATCTTTGATACTAGATGTTTTAGCCTAAATATTCGCACACATATCCGCCACTTTTTTCCCTTATTCTCAATACAAATGCAACATAATTCTTATAACAGATAGTCAACCTAAGCCTAAGATAAAATAGCCTTAAGGGAATGCCAACTCCCAAAAACAGCCATAAACCCTAACAATAAAAAACACGATATACATATACATATTAAGGTTTCCAAGGCATAAAAAGTTGAAAATTCTTTCTCAAGCATCGAACTCGAATTATTATTTACAACTTATACTTGATAATTTTTTTTGTATTTTGACAAAGAGCAAAGATGAATCAATAATGGATGAACAACTCCAGAACAAGTTTATGTTCATACTTGAAAGTGGTGTCGGTTCATCCATCATTAATACTTCTTCCATCTTTGATACTTGGATGTTTTAGCCTAAATATTCGCACTAAAACTAAAAAGCAACCATAAACCCTAACAATAAAAAACACGTTATACAGATACATAAACCCTAACACTAAATAACCCTAATTAAATAAATATAAATAATGAAATAATCAGATAAACCAAATCATCTGTCAAACTTAGGTTCAATATAAAAGCCATCTAAGTATGTTACCATATGCTTCCGATCTAAGTACGTTAGGGTGGAGTAGTGAGAGAGAGAAAGAAAGAACAAGGGCATGCAGCTGTGACTTAATTGTGAGTGTGAGATAGAAAGAGTATTAAGTATATGTTCAAGTGTGTGAAGTTTGTTTGATAAGCTTTGCATATATTATATATTATAAGTGAAGTGTGTTTGATAAGTTTTGCATATATTATATATTATAAGTTTAAAAATGATTAAAAGTATAAAAACTAAAAGTATTAAAAGTTTAAAAACTAAAAGTATTAAAGGTACATTTGTATTTTAGTATATTTTGTATTTAAAAAATCGCCCAAAGAGTACATATGGAAAGATGCAAGGTTTTCAAGATCGGGATCCTACCCAGGAACGTTTTCGTCTTTGCAAGATCGTGATCGTATGATCGGATCGGGATCTTAAGATCCTACTAGCTATAATGTCATTTTCTTAATAGTTTTTGTAATATTATACAAATTAACAAATTATTATATATCACAGACACAAAATTATATGAATGTTTCATCGAAATGTTGTCCTAAATTATGGTTATGAAATGTTATTGTTTAGGTTGAATTTTATTTTACTTTAGGTCTACTCATTAGATTCATATCTAGTGAGATTTTTTATTTTCTTTTTATAGGTTTTCTTTAGTCTATCTTTCTTCTTGTTTCTGATTGTTAGCACTCTCGATGGATAACCCTAACATTGATCGTTTGATTCCTGTTATTCGTGTTTTCGTCTTAGAAATTTCCAATTACCCGTTCCGGATCTCGTTGTGGAGATTGAAAACCCACCAAACCTTTCACCCGACCATCACTTTGGTAATAATTATGAAATGGAAGAATCTGACCACGACAACGACCATGCATGAGAATGGCCCTTTTATTACTCGGATTCCGACAAGGAATTAGGTGATGGTGATGTTATTGATGAGGTTAGGAGAGAAGAGGAAGTTGATCCTCTTAAGTATGTTGACCCTAGGACAAGAATTGAAAAGGACATTCTCTTTAACATGCAGTTTCCTTGTAAAATCGGATACATGAACTTTCATGCCTACCTTAACTCATCCTTACCCATGCATGTGCAAAATCTCTCGTGCTAATTATAATAAAATTATGGTAGAGTATCAAGGAAATAATGTGTTGTTGCTAGCTAGGGTTGAGCCATTACATGTTTTTGTAGGAAGTTTTGTGTATTTGGTTGATTTTATGGTAATGGAGGACTTAGCATACATATTAGTACTTGTTTGAGTCAAATGCGTGTATCGAGTCACAATGAATGTTTTGTAGGATTTTAAGAAATTAAAACATATTTTATATTACTTACAAGCTCGAGAACTCAACAATAACTCGAGTCGAACTTATATAAGGTTGAGCTCAACTCATTAAACTTTTCGGCGAGTTCATTTGATAGGTTTTCAATCTCCAAAAATTTTAATATCGCGCTCAAGATCCCGCCCCTTAATTTTCCCCAAAATTTCAATCTCCCGCTCAAGATACCGGCCCTTTTTTTCCCCAAAATCAAAACCTAGACACTAGTCAGATCTATCTTCTCTCTATTCATCTCTTCTCCTTCTCTCTCGAACCCGACTCGCACCACCGCCGCAACGTATCCAGGGACCTCCCGATCATGTTATCAAGGATCGAGAAAGTTTGAACTCGGCTTGAGCTTGACTCGAAAAGCTCGATTTATCTGTAAATATGTGTTTTCTTACACAAATTAAAATTGAAATATAACCTAAGAATTGAATTCGATTCGACTTCAGCTCGAAAAGCTTGATACATTCATAAATAAGTATTTGCACTTAGTACACTTACATATTAAAAAAAAAAAAAAAAAAAAAAAAAAACATATTTAATATCACTTACAAGCTCAAGAACTCAACAATAACTCGAGTCCAATTTATATAAGGTTGAGCTCAACTCATTAAACATTTCAAGCTCATTTGATAGGCTTTCAATCTCCAAAATCTTAATATAGCGCTCAATATCCCTCCCCTTAATTTTCCCCAAAATTTCAATCTCCCGCTCACTCCCACCCCTTTTTCACCCAAAATCAAAACACTAATTAACACTAGTCAGATATATCATCTCTTTATTATTCATCTCTGCTCCTTCTCTCTAGAACCGACTCACACACAACCGCCACACTTCACCGCCATATCTCGCCGTCGTTCCATCAACCATCGCTCATCCACGCCATCCCCGTCATCAAGACAAGCGAGGCAATGGGTGAGTTTGGTTGTTTGGTTCGAGATAACCACCACATCCACCACCATCAGTCAAGCCACCATTACCCTCATCTCACCTATCCTACTCTGTTCAAGGGTATGCTCAAACACATATTTGATTTATATTTTCTTGAATGTTTAATTTATATTTTCTTGAATGTGTAATCAAAATACACATTTCTTCATTTTAAACAGCATATGGTCACACTTATTAACACTTTGGCCACTGATTGCTTAATTGTATGTGACTATATACCCAAAATAAACATGCTTTGTGTGACTAAATATTACAAAAGGCCACAAAAACATAAAGTTCACGTGGCCATTGGATGATCAATAGTCACACAAAATACACATTTCTTCACTTTAAACAGCATATGGCCACACTTATTAACACTTTTGGCCAATGTTTCCTAAATTGTATGTGAATATATACCCAAAACAAACATGCTTTGTGTGACTAAATATTACAAAAGGCCACACAAACATAAAATTCACGTGGCCATTGGATGATCAATAGTCACACAAAATACACATTTCTTCACTTTAAACAGCATATGGTCACACTTATTAACACTTTTTGCCACTGTTTACTTAATTGTATGTGACTAAATACCCAAAACAAACATGATTTGTGTGATTAAATATTACAAAAGGCCACACAAACATAAAATTCATGTGGCCATTGGATGATCAATAGTCACACAAAAAACACATTTCTTCACTTTAAACAGCATATGGTCACACTTATTAACATTTTTGGCCAGTGTTTGCTTAATAGTATGTGACTAAATACCCAAAACAAACATGCTTTGTGTGACTAAATATTACAAAAGGCTACACAAACATAGACTTCATGTAGCCATTGGATGATCAATAGTCACACAAAATACACATTTCTTCATTTTAACCAACATATGGTCACACTTATTTTCACTTTTGGCCACTTTGTGCTAAATTGTACGTGACTAACTCCAAAAGAACAACACCTATTGTGTGACTAAATCATCACAAACATCAACATCACATTTATTGTATATTCATGTGGCCACAGGACGGGAAATAGTCACACAAAATACACATTTACTAGTAAGAATCATCTCAAATCTCACATATATTATATATTTATGTGGCCAAAGGATGAACAATAGTTACTCTCAAAAAACATTCGTGTGACTATAAGGTGCTTACGATCACTAATAATGACTAATCCAATAAAACTTGTGCCTAATTTGTCACACATATTCGGGGTTTTGGTCACTCTTTTTCGATGGAAAAGGCCACGAACTCAACAATGTGACCATATGCCACCTACGGTGGCGGGACCTTTAGTGACACACAACGAAAAAAATGTGTGGGACTATATGCATATCGTCACACATTTTTTGTGTGGCCAATAGCACTTTCTGTACCAGTGCTAAGAGTCCTTTTATTCAAGTCACCAATGACTTGTTCTATGGGATGACCCCTTGCTTCTCTCAATTCCTTAGGATTGCCTTCATCCGAACCATTAACTTGTAATGATGGCGACCTTTCTTGATCATGAACTATTTGTTCATTGATCACATCATCTTCTACCGAAGGAGATGATTTAGGCTCGGGCATGTTCTCATCGAAGGTCACATTGAGAGATTCCTCAATCCTCATTATTTCCTTGTTAAGCACTATATATGCTTTGCTATTTTGAGAGTATCCTAGGAACACACCTTCATACGACTTTGGGTCGAATTTGGTGAGATATTCTTTGGTGTTAAGTATGAATACCTTACAACCAAACACTCTAAAGTACTCTAGGGAGGGCTTCCTATTTCTAAGTATCTCATATGGTGTTTTATTTATGACTTTTCTAATGTGGACTCTATTAAAGATATAACATGCGGTATCTAAGGCATGACACCAAAACTTTTGTGGAATGGATTGCTCGTCAAGCATTGCACGACTCATCTTTCGTAACTTACGATGTGTTCTTTCAACAATCTCAAGCGATTGAGAAGTGAACGGGCCCGATAAGTTATAAGATATTCCATGTTGTTCACAAAAGCTTCTAAATTGCAATTTATCAAAATCACTACTATGATTTGCCTTTATTGAGATAATAGAACAATCAAGTAGGTTTTCAAGTTTCTTTCTTAAAATATCAAATTTATTTAAGACTCCATCCTTATTTACTAAGAACAATACCCAAGTATAATTTGAATAATCATCTACAATCATTAAAGTGTAGAAGTTTCCTCCGTAACTTTGGATTGGAGATGGACCATACAAATCTAAGTGCAACAACTCTAAAACCCTATTAGTTGCCACTTCATTCCTATTCCTATTTCTTGCTTGTCCTTGACTCCATAGACACGTATCACAATAATGTCTCTCAAAACTCAACTTTGGGAAATTCCTTACTAGCTCGTTGGAAGCTAGGTTTTGGAATAACCTCATATTGGCGTGACCTAACCTCCTATGCCAAAGCGTTGAGTTATCCACCATGGATGTAAGACATACGTGTTGCTTGGAGTTATCTCCTAACTTGCATGTATACATGTTATTTCTCCTATGACCTTTAGCTAACGCAACACCATTTTTACTAATTATACAATCTACTTTAGTAAACTTAACCTCACAATCATCATCACTTAATTGACTTACACTAATCAAATTAAAACTTAAACCCCTAACATGCTCAACATTGGTAATTTCTATGGAGTCATGAAGGACATTACCTTTTCCGACAATTTTGTTCTTAAGTTTGCTTCCAAAAATAACTTGATTACCGTCATACGCCATGTATGAAGTGAACAATCTTCTATTCCCGGTCATGTGTTTAGTGCAACCGCTATCCACTATCCACTCATCCGGTTGTAGATCACTTTTGAGACAAACCTACAACAAAGATACAACTCATGCTTTTGGTACCCATTGCATCTTGGGTCCATTTTGGTTAGCATTTAAGGTGCCCAAGTTGAACATTCTTGCGTCTTGAAGTAAGACACATAGTTTCTCAATACCGAATCTAGAGAAAGCGGACCAAGGATTGTTTTGAAAATTATTTTGATTTTGAAAGCTTGTTCTATAACTATGATATGTTTGCGGTCTAAAGAAACTTTGGTTTGAATAGGAATTGCCTATCCTTTAATAGTTGTTATATTGGTATTGTGACGACCTTTGATTATAATTATAAAAATTTCTTCTTTGATTATTTTGAAATAAAGGTCTTTGGTCATATGAAGCAGTAGGTCTCATATTTGGTGTAGGCAAGAGTGGTCTATTATTCACTCGAGGTTGTGTATAACCAAGACCATTACGGGAACCTGAGTTATAACTTAGTTTTAGGTTTTCTTTTGTTGCAATGGGAGCTTGGTTAGCCCAAGTGTTTACAATAGGAGCTTGAGGAGTAATTGGTTTAACAACATTACTTGACGAACCTCCATTATTCCTCTGAGTCCTGGCGCGCTGTTGGAGCAGTGACGCATTAGTCAGCGCGTCAGACTCGGAATTTTTTAGAGTTTCATTTTGACTATGTTTTACGAAAACTATTGGTTTCGTTAGACTTTCAGAAGTGGTTTTTCCTTGTTTAGAAAATCCAAGACCTCCCTTATCTTGGGACACTTTTTGTCGACTTATTATTTCATCTAAATCATTAGTGCTCTTTTTGTATTTAGAAAAACTCAAATATTCCTTTTAAAGTTTGGACACTTTGTCATTCAAAGAGTTAACCTCAAGTGTGAGTTCTTCACGTCTCTTAGATGGTTCAATCACCTCTTTGCAATGCTTTAGTATCTTTACTTCTCTTTCTAGTTTATAGACTCTTTTATTAAATTTAACACGTTCTTCTTCAAGAAGTTGTTTTTCTTTAATAACTTTTTCAAAATTCTTTCTAAAGTCATCATTAAACTTGACTAGTTCCTCATTATCCTTTTGTAAATTGATAATATTTAAATTATTATAAGAGGAAGGGTTTGGAGGTACCTCAAGTTTTTCTTGAGCCATGAGGCAAGTAGCTTGATTGGTCGGTTGATCTTCATCCTCACTATCACTCCATGCTCCGCCGACGAATGCCTTGTTCACCTTAGGTTTAGGACACTCATTCATGAAGTGGCCTTTCTCACCGTAATTGTAGCATGCTTGAGTGCGCCTTGAACTTTCACCAACCTTGTTGTCAACTCCCCTACTTCCACCAAAGTTTTTTCTAACACCATTGTTACCTTGGTTACCAAACCGATTACCACGCCTAAAGTTTCCACCTCTCCTAAAGAACCTTCTAAAGTTCTTTGCCATAAGGTTTTATTCTTCCTCATCTTCATTTTCTTCTTCATCACTTCCTTCTTGACTATCATTATCGTCACTAGCTTGATTCTTAGTGACTTTAGCTTTAAGGGCCAAAGACTTTACTTTCTCCTTCTAGTCTTTGGTAACAACCTTGTCATTCTCAAGAATCATTTCATAGACCTTGAGATTGCCGATGAGGTCGTCAAGAGGGAGTTCCGCCAAATTCTTGGCTTCTTCAATGGCCGTCACCTTTGGCCTCCACTTCACCGGAAGGGCTCGAAGAAACTTTCTCACATGGTTCTTGTTGTAGAAGCTAGGATCTAGAGCCGTAAGGCTTGTGATAATAGAATTGAACCGTGTGTAACCATTGTCAATGGTTTCATCGCCGAAGATCGAAAACTTCTCATATTGTTTTATGAGCAAGTCTATCTTGCAATCTTTGACTTGTGAGTTCCCTTGATGGGTGATGATAAGAGAGTGCCAAATCTCCTAGGTGGTTTTGCACACATGGACTATCTCGAAATCCCTTCGAGGTAGAGCATTGTAGATCATCATCTTAGCCTCTTGATATTTGACAAGCTTCTTCTTCTTCTCATCTTCTTTAAGTTTCGAGTATGGCTTCTCAACCATCAACTTGGTTTCCGAATTAAGCATCATAAAAACAAAGTCTCCATTTTGAATGAACTCCCACAAGTCAAGATCCTTGGATCTAACATAGGTCTCAAACCGGGTTTTCCAAAAACAAAACCCATCGGTTTCTAGCAAAGATGGTCTTTGCATAGAACACCCCTCAACATAGTTCTCTTGAGCCATGGATCTATACTCAACTTTACCAAAAATCTTTGTTAAGATTTTAGATTTTTCGAACAGAGGTTTTTGACTTAAAACGGTTTATCGGAAAGGTTTTAACGCTAAAAAACTTGAGTATTCCGCTCTGATACCAATTGTAGAACCGTAGATGGGGGGGGGTGTGAATACGGTTTCTTAGGCTTTTTGGATGTTTAACAAGTGGTTGTATATTAATTCAACAACTACAAAAACAACCAAAGTATATAAAGCTAGCAAAGAACACAACGATATATACTGGTTTGGGATGGGGGGTTTATACCATCCGTACATCCAGTTGCAAATCCACGACACGATATTATTCAACTATTATAATCCTTTCGGTGGACTACAAACCGTTACAACTTCACTCCACCGATATTCCCAAATATCGATGCTCAAAAAGAAGGAGTTACTCCCATGGTATTCCGCCCTCGGAACCACCCTAAAGAATCTCGTGATTCGACTTACACTTGGTCACCTAGACCACAACCAAAACTTCCACCCGGAAGTATCAAACCCCAACTAGATCCCCAATGATCTAGGCTTGGTCACCAAGACACAAGACTTTCCTTACAAACAATTGATTAAATGAAAGTTTGTTTAATCAAGCCCTAACCTAACCTAGAGACTCGATTGTAATAGAAAGGGTATAAGAAGAAGACCTTCGACACAATCACAAGAGTGGATTAGGTTATTGTGATTCTTCCCTTGCAAAGAGATGTGTTCTTTCAAAGATGTTAGTGTGTTTAACTAAGAACACAAGAGATAGAATTAGAGGATTAGAGAGAAAAAATGTAGAGAGAAAGAATAATTGCAAGGGGTGAGGAATACAAGAGGCAAGGAGGTATTTATAGGCCAAGACCCAAACTTGGGATAAATTTACCGAGATCGGCAACGCGCGGGCAGCGCGCAAGGACCTCTATTGTAGAAATCCCAAATTTTGGGTGTTGGTCCTTATAAATACCAAACCTTACTAAACCCCCAATTGTACTTCACACTAAACCTTAACATTAATCAATCTAAGGTTTACCAACTCAAATATCCAATTTAGAAAAAATTTTGTGAAGTGTTTATGAGAAAAAAATTACCAAGGGTAGAAGAGTAGAAAGGGTAATTTGGTAGGGGTAGAAAGGGTATTCCTCACATGGCATAATAGAGAAGAGAATGTGCCATGGGATATTCCTCTATACGGAAGAGTGTGAGAGGTTGGGTTAAGAAGTAACCATAGTTAGGTTAGAAGAGTGTGTAGAGAATAAACCATGGTTAGGTTAAAGGGTATATCCAAGGGAATTTTCCATCCTTGGTGTGGTTAAGATTTAACCATGTTTTGGTAAGAAGGGGTGTGTAGAGAACTAACCATGGTTAGGTTAGAAGTAAACTATGGTTGGGTTAAGAGAATATACCAAGGGATATTCCATTTCTTGGGGAGGAAGTAAAAATGGATGGTTGAGATGTGTTGTAGAGAAATGAATGGCTGAGATGAAGAGTGTGTAAGGATTGTGTAAGAGTATAAGGGAATAAAGGTTGGATAGTGTGAGAGTGGAGGGATGTGATGTGTGTAAGGCAATATGTAAGAATGGATGTGATGGGGAGCCTAGTGTGTGTAAAGAATGGGATGGTTGTGAGTAGTGTGTGTAAATTTGAATGTAAAGGTGTTGGAAGAATAAGATATGTGTTGTAAGGATGGGATGTGTATAGGGAGTGAGTTGTATGTGTAAGGAATATGTAAGAAGGATGTGATGGGGAGCCTTGTGTGTGTGAAGAGAGGTATGTGAGTGAAGTGTGTGTATTTTGAATGTAAAGGTGTGTGTATGTGAGTATGTAAGTGTGTGTGTAGAAAAGAGTGCATATGTGTGTATAGGGAAGATAATGTATTTGTGTGTATGAGAAAGGTGTTTGGGTAAATGTATAAAGTGAAGGGAATATTGTAAGAGGGAATATTGTGTGGGAGTTTGTGAGGAGACAAAGGTACACTTTGTAAGGAGGTGTAAGGGAATATGTAAGAGGTTGTTGGAAATGATTTTGGGAAGGATTGTGGGAGATTTGGTGGTTTTGTCTTTTGTGAAAATAAGATTAAGAAAAGATTAGGAAATAATCTAATTGTCATTTAGAAGAAAAGGTTTAAGCAATTAAGATTATGAGTTGAGAAAATCATAGGTTACTTATAAGTCCAAGTAACACAACGTCGAGAATCCATAGTTTCATAACTCGTGACTTTCCAGGACTCGACGTACTCAATTAACACCTTGGTACAAATAAGTTAAGTGCTTTGCCATGATGTAAAGCATAACCCAAGCAGGAAAGGATGTGTTTACGCAAAGTGACCTTTGACTTAGTTTGACCAATAAGGGAGTAAACATGTTACGTGATTAAAGAAGACGTAAGCACAGGATATGAGCATACGGATGGTTTCACGTGATGCTACGTGAAATATATAAGCTCCCTAAGTTTAGAAAAGCCTTGGCAGGCAAGAGTTAGAAAACATGAGTTGGTGTTTTCTCGTAAACGGGTGTTTCAAAAGTTTTAATCTCTCTAATCCCAAAATTCGTTTCGAGTGTTCTCAATTAAGCACATAGCATATTCATACCTGTATTGAAAGATCCAAATTTGTCGGGTAAGAGGAAAGCCGACTTTCAAAATTCGTCCCGAACCATACAGTAGCCTGGCGCGTCAGCCACGCGTCAACGTGTGGGTGACGCGTCAGGAACAAGTATGGAGTTCGGGGAATTTTGGCTACCGTTTGTTATTTTATGTGTTTCGAATGTTTATTTGTCATTATTAAAATATTAAGAGATCTTGATAATGTTGCCTCAACAAGTGTGTTTAACAAAAATAGTGGTAACAACAGTAAGAGTAAGGAGTAGCAGTGACCAGTATCTATAAGCAGTAATTGTAAGTTATAATAGTTTTTTATAAAAACGTTTGGTAACGTAGATGTAGGCGTAATCATGTTGTGTAAAACATCTCCTAAATGCTCAACGTTTATAAACGCTACTTCATGGAGCGTTGAAAAATGAGCATTCCAAAAAAATAGATAAAGGTATTTGTTGATTGCCAAACGAGCATTAAAGATCGCAACGCTCATCACTCACCATCAACCACTCGCCACTTCTAAATGCTCCACGCCAAACACATCCCGAATTGCACAACAAGATTTGCAAATTTTCCATTTGGATACATATCACATGTCAAGTTTTTGTGGTGTCATGTGGTTTTTACTTTAACGAGCTCTTTTACAAGAACTCTACTCTATTCTACCATCATTAGGTATCAAAACAGTCATTAAACTAGGGTTGAGCAAAACAGACCGAAAACCGAATTGAGCTAAAAACTTCAAGCTTTACCAACCATGATTTTTCATTCTCTTTTCCATTACCCATGTTTCATAACTTTCAACCAAGCATTCCCTTTTTTATGAAGGCCAACACCTTCCCGTGCCCCTTCAGTGTTCCGCCGCTATTGTAAAAAAATTTCTCATGATTAAGTAATATTATAGGGAGATTATCATATAACTTTCAAGGTTAGGCATGGTTAGTCCCCATTAGTCGAACTATTACAAAGATAGTCCTTTTTCTTTATTAACTTCTTTTCATGAAAGGTCCTCATGACTAACAAACCTAAATATATAACATGAGTTAACTGAAAAGCTTAGAATATTATTAATGTCGTTATTGTAAAAATTGGGGTGTTACACTTAGTCCTACTGTTAGTCATTATGTTTCTATTGTCAGTCCCTAAGTTATTCTTTTTACGTTTCCCTAAAATGTAAAGTTCTTGGGTTTTCTTTGTAATCCTTTCATTAGTCGTTGGTTTCAGTTGTTAGTCTTTGATTTTTTTTTAAGAAATAAATATTATATTTCGTTTGCGTAAATGTTTAATAAGACGATGTGTGTAATTTGTTCATCACAAGTTTATAATTAAGGGCAATAACTTGTTAATTAACTCATACTTAAGAGGGTGTTTATGCATTTTTAGTTTCTTTTGCACAATAAATTTTCATCGTTAGTCCTTCAATTCTTTTTTACATGGTTAGTCCCTAAGGGTAATAGCTTGTTAGTTAACCCATACTTAAGACTGTGTATATGCATTAGTCTCTTTTGAAAAATAAATTTCCATTGTTAGTCTCTAAATTCTTCATTGTTATTTTTAAATTGTAAAAATTTGACACTAAGTGTTATACCTTATTTTATTTAAATTGTGTAATATTTTGATTTTAATGTGTTGTTTTATTTAACATGAAAAAATGTGGTAGCCTGGTTGAACTTACAAACCCGGGATATGGCGTATGTTTCATCGATTTAGATTTATCATAAAAAATTAATTTATTTAATTTAGTCATATGAAATTTACTTTCGCCGTAATGCGCGAGCACAGTTTCGTTTAATACAAACACAATTATGGTGCAAATCTCACACAATTCTCCCTACCTCCGTATCGCTTAAATACCTTATTGAGATCTTACATGAACAATATTTTGATCAGGCGGACATATTTAAGTTACACTTAAACAACATTAAAATCAAAAGATTAGAATGAACATCCTTATATATGTGTCTCCAATAACTCCCAAAAATGCCGACATGGGCGGACCTACTCATCACTAGGTGAATAGGTGGTGCCTGAAAACCACCTTGAACTCCAAGTTTGTTTAGAAGCAATATAGTGAACAATTTTGAGACCTACTTTAGAAAATATGAGTTAACTACTTTGGATCAAATTAAAAAAAGAAAGAATAAACTAAAGAAAATAAAACATTTAAGTGGACAAATTGTCGGACTTGCCGGAAGTTGTTATGAAGAAGATGTACTCTTATTATTTTAGAAAAGATGGCGAGTGGTTTTTGTTTTTAGTGAACTTTGTTTGTGGTTATAAAAAAGTCACGTTAGTTTAGTACTTGTAATTTGCTAGAGTGAAATTTCTTTTATATTGGTTTTTATATTTTCTTATCTTTTTTAGTTCACCAAATTTGGAGTTGCTTATTAGGTGTTAGGCTTCAAAGATGTTATCATTACCTTTAAAATTAAACTATTATCAATGTATTGATTTTCATTTTCTTTTCAATTTTGACGCGGATCTTGTTCGAATTATTTTAAACACTATTATGAAACATTCTTTTTGTACTAGATTTGATACAACTCCATCAGGTTCTCTATGTTAGAACTATATTGTACCGACTTGACCCGACCCATTTAGTGGTTGGCTCGTCACCTTAGATTTGTTCATGAGTCCGTCAGTAAAAAAAGTATTTTAAAATCTGAGACAAATGTTATATCAATCAACCTACAAACAAAAAATAGATACAACTTGTGACAATACCAAGGGAGTGCTCGGTGAGGGGTTAAAGGGGGTGGGGAATGGGGAATGGGTAAATGATTGATTAAGGGCCTACATCTCTTATTGTTTGTGCTTGGTTAGTAAGGGGCAAAGGTATTGATTACCCTGTAGTGGGTAATCAACCATTATAGAGTAAATTGAGGGGTAAGGGATTGATTACTCACCTCACTCATTCCTTTGCATTCTTTTTTCTTTTTCTTTCCCTTTCTCTTTCCCCGCTTTGAACCAAGTGGACTCTAACATTTATTTAAAGTAGACCCATGCATACCATGTAAAATATACTTCACCAAATTAGTTCTATGTTTAATTGTTAATATTCAAAATTTTCTAGTTTCTAACATCAATAATCAAGTTATTTTCTTTATGGAAGATGATTTGAGACCTAAGTTGTATGTCTAAATTCATGTCTAAATATGTGTGGCATGATCTTGATGGTTTATAGAAAAGTGGGTCTTCTAGCTGCAACCATCAGGATGATGCCATGTAGGATTAGGCATTATTTAGGCACATGTTTTAGGCCTCCCAATCACTACTCTTTATCTACTCTTCAAAATAATACACAGTGCAGATTTTGGAGCATGAAAACGACATGGTAGCATTTACATGTAAAAAAGGTATAGAAAAATGAAAATTTTAAAATCACGAAAAAGGAAAGGAAAGTAGCAGAGTGCAGGTGCAGGGGGTTAACCAATGGTTCACGTCAGGGGAAAATAATTCACTAGCTTCAATTCATATATACTGTATGTATGATCTTGTGTGGGCCCTAGCCGTAAAGCTTAACAGTAACAGTAACACTAACCCGCGCCGTATAGCATAGCGGCGGAGGTGACTTCAGGTACCGTCATCAACAACTCACTTCTCTACATTCATCTCTCGACTATTGTGCATGCACCATAATCAACCACAATTATTTTGCAGCCATGTTTTTACTTTTATTTTTGGTTTTTTGTTTATTTTGTTTCTAGTTTTGGTGTAAAAAAAGAAAGAAATAATCACTAAAAATACATTCTTGTTCGTTAAATTTTACGATTTACATTTCTATCAGATAAGTTGGGTCATGCATTCTTTTGTCAATATACGTTAGAGAATATACATCTTTAAAAACGAATGATGCAAACTTTCCTGTTATCTGCTAATTTCTTGTAACATGCAGGGACGGAGACAGTGGGGGAGCCAGGGGGTGTTTGGCCCCCTCCAACACGTCCAATCGCTTTGATATTTACCTTATAAATTTTAAAAATATGACGCAACTATAGGCAAATGACCCCCCTAACCTTTAGTTAAATTACTTTGTTAGCTTGAGAAAAAAATTTCGACCCCCCTATTCATAATTCCTGGCTCCGTCTCTGATAACATGTATGTATTTTGTAGTTTATTATTATTATTATATATATTTTTTTAAACCATCACTTTTATTAACTATATATAGGATACATACATGTTATTATTATTATTATTATTATTATTATTATTATTATTAAAACTAATCTCCTTTGAGGGCACCATACTCATTTCACTTTCGAGCAATGACAAAGCTTGCACTTTTCAAACGGTTTGAAGTTTTGAACTGCACTTACAATTTAGACATACTATCGTAACGATCGTTACAATTTACTTTTTGAGTAGTGATTGGGAGGCCTAAAAGGTATGTCTAAATTCACGCCTAAATTTATGTGTCTTCATCCGGAAGGTTGTTGCTATGGGACCCACTTTCTCACAAATTATTATTATTAGGCATGAGTTTAGACATACAAATTAGGTCTCCAAATAATTTTCTTTACTGTTTATACTTAAACAAGAAAACCTTACGCTTTGTTAAAGAATACCAGTTAACTATTACGTGTATGATTATGTATTGTTAGAGGGGTTCACAAAGATTTATAAAACTCATTGGTTGTCGAAGTGGCAGCTTTATCTCGGATCTTCTTCAGTTTGGCGTTAAATCATGAAAACTCAATGAGCTTAGTCACGAAAGTCAATTTCTCTCAATTAGCTTGAATGTATATGGTGAAGGCCCATGATATATTGACCCCCTATATTTTTATATTAACCCCCTTTTTTTTTATTTTATTTTTATTTTCATAATTTTGTTTATGAAAAACTATAAACCTGAAAGTGCGAAACAGAAAATATATATTTTAATATGTCAAACTATAAAACAATCAGAAATACGAAACAGAAACTGACAAAAAAATGTGCGGTACTGAAATAAAAAGGGGGATAAGGGGACAAAAAGTACAACTCTCCCTAATAGGGAAGTTTGTATAACACAACCCATAGTGAATGGGTGTAGCTCCCCGAACAGGCTTTCTGATATCTTTACGTGTCATAATTCTACATACTAAATTAATTAATGACTAGTATAAATAAGAAACTAACCGGAATATTATCATAAAATATTATGAAATGAGTGTTGATATATAGATCTATCTATAACATATACTACTTCCGTGCTAAATTATAAGTCCATAATCTTGTTTTTTGTTGTCTCAAAACACTTGTCCGTTTTTATTTCAACCAATCAATGACATTTTAGTAGAGAGAGAAAAATTTTAATTGGTGAATAAATTAATTAGTGAGAATTTATTAAATTTTGTGCAAAGTCAAAATGAACTTATAATTTGGGACGGAAGGAGTACCTACTAATAGACCTAATCCATTCATTACATGACAAGTGTTATACATTAATTCTCTCTTTTCATTTTTCACCAATTAATTTCTCAAATAAACCAATCAAATTTTTAGGCCTAATTTTATGTCTTAATTTTAAACATACAATTTATTTTCCTTGTGGAATAACTCACATTAACGATATTGTTTCTAACTAAAGAATGCTTTGACTTAGATATTATTGGTGCTAAAAGTAAAACCACGCCACTACTTTATTTTTGGCAAAAAGAATGTGAATTATTATTATTATTATTCTTCTTATTATTATTATTATTATTATTATTATTATTATTATTATTATTATTATTATTATTGACTTATTTTTATTTTATTTTTTTAGAATATGTAATATTGAATTAAAATAATACATATTAAAATCAAAATGTTGAGACACAATTCTTGATGAAAGATATCAAATGGAAATTAACGACAACCTTAAGGATTTTGTTTTAAAATCAACTAGTGATTAACCTAAAACATTTTTTTGAACATCTTTTTTAATCATCTATAATACTATAAGATTCAGTCCCTAAATTTAATGTGAGTTATGATGATAGAGTTTGTAGAGTTAGAAACACGTTGGAGTTGTTTAGTAGTTGCATAGAGTACAAGATATCTAATGCTCAGAATTCAATGCAGCCTCATAATAACTATACAATCATGAAAGGAGATGAAGTGCAATGGTTGCCCGAATTGATCACATAACATTTAGTATAGAATTAAAATTCGGTTAGATGAAGTGCAAGGGTTGCGAAACGTTGCAAGAATAATTAATGATTTAACCTAATTCATGCCTATATAAACCAGCCAAAGTCACATTTAGTATGTACATTTGAAGATGATTCACATATCTTTAAGATCTCTGATTATTGGTAGCGGTTTGTAAATTCTCTTTTGCAACATTTTGGAGATGATTCACACATATTTTAGATCTTTGTAATTAACTTGATCTTCTTTTTTTCTTAATTTAGTTATCATACGCAAGTACCATGAAAATCACACAAGATCATGCATGCTTAGATAAATGGAACCAAAGATTGTGATACCAACTATTTTCTTAGTTTAGTTAGAAACAAGTTGGAGTTGTTTAGTAGTTGCATAGAGTACAAGATAGCTAATGCTCGGAATTAATGCAATCTCATAATAACTATACAATCATGAAAAAAGATGAAGTGCAAGGGTTGACCGAATTGATCACATATCATTTAGTATAGAATTAAAATTCAGTTAGATGAAGTGCAAGGGTTGCGAAACGTTGCAAGAATAATTAATGATTTAACCTAATTCATGCCTGTATAAACCAGCCAAAATCACATTTAGTATGTACATTTGAAGATAATTCACATATCTTTAAGATGTTTAATTGTTGGTAGCAGTATGTAAATTCTCTTTTGCAACATTTTGGAGATGATTCACACATCTTTTAGATCTTTGTAATTAACTTGGTCTTTTTTTTTCTTCTTAATTTAGTTATCATACGCAGGTACTATGAAAATCAAACAAGTTCATGCATGCTTAGATAAATGGAACCAAAGATTGTGATACCAACTATTTTCTTTGTTTCTTACATATTTAGGTGATTGTTATATACATATATATATATATATATATATATATATATATATATATATATATATATATATATATATATATATATATATATATATATATATATATATGAATGTGTGTGTGTGTGCGTGTGTATTATGTTAATGCATTTTCATATACAAGTAATTTATGTGCGTTTTCTATTAATGTAGCTCACATGTGCGAATTGATTCAAGAAAATGTGCACGAGCATATATGTAAAGCAACATTTAAATGGTTAAATGATACTTTTTAGCGTGATTAGTTTATGTAAGTAGTTGCTTTCGAATGCACTTTGAGAAATATTAGAATGAATTTATCGTGTGCAATTGAATTATTATTGAAAAGAAGAAGGTCGCGCATCGCAAAATATTTTCTTTTTCCATATATAAAATCATTAGTGAGAAACCAATATTTACGCCAATTAAATGAGTTTGCCATAATAGCAAAATACGACATATTAAAAATATCACATTGAGTAATGAATAGAAAGGAAAAAATACATAATTTTGACTTAAATCCGTTTGTAAATTATAATATCAAATAAAAAAGTTGAGTTTGAAACATAAGCAAAAGTGCAAACTTTTATCGAAAAATAAAATCGGTGCATTTAATGTGAAGTATATACAACATCGAGACGGAAGTGCAAGGCTTGCCAGAATTTATCACATGATATTTAGTAATTACTATACAATTAAAAGTCGGTTATTGATTGAGATAAAGTTGAAAAGATTGCAAGTATAATTTATGATTTAACCTAATGCAATATATATATATATATATATATATATATATATATATATATATATATATATATATATATATATATATATATATATATATATATATATATATATATATATATATATTATGTTAATGCATTTTCATATATAAGTAATTTATGTGTGTTTTCTATTGATGTACCTCACATGTGCGAATTGATTAAAGAAAATGTGCACGAGCTTGTATGTAAAACAACATTTAAATGGTTAAATGATAGTTTTTAGCATGATTAGTTTATGTAAGCATGTAACTTGAATAATGAATATAAAAGAAAAAATATATAATAGTGGAGTCCAAAGTTTTGAGGAATTACTAATAGTTTGTTAATTAATATTTATTTAGTTAGCTATTTAGAATTGAGTTTATTGATAAAATTTATTGATGTTAGTTAGACATCAGTGTTAATTTTTAATAAAATTAGTTGTAAAATAAAATGATATTAAGCTAAAAAGGTTTACAACGATTTTTATACAGTTTTTGAGGCATTATTATATATACATTATTACACAAACTTTAACTTACAAACTTAATAAAGAAAATATTTAACACACATTAAACTATGACCAATTAGATAGACCGCGTGTGCTTCATATTACCATGCAAAAACCATCTAATAGACAAGTATTGTAGGGCTAAGTAATAGACCAAAAAAAACAAAACTATTTTTTTATCATGCAAATAAGTAATAGACAAAAAAAAAACAAAGCCAGCACAACTTAATAACCAAAAGTTCATATATAGAATACAACAGCACAAAACCAAAACAACATCAAACACTTTTAAATTTTTATACAAGAAAGTTAAAACATTTCATACAACATACTAAACAATAATTAAGTATACACTCGCCAATATACAGAAAGAATACTCGATTAACAATTAGATTCTTAGCGCACGGGTTCTGCCTGTCTCGTAATCATTAAATATATGTATAAATATAAAAATAATTAGTTCATTAAATGCTATATTACACATATGAAAAGGTTTAACCACATAACCTATAGGGTTATGGGTTGTGGTTAACAAGACTTTAAAATGGATTAACAATAGAAGGAATAGATCTTAAAAATTATGAAAATGTGCCATGAGAACTTTGATATAGTACCAAATGGATTTTGATGATGGCCAATTCTCAAGTTAGCTAGGTTAAAAAAATAGTAGTAGTAGTAATAGTGGTAGTAATAATAATAATAATAATAATAATAATAATAATGTGTGCGGGTATTATTGGTATTAAATATCGGCATAATGTGGTGCTTGATGTTTTTGTTGACATATGTTCTCGATCGGGGATTTCGGCACGTAAGGAGGTTGATATTGGGCTTAGTGAGGAAAGGGACAAACCTTACGTTCAGCTGATATGTTACTTTACTCATGGTATGGTGGACTTGATGTTTGTATTGATCTGACATGGTTATCGCCCTTGACGCAAACTGGCATTGTTGATTTTGTGCAGAGTCGTGCGGTGATTGAAGTCGCACAACGTAAACGCGTCAAGTACGAGGCTAAATGCTCGGATATTATATATGGGTTTCTCCCCTTTTCATTCTCTTCTTTTGGAGAACTTGTGAAGGATGATGTGTCCTTACTAAAGCGTATCCGAAGATTCTAGGTGACTCAAGACATTGGAGCACGTGCTGCTACTCATAGTTTTAGTAGGATTAGTTTCGCTATATATAGAAGAGTGGGTGCTTAGTTGGTATTTCGGTTTCCCACTAATATCTTTTAAATCTTATGATTTTCTAAGAAAGTGATGTTTAATAAAATAAATAATAATAATAATAATAATAATAATAATAATAATAATAATATTTATTATTATTATTATTTATTATTATTAAAAAAATAAAAGAAAAAAAAATCTCAAGTTAGCAATCTTGGAAGCAAGAACGCGGCAACTAATATAAAGGCCACAAAATAACTTGCTAAGTCCAGAAACTATAAGGAGGTGATGATGATAACGCCATAGATGATACCGCATTTGATACTTTTACGATATTAACTTAACACCTTTGAGATCTTGATCGAAATATGATATTTTTTAAGTAATTTCGGTACAATTGACTTTATAGTACTGTTGGACATGAATTTTTTGGAATTGTTTGGGTTTTTGGTTTAAGATGTGTGCAGAGACGGAGCCAGGAACAAATATGACCGGGTGCACGGATTTTTTTTAACCATAATATAATAGAGTTTAAAATGCTAACTAAATAATACTAAAAACACATTTCGATAGACCGAGGTCATTTATGATTTATTTGGGAAAAATCGATGATTTTTCTTAAAATTAACATTATATCGAAAAAATCCATAGGTGTCCCGGGCACCCGCGGGACACCCCCTGGCTCCGTCCCTGTGTGTGCATGTAAATAATTCTTGTCCGTAGGTCGTTACTCACTAGAATATTAGACTATTTTAGAGGTATTTTATTCACGACAACTAAATCATTTAAATCATTGCGTTCTTTTTTACAGTCATATACGAGGATGTACGAGATATGTAATCGACAAGGCGTCTACATTTTAAGAGCCTTAAAATATATTATATATGACACATTATATATTCGATACCTCAAAATTTACTTCAAACATCAAAATGTTAATCATATATTAAATAATATTTAAAAATTTGTTAAACTCTACTTCAAGTCAGCGAGAGTCACGAAAAACTTATGTTTAGTTATAAATTTATGCACATGGCCTCCATTTCCGTTTGACAGTGACGACAATGTTTCTTTTATATAGGCGCTTTGTTACTATCAGAGACGGAACTTAAACGTTTTTGTTGGAGGAGCCAACTTGTAAAGTATTTATTTTAAGGTGCCGTTATACATAATGCTGAAAATTTTGTATTAAAAATAACTAAAATTAAAAATAAAATGTACATAGATTCAAAAAATTTAGAGATGACACAACCCTCCTTGGCATTTTATATGTTCCGTCCCTGGTTGCTATATAACGTTACAACACCAGCATGCATGGTGTGACATTTATTATGCGATCCCCGATTTGGGGAATCTAAGACAATTTAATGATTTATCTTTGCATGGTGCATACAGAGGTGACGTTGCATCATTGCTTGAAAATTACAAACATGTAATTTTTTTAGTGAACAAATCATTCTATCACATGTGCATTTTACCTCGTAGTGCACAGAAGCTAAAAGTTACGAGGCGTAGGTTATCAAAAGTTAAAAAGAACTATAGCAAAAAACTTTTGAACTGAGTGCATTTTAGAAAAGCCGGAGATTTTAAGTTTATAACAACTTAACTTTACACTAAAGAGAGAAATTTATATGGTTCATGGACACTATCAACCTATTTGTTAACAAAATAACAACTTAAAACAAAACACTATTACCATTAATAAAAGATTTAATAACAACTTAAAATTTGTCATATTTGCATTGGAGATTATAGGCTGGACACAGTAAGGCGACCCAATCCCTCTATTTTTTTTTGCCACGTCAGTTTTCTCTCTCCAGCGACCTGCAGGCGATTCGGTGCCCCAGTAAGGGCGACCTACACTACAAAAACACACCCTACAAATATTTTTTTATAATTAAATAAAACACACACAAAATAAATACCCAGTCGGTCAAGCCTGCGACCCATATGCAAAATAAATCGCCACACGACCGATTGAAAAAAAGTCCCACAATAAAGGGATCGACTTATGATCGGTCATGAAATTCGGTCGACATACACTACTGTGTCTAGCCTAACAAACTAGTTAAAGATTCAAGACACGTTACTTACAAACTATGACCATTAAATAACAGATAAAACTACGTGAGAAACTCATTGCCTTATCTAATCAATCGAGACTCCTCATTGTCATCATATGCATTAAAAATTTAAAATAACAGACTATTTAGTCCCATTGATATGAAAAGGCACTAGCCCAAACTTTTGTATGTGATTTACTGTTTTATTTTCATTTACTTACCCTTTGTATTTTTCTTTTAAATGATTTTGTACTTGTTTATGTAAATCAAGAATTAAATAAAAGAGTTGGTAGAAAAAGATATGACATTGATGAAATGACTTGTCATTGTAGGCAATCTTTGGTTTGGTTGATAATGAATGTTAGGGAGCGTAGACTTTTTTTATTCTTATCTTCCGAAAATCGATTGTGATTTTACTTACCAAACTTCAAAATCAAAATGTACTAAAATTGTAAAATATCATATGTAGCCTGTCTATCTACATGATTTTCAAACAACTCCAATGTGGTAGTAGTTGTTATGTATAGTATCTAGTATCACGATAACCTAAAGTATAAAATTTCCTAGCTCAACATGCAAAAATAAAAAGAAATGTTACCTGTTTCAAAAAATAAAAATAAAAAATAAAATAAATAAAATAAAATAAATTTAAGTTATAGTCTTAACTCTTAACAAATGTAATGTGTCAAACATGCATGTTAATATATACATGGAAAATGCTATTTTTTTTATACAAATTACTACTTATCCTTTTACTCATACGATTCTAACAAGTGACATAATTTATGACTTAAATGCAGAGAAATAATAGATGAATATATATATATATATATATATATATATATATATATATATATATATATATATATAGACTTTCTTGCGAGAACCATATTATCTGCGAGAATTGAGAGAACCATAAAAAACATAAATACACGCCTTCAATAATTGTAGTTTTGCACATATATTCTAAAAACAACATATATGTTTAAAAAAAAAACATTGTTGTTCTAAAGAATTTGATAACAAATTGGAAATACAAAATTTTTCTTTAAAGGTGTGCATGTATGTTTTTATAAGGTGTGCAACGACAATATTGCGGCCGTATGTAAGGTTTTTGTGAAAAAAGATGATGAATTCATGATGATATTGAAGAACATAGGTGGATACTTACGATTATTGATAATTCGCATGTATTTTTATTTTATTTTAAAAGACGTGCATGTATGTTTTTGGTGATTCTATCAGTTCTCGCAAATAAAATGATTCTCATAAGAAAGTCTCCATATATATATATATATATATATATATATATATATATATATATATATATATATATATATATATATATATATATATATATATATATATATGGTGGAGTTATTTTAAAAAGGGCCTTATGATAAAAAGTGTAGGAAAGATTACGGGAGTGACATGTGTCACCCCATGCCACATCATATGACACGTGTCGCCCGCCCCCCCCCCCCCCCCACCCCCCGCCGAAAAAAAATTTCTTGCCAAAAAAAAATTTTTTTTGGGCAAAATTTTTTTTCCCGCCAAAAAATTTTACTGCTTCACTGTTATAAATTTACTGCATCACGGTTATAAAGTTACTGCATCACGGTTAATGCATTTATGATTTTAATGTTACTGCATCATGGTTATAAAGTTACTGCATCATGGTTATAAAGAAACTGCATTATCATAAGTTTTATGCCTCATATATGTATGTAACTGCATCACAATTAAAATACGATTCTTTTTTAAGTTTTGGTGCATCTTTATTATAAGTTATTGCATCATAGTTAATACTTTAGTGCATCAACTATGCTGCAGTAACTTATAACCTTAATGCACTAAAATTTAAACTGTGATGCAGTAACTTTTATAATTGTGATGCAGTAACTTTATAACTGTGATGCATTAAAAAATTTGGTGGAAAAAAAATTTTGACGGGAAAATTTTTTTTTGGCAGGAAAAAAATTTATTTTTGCGGGGGAGGGGGGGGGGGATATGATGTGGCATAACGGTGACACATGTCGCCCTTTCAATCCTTCCTACACTTTTTATTATAAGAGCCTTTTTATTTTAACATATATATATATATATATATATATATATATATATATATATATATATATATAAATAAAAGAGGCTTTAGCCAATGGCGCAGCTATTAAGGGGCGGGAGGGGGCGCCCGACCCCCCGAATTTTTTTTCTTCGATGTAGGGTCTATATAGCTTTCGTGTAGAAAAATTTCGGTATATTCAGTTTCGACCCTCCAATTTAATTATGAAATTTTTTTATATATTAAGCAATAAAATTGATCCATTAAATTTTGCATAAGCCCATTAAAAAAAATCTTAAGACTATCACCCATTTTACATAAGCCCATTAAAATACATTATTTAGCTTATTAAAAAAAAAAAAAACAAAAAACAAAACAAAACAATTAACCAAATCCCAAACCGACAAACCCTCCCCCTGGCCCCCTTCGACCCTCATCTCCTCCCACCCTCCTGCAGTCCCGACGACCAGCCTCCTCCATCGCCGACCACCAGTCTCCGCCACGCCTGGTCCGGCCCTTCAGGTTTGTTGTCTTTTAATGATTAAATCTACTTGTCTTTTATTTAGGGGATTTTCGGCAATGAAGATATTCAAGAATCGCCTACGTAATAAGATGTCAGATCATAATCTAGCAAACAGTATGATGATTTACATAGAAAAAAAATTGCTAACAAGTTTGATGCGGAGTCCATAATTGAAGAATTCAAGGATCTTAAAGGTCGAAAGGCTGAACTCTAATTTTATCAATGAATCGAACCAGGTACCAACCGTTTGTCTCTTTTTTAATGTTTAGTTGTCTTGGACAAATGTTTAGTTTTTTAGTGATTGTAACTTTTTTTTTCTAATAATAGTATTTAATTTTTTACCCGACCCGAATCGAATCACCGACCCGAACATATTACCCGAAAAATAGCGTTAGGAAAAAAAAAATTAAATCCCGACCCCCCACTAAAAATTTTCTAGCTTCGCCACTGGTTTTTAGGAATAATCTATATAAATTGCTAGGATAACTCATTACTAAGATTAAAAAATTAAATGAAAAGAAAATTTGGAACAGATATCTAAGACAAGTATTACAGAAGTATACTGTATTTTTCTTCAAAACGGTTGTGAGAAGCATATGTACGGTGGAAAGCAAAAAAGAAGTAATTAAATTTTGATAACATTATTGGAGTATGGTGATCAAGGGATTATATTCAATAATTTCAGTTGTCCGTTTTATTAAATGTGTCATTCATGGATTTGTCTTCTCACGTCTGAAAAAGATTTACTAACCTAGAAAATGGTGTTTAATTATTTTGTTAAATTTATAAACGTATTGATCGACATGCATTATAGTTTAAATTTGAAAGAGTCGACAGATGGCTTAGTTGTGTAATTGGTTTAGGCTTGTTTTTTAAGTGTAATAAAAACCTCAAGTGACCTCCGTCTCTTATGTCATTTTAGTTTTTTTTTTTTTCTCTCTTATTCCTCAAAACTGTTTCGTTACCAATTTAATGTAATAAGAAGATCAACATCACAAAAAACATACATCACAAAAATACTTTTTAAATAAACAACACACACAACAAGCACATCAATTGGTCTGCTGACCGGCCTGTTTTACATTTCGTCCGTAGGAGATATCAACCGACAACGTGTAATAAATGAGACCAAGTGTTTTCTCCCTTATCAGACTTATTAGTGTTACTTATTATCCGAACAACTTCTTCTAAAACGATTTTTGTGTCTATCGTAAATGTTTTGTTAATTTTTTTTGAACGGCGAAAGATATATAGGATTAAGAAAATACTATTTCTTAATTAAATACTATTTTGTTAATTTTTGTGTCTATCGTAAATGTTTTGTTAATCAAGAAAATACTATTTCTTAAAATAGGATCAATTGGTTTTTAAGTAAGTACGTTACTCAACCATAATTTTTTTCCTATATGTTCAATTTCTAATGAATGTTCTTCTCATATGAGAGCCGGATTGGAGTTTTTTAAGCAATTTGGGTAATCGCTAATGTCTTGCCGATTGATTTTTAGTAACTTTATCGAGATCATAAGCAAATAGTGTAAAAGCTTTTAGTTATGTGAATTGTGCATGTTCTAATCTTAATTTGACGCCTACTCGCTTCATAGCTCCAATTTGAGCCGCTAACCCCACTGTGGAAGATGCCCAACATTGAAGAGATTGGCAAATAATAATATTTGGCCTGAGTAGCCGAAATTACATTAGTAAGAATATAAGTTGAAACATGCCATGATTGGGTCTCAACTATTGGTAAAGCGGGCATACATGTGCGTTAAAGACATTTCTTCAGTAAAATAACTTGAACATCGTTTATCCTATTAGAAGTTGAAGTTTAAATTTCAGTAAGCATATACATTGCTCTCGCATGTACTACTTAACATGACTATTTGATGAATGAAATTCGTAAGTCTTTATTTACTTATTTATTTATTTATTTTTACAATACCGTGACTATGTTTTTTTTCAAAAAGGATTGAACAAAGAAAAGAAACAAATAAAGGAAAATGTGGAAAAGATGGAGTGGGGAGACGATTATTTAATACAGTATTTTGTACCATGCTGACACCAGAGATATTAGCCAACTTTATACATAATTCTTCAATCACCCCAAAAGTACACCCTTGTGTACCCCATTCACCCCACTAATTTTTTTTTTCTTCAAATACCCCAGAGGCGACTATATCCCAAAGATCTTTGGACGACTATCACATATGGTTGACATGTGTCCCATAGGGTTGTCCCCACAATGTACCCTTATGTACTTGCATCCTACCCACCTAGCCTATTATTTTCTTGGGCGACTTGGGCCCACATTCTTGGGCGACTATCCTTATTTTGTCTTTTTCCCCAAAAGCATAGTCTTTTTTTATTATTTTCTAGTACAAATTTTTTGGGCGACTTGGTCCCACCCATGTGCATTCTTGGGCGACTGATTAGGTAGGATAAATATTTTATAATATAAGTACATTGTACTATAATTTTATACACCTTTTATACACTTTTTTATACTTCTTTAAATTTATAAAAATTACTTTTAAAAACAAACAAATACTAACTCTTATACTTATTACCATAATTAATATTATACTTATACACACCAAACCACACCTAACACCAATCGATTAGCTCTTCTTTCTCTAACACACACCAAACCACACCTGCTACTCCACCATCGACACCGGCACCACCTCTCTAACAAACACCAAACCACCCTATGTTAGACACACACAGATCTTAGGAAACATATCCCTTTGTTTGTTTTAAACCTTTCTGGATCTAGGGTTTTATATAATGACCAATTGGTGGTTTCTTAGGGTACGGTATTTAATTTTTTATGCTTTATTTGATTAGGCTCGTCTGATTAGTTGATTGTTAGTGTTAGGGTTAGGATTGTTGTTTATTGTTGTTGGTTTCTTAGGATCCGTTAGGGTTATGATTGTTTGTGTAATTGATATGGTTAATTAAAATCTCTACTGCCGTTCAAAAAAAAAAAAAAAATTAAAATCTCTACTGGAAAATCCCCCATTTAGACCTGTTAATGGTGTAAAATCTCTACTTTAATTGTTAGTGTTAGGGTTAGTGTTATTTAATGGTTTTCATACATGTTAATGGTGTAAATTGTTTATGCTAAGGTTTTTGATGTTGTAGAAGTCAGCCATTTAGACATAAAAATATTGCCATTGTTTGTGTATTTGTTGTTTTGGTAAAACCTTTTTAATCGATACTGGAAAATCAAAGTTTACAAAATTTTACAAAACAATTTACAAGTTTGTTGCTTTGAAACCTTTGTTTTAGTCTTTGCGATAATGATCTACATAAGTGTTGTTCGGATCGGTGGTAATCGGCTATTCTATGGGAACCAACTAGGCCAAACGGATCAAGGGGTGATTCCGGGCGAGCTTGAACCATAGATGGTCGGTTACTTAACCCTGTAGAGTTGTGCTCAGATATCGGGCCTCAGACTATATACATCCTGCTTATACACGGCGGGAAATAGTCTGTACTCCCGATCAGGTTCAAACTACACGGGCAACTGTTTTGACAGCTTCAGATTGTTGTCGCGAAGACTTACTACGTCGGCGGTAAACACAAGCTTCTAAATTCTTTTGAAAATTTTGTGACATTTCATTTTCCAATTGTTGTAATTGCTTTACAAACATAGTAAAAATAGTGATACTTACATATAAATTGTAACCTTTATTTATTTAATTTTTTTAATTTACCTAAACTAATGTTTTAATTTGTTTTTCCTTTTAAGGAATACGAAGCAAAAGTCATTGTTACAAGCAAATTGAAATACTTTTCATTAATCAAAGAAAAGCTCAATGATAATAGAAGAAAATTGTTTAGGAGTACCTGTTTCGGAGGATGGTTGGATATCTTCTTTTTTGAACCTGAACCTCATATGTTAGATTACATACTTAAAACACAGGGTTATGTGGATAAAGCTCAGTATGACATGCCCCTTATATATAACGTTGATGGTCGTAGTTTACATTTTGGTCGTCCCGAGTTTGCTCTTATCACAGGGTTTCGGTTTGGGAATGTTAACTTTGACTTATATAGATCAGGGGAAGTAAAACTTAAGTCTAGGTTATTTCCAAAAAAGATAGAGGTAAAACTTACCAATTTAGATCTTCTTGGTGTCATTGAAGATGAGGAGTTGTTTGGTAAAATTTCTGATGAAGACGCAATCCGTGTGTGTCTATTGTTTGTGTACGAGGTAATTTTTTTGGGTAGGTTGTTGGTTGAAGATATATCTGATGTACTTGTTCGTTTGGTTGATGACCTTGACGGATGGAATTCCTTTCCATGGGGGGAACATATTTGGCAGCACTTGTATAGACAGTTATTGAATGTCGTATCAAACCACCGATGGGAACACCTGAAGGGACTGAAAAATGATCGGAAGTACGTTCCAACATACACTATAAAAGGTTTTGTTTGGGCTTTCAAGGTTAGTCCTACGTCTATAAGAAGTTTCCTTAATTTTTGATAATTTAAAGTTTGTTTTAGAGATTAAACCAATTTTTATATTTGTAGATATGGATTCTTGAGTCGTTTGAAAAAAGCAGTCATTGGTGGAATAAAGTCCCGGACATTATACCGAGGGCAGTATCGTGGTCAAGGAAACAAAAGTTCACAAAAAATGATTATGGGTTGCTATTTGGCAAGGTTAAACCTTGAAAATTGTTATTAATTATTTATTTTTTTATTTTATTAACTTCCTTTATTAAGTGTTTCTACCTTGTTTCTTTTTTATTTAGGATTCGAAGATAATATTTGATCTGAAACCAACGATAGCAGAGCAGCAGTCGGATTGGTATATGCAGTTTACAGAATATTACGTAGAGTACGTACCACAGAGTGTTCGAACAAGAGTACCACATGCTTACGATGAATATCTACAGAAGCTTGCTGCTTCACGTAAACGTGGGAGGACAGAAAAGAGATATTTACCTCTGTATCAAAGGTATCAAACCACTAGTCTTCTAAAAGAGATCGACCTGAAGGATCATGTGATTCAAGAGCTCAATTCTCGTGTTTTTAAACTTGAGTCTATTATTCAGGTTATTTACTAGTCAGATTAATATAATTAAGTTAACTTTTTTTTCCATTTAAAATATTCTAAATGACAATTATTCTTTTAATATTTTATAGGTTATTGCTTCAGAGAGAACTTGCGGATTTCGGGTAATACATTCATCCCTATAGTTGTTAGTCAACATTTGGTATCTATGCCTTATTAGGTTAATATTATGTAGTGGTGTAAGTCACCATGCATGTTCAGCTAAGACACCAAGTAGATTTGATAAGTTTTACTTACAATTTGTAGTGGACTATGGGTGCTTAGTTAAATCTGCACATTTGAGCAGTAGTTGTTATTTGATGAAATTTATTGTTCATTTTGATTTTAATATAGTTAAGATTAATAGTTAAGTAATTGGTTTGGTGATTTGCCTCTTAAATCTGTCTTTCCTTGTTTAAATCTCTCATAACTGTTTTTAAAGGGGTGTTTGGATCAGCCTCATTCACTGTGCTTGGGGTGGAATTGGTCACGTTTTTTTTGTTCATTCATAATGTCCTAGGATCACTTAGCTTAAGTAAGTCTCATATTAGCTTAACATAACTTAACCAGCCAATAAAACAGAAAACAAGTTCATTTTAGTCAAAAGTTCTTCAATAATTAAAAAAGTCAAAATTCCTTGTTAGTGCAGAATTTCAATTTTTGACGGATTTTTCATGATTTTTGTGGGTGGATTTAGGCCTTGAAATTTTCAGACATCAAAATCTAACACCTAGTCTATCAAAACCTGTAGTTATTTCATTTTTAGGAGATTAGTTCAAGCTTGTGCAAGCAGTTGTTTCGACCTGCAGGGCAATGACATGCCCTGCTCCATGACCATCATTTTTAGGAGATTAGTCCAAATGTTTGGAGGAAAAATGGATCTTGTTTCTGGATTGTTGATGTTTTAGAAAGTCATTGAGGATATTGCTTGCATGTTACACCTCCACACTGATTCATCAGTGTCCAATGGCCTAAGTTAAGCTTTTGATATTTGAGCTTATTACATACCGTAGCTTATTTGCCCCTTGCTTGTTTGTCCACTTTTGTGACCTGACCCCAGGGCCAATACTGAGCAATCAGTATTTGTTCAACTCTTCCCAAGGCACCCAGAAGGTCATACCTTGAGCTTATTTCTTGGCCTTGGACTTTCTGAAAAGTTCACCAGCTTAGCTTGTACGGTCAGACACATTTCTAGGCTTTTCAGCTTATTGGTGGGCTTAATTTGAGTTATATAGTTGTCTTACTAACACCTCCATACTGATTCATCAGTGTGCAATGGACTAAGTTCGTAAGCTTCTTGTGACTTAACTAGGTAAAAGACCCCACCCTTGGTGTTTTGTGTATTTGCTAGTCGCCCAATATAAACACTATATAGACATTGTGAATGTAGCATTATGTGAATTAGCTAAACTAGAAATGTCTATTGGTATTAGTCATTTTGGTTACATTGTGTACTTATATATATATATATATATATATATATATATATATATATATATATATATATATATATATATATATATATATATATATTCATTTTAATTCTTATATTTATTTCTTTTATGTTTTATTAATATATACATATTTTTTATGTTTTATAAACAGAACCTGTTAAGAGGCGTTTACAGTTTGATGGCAAGGAAAAAATTGAGGTGGTCAAGGATGTAGATGAAACATCTGACGAGGTTGTCAAGAAAAATTTTGACTTGGATGTAGAGAAAACATGTGATGTAGAAGTCCAAAAAAAATGTGAGGAGAAATGGAGTCAAGAAGCAGGAAAGGAAACAACTCAAATTTACAAATCTAAGAAACAGGAAAAAAAGGATATCCAAGACGAAGAAGCATTACGTGAAGCCTTAGCCGAAGAAGATAGGGCTGAAAGAGAAATGGAGGAGAGAATCAGGGAGGACCGGGAGTTCGAGGAAATGGTGTAACATATTTAAATTTCATTGTCGAAAAACTAATTTATATGTTTCCTGCAATTCAATTAGTTAAACCTTGTCTGTAATATATTATTTGTAGTAATGCTTCAATTAGTTTAGAGGCCCCATTAGTTTAACCATGTCTGCAATTCAATTGTACCATCTTATATGTTATTTATTTGAAGTACTAAGCTATGAATGGTTATTTATTGCAACATTATATAAACACATACATTGCATCATCTCTTTAAACACAAAACAAACACACTATGGCTCAACTCTCTGATGAAATTATATTGTTCGGGATACTAACAAGGGTGCCAGCAAAGGCTGTTGGTCGCTTCAAGACTGTTTGTAAGGCATGGAATGCTTCACTTTCAGGAAATGCCTTTGTAAAGGATCATTGTTCTCGCTCGGCAATTCCATCTAATCAAAAAGTTCTCCTAATTGAAAACCAAACCTGCTCAATTCATTCAATCAAATTCGAAACCCATCATTACGAGACATATACAAGCATCACCATCCCTTTCAATCATCACTCATATGATCCTCTATTGAATGCCTTCTCTATACTATCACATTTGAATGGATTGCTGTGTGTTTGTGATAAGTTCACTTCCGAGTTGTTCCTTTGGAACCCAGTCACTACCGCTTTCAAACGATTGCCACACCCATATTCCAACAATTTCTATAATGATATTCTTGATGCAGTTGGTTTGTACACCGACACGTACGATGATTTCAAAGTCCTTTACATAAGGCGTAGGGATGATAAGATTGCTGTCAATTTGTATTCTAGGAGTGACGAATCATGGAGAAAAATACCTCTTACATTACCATCAGAGTATCTAACCACCCGTTACTATTGGTCAGCTGGTACTTTGTGTGGTGGTATTCTTTATTTCACGGTTACCGACTCAATGGTTGGAGGTAGCCATTTCATGATTTCTTTTGATGTAAATTCGGAGCAATTTAGTATGATAAGCTTTCCACCGATTCCAAAACACGGAATCGCTCAAATTCGTTTAGTGAATGCACAAGATAAGCTAGTAATGTTTGCTGCCACTGGCTATCGTGAGATGAAAATAGAGATGTAGCTCCTTCAAAAAGATACATGGTATCGTATCCATTCATTTCCTGTAGTATCACTCGATTTGTGGTGCTCAATAACACATTATGTGACAAACGGAAATACGTGGTTTGTGATGGCAAAATTTCAGAAGATTTTTGAAATTGATACTGGTATGATGTGGTTTGACCGTTTTTATCCAGTTACTTATTGGACGTGTTGTGATGGTGCATTATTTACGGAGACCCTTGTTTCACCTAGTATCTAGGATATTTAATGTTTTAATTTTTAAAATTTGTAATGTTTTACTTTTTAGTATTAGTAGTTTTTCATGTTTTATTAATGAACTATTAGTAGTTATGGTTGATGGTGTACTTGTATTTGTGACTGTTATGCAATTGTGCTTTATGTTTTTTTTAATGATGAATTATTCTCAACATTCAGGTTAGTTTAATATAAATATTTACCTGCTAATTACTTAGACAAAATCACATACAGTTTTAAAAATATACCAAGTGGCGTACATACATGCTAATGACCATCATACACCAAACCTGCTAATCACTAATAACTAATAAACACACATGCTAATGACCATCATATACAATCTTGTTTTTCCAGAAGTAATCTACCATTCGTTCACGATAAGCAATAGCTGTTTCTCTAGGATCGGCCGCCTCTAATGATATATTAAGACCCAAACGGTAAAGATTTATGCAAACCCATACTCCGCAGTCACCATATACACTGCATTGTCTGGGGGCATCATCTTGGTATCTCCATGTTATCGCATAACCATTGGCGTCAATTCCTTTAGCCTTCAACACTCCCTCCTGGTCAAGATACCTTGGCAGCCAATATCCAAAAGTTTCAGGCATTGTCTCTTCCCACCAATGTTTACCTCTTGAAAATTCAGGCAAGGAATCATATATTGTGACAACACCGGTACGTATATGAAGCGACCCTAAAGCCCAGTGCTTTTTAGGTTGGTTTATTGGAAATAATACCTACATTATACAACAAAAAAATGCAATTTAAAACATAAAAAATAAAAATTGTAGAGAATATACAACATCTAACATGATAAGATAACATATACATACCTTTTCGACATCACACCATGACACTCCATACTTTCGGCCGTTTGCCCAGTAGCTTCGGAGGTTACCGGACATGACACACGCACTAAAAAATGCACCGGCCATAGCCCAATCAGCGTCTGATGGTCGGAGCGCCCACATTAAATCTACCCATACATCTAGGTGCTGTTTTTAGTATTTACATGTTAATACGGACAGTTAAGTTGAAACATAAATACACATTTATATAAGCAACAATCCTTAGAATATGATTAACCAAGCGAAGTAGCAGCCCTAAAATCCTTAGAATATGATTAACCAAGCGAAGTAGCAGCCCTAAAACATAAGACAGACCCTAGGTTCAATCAAACCAATGATTAAGCAAATAAGCTTATCCAAATAAGCTGATAGTGGTGATTCAGGTTCAAACAGCCAATTCCAAATGGCTTTTTTAATAAGTAAATTAATTCCAATTCTCAAATTTTTGAAATGTTTTGTTTCTTAAGCTATAATACTCCTAAAAATAACAAGCCAATTTTATAATACTCCCAACTAAATTGATAATGAAACGAGCAAACTACTTAAAACCAAACACCCCTATAAGTTGACTAGCTCACTAAAGTGCAACAAAACATCCACAATCCAATTCCAAACACCAAATTCAGATACAACTATATCCTAACATTTTTTAAGATGTGAAGGTAACTCACGGGTTGATCTAACTTTCACGGTTCTTGTTTTTAAGATAAATCGAATGGTAAAATGATAGTGAAGGGTATTAAATCAACTCAGAAATACAAAACCAACAGATACTAAGATAATCAGTAATGAAACAATGACTTAAACTAAATCCATGTATGATAATATAAGCAACTATAATGAAACAATAACTACTTAAAAACAAAATTTAAGCAATAACCAAATAAATCTAAGCTACTAATATTATAATTATCCAATATGGTACTAAAAAGGCAAGAAATTCAAATATATTAACAGTTATACGTACCTCATCCCTAAGCCATCCTGAGCTAAAATCACCATGTCCCAATAAACACTGCCAGAAACGAAGATCAACAACCGTATCTCCCCATGGAAAATAAAACATAGTATCATCTTTTTCCTTTAAAAACTTTTTTATGTAAACTGGCTCAGCGACCTTTGTTTTCTTCGCCTTGGGACGTCTTGTCAGGCTCTGAAATAGAAAAAAACGGATTAGATGAATTTAAATTGCACTATAACGAGAAATATTTAGTCAGTGTGACATACCTCTACAAAGGGTTCAAATTGGAATACTTCCAATTTATCATCAAAATCAGGAGCTTCAATAGGGGATATGTTAGCATGATTGATCCTAGATGAACGCTTTCTTAATGTTATTGGCGTAGTGTCTGGTGGATTTGTATAGGGTGACTGGTAATATCTCCCTAATTTCCTCTTCCTTTTAACTTCGTTGAAAATAACTCTGACATTTTGAGTCTAAACAGAAACAACGATATCATTACAAACACGTACTGATATCTTTTAGTTAAAAACTAGTAAATTACGTTTATATTGTAAGCAATGGTAAAAAATGATTTATATCTCACAAATCCTGGATAAACTTATTATTTTAAAAAAACTGGGATTTTTTTTTTTTTTTTTTTTTTTTTGTCATTTGTTCAATTTAAATATGTTATTAATATAAAAGGGGATAAACTTACTATTGTATTAATAAGCTAAATAACTTTACCTTAACAACTTCGTCATCGTTGTCATCACTAACACATATATATTCTATTCCATCGTTCTTTTCTGAGCAAGTCCCCTCCACTGCAGGTTCATTTATCTCTTCAGCACCCTCCATAGCAGCTTGTCCCGCTGTTTCAGCGACAACCGTATCCATTTTTACAGCTGTTTCATTCCCATCTTCAAATGTTGGTTTTTCAATATCCGCCAACTCACCTGACTGTTCATATACATTTTCAGATGTATTACAAACATCATCGCCTGCTAAATCAGCCATAACGGCATCCGATTCTTCATGTGTTTCATCGTTTTCTTTTACTTCTGTATCCACAACCATCGATTCCTAAAAAACAAGCGCTGAATGTAGTGAACATACAATAAACAAAATACAAATGAAAGAATAAAAAGTAAAGAATACCTTTTGAGGAGTTTGATCAAACCCATCATAACCAATATCTGAGAACGTTTCATTCAGATTTGGTAAGGGGGTACAATCAAAAATGGGCTCATCGGCAACTTGAATAACATTAGTTGTTTGATCTGGATCAGGAGACAGGAAAACGGCTTTCATTACTTGTGTCATAGTGCCCGTAAATGCGTGAGGGTCCGTATAATACAAGTTATGTTTCTCAGCGTCTGAATCATTCGTCTTCATGGGTGTCTTGGCATCATGAGTATGCATCTTAAAACAACATTTAAGAAAAATATAAAAATGTAAAAATGCTTATTAATAAGATGAAAACAAATATTAAAAAGATAAATCCTATTAAATATAAGCTATCACTTGAATTTAAAATCTGATTTATTGATATTTTTCTTTTACCAAACTTTTTAACTAGAGCTTAAAATTAAGCAAATTGAAGTGAAAAGATTTAGACAGTTGACTTTGGTCAACTGTCATCGGCAAAGGCTGAAACTTGACGTGCGTAGTCTACTGCACTAACTTGCATCCTAATTAATAGAAAGTATCCAACTATAGCTACTCAAGGGACTCAAGAACACCTAGTGGGGCCCACTGAGGTTGTGCAGGGAGGAGATGGCCAATGTTTAACTTACCTATTTCATCCCCTTGAAATTTTATATCCTAATTCTTCCCACAAAATTCATGAAAATTCTAACAAGAATTGGATTTGCTGCATAAGTGGGAATATCATTTTAGCTGAGAGGATGGATACTTAACTAAGCTAAACTAACCAATGATAAACCTGTATGTTTGATTGAGCAACTTTAGAAATCCAACAGTGAATGGTCACATTGGATTTTGACTTTTTACCTATAGCCACTGGTTTATACTGTCTTACAGAGCCTAAAGAAACTACATACAAGCAAAAACAACAATAAAGAACAACCTGAGCCACATCCGCAGGTTCAACCAAACACCCCTTATAAGCCAAGTTACACTAAGTCTGAGATTTTAAGAATTTAAGCTACTTCACTACACCCAATATTTTTTTTAGTCAATATAAAAACATTAAATTACACTTTGTTACCTCATTGTGACTATCACCGAATGTCAAATTTTCGTCGACTGGATCAGTAGCCTTCATCGTCTGAAAACAACATTTCAGAATTGTAAAAACAAATTTTTTTATAATCAATAAAAAAAGATTAAGTTACAGTTTGTTACCTTATTCTGACCATCACCGTCTGAAAACAACCTTTCATCGTTTGGAACAGTAGCCTTCATCGAAGTCTTTGAATCAGGAATATTCATTTCAAAACATTCAGAATTTTTAAAAAGATATTTTTTATAATCAATTTAAAAAGATTAAATTAAAAGTTATTACCTTAATGTGAGTATCACCGACTGTCATGTTTGCTTCATCAGTATCATTAGTCTTCATCGGTGGAGCAGGAGTATGCAACTGAATAAAGCATTTCGTATTGGTAAAAACACTATTTTTTGTGATCAAATGAAAAAGATTAAATTACATCTTGTTACCTCATTCTGAAGATCATCATGTACTGACATGTTATCATTAACTACCAACGTCTCTTGAAACTTTATTCCTAACACATTCTCAACGACCCGAATCCTTTTTTTTACAATTTCTAGCTCACATAAAAGGTGTGACACATGAACATCTCCCACACCTTTTTCTATGTCACCAACCTTTTGACTTAATCGAATCAACCTCAGATTGAATATGATCTTTATCCAATATTGGGTTTCGGGAAGTCTCAGGAACAACGTCACAAGTTTCACCAACCCCCTTTTCTTCCTCTTTATGAATTTCATCACAAACATAACCAGCCGTATGTTCGTCAGCCGTATATTCATAATCCATACCTTCATCAGTCATTTTAGCCACAGGAACCGGAATATCATTTTCATTTACTGCATCATCCGTATCTTCAGCAGCCATTTGACTAACCGGTATCGGATTTTCAATTTCTGGCTGCTCCAAGTCGTCTTTTGCTTCAACAATTTGCATCTGAAGTCCCCTTATATATTCCATGCTACGTATGTACCACGGACAAAGCAACTCGGTACGGGTTGGTACCAGCTTCTTTAAAGGTTGTACAGCCTAGAATAGAAATAATTGTTAACTGATATGATGTAAATAAACGACAACTTTAAAGGCTATTAGCTATGGCTGTTGATAGTTTATGGCTAAAAAAGAAATTTTACAAATTTTTGAACAATTAAAAGAAATACTAACCTACAAAGTTCAGCCTATATCAGTAAGGATAAGATATAAGCAATACTAACCTAATATTAACTAATTAAAAAGCAAGTGACGTTTTTCCTTAGTTGTTGAATTACCTGATCAAATAGAATAGAGTGATGCTTTTTCTCAAATTTGTTGATGCTTGACCATGCTAAAGCACGAGGGATCTTCGCAGGGTCTTTGCACCAAAAATGGGAGCTGTTAGGGAAGGTTTCCAATATCCAAATCTAAAAAACACAGGAAAACATAAATAATTACGCTCACGATAAGAAGGTATCTAATTGGATACTAGACAAAATACTTACTATATCAGATAGGATAATATATAAACAATCTGAAATAATGCTTGTTACGAATAAAAGCTAACCTTTAATGCCCATATAAAACCATACAGATTGAATGTTTCTTCTTTTTTTGGAGACTTTTTTACCGGCTTCTTAGATTCTTTCACGGTATTCTCATGCTTTGGAACTACATTCACAGTTCTTTTATACAATTGACACCACAAGTACTCTCCCCATGGATACTCATTCCACAACGAGAAATCCTCAACCATAATCACCAAATGATCAGGTATGTAGAACCTCCCTTCTCTACCCATAAACACACAAGTGGCAATCACCAATAAACAACACCGAACAGCATCCTCATCCGACAACCCCAAAATCTGTTGACCCTTGATTCTTTTCTTCTTAGTTACTTTAATTTCCGGAAATAACCTGTCTAAAAAAGGACTATATGGTATACCACGCACAATACGCCCTTCATCTTTATCAACATGGCCTAATCGAAAACCAGTAACAAGACTAAATTGTTCACGCCCAAATTCAAGTAAATTATCACCTATTTGAAAATTAAGTGGAGGGCAAAAATCACTAACTTTGGGAACCATAACCGCATTTTGGTAAAAAAAATTATACAGATAGTTATCAGGGTTGTGAGAGGGGAAATCTAACCATGCCCCAAATACAGTAGTTCTAAACAAATTTGTTCTCCCTACATTCAACAATGCTTTAATACTAGTAAGATGTTCTACCCTAGATCTTACCGAAATCTTCGCGTCAAACATACTTGTAAGTGGGGTCGAACGCTTACGATGTGGGTTTTCAATATTAGGGTAGAACGCTTGCAATTGGGTTAAATTGGGAGCGTTTTCAATAATTTGGGTGCGTCAACAATTAGGGTTTTGCGATTGAACAATTAATTTGGGTGCGTGTACAATTTTGGTGTTTGGGTTGTTTGGTGTTTGGGTGCGTGAACAATGTGGGTTTTCAATATTAGGGTCGTTTGGTGTTTAGAGAAGAGAGTATCAGGTTGCGTGAACAATGGGTGCGTGAACAGTCTTGGTGTGTTGGTGTGTGGAGAAGGAGAGTAGCAGCTTGTGTTTGGAGAAGATAGTATAAGGTGTTTGGTGTGTTGGTGTGTGGAGAAGGTGTATAAATTTAATAATTAGTATTTGTTTTTAAATAATAATAAGTATAAGAGTTATAAATTTAATAATTAGTATTTGTTTGTTTTTAAAAGTAATTTTTATAAATTTAAAGAAGTATAAAAAAGTGTATAAAAGGTGTATAAAATTATAGTACAATGTACTTATATTATAAAATATTTATCCTACCTAATCAGTCGCCCAAGAATGCACATGGGTGGGACCAAGTCGCCCAAAAAATTTGTACTAGAAAATAATAAAAAAAGACTATACTTTTGGGGAAAAAGACAAAATAAGGATAGTCGCCCAAGAATGTGGGCCCAAGTCGCCCAAGAAAATAATAGGCTAGGTGGGTAGGATGCAAGTACATAAGGGTACATTGTGGGGACAACCCTATGGGACACATGTCAACCATATGTGATAGTCGCCCAAAGATCTTTGGGATATAGTCGCCCCTGGGGTATTTGAAGAAAAAAAAAAAATTAGTGGGGTGAATGGGGTACACAAGGGTGTACTTTTGGGGTGATTGAAGAATTACCTCAAATCCAAACTTACTTGCCCATCATATCTACCTTTTTTCTCTCTTAATACTGTAATATCTAATTTTTAATCTAGCAAGGTACTCGTATGATGTAGGCACCAAAATCACTAACACACGGATCGTCTTCAATTATTACATGTTACGGAGTATATGCTACGGCTTTGTCATTGTCACAAACTATTGTCTTCAACAAGATATTTCTTTCACACGTTTACTCAATCAAATTAACTAAAAGAGAAAGAAAACAAAGAGCTAAAGAGCTTGGCGTTTTGGCCACTTTCAACCCACGCCATCGCTCAAGTCCGACGCCAACCTCTTTTCCCCCTTAGAGCAACTGCAGTGGTGAGGTTTTTGAATGACTTTGTACTATTCTAAAAAGCTTTTAAACAACTTTTTACCATTGCATGAGAAGGCTTTTCAAATAGGTTTACACAAAAGCTTGTAATTCTACAAGCGGTTGAAGCATGAAGTTTGCAATTAATGCTTCCTTATGTTAGCCTTATTTTAATGTACTTTTAATTTTCATAAAGCTTTTGTAGAAACTTGGACATTGGAGCAATAGGTTGATGAAACTAATACATTAATTAAAAGTATGATGTGGCAAAAACTAAAAGCTTTTCATAAGAGCAATTACAATAGCACCAAGTCATAAAGACTTGGAGCATTTAATGCCATTAATGCTACACACATTTAATACATACCACTTTGATGAAAGACTTGGAGTATACCAAGTCTTTCTAAGAAGCTCTTCAAAAAGCTTTTCATGCAATGCATAAAAGTCTTTCAAAAGACTTATCTAAATAGTGAAAAGCTATTCTAGTTTTTACCATTGTAGTTGCTCTAAGAGCATCTACAATGGCACCAAGTCATAAAGACTTGGAGCATTTAATGCCATTAATGCTACACACATTTAATAACTAAAGCTTTTAGGAATGACTTGGAGTTCACCAAGTCTTCTTAAAAATCTTTACAAAAAGCTTGTCATGCAATGCTAAAAACCATCCTCAAAAGCTTTTTGTAATAGTGAAAAGCTTTTGCTTGTTTGAGCCATTGGAGATGCTCTAAGTTCACCAATGCAGATGCTCTTATGATTCCTTGAAGTTGATTCCACTGCGGCTGCCAAGGCGGACACAGTGGAGGGGGAGAGTATGCACATACATACACTTTAAGCATCATTCAATCATTCGTAGTCTTTCTTCTTCTTCTAAATCTTCTATATTTAGCACAAAGTGCATACTCTTTGCCGTTTTCAAAAATAAAGTGCATAACCTTTAACACATTTGGCTCCTCTTTGAGAGTAGGGCTAAATGACGGGAAAGTAATCATGTAAGCTTCATTGCTCGCTGAGTAGTCCTACATGAAGATCATTTCTGTTAGAAAGAATAGAATGTGCATTAACGATATCAACATTAGATAAACAAGCAAATTTAGCTTGCGCAGGTACAACGTAAAGCTAGTACACCAATTTGATATGATGCATGTAAATGAGCCCATATTATTGGCTGAAAGAAACAAAATTCAAAATGGAGGTTCCAACAAATTATAAAATGTCATTCATAAACATATGATTTCTATATCTATTCAGAAGTAATTCATTAGAAAATGCACCTATCATTATTAGACTGAAATCACTGAACGGAGTGAACGAGACATGCATGCCGTGATATGTGTAGGAAAATACAAGTTTTACCAAGAAACAATTCTTGAATCTCAATTCAAGAACCAATTTTATTAATCAATCAAAATAACAAGATCAATAAGAAACTGATCTTAATCAATCTTAATACCAGAATCAACCAATCAAGTATTACCTCACAATCCTATCCACTGCTAATCAGGTGATAGCCTATTGACTAATTATCAATAGTACTATTACAATATCCTCACAACCACTCAAGAAAGATGAACAACAGATTTTGATTGATGTGTAAACAACTAGAGAGCAATAAGAGATAACACGGCTCGCAGATGAATGAGCTTTTATAGCCTTGACCAAGATACTTTAGCTTCTTGTCAACTTTAGTCCTTCAGTCTTTATCATCATTCTAAATCCTGCCAAACTTAAACTTCCCTTTATATCTGAAATATAAAAGTGACAACATTAGTCCCTGTACTTTATATGTTCCAGGTTGAATTACTTTTCAACATCCCCCCTTAACTCAAGCCTGGAACATATCAAACATTCCAAGCTTAGAAACAAGCTTTCCATGTTGAAGCCTGTTCAGCCCTTTAGTAAATATATCCCTCACAAAATGTAAGTCAATCTCTAAGTGTTTGGTTCTTTCATGAAAAACAGGATTAGCAGCAATCTTAATTGCAGCCTGACTATCACAATATAAACTGACAGGTAAGAAATGTTCCCAATTTAGATCTTTCAAAATTTTCATGATCCAAACAATTTCTGAAGTAGTAGAGGCCATGGCTCTATACTCAGCCTCTGCACTAGACTTAGAAAGGGTATTTTGTTTTTTTTACTTTTCCATGAAACTAATGAACCATTTAAGAAAACACAGAATCCTGTAACAAACATCCTAGTTACCACACACTTTGCCCAGTCTGCATCCACATAAGTCTCAAGAGATTCAAAAGAGTTTTTTACAATGTGTATTCCTCTACCAAGTGAACCTTTAAGATATCTTAACACATTGAGAGCAATTTTAAGATGATATTTGAGTGGTTTATGCATGAACTGACTCAAACAATGTACAACATATGAAATATCTGGCCTAGTGTGTGTGAGGTAAATTAGCTTTCCCACTAACTTTTGATACTCAGTTATATTATCTAAAACAAGATCATTAATAGTTGGTTCATTAGAAATAACAAGACTTTGTTCTAAAGGAAAAGTAGATGGTTTACCTGCCAGCAAACCAAATTCAGGTAAAAGATCTAAACAATATTTTCTTTGTGTTAAGCAAAGACCTTTATCTGTTTCTACAACTTCAATTCCCAAAAAATACTTAAGTTTTCCCAGATCTTTAATCTGGAATTTAGACTTAAGAAAAACTTTGAACTTTTCAATCTCAGCCAAGTTATTACCAGTAACAATTATATCATCAACATACACAAGTAAAGCAACAATATTACCTGAATCATTTTTGATAAACAAGGAATAATCACTCTTACTCTGCATGAATCCATTTTCAAGTAAAGCACTGGTCAACTTAGCATTCCATTGTCTAGGTGCTTGTTTCAACCCATATAAAGACTTTTTGAGTCTGCATACTCTTTTATCATTAACATTAAAGACACCCTCAGGTAAAGACATATAAACAGTTTCATCAAGATCACCATATAAAAAAGCATTGTTAATGTCAAGTTGAAAGAGAGGCCAATTCTGTTGCACATCAAGATTAATAAGACACCTAACAGTCACTATTTTAACAACTGGTGAAAAAGTTTCATCAAAGTCAATACCTTCTTTCTGGTTAAAGCCCTTTGCAACTAATCTAGCTTTGTATCTATCAACCTCACCATTAGACTTGAATTTTATTTTAAACACCCACTTGCAACCTATAGCTTTTCTACCAACAGGCAAATCGACAATTTCAAAAGTGTCATTCCTATACAAGGCTTCCATTTCACTATTAATAGCATCTAACCAGTGCTGATACATACAAGCCTCCCAATAATTTTTTGGTTCAAAACTCTTGTTTAATTCAACAACAAAACAAAGAGTATCAGTTTTAAGTTTAGCATAAGTAACAAATTTTTCAAGGCCAAATTTGACTTTTGAGTCAACAATGTATTCATTATATTTGTTTGGAAATACAGATGTTCTATCAGATCTTCTTAAAGAAGGCTGATCACTATTAAAAGGCAAATCTGCTGCTTGTTCAGGTAAGGAACTGTTTACACCCTCAGAACTGCTCACACCAAGAGGAGTTGCAGCCATCTCACTTGTACTGGTAACCTCATTGGAACCATCAGAGTGCCCCAAATCACTCTGTTGATGGTCAATAGTTGGGCTGCCAAGATGCAAGGAGTAGTTGCCCTCACTCTCATGATGATCATCATGAGTATTATCATCATTGGGTGTGTCAGGGTTGTCACAAACTACTTCATCAAAGAAGTTAACATGATTCAAACCCTGACTGAGAGGGTCAGGAGCAGCAGAAGAGTTTTTAATCTTGAAAGGAAAAACATTTTCAAAAAATCTTACATCTCTAGAGAAGATAAACTATTTCCTTTCAAGACTATAAAGCTTATAACCTTTTTGAAAGTTGGAATACCCAACTAAAACACATTTTTCAGCCCTACTACTAAACTTATCACTACTGTTAAGAATAGTTAATGCGTGGGAATTGCACCAGGCTTTACCTCTCGAGGGATCTCGAGAAGCTTACAACCCCCACCAGGCAGTGTACCTGATCGTTGAAGTATAGTATAGTGACCTTTCAAACTTTTCTCCATCCGGATCATACAAAATCATCTTCATATGCCATGATCCGTCACCTTCCTTAGGTGGCTTGTCCCACCTCCATTTACACTTATCCCCCTCTCTTTTCCACTTGTCCATCTCTATGTTAATGGGCATTACGCTCAAGAACTCAATCATCTTTCTAAAGACTAGGGGGTCCTCAAAAGGGTCTAGCTCTTCATCTCTAGCTATGAGTTGTTCCACCGAATGTGTTTTATCGATGAAATCTTTTTCTAGATAGAATGGGCGTTGAGGTCCTATAAAGTTCCTTTCTATCCAAGGTCCATGTCTAGATGGTCTCCTATTCATCTCTACCCAATGTGGTGTCGGTTCATCCTCACAATCGTAGCTATGTTTCTTAACATCATATACCGACCAAGTATCGCCCTCTCCTACCGCTATCTTAGATTCCTTACAATCTATCATGGCACTGGCGGTAGCTAAAAATCCTCTTCTTACTAATAATGGGCATGTAGTGTCACTAACCATGTCTAGAACGTGAAAATCCGCTAAGATAGTTAACTTCCCTACTTGAACAACTACATCCTTAATCATCCCAACCGGGTGGGCAATACTCCCATCCGCTAGACCAATTAATACCTCCGTCTCTTCTAACTTTCCTAGCTTGAGAGTGGTGAAAAGGGATACGGGAATCAAGTTGAGGCTTGACCCTAAATCGGCTAGTGTGTCGAAAGCTTCGGATCTTCCTATCTTACAAGGCAAAACAAATATACCCGGATCATCAAGCTTTTTAGGCAACTTGTTTTGAACGAAGGCGGTCCCATTTTTACCTAGTTTAAATTTCTCATATTTTTCTAGGAGGGCACTATAGTAGGGAGTACGGGCTAAGACATCAATGACGGGACGTTCAAGGTGAAGCTCCTTGAATTCATCGTCAAGGTCTTGCGTAGGAGGTGTTTCAACTATGCTTTTGACCGGTTTTATATTGGGTGTTTTATTTGATTGGTCCTTTTGAGGGATTTGGTTTTGTTTGAAACACGTGCTCGTTGATTTAACCGAGTAGTATTGCGGACAAGAAGTGGATGACAAAACTGATGATATGGAATTAACGTTTAGTTTCGGGTTCTTGACCGTGTCGCTTGGGAGTGCTCCCATTTCTCAGTCGTTGAGAACTTTCAACAATGTGTCAATTTTGGTGGTCATCTCGCTTTGCTTTTGTTTGAAATCGGCTTCAAACTTGGATATGCGAGCTTCTTAAGATGCCACAAACTTGGACATCAATCCTTCAAGATTGTTGGTACTACCATAGTTGTTAGAAGGATTGTTGTTGAAAGTACGGTTAGAGGGTGGACCGTTTGGTTGGTAACGATTAGGCGGATTGGAAGAATTGTTTTGGTTTTGTTTCCACCTAAGGTTTGGGTGATTTTTCCAAGAGGGGTTGTAGGAATCACTGTAAGGGTTTGGCTCGGGCTTGAAAGTGTACCACTTATCTCCCGCTTCGTCGGTACGCGAGGATGCGTAGTCCGCAAAAGCTGTTACGGGGAGTTCTACACAATCCTACGGTCGGGAGTGCTAGAATTGTTCGAAGGCAAAGATATTGCCTTGACCGTTTTGTTCAAATCACGGGGATCATTCCAACTTTTGTTGTCATAGAGAGCAAGATCTTCTATGAGTTCCCATGATTCTTCCGCACTTAGATCACGTAGCTTGCCACGGGCCGATTGGTCAATGGTTCGCCTTGTGGAGAGATCGATATGGTCATAGAAGATTTGGACTTGGAGCCAAAGATCTATGCCATGATGAGGGACTTTTTGGAGTAAGTCCTTGAAACGAGTCCATGCTTCATATAGAGTTTCACCTTGACGTTGTTGGAACATCAAGATATCATTTCTAAGCTTGGTAGTTCTCCTCGGTGGGAAAAACTGTGCAAGGAAACGAGTGGTGAGATCATCCCATGAGGTGATGGATCCCGCGGGTAAACGCTCAAGCCATTGACTAGCTTGATCACGTAGAGAGAATTGGAATAGGCGTAATCGGGTTGACTCTCTAGTTGTAGCATCAAGGTCTATAGAATCTACGATTTTAAGGAAGTCCTTGAGATGTTTATTTGGATCTTCGGAACGAAGTCCACGGAATGCACATCCGCTTTGCACCAACCGGATGGTGTCGGATCGCAAGGGGGACACATTGGCTCCGGTGAGCTCAATGGTGTTTCGACAGCCTTGGTGGCTAGGTCGGGAATACTCTCCTAGGGTTCGGGGCCTAAGAGGTTGGTTTGCTAGTGGTTGGTTTTGTGGGTGGTCTTGTTGTGGTGGGTTGATGGGTTCAAAGATGTTACCACCTTCCATGATGTCGGATGGTAAAGAGTTACGAACAAAAACACGAAGAAATGAGATAGACTAAAGAAGAACTAAAAATAAAAATAAAATCTTACTAGAAAGGAATCTAGCAAGTAGACCTAATAAAAAGAAATTCTAACCTAGATAATAACTATTCCCCGGGCTGCGGCGCCAAAAACTTGATGCGTGGGAATTGCACCAGGCTTTACCTCTCGAGGGATCTCGAGAAGCTTACAACCCCCACAAGGCAGTGTACCTGATCGTTGTAGTATAGTATAGTGACAAGTACCGGGGGATTGATCATTCAACTCAGGAATAGTGTCGCTAGGATTATAATGCCTAAGAACTAGGTCTAGAGGTGAGGGATGATTCTTTTTGTATTTTTATATTTTTATAAAAGCAATTAAAAATCTCGGTTGTTGGAAGATGGGCGGAATTAGTTGGTAGTCAACTAACCCAAAAACTAAGATGCAATCAAAATAAAATAACTAAAATGAAAATAAACTAAATTAAGATAGTGGTGTGAGCAATATATGGGAGAATTGTGTTTACTTAGATTTCACTACTCCCTAGATATCTTTTACAGGTTAATTACTTGTTACAGTTGTGTGGATGACGGATTGTATTCCTTAATACCATTCATGGGGTGGCGTACTTACTTCCCCAATCCTATAAGCTCCTACTTCACTCCTATGTCGAGCCGGCTAAGAAGCTCCTAACATGGGATCACTAGAATTCGCTCATGCATTAAATACAATCATAAAAACCTAGTACACATCGGTTCATGTTTCTTAAGACGTTCAAGCAAGTTACACAATGGAGAGCTGCCAGTTTTCTTAAGCCTAACATTGAAATCATTCATCCATTACAACTATAAACAAGCAATCAACCTATAATTAACATCTAGGTTTCATTACATCTAAGCAAACACATGAAAGATCTAGCCTAGCATGTTAAAATCAAGACAAGCATAAGATATATTCAAACAACACATAGAAATATTGAATGAATTGAAAGGTGACTTATCTTAATTGAACATGAAAGGTTTCAAGAGGTGAAAACCCTTGAAAATACTGTTACAAACGACCTAGGGTTTATTAGGTTCGGCCCTAGTATTCTCCACACAAGTTCCTCCCTTAATGAATGAAAAATAGAAAAGTATATATAGATTTTGTGAGGTGACGGCGTCAAGAGTAAATTTCTGACGCCGTCATCTCGCCGCCAATAAAGTTCTCGGACTGCCTAGATCTGGAGCTGACGCCGTCATGTGTAATCCGTCTTCAGGCCGTCACCAAAATAACTGTTGACACCCTACTTCTGACGCCGTCACGTTTTCTTTGGGTCGTCATGCATTTTGCTCTTGACGCCGTCAAATTTTCCTTCTTGACGCCGTCAGGTACTGTTCCCAGCATGGAAAATTAAGTCTTTGTCGTTTTCTTTACTTTTATGCTCCAAAAACGTCAAAAATGCTTCCTTTTCCAGAATTCACTCCCAAAGTACCTAAAATCACAAAATGAACGATTTAGGGCAATATTTGATCAAATAAATTCCAATGCCGGCTTAAATGACCCCCTAAAAACGGTTCGTTTTTTGCCTCATCAATAGCAGCAAAGCAAAGACATCCAAAGGTTCTTAAGTGATTTAGTTCAGGTTTTCTATTAAAAACAAGATTAAAAGGAGACAATCCATTCAACACTGAAGATGGCAATCTATTAATCAAATAAGTGGCAGTTAGAACACATTCAGACCGCAAATACAAAGGTAATCCCCCCTGAAACATAAGGGATCTGGCAACATTAAGAAGATGCCTATGTTTCCTTTCAACAACCCCATTCTGTTGAGATGTGTAAGTACAAGATGTTTGATGAATAATGCCATGTTTCTCACAAAAACCATTAAATTGAGTATTAACAAATTATGTGCCATTATCACTCCTAAATATTTTAACACATTTTTCAAACTGTGTTTTAATCAGATTATAAAAAACTTGAATGGAATCAAACACCTCTTGCTTACTCTTAAGTAAATAAATCTAAACAGCCCTGGTGAAATCATCAACAATGGTTAAAAAGAATCTAGGACCTTCTTTACTTTTTATTCTATAAGGACCCCAAAGATCTAGATGAACTAAATCACCTAAAGCCAAGGTTTTATGATCACTTAAAGGAAAAGGTCTCTGGTTTGTTTAGCCTTTTGACAAATGTCACAAGGCTCAAGTGTAGTTTTATTATCAAAATTGATTTCACCCTGTAGCACTGTCAAAACTTGATCAGATGGATGACCAAGTCTGGAATGCCATATTTCTTTAGTCAAATTACAAACAGTCCTAGAATTCTCAAATCCTAGGTCAATACCTTGATTTCCATCAAAGTAGTAAAGTCCATCTTTCTGTCTACCAATCCCCAGGACATTCATTCCCCTCAAATCCTGAGGTAACACATAACATTGTGACTCATCAAAAGCAACAACAAATTTGCTGTCTCTAGCCACTTTATGAACAGACATCAAGCTAACACAATACTCAGGTACAACAAGCACATCATATAGAGTTAAATGTTTGGTTAAAATCATATTTCCAACTTTGGTAATTAAAGCTTCAGTCCCATTGGGATGTGAAACTTTAATTCCATGTTTGGAAATATCAATGACATTAACTAAATATTTGTCAGTATATGTAAGATGCTGATTTGCACCTGAATCAACAATAATTCCAGCTGCAACAAGTGCAGATCTAAACTTACTGTTATTACAAAAAAACCTTTTAAAATGTTGATTAAAAAACTTGCTATTATTCAAAACAATACCTGCCATATTGGCATGTACAGTTTTTCCATTCCCATCAACATTACCAGAATTTTCCTTAATCAATGAAATCAATTTTGAAATCTGTTCATCAGAAAAAGTAGAAGTGGAACTAGAACCAACAGAGTTGTTATTAGTAAACCTTCCATTAAAACTCTGTGTACCCTGATTATTATTATTAGTATTCCTCCTATTTTTTCCAAAATCAGCAGGATAACCAATGAGCTTAAAGCATCTATCAGCAGTATGTCCATTGAAACCACAATGTTCACAAACAAAGGTAGGACCACCAGCAGTCCTCCTATTACCATTAGGTCTAGCAGTGTTATTAGGCCTTGAGGAATTAGTAGAGGTTGGGGGCCTCTGAGAATTACCTCTATTGGGCACACTGGAGTTAAACACAGTTGACTGAGACCTTTGAGAGGTACCTGTAACTGAACCAGTGACCACATTAAAAATTGCATAAGTTTCATTAACTGATTATGTTTCTTAAAAATAAAACTGGATTTATAGATGGGTCTTGTAGAAGATCTAATATTGATGAAGTCTTAGGTAGACAATGGGACAGGGTGAATGCTGTTGTTTTGGGATGGATTTTAAATTCCATATCAGAAGAATTGTTTCTTGGGCAAATTTTTTCAAAAAGAGCTTCTGATGTGTGGACTGAATTGAAGGAAACTTTTGATAGAGTTGATGATTCTGTTACTTTTAATTTGCACCATAAAATCAACTCTTTGTCTCAAAATGGTTGTTCTATTGCTGAGTATTTTAATAAGTTGAGTACATTGTGGAAACAATTTGATGCTTTAATACAGTTGCCTAAGTGCACTCGTCATGCTGCTGAGGATTTTATGAAACATAATCAGTTAATGAAACTTATGCAATTTTTAATGGGTTTAGATGATTCTTGCATGCAATTTTGAGACAAAGAGTTGATTTTATGGTGCAAATTAAAAGTAACAGAACCATCAACTCTATCAAAAGTTTCCTTCAATTCAGTCCACACATCAGAAGCTCTTTTTGAAAAAATTTGCCCAAGAAACAATTATTCTGATATGGAATTTAAAATCCATCCCAAAACAACAACATTCACCCTGTCCCATTGTCTACCTAGGACTTCATCAGTATTAGATCTTCTACAAGACCCATCTATAAATCCAGTTTTATTTTTTCCTTCTAAAGCCAATAACATAGCACAAGACCACACATTATAATTCTCAATACCTTTTAGTTTTATAGATATAACAATAAGGGTGGCAGAATCATTAGGGTGTAAATGAAGAGGATGGCTAAGATCAAGTTTACTAATTAAAGTAACTTGAACCTCATCATCATCAGTTCCATGCTCAGACTCAGGTGGGGTATCACCATGAACAGACATAATGCAAAATTAATCAAACACACAAGAAGAGTCAAGAAGTTAGTTCCCAGGCTTCCTTGTCACTCAAAGTGGTAGGTCAAGGGCTGAACACACAAGCAATCCCAGAATAATACAAGAATAATAAGAGAACAGGTTCCAAATAAGCACAACCAGCACCAAAGCACAATAATCTCAACTTCAACAACCCAGATCCTACTCCCCGTCAATCTAAACAAGAAAGTAAAAAACAGAATTAAAGAAGAAAGCGTGAGAGGTGTTACAGTGCACGCAAGATACCAAGAAGCAGCGAAAAACGAACCCAGGTTATGATCTTGATTCACTAAGTCAAGAATCACAACCCACACGATCTAAATCAACCCAGAATCACCAACAACCAAACCCTAATTATCAAGAATTAGGAAAAACCAGCAAACCAACTCCAAGATTTGCCAAACTAGCCGAACCAACGAACAATCAACCCAAACTATCACCAATTGAAGCCAGAGAAAAAACCCCTAATTTTTTTAAAACCCTAAAAATTATTTTTGTTAAAAATGATTTAGAGCAAGAAGTCAAAAGCCTTGCTCTGATACTATGTAGGAAAATACAAGTTTTACCCAGAAACAATTCTTGAATCTCAATTTAAGAACCAATTTTATTAATCAATCAAAATCACAAGATCAATAAGAAACTGATCTTAATCAATCTCAATACCAGAATCAACCAATCAAGTATTACCTCACAATCCTATCCACTGCTAATCAGGTGATAGCCTATTGACTAATTATCAATAGTACTATTACAATATCCTCACAACCACTCAAGAAAGATGAACAACAGATTTTGATTGATGTGTAAACAACTAGAGAACAATAAGAGATAACACGGCTGAATCATGAAACCCTACCAGATGAATGAGCTTTTATAGCCTTGACCAAGATACTTTGGCTGCTTGTCAACTTTAGTCCTTCAGTCTTTATCATCATGCTAAATCCTTCCAAACTTAAACTTCCCTTTATATCTGAAATATAAAAGTGACAACATTAGTCCCTGTACTTTATATGTTCCAGGTTGAGTTACTTTTCAACAATATGCATGGTCATGCGTGAGTTCAAAACAGAAGCCCGAGTCACGGCAATTTGTGTTACTAATGGTGACTGGCTCACCATAGGGAAGCGGCTTATTTTTGTGGTCCTCACCTTTTGTTTTATTTATTTTTATTTGTTTTGTAAATGTGCGTGGACCCGATCACCACCGTTATCTTTAGTCTTAGGTATAATTTTCCTAGTTATAAAAGAAAAAGTACAATTTGGTTGAATCCAGCCTATTCAAGAAATAAACAATTCGCACACACTTCCTTCACTAAAGATCAAGACTCCAATATATCATGTCGTTATTAGGCATGAAATATTAGGGCAGTACGAGGGTGCCTGCCCCCTGGTGTAGCTTTTTCGAGAGGCTTACAAGAACTTATCAATTTATGTATATAAAATAAGTTCATGCAAGTGCTTCGTTATGCATATAAGCTTAAATTTATGAGTTTGTATAAAGTGGTTTTATAAGCCCAAATTATTCTACTTAATTAAGGAGAGGTAAGCTTATTCAAGAAGTTTCATAGCAAAAAACTTCTATACCACACATAACAACAACTTCAAAAGTATGTGTATTTATAGTCATTTTACACCTTAAACTTTTATATGCTATCAGAAACAATAAAAATGAGCTTCTAAACTTTAATTATAGGCCACAAGATGGTTATACAAATTATAAGGCTAAGCCCAAAACGTAAGTATTGACAAACATTTTTGCAAATGCACCGATTACATGAGTAGAATGATATACAAGAAGGAAATGTACGAAGTTATATCTTTTTCCAAGATAAAAACCGTGTAAACCCTACACATTTATTGGTAATGTTTAAGCCATGCCTCGCATTTATATCACCCAATATCATACCATATAAGTTGTACATGTTTTGTTTTCTATGAAGTATATGGATTATCTAAAGTTAGAAAACCAGAAAGTAAAACAAGAAAGGACCTTAAAGTTTAGGTGATCAGATGATATACATCCATCAACTACCATGTGGTCTAGTGGTGAGTGCTTAACTTGTTAAGTGAGCCACAGAGAGAGTAGTACCGGATGGGTGACCATCCGGGAAGTCCTCTTTGACCACAGGGTTTGTTGATACCAGGCTTTCAAAGTCTTTCAATGAAGGTTTCAACCCACTATGGTTCGAATCTGGAGAAGGCAGGGTTTACTTCAAATTAAGTGTCGTACCTTCGGGCGGCTTAAGTTGAAGGTTTTCCCCCCATCGAGTTTCATTGGTCAAGGATTTCTCCGAAAGAACCGTTTAAAAAAAAAAAAAAAAAAAAAAAAATGATATACATCCATATACAAATGTAAACTACTTTCTGTCCTACCTTTTTCTCTCTCATTTTCTTCACTGACAAGGTAATACCCTGCACACTTCTTCACGCACGCACGCATTCCCTCTTCCCTCTCATCCCCCATGCATCATCACTCTATATCACTAGACTTTACAGACACAACAACAACAAACACACTACTCTATTTAATCCCCTCATTCATTCACATTCATATCCACCACCATTAACTCTCTTTTTTTTCTCACTTGTTTCTTGTGTACATGGAGTTTTTTAGCCAACAGTTTGGTAACAACAATGGTGACTCACAATTGCCACCAGGGTTTCGGTTTCATCCAACTGATGAAGAGCTGATAACTTGTTATCTTTTACGTAAGGTTCTTGACGGAAGCTTCACTTGTCGTGCCATTGCGGAAGTTGATCTCAACAAATGCGAACCATGGGAGCTTCCTCGTATGTTTTTGTACTTTTATTATGTTGTTTTATTAAGATTTAAATGAAATGAAAATATAGTACCACGGAGTATCATATCATTTAACTTGTGTTATGAAAGTGTGACATATACTAAAAGCTAGTACGATGGTTTAATAATTATGAAAAGGTCAGAAAAAAATGATTTGTACATTGTTTTTATACAATGTACATCATGAACATATATTGTTTCATCATCAAAATATTTTGCTAGTGTACATTATCAAAAGATTTTTACATCATCCAAAATAATTGTTCTTGACCATGTTACTCGTACACTATAATTTAATCATTCGAATAGTACTAAATGATCAAACCAAATATTTTGGTCATGTTCACTAGAAAAGTTAGAGTACTGTTTTGTTTTCTTTTGAAAGTGAGATTGTTTGGAACATGGAACACAATCAGCATTGTCGGTTATCAATATTTTGCAAAAGTATTGACTTGGTTTGTTTGGTTTTGGTAAAACAGAAAGGGCAAAATTGGGTGAAAAAGAGTGGTACTTTTTCAGTCTACGTGACCGAAAATACCCAACTGGCCTGAGAACAAACCGAGCAACTGAGGCTGGTTACTGGAAAGCTACTGGAAAAGATAGGGAAATTTATAGCTCAAAGACTTCATCTTTGGTGGGCATGAAGAAGACACTTGTGTTTTATCGAGGTAGAGCTCCTAAAGGTGAAAAGAGTAACTGGGTCATGCATGAATATCGTCTTGAAGGCAAATTTGCCTATCATTTTCTCTCCAAAAGTTCCAAGGTACAATTTATTACTATAATTTATGAAGTTGTGCTTTTTTGCATATGTTACATGATGGCTACTTGTGTTAGTCATAATTTAAATAGTTATGTGACCTTGTATATGTGCAAAGAGTGTCACACCACTTAAGTTGACTTGCTAAATAAATCTGCTTTTTAGATCGAGTTTAAGTGAGTTGTCATATCGAAGTAACCAAACTGAGGGAATAAAACAAAAGGAAGAAACTTAATAAATGACTTATTTATTGTCACGTGTGGCTACTCTAAAGTTTGGTGAGATTGTTTGGTTTTAAATGCAAGTGATTTTTACAACAATGACCTTTTAACTTTATCGATATACCCTTTCTCCAACTTAAAACAAAAAGATGAAATTATATAAGTAACTTTAAATGGTGCAACAAAAGTATGTTATTAGCTTATATCTGTTCGACTAAAGTTATATATGGCTTATTATAAGCTTATATGTGTTCGGTTTATATAACATAAGGCATAATTTTGTGGCTTATTTTGACACTTATGTGCTTATATAACACTTATGGGAGTGTTATATAAGCCTATAAGTGTCAAAACAAGCCACAAAATTGTGTCTTATGTTATATATAAGCCGAGTATATATACTAATAAGCCGTATATTAGCTTAAACACCCCATATCTTTGTTTGATTATTTTGATTTGGATGTAACATCTTCTATGGCTTGCTCCATAGCTATGTTAACAAATTTCATTTTATTTGTAATCAGGATGAATGGGTGATCTCTCGTGTGTTTCAAAAAAGCAGCTCGGGCGGGGCCGTCACTGGCAGCGGAACAAAGCGTTCCGCTGCTGGAATGAACTCCTACCAAGAAGTATCATCCGCCTCGGTTTCCCTCCCGCCGCTGCTCGACTCGCCATACGCCACCGCCACATCAGCATACACCGCTGAGCACGACACATTCTCCTACGACAGCAACGCTGCCTCTAAAGAGCCGCACGTGCCCTGTTTCTCCACTGCCTCAGCCACCAACTTTGACTCTCATAATACCATGTTTGACCTTCCTCCGCCGCCACTCTCAGCCGCCAATTTTGGCGGCGGCGCCGTCTCAGTCTTCCCTAGCTTAAGGGCCCTTCAAGAAAATCTCCAGCTTCCGTTCTTTTACTCGTCCGTGGCGCCGCCACAGCCGCCGATACATGGTGACGGCGGAATGATGTGTAGTTATGGGAATTCTTCTGGTGGCAATTGGTTGCCATCGGTTTCTTCGGCGGCTGAGACGCAAAAGCCTGGGCCAACTGAGCTTGATTGTATCTGGAGCTTCTAATCTCGCACAAAAGCCTGGACCAACTTATTGAAGATCATTCTATAATATGTACTGTATGTGTTGCATGGGATATTAAGCTAGATTTGCTAGTTGTAATGGACCTATAACCTATTTAAGTATTGTATCACTAGTATGCTATTGTGTGTTAACTTTTCTTTATAATTGCATGGGATGTATTGTATCTCATTGAATTTACCTCGTTGCTTTTAAGGTGTGATGTGTATTGATTTTTAAATATATGTTTATGTTTATTGTATCACTAGTATGCTATTGTGTGTTAACTTTTCTTTATAATTGCATGGGATGTATTGTATCTCATTGAATTTACCTCGTTGCTTTTAAGGTGTGATGTGTATTGATTTTTAAATATATGTTTATGTAAGTTTCATTGTCTAGAAAAATATTGCTTATTTGTGCTTGCAACTCTTTAAAACTAGAAAACTGGAAAAGAAAAGTTTACTAGGCTGGAAAAGAAAAGAAAACTAGAAAATATTGCTTTTTTCAGTATCAATAAACACTTATTGTGTCATACTCCGTACTCCGTAGTATATAAGTGGGTTTAGTTAATTAACCTGAAGCACGTAGTGACTGGTGCATGTAAAGAGATAATCATCATGTTAAACATTTAACTGAATGGTTTCTAAAACAGCCTTTTTCTGTGTAAAAACACTGACAATATCTAAAGAATTTGATTTGCAATAAAAACAACGATCCATAAACGTTGCTCAAATAGGAATAAATCTATGTATTACTAATATAAGTTATATAACATGTACGTACGTCCATATAATAAATGCAAGTTAGGAAAAGGTTATATTAGGTGAGATAAAGATTTGGTAACAATATAACCTGTAGGTCCGTATAATAAATGCAAGTTAGTAAAATATTTCTCGCTATCAAGTATCTGTAAGCTCAAATGTTATTTGTCTGAGTAGCGGTTTTTAGACAAATAACGCATTAGGTTCAAAAAATACCTCGTTTTAATTTGCCCGTCAAACCATACTCAAAGTTTTTGGTTTAGTAGTATATAAGTTGCCCACCAATATAAATGTTTTAGGTTCAAGTCTCGCTGAAAACATTTGTAAAATACTCCTAGTACTCACATTGACCTTCAAAAACAAAACAAAAAATTAAAATAAAAAAATGCCCTTCAAACCAAGATTTTGTTAAATACTCCTGGTACTCACATTGATCAATACTACGTACTAGACTTACTAGCTAGGCAAGGTTAGTCGTACCCTTGATTTTACAACACCATCACACCCGACAACTTTTTTTTTTACCAACTCATATATTTATTTATAAACTTGTACTAGGAAGTATGATGGTTGATGAGTAAAGCCAATGACATATGTTCAAGAGTAAAGATTGCCGAGAATGAGAGAAAAGATATAAAAACCAAATGTGGTAAAAAATGGCTAGATGATATTCTTCATACGGTATTGTAGAATGGTTAGACGACGAACTACAATGTCACTACACAATCAATGAACTGAAGCTGCATCATCTATTAATATATTTATAAACGAAAGATTTGAATTCTTTGCCTAAGATTTAAACACAAACGGTAATTTTAGTAATTATAAGTTTATAACATTAGCTAACACTTTAAGATGCATAGAATATGTTGTATTAATCATTTCGAGATAATTAAAACCAACCACTTTGATGTGGTCACGAGTTTCAATTTATGCATGTCTTTGTTTGTCAAACATAACCCTAATAAATAGGTTAGCAAATAACCTTAACCATAACCAAAAAGTTACAATCTGGATAATATACTAAAACCGTGTATTTCTCCATTAGATCTCGTGAACTATGTTAATGATCTAAGGTTCTAACTAATTAAGGGGGTGCTTGGTGGGGGGTTAAGAGGGGGTGGGGAATGGGTAAGGTATTGATTTTGGCCCACTTTCCTCAAATACTTGTGCTTGGTTAGTTAGAGGTAAGGGATTGATTACCCCGTACTGGGTAATCAACCATTATAGAGTAAATTGAGGGGTAATGTATTGATTACCACCTCACTCATTCCTTTGCATTCCCTTACCCTTACCCTTTCATTTTCCCCATTTTGAACCAAGCGGACCCTAAATCTTTACTTTTAATTCTATAAAAGGTAAAAAAAAAAAAAAAAAAAAAAAAAAAAAAAAAAAATGAACGACCTTTTCTACGTTAAGCCTCAGGCAGAGCAACTAATTTAATCAGATGTATGCAATTTAACTGAGGTATCTTCGTAAGCGTTTATGACCTTTTCTCTGGTCATTCCAAAATGTTTATCGAAAGATATAAATTTTAAACCTCTTGTGAGGAGGCCATGTGACGTATTGCAGACAAACCTGTAAGTCTGTTCTGGAATTTTGGGGCCTGGAGGTGCTATCTTTTGACGGGTTAAGTGGGTAAATTGTATTTCCGCTACATTCATGGGCTTGAGTTACGCATGTAATTTTTTCCAGTTTTAATTTCATGGTCATGCAATGCTGGAGTTACGGAGCTACCATAATACGTAAAATTAGTGCGTTATTTTGATTAGGCTCTTCTGCTTATAAAGGACTGTTCTAAAGGAACTCAAGCTAATAAAGGGTATGATTTCATAGTTATTGCACGAGGCAAATTAACATTCGAAAAAAAATGCCCAAATTCAGTGTTTGATATGATTCATAATGTCATAGGCTCGCAATTCTTGTAGATCTTTATATATAAAGCTCGAGCACGAGCTAGATAATTAAATGAGCCCCAACGAAGGCTTGAGCATGTTTAGTCTTGACTAGTTTCGCCCTTTTACTAGAGGCGTTTTATTTTGCATACCAAAAAACTGCCACATACCAATGGACCAATCAGGACCGTTGGATCAGAAAAATAGTTTTTAATAATAAAAAACACGGAGGGACCAAAATTACCTATTCCCCAAACTTACCCCCTTCAACCTACCCCCTGACCCGTCACTTTCCTCACAATTAAAATCACAAAAAGTTCCATTTTCTCTCTCTAACCGCAATTACTAACTACCACGAAAACTCAAAATTAACCTATTTTAATCATTCAAATCATCAATAAAACACAAAAATGGAAGAATCATCGAGTGCACAAGCAGATACAAGAAAATAGGTTAATTTTGAGTCTCGGGATGAAGGTACGATGCTTCCGACTAATTATTTACTAGTTTTATTAGTATCTCTAGTGATTTTGTACTTATTTATGAATATTATTGATACTTATGAATATTTTTGTGAATTTTATGTTGATTTTTGATGTGGTACTCTGATGCATGTGATGAATATGAACTTATTTGACTTTTATAAGATACTATTTAATTAGATTTTACAGTTTTTTCTGAATTTGTAGAGAGATTGTTATAATAATGTTATGAATATAGTGATTTTCTTCAGTTTTTTGTTGAATATCACTTGTGATACAACATATGTGATGATGATGTAGTGGCTTACTTCAAAATATAGTAATATATCACCAGTGATAAAACAGTTGTAGTTGCTTTGTTCAATTTTTGGTAGTATATCAGAAGTGATAAAACAGTTGTAGTGGTTTTATTTATATTTTAGCAGTAGAACATATGTCATGATGATGAATAGATGTAGATGCTTACTTAAGTTTATGGTAGTATATCACCAGTGATAAAACAGTTGTAATGGCTTACGTAAGTTTTTGGTAGAATAAAATCTATGATGAAAAATATTTGAAGGTAAATTTGTAGTGTATCACCTGTGATAATCATCACTTGTACTGATAACTAGTATATATGATGAGAAACTAAATTTGTGCTTTTTGAAAAAAAATGTAGAGAATGAAATCTTTGGAGATCTGGACGCGATACAAGCTTTAAACGGTTAGTTTATCTTAAAAAAGCTTTACAAAAAAAATGCATAAATTGTATTAAATATCTAAAAAAAATGTAGTTCTGAAGACAAGTGAGTTGTTGCAAGTATCACCAGAGATTGACAAAAGTAAAGGTATATTGTAACGTATAAAAACCTGAATGTATGTGTTGTACTTTATTTTGACATTTATCTCTGTATATCACCTGTGATACATACACATTTGGCAAAATGTGTGTGTATAATTGCAGTAGAATGTCATAAATAATATGACTGCACACACATTCAGAGTTTATATATCACATTTATCGTATTCAAAAAACTTATTTGGAATTTGTTTTATGCAAGTATAACAAAGAAACAAACCCTTAAAAAGAAACTTCGAATCAATATAAAAAAAAAGAAAGACACGGAAACAACTGAAACAACAACAACATCACAACAATTAGCAACAAAAACAACAGCACCAACCACATCAACAACCACGACATCACCAACGACAAGGTCAACGGCAAGAAAATCAACAAGCACACCAACAAAAACAAAACCAAAGTCAGCAATACTCGTTACACCAATAAGTCAAAGGTCACCTGCAAAAACACCAACACCTGAAACAACACCAACACAAACACCACCAACCAATAAAGGTTCAACTCAGTTATCACCAATGATATCACCAGTGATATCACCAACACCTAAAGGAACACCTAACATATCACAAGTGATACAACAAACAACAACAGCAATTGTTATTGCAAACATTGTAGATGAAGAAGAAGAGACATAGACTTCAAAAAACAAGAAAAAAGGATCGGTGCACAAGGTTGAAAAGACAACGAAAACAATTGCCAAGAAAAAACCAATAGCAAAAAGGAAAACAACAGAAACAGAATCCCCAATTGCAACAACAAGAAGCAAAACAAAGAAACAACGATTAGAAGAAGAAGAGGGAAAGAAAAAAGTGGCCGGAAAAAGAAAAAGGGCAGAAAAAGATAAAAGAAAAGGAAAAAAAACAGTGGAAGATGAGGATGATGATGAATTTGTTGCTGTGAATAAAAAGGGTAAGGATAAAGGAAAGAAAGAATTGCAAGAGCAAGATACAGATGATGAAGATTTTGAGGTCGTGGTGAAAAAGGATAAGAAAAAGGGTAAACAGAAAATGGAAGAGGAAGAAGATGATAAAGCAATATGGTTAAAGTCGTTAAGAGCAAAGACGACTGTAAAACCCTTTTATGAAGCTACACATAAATTGAGCCCAGAGAGAAAACAACGGGTGTGAGAAATGGGCTTTGGATCATTACTTGGGTTCCCATATAACAAGTTTCCCGCAAAACTACCATACTTCCTATTAAAAAACTTGGATGAGGATAAAATGCAGATAAACTTGCCAAAAGGTGGGGTTATCAAAATAACTCCAAGGAAGATTAGAGAAGTACTGGGAATACCAATGGGACCAATACCATTCTATGCTAAGACAAAAAGGTTGCCAAAGGACTCAGTCTACTGCCAATTAATGACACAGCTGCCATGCAACCCAAGGCAAAGAAAAACAACACTTTTATCAAACATAATTCAAAAATCAGAAGGAACAGATTTCATTTTTGATTTGAATTACTTGATGCTCTTTGCAAACTGCCTTGCGTCTTGCAAAAATTCAGCAATGTTGAAGTATGATGTGCTGGAAAACATAAAATCATCAGAAGACATATACAAGATAGATTGGTGCACATACATATGGAATTGCATGAAAAATAGCAAGAGAAAAGTGGGATGATAAAACGTTTGAAAATTGGTACTACGGACCCCATGTGACATTCACAGTAAGTAAAAGTTAACTTTAAAAAATAAGCTTTATATGCAGTATCACCAGTGATAATTTCAAAGTTTTGTCTTTTTATAAAGTAGATTTAATTTAGAATTGATTTCAATAACTAATTGTATTTTAATGAAAGTTTTGTTTCATTGAAAAACAACTTATTTACTTGCATTACACGCAATTCAAAAAATGGATGTTCCACGGAAATGACCAGCCATTAAGAATTGGAGACAAGATTTTATAGAGGAAATGCAGGAGAATGAGATGGATGCACAACAGTTCGGCTTGGTGATGGTCATTGAAGAAGATGAAAACAATCAAGAAAATCAAAATCAAAAGCTGAGACAGGTAAGATATCACTAGTGATAAATTAGCTTATTAAAAGATATAACTTGTGATGAATACTTATTTTTATTTATTTACAAACAGGACGTATACGACACAATAAAAGAAAACTTTGAAAGAGTTTTAAAAGAGAAAAAAGAATTAGAAATTTCCATCAAAGTAAGCATGGAGATGTACCAAGGGGATGAAACGATAGGGGGGTTTTTAGAAAGGTTCAATGCAGAATTCAAAATAGGAATAAGAACTGATGAATTTGGAAGATTGATAGAAGATGAGGCAGGCCCTAGCAGAAGAGAAGATGAAGATACTGGACAAGAAGATGGGAGTAGTGATAATGATGAAGATGGCAATGATAATAATGGAGGAGGAGATGAAGATGGAGAAGATTATGACATAGAAGATAAGGAAAATCAAGGAGAAAATTTGGATGAAAATTTAAACGATGCTGCCATAGAAGATTTAGCGAAAGAAAAGGACGACGCAGAAAAGGTAAGACATATTCAGTAGTTATGTAAATGCAGTATCACAAGTGATACTTATGTGTATATTGATAATATGCAACCTGTTTCATATGACTTTATTAACAAATAAAAGTAATGTATAGTATCACCTGTGATATATTGAATAGTTTTGTTTATGCAGTATCACAAGTGATAAAATACCTAAATATACTTAATTTTTTGTTTCAAATTAACATACAGGCTGAAAAAGAAGCTACAGAGAAAGAACCTACAGAAAAAGAACATCAGAAAAAACAGGAAGAAGAAAAGGTTAGATTAATTCAATACTTATGTGTATATTGATAATATGCAACCTGTTTCATATGACTTTATTAACAAATAAAAGTAATGGATAGTATCACCTGTGATATATTAAATAGTTTTGTTTATGCAGTATCACAAGTGATAAAATACATATATATATACTTAAATTTTTGTTTAAAATTGACATATAGGCCGTAAAAGAAGCTGCAGAGAAAGAACATGCTGATGAGGCGAAAAATGATCCATTTTTAGGGGGTCATTTAAGCCCGGAATTGAATTTATTTGATCAAATATTGCCCTAAATTGTTCCTTTTGTGATTTTAGGTACTTTGGGAGTGAAATCTGGAAAAGGAAGCAATTCGGACGTTTTTGGAACATAAAAGTGAAGAAAACGCCAAAGACTTAATTTTCCATGCTAGAACAGTGTATGACGGCGTCAAGAGGAAGAATTTGACGGCGTCAAGAGTAAAGACCATGACGAACCAGTACAAACATGAAGGCGTCACAAGTAGAGCGTCAAGAGTTAAAAGTGTGACGGCCTGCAAAAGAGGACAACATGACGACGTCAGATGTAGATCAAGGCAACACGAGGATTATTTTGGCGGCGAGATGACGGCGTCACTCATTTGTTCTTGACGCCGTCAGCCTCTAATATCTATATATAGTTTTCTAATTTTTATTCATAAAAAAAGGAACAAGTTTGGAGAAACCCTAAGGCCGAACCATATACGAATTTTACAGCTTTTCAAGGGTTTTCAACCCTTGAATCCTTACATGTGTTATTGAGATAAGTCTTTTCTTAATTCAATCAATATGTCTATGTGTTGGTTGTCTATATCTTGTGCTTGTCTTGATTCCACCATGCTAGGCTAGATTTATTTTGTGTTTGCTTAGATCTAATGAAACCTAGATGTTGATTATGTGTTGATTACTTGTTTATGGTTGTATTGGATGAATGATTTCAATGTTAGGCTTAAGAAAACTGGCAGATCTCCATTGTGTAACATGCTTGAACGTCTTAGGAAACATGAACCGATGTGTACTAGGTTTTATTGGTTGTATTTAATGCATGAGTAAATTCTAATGATCCCATGTTAGGAGCTTCTTGCAGGCTCGACATAGGAGTGAACTAGGCACTCATAGGATTGGGGAAGTAAGTACGCCACCCCATGAATGGTATTAAGGAATACAATCCGTCATCCACGCAACTATAACAAGTAATTAACGTGTAAAAGATATCTAGGGAGTAGTGAAATCTAAGTAAACACATTTCTCCCACTTATTGCTCACAACCTTAGTTTAATATAGTTTATTTTCATTTTTAGTATTTTATTTTGATTGCATCTTTAGTATTGGGTTAGTTGACTAGCAACTAATTCCGCCCAAATCCTTCAAACCCGAGATTTTTACTTGCTTTCCTAAAAAATATAAAAATACAAAAAGAATCATTCCTCATCTCTAGAACTAGTATTTAGGTTTTCTAATCCTAGCGACACTATTCCTAGCTGAACGATCAATCCCCCGGTACTTGTCACTATACTATACTACAACGATCAGGTACACTGCCTGGTGGGGGTTGTAAGCTTCTCGAGATCCCTTGAGAGGTAAAGCCTGGTGCGATCCCCACGCATCACATGCCAAAAAACAGGAAGAAGAAAAGGTTAGATTAATTCAATACTTATGTGAACATTGTAAATATGCAACCTAATATGGTCTTTATTAACAAATAAAAATAATGGATAGTATCACCTGTGATATATTAAATACTTTTGTTCATGAAGTATCACAAGTGATAAAATACCTATATATACTTAATTTTTTGTTTTAAATTGACATACAGGCCTTAAAAGAAGCTGCAGAGAAAGAACATGCCAAAAAACAAGAAGAACAAAAGGTTGGATTAATTGTATAGATTTGTTTATGAAGTATCTCAAATTATAACATACAAATATATACTTAATTTTTTGTTTTAATTTTAAAAACAGGCAAAAAAAGAAGCTGCAGCAAAAGAAGCAGAAGCTAAAAAAGAGAAAGAAGAAAAACTTAAAAGATCAAAAGAAAAAATGCTTCAAAAACAAAAGGAAGACAATGAGAAAATAAGACAACAAGAAATACAAAAGGTAAATAAAATAAAAAACGGTAAAATAAAAAAAGAAAATATCTCAAGTGATACAATATAATAGTCTTTCATTTTTTAATAAAACAGGCTGCAAAAGAAGAAGCAAAGAAAAAGCAAGAAGAAATAAAAGCTGAAAAAGAAAAAGCTCGGATAGAGTCTGAAAAGGAAGCAGCTGAGAAAAGGAAAGAAGCCGCAAAGAAGCTTAACGAAAAAATAGCAAAGGAAAAGGTTAGATACTTTTGAGTTTAAATAGTTATCTTTAAGCAACATAAAAAATCATAAGGATATAATTCGTGAGTGGTATGTTTTTATTTCTCTTTACGTTGTTGACATATAGTTTGGTTTAGCTTATTTTAAAAATAGAAACATTGAACAGGCTGAAAGAGAAGCTGCAATTCAAGAACATGAAAGCCCATCAATTCAAGTAAAACCATTCGGAACTGGAAAGGATATTGGTGAAGCAAGCATCAAAGAAAATGAAATAAAAGAAGGAAAAAGGAAAGTAAAACCGTCAATGTACTTAAGTCAACGTATAATAATAAAATGGCTAATGTGATGGAGCCATTGACAGAAGATGAAACACTGTTAGCATACATCGTGTTTTTAATGGAAGGATACATCCTGTAAGATTCTTATATTTTGCTATTTATATTTTAATTTATATTTTTTTTATCACCAGTGATATTTATATATATAACAAAGAAACTGACATTTATCACATGTGATACAAAAAATACAGAGACGAGTTGTTTGATGATGGAAAGGGAACAGTAGTACCAAGAATAACATTACAGATACTTTCGCCAGGGATACAAATTGAAAGCCTTATAATTGACGCATTCATTGCGGTGATGAATGAAGAAGAGAGAAGGAAACTAAAGAAAGAAAATAGAAGATACTACTTACCATTGGCTGCAACGGTAAATATATTTAAAATAACAAAAATAAATGTATATCTAAATTTTCTATGTTCTTAATAAAAAAATCATTTTAAATAAACTTTTCGTATATTGTGATAAAAAAGCATCCGGAGATTGAAAAGGAGGATAATGACCTGGACAAACAGAATGAGCAGTTTATGGATATACTAAACAAGGAAGAAACAAGTAACAAATTGAGAGATGTAAACTTGGTATTCTTCCCCATCATCGCTCATGGACATTACTATGTTATAGTATTCAACCTTGAGAAAGGTCATGCAATAATACTGGACAACAGTATATCTGATGGAGATTACGACGGAAAATACAAAGCAATTTTTGTTTTTGTGGTAAGTTACATCTGGACTGATCTATAATTGTTTTTTGTTTTATTTGGATTAATATCACTAGAGATAGATTTTATTTTGTTTTTGTTCTATTTGGATAAATATCACTAGAGATACATTTTATTTTAATAGAAGAATTTTAATTTTATTTGCAAAAAGAGATGCTTGTTCATTACATGATGAGAACTAAACACCTAGCATTGAAACAACTAATCAAAGAAGTGAAACCGAAGATACCAAGTATGAAATGGAAAACAAAAGAAAACAAGATAGATTGTGGCCTGTATATGATGATGCATATGGAGATGTTTCATGGTGAACTTGGACTAAAATGGAAGACAAACATCTTGGACGAAAGAAACCGACAATATGCTGAACAAATTAAAAAACTAAAGCCCAAAAAATTTTAAAACATTTATATAACTATTAAAAAATAATCATATCTCCAGTGATAAAAAATATTATAAATAAATTAGAAAAAATAAAAATACAAGGACCAAAAGTGTAAAATTGCAAAAAAAAACCCAAATACCCAAATAAAAAATTACTGAATCGACAGCTTTGACCTAGATCTGCAACATAAATCATCAGACAAAACACACACAAACACACATACCAACCATACGTCTAAAAATCAAATTGAGTAAAAGATGAATGAATTGGGAGCTGAAAAACAAGATAAGGGGAAAAACATTGAACAAAATGTAGATAACGGTATGACAATCATTTCAATCAAATTTAAATATGTTTTGTTGTTGTTTCATTTGCTTATTTTCTGTTTAAACTTGATTTTTTGGTCTGTAATATGTTAGCTAAACTTCTGTCAATCAAAATCCTAGCTTATTGTGAACTATTTTAGCTTAAAAAACAAAATAGTCTACTTTAAGGGGTGTTTGGTACAAGTTAATTATAAATCTTATAGATGGTTTATTGGCTTATTGTTAACTTATCTATCTGTGTTAACAGTCTTAGGTTTTTAATTTAGATTTTGAGTAGCTTCTGATTAGCTTAAATTTGGTTCATAAGATTTGGTGTTAAAAATGCAGACAATAAAACAGAGGAAAAAAAACAAAAAAGAAGAAAACAGTTGCCAAGATTAGACTGTAAAAAAAACGTTATGGAAGAGGATTAGAAGAACAACAAAAAAAATTAGAAGAAAAAAATAAGAAGAAAATGCTGATAAAGGAATAAAGGACACAGGCGGCAAATTTTGAAAGAAAGGATGAAAAGGAAGAAGCAGAAAAGAAAGAAGGAGAAGAACAATCTAATAAAAAGGTTAGTATCACTGGAGATACTTTGTATATCACTGGTGTTAAACAAAATACTAATTTAATAAAACATACTTTACATTATGCCACAGGTTGAAAATCAAGAAGCTGAAGAAACAAAAGAAACTAATAAAGAAGATGCAGCAAAAAGAGAAGAAAAAGCAAATGGGAAAAGAAAAATAGATGAAACTGAGGTGGATGATGATGGAAATGCAAAAAAGAAACGAAAGTGGTATACATTGTTGAGGGCAAGGGCAATAATTAAGACCCTATTTGAAGCAACGCATGGACTAAGCGTTGAAAGAAAGAGATTAATTAGACATATGGGGTTTGGAGACTCGATTGATTTTCCAATTGATGAATTACCAACAAGGCTAGCATTTTTTATAGTAGACAGCCTCGATGTAGAAACAATGAATCTTAGGCTTCCAACGGGAAACTTACAAATTTCTCCACAAACAGTGAAGGTAGCTCTTGGGTTACCAAAGGGAACAAGGAGGTTGGAAAGAAATGAAGGACAAACAGAAAAGAATGATACATTTGAGGAAGAATGGAAGGAACAATACAAGGATGAAAACAAGTTGACAATAAATGCAATATCAAAGCAGATAAGAAAGACAAGAAACACAGATTTCATCTTCAGAATGAACTTTTTGATGCTCGTTGCAAATACATTGGGAGAATGTGATAACAACTCTGTCGTAAAAACAACAGTATTGAAAAACGTACTTGAAGAAGATGACGTGACAGATATAGACTGGTGTACATACGTGTATGAATGTGCAAGATTATCAAAAAAAGATTGGGTAACAAGAAAGAAGGATAGGACAGAAGTCGTCTATTACGGACCAGTAACATTCTTGACGGTAACTCCTAAATATTTTTTTGATTTTTCTTTTAAGATACTAATACATTAATTTTATTTGTTAAAAAAATAATATGAGATATCACCTGTGATACCTCATAAAGAATGTTTTTTATTTATGTTTCATCTGTTAAATGGTTGATGAAACAGCTTGCATATTTACAATATACAAAGTTTGATGCAATGAATGTACCAAGAAGATTACCGGCTTTCAAAAGCTGGAATGCAAACCTGCTGAAAAGCAGGGAGACTCTAGAAATGGATGTAACAAAATACTTTGGAATGGTCGAGATAATAGGAGATCTAGGAGGTCTAAAAAAAAAAAGAAGTGCTCAAAAAGAGGTAAGTGTATGATATCTCTTGTGATACTAGATTATAATATGCAGAATAATATTCAATGACTTTATACTAGATTATAATATCTCTTGTGATATTATTTTATGATATCTCTTGTGATATTAGATAATAATATGCAGAATATTATTTTATATTATCTCTTGCGATATTATTATTTTAAATTGATTTACAGGAAATTTATCAGATGTTAGAAGATAAAATAGAAAGCATTTTGAATGAGAAAGAATTGTTTGAAGAAACAATAATAGATACTATATTCAAGTTTGGGAATAACAGAAGGCTTAATGAATATAGAGAGAGATTCAATCAAATTTTCAGAAACATAAATTGTAAATCATCATCGACAGAATCAAGTGGTATCAAATTTGTAACAAGTGATGATGTAGATGACAACAATGGAGATCAAAACGCAGAATGTGCAGATGATAATGGAGAATCTATGATAGTTGATAATAATGAAGGTGACCTAAATGTCGAAAAATCAGAATCAAACTTTGAAAAAGATGAAGGGATTGAAACTGATAAAGATGACGGGAGTAATAATATAAGGGATGAAGCTGCAGGAAACAAAGAAGAAAACAGAAGAAAAAAAGATGTAGCTTCAGAAAACAACGAAGCCAGCAGTATAAACAAGGATGAAGCTCCAGGAAACAATGAAGGAAAAAAAGATGAAACAAACAAGGTAACAAGTCAAAAAAATGAGAATGGCGAAAAAATTCAAGATGAAATTTTTTTTTGGGATGATGCATCAATTTTTGTCGAATTGCTGAATAAAAGTGATGAACAAATTAAAAATGAATTCAGAGAAATGAAAGAGAAAGAAGCCAAATTGCCTTCAAAGAAGCTTGAACACTTAACTGATGAAGAATTCTTTGAAGCTTTCAAAGATAGTGAATGTCAGACATTTGGAAATGAGAAAAACGTCGAAGAAAAACAAACGGAACAAGCGGGTGAATCTTCACAAAAAGTAAAAGAAAAGGAACAAGCAGGCCCATCTAGTTGTCAAAGTAGGGAGCACACTTTTGAGTTCACACCAGGAGGATCTCAGCCATCATTTAATCTAGGATTTGATACCCCAGAAGAATAGTTGAAAACATTCAAGAAAACAGAATCAAATGATGAAGAAACCCAATATCGGTGCTTGCAATCACCCTATATAAACGAAAAGGTCAGCATGACAGAAGAGCTAACAGAGGATGAACTACTATTGGCAAGAAGCATCTTCTCTATGCAAGGAAATGAAGCGTAAGATTAACTTTAAATATTTATGAACTTGAACTTATCACAGGTGATACATAGTATCACCTGTGATACATAGTATCACCTGTCATACATAGTATCACATATGTTACATGAAAAATGAGTAACATATGTAGATTCTTATATTTATCACCTGTGATATTGTCAAAACAGAGAACAAGTTTTCAAGGACCAAGGAGTAGAATTAATGAGATTGAATGTATAATCACTAGCACCAGGATTGAAAATTGAAACTCCTGTGATCGACACATTTGCTTCAATCCTAAATTACGAGAAATGGCTATCAGATAAAGAGATAAAAAGGCATTACTTTTATACATCAAGGATGGTGAGATAAATATAATTTAAAAATAATTTATTATACTTGAATGTATCTTATCTATAAACATAATTAAATTTGTTTTTAATTTTCAAGCAGCTCCCGGGAATAATACAGGATGAGCCAGAATGCTTGCTTACAAAGATAGATAAACAATACGATGAGTTTGCAAAGATGATTACAATTCAGATGGAAGACGATATAAGAAAGCTACAATTTGAAGACGTTGACCTGGTATATGATATGAATTTATAAACTAATCATTGTACTTAGTCTATTATTTTTAAAACTTACATCATTTTATATAAATTAAACAGGTTTTGTTTCCAATCATATCACATGAGCATTACTACCTAATAGTTTTCAACATCATCAAAGGGACATCCGTGATAATAGATAACAGTGATTTAGATGGAACATACAAAGGAAAATACAAAAAAAACTATGAGTTTGTGGTAAGAAAACACTATAATGAATGCTTCATATATAATTTCTTTGTGCCAAATAAATTAAGCATATCACTTGTGATACTAGTATATAAATAACACTTTGTATCTTAATTTTCAGAGGGGTGTTTTTGCAAAACATTTGTCGACATATCAACATCCAAAAGGAGATGAATTAATGAATCAAAAAAGAAAACCAACAATCTTAAACATGAGTTGGAGGACAAAGAAAGAAAAGATAGATTGCGGTTTGTACATGATGTTGCATATGGAACATTATCAGGGAAAGAGTGCAACAAAATGGGAAACAGGCATGCTAAAAGAAAAAGAAAAAAATCACAGAATGCAGATAAACAACTTGAGAGCAAAATATGCAGCAAAGATAATGCTTCATGAAGTAAATGATAACCAAAAAATGATGTCAGACTATGCTTTAAAGTTTGCAGCTGAAAACTCAGACGAAGAAGAAGCAAAAAAATTGGTCGAGGAGGCAATAAAGAGAAAGATTGCTCAAGAAAATGAACAGAGACAAAGAGAAAATGAAAAGAAGTAGTTAACAATTTGAGATTTAGTTTTGGAATAGAATCTTGTAATTGGCAATGAAAAGATGTAAAACATTAGTTTTGGGTAACTTGAAGTTGTAAGACAATAGTCCCTTTATTATGGTTTATCACAAGTGATTTATCACATGTTCATAATGTTTATATTATGCTTTTCATAATTCTATATCACAAGTGATAAAACTAAAATAACACTTGACATGATATAAACTAATAAATAGAAAAAAAAAGTATCACAAGGGATACACAGAAATTCAATCATTCTAAAAATAACAAAAATAAATGTTACAAAAAATTAAACACTTTAATCTATTTATGTTATGCTTTTCATCATTTAAATTCTTTATCACAGGTGATAAAACTAAAATAACACTTGAGATCATATAAACAAAATAAATTCAAAAAAAAGTATCACAAGGGATAAACAGAAATTCAATTATTCTAAAAAATAACAAAAAAAATGTCACAAATATTTAAACACTTTAATGTTTATCACAAGTGATAAATGTCACAAATATTTCATAAAGTCACAAAAATAAAAAAATAAACCAATCACTAAAAATCATACTTCAATTGCTCAATCACCTCCGCTTCCACCTGCTCCATCACCACCACTTCCGCCTGCTCCATCAATTCCATTTCCGCTTACTCCACTCCTCTGTGGAAAAGTACGCCTGTTGTGATCAGTCAACCCACAAATACCACATCCTTTCTTCTTCTTATTATTTTCCTCAAGTGCTATCTCACGCCCACTCTTAATACGATCCTTCATATATCCCTTATTACTAGCTCTTGAAGGATTTCTAACATTATTTTTAGTAGGCTTCTTAACACCCATAAACTGATGAACCATTTGAGCAACTGTGCGAGGAGGAACTTTTGGCAACTCAGACTCAAATTCTGACTTTAACTTTCTGAGCTTGCCTACAAAAGAAGCCAGCTTCGGTTGATTCTCAATCATCAAACTCACACACGAATCAACTAAACTAGATGCCTCATTAGCAAGCTTTTCTATCTCTTCATTCTGTTGACCATAACGTGCCTTTTGCCTCCTCAAATCAGGTGGAATCAAATCCCTTGTCCAACGCTTGAGTATATACTGATTTGGGACCTTAAGCACATTACAATTCTTGAATACACAGAAAATATGACGACATAAAATCCCGCATCGGATAAAAAGCTGACAACAGCAAGTAACTGAACCATCTAATTTGTTATAGACCACCTTCATAAAAAAAATAAAAAAATGATACACATAATAAAACAGGTGATACCTAATATCACCAGTGATACCTCATATAACATGTGATACTTAAAACAAAAAATACATGTAAAAACACAAAAATAAAATGTACCTTGTACCGTCCAGCGTCTTTCTGATACAAGATAAGCTCTTCTTCAACATTCTCTGAAGTACTTTCTTCTTCATCAACAACTTCTGGAATAGTACCAGGAACCAATTTTTGATCAGAAATAACAGACACATCAGATACTTCATCACAAGTTTTCGACTCAATAGGACATAACCATGACCCAACAATTATCTCCTTTTGCACAAGCACAAACAACTTGCGAGTGTAAATCCTTGCTGCATGCACTTCAATTTCCAATGGCGTCAACAAAGCAGGGAATGAGTCAAATGAGTTGTGATCTAGTCTTTCTTGTACATATCTCTGTTTCTCCATTGCAGACTCATATAAAACCATAAACTTAACAAGTGTGGAAGTAGGATTCGTGAAATGCGAAAAGAAAGAATTCTCACTCTTCGACCTCGATGTAGTCCTCATCAAGCCACAAAGTGGAGAATCAACAAAGAATGCGGGAATCCATGAAGATCTAATCATATACATCTTGTTCAACCACTTGTGATTTAGAAGATTAAACTCTACCATCAACTCATTCCATCTGAACTCAAACTCCTCAGGACCAATGTACATATTCCAAACAATCTTGCTAAATTTAGTCTTGAAATCAGTATCATCATATATTCTGGAAACAATCTGAAAAACAACAAAGTATCACAAGTGATACAAAAAAAGAATCACTATACAGAAAAAATGCAAAAGACAATAAAGTATCACTAGTGATACAAAACAGAATCATTAAACAGAACTGTGCATAAAAAAAAATAATAATCAAAAGTGATAAAGCAAATAATTTTATAGACAAAAATGCAATATCAAAGGAGATAAACAACTTCTAAAAATTTATAAGAATAATTAAAAATGCAAATATCACAGGAGATACCTTAGCTGGAAGCTTTTGCATGATATGCCACATGCAAAGCCTGTGCTTGGAATCAGGAAGAACCTCAGCAATCGCATTCCGCATTGCACCATCTTGATCAGTGACAATGATATTTGGAGAACGAACAAATGCTTTCTTGAACGCTTTGAATAACCATATGTGCGATTCAGTAGTCTCATTCTTAAGAAGACCAGAACCAACAGTAACACACTTCCGGTGATTGTCAATAGCAGTAAAAGGCACAAAAACCATACGATATCTGAGAAAAAAAATAGTATCTGATGAGTGCTTAATCACTCATCCTTTTCAGGCCTTATTTCAGACCAAAAACACCAAATACTAACCAAAAATGCCAAGAGAATGCATGTTTTTGTGTTTGTGTATGTACAGGTACGGATATGAGAAAAATGAACAAAAAAGAAGCAAAACCGACAAAAACGAGCACGAGATTGGAAAAAGGTCAAAAGCCAGAGCCGGGGAAGCAAAACAATCAAAGAAAAGCTCATTTCATCATTAGAAGTCCTCATAGATTCAGAATATTGCATGATTAGTCCCTGGTCAAAGTTCGGTGAAATTGGCAATTTCGGTCCTTGTACTTTCAGAAATTGACAAGAATGGTCCTTGGGAATAATATTCGAAGAAAAGTCAAACTTGGTCCTTCATAAATCGAAGAATGACAATTTATGCCCTTGGATTACATTTATGGAGAATTACAGTTTTGGCCCTTGAGGTTTGCAAATTTACAACAATGATCCTTGGTTAAAGTTTACTACTCCTAATCCTTAAATCCATAACAAACCAAAATGCTACCGGATCCAATAATAACTAAAACCCAATCCACTCTTATCCTTTTAGGCCCAAAGATATAAAAGCCCACCACCCCTTATTTGTTTTTACCCGATCCAATCACTCCTACCCAAGTCAAAATCCGGTCAACCCCAAAGTTATAATAAAAATACCCAAATTCACTTTTACCCGCCCCCAATTACAAGCGAACCCAGAAAAAACTACTGTGTCATGAACCCTAACATCACCTCCCCCAAAATTACCCTGATTGGGTAATTATTACCCAATAATTAAATGTTCTAGAAGCACTGACGAGTCAGGGAATGTTTGAAGGGCACGTGGACCAATGGAATGACATACCGAGGATCCATCACATCATATCATTTAATCCAAGGGCTCAAAATCAAGCGTGGGAATGAAGGGATGATCAACGGATTTAAATGCACTCAAAGAAACACAAGATGGTGTGGATTGCCAGCCTGGATATCCAAGACCTCTCCTCAGATCAGCTATATAAACCCCCATCCTCACTCATGTATTTTGTCCTATTTTTCATGTTTCAGAAGGATTTTGACCAATTTAATTTTCTTGTCAATTTAAATTCAGTACTTAATTTCAGTTTTTATTTGTAATTTTTCCATTCAAGCATTGTACTCAGATTTAAAATTTCAATACAATTCAATTTTCAGTCAATTCCATTGCAATTTACTTTTCAGTATTTTAGTTATTTCAAATACATGTTTAGTACTTCATAATTTCAGTTGGTGTTTGGTTTAAACTCTTTTTCAATTGTGCTTAAATTCTGCTTGGTCAAGTAGTTGGTAAACTGCTTATTTCAATAAGCAATTGGCTTATTTGTGGAAGTTAAGAGACAGCCAAGAGGAGCTTTTGGCTTGTCTAAGAGACAGGCTGTGAGGGAACACCTCTCTGTTTGGCTGAGAGGTGATAGTAAGTTTCTTTGTTTTCAATTCCGTCTCATCTTACTGTTTCATTAGTTTAAGTTCTGCTTCTATTGTTGTTTATTTGCATAATATTAGTAGTAGTATAATCTAATTGCTCTGTTATAGTTTTAGTAGTTTGGTTTGTGTTCTATTCATTTGCTGTCTATCTGAGTTCTTGGTTTGATTTAATGTTTGCATTTTAGTCTAGCTGAGTTTGAGCATTTTTCCAATTTAATCCCTAGCTTGTCTTGTTTTTTTTTTCTTCTGTTTCATTAGAGTTATACCAAAGATTTGTGAGATATTAATCGTTTGTGTTTGGTTGTTAGAACTTCTGGTTGTTTGAATCTGAATTAATATCCAGCAAGTTGAATCTGAGTAGCCTAGGAGTTTATTGAAGCCTGAATCTCATAGAGATAGTTCTATCAGTTAGTAGCATATAGGGTGTTTGGTTCCATTTTAGTTGATTATGTTGACTGTGGTGGTTCATTGCTTAGTTTATTTTGCGTAGAAACTGGTTCATTATTAGGATATAAGTTAATCATTGTTGTTCATTGTTGCATTATAACGTCATCTCTATCAGTTTAGTTTAGTGCTTATTTTTTTTTTGTTCATATCAGTTTCATTACATCCATATAGCTTTTAGAATCACTTTGCATCAGTAACATAGCATAAAAGTTCAATTTGCGTTTAAATCTAAAAACAGTTGCATCAAATAGGGGTGTTTGGATTAGGTTGGTTTAGTAAGTTCCTGTTGGTGTTTTGTAATGGTTGCTGCACAGTCAAGTTTGTTAGGCCAAGGTAAGGTAATTTGAGCAATAAAATCCATAGGTCTCTTAGCATAAGTCAAAGTTAGTTTGGAATTCTAATGACAGTTAGCATCGGTTAATTTAGCATCTGCCTTGTCTTGATTCTATTGCATTTTGTTTCTGTCTAGGGGATTGTTGTGTTGAAACATCATTAGTTTACATCAAGGATAAGATCTCAGCTGCTTAATTGAGGTTTAGTCAAACGTCCATTGCATTCAGAAAGTCAAAAATCAGCAGACTGCGGGTTCAATAGCAGCTGAATTAGGGTGGTTTTAAGTGTCCATTTGTTGATTAGATTTGAAGCTTTTTGGTTTTCTAGGTAACCAGTAGTGTAGGCTAGGCTTTGCCCCCTTAGATTTCAGTTTCAGCTTATTAGAAAGCTTAATAATAAGTTGTGAAGGAGAGTAGTTCATTACCATTTCTGTCCAAATCTCACATCTGCCAAATTGTTTAGCAGCCTTTCCCTAGTGCTTTTTAATGTCAATTCAGTTGTTCTGAGCTTATATTAGTTTGCTTATCTGTTACTGAGTCTTTGATTAATCTGTTTAGTACACTGCTTATCTCACTATAGTGCTTATTTGACTAATTTTGAACCTTATCTGAGTTTCTGAGTTGTATTTGGCCTGAGATCTGTTTCATTAAGCATTTTTGAGTCAAATATACTTCTGGTCAAAGTTTTGGTCAACTGGGTCAAGGAGTGCTTATAAATAAGCACTCCCAATAAGCTGTTTTAAGCCCAGTAGCATTTCTAGAGCTTATTTTCCAAATTTTAAATTTTTCCTAGCTTTAAAATATTATTTTAGATTTTTCCTGAAATTTTCATATTTTTCTGAGTCCATTTACTATTTTTCTTATTTTATTTTCATTTTTAATCATTTTTAAATCCATTTTAAATACCAAAAATTCAAAAAAAAATCAGAAAAATCCCAGAAAAATCCAAAAATATTTTTAAAATTTATTTTCATTTATTTTAGAATTTTAGAAATTTATTTTGCATTTTTCCCATTTATTTTGAATTTATTTTGAATTTTTAATTAGATTAAATAGTTTTTAATTCCTAAAAATTCAACAAAAAGCCAAAAAAATTAGTTTTTAGTTTTAAAATTACTTTTTAGATATTTTATACTTTTCAAAATTTAATTTTTATTTTTCTCACATTATTTGCATTTTCTTTTAATTTTTAATTAGTTAAAAAATAAATAAAAAGTAAAAAAAAAATATTTTTCTTTTTCTCAAAATTTTCTTTTATCATTTTTAACTTTTGAAAATTATTTCCAAGTCCGTAGGAGTAGCGTAGCTTAAAAGTCGCGTTTTATTTTGTACGTTAACGTTTATTTTTCGTTTAAGTTTACGTTTTCGATTCTACGTTACGTTTTAAGTTTGTTTATTTGATTTACATGCTTAGTTAGTTATTTGTGCTTCATTTACTATTTCATTAGTATAAAATCATTCAAATCACTTTTTACCGTTTTCACGACACGTTTCACGAATCGGGAATTCGAAATTCCATTCACACCTTCGCTGGGACACGACCCGGCAAGATACTTTCCTGAGAATTTCTTCGGTTTAAAAAACTATACTACAAAACGACTACACATTATCAGTATCTCAGGTGATTGTCATCATTATGCAATGCAAATATAACATGTTTAAAAAATCAAAACATACTTATTAGTCTTGTAAGTGGCATCAAATGAGACAATATCACCAAACTCTCTGTAGTTACACTTAGCAACCTCATCAGCCCAAAACAATCCACGAAGCTCAGCATCTTCAATAAAATAATCAAAAGAGAAGTTCGACGTAAACTTCATCCGATCTTCCATACGGTTAATAAGCATCTGAGCATCACTATCCCCAATGAAACAATTTATACCACGAGTAAAATTACAAAACTCGGTCTGCGTACCATGAACAAACGCTGTAGATCATTTCAACCCAGAATACGAACTATGAGCTTTAGTCGAACCAAGATTATGATTAGCTGCTTTCATAATGAACAACTGCTCATGGTATGGTAGCTTCCTCTTACTTTTTGACAAATGTTTTTACTCTATACGATCTAGTGCGTGATTATGTTCAACAACAAAGCTAGTAAGGTGATATTGAGATGTTCCGGGAATCATATGGAAAACTGCACGCGCTTTGCAACCAGTTACCCTAAAATTTGAAGTCCTAACTTGCTTATCACCTTTATTACGAGCTAAAGTATTCAAATGAATTCTCTTTGGGCAACCTTCCCTATTGCAAACTAGATACTTCTCTTTTACAAAACCATCCCTTAACCTTTTCTGACTAGACTTTCTAATACCAAATCCAGCCTCAGAAGCATATTTCGAATACATACTAATGCATTCATCAACATAATTATAAACACTCAACAGCTTTGGTAAAACACTGGTAGAAACTCTAGGAACCCAAAAAACCGATCCACCAGGAGTATCGATAAAATCATGATGAGCAAAAGATTGAGGAGTTTTAAGAACACCAGAAGCTGAAAAAGAAAGAGGTAAAACAAGAAATCAAAAGCATAACACAAAAACAGCTTATAAAAACATATCACTGTTGATACTAAACATATATCAACAACAGGCTAAAAAAAAAGCAAATGTATCACTGGTGATATGTTTGATAAGCAGTTTAACAATTAATTAGAAACAGCTAAACACACAACTATCATAAACAAACTAACATAAAACAAGCAAACATATCACTGGTGATATGTTTCATAACATGTTTAACAAATAATTATGAACAGCTAAAACATATCACTGGTGATACTGCACAATTATCATCATGTCTAAGCTGTTAAAACTAACGGCTCAAAAGCATAAAGACAAAAAATAGCTAATAAAAACATATCACTAGCGATACTAAACATATATAATCAACATGCTAACCTAAATAAGCAAACATATCACTGGTGATATGTTTCATAAGTTGTTTAACAAAATAATTATGAATAGCTAAACATATCACTGGTGATACTACACAATTATCATCATGTTTAAGCTGTTAAAACTAATGGATCAAAAGCATAAAACAAAAACAGCTAATAAAAACAAATCACTGGTGATACTACACATATATTAACAACAGGCTAACCTAAATAAGCAAACATATCACTGGTGATATGTTTCATAAGTTGTTTAACAAATAATAATGAAAAATCTAAACATATCACTGGTGATACTGAACAATTATCATCATGTTTAAGATAATAAGCATAATAACACTATAATCAACAGCTTATCATCAACAAAAAACAGAAAAATAAGCTTAAAAATCAAAATAAAACTCACATGATGCATTATCATCCTGAGAATGCTTAGAAGAAGAATCACTGTAACTGCTACCAGAATTATCACAAACAGCACCAGATACATTACCAGAATTATCATAAACAGCAAGAGCTAAACGATCGGTTGAATTAATAGAAGATTCTGAAACCGAAACAGCAGGTTGATTAAGATCAAAAATCGCCATGCGCAAATCAATTGGGATAATGAGCAATCAATTCGAGCTGGAGAGCGGTGGTGTTGTGGTGGAACCGACGGAAGAGTTGCGGTGGTGTAGCGGTGGTGTTGCGGTGGTAAATGATTATGGAGGAAAAATGTAACTGATTATCGAGGGAAGTCGGTTAAGAGAAAACACACAGTTTGTGTGTGTGAAAAAAAAGCGAATAAGAAAAAAAATAAATAAAATAAAACTTTATATAGGTGGGATAAAATTAGGTTTAATTGATTAAATCTTAGATTAATCTAGGTCATTAGATCAAAAAGGATGAAGGGTGGGGATTTATCCATTGGTATGCACCAAAATAAGGGTATGCATTTGAATTTTCCTCCTTTTACTAACCCGATCTTGAAGTTTTTACGAGTGAATTGAGCTCTAACTAAATTGAGAACATATGGCTGCAAAGTGGGCTCGGCCTACTAAAGAATACGAGTAACATAATTCAAAAACTAAAAATAGTACGTTTAACTATTTCTAGGCCCAGTTTCAGGAACTGCAACAAGCCCATTTTGTCACATGAGCTGCGTCACATGCAACATGTACAAAACAAGTTAAATATTTACAGACGAAGCTAAACAGGGCCGGCTTTAAGGGAGTGCAAGAGGTGCCATTGCACAGGGTCACCGCTTAATGAGGGCCACAAAATTCTATGCACTTTAATATATATGTATATATACAACATGAGGCTTGAGTTTAATTAGTTCACGCACTAGTGATATATGTTTATTTTGTATGTGTTTTTAAGGGCCTCTTTGTGGTGTGGCACGGGGTCACCGAAATCCATGAGACGGCCCTGAAGCTAAACATGTGAGTTGTGTATATATGTGTTCGTTTGTTAACCATAGACCGTTTGATTTAGCTTCTTGTTTCTTGGCAATGCTTAACATTTCATCGACATATCAAACTTAACATTTCATAGACAAGTTTCAACCAAACATCATAATCATCTTACATCACTGTGTATGGTGTTCATACTAAATTAGTGGCCTTTGGGCTATTCTTGATCTTTTAATTCGCATCAATTCGACTGGCACATACGACATGACTAAACGTGAAAACAAGTTTGAGCATAAAGTCAAAAGTTACTTCCAAATACCGAATCACTTGACTTTTGGGCTTAAGATCTGTCAAAACGTATCTCAAAGCTACAATATAATAACGCGATACATAGAGGTGGACTCAAAAGTATACGCTGTCAGTTGTACACAAGTTTTTAAAGATATATTAAGCTACCTAAACATAGACTTGTAACACAAATTTATATCACAAGATCGCTTTTTTAGAAATTGCATACATGGGTTTTGATTTGCGCTAAAAAAAAAAAATTCAATCAAAAAGTTGAGTGTACAAATCATTTCTCATAAAAATAAGTTTACTTAGTACACATGATATCTTGTGAACCTCCCTAGGTACATCATTGAAGGTGTTTATTTTTCACTTAATATGTAGTTGAAGCCTTTGTTTCCTATTATTGAAGAGGTCAACAAAAACTTCTATATCTCAATTAAGATGCTAAAATAGATATGTTTCTAAACCACTTAATTTAAGAAACAACCCTTTAGTGACTATTGAGATCGTGAGACTGATACGAAAATAAACAGGTTTAGGTTAAAGATAAATGAGTTTGGTAAAAAAATAATAAAAATAAATAAATAAATAAATAATTATATATAAACCAACCTACCTAACCATAACAAGGCTATTGAGATTAAGGGTGATCACGGTCCAAAAACCGGACCGAAGACCGAGAACCGGAAAAACCATAGACCGAGACCGGACCGAATGTGGTCGGTCCGGTCCGGTCAGTCTTCGGTCGGTCCGGTCCAATTAGGCAAGATTTGACAAGTTTTTTCGGGTTTTTGGTCGGTCCGGACCGGACCGACCGGACCGAGGACCGAATTAGCCAAAAAGCTTAGACCGAGGACCGGACCAAATGTGGTCGGTCCAGTCCGGTCCAGTCGGTTTTGTCGGTCGGTCCGATCCATCCGATCCGTTTGCTCAGCCCTAATTGAGATCGTGAATTAGTTAGTAAGATCCTAGGATCCTACCAACAAAAAACTTATATGATTATTATAGGATTGTGTGTGTTTTAAAATTGCACATAAGATTATGAGATACTTCGTATGATAGGCTCTCGAATTGATCTTACTAATTTGATGAGCTTTTATTATGTTCCAAAAATTTGTATAAGACTTTTTTAACGGCAATTTATTACACGCCTATACCATCTATCTCACACATGTCTCTAACGAGACTTGAACCCAAAACATCTTAGTTGATGGACCACTCACATACAACTAGATCAATAACCTTGAGTTTTATTTCTTAGTATTATATTACTTCATTATTTACAGTATTTTTTAGTTCTACACTGGATATATATTGTTCTGTCATATAAAACCGTGATGAAGACTCTAAAAGAGAATTGGATTTCTATTTGTGTGCGGGAAATGGAGTTTCTGAAATATTTGGAATAGATTGATGTTCTATGTGTTGGATTTTTGGCCATGCTCATAACATTTTTTTTCCCATCTCACTAAATTGTTCATTTATCTCAAACTTGAACAAATTAAATGTATTTCACTATTTTTATTATTATAATTTTTGAACTTCAAATTTTCTTTAAACTATCGTATAAATTCGTGTTTAATATTCGGTAGATAACTATATATGTGTAAGTGTGTAACGTTATGACTCATCAACGCCTATTAGCAATACAAGACACGTTGTTGAGATCTTAAAATCCTGGTTTTACGAAGACAAAAATAATCGTGGGTAAAATCTCGATCTTGACAGCCTTGGTATATAATTTTGGAAGTAAAACAAGTTATTTCAATTTCTCAACCTTTAAACCCTTTTAATTGTATTTAGTTAAACAGTTTATACATGTTCATGTTAGTGTTTTAGTTTTTTTTTTTTAAACGATTAATAAATTAGGTGTATTTGGGTTAAGGTGATGTTACCCGACAATCGGCCGACACAAACAGATCAACCCGAACAAGACTCGATTCCCAGTGACACAATATTTTCAATAGTTGTAAAATAGGTTTTATTTTTATTTATTTATTTTTTATTTTTTAACAAAATGTAGTATCTATGATATTAAATTATGTTTATTTTTATTTTTTCTATAAATATATTCATTTTGAAAGTCCATTTTATCTTCATGGTGGATAAGATAACACCACTCTCTTCACAAAGAACCTGCAACTAAAAACACAGCCACCAACAATGACAGCAGCAACAGCTCAATGCCTCTACTTATCCTGCAGATTCCTAACCCTCTCACTCTCCTCATCACCCTCCTCACGCCCTTATGCCACGTCATCATCCTTCAAACCCTTAACCTCATCATCCAGCATTTCATTTAACTCACTCTCAACAGGTAAATTAAATTAAAACTTTCTACATGTTTGAAATATCTTACTGATGAAAACCCATATCTTAGTTTTCAATATAATGCAGTGAATTTAGTGAATTTTGGGTTTTACTGTTTTAGGGTTTATGAATGGTAAATTATAACCCTTATGTTAATTTTGAAATTGGAAGGTTGTGTATGTTTGAAATATGATGCTGATGAAAACCCATATTTTAGTTTTTGAAGATAATGCAGTAAATTTAGTGAATTTTGGGTTTTTACTGTTTTAGGGTTTAGAAAGTGTAATTTGGAAGGTTGTGTATGTTTGAAATGTGTTGCTGATGAAAACCCATGTGTTGTTATTGATGATAAAGTAGTGAATTTAACGTATTGTGCAGGATTTTCATCGAATGTGAATCCTAATTTAACTGGAAGGAGATTTGGGTCGATTGTGTGCGAAGCTGGTGGGAAGAAACCTGATTCTGCTGCTAAGAGAGCTCGCCAAGCTGAAAAGAGACGGCTTTATAATAAGGCGCGTAAGTCCGAGGTTCGCACTCGAATGAAGAAGGTATAAATCTCTTTATTTAGTACTTAAAGGTGTTATTTTGATAATGCGGTGTATATAAGGATAATGCTGTGACGGAATCCGTTTTTTGCTTTTGGCTAAGTTTGGCAAAAACTAGTGGTAGCGGCAAAACAGTAGCTGTTTGTTTTCTAAACGCGTTTGGTAATGTTGTTATAGTTGCATATAAGCATAAGCTTTTGACACACAAATATTACAAAAAGATAAGCGTTTTCTTTTTGTGTAAACAAGTTAACTGCTTATGAGCTTATGTTGTATCAAAACATAATGCAAGTTCCTTTTTTTTGGATTTGCTTAACCGCTTAGAGGGTGGCGGTTGCTTATTTAGGTACTTATTGCGTACTTTTGATGTTGATTAGCAGTTGTGAGTTTGAAAACAACTTATCTGTTTAGTTAGGAGCAATTCAGCTGTTAAAAATAAAGCGGGTTTGTAAAACAGTTTAACATAAGCAGGTTATCAAAACATCCAAAATCAGCTCAAAGATATAAGCTGTTTGGCTTTATGCAAACACTTAAAAGTGATTGTTTGCTGTACAAAGACGCAATAAGTTGATAAGTTGTTAAATAAGCTTACCCAAATGCCCCTAGATAATTAGAGGCGCGTTGTACTTTTATACGCCTTTATGAAACATGGTTTAGATAAAAGACCATTAATGACAATTATATTTGCATCTGCAACCTATGTTGACAATTTTAGGTTTTGGAAGAGTTGGATGTACTAAGAAAGAAGACAGACGCGCAACCTGAGGAAGTTATTGGAATCGAGAAGCTGATTGCAGAGGCTTATTCGGTTATTGACAAAGCAATTCAGGTGGGAACATTACACAGGAACACCGGAGCTAGAAGGAAGTCCCGACTTGCTAGAAGAAAGAAAGCTGTAGAGATTCACCATGGCTGGTATACACCTGAACCTACTCCTGCAGCTTCTGTTTGATGCTAGCACGTTTTGGCTTCTGTGTTATTGTAGATTATGTATTTGCAGGCAGTTTTTAAGCAGAATTTATACTCGTTCAAGCTGTTGAGCCCTGTAATATTTTTTGTCGTTTCGACTTTTATTATATATATAAAAAATTATGATTAGTTTGATGGTTGCTATTAATCTACCCTAGTCTCTATGTGAGCTTCAAATTTAGTGTTTCCATAGTTAACAAAATTGACTCCAGGTAATTGTGTTTTCACTTGAGGGCTTTTTGAACACACTGTGAATCACATCCGATGATGATCAGTGATGAACTGCAATAGAGGCATTATAAGTATAGTGCAATTGTCAGCTTAGATAGTTGATGGACATTTGTTGGGTTTATCATGGAAGGTATTCTTCAGTCGTATTTAATTCTAGGGTTTTTTTTTTTTTTTTTTTTTTTTTTTTTTTTTTTTTTTTTTAACACTTTAAACTTTAAAGGTATCCCTAGTGGGTGTTGTTAGCATAATGTGCTTGTGCTCATACTAATATGGTTTTAGTATTTTTGATATATTTGTTAAGAGGACCGATAGAAGTGTAATGAAGCACATCAAGATATTTGGAGTTAAACTGAAAATGTTTAGAAACCATGATGATTTTAAGGATTCAAACTACAATGTCTTAAACTTATGCTCATTATTTTTTTGAACAAAACTTATGCTCATGTGAATTTCCAGTGAGCAGAACAATTATATTAATTACGAATCATTTTCCATTAAGAGTAGTGATTGGGAGACCTAAATTATGTGCCTAAGCCTGTGTTTAGGCACATCTTTAGGCACATAATTAGGCTTCCGAATCATTTTCCATTAATTACCGTCACCCTTGCAGCCCTGCTGTTGTTAAAGTTAGCTTGAGCTGCGTCAAGCCAGTTGGGCCTGTAGGACCTTTCTGAACTCGTTCCACTTTTAGCTTCTTATTCATTTGCTGATTTGCGTTGAGTTAACATAGAACTTGAATCAACCCATAACCATGAAAAATTGAAAATGTATTGAAATTATAACCTTTAGAAATTAACCAATAATCAAGCACATTAATTCATACTACTTGTTTTGTTTGTTGCTGCTAGCATCTCCAAATTGCTAATGCTAGCGTTTTTTCCATCTATATTTTTAATTTTTCTTACTTTTATATGAATAGAATTATCTTAGGTCAACCAAAGTTAAGATCACATTAACCTAAAGCACATTAAATAATGTGTAATTTACCATTATGTGCTTATCGTGGTCTCTTTAACTTTGGTTGAGGTGGTGAGACTTCTATCTATAATCGTTTTTCAACCAAAAAAAAAAAAAAAGATCTAGAATGATTACCCCAAGATTTAACATTAACGTGGAAACCTTAGCATCAAAGGTAATTTGGGCCGATAGTAGCAACACTGCAAAACAAGTTTTAAGTAGGAGTCCGCTTAGATTATTAGCTAGTTATTTTCAGGTGATGATGCCTAGCCATTTACTTTTTTTGATGGGTCGTCTCGGGTTCTTATTTAACTCATTTGTCACATCAATGGAAGCTAGGAGGCGAACGGGTCAAACAGGTCCTGCAGGCCAAATGGGTTGGACATTTTCAAGTCTAGCTATAGTGCATAAAAATAAATGCTTTCTTTGAATTGCAGTAGTTACGGTGGTTGACGTAGATCTGAAATCTTCTAGTATGGTGACGCACTTGTGAAATTTTAGCAAATATAGTATTTCGTCATAGACTTGGTTTACTGAACACTCAAGCTTAGAGGTTGCAAAATCGATGGGTTAAATAAGCCACGCAAATGGGTCAAAAAAGGTAGGTTGCGTCGGGTCTGCTTGAAGTTTTATACTGGATCACAAAACTATATTATTGCAAAAGTGATAGACTAATAGGCGATTTGATGCATTTGAATACATATCGGTTGACTTTTAGTCCGTTAGACTCAGTCGGCCCATTTTGTTGGTTTCCATTTTAGTTAAACGAGCCGAGCTGAAATTTAAAATCCACTTCTGGTTGTCGCTGTTGCTGGTGTGTATGTCCAACATGTGACTGGTAGTCCTGGTGCGCGGCAGAAAAACATGGAGTGGTACTCACGTAGTTGACTGCTAAAATGAGAGTTGGATGTGTAGTTACTGGGCTAAACTCGTCGCCACACGGGCTTAGACCAGGTAAATACCTAATACTTTGTCCTGGTAAACAATTACACAAGATCAGAAAATGTGGTACTTGTACGAAAAACTTGGTTAGCAACCCTTTGAATGAGTTGAATCAAGGAGACACTTTGTTTCGTGAAAAATTAAGTGAATATGAACATACAACGAATGACGATTATATCACATTTTAGTTACAAATTGACAAAAGTAATTACCATAATTGTTATTATTGTCTCAAACAAATTACGTAGATTATTAAGATCATAAGTCAAGTTCATATGGAAGCCATGAAGCAGAAACAACTAGGGGTGGACACGAGTCGAGTCGAGCCGAGCCTGAGCTTGCTAGAGCTTGAGCTCGGCTCGTTTAAGTTTTATAAAGCTCGAGCTCGGCTCGGTTCGAGCCTTATATTTTAAACTCGAGCTTGGCTTGTGGTTATACAGGCTTGGGTTTAGCTCAAGCTTAGCTCGTTTATACGATTTGGTAATGAAAAATTAAAGTCTGGCCTGAGTTTGGCTCGTAATATATCTAATTTGAGCTCGTTAATAAGCTTGTTATTGAGCTCGCTTATAAAACAAATGCTTAACATTATGTATATGTTTAATACTTAAAATATCCTAGTGTCGTTTATGCTCGCGAGCCTAATCGAGCTGTGTATGTAAAGCTCGGCCTCGAGCTCGATTAATAAATGAGCTGCAACTTGGGCTCAAGCTCGTTCGAGCTTTTTACCGATCCGATTCCGAGCTTTTCACGAGCAGCTCGGCTCATTTTCTCTCCCAGAAACAACCAAATCATCATGAAATTTGAGAAAATATTTGTGCAAGTTTTGATGATTGTACCAAAAACCAAACCATGAAGGACCTATCTTGCCAAGTTATTGCATCAAGTTCGGATAATTACAGTTAAGGCCAAAGATAATGACACTAATCCCAATCCCAAAAAAAATAAAATAAAAAAATCGACTTTACATAAAGAAAAACCCTACAAGCTAACATGGATGCATTCGACTTTGGACTTTAATGCTGCAAACAGAGTTTATAGTCGACTTCATGTACGTTGTTACCTTTAAATCTCTAAATTCATGTTTCATATAACATTTATGAGTTGTTTGTTAGAGCTCTTTATTTGTTCACTGCGTTTTTTATACAACAAATAGATGTTAAGTTGGTAATGCTTACGAGATTTTGTATCTAAGTTTTTTTTTGGGTGCAAATGAGTTACTTATCAAAATTTTCAATAGATGCATAAGTTATGACTTTGTTAGTAAGTTTCTTTAGGGTTAATGTCACTCGTGGTTTCATACTCTTTTGTCTTGGAATTTATGCGACCTACATTAGATAGTTTTGTTTATGGAAGATGATTTGCACTAATTAGTTTTTTATTTGCATAATCAAATTACAACTACTTAAAGCAATATTTTAATATTGTACAAGTATCTGATACATAGATTGAAATGTCCTAATCAATAATTGATGTGTGCAAATCAATTCTCTTTATTTATAGGCGATGTTTGATTAAGCTTAATTTATGATTGAATAAAGATAAGCATAAAATGGCTTATTTAGGTTTACCTGAAGTCTAGTTGATTAGTAGATCTATAAAGTCAGAAGCTATGTTAATGAAACTGAAAAAAAAAAAAAAAAAAAAAAACTTATGTGTTTAAATTAACTAGCTGTAAAAGTATACTGTCAATCAAACAAATTAAATATCCAAGGAAAGAAAAATTGCATTTATGCACAACACATGCTCTGAGAAGATGACGCGTCTACTGATCTTTTCGAGTATTGGAGCGTTTGCTTCGAGGTTGTTTTGAGTATGAAGAAGATCCAACGAAATTCTGAGTATCTTCTAACGGAAATTTAGGAGAAGAAGGGACGTTTCTATAAGCTAGTATGCTATACCTTATTCGAGATTTCAAAGGAGATTAAACATTATTCTCATTAATGGACAAAGAGCTTGATGTTTGATCATTCAAGCTAAGCCTTCGTTTCTTTCCTTTATGATATTCCATGCTTATGAGTATCAATGTAGCAAAAGAAATGGCTTCATATAGAATATAATCGACGCAAATCATTAGTGCAATAGCATAGGATAAGATAACCGAGATGCTGATATCATGAATTAGCAACCTGAGAGAACAAATCATTTAGGATTCATCGGAACCACAGGCGAACCTAGGGTGTTTTGTGGGTTCACAGAAACCCGATGGATGTTTGCCGCCTAGTGTAAGTTTTCATTTAAAATCCTGGTTTTCCTGAAATGAACCTGTTCTCGAAATTTTGTGTCACCAAATACATGTCTTTTTTAATTAGTCCATTAATATATCAAGAGAAATTCATGTCTTTTAATAAAATCGTAACTTTTAGTTACTTTTTTTCTTTTATACTTGTTAAAAAAATTGTGCATATGTTTGTTTAGAGTTTTGAGTCCGCCCATAATCGGAAGATAATCACAACAAGTAGGCATATAACTTATCAAAATCATATATTTAACTCGTAAGTCTAACACTCATAATCTTATCCAAATACTAAAAACTTTTCTTTTCTATGCCTAAGCCCTCATGAAACAAGTGAAATAAACACCCTAGGCCCACATAATTTTGGTAAAAGCCCAATACGAGGCCATTCATTTAAAAATTAAAACTAGGTTGGTCATATGCCTATTTAAGCTAATCTTGCAAAACACCAATACATAAAACGCAAGCCTCCAAATTAAATTTCCAATATCTATTTCTTCTTTATCAAGAATTCAAGTGATTTATTTTCCCCATTTCTAGGTGATATTATATTTTTTTTTTTATTTTTTCACTTTTTTTTTTTAGGTTACTTATTAGTAATTGGTTAATCTCGTCTTGTTTAAGCTAATAAAATAGTGTTAATCTACATAAATGTGTTCTATACTGTAAAGAAAGTTACGGAATCATTTAGTTTTAATATTTTTCTTATAAATGTGTTGTTTTATTTCTTTGGATATATACTTGCAATCTTTATAAAATGAATTTTTCATACAGACGTTATAATTTTGCTTGTTAATAGGCCTACTAATTTGTATGAAACAATCCATATTTTATTTTGATTTTTGCATGCTTGCATTCTATATTGCATGCAAGTATTTCAATATTTTGTTATTGATTCTCATGTAATTATTATTATAGATTGATCGGGTAATTTCTTGGATGTCAAAGATTAGTTTTGGGATGGTTTCTACTCCAAAGACCTACAAAGAAGAGAGCGAATCACATGCCACGAGCTCTACATTGCAATCTTTAAATCCCCCGAGGACAAGGAAGCGTGAACGTTCAAGAGAACCAAACCCTCGAGGTTGGTACTTGAATTCTCTAGCTACAATGCACGTATGTAACTCTAGGGACATGTTTGTGGACTACCACTCTTTGTACTTTCAAAGGAGGATTATGGACAAAACTCCTCCTCTTGATGTGATTGGGATTGGTGAAGTGACGATTAGGTTCAAATCAGGGGGGAGTATGACTCTTACAAATGTTTTACATGTGCCTACTATGAAGATCAATCTTGTTTCCATCAAGGAACTTGAGCTTAACAAATGCAGGCTTTATTATAGAGAAGCAGATAAGGAAGTTCTTATTAAGGGTCGAGATGTTACTAAGGGTCGAGATTTTCTGGGACTAGGGTACAACAAGTGTGGACTGTATCGATTGAGCATAAACAACGAATGGCCCGATGCTAATATCATTGAGTTGGATTAATTGTTTAGCACCATTTGTCAAATTCAAACTTCATGTTCAAGCTATGATCATACATTGTTATCACAATTAGGATTTTATTTAGTTTCATTGTTTTGGTTTATTTGTTTCCTTAATTATCATCTATTGCTTGTTTGCTACTTTATATAAATAGAGCTGATCAGTTACCAAACAATCAAATACTAAGTTTTACTAAATCATGGGTTAGTATCTTATAGAAAGTTCAATTCATATAAATTTTCAGAAGGAATTGAAGGAGGTTGTTATTGATAAACACGCCAAAAAATATCCAGAATAATTTCCAAAAGAAGAAAAAAAAAATCGCTGAAAAAGTAATGAAAATAGTTTGTGTGTTTATTATTTGTACTTTTCATCACCTTTTTGTAAAGAGGCATATACATGATAAGAGTTATATTGATTTTTGTGTGTATTACATCTCAATAGGACCGAATATAAAAAGGGTACCAAATACATATTTAGGGAAGAGGATAACAATCACTCAATCCCACAAATCACTCCTACAATCACGCTAAGAGATTCACAATACAGATAAGGAATATGAATCATGACATTAATGATATATACGGCTAACACTCCCCCGCAGTCGGAGCGGGAGGACATCTGACGCTCAGACTGGAGCGAAATTCCTCAAACAAAGCAGAGGGTAATCCTTTGGTAAAAATGTCCGCATACTGATAGCGAGAAGGGACATGAAGAACCCGCACTTGACCGGTAGTAACAAGGTCTCGAACAAAATGTATATCAATCTCAATGTGTTTGGTACGCTGGTGCTGAACCGGATTAGAGGATAAGTAGACTGCACTCACGTTATCACAGTAAACAAGCGTAGCGGAAGACAAAGGTGTGTGCAGTTCGCGTAGTAGATTCCGTAACCAACAAGTTTCAGCAACAGCATTAGCAACCCCACGATATTCTGCTTCTGCACTGGAACGAGAGAGCGTCGGTTGACGCTTAGAGGACCATGAAAGTAGGTTGTTTCCAAGGAAAACACAATACCCAGAAGTTGATCTCCTAGTGGTGGGACAACCAGCCCAATCCGCATCGGAATACGCAACCAATGATGTAGTAGAAGATGCAAACAATTGTAGTCCATGGTCTAAGGTACCCCGAACATATCGCAATATCCGTTTGAGAGCCGAGAAATGAGGCTCTCGAGGATCATGCATATGAAGACAAACTTGCTGAACTGCATAAGATATATCTGGACGAGTAAATGTGAGATACTGAAGAGATCCTGCAAGACTTCGATATAAAGTAGGATCAGACACTGGATCACCATCATCCCCCAGTTTAGACTCAGTGGTAACAGGAGTTCGACTGGGATTACAGTTAACCATATGAGCTCTCTCTAAAACTTCAATAGCATATTTCTTCTGAGATAAAAATAGTCCCGAGGAATCACGAGTAACAGAGATACCCAAAAAATAATTAAGAGGGCCTAGATCTGTCATAGCAAACTCTTGGTGTAAGGAGCCAATAATCTGCTGCAACAAACTCTCAGAAGAAGCTGTAAGAACAATATCATCTACATATAGTAATAGGTAAGCAGTATCGGTCCCCTTTTTGTATATAAATAATGATGAGTCACAACGACTATGAGAAAACCCAACCCGTGTAATATAAGATGCAAATCGCTGAAACCAAGCTCTAGGGGCTTGCTTTAGGCCATACAGAGATCGCTGTAATAAACACACATAATCAGGATGCTCAGAGTCCCGAAACCCTGGAGGCTGATGCATATATACTGTCTCAGATAAGTCACCATGCAAAAAGGCATTCTTGACATCAAGCTGATGAATCGGCCACTGTCGAGAAGTGGCTAAGCTTAGAACAGTCCGAATAGTGCCCGGTTTAACCACCGGACTAAATGTCTCATCTACATCAACCCCCTCCAATTGATTACTACCATTCGCCACAAGACGAGCCTTGTAGCGACTAAGAGTGCCATCAGCCAAGTACTTATGGCGAAAAAGCCACATAGAGCGAAGAATGTTGGTGTCCCTGGGCTTAGGCACAAGAGTCCAAGTTCCGTTCTTAATAAGTGCAGTGTATTCATCATGCATAGCATTTTGCCAATTTGGATTAATAAACGCATCACGATAGGTTTTTGGTAATGGTGAAACCGAAGACACATGCATATTGAGACGCTCAGTAGGACGATTAGTCCCGACACGAAATCGTGTGACCATGGGATGAGTTGAGACAGGGTTTGGGTTATTAGGAGGATTTGGGATAATATGTTGGTGTTGGTGCACGGGTGGTGATGTATTTGGTGTCGGTTGTTGGGCGGCGGGTGGTGATGGGGATGGTAATGGGTCATGGGTGGTGTGATGTTGGGCAGTATTAGGACTGGTTGGAATTGGTGTTGTTGGCTCGTTTGTGGGTTGAGGTACAGTGGGTTGCACAACAGGGGCGGATGGAATGAAAGGAGGATTTATATCGGGTGAGTCATCCAAGAAATTGTATTTGGGTGCCGATGTTGGTTTAGGGGTGCCATATGGAAAAACAGTTTCATCAAAGGTTACATGGCGAGAAATGATTATTGTATTGGTGTTTAAGTCAAGGCAACGATACCCACGATGATTTGAAGCTTGTCCCAAGTAGATGGAGGGTGTGGCGCGTGGTTCAAGTTTGTGATTAGGATATAAGTGTGGGTAACATAAGCAGCCAAATGTGCGTATAAGGCTATAATCCGGGTTTTGGCCAAACAGTCGGGTATACGGGATTTCGTTAGCAATAGATGTGGAAGGTAAGAAGTTGATTAAATGGACAGCCATGTTTAAAGCTTCAACCCAAAAGGTTGGTGGAAGATTGGCCTGGAAAAGTAGGGTTCGAATAAGATTGTTGATGGTGCGAATCATCCGTTCTGACTTCCCATTTTGTTGAGATGTCTTGGGGCATGAGAAACGAAACTGAATGCCATTGTCGGCAAAAAGTTTATGTAGGGTGCGGTTATCAAATTCACCGCCATGGTCACACTGAAACGATTTGATTTCACACTTAAATTGAGTGTGAACGTACTTGCGAAAAAGAACAAATTTTGACAATACATCAGATTTGTTTGTCAACGGGTAGACCCAAACAAAATGAGAATAGTGATCTAAAAACAAAACATAATATTTAAAACCTGAGAGGCTCGAAATCGGTGAAGTCCATACATCAGAATGAATAACGTCAAAACATGCATTAACAATAGTATCGGAACTAACAAATGGAAGTCGAATGTGTTTGCCAAGCTGGCAAGCATGACAAAGCACAGGTGGCTTCTCTTTATTACAAGATATAAAATTATTTGAGACGAGACGGCGTAGCACTTCGCTCCCTGGATGTCCAAGGCGCTGATGCCACGTATGTTGACTGACAAGAAGAGCTTGGGGAATAGGACACGGGGCCGTGACAGGGTAAAGGTCACCCGTGCTGTCACATCGGAGAAGCACCCGACGCGTCATAAAATCCTTGACGGAAAAACCAAAAGGATCAAACTCAACAGTGCAATTATTGTCACAAACAAATTGACGGACAGATATAAGATTTTTGACAATATGAGGGGTAATAAGGACATTATTTAAATAAAGGGGTCGAGAAGGAGTAGGCAAAATGCTACGGCCCGTATTGGTGACCGGAATGTTATGCCCGTCACCAACCGAGACAGATGGATACATGCAAGTATTAAAAATGTTACTAAGACTATTAACAGATGCATTTAAATGTGAGCTCGCACCTGTATCCATATTCCAAGCACCCGTAGTAGGATTCGTAAGTGACATAGTGCTAAACGCATACTGTAAACGAGGTGGATGTCTTGGTCCCTCTCTAGAAATGGGTCCGATAGTCACAGGCTGTTGGGCCAGACCCACTGAAGTTGACTGTTGGGCCTGATGTTGGGTAAGTGTTGAGCCTGATGTTGGATTAAGTTGCACACTACCTGAATTGGGCAAAAGTGGCCTGATGTATAATTGGTGAAAACCCGGTGTGTTCCCGAAAGCCACGGTTTGCATTGTTCAAAAACCAATCTCAGAATTAACCAATCAAATCCAATATCCAATAAAAAATTTTAGACCGACCCACTAACTAAAGTTCACCAACCAAAAAAAAAAGAACTCATGTTTTCTTTAATTCAAATAGATGACAAAGGGGAAAAAAAAAAAAAGGATATTTCTTTAATTCAAATATAGATGTGAAGTAACAGTAGTAGTTTATTTTGGAGGGATGTTCTCGCCAAGGATTTTAGGGGCAGAAAATGAAACGTTTTGATTTGTGACCTATAGCACAAATAACAGATTTATGTGTGGATTGATGACCCAAAGCATCAATCACCAACACAAATTATATTTAACACTTTATGATATACAGTGAGATTAGGACGGAGCAGAGGATCGGGGCGTTTAGAGTTGGGGTGGAGCGTGGTGTTTTTATGTCTCTGATACCATGTAAAGAGGCATATACATGATAAGAGTTATATTGATTTTTGTGTGTATTACATCTCAATAGGACCGAATATAAAAAGGGTACCAAATACATATTTAGGGAAGAGGATAACAATCACTCAATCCCACAAATCACTCCTACAATCACGCTAAGAGATTCACAATACAGATAAGGAATATGAATCATGACATTAATGATATATACGGCTAACACTTTTTTCTCATAATAAGAGTGTATTTTCAGGGATTTCTTTTTCTTCAACAAAAACACACCGTTAAATAAAGTGATATCAATACACTATTAAACTAATCAAATATCATCCACACTAATTAAATTCTTTTTTATTGATTAATAAGTAATTTTAGAGCTACATACACGTTGGTATATTTGAATGCTGGATAATAACTCTTACATTATTCAACCATTCAAATATCATCCACACTAATTAAATTCTTTTTTATTGATTAATAAGTAATTTTAGAGCTACATACACGTTGGTATATTTGAATGCTGGATAATAACTCTTACATTATTCAACCAATCAAATATCATCCACACTAATTAAATTCTTTTTTATTGATTAACAAGTAATTTTAGAGCTACATACACGTTGGTATATTTGAATGCTGGATAATAACACTTGTAAATAGTGTTACAAGTTGTATCACTATTTTCAATTAACATATGCCAGTTTTTTTTTTTTTTTTTTTTTTTTTTTTTCAAAAAAAGAAGAAAAAAAATATCATTGGCTTTCTCCGCTATTATGATTTGGCTAGTGATATCGATATCACTAGCCAAATCATAATAGCCGACAAAAACAATGGTGTTTTCTTCTTTTTTTTTTTGTCCGTTATATATTTACTTGATACACATAAAATATATTAGAAGGAGTGTGGGACCTTTGGCTTATACAAGTAAATTTTATGTGTATGAAGTAAATATATATGTGTAGATATCACTAGCCTTATGATTTTTGGTGTGCAATAACGATCCTAATATGTGTAAATTAATTTGACACTCGAGTCTAACAATATGTACGTGACTTATCAACATAAAAATTACAGTAAAAATTAAGCTTCAATTGACAAATAATCGTATTAGGTGTGTAAGAGTAATTAGGATCCAATAAAATATACTCAATCTTTTATATGATAAAAGAATTACATTATTTCGGAGTATTCTTGAAAATCCCTTCTCATTTAAAAAAAAAATTAGACCAATAGCAGAGCTCAATTTTGCCACGTAGGCGAAATCAAGCAACGTGATTGATCAATAAAAAGTCAAAATTAAATTAATTTTGGTCAAACTTAATAAATTTGGTGGAGAAATTTGGTTAAGAAAAAAAAAATGCATAAAAATATAGGTGTCAAATTTATGAAAACAAAAACTTAAAAAAAGAGGAAGTAATTAATAAAACTTTAGTGATTAATTTTAAATAATTTATATAGAGTAAAGTGTAAAATTACAAGATTCCATGTTTTTTAATAACTTTATAAAAAACACAAATAACCCCTTACACTTTGTACCCCCTATACTTTATAATAGTAACTTTGTTTAAAATTACATGAGACTTTCATCCATTAAAATTTCAAAATTTGGTAAATATGTGAATTAGTTTTAATATAAGTTAAATATCTTTTTTAAACTAATGTTAGTTTTAAACTTTCATCCATTAGAATATTTTTTTAAATAAGAACTCATTTGGTAAATATGCGAATTAGTTTTAATATACGTTAAATATTTTTTTAAACTAATGTTAGTTTTAAACTTTCATCCATTAAAATATTTTTTTAAATAAAGACTCATGTTACTATTTAAAAGTTTAATTTATAAGTACACGGGTTTGAAATACTGCTAAATTATTAGTAACTGGAATATAAATATCAAATGGTAAGCACGATACTGTGATATGAAAATAAATATACACGATTCTACTTATAACAACGACTCATGAAATTGTTATTTAAAATTTGTATATGGATATCCATAAAAACATTTTAAAAACTTTACGGAGCATATTTTAACTTCATCAATACTCATTATGTGCTACTAAATTCACACATTTTATAGAACATGATATCAATAGTTAAAGTTAAACAACAAAATCAACCTCAACCTCAATATGTCTGTCAGTTAAAAACGATACACAAAGCTAATTATTAAAAAAAAAAAAAAACAAACAGACACATGGGTTAGATAGTCATTGTTTAATATAGAAGGTGTTTTCTTTAAATTATATTAAAAAAATGCACGTATCACAATTCTTATTTGATAACAATCACCTCCTAAAAAGTTAAAAAAAAATAAAATAAAATAAAAAATAAAAAAACGTAGGTGCTTTTCTTAACTTTATTCATTGACGTGATATTTTATTAAAAAAATAAAAAAATGTAATAGTTGGCCGTTGTAAACGAATTAAAAGTATGTACATGAGAATTATTCAGCAAGAATATATAGTTTTAATCAGGTTATTACGTTACTATACTGCGATAATATTATTGAGTTGGTAATCACAGATGTGAGATACAACCATTATTCTATACTTATGATTTATGTGTAAACCACTTTTTGCTTCTGAATAGAATCCGAAAGAGACCTCAACAGAACTTTGGTTTATGCCTTATCTAGCTGATAGTATTTAGTAACTTTTTTTTTTTTTTTTTTTTTTTTTTTTTTTTTTTTTTTTTTTATGTTTTAACTTTTTTGTTATACACACCAACTTTTAGTAACTCTTTTTTATGTTTTGTTGAAAACTTCTATACTTAATATTTGTGTTTTTACTATAAACACGCTAAGCTATAATAGAATTAGTTGTGAGTTCAAGGGTTTTTCACTAGGCTTCTAAAAAAAGCTTATAGCTTTATCATACACTTTTTGTGTTATGGTAATTGAATAAGCCAATAAGCACCTTTAATAAGCATAACCAAACACCACTTTAGTTCTAATATGAAGTTTTCTTATTTGATGTTATAACTAATTTTGTTGTTATCCTCGCTATAATGCAACACATTAGTGTTTTTTGCAGTTTTATTATCTTATCGCACAAACTAAATTGTAATGCAATTTGTTGTGTGTGTTTTTTAGAGGAGGATTAAGTATCAACACTTGATTGTCGTGGAATGATTTTCTACGCCTGCTCAAGTTATGAATGTATAATTTAGTTGAGTTGCTGATTTGGATAATACATGAATGTATTTTAATGTACCAAAGATGTGTTTTAGTACCAATATAAGGAATTTTATGGTGGAAATTCTTTTCGGACTGTAATTTGTCTTTGAATGAGTTAATGAAACTTAGCAGGTGTTTGCTATCATTGATAACACTATAAGTGTCAACCAACGGTTTAAAATATAGGTGTCTTTTACCTTGATGATTTAGACCAATTGTAAAGAAAGTGAAAGATCGGTAAGGATTCAAACAATCCTAAAAGACTTGCGAATATAACTTTTTGTCATTTTTCATGCATTTATAATTTACTTATACAAGTAATAATAATTTCCTTATATAGTTCGGGCTTAGAGAAAAATTATTGTTATACATTATACATAAACGTAAGATTAAATTTGAGTTCTACCCATTACATATTTTTTTCGTTTCTCTTTATGTAATAAAGAAGCTATAGTTTAAGCATCTATGTTAATTTTGGTAATTTTATGATCAAACATAAGAATTAAATAACAAACTTAAGAAAATACAAATTTCCAAACAAAAAGGTACATTAGTAAAAATGATGTGATGATTATTCATAATTAAGGAAATGAATCAATCTTCAAAGCTATCTAAATATGCTACATATTTTAACAAAAATATAAGTAAAAGAAATAGCACAATTACAAAACACATCGTAAATTGATAGCACGAGTTTGCAAAACTAAAAGCATATATCATTAACATCTCATGCAAGTCAAGTATTATCATGTGATTTTACTGGAATAATAAAATATAATTTTTAATCCAAAAGCATTCTCCTAAAATAATAGGTATGTTATAACATATACATATATTTTTAGTACACCAAGTAAAATCATTTGAAACATGTTAAGTGGTTCATTTCTTAATCGATAATAATACATAATTAAAACGAAATTTTAAAAACCCTGTGTGTGCACAGGTATTATAACTAGTTCATATATAACTAGAAAACATTTTGTATAAAAAGTTCGAAGCATTTAAGATTATAGTCAAGTTCGAATGGGCTATTTAGCACACAAATCCATTATTTAGTAGGGCCAAATTTTTTATTTTTATTTTTATTTTTATTTATTCATTTATTTATTTTTATTTTTTAATAAGTCCACTGAGGCTATTCGGTTTTAAGCCCATTACGAGCTCTAGAAAATTAGGTCGGCTATATAATCACCTTGCTAAAGTAAACATAATCCCTAAGTCGATCAGTCCTCACATTCCAATCCCTCAATATCCGTTTCTTCCTTATTGAGGGATTTATCTCCTCCACTTCTAGGTAGTTCTTTAAGGTTGTTATTTAGTTTAAGTTTTTTTATTGATCTTTTTTACGTTGATGTTCCTAATTAGTACTCCATCCGTCCTAAATTTATTGTCCACTATTGACTTTTTTAGTCTTTGTTCTTCAACTTTGACCTTAAATATGTTTGTGGGTGTTATATAATATTTGATACAAAATATATAAATTGATTGGGTTTTAAATATACTTTTCAATGGTATAAATTTTCATCAAGTATTATATAACAAAAAAATATATATTTATGGTCAAAGTTTAATTAGTTTGACTTTGAATATTCAAAGTGGACAATAAATTTGGGACGGAGGGAGTATTTAGTTAGTTAACTACTTCTTGCTCAAGCTAACAAACTAGTGTTAATCTACATAAACATGTTCTGTATTTTGAAAAGAAAGTTATGATTTCATATAGTGTTAATTTTTAAGCATAGTATTAATGAATATACTTTTTCATAAAGGTCTACTCTGTGCGTAGTTATGAATAGTAAGATAACTATGTATACAAGGGTTTTTGTATGATCAAGCCCTCGTTATATAGTTAGGTTTATTTTTGCATGCATTAATTCCATATTACATGTAAAAGTTTCAATATTTGGTTTCTGATTCTTATGTAATAATCAGATTATTCGGGCGTTCTCTAGGGTGTTATCAAAATTAGTTTTGGGATGGTTGCTACTCGATCAATGACCGACAAAGCTGGAAAGAACGAGTCACAAGTAATGACTCCTCCATTGCAAGTTTCAAATCCCACGAAGACCATGAAGCGGAGGACCATGAAGCATGAAAAGTCGAGAGAACCAGATGCTACTCAGGATGGTAGCAAAATTAGTTTTGGGATGGTTGCTACTACTCAATCAAAGGCCGACAAAGGAAAGAACGACGAGTCACAAGTCACGAATCCTCCATTGCAAGTTTCAAATCCCACGAAGACCGTCAAGCGGAGGACCATGAAGCATGAAAAGTCGAGAGAACCAGATGCTGCTCGGGATGGTAGCAAAATTAGTTTTGGGATGGTTGCTACTCAATCAAAGGCCGACAAAGGAAAGAACGACGAGTCACAAGTCACAAAGCCTCCATTGCAAGTTTCAAATCCCACGAGGACCATGAAGCGTGAAACGTCGAGAGAGCCAGATGCTAGAGGCTGGTACTTGAATTCTAGAGCCACACAGCACGTATGTAACTCTAGGGACATGTTTGTGGAATTCTGCCCCGCGTTCCGTGAAGAAAAAGTTATGAAGGACACTGATTATGTAGATGTGGATGGGTTTGGTAAAGTCGCGATTAGTTTTACACCAGGGAATGTTGTGATTATTCCAAATGTTTTGTACGTCTCTACAATGAAGATCAATATATTATCGGTACGCAAGCTTCGTAAAATGGGATACAGATTTCATTGTGAAGGTAAGGAAGTTGTCATTAAGGAAGGTCTAGATGAACTTGTGGGAGAAGGGTACAACACGTGTGGACTGTATCGGTTGAGCATTAAGAACGATTGGCCCGATGCTATTGTGAAGTTGGATTAACTGTTTAGATCTTTGCATGACCAGCTAGGTATAATATACGTAGTTGTTTTTTTCTGCATTGAAGTACTCATCAAGTTTGGAAATCTTTTAGAGAAATTTGGAATTCATGTTTTAAGCTATCAAGTAATGTGATCTCTTTAATCTATCACGTTTTACATATGTGACTTTAATGGTATTAATTAAAGAGTATTACTAGAATCACAAAAACTTCACAAAATAAAATCAACAAAAAGAAGCTTTGTAACTAGTGGCCTCCCGTCGCTAGAGCCTTTTCCCAGTGCATGGAGCCCCAACGAGGAAGGGTGTTCGTGTGTGATTGGTTGTAACAAAGAGAAGAGAGGGACAGACCCCTAAGACCATCACAAAGAAATCTATAAACAAGCATGTGTCCCGTGCAGTTTTATTAGGATTCTTAAGCTATTAGTTAACAGGATACATTAAGATTGATGTGTAGTTTGTTTTCTCTTCTAGTCCTTGTGTTCTACAGTAACAAATAGACCTCTTATATTTCCAAACAATTCAGCACACATTAGTTCTAACAACCTCTCATGAATCATACAGGAATAGTTTTTTTGGCAAAGCATAGCCGAATGTATTCATACACAATTTTTAAGAACCGAATCCAAATGTCCTTGGCCATACAACAATGTGTACATCTAACGAACTTGTTTACATTGTACATGAACTACCAACACAAAAAGGATCATGAACTATCCAGATCACGAATTCACGATGACATTAAACTGAAGTAATACGGCTTGTTGTTCTTCCCGTAGACATGACCGGACCGGACCGGACCGACCACATTTGGTCCGGTCCGGACAACAAACCGACTATTTTGCGTTGTTGGACCGGACCGATCGAGACCGGACCGGACCACAAACCGATATTTTGCCTTGTTGGTCCGGTCTTGGTAGTACCATATGACACGACTTTAAGGTTATGGAATTATCATTGAAAAACGACTTCGCCCCTTGCTTACAAACATGTTGCTGAAACAATCTCACTTGATGACCCGATGTTAGGGTTGACATAGCTCATCTGATGATTTAAATGAGTTAGGTTTGGGTTGGAGTTTTTTGACCCGCCAACCTATCAACCCGAATTGGCACCCCTGGTTGTGAATGATCTTGCCTATCATGGAACCTTTAGGCATATGTCCAAAACCTCATAATTATCATGCTAGGGTCCTCATTCCTAATAACATTTTTGGGCTCTTCGTTGCTGGTCATAACCATGAGCGGACCTAGAGGGTTTTCGGGGTTCACGGAAACCGATGGATGTTTGCCGTCTAGTGTAAATTTTTGCTAAAAAATCTCAATTTCTTTCAAATGAACATGTTTCTGAAATTTTGTGTTATACATAATAACATGCCTGGTTTAGTTAGTCTAATAATATGTTAAAAGAAATACATGTTTTCTTATTTTTAATAGTTTTAATAAAATAGTGCATTTTTATTCATTTTTATTTTCTTTATACTCGAAAAGAAAATTGTGCACATAATGACTTATAATCCTTGGTCCGCCTCTCGTTATAACTTAAATATAATCTTCATATATGGTGGTCGCTTGCTTCATTTGATACGAGTATCTTGTTACGGATTGCATATTCGAGTTTGTAAGGCATATATAGACGATTTATTTAATATTTCCGATGTTGGTATTTAGGGTGTGTTTGGTTTGTAACTGGGATTGGAATTGGGTTCGGATTTGTGAAAGGTTTGAAAGAAAAAGAGGAAAGAGAAAATATTTAATATATATAATTTATTAAAATTAAAAAGTACAAAATTAATATACAAAAACCTTTCATGTGTTATAGAAAATCAAAAAAAGAAAAAAATGCACAAAATCCAAAAGTATAAAAAGCAAAAGTACACCAACATGTGGCTAATATTTGAATGTCAGAAATCTTTCGATCAAATACCACCATTTTAGAGTGGAATGACTTTTTTGTTCAAATCTTTCATTGTATTCCAAAAATGATGTACCAAACAACTAATTTTTACTATCAATCTAGACCAACAGTGTCAAACCACTAAACCAAACACCTCCTTACTTGACAAAGCTTGTGAAAGACTTTTGAAAGATGAGTAATTGATGAGGCTGGCTATTACATTTGGTAAAAGAATCTTTGATCTACTTTGGAAACAAATCTAATAGTATCTTCCAAGTTTAACAAATTTTCGGCAACTTGTCCCTTTCTGCTCTGCTATTTGTGATGACGCTTTGATTTTGACCATTGTGATGGACAGCTAGAACAATCATATAAGCTGTAAAGCTGTAAAAAGTTTAAGTTAAAATATGTTTCTAATAAAACAACTTCTATTTTAGCAAAACGTATACTAAGAAAAAAAATATGCTAGAACCACTTACAAAATTTACATAAAAAATCTACTCGCTGATTGATTTACAAAGAGAGAGGAGAAAAACTGTCAGAAAATGCACCAATCACCCGCTGACACGTCAGCGAATTCTGTGTGAATTATGTGAGTGAGTCTAGCATTGCTAAAAAGAAACAATTAACTTACATTAGAAATAACAAACTTTTATATTAGTAAAAGTAAGATACCAAAAAGCTGCTTTTAATTAACTACTTCTACTTAAAAATAATCAAATTAAAATATCAAAAAATTAGTGTAAGCAATACCAAACACCCCTTGACTCTACAGTTTTATAAGCACCTCTTAACTCTATATTGTAAAAAATGATACTTTTACTAAATGTTGTACTAAACATAGCCTTAAGGGCTACATGTACATTTAATAAACAAAAACATGCGTAGCTTGTGATACATATAATCGGTCGAAAAACTTAAATTTAGGAGGAAAAAAGTTATTATTAAAGATTATGGTACATATAGTTGGTTGAGAAAACTTAAATTCGGAGGGTAAATTGTTATTATTAAAGGTACAAATGGTTAATTAGTGTTTGAGTTGTTAAACATAACATTTAAAACCACATTTAACAATTTTGCTTACTAAAAAAAGAAAAAACACCCTAACTCTACATTTTTATTTTTGGGGGTAAAGGTTTTCCGGATAAATTTATTACTCTAAAAAAAAAATTAAGTACAACGAATACGGGTGAATCCCACATCTCAGCCCAAAACTAGCGCACCAACTGTGCTTAAAACCTAACATATCATAAGAATGACATGCTACACTTATGAGACCTACTACAAACATTATCTAAGTTGACCACGAAGACTAATGTCAAAGGCGTTAGCAAACTGCATTCAAGCACCCATCAAACAAGGATCATCAAAGTCATAATCATCGTACGGGTCTTCATCATAAGTTCCCTTCCATTGCTCAAATGCATTATCGTCACTATCATCTTTATAAACATAACACAAGGGATAAAGTTGATAATCAAATGCATTGCAGTCACTAGTTGTTGCTTGTATTGCTGGAAAGAAGAATGAAAAGAACATAAGAAGTGTACTCAAGAAACTCTATGTTGTGTAGTCTGTGTCTATATGCTTTGGCAAGAAAGGAATAACAAATTATTCAGGGACGAAAGTAGACCATGGGATGTCCTGATCAAGGTCATTTTGGATATTGTGAGAGCCAAACTTATGGGGATAAAGGCGAAAGACTCAAATGTTGTTAGAAATGTGCAGAAAGTTTGGGAAGTGAGTATGGCAATTCAAGGAATGCAATCAAAGGAAAATAAGTAGGATGCTAAAGGATTGATCATACTCTACTTGATATAGAATTTTGTTTTGAATATAAATATTTTAGTATTGAATGATGTATTTCATCTGAGTAGCTATTCCTTGTATATATTAGTTTTGGAAATTAATATATAGTTTACCCTTTGCATCTTAAAAAAAAAAAAAAAAAAAAAAAAAAAAAAAAGAAAAAAAAAACGTCACAATACACAAACAAAACTATTTTAACTATCACGCAGGCAAAAAAAGGAGCCATAGTTGGGAAGACGCGTGATGGAGGGGGATTGAAACAAGGTCCATTCCATCTCAAGGTCTTACTTAGTGTATTTTTGTTGGGTAGGTAATTATTTCTACAAGTTCTACCCCCCCCCCCCTCCTCCCCCTTTAATTTTTTGGTTTTTTTTAATTTTGTTTTTGTTTTACTTTTATAATTTTGTTTATATTATAAAACTGTGGAACGGAAAATACAGAACGGAAACTACAGAACGAAAAATATAAAATTTAACAAAAAATACAAAAGAAAAACTGATAAAAAAATGTATTTGTACTTTGAAGAGAGGAAAAGGAGGATACAAAATACAATACATGTGTACTTTTGTGAGATACAAGATCTTTATAACTAAGGGTGCTCATCGGTTCAAAACTGGACCGGACCGAGAAAAACCAGATCGGACCGAGATCAAACTCAGCAAAAAACCTAGACCGAGACTGGACCGAATGCGCTCGGTCTGGTTTGGTCCGGTCCGGGTCTAAATAGGCTTAATATCCGGTTTTTAAGCCGGACCGGACCGGACCGAAATTATGAAATACCCTAGACCGAGACCGGACCAAATGTGGTCGGTCCGATCTTGATCCTGTCGGTTTTGTCGGTCGGTCCGGTCCATCCGGTCCGATCTGTTTGCTCACCCTTATTTATAGCACATCCTTTCAAAATACAGTACATGTGGGAAATGATTTGCACACTATTAAATTTTATTGGCACACTCTAATTGATGAAGTAAGCAATTGTACTTTATATATAATGTACTTTCACTTGTATATTGGAGTGTCCAAATAAAAATTAAATGTGTGCAATGTATTTTCACTTGTACATAGGAGTTTCTAAATAAAAATTAAATGTGTCCAAATCACTCACCAATACATATGTACTTCACATCCTTTCAAAATTCAATACATGTGTACTTTTGTGAGATAGGGGATCTTTATAACACATCCTTTCTTCCTTTGTCACCACCCAAAACACCCACACTATAAAACCATCATATGCCACCACCATGACCCCAAAAGACTTTTCAAACTAAGTAGGGTTTATATCTGCTGCTGCTGCTGCTGCATTCACATAGGTACAATTCTTAAACTTCATTTCTTCCTACATATGCATCTTTCTTTCATTTTTTATAAGTTAATAATATAGCACAAGTTACTGTTGATGTTTACCGACGACGTCACGCTGACGTCATCATCGTCATCTTTTTTATACCCGATTTTTTATAAGAGAAAAATCACCAAGAAAGGTTTTTGTATGGGTTTTTTACACAAATGGTTACAGTATTTTTTTTTAAAAGAATTAGTTGCTCCTTTTTACATATTTTAACTTTAAGAAAACAAAATCTTTTTTGTAGCAACTCTCAAAGGTTGACGGTTTATGAACAACTAACAACTTTGTGTTTAAATTTTGTTATTTTATTATTTAGTCCCTGTAGATTTCATATTTTCATTTTAGTCACCAGATCTCAAATTTTACATATTATCCTCTCAAGTTTATATTATGTCAATTTTGCCACAAACTGCGTAACTTATTGGCTATGTTTGGTTACAAGCTTTTTGGAGCATTTAGAAGCCTTTAAAATATACTACGTAATTTACACGTTTAGCATTTGGATTTTGTTTAAACGCTTTTATTTTGATTGCTAATAAAAGAAGCGGTTAGCGTTAGCGTTAGCAATTAGATTTTACGTCATTTTAATTATACATCTTTGGTACCAAACGCTTTGTAAAACAAACAGGTACTCCAAACCAAAGCTGTAGGATTTTGTTTTATAAAAGCGTTTGGTAACGTAGGTGTTGTAGTTGTAATTATAAAGTGTAAAATGATGTAAAAGCTAAGCAAAACGCTAAACGTGCTTTTAATAGCGTTTTGAACCTGAGCGCTGACACAAAAACGAAAAGTTAAATGCACGTTGCCAAACAAGCATTGTAGTCTAAACGCTCCAAAAGCTCGCCGCCATTGTCAAATAAAATTCTCCATTTATGTTTGATATTCTGTTTGTTCAAAGTTCCTGTAGTTCACAATTTGATCTCATTTTGTGAATTTTATTATATTTTGATTTGTACCGGTGATTTAATTAGCGGCATAGTTGGGATTTGGTAACTAGCTGTTAGATGAATGTATTTTGGTGAGATGTATGATAAATAGTTCGTTCATGAAATTGAAAAAACCTACAATTATTTGATTGAATATGAATTCATACATGTTTGATAATCTGTTTGTTAAAGGTTCCTGTAAATTACATTTTGATGGTACCAAATATTTTTAAGCAATATTGCTTGGAGGGTGTAAATCTAATTGTTGTTTGATGAATATATTGTAGTTTTTTTAAAACTATACGAGCTTCGTGAATTTAATAGCTTAGCTTATGTTATTGTATGCGTGCTTGACAATTAATGTTTATGCTATGCTAAATAGTTATTTGAATGGTTTGATATGAAAATTCGAAAGTGTCAAATTATTTAGTTAATTTGGAACCACAGTATAAGCAGAGTCGTACAGTAGTTGGTTTTAACAGCTTGGAAAAGTGCTGTTTTGACGAGGTAATTTACATAACCACTTGGGTCATTGGGAGATACTGCAATAGAGCTTGTTTTGACCTGTAACGGTCTCCTATAGACACTCTTGTTAAGGAGATCAAAGTGTTATCCCACCATGGATTGATTGGATCAATGATCCTGTGTCGGCTTGTAATACTTTGTTATTCCTTTTATCTAGCTTCTTGCTAGCTTAATGATAATGCCTTTAAAAAACAGAGTCGTGCAGTAGGGGTAGGTCCAGTAGGGTTGTAGGATCATGGGAATTGGACGACAATTGCATCTTTTAGAACATGAACGGTAAGAGCATTAAAGTGTTGTTTGAGTGGATGGACCTGAAGACTGGAATGATGCATCCTTTATAAAATTGTCACGATTAATTTTTATGAAAGGGCAAAGTAAAATTGTTACAACTGATCGATTGAACGGTTTGCATATTTTTTGTAAAGGATTTGTCATATTGCACGATAACATTAGATTCTTAGGCCTTGCTCTTCGAAGCTATTATAAAATTCTTCAACACAGGAAGGTCGTTGCTCAATTGTAGGACTAGTGGGTATGATATGGATTATGATGATAGAGACGATCAGAGGTAGAAGTGTTGGCTCAAGCACTAGATGTGATTTTTCAGAAATTCGATATGCAAATGCTTTAACTATTGAGGTAAGTGCACGTAGTTTTAACCCCACAAAAGATGAGCTGATGAGGAGAGAGGGGATCATACACTCACGCGAAACTAGTCCCTTCATGGCACAGAATCTGTTTATAAGCCTTTGTTTTTAGTTTGAATTGTTATTTAGACGTACACGAATTTATTTATTATTAGCTTTTAATACACATCGTGTAAAATCTGGAATTTTCGTTGTTCATGAAGATTTTAGCATTTCCGGATGTGATTATGGCTGTCATTTATAGAGGAACAATTGAACAACCAAAATACTTCTCAAACTATATTAATTTCCTTTCAATTTGTGTTGTCTGTTCTACTTGCTTTCCGGCTTAAATTATATGGTATATTTTTTAAACCAATGGTAATTACAAATGTATGACAAATTGATAATTGTGTAACATATGTCAATCAAAAGAGCCGAGTGTAAAAAGGAATGAAAAACCTTTCTGAAAATGAACCTGTCATATGAGGCAAAAATCACTTGTACTCTTGTGCTGTATAATGCTTATAAGTTACCCATTGATTCAATGTTTCTATCTTATGTTTCATAAATTTCAAAAGAAATAAATTAAGTTTTCATATTTTTCTTGTAACAAGCAGGTAGAAAGAACATGCCACAGAAAAAAAATTCCAAGGCCAAGAAGACTGGGAAGTGTCACGTGTGTGGGGAAACAGGACACTATGCTCGCGACTGCGAAGAAAAAAAGTCAGGTTCTGAAGAAGTGGTGCTTCAGGACACAACCGGGAAGTGTCACGTGTGTGGGGAGACAGGACATTATGCTCGGGAATGCAAAGACAAAAAATCGGATACTGTGAAAGTAGCGCTTCAAGACACAACCAGGAAGTGTCACCTGTGTGGGTACACAGGACATTATGCTCGGGAATGCAAAGGCAAAGTGGTGCTTAAGGAAATAATAGGCTTCGGGACTCGATCCAACAAGAAGGCTCAAGGCTGGTACTTGTATTTTGGTTCTTCGGCACATGTTTGCTACTCTAGGGACATATTTGTTGACTACAACCCAAAGAGAAATCACGAGGTGATTTTGGACAACAATGATCATGTTGATGTAGCTGGGATTGGTACAGTGGTGCTTCGCTTCACCACAGGTAAGGTTTTGACTCTTTCGAATGTTCTTCATATACCCCAAATCAGTCAATGTCTTGTATCTGTCCCCAAACTCGATGTTCTTGGATACATCATGTCTTTGGGGAGTGGCGGATGTGTCATTAAGAAGAGCGACAAGCTCATAGGTGAAGGGTACATAGAGGATGGAGCCTCTCCTAATGGTGATCTTGATCTTTTATCGAGCCTGTTTCGGTTGAGCTTAATAGAAGAACGTCCTGTTGAGAAAGTGGTGCTCGATAACATAATAGGCTTGTTGGTATTCAATGAACACCCAGAGTTGACGAAAGTCAGGGCTCGAGGGTGGTACTTGTTTTCTAGGTGCACAGTTCATGTTTGTAACTCGAGGGACATGTTTGTTGACTACGAGCCGGTGACTGGTTATGAGGTGGTTTTGGAAAACAATAGTCCTGTTGATGTGGTCGGGTTTGGAACAGTGAAACTTCAGTTGACTACTGGGAAGGTTTTAACTCTTAAGAATGTTTGTCATATCCCCAAAATTATCAAGTGTTGTATTTCCGTTGGCGAACTTATTAGGATGGGATTTACCGTGGGCTTTTGGAGTGAGGGTTGTGACATTAAGAAGGGTAACAAGATCATTGGAAGTGGATACGTCGAGGACGAATTGTATCGGTTGAGTGTTGTGGACGAACATCCAAGTGCTGACTACGACCCAGTGATTAATCACGAGGTTAATTTGGACATTGATGATCATGCTGATGTGGCCAGGATCGGTAAATCGGCATTAAGCATTACTTGTGGGGGTGGGGAGTATGTCATTAAGCTGGGCGGTGTGGTCGCTTTTAAAGGGTACCACGATGGCGTATTATATAAGAAGAACTTAATGTTAGAACCCCCACTTGCCAAAGTAGTGCATCATGAAACAATGGGAATAGGCTTGTTGATTCGCAATGAGACCAAATCCGGGGCTCGAGGGTGGTACCTGCTATCTAGGTGCACAATGCACGTTTGTAACTTGAGGCACATATTTGTTGACTACCAACCCGTGACTGGTCATGAGGTGGTTCTGGAAAACTATAGTCGTGTTGATGTGGTTGGGTTTGGAACAGTGAAACTTCAGTTTACTACTGGGAATGTTTTGACACTTGAAAATGTTTTTCATATACCCGAATTCATCAGGTGTTGCATATCCATGAACAAGCTTTTGGAGATGGGATTAGGCGTGGGTTTTGATGCTGATGGATGCTATGTTAAGAAGGGTCAGCAGATCGTGGGAAATGGGTTCATTGAGAATGGGTTGTTTAGGTTGGGTGTCATTGATGAACATTGAGGTGGGAATCAGGCGTAAGCTTGGTTGTTTAGATTGTCACTTTGGCTAATGGTAGTTTTGGTCCACAAACTTTCTTAAGTGCATACTTTTGACTTCATGTATGGCTATTGAATCTTAAGTTGTGGTTATGTCTTACTGAATCTTAAGTTGTGGTTATGTCTTACTGAAGTTGATACTTTTGCTGAAGAATTATGTTCTGTATGCTTTTGTGCTTGATAATCTATTAGCTTTTTCTCTTGCGATTATATAAATGCCACAATGATGTAGCTTTTATGTATCTATATTAGGATACATATTAGCCTATAAAGATTTACTGCATTAGTGCTTTGAAAGCTGAGGTGCAGTTCAGAATATGCATCTGCTCCCAAGGTGACACTACGAGTCTTCAAACGCATACACTTATAGATGAAGTGTAGTGTTATGAGTGATGAGCCATCTTGTTCGTCACAGGATTGACATGACCACATCTAATATATATTGTGTGTTAAAAACTTTTGTTTCACCAAAGATAATTAACAAGTTTACATGTACATATACTTTTTTTTTGAAAGGCTTACATGTACATATACTAATGTTTGATACTTAAAAGTTAAAACATACACATACAAGAAATAAAGTCCAACTGAGAGAAATAATATACTTAAAACTTTTATTAAACAACATTGACGTTTCCAACAATGCTGTTAATTCAACGGTACAACGATGGAGGCTGCTGACAAGCCTCAACTGAAATATTTACTTTGTATGACGATTTATTCCAGTTTATTTATAACGCTCAACTAATCTGGAAATGAAAGTTTGGATAATTTCACAGGCTTAATTAAGAGCATCCTTACATGTAGACATTAACTTCTTTTTCACAGGCCTCAACTGGAAATATTCTGCATTTGAAATGTAACCGTTAAATTCTTTTTCACTACCTTGAAACGGACACTCGTAATTATCATTTAAAAAAGACTTCGTTCCTTGCTTTCTACATATGTCAAGCGGCACACGGACTAGAAACCTCTAACTCTTGCACATATATATACTCCTAGGCATTATTCCCTCAAAACTATGTACAATTAAGAACAGGTTTCCGAACCAATCTCACTTGAGTTTCTCGGACTCAACTAACTTTCTTGCTGTCTTACCTACCAGGCATGGGCGGTTTTGGGCCGGCGCACCATTAGCAACTGAGTCAGGCCCAACCCACTAAGGGGCACTAAAAATAAACCATATTAATTATTTTTGTTCGTATTTTTGGCTTTTCGTACTTGATTATGGTCTATGGATATTATAATATAGGGACACTTTTTATTTATTTATTTTTTTTTTCATGTCGGGCCTTTTTTTTTTTTTTTTTTTTTTTTTTTTTTTTTTTTTTTTTTTTTGACGTTCTCATCACCGTCCTGCTACCAGGAAACTTTCAATTTATTTCCAAAAGCTTATGAATTATATGCTATGATACTTATTATTACGTACTACGTATATTTTGCTTCTTCATAACTTGCCATAGCTAGGTTTCATAAGTACTTTTTATCTTTGGTCACTTGCTTTCCTTTAATAACCAAATACTATACATATTGACTTGCCCACCATAATTCATAATCTTTGGTCATTGATATGAAGAGCCTTCGCCATGGTTCATCATGTCCTTCCCAATGAGCGCTTAGCGACCGAACTAGAGGATCCCAGAGTGTCAAAGACCCCGATGAAATTTTGTTTCAAAGTCTTAATTTTCGTAAATAATCTCGATAAAAAAAGTTGTGTTTCTAGGAACTCTTTTAATAACGAAAAAAATATACTACTATTTTATTTAATTTTCACCCGAGGCACTTGGCATGCTAGCTTCCGTAATCATTTCAAGGAAATGAAGAATAGGGTAAATAATTAATGATTGTATTTTTCGAGGTTATAAAGGCATCTATGAAGAAGCTTTCTCTGATATATATCGAAGGTTGATTCTTTATTTATCAATGCTTGTGAGTATGAGTAGTTGTTGAGGGTGGATTTTGTACACCGGAACAAGTAAAACTTTTATCCATCTTAGGAAAGGACATCTTCAAAGTTTACTTTAACCAACTTAGGCTCTTAGACCATCCGTAATAAGGAAGTCGTGATTGCGGTCATTTTTATTATGACCGAGTCTTCCTTTATTACGTGATCCTGGGTCGACGTGTCTTCAAGTGGAAAAAGGTAAGACTCGGTCGAAGTCGTGTGAGATTGTGTGTGTCGGTGTTTTTATTAAATGGGTTTGTCGGGTATTTTTGGTTTAAGTGTCATATGTTTCGGTTGTTACCGTGGTTGTCTTATTACACTAAGTTGGTTGTAAAAAGAGAAAGTTGAGTTGACGTTGATGTGACAGTCGTGACCGCGGTCATGAGGCTTCCATATTACACTTAGGTGGTGTTTGTTTTTATAAAAACACCTTAGTGCTGACTCATTCAGATGTTTGGCTAAAAATTGTGTTTGTTTTTTTCATGTCATTAAAAGGCGGTAAAAGGCCGTCACTATTAAGAGCATTTGTGTTTTTTTTTCCTCTTATTGTTAAGAAGCATAAAACTCTTATTGAATTAGATGGGGACGCGTGTTTTAACACCCCTTTATGTCTGTTTATTTTATTTAATCTTTGTTTTTATTTGTAATTTTTTTTTTTTTTAATTTCAACTTTGTTTTTGTATTAAAAGTACGATTAAATAGAATCATTACATATTCTCTATTAGATAAAGAATGTAAAACATGATAATAATTGGGATAATTACCAAAATAGACCGAGCAACCATGGTCAATTCGGTTCCTGCCCTCAGATCCAAAAATATCTTTTTTAGACCGGAGCAACTTGTACAATTGGGCAACTGACGAGGTGTCACTTTTCTGCAAGTGACAAGTGTCGCTTGTCTGTCAGGTTTTTGGGCAACTTGTGAATTTTTTTTAGCAACAGCAGTCATTTTTTGGACAACTGGGGACACTTGTCATCATATGGGTCGCGTTGCCCAGTTTCCCAGTCTAAAAAAGACATTTTTAGATCTAGGGGCAGGAACCGAATTGACCATGGTTGCCCGGTCTATTTTGATAATTATCCAATAATAATTATATGGCAATTCTTATTTAGTTCAAATTGGAGGGTTCAGTTTAGCGGACTCATATATCTTAACTTTAACTCAACCTATTTAGTTAATCGTTCTGAAAAGTTCAATTTAAACCCCAATACGCTTCTTTTTGTCAAATACACATGAAATTGAATGTTTTGTTTAAAATATTTCTAACTTTTAATTGACTATGTTGTAAATTTTGTTTTTTATATTTGAAAAGTCAAATTTAAACGCTGACATGCTTCTTTTTGTCAAATAACACATTAAATTGAATGTTTTGTTTAAAATAATTCTAATTACACGCTCCAATCAAGCCCACCCATAAAAGGTTCGCGAGTCAACCTATGACAAGAACCACGTAAACCCCGGTCGAGCTAGATCTGGTAACATCTCTCAGGCCGCATAGTACATGCGCATGAGACGATTATCTTCAACTGTCACTTACGGTTAAGATGTACCATCTGACATCGTACAGTGGGGATGTACGACAAGCACTACTTTGTATGAGCCAAAGGAGTCCATCTGTCCCCCTTGTCTGCTCTCCAGATGATCAACACCTGGCTTCTTCACACCCGTTGATTATCCCTCAAAGGTTTCTCTCTAAATCCTACTTGCCTTTCTATAAATAGAAGGCTTCACACACAACTTCACAAGTTTCATACACTTAGGCAATACTGCCTGACACGCAGTCTCAAATTGTCTTTGTTTAAGTGTTACCCGAACTTCTTGATCTCAATAATTCTCATCCCATTACCATTCAACATGGAAAACCAAACAATAAAACCATCCCAACCCATCACTCATTACCGATTTACATACCATACGTAAACATGGCGTCATCCTTTGGACATGATACGAAACAGCCACAAATTTTTACCTATTTTCACTAATTTTCTCACTCAAAACCCTCACATTTTTTTCCTTCTTACTTAAGCTTTTTAACCAAACATGTCTGGTGAACAACCCCCTCAAATTTCAGACATAACTAACGACCACCTCGGTCCCATCCAGGTGGACAACCTCACTCACACAGAGGAAGGTCGAAAAACACTCTAAAGTAAGGAACACTAGTCAGCTAGAAGCCTCATAAGAAAACCATCAGGGGAGGTGATAACATCAAATAGTTATGTGATTTTAGTGTTAATTTCCCCTAGATTACTCATATTTTGTGTTAATATGTTAGGATATATACTCTTATTTGTTTATATTCTGTTTTCAGGGCAAAGATGAGCAAAGGAACGAAGAAATGCGGAAATGGAAGGTTTAATGTGAAAATTATTGAAGTATGCGAATTCTGCACTAACTACGGCGTATAAGCACCATCTACCTACGCCGTAGCACTCACCTACGAAGACTATGGCGTAGCCCTACACACAACTACGACGTAGTAACATATCAAATGGTTCTACGGAGTAGCCTCTCTCCACTTACGGCGTAGACCTCTAAATCAAGCAGTAGAGAACTAACGGGCCAAAGAAGAAGTTACGGCGTAGTTTTCTATAAAACTACGCCGTAAATGTAACAGCTAAGGAAACTACGGCCGTAGCACTTGATCAAGCTACGGCGTAGAGGATATTAACAAAGGCTACGGCGTAGCTGAACATAGAGCTACGCCGTAGCAAATTCGGGCCTATAAATACCAGCCCTAATTCCAAGTTTATTCATTCACTTTTCACCATACAGCAGTTGGGAGGAATTCAGGGAGCAAGGGGAACGAAGTTCTATCGGCATACAAGTCAATTCCAAGGGAGAATTCACACCATAATCAAAAGTTTATTCTTTCATTCGATTTGTATTAATTCTATGTTTACATTTGTTATGTTAAACACTTGTTTTACTGCATTTATGAACATGATTGGCTAAACACCTCTTTGTGTTAGCCTTATTATGAAATTGTTATTGCCATGATTTAGTTTTCTTCACATTTATTATAGTTTTGTTTGTATACTTTCTTGGCGAGTCTTGGGACACTCTAGCTTTGGTAGTGTAGATGATTGGTGGTTCCTTAAAGGCTTGGTGAATTAACCCTAGGACCCGTAGCCGATAAGGATGTGACTTGGTGGTAGAAATATCACCATACACGTACGAATTAACCCTAGGACCACCTACCAATATGATGTGCTTAAAGGAGTTAGAGGGGATGTAAGATGTGACCAATACCCCCAGCCCATTAGACTAGTTCAAGTTATTAGAGGTACTTAATGACTCTTGCATTTCGTAGGTTCACGCCGACCGATGAACTCTTGCATTTTACAGTATGTGAGAATAGGACAAGGTGTAGGATATTTTAGTCGATTTAACCCTCTGAGTCTAATGAATATAACCCCAGACGAAATGATAGAATGCATTCATTAGAAAACTTGTCACGATAATAACAAGAGTAGTAATTAGGTTAACACTGCTTCTCCCTAGTGATCTCCTTTCATTCATTTACTTGCTTTTAGTTATTTATTTTTATTAGTTTTAATCATTTTAATCATAAAACCCCTTTTAAACGTGACATTAAGCTTAGATAAATTCCACACGCATAGCTCTTGGGACGACCTCGGCTTTACCAATTAGCTATACCTCACACGACCGGGTACACTGCCGGATAATGCATTAGGTAGACCTTAGGTAAACGAGCAACTTATAAATATTAAAACCTGGTCGGTAAAACCTGCATCAGGAGGTGCATGCAGGAAATGATACACTAGCTTGCATACGGTACTCTTCCAAGAATGACCCACACGGTCTCATGACGAACATCAAGTTCTCAGGTCAACTTCTCAAGTCCGACCAATTCAAGAAATCAGAGGTCAGGGTAGCTTAGAGGGTGTAAGAGTACAGTCTCGGGTAGACGATTTCATAACACCGGTGACAAACAATATGCGGGTTCCAGGTTACATCAAGGAGAAGGGATACACTACATCCATGTCATGCCAGCAGTTTCGGCTTATCTAGAACAACTCACAAAAGAAAAGGTTGGTTGGTTCTCAAGTAAACGCATTCCAACCCACTTACTCTTTTCGGCATACAACATACCTACCACTCAGGGTACACCACCACTGGCTAGCACCAATTCCTACTCAGACACCTGTCGAATGGGAAAACCTAGTTAGGCTACTCAGCAAAGCACTCACTGGGGGGAGACAAAAACACCACTCTAGCTCATCAACACCAAGCCATCTCAATTAAATTCAAACGATGAGTAGTTATTGTGAAAATATAAGTAATTTAGGTGTGTCCAAATATTAAACATAGTCCTAAGGACTATGTTAAATGACAAAAAGTGGATAAATAAAGCAAGATACACAATACTGCTTCTAGTTATTTACTTAGAGGTAATTGAAAAATCAAAAAATTACCCAAGCACCCCCTTAACTCTATAATTTTATAAATACAACAAAAAATAAAAATGATTTAACCAGATTTAATGGTTGGTGATCAAATTCATCATTGTCACATCAGCTTCATATCCGTATTCACTCTTTCATAAACCAACCACCGAATACTCCTAATAATCATCATTTAAACACAAACATACCTCATAAAAAATTTATACAGACAAAAACCATAAATTTTAGTTTCGTGATCTCGACGACAAAAGCACCTCCACTTTTTGGCCTTCACACATGCAAAAAAAGGGAGGCGTAACGGGGAAGACGCGTGATGGAGGGGGGATTGACACAAAGTCCATCTCAAGTTCTTACCCTTGTCACCACATATTCTTAAAATTAATAAAAACATAGTACGGTAATAAAACACCCGCACTATAAAACCTTCATTTTAGTTCCACCATAATAACCCCAAAAGCTTCTACACATTTCCAAACAAGCTATTAGGGTTTATAATATCTTCTGCTGCTGCAGCATTCACAGGTACAATTCTTTACTTCATTTCTTCATGTATATACTTCTTTCATTTTCAAGTTAGATAGTTTGTAGCTGATTTTGTTGCTTTAGTAAGGTGTATGTGATTGTTTGTTCCATGTTTGCCGCTGACGTCATCATCCAAGTCTTTTCTTTTTTAAAACTTTTTTAATATTTTTCAAAAATCTTTTTGTAGCAACTCTTTAAGGTAGCTTGTGTTTGTATGTTTGTAATTTTGTTATCTAGCCCTTGTAGCTTTCATTTTTTCATTTTAGTCACCAGATCTCAAATTTTACATATTAGCCTCTCAAGTTTATAATATGTCAGTTTCTTCATAAACTTATTGGTTGGTTATGTTTGGCGAAAAGCTTGTTGGAGCATTTAGAAGCGTTATAATGCTTGCTTGAACATGAGTGTTTAGCGTTTGTATTTTGAATGCTAATAAAAGAAGCGGTTAGTGTTAGCGATAGGTTCTACGTCATTTTACGTATATACATATTTGGTACCATACACTTATAAAACAAACAGCTAAAAAAGTGTACAATGTTGTAAAAGCTAAGCAAAACGATAACAGCTCCTATTATTAGCGTTTAAATAGGAGCTTCTAAACAAAAACCAAAAGTTAAACGCTCGTTGCCAAACAACACTATATTTCTAAACACTCCAAAAAGCTCGTTGCCAAACAGAGCCATAATTAATAAAAACTTGTCTTCATAATATTTTGATATGCTATTTGTTAAAAGTTCCTGTAGTTTACGTTTTGATGTCATTTTGTGAGCTAGCTGTTAGATGAATGTATTTTAAGTATATTGGTAGGTCTCTTGTTTAGCGAAGGTTCGTAGAGCTAACATCATGTGCTTTCAAATGGTTCCGCGTCCGTGAGATGTTGAAATTGTTGGTATACATGCTTGCCAACTGATGATTATACTATTTGACTATTTGTTCAAAGAAGTTGATGTTTATACTAATGGTTTGATATTCTATTTGTTAAAGGTTCCTGTAAATTACATTTTGATGGTACCAAATATTTTTAAGCAATATTGCTTGGAGGGTGTGCATTTAGTCGTTGTTTGATGAATATAGTGTAGTTTGACGTTTATGCTAAGATTACTACACGAGCTTCATGTGTTTTTCTATTCAAAGGGTGCTTATGTTATTTGAATGGTTTGATATGAAAATTCGTATGTGTAGAATTATTTAGTTAATTTGGAACCGCAGTATAAGCAGAGTCCTACAGTAGTTGGTTTTAACAGCTTGGAAAAGGGCTGTTTGGACGAGGTAATTTACACAACCACTTGGATCACTGGGAGATACTGCAATAGAGTTTGTTTTGACCCGTAACGGTCTCGTATAGACACTCTTGTTAACGAGATCAGAGTTTTATCCCGCCATGGATTGATTGGATCAATGATCCCCTGTCGGCTTGTAATACTTTTTAAAACAGAGTTGTGCAGTAAGGGTAGGACTAGTAGATCATGGGAATTGGACGATAGTTGCAACTTTTGTAGGACTAGTGGGTATGAGACGATCAGAGGTAGAAGTGTTGGCTCAAGCACTAGACATGATTTTTAAGAAATTCATTTTGCAAATGCTTTAACGATTGAGGTATGTGCAATATGAAATTTAATACACATCGCGTGAAATCTGAAATTTTTGTTGTTCATGAGGATTTTAGCATTTCCAGATGTGATCATGGCTGTCATTTAACAACCAAAATACTTTTCAAACTATATTAATTTCCATTCAAGGTGCGTTGTCTTTATCGTTCACTAGGACCAATCAACTTGCTTTCCTACTTAAGTGATATGGTTTATTTTTTATAACTAACGGTAATTAAAAATGTATGTGATAAGTATGTCAATCAAATTAAAGAGCAGAGGGTAAAAAGGATTGTAAAACCTTTCTGAAAATGAAACGCCATATGAGGGAAAAATCGCTTGTGGTCTTGTGTTGTATAATGCTTATACGTTACCCTTTGTATGCAATGACATGTAAATTGTCATAATGTTTCCATGTTTGCAAGCATATTATTATGTGAATATTATATTTCAGTTTTCGTGTTCACTTTCTGCGATCATGATTGATTCAATGTTTCACGCAAAAGTTTCTATCTTATGTTTTCATAAATTCCAAAACAAAAAATTGAAGTTTTCATACTTTTCTTGTAACAAGCAGGTAGAACGAACATGCCACAGAAAAGAAATTCCAAGGCCAAGAAGACTGGGAAGTGTCACGTGTGTGGGGACACAGGACACTATGCTCGTGACTGCGAAGAAAGAAAGTCAGGTTCTGAAGAAGTGCTGCTTCAGGACACAACCGGGAAGTGTCACGTGTGTGGGGAGACAGGACATTATGCTCGGGAATGCAAAGACAAAAAATCAGATACTGTGAAAGTGTTGCTTCAGGACACAACCAGGAAGTGTCACCTGTGTGGGTACACAGGACACTATGCTCGCGACTGCAAAGAAAGAAAGTTAGATTCCAAGAAAGTAGGGCTTCAGGACACAACCAGGAAGTGTAACGTGTATGGGGAGACAGGAAATTATGCTCGGGAATCCAAAGGCAAAACATCTGATACTGTGAAAGTGGTGCTTAAGGAAATATTAGGCTTTGAGATTAAATCCAACAGGAAGGCTCAAGGCTGGTACTTGGCTATTGGTTCTTCAGCGCATGTTTGCTACTCTAGGGACATGTTTATTGACTACAAACCAATGGGAAATCACGAGTTGATTTTGGAAAACAAAGATCATGTTGATGTAGCTGGGATTGGTACAGTGGTGCTTCGCTTTACCACAGGCAAGGTATTGAGTCTTTCGAATGTTCTTCATATACCCCAAATCAGTAGATGCCTTATATCTGTCTCCAAACTCGATGTTCTTGGATACATCATGTCTATTGGGGGTGGGAGATGTGTCATTAAGAATACCCACGAGGTCATAGGTAATGGGATAGCAGATGGAGCCTCTCATCACGGTGGTGATATTTTTTCAACCGTGTACCGTTTGAGCTTAATGGAAGAGTGTCCTGTTAAGAAAGTGATGCTCGATGAAACAATAGGCTTGTTGGTATCCAATGAACACCCAGAGTTGACCAAAGTCAGAGCTCGAAGGTGGTACTTGCTTACTAGGTGCACAGTTCATGTTTGTAACTCGAGGGACATGTTTGTTGACTACGAGCCGGTGACTAGTTATGAGGTGGTTCTTGAAAACAATACTCCTGTTGATGTGGCTGGGTTTGGGACAGTGAAACTTCAGTTGACTAGTGGGAAGGTATTGACTCTTGAAAATGTTTTTCATATGCCTAAAATTACCAAGTGTTGTATTTCCGTTAGCAAACTTACTAAGATGGGATTTACTGTGGGATTTTGGAGTGAGGCTTGTGACATTAAGAAGGGTCATGAGACCGTGGGAAATGGATATGTCGAGGACGAATTGTATCGGTTGAGTGTTGTGGATGAACATCCAAGTGCTGACTTCGAGCCAATTATTGATCACGAGCTTAATTTGGAGAATGATGATCATGCTGATGATCAAGCTAATGATTCGGGATTCAGCATTACTTGTGGGGGTAGGGAATGCGTCATTAAGGCGGGTGATAAGGTCGCTTTTAAAACATACAACGATGGCGTACTATATAAGATGGACTTGGTGAAAGATCCATTCTCAGTTGCCAAAGTAGTGCGTCATGAAACAATAGGCTTGTTGATTGCCAATGAACACCCAAAGTTGACCAAAGTCAGGGCTCGAAGGTGGTACTTGCTTACTAGTTCCACAATTCATGTTTGTAACTCGAGGGACATGTTTGTTGACTACCAGCCCGTGACTGGTCATGAGGTGGTTCTGGAAAACAATAGTCATGTTGATGTGGTCGGTTATGGAACAGTGAAACTTCAGTTTACTACTGGGAATGTTTTGACTCTTAACAATGTTTTTCATATGCCTGCAATTGTCAAGTGTTGCATATCCATGAACAAGCTTATGGAGATGGGATTAGGTGTGGCCTTTGGTGGTGATGGATGCTATGTTAAGAAGGGTCAGCAGATCGTGGGAAATGGGATCGTTGAGGCTGGAATGTTTCGGTTGGGTGTCATTGATGAATATTCAGGTGGAAATCAGGCGTGAGTGTGGTTGTTTAGATGGTCACTTCGGCTAATGGTAATTTAGTTTTTGTCCACAAACTTTCTTAAGCGTGGTTATGTCTTACTGAATCTTAAGTTGTTATGTCCTACTGAAGTTGATACTTTTGCTGAAGAATTATGTTCTGAATGCTTTTGTGCTTGATAATCGATTAGCTTTTTCTCTTGCCATTATATATATGCCACAATGCTGTGTAGCTTTTATGTTATCTATATTAGGATGCATATTCAGGTTTTGGGACAAACAGCCTATAAAAATATATTGCATTGCTGCATTGGAAGCTGAGGTGTATTTCAGAATATGCATCTGCTCCCAAGGTTGACACGAGTCTTCAAACACGTACGCTTATAGATATTTAGTGTTATGAGCGATGAGCCCATCTTGTTCGTCACCAAATTGACATGACCACATCTAATTTGTATGTAAAAAACTTTTGTTTCACTTAGATAATCAACAAGTTTACATGTACATATAGTAATGTTTGATAATGGCTCATGAATGACCATGATTGGCAAAAACTTATTATCACAAGAAATAAAGTCCAACTGAGAAATAAGACACTTAAAACGTTTATTAAACAACATCGATGTTTCCAACAATGCTGTTAATCATGTATATGCTGTTAATTCAACGGTTCTATGATGGGGGCTGTTGACCAGCCACGACTGAACTTTTTACTTCTATGACAAATTGATAATGTTTGTCGGTAGCAATGTTTTGAAAGGCTCAAGGGGCACTAAGGCGCAAAGGGCTTATGGAGCCTTGAGGCGAGGCGCTGATCAAGGCGCAGGCTTCATGAATATGAGGCACAATGTAATCAATTAATATGTTTGTTTCAGTCATAAACTTCATCAAATTAAAAAATAAAATAAAATAATAATAATAATAACAATACATTCCTCCTTCAAAAACTTGTTTTAAAATCTTATGTAATCAATTAATATGTTTGTTTCAGTCACATACTTCATAAAATCTTCAAAAAGAATTTCCAAAAAAAAGAGATGCATTCCTCCTTCAAAAACTTGTTTTTTTCAACAGTTACTCTAAATTCTAGTTTCAAAACCTTAGGTACTACTCAATTGGTGTAATAATTTTGTTTAAGTCATATACTTTATAAAATCTTTAAATTTGAAAAAAAGAAATAAAGAGTTACATTTCTCCTTCAAAAACTTGTTTTTGTTCAACATTTACTATAATTCTAATTTCAAAACCTTATGTACTCAACTAATATTTTTGTTTCAGTCACATACTTTATAAAATCTTTAAATTAATAATAATAATAATAATAATAATAATAATAATAATAATAATAATAATAATAATAATAATAATAATAATAATAATAATAATAAATTGTTACATTCCTCCTTCAAAAAACCTTTTTTTTTTTATTTTTTATTTTATTTATTTTTTTTTTTTATTTTTTTTCCTCCAAACCTTATGTACTTGGTGAATATTTTTTAACTAGGGAATAACATCCCTAATGTTTACATCAGACAATTTACCTTATGTTGTTTGGAAATGAATTTTAACAATTTTCATTTTGCACCCTTTAACTTTTATGATTTTACATAAGCAACCTCTCATTTTAAACGTGACACAGGCAACTTACCTGCACGGGCTGCATCCCATCACTTAATTATGTGTACTTTACTTTATGTTAATAGACCCTATGTTTAACCACCATGTCACGGTTCTAAAACTTTAACCCGCAAAGAACCTTCCAAACAAACGAGGCGTGTTTTTACCTAGAAAAACATAAAGGTCCACCTCACAAATAAACATCAAAATATGGGTGGTGTTTATTATAGCACTTACAGAGGTTAATGTTTAAAGGGAGCCATCCGAACCTCCGGCGTGTAGCCGGCGGCGGAAGAATGTAGATTTGTTAAGATCGATTGACAAAGGCTATTGATATCATGTTAAAATATACAATGGGAGTGTTTTGAGAATGATTGCTTGATTTTCCGTTACAAAGTGATGTTATACATATAGGCACCAAGAGCTATTTTGGGTAAATTGATAATTATCCCCTAATTGAGCTAATTACAATTAGGATACAACTAATTGATTTACACTTATCTACAAATGCACACTCATGGCACTTATCCAAAATATACGACTAACAATAAATGATTTACACCTTTATTATACTTTTGTAAAGTATGATTTTTGAAACCGAACATGTTTCTTAAACGATTCCCAACTTTTTCCTTATTCAATCGACTCATTGTTTAGTTTAATCCGATTCAACCAGCCGGTGCGGTTTAGTTTTCAAAATACTAATAGAACACAGTATGGTGGTTGATGGCTTGAGCCATCAGCAATGGCACGAGAACCACACTGGTCTTCGGCTCATCGTCCCACGACTGGTACATACCAGCCCATGCGTTTTTTTTTTCTTTGGTATATGTGGACAAATGACACCACTTTTACTCCATGACACCCACTTTTATACCAAAGAGCGATTTTGATGCCATAAACAAAAAATGATGAGGTGCACCACTTTTGCTCAAGATAACACGCCATACCCAGCTCTCTAAGAGAGAGAAAAAGAAGAAGAGAGGAAAAAAAAAAAAAAAACAACTTAGGTTAATAACATTTGGGAAGTGATACTTACACCACTTTTTTTGATGCACACACCATAATTGTGCATATAGCATATTGTAACATGTGCATTAATGATGTAACATTGTGGTGTGTGCATAAAAAAAAAGTGGTGTAAGTATCATTCCATAACATTTCCCAATAAGTAAAAAGTAGTGTAGTAAAACAAGGTAAACAGCCTCACTATAAAAGCCTCATATGCCAACACCATAACCTGAAAACCACATTCTCAAACAAGCTAGGGTTTATCACTGCATTCACGCACAGGTACAATTCTTAAACTTCATTTCTTCCTGTATATGCATCTTTCTTTTTACAGTTAATAAAATCAGTTACAGTTGTTTGTTCTATTTTTAACCACCATGTCACGGTGACGTCACCATCATCACCATCATCACCATCTGTCTTAAACAATTTTTTTCCACTACTTGTTACATGACGTCATCATCATTTTTTAAGAAAGGTTGACGGTTATGGACCTGAAACCATTTTTTTAAAATAATTTTGTTATTTTATTTGTTTAGCCCCTTGTAGATTTAATATTTTCATTTAAGTCACTAGATCTGAAACTTTATAAATTTGTCACCTAACTTTTTAATATTTGGAGCATTTAAGATTTTGTTTAAATACTCTTGTTTTGAATGCTAATCGTCCCACGACTGGTACATACCAGCCCATGCGTTTTTTTTTTCTTTGGTATATGTGGACAAATGACACCACTTTTACTCCATGACACCCACTTTTATACCAAAGAGCGATTTTGATGCCATAAACAAAAAATGATAAGGTGCACCACTTTTGCTCAAGAGAGAAAAAGAAGAAGAAGAGAGGAAAAAAAAAAACTTAGGTTAATAACATTTCCCAAAAAGTAAAAAGTAGTGTAGTAAAACAAGGTAAACAGCCTCACTATAAAAGCCTCATATGCCAACACCATAACCTGAAAACCACATTCTCAAACAAGCTAGGGTTTATCATCTGCATTCACGCACAGGTACAATTCTTTACTTCATTTCTTCCTATAATATGCATCTTTCTTTTTACAGTTAATAAAATCAGTTACAGTTGTTTGTTCGATGTTTAACCACCATGTCACGGTGACGTCACCGTCATCACCATCTGTCTTAAACAATTTTTTTCCACTACTTGTTACATGACGTCATCATCATTTTTTAAGAAAGGTTGACGGTTATGGACCTGAAACCATTTTTTTAAAATAATTTTGTTATTTTATTTATTTAGCCCCTTGTAGATTTGATATTTTCATTTAAGTCACTAGATCTCAAAATTTATAAATTTGTCACCTAACTTTTTAATATTTGTTTGGCGACAAGCTTTTTGGAGCATTTAGGATTTTGTTTAAATGCTAATATAAGGGGGTGTCTGTTTAAGCTTATATGTTGCTTATGAGCTTATTTGTTTTTCGTCTTATATTTCATAAGCCCCATTTTTTCGGCTTATTTTGAGACTGGTGGGCTTATATAAGCCCATAAGTCTCAAAATAAGCCAGAAAATTATGGCTTATGAAATATAAGCCAAAATCAACTAAGCTCATAAGAACACATATAAGCTTAAACAAACACCCCCTAAGAAAAGTTTGGCGTTAGCAATTAGTTTTTACAACTAGGTAAGGTACCAATTGTTAATGGACTTATGTTTACGTTTAACCCCACTTATGTTATATTAAGCACTTATTTTGAATAAGCTTAAACAAACACCCCCTAAAAAGAGTTTGTTTATTTCATCATAAACTGCGTATTGGTGACAAGCTTATATGTGGGCTTACGAGCTTATTTGATTTCGGCTTATATTACATAAGCTTTAATTGTCCGGCTTATTTTGAGAGTTATCGGCTTATATAAGTTTATCATATCATAATAAACTTTTGAAATATAAGCCAAAAGTTGAGGCTTATGAAATATAAGCCGAACGACATATAAGCTTAAACAAACACCCACTAAGAAGATTTTGGCGTTAGCGATTAGTTTATTTTACACGTTATACTCAACTAGGTAACTAGGTAAGGTAACAATTGTTAACGGGGCTTATGTTTATATTTACCCCACTTATGTTTTATCAAGCGCTTAAGCCCACTTTGAGCTATATTTACATTTATGTTTATTATTTCATATAGCTCAAAGTGCGCTAATAAAACTTAAGTGGGCCTAAGCATTAACTTAAGTTTTTTAACAACAACCAAAATATTTTTCAAACTATATTAATTTCCGTTCAAGGTTTGCTGTCTGTTTGTCGTTCACTAGGACCAAGCTACTAATTGCTTTCTGACTTAAATGAAAAACGATAATTGTGAAAATTTGTCAATCAACAAGGCAAAGTGTAAAAAGGAATGAAAAACCTTTCTGAAAATGAAAACATCATAAGAGGCAAAAATCGCTTGTAGTCTTGTGTTGTATGATGCTTATAAGTTAGCCTTGTATGCAATGACATGAAAAATGTCATAATGTTTCCATGTTTGCAAGCATTTTATTCTATTTCTGTTATCTTGTTTACTTTCATCGAGCATGATTGATTCAATGTTTATGTAAAAGTTTCTATTTTATGTTTCATAAGTTCTAATATAAATATTAACAATCAGGTAGAATGGACATTCCACATTCCAAAGCCACGAGGACTGAGAAAGTGGTGCTTAAGGCAATAATAGGCTGCGGGACTCAATCCGCCAACAAGGCCCAAGGCTGGTACTTGAATTGTGGTTCTTCAGAGCATGTTTGCTACTCTAGGCACATGTTTGTGGACTACAACCCAATGAGTGATCACGAGGTGATTTTGGACAATGATGATCATCTTGATGTAGCTGGAATTGGTACAGTGGTGATTCGATTCGACACACACAAGGTTTTGCCTCTTTCAAATGTTCTTCATATACCCAAAATCAGTAAATGCTATGTATCTGTCGCCAAACTCGATGATCTTGGATACATCATGTCTTTTGTGGATGGGATAGGTGTCATTACTAAGAGCCACGAGGTCATAGGTAAAGGGTATAATTTAGGGAATACCGTGTATCGGTTGAGCTTAAGGGGAGATCCTCCTTTTAGGAGAGTGATTGCCAATAAACATCCAGGTGCAATGCGTGGTCACGAGGTTACTTTGGACAACGATGATCATGCTGAAGTGGCCAGGATTGGTATATCGGCCCTTAAGTTCAGCCCGGACAAAGCTAATGATTCGGGACTCAGCGTTACTTTTGGGGGTGGGTAATGTGTCATTAAGCAGGGTGATGTGGTCATTCAAAAAGGGTACAAGGATAACGTTTTATATAAGATGGACTTTATGAAAGAACCACCCACACATGCCAAAGTAGTGCATCATGAAAAGATAGGCTTGTTGATGGGCAATGAACACCCAGAGTTGACCAAAGCTAGGGTTCGAGGGTGGTACTTGCTTGCTAGTTGCACAATGCATGTTTGTAACTCGAGGGACATGTTTGTTGACTACCAATCGGCGACTGGTCATGAGGTGGTTCTGGAGGACAAAAGTCGTGTTGACGTGCTCGGGTATGGAACGGTGAAACTTCAGTTGACTACTGGTAAGGTTTTGACTCTTGAAAGAGTTTTTCATATGCCTGCAATCATGAAGTGTTGCATATCCGTTAAAATGCTTAAGGAGATGGGATTTAGCGTGGGCTTTGATGATGGGGGATGCTATGTGAAGAAGGGTCAGGAGATCGTGGAACTGGATTTGCTGAGGATGGATTGTTTCGGATGGGTCTCGTTGATGAACTTTTGGTAGTTTAGTTTTGGTCCACAAACTTTCTTAAGTGCATACTCTTGACTTCATGTATGCCTATTGAATCTTAAGTTGTGGTAATGTCGTAATGTCTTTCTGAATTTAATACTTTTGCTGAAGAATTATGTTATGTATCCTTTTGTGCTTGTTAATCCTTTAGCTTCTTTTCTTGCCATATAACCGCAATGCATCGCTTATGTTATTCATATGGTGGAAACAGCCTACAAAGATGTAGTGCCTTGCAAACTGGGTGCAATTCAGAATACGGATCTGCAATAATTAAGTGTGGTAGTATTATGATTCCATCTTGTTTGTAGCAAGATATAACCACGATATCTTTTTTATGTGTTAAAAACTTGGGTTTACCAATATTATCAGCAGTTTAATGTACATCTAGTAATGTTTAAAATTGGGTTAAAAACTCAGGTATGCTTATCGTTTGTCATTGCCTCAGTTTATACATAGGTGATTCAAAGATCAATCTAGTATCAAAAGATAACAGATTTTGTTATGAAGGTCATTAAAAATGAATGGGCCAATACTATTGAGGTGTTGGATTGATTGTTTAGAACTTTAGATCTTCAAGTTTGGAAATCTATTTGAGATATATCAACATTATGTTTTAAGCCATCATGCATTGTGATCTCTTTAATTCATCATGTTATATTTTTTTGAATTTAATGGTATTTATGGTTGCTGATTTACAGAAGGAGGGCGGTACCTAAATCTAGTAAATTTATTAATCACAAAATATATAGTGATAGATTCCCATCTCCTCTTAGTGTAACGGGACAGACCCGAAGACAATCACAAAGCTAAGAAAACTAATTAAATAAACAAACATATGGTCTTACTGCAAATATATATACTTTGTAATATGTCAGTTCAGTTTTAGGAGGATTTTTGATTAAGTTGATGGTTAACGTTAAAAAGAAAATGTTCTAACAAGCTCTCGTAAAGCATAATAGATAGGGGTAATTCTCCTGGGCGAACATTGGTAATGAACCTATCTAGACCACCAGACCTTGATCCTTCTATTTGGATGACATTGAATTGCAGTGTTGTTCCTCCCATGAGTAAAATTGAAATGCATTGTAGATTTGTAGATGTATAACTTAACTACCATATGACACGACTATAGAGTTATGGAATAATCATTGAAAAACGACTTCGTACCTTGCTTTCTAGATATGACAAGCGGTGCGGAACCTCCAACTCTTGCCTACTATTCCCTCAATCCGTTTAAATATAAAACTTGAAAATAGGAATGTACCATGTCAGGTGAGCAAACAAGCTTTTGGAATGATCATTGGTCCACGTTAGGTGTTAGTCTTAGGCATGGCTTCCCTAGGCTGTACGCCCTTGAGCTTGAAAATGACTGTCTTTTATGTGATCGTTGAAAGATTGTGAACGGGATTTGGCAGGGTGTCTGGGCTTGGAGATTTCCCCCACTTGGATGGGCCGAATCTGATCTTGACTCTCTTCAACATCTCATGCATAACCGTATTATCTCGGCTCGTTCGTTTAACATCTCGTGTACAACCATATCATCTCGGCTTGTTCGTTTAACATCTCGTGTATAACCATAGCATCTCGGCTTGTTGGTTTAACATCTCTTGTACAACCATATCATCTTGGCTCGTTCGTTTAACATCTCGTGTATAACCATAGCATCTCGGCTCATTCGTTTAACATCTCATGTATAACCGTAGCATCTCGACTCATCCGTTTAACATCTCATGTATAACGATATCATCTCGGATTGTTCATTTAACATCTCATGTATAACCGTAGCATCTCGGCTCGTTCGTTTAACATTTCGTGTATAACCATAGTATCTCGGCTCGTTCGTTTAACATCCACGTATAACCGTAGCATCTCGACTTATCCGTTTAACATCTCATGTATAACGATATCATCTCGGCTCATTCGTTTAACATCTCATGTATAACCGTATTATCTCGGCTCGTTCGTTTAACATCTCGTGTACAACCATATCATCTCGGCTTGTTCGTTTAACATCTCATGTATAACCGTATTATCTCAACTCGTTCGTTTAACAACTCATGTATAACGATATCATCTCGGCTCGTTCGTTTAACATCTCATGTATAACCATAGCATCTCGGCTTGTTCGTTTAACATCTCGTGTATAATCACAGCATCTCGGCTCATTGGTTTAACATCTCATGTACAACCATATCATCTCGGCTCGTTCGTTTAACATCTCGTGTATAACCGTAGCATCTCGACTCATCTGTTTAACATCTCGCGTATAACCATATCATCTCGGCTCGTTCGTTAAACATCTCGTGTATAACCATAGCATCTCGGCTCGTTCGTTTAACATCTCACGTATAACCGTAGCATCTCGACTCATCCGTTTAACATCTCATGTATAACGATATCATCTCGACTCGTTCTTTTAACATCTCATGTATAACCGTATAATCTCGGCTCGTTCGTTTAACATCTCGTGTACAACCATATCATCTCGGCTTGTTCGTTTAACATCTCGTGTATAACCATAGCATCTCGGCTTCTTGGTTTAACATCTCTTGTACAACCATATCATCTTGGCTCGTTTGTTTAACATCTGTTGTATAACCATAGCATCTCGGCTCGTTCGTTAGACATCTCGTGTATAACCATAGCATCTCGGCTCGTTCGTTTAACATCTCACGTATAACCGTAGCATCTCGACTCATCCGTTTAACATCTCATGTATAACGATATCATCTCGACTCGTTCTTTTAACATCTCATGTATAACCGTATTATCTCGGCTCGTTCGTTTAACATCTCGTGTACAACCATATCATCTCGGCTTGTTCGTTTAACATCTCGTGTATAACCATAGCATCTCGGCTTGTTGGTTTAACATCTCTTGTACAACCATATCATCTTGGCTCGTTCGTTTAACATCTCGTGTATAACCATAGCATCTCGGCTCGTTCATTTAACATCTTATGTATAACCATATCATCTCGGCTCGTTCGTTTAACATCTCATGTATAGCCGTAGCATCTCGGCACGTTCGTTTAACATGTCGTGTATAATCACAGCATCTCGGCTCATTGGTTTAACATCTCATGTACAACCATATCATCTTGGCTCGTTCGTTTAACATCTCGTGTATAACCGTAGCATCTCGACTCATCTGTTTAACATCTCGCGTATAACCATATCATCTCGGCTCATTCGTTTAACATCTCGTGTATAACCATAGCATCTGGGCTCGTTCGTTTAACATCTCGTGTATAACCATAGCATCTCGACTTGTTAGTTTTACATCTCGTGTACAACCATATCATCTCCGCTTGTTCGTTTAACATCTCGTGTATAACTATAGCATCTCGGCTTGTTGGTTTAACATCTCGTGTACAACCATATCATCTTGGCTCGTTCCTTTAACATCTCGTGTATAACCATAGCATCTCAGCTTGTTGGTTTAACATCTCATGTATAACCGTAGCATCTCGAGTCATCCGTTTAACATCTCATGTATAACGATATCATCTTGGCTCGTTCGTTTAACATCTCATGTATAACCGTAGCATCTCGGCTCGTTCGTTTAACATCTCGTGTATAATCACAGCATCTCGGCTCATTGGTTTAACATCTCATGTACAACCATATCATCTCGGCTCGTTCGTTTAACATCTCGTGTATAACCGTAGCATCTCGACTCATCTGTTTAACATCTCATGTATAGCCATAGCATCTCGGCTCGTCCGTTTAACATCTCGTGTACAACCATATCATCTCGGCTCATTCGTTTAACATCTCGTGCATAACCATATCATGTCGGCTCATCCGTTTAACATTTCGTCTACAACCATATCATCTCAACTCGTTCGTTTAATATCTCATGTATAACCGTAGCATCTCGGCTCATTGGTTTAACATCTCATGTACAACCATATCATCTCGGCTCGTTCTTTTAACATCTCGTGTATAACCGTAGCATCTCGACTCATCCGTAATTAATTTTAAATTAAAGTATTTAATTTTTAATTTTATAAAACTATTTTTTAAATAGTTTTTCAAGTTTATAAAAGTATTTTATTAAATAAAAGTAATTAATTTTAAATAAAGTATTTAATTTTAATTTTTAATTTTTAATTTTTAATTTTATAAATGGCGTGGACATGTCGACGGGAATGAAACCGCCAAAAATTTCACCAAAAAAATCTAATTATTTCACAAAAAAATCAAATTATCGCGCCAAAAATGCCGACTAATTTATTTTACTGTCCCGTGGACATGTCGCCGGGATAGTTAAAAATATAAAACAAAACCCTCTCTGGTCAACACTTAGAAAAAAAAACGAGTTCTAACAAAAAAAACCAGATCCACCACTGCACTGTCTCTTTCTCAATAACCATCATCGCCGGCGAGCACCACCACCACACGAGCACCTCCGACACCACAACCACCACCACTACACCCCCTCCGTCACCACAACAGCACCACCACCACCACACGAGCACCACTGTGCACTTTTCTTCCTCCTTTTCTCCCCGTTTAATTCTTTCCTCAACCCATCTCATGTTTAATTCTTTCTTTTCTTCTTCCCCGTTATTTCTTGTTTAACGAAGGTATTTTTAAAATTTTGATTTGCATTTTTTAATTTTTTGATATTATTAGTTATTAAATGTTAATTGTTAATGTATAATTGTTAATTTTTTGATTTTTTTTTAACAGCCTGTGAAGCCGAGGGTGAGAGCCGAGGGTGAAGCCGAGACAGAGGTAATGTGGTCCCTTTTTTTTAACTTTTGGTATCCCGACGACATGTCGACGACAACTGTTTGTGTACAGCCCAAGATATATGTTAAACTAGTTAAATTAGTTTAGTTAGTTAATTATGTTTCGGCTAACTGTTTTATCGTTTTAGCCAAAATAGTTTTTTAAATTAGTTAATATATGCAAATATGTTATTAGTTAGTTAGTTAGTTGTGGATTGATTAGTTGAAAAAATTAGTTTTCCAGCGGAGTAAATATGTTGCGTTTAGTTAGTTTGCGAATCGATTAGTTGAAAAAATTAGTTGAGTATGTAGGAGTAGAATTAGAATTAGAATTTTTGCGTTATATATAGAAGTAGATATATTGGTTAAATGTTAGTTTGCGTTTGGTTAGTATATATGGTATACTAGTTCTAATATATTGGTTAATTGTAAGGTTTTGAAAAATTGGTTAGATAGAAGTAGATATATTGTTTACAATTCTAGTTAGATAGAAGTAGATATATTGATAAAATGTTAGTTTGCGAATCGATTAGTTGACAAAATTAGTTGAGTACGTAGGAGTAGATATGAATTAGAATTTTTGCGTTATATATAGAAGTAGATTCTTGGACGGCATCAACACCCTGAGCTGACCATTTCCTTTTTGAAGGTAAATGTTTACAACTATTTGATTTTGTGTAGTTATTCTCGATTATGTTGTGGCTTACCTTTTTTCTTAGGCAGTGGCAGAAATTGCAAAGGCTTCAAATCGTGAAGCTTATTTAGTCCCCGCTCAAGCAGAGGCCTACCATAAACACGTGAAGTCTGAATTGTCTAACTTGGAAAGGAAAACAGTGAACAAAGTTGACGATGGTGATCACTCGAGTCTTGAAGAAGATGCTGATAAGTATAAGGAGCAATTGGAGGCCGTCTTTTTTAAACTGAAGGAATCCAAGAGCTACAGACGAACGGTTGGATCTATAGTATTTCCTGTATCACGGCAGCTACTCCTCTACTTAGCTCCTTGAAGTAAACAGCATACTTGATAGACTTGGATATAGTTGAGGTAGTAATACTATTTGTTTTTCAAGCAATTGTTATCACTGTGTATATATTGAGATTTATCTTCTTGATAAATGTATATGTTATTATATTTTCAGGATGGAATCGTAGCACTTGCGGAAGTGGAAAAATCCTATAAACTGGAGACAAGAACCACGGAGGTCCTTATAGAAGCTTTACAATCATATACTTGGATTATTTTGCGTTGTACTTATGGTTGAAACAATATTTTCGTGACCCTTATCTTAGTATTTTGTAGTTTAACCTTTTGGCGACTTGAAAATCGCGGATATTGAAACATTCGTGGATATGGCAGCTAGGTTTAGATATTACCACACCCCGTTTTGTAGACTTTATATGTTTTAATGCATTTCGAGGTTGTTTAGCGATAACTTGCAAGTGTTTTAGGCGATGGCGAGTTATACGTGTAGGACATGTTGATATTGAGTGGTTATAGGTACTATTACAAGTTCTGGTTGTTACAGGTTTTGATAGATTTTTTCCGGAAAATTCGGAAAAAAATCTGGAAAAATGTTGGTTTTGCAGCCTGCTGTTAGCAGGATACCTCAGTGATGCCGTCGACATGTCGACAGCAACATTAACCAAAAAATATTGTTTTTTTAATTATTTCCGTTGACATGTCGACGGCATAATTAAATAATCAAATTTTTTAATTTTAAAATGCCGTGGACATGTCGCCGGCATTAGATAAAACGTAATTATTATTTGTTAATTAGTATTATTTTCCCGTCGACATGTCGACGGAAACAATTTGACTGACAAAGAATTCGTTTGACTGAAAAACGAAGTGGGACCCACGATGTCGACGGCGATTGTCGACGGGAACGTTGTTCCCGACGAGGCACAGCCGTCGATATGTTCCCGTCGACATGTCGACGGCAACAGATAATGCCGTGGACATGTCGACGGGAACGTCGTAAAAATGTCGCCGGCGAAAGCGTCGATTGTACTAGTGTTATGTTCAGTATGGCTCTATGCTTGATAATCGATTAGCTTATTATTCTATTCAAATTTACACCACATTGCGGTAGCTTTTATGTTATGTATATTAGTATATACAGGTTTTGGTACAAACAGCCTATAGATATATGCATCTGCTCCCAAGGTTGACACAACGCGTCTTCAAACACTTGCACTTATAGATGAAGTGTAGTGTTATGAGCAACGAACCCATCTTGTTTGCTAAAGACTAGTAATTCCAAAAAAAAAAAAAAAAAAAAAAAAAAAAATGGTTTAAGAGGAATGATGTTTCCAACAATGCTGCTATTAGTTGTGTATACTTTGTTTGTTGGTAGGGAGTTTATCCCAGTTTATTTAAGACTAATAAATTAAGCAGTTATAAAGCAATCGCATTTCTCGTCATGGTTCAGCTAATCTGGAAATGAAAGTTTCGATAGTATATTCTCAACTAACATTTGAAATGTAAATGTTACATTCTTTTCCACAGGCTTAACTTCTGATAGTAGATTACTAGACATTGGCTCAAGGAGTAAATTGTTAATGATTGTATTTTTCACTCATCTATGCAAGCAAGCCTTATTTGTGATTTCCAATGGTTGTTCTTTACATGACATAGCGTGTGATGATGGTATTGGTGGCTATTCTACATTGGGTAAATGAAGGAACCTTTGGAAATAACATCTACCAAGTTTATCAAACTTTTGGCTACTTGTCCCTTTTGCTAGCTTCTGTGTGCCTATTGGTGATGAGACTTGGATTTGACCAATTTCATGAATAACTAGTAGTACTACAACATATCTATGGTTGTTAAAGTATTTTTCTATCTTGTTGACTCTTCTAATGAACACCTAGGTAAAAATCATGTATGTTGTAAGAAGATAATTAATAACTATACGTTAAAAAAAAAAAAAAAAAAAAAATCTAATTTAGCAAAACTTATAAGAGCATTAGGTGTGGTAAGAAGCTCAACCTCCTCATTCGGCCTACAAGGGTGACACATCATCTTAACAAACCTCCTTTTATAACCCCCTCACTCACAACTAACTACAACTTACTCATTTAGGCCTACCACTTACATCTTTTTTTATTCAAATTATCAAATAAACTAAATCCATTTAATTCAAATAATACAAATACTAATTATTATTGTTTTTTTAAAAAAGTTACAAAATAGTTAAGGAAAAAAAAACGCCAATCGTATACTAGCTGTTATCTAAATACCTTGAGTTATGCCCGTTCCTACCAGTTCATGCCTGTACTTGACTTAAGCCCATTCCAAAAAAAAAAAAAAATCTTCTTCTCTTACATGTACACACCACACAAACACGTTACGAGTTTAATTAATATTCACTTCGTAAGTTAACATTAACAAATAGATAAACATTTATTAAAAAAAAAAAAAAAAAAAAAAAAAAAAAAAAAACCTTCACTGACAAAAAAACTGCAAAAGTACAAGTTTTAAGCTCACCGTGCAGGTGAGGAGCAAGGATTTGGCGAACGACGAGGAGAGACCCCGGTATGGTGGCAAGCTTCGGCGAGGCTTGAGCATGTCCGCCCCGGATTCTCTAATTACAAGGGCTAATGGTCTCTAAATGTACTATAGTTGTCCTGATTTCCTTCTATATGTATTGAACATTTTTTTTTTTTTTTTTTTTAATTCTATGTCCTAAACTTGCTTTTTTTAATATATTTTGTGTATTCTGTGACAATTTTGCCCCTCTCTGGTTAATAAAATGAAAGACAAAATGGTATAAAATACACAAAAAATAACAAAAAAAGCAAGTTTAGTACATAAATAGAAAATAAAAATTGTTCAATATATATAGAAAAAAATCATGACAACTATGATATATTATCAAGCCATTAGCCATAATTACAAATAGAGTAAAATAAATTGTTCGTTTCAGAACATCTATGATGAATACTAGTTAAGTTTTAAATTGAAAATAAATACGCTCAATGTCTGTACTGTTCATTTCTTGCATCTTTCACTATTTCTTTAATTACCGTCCATCAATCAACGGCCGTTAAGTCCTCCACGTGCTTTGCATGTAAGGGTAGTTTGGTTATTTCACCGCGTTATGTTAATTATTTTGGTACAAACTTAAGGACGAACGGTTTACTTTACTCCTAAAATTAACACCATCACCTCATCAACCATCCTTCTTCTTCATCTCCACTCACTAACACCAATCATTATAACCACCCACCACCACCCACCACCATTACAACCATCCACCACCCTCCCACACCAACACCTCCGGCCAACTTTGACTATTACGACCAAAGTTGTTCATGGTTTGAGTGGATTCATGTAGTAAAAAAATGGTAGCTATGTTCACGGGCAGGGGTGTAAACGAGTCGAGCCGAGTACTGCCAAGCTCGAGCTCGACTCGAATACTAAAACTCGAGCTCGAGCTCGACTCGTCATATAAAACTCGAGTTGGATTATTTTTACATTTAAGGCTCGAACTTGATGAATACTCGGCATACTAAGCTCAGCTCGACTCGCTTTATATGAACAATGAGTAAATATATGTATATAAAAGAATAATAGTGTAATTTAATCGAAGCTCGATAAGGATCGCGAGCTTCACGAGGAGCTCGAACTCGAGCTTGACTCGTTTAAATCGAGTTGATTCCGAGTAGTTTACGAGTCAATCTCGAATAACTTGTGAGTTGTCTTTCTCGTTTACAACCACATTCAAGGGGCATGTATCATATTTAACAACCCGAATCCAACCTTGAGGCGACAGGCACCCGGGCCAGAATTAAAGGATGTAGCATATGGGGTCGGTAAAAAATATGGTGCGCGCTTCGTGAGGACGATTATCTGGGGGATTTTTTTTTTTTTTTTTTTTTTTTTTTTTTTTTTGGTGAAGGGCCTTTTACCCGGTAATATATATATTACTAAAAAAACAAATAAGTACAATGAAATGTTGCTGAAGTACCATATTGAACAATCATTATATCATTTATGACAGGCTACAAATGATCAACTAGCTACATACAACTAGAAAACCAATTCAAAAACTAGCCTAAACTAAGACACATCAAACATTATGCAAAAATAAAAGAAAACAAACTATCCAAGTCTAATATAATGGATGCCAGCAATCTTTAATTGGGCCGCAGAGAGACTACAATCATTAAAGTAATCATCTTCACAAGTATTGTAATCACATGTACCCTCTTTTCATTGCTCCAAAAGACTCTTTGTGTTCCCTCCGCTACCAAAATAAGTAGTCTCGTTGCGGTCATCAAGAACTTCATCATCATCGCTATCAGAAACAACCACTTTACATACCTTAGAGAATGAGTTACCCACCTTAGTTGAAGAAGTACTAGGAGATGAATAAGTACAAGGCTTAGTGGCCTCAACCTACACATTCTCAAACAAACACAACTTTTGATATATCAACTATTTAGTTTTTCGGCTATTATTATTTTTCTCGTTGAGACAAAATGAAAGCGAATAAGTTCTCTGATTTTTTTAACACCCGAGTTACAACCAATTATTCGTTATTGGAGCCGGTAACATGCGGAGTTAATATCCGACCCTTTAACCATGTTTTTTTGGATAGTAATAAAATATTGGTAAAAGTAGTCAAAAGTTTTTATTGGAAGTTTTAATCAAAACGGTCATTTAAAATTAAATGTTGTAATAGTACGAATATTTAAATTTAAAGAGTTTATCCAAACAACTTTTTCAGAGTTTGGGAGATAAACATTGTAAAAAAGTTAAGATATTAAAATTAAGTAATCAAAAGGATAAAAATAATGCTAAAAAAGGTTAAGTGTTTAACAATAAATTGACTCTGAATTAAAGAATTAGACTGATAGTGGTAAGATCACCCCAAGATTACAAACAACCCTGCCACATCAATGCTAACTCAACTTTTTTCTCTCATATACCAAAATGCTCTTAGTAAGAGGACCACACTCACAACGAAAAACATACCCTGCAAAAAAAAAAAAAAAAAAAAAAAAAAAAAAAAAAAAAAACCCATAAAAAATACTCTCACACACAATCCTCTTCAATTCATTCGGTCCATAAAGGGGGGCGCATCTGGTTCAGGTAGACCCACCAAACCTCTGTCTGGTTCAGGTTGAGAGGGACATGTCTGATTCAGGTAGATCCACTGAACCTCAGTTTGGTTCTGGTAGAGGGGGACGCGTCTGGTTCAGGTAGACCCACTGGTTCAAGTAGACTGGGACGTGTCTCGTTCAGATAGACCCACTGAACTGGTCCTATGATGTTTAGGATATGTTTGGCAAAAGGGGCTGGGGTTTGGGCTAGGGCCCTAGGACTTATAGTATAAGCCGAAATTAAAATTTGTATTTTTGTAAATTTGTTTGGCAAATTAGCTTAAGTTTAGGCTTATTGTTACAAAATTATTAAAAATGATATAATTAAATAAGTTTATATATATGTTAGATATTTTTGTAGATAAATAAGAAATTTACTGTTCAAAAGCCTCGGTTTAAAGTTTTCAGCCCTTTTTTATGAGGCTGAGGCTTATAAAAATTTATGACTTATAAGATCTTTCATAAACTTGTATGGCAATAAACCCCTTTGCCAAACATAGACTTATTTTAAAAGTTTAATTCTTAAACACACACAAAAGTAAAAGCCGTGTATTTTTATTTCAAAATCACAACAATTTCCAAAAAAGTAAAAGAGTAGTAGTGTACGGTAATAAAACCATCATATAACCCCAAAGGGATGCCCTAACAAGACCGGGTCTACAGCCCCTAGCCCACTGCCACCTAGCCCCTAGCCTACTGCCACATTTCTTTTTTTGTCCCCCACTAGCCCATTTGTAATAAATGTTATAAAAGATGTCATTAGTTTTTTTTTTTTTTTTTTTTTTTTTTTTTTTTTTTTTTTTTTTTAATAAATGTTATAAAAGTTTTTAAAAAAAAAGTATTTTATTAAAAATAATAAAAGTTGAAATTTTTTTGTAAAAAAAATAAAAGTTGTAAATTTGAATAATCTTCATATGTCGTAGATGTTGTTGAATAATAACATTTGTTGTCATAGTCGTTTAATGTGGTAACGTTTAACATGCTATTTGTTATTGTTATTAATTAAATAAAAACGCATTGGACGTTAATTATATAAACGTAACAAATAAACACAAAAAAAACGTTACAAAAAATATATACTATACCAAACATTTAAAAAAAAAAAAAAAAAAAAAACGCATTGGACGTTAAATATATACTATACCGTAAATGTTGTTGTTATTAATTAAATAAAAACGCAATGGACGTTAATTATATAAACGTAACAAATAAACACAAAAAAAACGTTACAAAAAATATATACTATACCAAACATTAAATAAAAAAAAAAAAAAACGCATTGGACGTTAAATATATACTATACTGTAAATGTTGTTGTTATTAATTAAATAAAAACGCATTGGACATTAATTATATAAACGTAACAAATAAACACAAAAAAAACGTTACAAAAAATATATACTATACCAAACATTTAAAAAAAAAAAAAAACGCATTGGACGTTAAATATATACTATACCGTAAATGTTGTTGTTTTTAAATAATATGTTAACGTTGTTGTTCGTAGATGTTGTTGTTTTTAAATAATGTGTTAACGTTGTTTGTTCGTGATGTTGTTGTTTTTTTAAATAATGTGTTAACGTTGTTTTTTAATTGAATGATAACATTTGTTGTTATAGTCGTTTAATGTGGTAACGTTTAACGTGAAACATAACAAATAAACATAAAAAAAAACATTACACAAACAAAATACAAACAAAAAAAATACAAACACAAAATATTACACAAACAAAATACAAAAAAAAAATTACACAAACAAAAAAAAAAAAAAAAAAAAAAAAAAAAAAAAAGGCACAAAACGACAAAATTGGAAAAAAAAACAAAAATAAAAACACAAAGGACCACTGCCACTCCACTGCCACCTAGAGTCTAGACCCGGTTCAACTAAAAAAAGACCCCCGGTCTTTATAACCCCTCCCAACCCCAAAACCTTCTACACATTTCCAAACAAGCTACTCCTTAGGGTTTATAATATCTTCTGCTGAATTATTCACACAACACAGGTACAATTCTTCACTTCATTATAATATACTTCTTTCATTTTCAAGTTAGATAGTTTGGAGCTGATTTTGTTGCTTTAGTAAGGTGTATGTGATTGTTTGTTCCATTTTTGCCGCTGACGTCATCATCGAAGTCTTTTTTTTTTAAAAAACTTTTTCAATATTTTACAAAAAACAACTTTTTTTTGTATCAACTCTAAGGTAGACGGTTATGAGCAACTTGTGTTTGTATGTTTGTTATTTTGTTATCTAGTCCCTGTAGATTTTGATTTTTTCATTTTAGTCACTAGATCTGAAATTTTACATATTAGCCTCTCAACTTTATAATATGCCAATTTCTTCATTAACTTATTGGTTGGTTATGTTTGGCGAAAAGCTTGTTGGAGCATTTAGAAGCGTTTTAAGTATAATGGTTGCTTGACAATCAGTGTTTAGCGTTGTATTTTGAATGCTAATAAAACAAGCGGTTAGTGTTAGCGATAGGTTCTACGTCATTTTACGTATACATATTTGGTACCATACGCTTATAAAACAAACAGCTAAATTGTAATTATAAAGTGTATAATGTTGTAAAAGCTAAGCAAAACGCTAAACGATCCTTTTATTAGCGTTTAAATAGGAGCTTCTAAACAAAAACCAAAAGTTAAACGCTCGCTGCCAAACAAACACTATATTTCTAAACGCTCCAAAAAGCTCGTTGCCAAACAGAGCCATAATTAATAAAAACTTGTCTTCATATAATTTTGATATGCTATTTGTTAAAAGTTCCTGTAGTTTACGTTTTGATCTCATTTTGTGAACTAGCTGTTAGATGAATGTATTTTAAGTATATTGGTAGGTCTCTTGTTTAGCGATATAAGAAGGTTCGTAGAGCTAACATCATGTGCTTTCAAATGGTTCCGCGTCCGTGAGATGTTGAAATTGTTGGTATACATGCTTGCCAACTGATTTTTATTCTTTTTGTTCAAAGAAGTTGATGTTTATACTATGACAAATAGTTAGTTTATGAAATTTGAATATGAATTCATACTTGTTTGATATTCTATTTGTTAAAGGTTCCTGTAAATTACATTTTGATGGTACCAAATATTTAAGCAATATTGCTTGGAGGGTAACGGTCTCGTGTAGACACTCTTGTTAACGAGATCAGAGCTTTATCCCACCATGGATTGATTGGATCAATGATCCCCTGTCGGCTTGTAATACTTTTTAATTCCTTTTATCTAGCTTCTTGGTAGCTTAATGATAATGCCATTAAAAAACAGAGTTGTGCAGTATGGGTAGGTCTAGTAGGATCATGGGAATTGGACGATAGTTGCATCTTTTGTAGGACTAGTGGGTATGTGCAATCTGAAATTTAATAAACAAGTGAAATCTGAAATTTTTGTTGTTCATGAGGATTTTAGCATTTCCGGATGTGATCATGGCTGTCATTTAACAATCAAAATACTTTTCTATCTATATTAATTTCCATTCAAGGTGCGTTGTCTTTGTCGTTCACTTGGACCAATCAACTTGCTTTCCTACTTAAGTGATATGGATATTTTTTTTATAACTAACGGTAATTAAAAATGTATGTGATAAGTATGTCAATCAAATTAAAGAGCAGAGGGTAAAAAGGAATGTCAAACCTTTCTGAAAATGGAACGCCATATGAGGCAAAAATCGCTTGTGGTCTTGTGTTGTATAATGCTTATACGTTACCCTTTGTATGCAATGACATGTAAATTGTCATAATGTTTCCATGTTGCAAGCATATTATTATGTGGATATTCTTATGTTTCATAAATTTCAAAAAAAAAAAAAAAAAAATTGAAGTTTTCATACTTTTCTTGTAACAAGCAGGTAGAACGAACATGCCACAGAAAAGAAATTCCAAGGCCAAGAAGACTGGGAAGTGTCACGTGTGTGGGGACACAGGACACTATGCTCGTGACTGCGAAGAAAGAAAGTCAGGTTCTGAAGAAGTGCTGCTTCAGGACACAACCGGGAAGTGTCACGTGTGTGGGGAGACAGGACATTATGCTCGGGAATGCAAAGACAAAAAATCAGATACTGTGAAAGTGGTGCTTCAGGACACAACCAGGAAGTGTCACCTGTGTGGGTACACAGGACACTATGCTCGCGACTGCAAAGAAAGAAAGTTAGATTCCAAGAAAGTAGGGCTTCAGGACACAACCAGGAAGTGTAACGTGTATGGGGAGACAGGACATTATGCTCGGGAATCCAAAGGCAAAACATCTGATACTGTGAAAGTGGTGCTTAAGGAAATATTAGGCTTTGAGATTAAATCCAACAGGAAGGCTCAAGGCTGGTACTTGGCTATTGGTTCTTCAGCGCATGTTTGCTACTCTAGGGACATGTTTATTGACTACAAACCAATGGGAAATCACGAGTTGATTTTGGAAAACAAAGATCATGTTGATGTAGCTGGAATTGGTACAGTGGTGCTTCGCTTCACCACAGGCAAGGTATTGACTCTTTCGAATGTTCTTCATATACCCCAAATCAGTAGATGCCTTCTATCTGTCTCCAAACTCGATGTTCTTGGATACATCATGTCTCTTGGGGGTGGGAGATGTGTCATTAAGAATACCCACGAGGTCATAGGTAATGGGATAGCAGATGGAGCCTCTCATTACGGTGGTGATATTTTTTCAACCGTGTACCGTTTGAGCTTAATGGAAGAGTGTCCTGTTAAGAAAGTGATGCTCGATGAAACAATAGGCTTGTTGGTATCCGATGAACACCCAGAGTTGACCCAAGTCAGAGCTCGAGGGTGGTACTTGCTTACTAGGTGCACAGTTCATGTTTGTAACTCGAGGGACATGTTTGTTGACTACGAGCCGGTGACTAGTTATGAGGTGGTTTTGGAAAACAATACTCCTGTTGATGTGGCTGGGTTTGGGACAGTGAAACTTCAGTTGACTAATGGGAAAGTATTGACTCTTGAAAATGTTTTTCATATGCCTAAAATTACCAAGTGTTGTATTTCCGTTAGCAAACTTACTAAGATGGGATTTACTGTGGGATTTTGGAGTGAGGGTTGTGACATTAAGAAGGGTCATGAGACCGTGGGAAATGGATATGTCGAGGACAAATTGTATCGGTTGAGTGTTGTGGATGAACATCCAAGTGCTGACTTCGACCCAATGATTGATCACGAGGTTAATTTGAACAATGATGATCATGCTGATGATCAAGCTAATGATTCGGGATTCAGCCTTACTTGTGGGGGTAGGGAATGCGTCATTAAGGCGGGTGATAAGGTCGCTTTTAAAACATACAACGATGGCGTACTATATAAGATGGACTTAGTGAAAGATCCATTCTCAGTTGCGAAAGTAGTGCGTCATGAAACAATAGGCTTGTTGATTGCCAATGAACACCCAAAGTTGACCAAAGTCAGGGCTCGAAGGTGGTACTTGCTTACTAGTTCCACAATTCATGTTTGTAACTCGAGGGACATGTTTGTTGACTACCAGCCCGTGACTGGTCATGAGGTGGTTCTGGAAAACAATAGTCATGTTGATGTGGTCGGCTATGGAACAGTGAAACTTCAGTTTACTACTGGGAATGTTTTTACTCTTAACAATGTTTTTCATATACCTGCAATTGCCAAGTGTTGCATATCCATGAACAAGCTTATGGAGATGGGATTAGGCGTGGCCTTTGGTGGTGATGGATGCTATGTTAAGAAGGGTCAGCAGATCGTGGGAAATGGGGTCGTTGAGGCTGGAATGTTTCGGTTGGGTGTCATTGATGAACGTTCAGGTGGAAATCAGGCGTGAGCGTGGTTGTTTAGATGGTCACTTTGGCTAATGGTAATTTAGTTTTTGTCCACAAACTTTCTTAAGCGTGGTTATGCCTTACTGAATCTTAAGTTGTGGTTATGTCTTACTGAAGTTGTTACTTTTGCTGAAGAATTATGTTCTGAATGCTTTTTTGTTTGATAATCGATTAGCTTTTTCTCTTGCCATTATATATATGCCACAATGCTGTAGCTTTTATGTTATCTACATTAGGATACATATTCAGGTTTTGGGACAAACAGCATATAGAAATAAGATACTTAAAACATACATTGACGACGTTTCCAACAATGCTGTTAATTCAATGGTACAACGATGGAGGCTGCTGACAAGCCTCAACTGAAATATTTACTTTGTATAACGATTTATTCCAGTTTATTTATAATGTCTCAACAGGCTTAATTAAGAGACTAACATAACTACCATATGACAGGCTTAATTAAGAGCGACCTTACATGTATTGTAGACGTTAACTTCTTTTTCGCAGGCCTCAACTGGAAATGAATATTTATTCTGCATTTGAAATGTAACCGTTAAATTCTTTTTCATAGGTTTAAGTAAGAGCGTCTAACTTAACTACCTTGAAACAGACACTCGTAATTAGTATTCAGAAAAGAATTCGTTCCTTGCTTTCTGCATATGTCAAGCGGCACATGGACTAGAAACCTGCGACTCATGCACAAATACATATACTCCTAGGCATTATTTTAGAGGTTAATGCCTCGTGTAGTTTTAATAGAGTTTTGAGGGATTTTTCTTGATTTTTGCCTTCTTAATTTAGAAATCAAACGTGTGGTTTATATAGGTTGTGATGATTACTTTTACTTAGAGCATCGGGTATAGCAACGCACACCGGCGCCACTTCCGACGTGGCACACCAAGTAACGCCGCCACCCCTCCGCGGCTTCGCTACCACACCGCATTTCCCCACTTAAGTGGGGTGGAAAATGAAAGAAAAAAACTACCATTTTTTTATTATTAGTTTTTTTTTTTTTTTTTTTTTTTTTTTTTTTTTTTTTAATGGGCTTTTTTGGTTTTAAAGAATGTGTGTGTGTGAGTTTGAGAAGGAAGAAGTACGAGGTAAAAGGAAAAAGATGACCACTATTATTTTTTATTTTTTTTTTAAATATAACTTTTGTATTAGGACGGAGGATGGACGACCCAAAATTGAATCGGTCCGACAAAATCGACTGAACTGACAAAAACCGAGCCGATCCGATAGCTTTTCGGTTCGGTCTTGATTTCATGTTTTTCCTATTTTCAGTTTTGGGTCGGTTCGACCCAAAACCGACAAAAACACACCTAAACAAATACACTAAACCGAACCAAACCGACTATATTCGGTTCGGTTTCGGTTCATGTTTTTCACGAAATCGGTTCTCGGGTCGGTTCAATTTTTATCGGGTCAGTTCGGTTTTTGACCTTTGCTCAGCCCTACTTTGTATTAATACCTTGAAATTCTCAGTGTAGTAATTCAAGTCCCTTGTTTTAATTTATTTACATTTTTAGTTCTTATTTTGGTTTTATAGAATGTAATAAAAAAAGCAAGGTTGTAAAAATCGCGAATCGGTAGTTGGGCGATCGACCACCTTGTAGCTTGTAATCGGTCTAGACGGGAATAATCGGATTGCCATTACAAACAAATTTTAGTTATTTTCCAGCAAGTTTTGTGTATTTCCGGTGAGTTTTAGGTATTTCCGGCAATGTATTTTCTAAAAAACAACTTGTAATAGACTTAGATAGTTACTACAAGTGATCTAAATAAGTTTACAGTGAGTTTTGGGTACTTCCGACAAGATTTATAGGTTTTCGGCAAGTTTGACCACCATTAACTACCATTGATCGCCGTTGAGCACGGTTGACCTATTCGTTTGACCCAGTTACATAAATCGGCAAGGTCGATGGCCTTGTAGCACCTAATCGGCGATTAATCGGCCTTGTAAAGCTTTTTTTGCAACACTGATAAAAAGTAAAGTAAAGTAAAATAACTCTCAATATCGTCTTCCACGGCTTATGGGTCCCAATGCCGTCTTTCATGGTGTATGGGGGAGGTTGAGACGTCGACAACCTTACTCCTGCCTAAAGTAGAGAGGATGCTTCCGGTTCTACCAAAGGTAGAAAATGATCTCCGGCGTAGTAATGTAATATATGATCATATATAATATGCAATATTTTTTTATCTTAATTATATTTTGAATAAATGATATTTAGTTTGTTTGAAAAATTAGTAATGAAAATAAAATTGTGGATGGATGAGGCCCAAATAAGAAAAGTGGCATAGCACTAGTGAATGGGTCATAGGGGTGTTGATCGGTTCGGTTTTCGGGTTATTCGGTTAACTCGGCTCGATTAATTCGGTTAAAAGTTTTTTAAGGGTCAAACCGTGAACCAAACCAAACCGAATTCGAATTCGGTTTTCAGTTTGGTTTGGTTGAATTCTAGTTCGGCTTGGTTCGGTTCGGTTTTCGGTTTAACCAAATGTAACCACCCGTAATTTTTCGGACTATTTTTTTAATAGTGGGATAGTTTGTTTTTATCAGAAAATGTGAATTAATTAATTTTTGATGTTTACTAATGATTAAAGTATTAAAAAGAGAAGATATCTCGGTTTTTCTTGAAAAATGACACCGCACGCGTACCGACAACGACATAAATCCACTAATCGATATCCAGAGTCGATAACAGTGATTTTGTTTTACTTTTATAAAAATGTTCTCAACAATTATATTTTTCGTGTTCACGCAAAACCAAAGTGCTACGTTTACACCAAAGCTCAACGGGACACGGAGTACACGAGTCATTAAAATAAACAAGAGATAAACTTAATCCTAACACACACCAAATCGCCCTTTTATATTTATGTTATTTCCTTCCTTATTGTTGTCACCAAACCCACAAGACGACGTATTTTATTTAGTCACATATAAAAAATAATAATAATAATAATAAACATTTATAATAGCTATAAGACCTCTCTCTTTATCCTAATCCCCACACACACGTTATCACAAAACCACAAGATACCTCTTTCTCTCCTCTTTCTTGGAAAACCTGCTACTACCTCGAGTACATCTCCCCTACAAGGAGAAACAATCACTTTCACCTTTTCTCTTCTTTGTGCACCGAGTCCGAAGATCCAGACAACCAGGCGGCGTACTCTATTCTTTCTCCCCTTCCCAAGCGTGGTCACGGGATGGCTTATGTAGTAGCAAATTATAACTTCTTTTGGCTATCAACAAAGTTCAATACAAGAAAGTTTGGTCAATAGTTTCTTGTTTTTCTTCTTTTATGTACCAGCCGATCCACAGAAAGGCCACACCTCAAAAGCTTCATTCTAGATTAAAGAGTAATCGGTGGTGGTGCTTTCTGCTTGGATCGGATTAGGTTTATCTCCTCTTCAATAGACTCACTTGCTGTAAGAATCTCAAAACCTCATTTTGTTGTTTTCGTACACGTATATTTTCTGTCTTATGGGGTTTGGTTGGTTAATAAATCTGGATTGTTCATTGTTGTTAATAAATCTTGCGATGTGGTTTGTATAATTTCGCAGTGATGTTGTTAATCTTCTTTGTCATTCAACCTAAGTTCTTGAAACTGCGAATGATATCTTTTCTTGAGTTGTTGTTTGGTCTTGTGTGGCAACTAATAAATCTCAAACAAGATACACAAAAGAAAACTAGGATTGGCTCATGAAAATTAGAAGTGCTTATTGTGTTTTCTTTTGCTTGTCATTTGGCTCATTAGTATAAAATAGATAAACGCTATTTTCAGCTTGATTGTGATTTCTTGGTGGTCGAGACCCACTGTCTCAAACAGTTGGGATGATTTTGGTTTGTTCACTTGCTCTCAACATGTACTGTCAAGAAAAGCTAAGTAAAATAAACAAGTATTGGGTTGGAAATAAAGTCGAAATGACTCTCGCTTTGTGTCATTTGGTTCAAATCAGTAGAGTGTTTGTTGTTTGCATCATCGACCCATGAGTGGTTGTTGTAGTTTGGTTCCCATATCACAATTTACCAATTTCAACATATAATAAATTAGATGGTTTGTATTAAGTATTAGTTTCATTTTTGCTTTCCTTTTTGACCCAAGTTCAAGTTCCCCAAGAGCAAAAACAAGACATTTTTTTAGTCCCCGTCATAAAACAAAGTAAATTTGGTTTACAAACTAATACTGATGTGTAACTTTGGTTGGGTCAAGGCCCAAGAAGCCTCAGATGGGTGAATAACTTTTGATAACTTAGGGTGCGTTTGATCGTGTCGGATAGATACTGATTGTCAACAAAAATTGTTAACCTTTAAATTTTCAACATGTTATAACAAATAAGGTGGTGTTGGTGTGGACTCAAAGTGTGATATTTTTATGTGTCGAGCCACATTACTTGCTTTCCCCGGCTTATCTCATGACTTAATCCCGGTTTACTAGACCCATTGTTTTGTCCCCGACTCACTCGACTTACTAAATCTCGACATGATTTCATGACATACCCTAGCTTACTAAACTTGATTTATAAACGGATTCTAAATTATAACTAGTAATCAAAACTTAATCTTTTCACATCATTAAACTATAATGATTTATTTATACTTAACGAAAATTATTCTGAATAACAACGGTATATTATTCATCGTGACGCTTAGACACCACGTACAATTAAAACATATACTCAGGGTCATGCCTCAATTTTCTAGAAACCCTACATTCATAATTTACGCGTGTATTTTTAAACTCTTTTAATAAAACCATTATTTAAAGTATAATTCTTACATACTTTTATCACCAACTAACATTTGATTATATATAAATATATATATACTTTTAAAAGACATTCTTATAATCTGACTTCGTCTATCATTTACTTGTGGTTATTTTTCGAACGTCATCTTTCAGTTATTTTCGAACCGAAGACATATTCGTTTGATACTTTATTATTAGTACAAGTATGCTTACGCACTTCCAAGAGCCAATACTTCTAAACACTTAAAAGCTGTTTTTAAACTTAAATGGTGCCACACAAGCAACAATAACACAAACACTTTAAAACTTTTAAAATTATTTAAACTCATCGAGTCTTAAACCAACCTGTAAACTAAACTTGCCATACTAATCTAGGTCGCGTGTCGGTGTCGCGCACTATCACTACTTGATACTTTACTCTATTCAGACTGCTGTCCTGAGGTGAGTTCATGACCCCTACTTTTACTTGTTTTATAACTGTTTTGGGGGAGAATACATGCTCGTTTTTAAACTAAAAGCAATGCTTGTCTTATTTGAATGCGTGATTGCTTACTCAAACGTTACTGTTTTACCGAAATACTTGATTGATTATTCAAATGCATTTATGTGTATATTGGTTGCATACTTGATTATTTTCTCACGGACACAAGTGTTTTATAAATATGGACACAAGTGCTTGAAGCATATATGTGAGTTTATAGCCCCACTTTTACTCTTATTATTTGCTTTACAAAACCTTGGGGTGAGAAACATGCAAAACTTTTAATTGGACCTGAACTGAACTCATGCTTTTATCAAACTATTACGTAGAATTAGCCTAAGACACTGAATCCCACATGCCCAAAATCATGCACCGTTAATTCCTGTGGGGAAGCGCGAATGCTATAAATAGATCTATTGAGGGTGACTCCTCCGTCCGGGTTGGTAGCGCCAACTAGACCAGTTTTGGATTTACGGACGTATACCATGTCGGAATTCAAGTGTAATGGGATAAACACTTGCTAAGGGCACATAACTATTGCATGCTTTCACGCATGCTGAACTGTCGTAGCTTCGGTTGCATGAACTTAGTGCTAGCGTAATAGACTTTTACTTTTATGTGACATTATATTCGTTGTAATGATCACATACTTTGCGTATGATCTAACTTTATGCTTAATACTTATGGTCATTTTTACTGATATTTTTCATGACGCTGTGAGTAAGGTAGTACTCACTAAAACTGAACTTGATTTGTATGTGAATATTTATTCACACTCGAAAACCTTGTGGTCCACATTACTACATTTACTTGAAAGTAAACTATATTTTCATGACATTGTGAGCGACACAATGGTCACAAAACTTTTATCGAACTCATATTTCTTTTATACTAAATTGCTATTTTTAAAACCTATGAACTCACCAACCTCGTGTTGACACTTTTTAGCATGTATTTTCAGGTTTAAGGCGATAGCTAACTGTTGAAGGCTTTGGCATGGCATGGCATAGTTATAGACAACTCTGACATATATTTGGGACCGCTTAAACTCTTTTATGGGCCTATAACTATTTCCAAATGATGTAAACTAAATGTTTCGATTATGAAATTTATTCTTAACGGTTGAGTTAAAACCGTTCTTTGTTCCTTGTGTTGTGATACCAATTTAGTAGCACCCCAGTAACATGTATGCTTCCGCTGAACCCGATTTTTGGGGGTGTTACGCCAAATTACACACTTTATATATATATATATATATATATATATATATATATATATATATATATATATATATATATATATACTACCTTATAATGTATTTAGAACATCTATATTTAGAAGTCTTAAAATGTTTAAGACCAAAAATATTTCTTTAATAGGAAAGATGGATGTACACCACTTTAATGCACATAATTTTCAGACTTACAAGACAAGAAACATAATGTACACCACTTTAATACACATATTAAAAAAACCACATTAATGATATTTAATGTAGTCAATTATTTAATTGATCAATAAATACAATTAATACAATTATCAAAACACCCTTTACATCAAAAATACAAATTATCAAGCATATTATACAACCAAATTAAACACAATTCCTACATTAAACGTCACTAATACAAATAATAAAGCACATTATACAAATATTCAGGCCCGAACGGGCAACGCGCCAAATGGGCTTGAGCCCGAATGGGTGCGGGCCAAACAGGCTCGAACCCGAACGAGCACGGCCTAAACGAAATTCTTGATATCCGTAAATCTATTGTAAAAAAAACATAATAAACTAAAATATATGATTCACCGGAAAATTTAATTTCAGGGTACCCGCCGCTGCAACGCGCGGGTACCCTGCTAGTATGTATATATATATATATATATATATATATATATATATATATATATATATATATATATATATATATATATATATATAGTAAACTACAAAGATGGTCCTTGTGGTATACGTTGACTTTCACTCTTGGTCCTTTAACTTTTTTTTTTTTGCACTTACAGCCACCAACTCTGAAACTCTTAACACTAATAGTCCCTTGACCAAACGGCGTCAATTTGACTGTTAAAAGTTTCCTCATGTGCAATGCACATGAGGGTAAAATTGTCTTTTCACGTATATATAATAAAGAAAATAAAAACATAAAACACTCTAAAACAATCCCATCTTAAAACCACTTCACAAACATAAAGATACATAAATATCTGGAAAGAGAAACCACATATTAAAACCATCCCATCGATTATATTCATCATACTCATCAAATCCATTAAAACCACATTTATGAATATCTGGAAAGAGAACCAATGATGATCCATCATTTTCACTCATTAATTAATAGTATTACTAAGTAGTTTCTCTCTCATTACAAGACTAAGGGGGTTGGCAATGGGTACGGGGAGGCACGGTGCGGCATCCCCACCGCACGGGAACACCGCCGCCCTCCCCTTCCTACCGCACGGCATCACCATTTTGCGGTGAAGCTTACCGAGCATTTTTTGGCCGTTGCAAAATCAAAAAAGGAACGTTGAAGCATTAAAATGGGTGAGTGAAGGGTGAGGGGTGTGATGCCAACAAAAAGTGAGTGAGTGAAGGGAAAAATGAGAGGGTGATGTGGCATAAGGGGATTGGTTGTTTGTGAGTGAAGCGTGATGGGGTGAGGGATGCATTGCCAACCCCCTAACAACAAAACTTCATATCTCAACAATCAAGATCTACAGATCCGGTCCTACGATGGAGGGGTGATGGTGTTGACTTATTTGATTTTTCATTTTGGGAGAATCGATTGGGTTGTATGATGGTGACGGGGTTGGGGTTTGGTGCGGACTGATGGCAGGGCTAGGGGTTTAGTGGTGGAGTGATGGTGGCGTTGGTGTGGGTAGAAGCGGGCTTTGGTGGCGGATTGATGGTAGGGATGGGGGTCTAGTGATGTAGGTAGTGAGATTTAATTAGAGTTGTTGATAAAAGGGTTGGTGGTGGTGGGTAGTTTTAATTTCCAGGATTAAATAGTTTAGAATAGTTATGGAGGATGAAGATGAAGACCATGGTTTGGTGGATAGTTGTTGTGGATGACGATATGGATGGTTTTAGTGGTGGGAAAAAAAGAAGCAGCTGGAGAAAGATGTGGTGGTGTAGATGACGGTGGTGGCGGTGTGGTTGCTTTAGTGATGTCGGTGACAGTTTTATGGCGGTGTGGGTGGACGTATGGTGGCTGGAGCAATGGTTAACCGACAACAAATAATTGGGTTAGTGTAAATGTGTTAGTGTATACCAGTTGTATATAGACATTGGATCTTGTATAAATATGTTTGTGTATACCAGTTGTTCTTTAAGGTTTTATATGAATATTTTATATTAGTTGGTGTTCTTTAATTAGTATCCATGTATGTTCTAAAAAAAAGTATCCATGTATGTTCATTAATCGGTGTGTATAATTGCATCAATTGTAGTTTTAGCTGTGAATTTGGGGTTTCATTTTTATAGAATATTAATTATATTTTCCTGGAAAATTAATGTGTAAAAAATTACTAACAAACATGTATACATATGCAGCTAGATTGACAAGAAGCAAGTTGTTTGATTTAGATATGGGTCCTATAATAATTCAATGATACTGGGAAGAAAATTTACAATGATTGGTGGTGGTGGTGATGGTGGTAAGTGATGGTGGTGAAGATGAAAGAGAAAGAATAAGGTTTCATGGGTATGAAGATGAAAATGAGTGAGTGGTGGTGGGCTAAAGAATATAAAATGACAAATTTACCTTCAAGTGACTTGCACATGAGGGTTTTGTAACAGTCAAACTTAACATTTTTTGGTCAAGGGACTATCAGTGTTAAGAGTTTCAGAGTTGGTGACTGTAAGTGCAAAAAAAAAAGTCAAATGACTAAGAGTGAAAGTTAAGGTATACCACAAGGACCATCTTTGTAGTTTACTCATATATATATATATATATATATATATATATATATATATATATATATATATATATATATATATATTTAGCAAAGAAAAAATTATTTCAAACATAAAAAGTATTTTTTAATATTAGAATAAAATTTTATTGCTATTTATATATATATATATATATATATATATATATATATATATATATATATATAAATATATAAAAAATATATAAATTTATATGAATTCGGTTTTCGGTTTTGATTACCAAAACCATATCCAAACCGAGAATCGAATATAAAGTTCGGTTTGGTTCGGTTTTGGCAAATTCGGTTTGCTTATTTTCGGTTCGGTTCGGTTTTGGTTTTCGATTTATTCGGATATTTCAATTTTTCTGCTCACCCCTAAATAGGTGTTGTAGAGTGTTAGTGTTGAAAGTGAAAATGTTGAAATTAGGCTAAAAAGTGAAAGTGGCATGTCACACTACACCCGATGCTTTCGTAGTTGCAATGCTACATCTTTTATATAATAAAACAAAACCCCTATTGAAAATTTTGCATTTCAAAAAAATCAATTTATACCTGATTTAGTAATAATTTTATTTAAAAAAAAAAAAAAAAAAAAAAAAAAAAAAAAAAAAAAAAGATTATTTTCTTATTAGGTAATATTTTATATTTGTCCATAACACAAGTTGAAGATAAATACAAAAAATATAGATAAGATATTAAAAAAAAATATTATTTATTTTATATTTATCCACAACACAAGTAAAGATAAATACAAAAAATATAGATAAGATGCAATTAACAATAGAATTAAAATTCTTAAATAATTATTTCAAAAAATTTAAAAAAAAACAAAATTTTTAAATAATTATTTCAAAAAATTTTAAAAAAACACGCGCGTGCGCGGGTATTATAACTAGTTATAACTAGTATAACTACTATAAGTACAAATATAGATATTTTCTCCTTTATTTACTTTTTTATTTTGCCAGATGCCACATATATCGATCTTATAGTAGTTGTATAAATCTATAATTTCCTTTTAGTCACAACATTTCCTTAAAAACATAAATAGTAAAGTGAGATGATTCGCACATATGCGTTATTGATTTGCACACCGAGGATGTGTTTGGTTGGGGTATATTAAAGGGATTTCATGGCATTTACAATTTAAATCTCCTAAAATAGTGTGTTTGAGGTGCCAAACGTAGATATTAAAATTCCATAAATTGGCAAAATAGACAAATTAAAATTTCTTCAAAAAGTGAACAATTTCAATTTACTTGGAAATATTCTTTTTACATATGACCAAAATACTATTTTTACACTTTTTCTTGTTTCCTTTTCCTTTATCTTTTTTAGCGTCCTACATTTTTTTGTTTTTTTTATTTTTTTTAATCAAGTAAATCCACGACTTAATAAAAAATTTTGCGACAACAAACAGTAAGACATATTTAAGATACTATAAATTTATGTCAACCAAATAGATAAAGGTATTTTAAATTCCAAATTCCTCAATAATTGAAGTTTTCAAAATTTTAAAATTTCAGAATTTCAAATTCGCGAACTTAACGTGAACTTAGAGCATAATAATGTATACTTTTATGTCTTCATCGAATGATTCATACAATCAATTTTCTTAATAAAAACTAAGGCCCTGTTTGGTTTACGGGTATTGGTGAGTATGGATTGAAAGAAACATGAAATAAATTGTTTGGTACTATTTTGATTCTCTGATCCCACCATTTTGAATGATAAATTCATTCGTACTTCTATTAGTGTCTTTTGGTGATATCAACCAATCAAATTTCATCTTTTATTTTTATTTTTAAAATTTTCAACCACATATTTGTTTATTGTTAGTCTTATTTTTTCTATTTTATTTTTCAAACTAATACATAATTTAAACAATTATTAATTTTCTCTCTCATCACTTTTTTTCATATCAAATCCAAATCTAATTCCAAACTCATCTACAAACCAAACAGGCCATAAGAGCATCCACAATGCTTCAAGTCTTTAATGACTTGAAGCATTTAATGCATACCACACTGAAATGTACAAATACTCAGAGCATAATATAATATTAGCAGGGTACTTGCGCAGTTGCGCAGAGGGTATTTAAAATAAATTTTTTTCGGTAAATCATATATTCTACTTTATTAGGCTAGTTCCGGTAAGGATTGATGATCGACAAACTCGATCGATCCCCACTCGATCTCCCTACTGTGGGGAATCGATCACCAGGTGATTTTGGGACAAGTTGGTCATGCTCACGATCGACAATCGCTTGGCTTTTTGTTTCTTTGTGTGTGTATTTAATTAATTAAAAGAAGTATTTTTTGTGTGGTATGTTTTTTGTAGTGTAGGTCGCCCTTAATGGAGCACCCAATCGCCTGAAGGTCGCTGGAGAGAGAAATCTGACGTGGCAGTGAAAATGGGAGAGTTTGTCTCTCCTTACTGTGTCCAGCCTTATGTTCTTTTGACAATAATTTTACGGATATCAAGAATTTCATGTGATGTATTTCAACTCTTTAACTAAGAAATTGAATCCGAAAAACCAGAAATCGGATAAACCCTCTTTCACGGTTCAATTTCGGTTTCTATTTTTAAATATCAATGTTTAACCGAACCAAATCATGTTTTATATACATGTAGCTTTAAACAAATTGAGGTTGAATTAAAAATATGTGGAGTAAAATAAAATATGGAGAACTTTTTTTTTTTTTTTTTTTTTTTTTTTTTTTAACTTTATTATTTGTATTTCTCTTAAATGTCATGTGTTAGACTTTTGAAGTCATTTTTTTTTTCAACTTTAACCTTAATTAATCTTTTTATTTTTTATATATCATCATTTGATGAAAAAAATAGAATAGATTGCGTTTTAAATGTATTTTTTTTTTTTTGTATAATTTTCATCAAGTATTATATAAAACAAACAAAAATATTTAAGATAAAAATTGAAAAAGAAAAAAATGCAAAGTCAAACTAGGAAAATTAATATGGGACGTAGGGAGTAAATTGTTGTTTTTGTGTTTGAATAATCTGTATAATATGTTTTATTATTTGTATTAATGACATTTAACATAGAAATTGTGTTCTAGTTCGTTGTAGAATATATTTAATAATCTGTATTTCTTATGTAAATGATGTTTTAATAACTGCATTAATTGTATTTATTAAGTAGTTAATTTATGTATGTATTTACTTGTATAAAACTAGTAGGGTACCCGCGCGTTGCAGCGGCGGGTACCTTAAAATAAATATTAACGGCATCAAAAGGCAAAAGTGATAGCTAGGAGTTCCGTTCGGGCGCGAGCCCGTTGGTCCATGCTTGTTCGGGCTCGAGCCACCCGTGCCTGTTCAGGCTCGAGCCCATTTGGTCCGTTGCCCGTTCGGGCTTGAATATTTGTATAATATGCTATATTATTTGTATTAGTGATATTTAATGCAGGAATTGTGTTTAAGTTGGTTGTACAATATGCTTAATAATTTATATTTTTTATGTAAGGAGTGTTTTAATAACTGCATTAATTATATTTATTAACCAGTTAATTAATGTTTGTAAGTGTGTTTTAATTAGTTGTATTTTTAGCTTAAGAATTTGTAATATTGAATTTTAAGTATTTCTATTTAAAGATTGTATTTAATGTTAGAAAATGTGTTTTAATTAGTTCTATTTTAAACTTAAGAACTTGTAATTGCATTTAATGTTAGGAAATGTATTTTAATTAGTTGTACTTTTAGCTTAAAAACTTGTAATGCTTAATTTTAAGTATTTCTTTTAAAAGTCTTAAATGCTTTATAAGATAGTATGATAACATGTATTAATTGAAATTAAGTAAATAGTTAAAATTAAGTTTTGTCACCATTTATATTTAGTTGAGATACCCTCGCAAATCAATTCTGTTAATAAAACCACCCAAACAAACAGACACACTATAAAACCAACCATAAACCCAAAACCAAAATTTAAAATTAGGGCTCGTGCATTCACAGGTACGAAATTCTTACTTCTTTCATTTACAGTTAATAATAATTACAGTACATTCGGTGACGTCATCATCACAACCACCGTCCTCTTCGGTGTTAAGACACTAAACAAACAGGATTTTGACAATTTAGTTTTCTCGTAATCATGAAAATTAGTTGTTCAAATTTTATAAAAATAAGTAAATTGTCAAAATCGTCCCTGTGGTTTCAGAAAATCGCGGGCGCGGTCCCTAAAACTTCAAAACCCTGTCCAAAATTGTCCCCGGCGAAACAAGTCGTCTGACTCATACAGTCAGACTAACAAACCCGGGGACGGTTTAGAACCAAAGGTTTCCACATTATCCGCTTTCAAAGTTCTAGGGATTGCGCCTGCAATTTCGTTAAACTACGCGTACGATTTTTTTTGACAATTTACCCGTTTATATTTTCTTTGTTTAACCCCTGTAGATTCGATATTGCTGATTCTGCCCCTAGATCTGAAAATTTACAAATTAGCCTTTCAACTTTATACTACGCCATTAAAACTTTCTATAGTTTCACATTTTGCGAATTTTATAGCATTTTGATGGTAAGTGTAGTTTTAGTAGTTGTTTAATGAATGTGTTAAGTGAGTGTTTATAGCGGGATAAGAAGGTTCATAAGGCTTAGATCATGTGCTTTCTAACGGGTTGCGTGAGATGTTGAAAATGTTAGTATGCATGCTTGCCGATTGATGTTTCTACTATAATAAAAAGTTACTTTATGAAAATTCAAATGCATATAATTATTTGATTGAATATGAAGTTTTGCCACGAGTAGAGTCTTATTTGATTGCCACGATGTATTCTAGTAGTATTGTCACGGATACTTAAACGGCATACATTTAGCAGTCTTTTGATGAAGGTATCATGGTGAGACGAAATAAATAGGCAGTTCTCTTGTTTAGCGAGGTACCAAGGTTCATAGGGATAAGATCATGTACTTTTTAATGAATTGCATTCGATATTGAAAATTTTAGTATTCATGCTTTGCAGTTGATGCCTATAGTATGTTAATTAGTAGTTAATTTGTGTAAATGCGGAAGACATTATTATTCCAATCATATGACATTTACATATTGTTAATTCTGAAGTTTACAATATGACAATTTCACCAGTAATTAATTGCATAACTTTTTTTTTTTTTTTTTTTTTTCCTGAAACAGTGAACTTGTATTAAATAAATCAGCAAATTACAAGAATCCAACACAGCCAATTTGAACATGCTCAAATTGCTGATACAAAACAGATGTGATGTTCTGTTTGCTAAAAGCTAACATAGTTTATGTTTTGATGCCATTCTGCGAAATTTATTGCATTTTGATGATACCTAATATTTATGTGATAGAGTTGGGGAGGTGTATTAGACGGTATTAGATTAGTTGGCCCAAGCCTAGGGTTTTATCATATGTACTCTATAAATATTTGACAATTAATTTTAACCTACGGGGAATTCTATAATCGAATATAAGGTGTATGTTTAGTGACTGTTTGATGAGCGTATTGTGGTGAGTTTAGCAATATAAGATTTTTTTTTAGGGCTAAGATTAATAGATGAGTTTCATTTGTTTTTTGAAGGAGTGGGACTGTGGGAGTGTTACTACGCTTGCTTGACAATTGATGATTATGCTATGATAAGTAGTTATGTGTTGAATTATTTAATTAATATGAAAATACAGTTTTGTGCAAACTAGTCCCTTTATGGCATGGCAAATGTATTAATCCCTTGTTGTTTATGTTGAATTAACTATTGAGATTTACGAGATCTTTTATTATTAGCTTCGAACACACATTGTGTAGAATCTGAATAATTTGTTGTTCATGAAGATGTAAGTATTTCTGGATGTGATAATGGCTCATTTATAGAAGACTAAAATCCTATTCAAACTATATTAAGTTGCTTTCAAGGTGTATATTCTGGTTGGCGTTCACTAGGACCAATATACTTGCTTTCCAACTGAAGTGATATGGTACATCTTTATAACATACTGTCATCATAAATGTATGAATTGTTAAAATGGGTAACATAATTGAAAACCGATAATTGTGTAAAGATTAAACTGAAAAGGAAGGATGTGTAGAAAAGAAGGAAAAACAGAGCAATACACAGAGGGAGAAATTTAAACACAACGAATTATGCGAAATGTTCAAATGGATAACATATAAAATCTTACTGAAAAAGGAAACCTCATATGAGGAAAAGTCGATTGTAGTCTCTTGTTTTATGATGCTTATAAGTTATAGCCCATGAAACCATTGTCATAATGTGTGCATGTGTGGATAGCATATCTTTGTTATCTTGTTTACTGTTATTGCTCATGATTGATTCAATGTTGCATGTAAAAGTATCTGTTTAATGTTTCAGAGATTCCAATTTAATTGCTAAGTTCTCAATTTTTTCTTGTAACAATCAGGTAGAACGAACATGCCGCATTCCACGAACAAAGCTTCCAAGGCCAAGAGGACTGGGAAGTGTCATGTGTGTGGGGACACAGGACACTATGCTCGCGACTGCAAAGAAAGAAAGTCTGACTCTGTGAAAGAGGTGCTTCAGGACACGACCGGGAAGTGTCACGTGTGTGGGGAGACAGGACATTATGCTCGGGAATGCAAAGACAAAAAATCTCAAACTGTGAAAGTGGTGCTCAAGGAAACAATAGGCTCAGGGACTCGATCCAACAAGAAGGCTGAAGGCTGGTACTTGTTTTCTAGATCGACAGCGCACGTTTGCTACTCTAAGGACATGTTTGTGGACTACAACCCAATGAAAGATCTCGAGGTGATTTTGGACAACAATGATCATGTTGATGTAGCTGGGATTGGTACAGTGGTGCTACGCTTCACCACAGGCAAGGTTTTGACTCTTTCGAATGTTCTTCATATACCCCAAATCAGTAAATGCCTTGTATCTGTCTCCAAACTCGATGATCTTGGATACATCATGTCTTTTGGGGGTGGGGGATGTATCATTAAGAATAGCCATGAGGTCATAAGTAAAGGTTACATAGAGGATGGAGTGTATCGGTTGAGCTTACTGGAAGAAGGTACAGTTAAGAAAGTGGTGCACTATGAAACAATAGGCTTGGAGATTGCCAATGAACACCCAGAGTTGACCAACGCGAGGGCTCGAGGGTGGTACTTGCTTACTAGGTGCACAGTTCATGTTTGTAACTCGAGGGACATGTTTGTTGACTACCAACCTGTGACAGGTCATGAGGTGGTTTTGGAAAACAATAGTCATGTTGAAGTAGTAGGGTTTGGAACAGTGAAACTTCAGTTGACTAGTGGGAAGGTTTTGACTCTTGAAAATGTTTTTCATATGCCTGCAATTATCAAGTGTTGCATATCTGTTAGAAAACTTACTATGATGGGATTTATTGTGGGCTTTTGGGGCGAGGGCTGTGACATTAAGATGGGTCATGAGATCGTGGGAAATGGATTCGTCGAGGACGAATTGTATCGGTTGAGTGTCATGGATGAAGATCGAGGTTCTTACTACAACCCAATGATTGACCACGAGGTTAATTTGGACAACAGTGAATATGCGGATGTGCCAGGGATTAGTATAAATGCCCCTCACTTCACCACTGACGAAGCATTTACTCTTCCAGAAGCTCGTTATGTACCCACACTCAGTTGCAACGTCTTATCCGTTAGCCAATTTGATGATATGGGAATCACCACATATTTTGGGGGTGGGGAATGTCTCGTCAAGCAGGGTCACGTGGTCATTGCGAAAGGGTACAAGGAGGACGGATTATATCTGACGAGCTTCATGAAAAAACTCCGATTTGCCAAAGTAGTGCATGATGAAACAATAGGCTTGTTGATTTTCAATGAACACCCAGAGTTGACCAAAGCGAGGGCTCGAGGTTGGTACTTGGCTGCTAGATGCACTGTGCATGTTTGTAACTCAAGGGACATGTTTGTTGATTACGAACCAGTGACTGGTCATGAGGTGATTTTGGACAACAATAGCCATGTCGATGTGGTTGGGTTTGGAACAGTGATGCTTCCATTAACCACAGGCAAGGTTTTGACTCTTGAAAGTGTTTTCCATATTCCCACAATCACGAAATGTCTCGTATCTGTCGTCAAACTTACTGATATCGAATTCGGTGTGTCTTTTGGGAGCGAGGAATGTACCATCAATAAGGGTCGCAATGTCATTGGAAAAGGATACAAGGAGGATGGATTGTATCGGTTGAGTGTCTTGGAAGAAAACTCAGGTGTGAAAGTGGTGCATGATGAAACGATAAGTTTGTTGGTTGCCGGTGAGAGCCCAGAGTTAACCAAAGCAAGGGCTCGTGGGTGGGTCTTGTCTAATAGATGCACGGTTCATGTCTGTAACTCAAGGGACATGTTTGTGGACTACCACCCATTGAATGGCCATGAGGTGAAGTTGGATTATTGCAATGGGCATGTTGAAGTTGCCGGGGTAGGTACAGTGAAGCTTCGGTTGGCCACTGGCAAGGTTTTGACTCTTAGAAATGTGTTTCATATGCCCAAAATCATCAGGTGTATCTTATCCTTAAGCAAACTTGGTAATATCACCATGAATTTCGCGAATGGTTTCCTTAAGATTGGTGATGAGGTCGTGGAAACAGCATACGATGAAGGCGGATTGCTTCGGTTGAGTGTCGTGGATGAATGCCAAGATGGGCCTGAGGGGTCTGAACAGTGATATTTCAGATCATGGCAAGCTAGTTAGTATGTTGTTTGGTCTTTTCCTTTTAACTCTTCTATGATATCATGAAATCTAAATAATTTGGAAGGATAGTTTTAGTAGAGCTGAGACTCACTTTATTGATATTATGTATCTGCGATTTCTAATTTCCTTTCATGCACATCTATGAATGTAACTCTGGTTGCTAGTTATGATATTATCTATCCTGTTAGCCTGTTAGGTATGTCTTGTTCAACTACAAAATCTTAAGATGTGTTTTTAATTATATTGGTGAACTGATAGCAAGCAATAAACATTGTTTTAAATTTTGAATTCTGTACCAGGATGGCAAGATTCATAGCCAGTTTTATAGTAAACAGATTATTTAGACGGTTAAAATCAGTTAAAGTTGGTTGGAGTCATAACTGTTTGGCCAACGGTCACAATGGTAGTGAAAAGTCCGGAAAAACTAGTAACCAATTTGGAGCACCAAAAAACTGGTAACAATTGACCTTGTGTCTTTGTCCTGGTGGAAACATATAAGTTCAAACGAACTACACACTTCCCTAACTCGCATCCGAGTGAAATACTCGTTTTTATCACCTTTTTCCAAGTGGAATAGCCGTTTTCCGGTCTTTTTCCCAACCATCGTGACTCTTTGTTATTAACCAACTTTAACTGTTTTGTAACTGTAAAATAATCTTTATTAACAGATTCATAAGTCTCATTTGAAAATGTGAAAAGCACAAAATCCTCTTTGTTTTACTCTGTCTTATGTACCTAGAAACAGAGTGCTTTGATTGTTTTATCCCAATAGAGATTTCGTGCAACCTAGGCAATAATTAAGCGTCGAAATACTTTATTTGGAAAGTGAATTGTACATGATTCAGTCAAATATTTAAGATTCTCATCACCCCTAACCTCAATTTTTAACAATTTCGGTGGTACGACGGTGAAGGTTGTTGACTAATCTGGAAATGAATGTTTATTCTGCTATTGAAATGTAAATGTTGCATTCTTTTCCACAGGCTGAATTAAGAGCGTCCTTACATTTACACAACGTTAAATTCTTTTTCAGACTTAATTAAGAGTGTCTAACTTAACTGCCTTATGACACGGCATTAGGATTTAAGTAAATGCCTTGAATCGGACACTCGTAATTATCATTCAAAAAAGACTTTGTTCCTTGCTTTCTAGATATGTCAAGCGGCACACGGGCTAGAAAACTCCGATTCTTCAGGGTGTTGGCAGTGGTTGCCCGAAGGCACGGGACGGGATCCATCCCGTGCAGGAACACCGCCGCCAGCCATACGGTACAGCACGGGATCCTTCCCATACGGGAAAGTTTCACGCACGGGAAGGGGGAAATTTTCGACCGTTGTGCATTTTTTTGAACGTTGGAAAGGTACAAACAGGTGGATTTTTTTTGGGAGTATATATATTGGACAATGAACATCATAGACAATTAAAAAAAAAAAAAAAAAAAAAAAAAAAAACCTCCGATTGAGCCGGTTTTTGACGAAACAGCCTTAGCCGAGATACGACATGAGGAAACACATTTTCGTCTCTGATTTTATCTTATGGAGCATATTCACGTTCAACACTTACCATATATCGAGGTGGACGATGAAGACGATGAAATTTAGTTTTTTTAGTATTATGAAATTTAGTATTTTATGTTATTTAGAGCATCTACTATGATAAACCTACAAAGGTTTATACATTAATGTATCAATAAATTTTAGGCCTTTTGATTTTATAAACCTACATTCACTATGGTATAAACCTTTGCAAGTTCATAAAATGTCTCTTTTAACAAATACATTAAACGTATTGAATTTATAAAGAGGTTCAAGAATTAGGACCTCTTCATGCCACATAGATATCAAATGAGTGTCCACTATGATTGAAATAAACATAAACTTTTTCATCTTTCTTAGACCTCTTCATAAACCCACCATAGTGGATGTCTTTAGTAATATTATGTAATGTTGTTTAATTTTAATGGAATTTCAGGTTTTTTTTTTTTTTTTTTTTTTTTTTTTTTTTTTTTTCTTTTTAATGGAATTAAAAAAAATAAAATGAGTGAAAGGATGTAGTGAGTGATCGGTTGACAACAAAAATATGGGTAAGTGATGAAAAAAGTTGGTGAATGGTGTGGCATAAGAAGATTTGTTGGGAATAAGTATTTTGGGTGAGTGATGGGTTGGCAACACCCTCACATCTATACTCCTAGGCAGGTTCGGAACCAATTTGACTTGAGTTTCTTGGCCTAAAATAATGTCTACATGGTACTTTCTCGCGATCTTACCGACCATGGAACTTGGAACCTTTCCATTTATTTCCAAAACTTTATGGATTCTCATTCTTGCATTTGTTTTTGCTCTTTGTGGCTGGCCATAGCTTGTATAAACTCTCCATGTTGTTGGTCACTTGCTTTCCATTGATTACCAAATACTTATAAAATTGACTTGCCATCTTAGTTATTCCTGAGTCTTTGTCATGATTGTTTGCACATGCTAGCTTCTGATACTAGATGACTAAACATTGGCTGAAGGAGGAAAGATTGTATTTTTCGAGGTTGTATAGTCATGTATGCAAGCCTTATTTGTGATTTCCAATGTCTGTCCTTTACATGACATAGCGTGTGATGATGGTGGCTATTCTACATTTTGGGTAAATGAAGGAACCTTTGGAAATAACATCTTCCAAGTTTATCAAACTTTTGGCAACTTCTCGCTTTTGCAAGCTTACGTGTGCCTATTGGTGACGAGGCTTGATTTTGACCATTTTCATTAGTAACTAGTACTAAAGTTATTTATTTATTTTATCTTGTTGCATAATACTTGTAACAATTTACATTGGGTTAGGATATTCAAAGTTTCAAACCTCTCAAATTGATTCTAATAACCCCTCTAATTTCTTTTTGTTTATTAATTTAATTTTGTTTTCACTATAAACTACGACAGAAAGTACGAAACAGAAAATGTAAAGTTTGACAAGAAACATGAAACATAAACTTGAAAAAAAAAATAATAATATTAAAAAGCTGTCTTATTCTATTAGTAAAAGGAGTAAAATGTGGGTGAGGAGGGCTAAAAGGAAGGTGAGCAAAAAGATTTTACATATTCCTCTCATATCATATGCTCTCATTTCAAAATTGTGAAATCATTCCATTAGACTAATAGACACCACCCCAAGTCCCAGACAACACCTAGACCAAACCCACGTAGTAAGGGGGCCGCACACACAACAAAAAACATATTTCACAAAATTAAATTAAACTAAAAAAACACCCAATCTTTCAATTCATTCGATCCTGTAGTAGACCAAACGAATTTGCTGGGGGAGGGGGCACGTCCGGTTACTCCTCAAGTAGTAAGGATAGACACCAAAGTTGGGGTGGACAACAAAGTTGTCTAGGGGGTGGACACCCATTACTATTAGTCTTACACATATGTGCTCACATCTATACTTGCATAACTTAATTTTTTCATAGATAGAACAAATAATATTTGAAACAAAGAAGACGCAAAAGGAAATGGAAATTAAATCGTACGACTCATGTTGACGTTATGATTTCTTACTCGTTTAAAAATGACAAGTTGCCAACAAATCCGTACATATTCTTTGGACCGTCATCATATTTTTCATTGTAAATACATACCATATACAAGTTTGTTTACATTAAAAGTTCGAAAGGAAAAAACAAAGTATGTGTATCACCTGCTCATGGTGATCGACATCTGTATACGTACTAAATGGTTAACTTCAAACAAAGAGCAATGTTGATCGACATCTGTATGCGTACTGAATGGTTAACTTCAAACAAAGAGTAATGTTGGACACTGAGGAACGCTTCACGCCGCCTCAGTCGAGGTTGATCCCACCTCTTGTGCATAAGGGCTCGCTCTCCAAACCTACTTCATATCAAATTTTTGTCTAACATAAAAAAAGTTATAACACATAACCACAAGGGTGATCCAGCGAAATAATACAAGCCTTTTATAGAGGAGGTCAAGGGTTTGAATCCAACAAGAAGCAAATTAATCACCTTATGAATATAGAGGTTCACCTGCGCCGACTCTGGGCTATCCAAAAAAATAATCGCCTTGAAATTATTCTGCTCGTAATGTCAAGTCACCAACCTGATAACCCAAATAATAAATAAAATTGTAACATATCACCCACTCTCTTTTTAAACCACCCCAGCCAGTGGTAATAAATCACATGCGTTTCAAGAAAACCATTGCTCATCACCAATAAACCGTAAAGCATTTGATATGTCGATGAGAGACCGGTCATTGTTTTAGCTCTACAAAAATACTAGTTCTTTAATATGTTAACTTTGAGTCTTTGAAATAAATAATAATTAAACCCTATCATTGTGTGGGTGTTTGAAATTAAGGATTATTTTCGCCTTATGCTTTTGCTGAAAGTTAAGTATTTTATAACGTCCTTTAATTTAATACTTCGAATGCTGTTTGATACTGCTAATCTTATAAAAATAGAAGAGTAATGGAAAATTTATTATATTTTGAATAAATTTAATCAAATTAGTCAAGTGCTTTTGGAAATCTTTCTAGTGCCAATGTGAGTAATTAGCTCCTTAAATTTAATACTTCGAATGCTGTTTGAACCTGCTAATCTTATAAAAATAAAAGAATAATGGAAAATTTATTTTATTTTGAATTAATTTAATCAAATTAGTCAAGTGCTTTTGGAAATCTTTCTAGTGCGTGCCAACGTGAGTAAAGAATTATAAGTAAAGCGTAAGTATCAGGTGTTAACCATATTTTTGGGCATTTCAGTAAGACCACATGTTGTTTGTTAAAACACCATTAACACCACCACCACGCGTAACAAGTGGTTTTTGATGATGATTTTGTGATACCGACAACCAAACACAATACAAAGAAAAGGTGCGGTATGTGAGTGTACGTGATGTGAGGCATATTTGTGTTTATGTGGTGTATGTTTGTGCGGTTACTGGTAAGCATTAAGGGGGTTTAGGTTGGGTGTAACAATGACTAACATCATCACCGTCAACTCAACGCTGCATCAGTTTTTTACTCCACCACCAATATCATCACCAACACATGTGTAATAAGTTTGACAAAACCTACCATACTCCACTTAAACACAAATATACTCCATAACATACTCACATACACACATATCTCTCAACCACAAAAGAAATATTATACATTCAACATTTTATAATTTTAGATATATAAAGTTAAATGAAATGGTCGGCTCGGTTTGTCGGTTTCACATATTTTTTTAACGCCCGTATATATAAAATTTAGCTTTATATAAATCAAATAAATATTTTGAATGACGAGAAAACATTGCTCACTAAAATATTTATTATCACAATTGTATAATGAAAAATATTGTGATCAGTTAAATAGTTGAAATATCTATAGCCATAATGCGCAAGTGCTAGTAATATTTAATTGGTGGATAATATACTAATTAAACATTTTTAAAATTTGAAAACTACTATGTAACATTTATTATTTTACCACATTTGTCCGAAAGTAAAAAGCAGTGTAAGAAAACAACACCTAAACACCTACAGAATAAAATACCATCACCATAACCCCAAAACCATCACATTTCAACAAAGCTAGGGTTTATCATCTGCTGCATTCACACACAGGTATAATTCTACCTCAAATCTTCCTATGCATCTTTCATTTTCGTTTTTAACTTAATATAGCACAATTTATGGTTGTTTTTCCTATGTTTACTGATGACGTCACGGTGATGTCAGCATCGTCATCTGTTTATAGTAATATTTTTCAAATACTTTGATTTTGGTCTAATGTGGTATGTGGGTTCAAGTCTGGTGTGAGATATTATGTGTAACACAAAATTTATAGATTGTGTAATAAATTGCCATACAAAATAAGTTATAGATATCTTTTAGAGGAGATGATTTGCACACTCAACTAAATTGCCATACAAAATAATTGTGTTTGGACATTTATACCCTCACATGAGTGAAAATGTAAGAGTACTGTCAGGGTATAAATGTCTAAACACATTAAATTGGAGTGTCTCAATCAAATAATGAAGTGTGCAAATCATCTCCATTTTTTAGATGATTGTTTGTAATTTTACTATGGACCTGAATGAACTTTTGTTTAAATTGTGTAGAGTTATTAATATTTAGTCCCTGTAGATTTTATGTTTTTATTTTAGTCAATAGATCTGAAAATTTATAAATTAGCCACCAAACTTTGTAATTTGTCATTTTCTTAATAAATTGCATAACTATTTGGTTGCTTATGTTTGGCCACAAGCTTTTTGGAGCATTTAAAAACCTTCTAAGTATAATGGTTGCTTGACGACGAGTGTTTAGCGTTTGGATTTTGTTTAAGCACTCCTATTTCAAATGCTAATAAAAGAAGTGGTTAGCGTTAGCAACTAGTTTGTACGTCATTTTACGTATACATCTTTGTTACCAAACGTTTTATAAAACAAGCAACTACTGGGCTTATGCTACTCCTAAGCAAGCTGTAGGAATTAGTTCGTTTTATAAAAGCATTTGGTAAAGAGTAAAAGGTTGTAAAAGCTAAACACAGAATGCTACTTTTATTCTAAAAACTCCAAAAAGCTCGTCTCCAAACAGAGTCATAATTAATACTAAAAATTTGCCTTCATACATGTTTGATATTCTTTTTGTTAAAAAGTTCCTGTAGTTTACATTCTGATCACATTTTCTGAATTTTATTATATTCTGATGGTACTGATCTTCAAGCGATATACTGTAGCTGGGATTTGGGAAGGTGTACATGTAGCTGTTTGATGAATGTATTTAAGTATATTGGTAGGTCTCTTGTACGTTTAGGGAGATACGAAGGTTCTTAGAGCTAATGTACATCATGTGTTTTCAAACGTTTGTGTCCATGAGGTGTTAAAATTATTAGTATACTATGACAAATAGTTAGTTTATGGAATTGTTAGTATATTATTTGATTGAATGTGAATATGCTCCGTGAGTAGAGTCTTATGGTGGGATTGGGATCATGGAGCTATAGTGGTATCATGTGAAATCGACAAGATCTTAACATGCTTTGCATGAGGAACCGTAAGAGTGTGGAGTGATGTATTCGTTAAATTATAAATGGTCTATATTTAGCAGTCTTTTGATGAAGGTATTTTGGTGAGATGAAATATATAGGTTGGTCTGTTGCTTAGCGAGGTTCAAAGGTTTTTAGGGATAATATCATATACTTTTTACTGAATCACATTTGATTATAAAAATGTTGACTATTTCAATCAAATGAAATTTTGCCATTAATAGAGTCGTATGGTTGGGATTTTGCCATAAGAGCAAGGAATGTTGATCGTATAGGTTAGAAGTTGGAGTGATTTGTTACGCGATTCCTTTCGCTATTGAAGCGTGTGTATGCAGTTGAAACCCCAAGAAAGATGGGGTGGTTTGCACATATGGGCAAACTTGTCGTTTTATGGTACAAAGTCTGTTTTTTATTCGACATAAATTAGGAGATTTCCTTAATTATTTAGCCTTTAATGCAAATCGTGTGAAATCAGGTATTTATATACTGCTCAAACTTATAATTTTCCCTTCAAAGTGCGCTGTAGTATAATAGGACCAATCTACTTGCTTCATTAATCTTATGTGATATGATGTTTTTTTATCATAACAAATGGTCAAACAGTAATCTGTTTAATTTGTACCAAAACAAAACAGAAAGGAGAAATTTGAAAACAATGAAACACACTAAATAATTTTCCCTTCAAAGTGCGTTGTTTCGCTGTATTACAATGCTTATAACCTCACATGCTTAAAGGATGATTTGGAGTTTTTTAGCGGTTCTTATGAAGTTCGGATTTTTGCAAACATTTTATTATGTGGATATCTTTGTTATCTTGTTTACTCTCATTGATCATGATTAATTCAGTGTTACATGTACAAGTTTCTATTTTTTGTTGCAGAATTTCATATTAAATAGTAATCTTGTAACAATCAGGTTGAACAAACATGCCACGTTCCACGAACAAAGCTTCCAAGGCCAAGAGGAATGGGAAGTGTCACGTGTGTGGGGAAACAGGACACTATGCTCGCGACTGCAAAGAAAGAAAGTCAGATTTTGAGGAAGTGGTGCTTCAGGACACAATGAAGTGTCACGTTTGTGGGGAGACAGGACATTATGCTCGAGAATGCAAAGACAAAAAATCTGATACTATGAAAGTGGTGCTTCAGGAAATAATAGGCTTCGGGACTCGATCCAACAAGAAGGCTGAAGGCTGGTACTTGAATTGTGGTTCTTCAGTGCATGTTTGCTACTCTAGGGACATGTTTGTGGACTACAACTCAATGAGAGATCACGAGGTGATATTGGATAACAAAGATCATTTGGATGTAGCTGGGATTGGTACAGTGGTGATTCGATTCGACACGGACAAGGTTTTGACTCTTTCGAATGTTCTTCATATACCCAAAATCAGTAAATGCTATGTATCTGTCCCCAAACTCGATGATCTTGGATACATCATCTCTTTTCTGGGTTGGGTAGGTGTCATTACAAAGAGCCAAGAGGTCATAGGTAAAGTGTATGATGTAGGGGATGGACTAGTGTATCGGTTGAGCTTAATTGGAGAGCGTCCTGTTAGGAAAATGATTGCCAATGAACATCCAGGTGCTGACTACGACCCAATGAACAAAGGTGATGATGATGATGTGGCCGGGATTGGTATGTCGGTCCTTGAGCTCACAGCGGACAAAGCTGATGATCCGGGATTCATCATTACTTTTGGGGGTGGGCAATATGTCATTAAGCAGGGTGATGTGGTCGTTCAAAAAGGGTACAAGGGTGACGATTTATATAAGATGGACATTATGAAAGAAGCTCCCCCACTTGCCAAAGTTGTGCATCGTGAAACAATAGGGTTGTTTGGCAATGAACACCCAGAGTTGACCAAAGCCAGGTCTCGAGGGTGGTATGTGCTTGCTAGGTGCACAAGGCATGTTTGTAACTCGAGGGACATGTTTGTTGACTACCAACCGGCGACTGGTCATGAGGTGGTTCTGGAAGACGATAATCGTGTTGCTGTGGTTGGTTATGGAACAGTGAAACTTCAGTTGACTACCGGGAAGGTTTTGACTCTTAAAAAAGTTTTTCATATGCCTACAATCGTCAAGTGTTGCATATCCGCTAAAAAGCTTAAGGAGATGGGATTTAGCTTGTGCTTTGATGCTGAGGGATGCTATGTTAAGAAGGGTGACCAGATCGTGGGAAATGGGTTCGTTGAGGATGGATTGTTTCGGTTAGGGGTCATTGATGAACGTTCAGGTGGAAATCAGGCGTGAGCGTGGTTGTTTAGATTGTCACTTTGGCTAATGGTAGCTTTTGTCCACAAACTTTCTTAAGTGCATACTTTTGACTTCATGTATGCCTATTGAATCTTAAGTTGTGGTTATGTCGTAATGTCTTACTGAAGTTGATACTTTTACTGAAGAATTATGTTCTGTATGGTCGTGCTGGATAATCGATTAGCTTTTTTTTTTTTTTTTTTTTTTTTTTTTCCATTATATATACCACAATGCTATTGCTTATGTTATGTATATCAGTATACTATACAGGTTTGGTGGAAACAGGCTTGAAACATATACTGGCATACCGCCTTGCAAGATGAGGTGCAATCGATGAAGTGTTGTATTATCTATCACTCCATCTTGTTTGTGACAGGATATGACCGCGACATTTTATTGTGTTAAAAACTTAGTTTAACCAAGAGTACCAGCAGTTTTTCATGTACATCTATCTAGTTACATAGGCACTAAATGAAAACAAATTATAACTCTGAATAAGAATGGTAGTTACAGAGAGCTAAAAGGTGTGATGAATGCATAACTAAATGTAATAATGGCTCATGAACAACAGAATGACCACAACTTTGCTAAAAGCTACTTGTAATAATAAAATACACGAAAAAAATGTTATTGACCTCGATTGATAGTTTTACTTTGTAAAACGATAATGGTGTTGAATGCATTAGAGTGTCTTTAATTGCATTGAAATTGCAGAAAAAAGTCGGAAAAGTAAGGTCAATTGGTTAACAAACGTTACAATACATATACGATGCAAATCTAAAAGTACTTCTACAATAGTTTGTTCTACTGAATCAATCACAACACTACAGAAAAACAACTTACCGGCACTAGATAATACAAACTAGTCGGTACCCTAAAATTAATTTATTTATGATCAATTATGGGAAAAATAGTTGCAACATCAATATAAATGCATAACTTGACTACTGACAAGGGTGTGGATTATATCCTACAAACATAATAAAGATATGAAATGACGTAACAGAGAATCCGTTGATTGCCGTAACATACATTTTTAGAGGTGACTTATTTTAAGGACTAAGTTTTTATTGCATATTGAGGGACCACCATCCATCTTGTTTGATCTAATGGTGGATTAACCTAAGATTTAATAAGACAACGTAAGTCCATGTTTTTTTTTGTCCTTTTTGTCTATCTTATTTTTTTTTTTTTTTTTTTTTTAACTTCACGTTTTTTTTCCTTTATACATATTCGTCGTTTTTTTACGTTTTCGTCAGTTTTCTTACGTTTTCGTTCGTTTTCATAAATTTTCATCCGTTTTCAAACGTTTTCGTCTGTTTTCTTACGTTTTCGCTCGTTTTCATATGTTTTCGTCTGTTTTCTTACGTTTTCGCTCGTTTTCATATGTTTTCGTCTGTTGTCTTACGTTTTCACCCGTTTTCATACGTTTCGTCCATTTTAATACGTTTTCGTCCGTTTTTATAGGTTTTCGTCCGTTTTCTTACGTTTTCATCTGTTTTCGAATTTTGTTCATACATTTTCGTCTGTTTTCCTACGTTTTCGCCCGTTTTCATACATTTTCGTCCGTTTTCATATATATATATTCGTCCGTTTTCTTACATTTTCATATGTTTTTGAGTTTTTTCATACGTTTTTGCCCGTTTTCATACGTTTTCATCCGTTTTCATATATATTCGTCCGTTTTCTTACGTTTTTGTCCATTTTCATACGTTTTCGTCCGTTTTCATATGTTTTCGTCCGTTTTCATACGTTTTCGTCCGTTTTTATAGGTTTTCGTCCATTTTATACGTTTTCATATGGTTTCATCTGTTTTCATTCATTTTTGTCCGTTTTCTTACGTTTTCATTTGTTTTCATACATTTTTGTCCGTTTTCATACGTTTTCGTCCGTTTTCATTCATTTTCGTTCGTTTTTAAATGTTTTCAGACGTTTTCATACCTTTCTGAATATCACAAGTGATATACTGTGATTATCAGAATATCATTTGTGATATTCAGAATATCGTGAGTGATATTGAATATCACTCGCGATATTCTAAATATCACAAGTGATTTTTAACATTCTGTAACATGAAAATCACAAGTGATATTCAGAATATCGCAAGTGATATTCAAAATATTGCAAGTGATATCTGAATATCGTAAGTGATATTCTGAATATCACAAGTGACTTTCAACAAATGTTCTGTGACATGAAAATCGCAAGTGATATTCAGAATATCGCAAGTGATATTCAGAATATCGCAAGTGATATTCTGAATATCAAAAGTGATATTTTGAATATAAATCACAAGTGATATTCAGAATATTACAAGTGATTTCACGCTTTTTTTAATTCACGTATTTTCAAAAGTGATATTTTGAATATCACTCTGAATATCTCAAGTGATATTTTGAATATCACAAGTGATTTTCAACAATTGTTCTGTAACATGAAATTCACAAGTGATATTCAGAAAATCACAAGTGATATTCTAAATATTACAAGTGATATTCCGAATATCACAAGTGATTTTCAACTAATATTTTGCAACATGAAAATCACAAGTGATATTCTAAATATCACACATGATTTTCAACTAACGTTTTGTAACATGAATATCACTTGTAATTTTCTGAATATCACTTGTGATATTCAGATTATCACTTGTGATTTTTATGTTACAAAACATTAGTTGAAAATCACTTGTGATACTCAGAAAAACACAAGTGATATTCAGAAAATTACAAGTGATATTCTGAATATCACAAGTGATATTCTGAATATCACAAGTGATGTTCAACTAATGTTTTGTAACATGAAAATCACAAGTGATATTCTGAATATCAAAAGTGATATTCAGAAAATTACAAGTGTTATCCAGAATATTATAAGTGATTTTCACATTTTTTTAATTCACGTTTTTTTCACTTTCTTACGTTTTCTTATGTTTTTGTTCGTTTTCATACGTTTTCTTTCGTTTGTATATAAAAATGTACAAAAATAGACGAAAAAAAGTTGATTTGATGTTTAGGTGTTTGTTAAGATGTGATAGCGTCGTGTAATGTAGCGGCGATAAAATGTATTATTGATCTTATATAAAAGAAAACTGCTACTTGGATGAAATATAAAACTATAAAATTTATGAGGTAAATCAACTCTCCTCCGGTTTTAAAGTTATTTCACCATACAAATAATCCCACATCAGTTAAAGTTAACAATCTCATTACATTTGATGACGCTATCACATCTTAACAAACACCTAAACAACAAATCAGGCCACTAACTAACGCAAACTAAACAAACCACGATACTAAAACTATTCTGAACAAGTAATACTAAAACACCATTGTGTGTTTGAATATCACAAGTGATTTTCAACAAATGTTTTGTAGCATGAAAATCACAAGTGATATATTCTGAATATCACAAGTGATTTTCAACAAATGTTTTGTAACATGAAAATCGCAAGTGATATTCTGAATATCACAAGTGATTTTACATTTTTTTAATTCACGTTTTTTTCACTTTCTAACCTTTTTGTCCGTATTCATACATTTTCGTCCGTTTTCATACGTTTCTGAATACCACAATGATATTCTTAATATCACAAGTGATATTATGTCATATTCTAAATATCACTTGTGATATTAAGAATGTCAATTGTGATATTTAGAAACGCATGAAAACATATGAAAACAAACAAATACGTATGAAAGTGTAAAAACACGTTTGAAAACGGATGAAAACGTATAAAAAATGGACGAAAACGAAAGTAAACACACGAAAATGAAGAAAAACGTATGAAAACGAACGAAACCAATGAAAACGTGTAAAAACTGTCGAAAATGTATTAAAACAGATGAAAACGTCTAAAAACAGACAACAATGTATAAAAACGAAAGAAAACGGGAAAAAACATTAACATATGAAAACAAACAAAAACAGACGAAATCGTATAAAAACAGATGAAAACATATAAAAACTGACGGAAACAGATAAAAACGTCTGAAAACAGACGAAAACGTGAAAAAATGGATGAATACGTATAAAAACAGATGAAGAAGTTTGAAAACGAACAAAAACATATGAAAATGGACGAAAACGTATGAAAACGCACAAAACGGACAAAAACGTAAGAAAACAGATGAAAGCAGACGAAAACGTCTGAAAATAGACGAAAACGTACGAAAACGGACAAAAATGTCTGAAAACGTATAAAAACTGCCGAAAACCGACAAAAACGTTTGAAAAGGGACAAGAATGTATAAAACGGACGAAAACGGACAAAAACATTTGAAAACGGACGAAAATTGAAGAAAACGTATGAAAACGGATAAAATGGGATGAACATCTGAAAGCAGATGAAAACGTCTAAAAATTAACGAAAACTTAAAAAAATAGACGAAAACATATAAAATGGATGAAAATGGACAAAAACGTAAGAAAGTAAAAAAATATGAATTTTAAAAAAATACGCACGAATTTTAAAAAAAACGTGATTTTTTTTAAAAGTAAAAAAAATAATAAAAAAGCGTTCATTAAAAAATCAAAACAAGTGCTGGGAAAAAAAAAAGAAAAAGAAAAAAAAAAAAAAAAAAAAAAGAAAGAAAAAGCGCTTGGAAAAAAAAAGGGAAAAAAAAGCTTGAAAAAAAAGTGAACAAAAAAGGAAGAAAAAAAAGAGAAAAAGAAAAAGCATAGATAAGGAGAAAAAAATGAGAAAAAAAAAAAAAAAAAAACAATGAATAAATAAGAAAGATAAAAGGACACGAAAAAAACATGAACTTAGGTTCCATTTTTAATTTTAGGTTACTCCCCACCATTAGATCAAACTAGATGGATGGTGAGAATTTATCCTTCAGTTTGTAAAAAAAAACTGGTTCGCAAAAGAACTTTTCTCTACATTTTTATTATCATTGTAATAATGTAATATCGATATATTAGCTTAAAGGATTTGAAATATTTTCATCAAATTTTGTACTCTTTAAAATTATTAGACAAAATGATGGATTCTTTATAAATGAGTAAGATTTTCTGCTAATTGACCTTTTTGTCTAAGGATAAACGATTAACCTATCAACATAAACATTTTGAGTTTAAATTTCAATTTCCAGCAATAGTTTATTTTTAAACAATACATTTTTTTTTCTCTCTTCTTTCCTTTTCAATAAAAAGCTAGAGTTATCTTTGAGTGTTCATATATTCTATCCATGTTTGCAAGAATATGTTTAGTTTTATATAACGATAGTAATTATAACTATTTTATTATTTTATCTTTTTAATTATAAATTGTGTTAGTTATTCATGCCTAGTGTGCGTCAAATATTGGGTAAAAATTACTTTTTATTAATCAAAATTTGTAATATTTATCAATATTTATCAATATGATAATTTGTTCGCTTTTAATTTACGGGCACTCTCTAAGATGGAATACACAATCATGAAAGGCTAGTGATTTATCATGTTTCATGTGTTTTCCAAGTTGATTTATGAAATACTTTATCCGTTTTAAAGTTATTGTCCATTTTATTATGCTGAAAATTTTAAAATAATTTGTCTGTTTATCAAAGAAAGGTTTAGTAGATAAAATAATATTTGATCGATTGAAAAGTACAGTAACATATTTTTTCTAAAAGAAAATGATTGAGAGACTTAACATATATACCTAAATTTAGGCCTAAACATATTTGGCTTGATTCTTATGATTTGTAAAAAAGTGAGTCCCTTAGCTGCATCTATCAGAATGATGTCACATAACTTTAGCCATTTAGGCACACTTTAGACATAATTTTAGACCTCCTAATCATAGCTCTTTTCTAAAATAGGTGATTTTTACTTGACTGACAATAATTTAAGGCATAGTGACTATAAAGATTTACAAAGAGAATTTTACCCTTAAAGTACTATTTATCTTATTTATCCTATGATTTTATTATGATAATGATTTTTTTAGCAATTAATATAAGAGAAAAGTTCAAAAATGGTACAATTTTTATTTTTATTTTTTAAAGCTTTTCTCAAAATAACCTTGCTCAACTCCTCAACTTCACAACTCCATCTAAATCTTGACATGTGTGAACTATCTAGTACAATTGCTTATTTTTTATTGACCCACAAAATCTATTACAAGTGCTCAACCGACGTCTGCTCAACTGATGCCTGTTTAACTGGAAGTTGAGTACTTGATATTTTTTCTTGGAAATGTACAAAAAATCTAACTTTTTTTTTTTTTTTTTTTTTTTTTTTTTTTTTTTTTTGGATATATTTTTTGATTTCGTTTTTTATACGTTTTTATCCGTTGCTATACGTTTTTCTTACGTTTTTATCCGTTATTATATGTTTTTATACGTTTTCATGTGTTTTATCCGTTTTATATGTCTTCATCCATTTTATACGCTTTTCGTCTGTTTTTCTTACAATTTTATCCGTTTTATCTGTTTCGTATACGTTTTCGTCCGTTTTCATACGTTTTGTCTAGTTTTATACGTTTTATCCGTTTTTATACATTTTCGTTTGTTTTCATACATTTTCAAATATTTTTATCTGTTTTATACGTTTTCGTCCGATTTTGTACGTTTTTATCCGTTTTCATGCGTTTTTATCCGATTTTATATGTTTTTGTTTGTTTTTTATACGTTTTCATCCGTTTCTACATTCTTTCGTTTTTCATACGTTTTTATCTAATTTTATCCGTTCTCATCTACTTGTATATGGTTTCCGCTGTTTTTGAACATTTTCATATGCTTTTATCCGGTTTTATACGTTTTTATTCATTTTTATCCGTTTTAATCGGGTTTATACATTTATATCCGTTTTATCTGTTTAAGTTTGTTTTTATATTTTTTGTTCGTTTTTATACGTTTTCATTTGTTTTTATACGTTTCGTCTGTCTGTATACGTTTTCATCTGTTTTTATACGTTTGTTTTTTATCCGTTCTTATACAGACGGACAAAGCGTACAAACCCCCCCCCCCCCCCCCCCCCCCCCGAATATACATCATAGTTTTTACACTCATTTTAGGGAGACAATGTTATAGATGATGGAGTAGTTTCTACAAAATCCCAAAATTAGATGTTAATGTTTCTATTTTAGGATGCTTCAAAACAAAAGTTGACTTTTCATTTTGACGAATCAAAAGAGAGTTAAGTGAGTAGAATTGTATACTACATGTAAAGGAGGAAGGGACTTCCCTCCTCTATTAAACGCACAAAACTCAATTTTAAGTATTACATGTTATAAAGCTTGTAGTACAAATATTTACTTACTGTACTCCTAAACTTAATTTTAAGTAGAGTAAACTACACCGTTCGTCCTTGTGGTTTGCGTTGACCGCAGCCTGTAGTCCTTTGACCAAAAAAATTGCACCGTTCATCCTTAAGTCAGAAACGTTATGCACCATTAGTCCTTCCCTCTAACGGGGTGGACTAACGCTCGTTAACTTGTTTGCTTATGAGGGTATAATCGTCATTTTGCACTATAAGGACGAACGGTGCAATTTTTCGCTTTTGGTCCATTTTTAATGCTTTCTTCTGGTTTTTTACGTTTTCACCCGTTTTTGTCCTTTTTTTTTACGTTTTCGCCCGTTTTTTTTTCCGTTTTTTTACGTTTTCCGTCTGTTTTTATCCGTTTTTTTACGTTTTCATCCCGTTTTTTACGTTTCCATCAATTTTTTTACGTTTTCGCCTGTTTATTTTACGTTTTCGTCTGGTTTTTACGTTTCATCTGTTTTTTTACGTTTTCGCCGATTTATTTTACGTTTTCGCCCATTTTCGCCCGTTTTTTTTCCGTTTTCGTCCGTTTTTTTTACGTTTTCGCCCGTTTTCGTCTGTTTTTATCCCTTTTTTTACGTTTTCATCCCGTTTTTTACGTTTCCATCAATTTTTTTACGTTTTCGACTGTTTATTTTACGTTTTTGTCCGGTTTTTACGTTTTCATCTGTTTTTTACGTTTTCGCCGATTTATTTACGTTTTCCACCCGTTTTTGTCCGTTTTTTTTACATTTTCGCCCATTTTCGCCCGTTTTTTTTTCCGTTTTCGTCCGTTTTTTTACGTTTTCACTCGTTTTCGTCTGTTTTTTATCCGTTTTTTTACGTTTTACGTTTCATCCCGTTTTTTATGTTTCCATCAATTTTTTTTACGTTTTTCGCCTGTTTATTTTACGTTTTCGTCAGTTTATATACGTTTTCATCTGTTTTTTTTACGTTTTCGCCGATTTATTTTACGTTTTCTTCCGTTTTTTTAACGTTTTCGTATGTTCATTTTACGTTTTCGCCATTTTTTACATTTTCGTTCAGTTTTTACGTTTTCGTCCATTTTTTAACGTTTTCGTCTATTTTTTTTACGTTTTCGTCAATTTTTCACGTTCTCGCCCAATTTTTTTTTTTTTCGTTTTAGTCCGTTTTTTCTACATTTTTATCCATACTTATCCGTTTTCATCCATTTTTATTCTTCCTTATCCGTTTTTATACGTTTTCATCCGTTTTTTTATGTTTTCGTCATTTTTTACAATTTCGCCTTTTTTTATACGTTTTCCTCCCATTTTTTACGTTTTTTTTTTCCATTTTCTTACGTTTTTGTCCATTCTTATCCGTTTTCATCTTCTTTTATCCGTTTTTTTTTACGTTTTTGTATGTTTTTTTACGTAAAACAAGAGACGACAATTTAAAAAAACGGGCGAAAACGTAAAAAAGCATACGACAACATAAAAAAATGGATGAAAACGTAAAAAAATAGCGAAAACGTAAAATAAACATACGAAAACGTAAAAAAATGGAAGAAAACGTAAAATAAATCGGCGAAAACGTAAAAAAACAGATGAAAAACGTAAAAACCGGACGAAAACGTAAAATAAACAGGCGAAAACGTAAAAAATTTGTTGGAAACGTAAAAAACGGAATGAAAACGTAAAAAAGGGATAAAAACAGACGAAAACAGGCGAAAACGTAAAAAACGGACGAAACGGAAAAAACGGGCGAAAATGGGCGAAAACGTAAAAAAACGGACAAAAACGGGTGAAAACGTAAAATAAATCGGCGAAAACGTAAAAACAGATGAAAACGTAAAAACCGGACGAAAACGTAAAATAAACAGTCGGAAAACGTAAAAACATTGATGGAAACGTAAAAAACGGGATGAAAACGTAAAAAAAACGGATAAAAACAGACGAAAACGGGCGAAAACGTAAAAAAGAACGAACGAAAACGGAAAAAAACGGGCGAAAATGGGCGAA